>CM039673.1:4364944-5602730 GCA_022496015.1 Hordeum marinum
CCGGAGACTTGGCCTTTCAGGTCGGGTCGCTACAGCCAGAGATTAAGACCTTCACTGCCTCCACCTCACCATCGTCGTACTCGCATCGGTCGTGAAAGTCTTCACGCCGCCGCCGCTGTAGCTGTCTCCCTCTACCAAGCTAGGGCATGGGAGATCTAGACGGACAAACTTCTCTGATTTCATCTCTCTGTTCATCGTGTTCTTTATCAGGGTAAATAAACCTAATTTTACTGCCCTTGTTTGAACTTCATGTTTTTCACAAAATCCTCAAAGGTGTTTATTCCCCAAGTATCATCTTCTAAAAACACCTTATAAACTTATTTCCCTTGATGTGTTTCTCTAAGTTATGATTTTCTTCAAGATTCCTCAATTGTGTGGATCCTCAAATTCGCACAACTCTGGAACCTCAGACAAGAACACTTAGTGAAATTCCTCAAGACTCCTATGGTCAAAATTCTCAACTTGATGTATTTTGAAAATTTTCTGAGAACGCATATGACCTCTTCAAATTCCTCGCACCTATACTCTGTTCACAAGTACAAAATGTCAGCTGATGAATCACTAGGTTCTCATCAACTTAACTCATTTGCAGCGTTTCTTGAGGAAAAATTGCATACACATTCAGAATCATCAAGAGTTCAAAGTCATAAAGTGACGAAAATGGCTGATGGTAAAAGACCTGAGAAGGGTGGAAAGAAGGCTGAACAGAACATTATCTTTGAAATACCTGAGTTTTTATATGCTGGTTACTGCACTCCTGATGAAGCCATTCATGGGAAATAAACAAAGGAGTAGAGGAAAATCAGAATTCAGAGGATTGAACGGAGGTGGATGAAGGAGTGGAGAGAATATCGTTAGTCACTCCTAAGTACATGAAGAAATTCGCACTCAAACCTCCTTGCAGAAGGGCTCCTCCTGCTGATGATCAAGAAGTTGATCCCACTAGTGTTGCTCATGGTGAAGACTTTCCAGCTGAATGGGCTAAGCATCAAAGAAAACTTCAAAGAACTGCCAAAGCAATAGTGAAGCAATTCAATGAAGACTCTACTATTGTTGCCTCAGCCGGAGCCTCTGCTAGTGCTCCGAAGAAATCGATTGTGAAGAAATCTGCAGTGAAGCCAAAATCCTCAGCTTCCAAGTCCTCACTACAGATCCTCAAGCAAGACCTTCAAAGGTTGCTGCTATGCCTTCAGTAGCTACACAATCATCAGTTGCTGCCACAAAGTCCTCAACACCTGCACATCTTGCAACATGTCAGAGGACTACAGGCTTCTCAATTGCTTCAGGGGCCTCAGCAAGTCCATCTGCCCAAGCACATTCTTCAACAAGCCCTACTCTATTGAAGCTAAAGAGAACTGTTGGACGAGGTCAGAGTCTAAGTCCTCACAACAGCCAAGCTATTGTGAATGTACCCTGCTACCTCTTGAACTTGCGTTGGTTTTCCCTTGAAGAGGAAAGGGTGATGCAGCAAAGTAGATAAGTATTTCCCTCAGTTTTTGAGAACCAATGTATCAATCTAGTAGGAGGAACAAGCAATTCACCAATGGATGCACCTACACAAACAATCAAACTCTTGCACCCAACACTATAAAGGGGCTGTCAATCCCTTCACGTTTATTTGCAAGGATTAGATCTGAAATAGATAGATGTAAATGAGTGCGGAAAGTAAAAGGTAAATAAATTAAAGCAAGATATTTTTGGGTTTTTTGGTTTATAGATCTGAAAGTATATGATGGAAAATAGACCCGGGGGCCATAGGTTTCACTCGAGGCTTCTCTCTTGAAGGAAAATATCATGGTCGGTAAACAAATTACTGTCAAGCAATTGATATAAAAGCGAATAATCATGTATTTATCCAAGGCAATGATCATGCATATAGGCATCACGTTAGTGACAAGTAGACTGAAACGATTCTGCATCTACTACTATTACTCCACACATCGACCGACTCCTGCCTGCATCTAGAGTATTAAGTTCATGAAGAACAGAGTAACGCATTAAGAAAGATGACATGATGTAGAGGGATAAACTCAAGCAATATGATGAAAACCCCATCTTGTTACCCTTGATGGCAACAATACAATACGTGCCTCGCTACCCCTACTATGTCACTGGGTGAGGACACCGCAATATTAAACATAAAACCAAGCACTTCTCTCATTGCAAGAATTATCAATCTAGTTAGCCAAACCAAACCAATAACTCGAAGAGACTTGCAAGGATATGAAATCATGAAAATAAGAATTCAGAGGAGTTTCAAATAAGATTCATGGATAATCTGAACATAAACTCACAATTCATCGGATCTTGACAAACACACCACAAAACAGGATTACATCGGATAGATCTCCATGAAGATCATGAAGAACATGGTATTGAAGATCAAAGAGAGAGAAGAAGTCATCTAGCTACTAGCTATGGACCCATAGGTCTGTGGTGGACTACTCACGCATCATCGGAGGGGCAATGGAGTTGATGTAGATTCCCTCCGTGATCGAAACCCCCTCCGGCAGATTACCGGAAAAGGCTCCAAGATTGGATTTCTTGGGAACGGAGGCTTCCGACGGCGGAAAAGTATTTTTGTTGCTCTTTTTGATTCTATGGGAATATTTGGGTATTTATAGGCCAAGAATTAGGGTTCGGAGACCTGCCACGGAGCGACAAGCCTGCTAGGCGTGGCTAGGGGGCGCGCCTAGTAGGCTTGTGGCTCCCTG
The DNA here is from genome assembly GCA_022496015.1 of Hordeum marinum. Taxonomy (NCBI): domain Eukaryota; kingdom Viridiplantae; phylum Streptophyta; class Magnoliopsida; order Poales; family Poaceae; genus Hordeum; species Hordeum marinum. Next base: position 4,367,659 of record CM039673.1, read on the forward strand.
GCACCTCCCCTGACATGCACTCCAAGCTTGATCGACTTGTTTCCTTCCAGAAAAATTCCTTCAGAAGGTTTTATTCCTTTTGGACTCCATTTAATATTTCATATCTGCAAAACTCAAAAAAACAAGGAAAAAACAGAAACTGGCACTTGGCTCTAGATAATAGGTTAGTCCCAAAAATAATATAAAATAGCATCTTAATGCATATAAAACATCCAAAACATATAATATAATAGCATGACATCATCAAAAATTATAGATACGTTGGAGACATATCAGCATCCCCAAGCTTAACTCCTACTCCTCCTCGAGTAGGTAAATGATAAAAATAGAATTTTTTATGTGGAGTGATACCTAACATATTTAGCCATGTAATATTCTATATTGTAGCATGAATATTCAGACCTGTAAGACTCAAAACAAAAGCTTAATATTGATATAGAAATAATAATATTTCAAGCATACTAGCAAAGCAATCGTATCTCTTCAAAATATTATGTCAAAAGAAAGTTATCCGTACAATATCATATGGTCTGGCTATGCTCCACCTTCCCCACACAAAGTATTTATATCATGTACACCCCCGATCAGAAGTCAAGCAATTGTTTGCACACCTTTATTTTCTCAAACTTTTTCAACTCTCACGCAATACATGAGTGCGAGCCATGGATATAGCACTATAGGTGTAATAGAATATGGTGGAGGTTGTCAAGAAAGGGAGAAGATAGTCTCACATCAACTAGGCGTATCAACGGGATATGGAGATGCCCATCAATAGATATCAATGTGAGTGAGTAGGGATTGCCATGCAATGGATGCACTAAAGCTATAAGTGTATGAAAGCTCAAAAAGAAACTATGTGGATGTGCATCGTGAAGAAAAATTTCCACTAGCTATATGAAAGTGACAAAATAGGAGACTCTCTATCATGAAGATCATGGTGCTACTTTGAAGCACAAGTGTGGAAAAAGGTAGTAGCAATGTCCATTCTCCTTTTCTCTCATTTTTTATTGGTGAGCATCTAAGGCCTCTTTTATTTATTTTTTGGGGGGCTTCGATGGCCTCTTTTTTTCCATAAAGTCCAGACTCTCATCCCTACTAGTAAGGGAATCATAGCTTCCATCATCCGTTCCTCACATGGCACATGCTCTATTAATGAAAATCATCACAATTTTATTTACTTACAACTCAAAAGGAAAATTACAACTCGATACCTATGACAAAATATGACTCTATATGCAATATGGAACTGATGGTGCATGTCATAAAAGGAAACGGTGGAAGTTGCATGGCAGTATATCTCGGAATGGCTATGGAAATGCCATAATAGGTAGGTATGGTGGCTGTTTTGAGGAAGGTATATGGTGTCCGTTTTGAGGAAGGTATATGGTGGCTGTTTTGACGAAGGTATATGGTGTACCGATGAAAGTTGTGCGGTAATGGAGAGGCTAGCAAAAGTGTAAGGGTGAGAGTGCGTATAATCCATGGACTCAACATTAGTCATAAAGAACTCACATACTTATTGCAAAAGTCTATTAGTCATTGAAACAAAGCATTAAACGCATGCTCCTAGGGGGTAGGTTGGTAGGAGTTAACCATCACGCGCCCCCGACCCTCACACAAAGGCTGACAATCTATAAACAAGTCATGCTCCGACTTCCTTGCATAACGGTTCACCATACGTGCATGCTACGGGAATCACAAACCTTTAAACAAGTATATTTACGAAATCACAATTTGCTTCCTAACATGTATCTTAACATTACCATCTTTATATCTCAAAACTTTATGCAAGGAATCAAACTTATCATAAATACTCAATGCACTTAATATGGAAGTTTTTATTATATCCCTCTTGTATGCCTATCATATTAGGACTAAATTCATAACTTAGACCAATTACCATGCTGTTGTAGAGACTCTCAAAATAATATAAGTGAGGTATGAGTGTTCAAGTATTTCTATAAAATGCAAACACTACCGTGCTCTAAAAGATATAAGTGAAGCACATAGAGCAAAATTGCCAAACTCAAAACATATAAGTGAAGCATATAGAGCATTCTAATAAATTCATGATTCAGCATGTTTCTCTCAAAATATGTGTGAAGCAAGGATGATTGTAGCAAACTAACAAGCAAAGACTCATATCATACAAGACTCTCCAAGCAAAACACATATCATGTGGTGAATAAAAATATAGCCTCAAGTAAATTTACCGACGGATTGAAGACGAAAGAGGGGATGCCTTCCAGGGCATCCCCAAGCTTAGGCTTTTTGGCATCCTTTAATATGACTTGGGCTGCCTTGGTATCCCCAAGCTTAGGCTCTTTCCACTCCTTATTTCATAGTCCATCAAATCTATACACAAAACTTGAAAACTTCACAACACAAAACTTAACAGAAAACTCGTGAGATCCGTAAGTATAAGAAACTAAATCACCACTTTAGGTACTGTTTTTAACTCATTTTTTATTTATATTGGTCATACATACGTTAATCTAACTTCTCCATGGCTCATACCACATGATACAACCCATAGATTTATCAAAATAGGCAAACAACTCAAAGAAAACAGAATCTGTCAAAAACAGAACAGTCTGTAGCAATCGGGAAACTTCGTATACTTATGTAACTCAAAACATTCTGAAAACTTAGGAAAACCTGCGAAATTTATATGTCAATATTGTGTAAAAAATTCACATTAAGTCGACGGTCTGAAAAAACTGGAAAATTCCTGGACTGAGCGCAAAAGTTTTTGTTTTTCAGCAAGATCAAATCAACAACTACCATAGATCACCCCAAAGGTTTTACTTGGCTCAAACACTAATTGAAACACCAAAACACAGATATTACAGAAGTAATAATGTGTTAAACACTCAAAAACATAAGCAAAAACAGAACACAAAAATAAAATTGGGTTGCCTCCCGACAAGCACTATTGTTTAACGCCCCTAGCTAGGCAAAACGCAATAGATCTACGTATTGTCATCTTTGGTATGAAATCCAAAAGTAGCTCTTATAATAGATTCATAAGGAAATCTTATTTTATTTCTAAGAAAGTGTTCCATGCCTTTCCTTAATGGAAATTGGAATCTAATGTTTCCTTCTTTCATGTCAATAATTGCACCAATCGTTCCAAGGAAAGGTATACCAAGAATAATAGGACATGTAGGATTGCAATCTATATCAAGAACAATGAATTCTACGGGCACATAATTCCTATTTGAAACAATAAGGACATCATTAATCCTTCTCATAGGTTTCTTAATAGTGGAATCTGCAAGATGCAAATTTAGAGAGCAATCATCGAGATCATGGTAACCTAGCACATCACATAAAGTTTTCGGAATAGTGGAAACACTAGCACCCAAATCACATAAAGAATGACACTCATAATCCTTGATTTTAATATTAATAGTAGGTTCCCAATCATCATGACGTTTTCTAGGAATAAAAACTTCTAACTCAAGTTTTTCTTCGAAAGATTTCATCATGGCATCAACGATATGTTTAGTAAAAGCCTTATTTTGACTATAAGCATGAGGAGAATTCAACATGGATTGAAGCAAGGAAATACAATCAATAAAATAGCATCTATTGTAATTAAAGGCCTTGAAATCCGAAAGAGTGGGTTCATTGCTATCTAAAGTTTTGACCTCTTCAATCCCACTTTCATCAATCTTTGAATTAAGATCTAGACTCCGAACCATTGGGACGCCTTTTAACTAAAGTTGATTTATCTCCAGTCCCATCATTATCAAGATTTACATTGGAAAACAAATATTTAATAGGAGTCACATCAATCACTTTAAGATCTTCATCATTATTATCACGAGAAAACACCTTTTCAAGCCACTCAAGCTTAGCACAAATTCTAGCGGTTCTTTCCTTACTTCCATCAATAGAAATTCTCATGGATTTTAAAGACTCATTAATATCATGCTTGGGTGGAGTAGATCTAACTTTCAAAGAATCAACCTCAAGCGAAATTCTATCAACACTCCTAACCAAATCATCAATCTTGACCACTTTTTCTTCAATAGAAGCATTAAAAAAATTGTGAACCAATAAAATCTTTAAAATATTCTCAAGATCAGAGGGCACCTTATTATAATTTCCATAAGAATTTTTGTAGGAATTACCATAATTATTAGATGAATTACTAGGAAACGGCCTAGGGTTGAAATTACCTCTATACGCATTGTTACCAAAATTGTCCCTACCAACAAAATTCACATCCATAGATTCATTATTATTTCCAATCAAAGAAGACAAAGGCGTATCATTAGGATCAATAGTATCACTCTTACTAGCAAACTATTTCATCAATTCATCCATCTTTTCACTCAAAGTATGTATTTCTTCAATAGCGTGCACTTTTTTACTAGTAGGAGATCTTTAGGTATGCCATTGAGAGTAGTTTGTCATGATATTATCTAGGAGTTTAGTAGCTTATCCTAACGTGATTTCCATAAAAGTACCACCCGCGGCAGAACCTAAAAGATTTCTAGATGCAAAATTCAAGCCCGCATAGAAAATTTGTATAATCATCCATAAACTCAAACCATGTGTGGGACCATTCCTAATCATTAATTTCATCCTCTCCCAAGATTGTGCAACATGCTCATGATCAAGTTGCTTAAAATTCATTATATCGTTCCTAAGGGAGATGATCTTAGTGGTCGGAAAGTACTTGGAAATAAAAGCATCTTTACACTTATTCCATGAATCAATATTATTTTTAAGCAAATATGAGACCCAAGTTTTAGCACGATCTCGTAGTGAGAACGGAAATAGCTTCAATTTAACAATATCATTATCCACATCTTTCTTCTTTTGCATATCACACAACTCAATGAAAGTATTTAGACGGGATGCGGCATCTTCACTAGAAAGGCCAGAAAATTGTTCTTTCATAACAAGATTTAGCAAGGCAGCATTGATTTCATAAGATTCCACACTCGTGGCAGGAGCAATAGGAGTACTAATAAAATCATTATTATTAGTATTGGAAAAGTCACACGACTTGGTATTCTCAGACATCGTGACAAAGCAAGCAATCAAGCACACAAGCAAACAAAAGGCAAACGAAAGAAGGGCGAATAAAAAAGCAAATCTTTTTGGTATTTTTTGAAAATCGTTTTACAAATGAGGGAGAGGAAAACGAGAGGCAAATAGAAAATAAAGTAAATGCAAGAGATGAGTTTGTGATGGGTACTTGGTAGGCTTGATATGTACCCTCCCCGGCAACGGCGCCAGAAATCCTTCTCGCTACCTCTTGAGCTTGCGTTGGTTTTCCCTTGAACACAAAAGGGTGATGCAGCAAGGTAGATAACTATTTCCCTCAGTTTTTAAGAACCAAGGTATCAATCCAGTAGGATGAACAAGCAAGTCACCAATGGATGCACCTACACAAACAATCAAACTCTTGCACCCAACGCAATAAAGGGGTTGTCCATCCCTTCACGGTTATTTGCAAGGATTAGATATGAAAGAGAGAGATGTAAACAAGTGCGGAAAATAAAAAGTAAATAAATTGCAGCAACATATTTTTGGGTTTTTTGGTTTATAGATCTGAAAGTATATGAAGGAAAATAGACCCGGGGGCCATAGGTTTCACTAGAGGCTTCTCTCTTGAAGGTAAATACCATGGTGGGTAAACAAATTACTGTCAACCAATTGATAGAAAAGCGAATAATCATGTAGTTATCCAAGGCAATGATCATGCATATAGGCATCACGTCCATATCAAGTAGACCGAAACGATTCTGCATCTACTATTATTACTCCACACATCGACCGACTCATGTCTACATCTAGAGTATTAAGTTCTTGAAGAACAGAGTAACGCATTAAGAAAGATGACATGATGTAGAGGGATAAAATGAAGCAATATGATGAAAACCCCATCTTGTTACCCTTGATGGCAACGATACAACAAATAGCAAAGAACATATGGCATGAGGATCCCAGCACTCCACTTTCCTCACTGAACTTACCTCCTGGTGTGGACCATGTCCTCACTCACTTCATAGCTGAGGAAAAATGGAAGAGAGATCAAGCTCAGAGAGCTAAAAGGAGCAGGGCCAGAAAAGAAAATTTTCTGAAGAACAATGTGATGAATTTGACTCCCAACCAACTCATCACAGTTCAGTCTGAGATTTGATGTCTAACTAAAGAACAAGAAAAGTATGATGCTGAATGGAAGGGCACCAAAGTGAGGTTTGTCATGGTATCCCAAGCTGCAGTTAAGGACCACAACACAAGGGTTGCAGCTCAATCGCAACCACAAATTCCTCTGGCTAAAGAATCTGCTCAGCCTGCTGAAGAAACTGCAAGCGCATCTGAAGAAATTCGGGCTGCTGAAGAACCTGTCAGGGCAACATCCACTATTGCGCCTGAAGAAATTGCCAGGCCAGCTAAAGTTTTTGTTGTGCCTGATGAAAGTGAGACCACTAGGACGACTGCATCAGTCGTGCCTGAAGAAACTGCTACTCCTTCACCCTTTGCTGAAACTGCAAAATCTTCAAGGGTGAAGAATATCAACCTTCCTTCTGCATCAGAGGAGAAGAAAACAAAGGCTGCGGAGAAGAAGGTTGCATTGAAGAGAAAAGCATCAAGTTCAGATTCCTCAGCCGTGAAGAAGTTGAAACTCTGCCCGGTTCTTCAACTGATCCAATTGATGCAACTCCCATCACCTCTGTGCCAGCCTATGATTTAGTAACATTTGGTGTTGACTATCTCATCCCAAATTGAAGTGGAAGCAAACACTTCCACCCCCCCTGATATCATCGCCCTTGCCTCAGTTGACTACTGAAGAGGCCGGTGTTGAAAAATTGAAGAGGACGGGGACATTGGAAACACAACTCCTCTTATCAATGATGAATATTGGGAAGTTGCACACCCAAATTCTCCCATGACCACTCCTGTCTCTCAAATTCCTTAGTCTCCAGCCCAAACTGACGAAATTCATACAGGATCTGATGACTTGGCTGCACCTGTCACTTCAATCCCTGAAGATATTGTAGCTGCATCAGCTGAAGAAATTACGGCTCCTACTGGAACTAAGGAAATTGTTGTTCAAATTCCTCAGTCTGAAGACGTTCCTCCCACGCCCAAGGAAATTGTGGCCGCTTCAAGACAAATCTTCAGCGGAAGCCTAAAATGCCATTCAAAGACTCAAAGCGCCCCAAATTCATCAAGACGAATTTCTTCAACGAGCACATGTTCTTCACTGGGCCAAACCCATATGATTCAGCAAGGGCCCGTCGCACAAGATTCTGGACACCCACACAGATGAATTACTATGCATCAGTGCTGCTTGACAAAGAGAAAGTCTTCGAGCACCAGCAAATTCCTCATGCGGATATGGAAACTATCCCATGCTTCACACTAGTGCTTGCAGTTCTTCATGATGCTAGAACTATTCCATTCTGCGTGGACATATGTGATTGGAATGAAGAGCTCATTCTTCAATTCTATGCAACCTTGCACATCACAGGTGATGCTTCTAGTGTCAATTCATGGGTTTTGGACTGGATGACAGGATCCACTCACTACACTGCCCTAGCCTCAGAATTGCTTCGTCCTGTGCCAATACCAATTCCCTCAGAAGGAGCAAGATGCCTATTTGATGAACTTGCATTGCCCAATCACATGATGCAAGTGCTAATGAAGCCTTTGGCTCCTAGAAAACCTCAAAGGACTACCTTCCTTGTGAAGGATTTGCTCTATGTTCCCAGGGCCATCTATCGCATTCTGACCCAAACCCTCATTCCTCAAAAGGGTCACAGCTCTGAAGAAGAAGAAGTGGAGGGAATCATGAATAATATGCTATTCAACATCATTCATGGGATTCACATAAATTACCATGATTGCTTCATGAGGACTTTGGCCAATGTTGCTTCTGCCCCATTTAAATTGAAGCCTTACGCTCTCGGGATCATGAAATTCCTCAGATCAAGGTCTTTAATTCCCTTCAAGGCTGATTTTCAGAATCACTTCAGTTTTCTGCCTCCTATTGAAGTCCTCAAGAACACATTTCCTTCAGTTGAGGGCTAAGGCAAAGCTGTTATTGATGAAGGTACTCGTCCATTGGATGGCCAGTTTCGCAAAGCTCCATCTTATTCCACCAATGATGATTGTCCTACCCAAGATTCTGCCGCAAAAGCCTCGGCACAAATGCCTCAAGAAGCTGCCCCTCGTGTGATGATTGATCGCGAGCTACTCCTGTCTTCATCAGAAGGTTGATCGCAATCACAAGTGGGTCAAGCGTTAGTTTGGTTCACTTCTTCGAGACATGACTGACACGCACAACACTATGAGGAAGAACCAATACTACCTTCATGAAGTCCTCAACCGCACTTGGGCCATTCTGTCTCACCTCAAGACTCCTAAAGAACTCAAGGCGATGGACCTTGAGCAGAACCTTGACTGGGCTCGTCCTCCTCAGAAGAAATTCAAGAAAGTTTCTTCAGCTGGTTACAAGCTCATATTCTTCATCACGCGAGGTGGATGAAGCTGAGGATGACGACACCGTAGTAGGCCCTGCATCGACAAATGACCCGACAACGATGACGCTCCTCCACACCTTCAAGATGAAATTCTTCACGGGCGTTAGTCCTCATGTTTTCGTCGCTTTTGGTCTTCGATGAAAAAGGGGGTGAAAATTTGAGTTAGTCTTTAAGCGGGTCTATATATATGGGCTAATTTTGTCTAAGTTACAACTCTCGCTCTTTTGAAGCTTTTGTTGGTTGAGTTGTAAACTTAAGTCCGATGGTGGTCTGACTCTTTTGAACTACTTTCCGCATGCTTATTTCCTCAAGTACCTTAATGCATGCATGTTGAATTTTGTCAGACACCATTTTCATCATGCATTTCAAATTCTTCATATCATATGTTAAATGCGTGTATGAATTACAAGATATAGGGGGATTTCTCCATGTTTTTAACCTACCATGTGCATTTGCAGTCCAAAGCAAATTCCTCAAATATGCACATCTTCAGGGGGAGTTCTTCTATATCTTGCAATCAAATTCCTCAAACTCAATACTTACACTTCATTTCTTCCTGTTGAAAACTTAAACTATTTGTCATCAATCACCAAAAAGGGGGAGATTGTAAGTGCATCTAGTGCCCCATAGTGATTTTGGTGTATTTAAGACTTATAGGTTAAGAGACCGATGCGTTTGTAAGTGTACACAGGCTCTATAAGTCGATGAGGAGTTTGATATATTTGGAGATTATTGACCCCTAAAAATGAATGTCTTCAAGTGAAGACTTTGGTGAAGACTTTGTTGAAGACTTTGGTATTCCCTGAAGACTTTGAAAATGAAGAATTTGGTGTGACCTTGAAGATATGAACGAGGACTATGAAGCGTGAAGACTTTTGTTTTCGTAGTTTCATTTCCTTTCTTTGAGTCATAGGAAACATCGTACTCTTAAAGGGGGTCGAGGTAATACTAAGGAAAAATTCCAACTGATGCTCAACTCAAAAGCCTCAACCTATCCAATCCTTTGAGTGAAGCCTTTTGGAAATCTCTTGTGGTTCAGTTAAGTTCTTCAGTGACAGAGACGAAGTTCTTCTGGTCTCTGATGAAATTGGTCTGACTGGGGAGTTAGGATTTTGCCAGTGCGAATTACCTACAAGTGAGGAATATGATAAGCCTCAGGAATTTCATAGTTCGAAATTCCGACCGTTGTTGTGCTTAGCGCCAGCTGTCCCCAATCATCCTATCCATATAACGTTCATATCATTGGGGGCATTTATGTCGTATCATGTCAGGTTGCACCCTGGCTATAAATATCCACCCCCCACAACCACTAGTTGGTTGTCTGCTCCGAGAGAGAATTGACACTTGTCATTTGAGAGCAACCCATCCTCCGAGGACTTTGAGAGAAATCATCAGTGAGGAAAACCAAATACAAACCACCAAACCCAAAGTGATTGAGCATCACTGAAGAGATTGTTCATTTGTGGAACCAGCGCTTGTTACCTTTGAAAACTATGTATCTTCCAGACGGTTAGGCGTCATGGTCTAGTGCATCCTGTAGTCAATTGAGGATCACAAAGTAACCTTGGTCTAGAGCATCCAGCAGTCAATTGTGGATCGTCGGGTGACCAGTTTTCGAGGTTTTTGGAAGTCTACCCTGAAGACTTACCACGAGTGTTTGGCGAGGACTATGTGACCTTAGCTCAAGGAGAATATGGTGAGGACTATGTGTCCTCTGGTTTAAATACCAGGCCGCTCCGAATCAGACGTACGACTGTCACAGCAGTTGGAACTGGGTCATCAAACCTTTGTCTTCATCGCGCTACTTGGTTCTATTTCCTCAACCCTTTCATTTCCTCATATACTTGTTGATGAAATTGATCTTTACTGTTTGAAGAATTTGACTGAAGACTTTCTCAGTTTCCTCACCTCAAATTCTTCAAGTTACCTTGTTCCTCACCTTCTTATCTTGTATCACGCTGAATATCATCTCTGCATGCTTTATTTCATCATGATGACTGTGCTACTACTATGTTTCTCATGCACTTGAGTACTTATTCCGCTGCTAGTTATTCATCGCATTTCAAATTCCTCAAGTTGAAATTCCTCGGTGATGAATTTGTAAAAATCGCCTATTCACCCCCCTTCTAGTCGATATAACACACTTTCAAGTTTCTCTCGAAAGAATTGAGTGGGAGGAAGATAGAACTTGATGAGGTTGTTGAACCTTTGTTTCAACCAAAGAGTAGTGCGGCGTAGAAAAATGTTTCTGTGGAGCCTACATCAGTTCAAGAGGAAGTCAATAATGATGATCATGAAGCTTCGGATCAAGTTACTATCAAACCTCATAGGTCGATAAGGGCATGTATTGCTCCTGAGTGGTACGGTAACCTTGTCGTACAGGTCATGTTGTTGGACAACGATGAGCCTACGAGCTATGGAGAAGCGATGATGGGCCCGGATTCCAACATATGGCTAGGAGACATGAAATCCGAGAAAGGATCCATGTATGAAAACCAAGTATGGACTTTGGTAGACTTGCCCGTTGAATGGCAGGTTGTTGAGTACAAATGGATCTTTAAGAAGAAGACGGATGCTGATGGTGAATGTCACCATTGATGAAGCTCGACTTGTCGCAAAGAAGTTTCTGACAAGTTCAAGGAGTTGACTACGACGATAATTCTCACCCATGGCGATGCTAAAGTCCGTTGGAATTATGTTAGCAGATGCTGCATTTTTCAATTACGAAATCTGGCAGATGGATGTGAAAACATCGTTTCGTTAACGGTTTCCTTGAGGAAAGGTTGTATGTGATACAACCACAAGGTTTTGTCAGTACTAAGGATGCTAAAAGGTATGCAAGCTCCAGTGATCCTCTTATGGGCTGGAGCAAGCATCTCGGAGTTGGAATATATGGTTTGATGAGCTGATCAAAGTTTTTGGGTTCATACAAAGTTCATGAGAAACTTGTATTTGTAAGAAACTGAGTGGGAGCACTATAGAATCTCTGATAAGTATGTGTGGATGATATATTGGTGATCAGAAATGATGTAGAATTTTCGAAAAGCATAAAGGGTTGTTTGAAAGGAGTTTTTCAAAGGAAGACCTGGAAAAAGCTACTTAATTGTTGGGCATCAAGATCTATAGAGATAGATCAAGACGCTTGATGAGACTTTCAATGAGCACATACCTTGACAAGATTTTGAAAGAGTTCAAAATGGATCAGTCCAAGAAGGAGTTCTGGCCTGATTTGTAGGGTGTGAAGTTGAGTGAGACTCAAAGCTCGACCACGGCAGAAGAAAAAAAAATGACGAAGGTTGTCCCCTATGCCTTAGCCATAGGCTCTATATAGTATGTCATCTTGTGTACCACACCTGTGTGTTCCTTGCCATGAGTTTGTCAAGGGGTACAACAATGGTCCAGGAGTGGATCACTGGACAGCGGTCAAAATTATCCTTAGTAACTAGAGGACTAAGTTCGTCGTAAAGGGTTACGTTGATGCAAGCTTTGACACCAATCCGGATGACTCTGAGTAGATCCGGATATGTATAGTTATACCTAGGCATAAAAAACCGCCCGGTCGGCCGGCCTGACCCGTCCCGAAAAAGCCCGACCCGGCCCAGTCCGACCTTGCCCATGGGCCGGGCTCGGGACTAGATTTCGAGCTCGTTAGCTAGGCCGGGCCGGGCCTAGGCCGATCATAATTGCGTTTTACTGAAGGGGCCCGGCCTGAGGCCCGGCGGGCTTTTATGCATTTCGGTCGGGCTTTGGCATGTTTTTAAGGCTTGGTGACCGGGGCAAGCATACGCCCGGGCCTAGGTTTTCATCTTCAGGCTTGGTCAGGCCTGGCCCGAAGCCCGGCCCGGCTTGGTCCATGGCCAGGTATACATATAGTGGAGCACCCATTTGGAATAGATCCAAGTGGAGTGTGGTAGTAGTATCTGCAGTATGACATAGAGATTTGCATAGAGCGCATGGATCTGAATGTCACACACCCGTTGACTAAAAACCTCTTTCACATGCAAAACATGATCGAACCCAGAACTCATTGGGTATGAGATTCATAATAATGTAAATCACATAGCGATGTGAGCTAGATTATTGACTCTAGTGCAAGTGGGAGACTATTGGAAATATGCCCTAGAGGCAATAATAAATTAGTTATTATCATATTTCCTTGTTCATGATAATCGTTTATTATCCATGCTAGAATTGTATTGATCGGAAGCTCAGATACATGTGTGGATACATAGACAACACCATGTCCCTAGTATGCCTCTAATAGACTAGCTCGTTGATCAAATATGGTCAAGGTTTCCTAGCCATAGACATGAGATGTCATTTAATAACAGGATCACATCATTAGGAGAATGATGTGATGGACAAGACCCAAACTATAAACGTAGTATATGATCGTGTTAGTTTATTGCTACAGTTTTCTGCATTTCATATAGTTGTTCCTATGACCATGAGATCATGCAACTCACTGACATCGGAGGAGTACCTTGTGTGTATCAAACGTCGGAACGTAACTGGGTGACTAGAGAGGTACTCTACAGGTATCTCCGAGTGTGTCTGTTGAGTGGTCATGGATCGAGACTTGGATTTGTTACTCCGTGTGACGGAGAGGTATCTCAGGGCCCACTCGGTAATACAACATCACAATAAGCCTTGCAAGCAATGTGACTAAATAGTTAGCCACGGGATCTTGTGTTACGTAACGAGTAAAGAGACTTGCCGGTAACGATATTGAACTAGGTATAGAGATACCGACGATCGAATCTCGGGCAGGTAACATACCGAAGAACAAAGGGAACAACATACAGGATTAACTGAATCCTTGACATAGAGGTTCGACCGATAAAGATCTTCGTAGAATATGTAGGAACCAATATGGGCATCTTGGTCCCGCTATTGGTTATTGACCTTAGAGGTGTCTCGGTCATGTCTACATAGTTCTCGAACCCGCAGGGTTCTGCACACTTAACGTTTGGTGACGTTTTGGTAGTATTGAGTTATGTATGTTGGTGACCGAAGGTTGTTTGGAGTCCCAAAAGAGATCCTGGACATCACGAGGAGCTCCAGAAAGGTCCGGAGGTAAAGATTGATATATAGGAAGTCCTGTTTTGGTCACCGAAAAAGTTTTGGGCTAATTGGTAGTGTGCCGGGAGTGCCGGGAGGGTATCGGGGGACCATCGGGAGGGATGTCTCGACCCAAAGGGCCTCATGGGATGTAGGAGGAGTCAAACCAGCCCTTAGTGGGCTGGCCGAAGCCCCCACTAAGGCCCGTGCGGCTGGGGTGAAGAAACCCAAAGGTGGAAGAGGTGGAAAAGGTTTCCAAAGAGGGGAAGGAATTCTACTCCTAGTAGGATTGGAGTAAGACTCCTCCCTCCTCCACTTCGGCCGAACCCTCCTTGTGGAGGGTTTGAGGGTGCCTCCTCCCCTCCCTTCCTCCTATATATACTAGAGGTTTTGAGGGCAGCCCTAACCCGAATTGCCACGTGTTGCCCTATTCTTCCTCTAGATTGTTTCTCCTCTAGATTAGTTTTGCGGTGCTTAGGCAAAGCCCTGCCGGATTAGTTCACCACCACCTTCACCATGCTGTTGTGCTATCGTGGAACTCATCTACCTCTCCGCTCCCTCTTGGTGGATCAAGAAAGCGGAGATCGTCATACAGCCGTACGTGTGCTGAACGCGGAGGTGTCGTCCGTTCAATGCTAGATCGGACGGACCGTGATCAGGATCGCGAGACGAATCGTGATAGGATCGCGGGACGCTCGGCGATTTGGATCATGAAGACGTTCGACTACATCAACCGCGTTTCTTAACGCTTCCCGTTTAGCGATCTACAAAAGGATATGTAGATCCACTCTCCTTTTCGTAGATGTTCATCACCATGGATAGATCTTGCGTATGTGTTTTTTGTTTCCCATGCAACGTTCCCCAACAACTCTCTCTATTCCTAAATATATATAAGTTTAGAGATTTCACTAGAGGACTACATACAGAACAAAATGAGTGATTCTACACTTCAAAGAATGTCTATATATATTCGTATGTAGTCCCCTGTGAAAACTCTAAAAATCTTATATTTAGAAACGGAGGGAGTAGTTACCATAAAACTATGTATCTTAAAATCACCTTCGAAATAATGAAAATAGTTGAAACACCTTTTCCCAAATAATACAAATATTTGAAATAAATTGCACTTTTTATAGGAAAAAACAATTGAAAACACATTTTTGGTAATTACAAAGAAGCTGAACACACTTCATTGAAATTGTGATTATTTAAATAATTCCAACATGTCGTAAGTACTTGAAATTGCCTTTTTGAAATAATGAAATCCTATAAATAACTTAAACAATCTTTTTTAATAATGAACATAGTTGATATTTCTTTTCCAAGTAATGATTTTTCTCATGATATCACTCGTTTGAGACAATAAAATAATGAGAAAACTTATATATTTTTTCAAATGCATTTTTAATATTTTTTCAAATATTATGTAATCTGCTTTTACTCTATATATACAGAGAGAACGAATTTTTTGAAGTATAAATTAATTTAAAAAAAGAAAGTAAAATAAAAGAATCTGAAAAATATATAAAAACAAACACTTTATGCCTGGGGCCTAGCGCTCACTGGGTCTGTCCCATTTTCTCTCAGCCGTTTTAGCGAGAGGTCGTTGTGGGTAAGTAACGCGGCATATCCTATTTGATGCTTCAGGCGTCCGTTAATGTACATTTTGCAAGCGACGGTCTGAAGCCCTCCAAGCTGTGCCGGCCCATTTCCAATTTTTTTTCTTGTTTTCTGAAATGAAAAATAGTTGCGGTCATGGGTTTCAAACCCACGACCCCTTCGTTGTACAGGCCATCGCAGCGCTAGTGCAAACTAGATCTGGATTGCGCCTTGGCACGAGGGTGCCGGTCTCAACGTTTTGGTCAAGCAGGTAGTGCTAAGTCAATAGTAATCCAGGTTTAGCATATGCATTCATACAGGATAACGATACACTGAAGGAGAAACATTCAACTTTGATAGAAGTGAGACATAGTAGTGCTGAATATCGGCATGAGACTATAAGATAGAATCAATTTCAATGGATTCATAAGACAACTCGACAGGAAGTTCAAAAGCATAATGCAACCACTCGATAGGAAGTTCGAAACCAAAAACACAGCCACTCGACATAAAGTTCAATACCATGAGAACATCTGACATAAAGCAAACAACCATAAAGGTTTCTTCTAATTGCCAAATTTTATAGTTGGAAGAACCACACTATTAATATCTAACAGATGTGGAACAACTGGGCATGTGGCCAAACACTCCTGCTGCGTCAACAACTCTGATTTTCTCTGTTAAGCGGCATATATGTATTGTAGTTAGTTGCAACCGGTCTTGGGAATTTGGAGCAAGATCTTGACACCAATAGTAGACACCTAATTTTCAGAGCGGTGACGTTACCTTGTGAAACACTGGCACTACTCACTCAAACGATAGTAGCATAGGGCCCTGAGCAAAAGCAAAAAGAAACAAAGATTTAGTCAGTGGCAAGAACAAAGAAGTAAAATGTACTATATATAGCTAGGTACGACAGTGTCCAAGATCAAATTCAAATCTAACAATCATATCTGTTCATTTTTCGGCCCAACGGATCAAGGACATACAGTACAATCAAACTCTTTGTTTTGTACGTGGGTCTACATAATCCATCAACAGTGTACAATAGTTGGTACTCTCTCGGTAAAGAAATACAAGAGCGTTTAGATC
The DNA here is from genome assembly GCA_022496015.1 of Hordeum marinum. Taxonomy (NCBI): domain Eukaryota; kingdom Viridiplantae; phylum Streptophyta; class Magnoliopsida; order Poales; family Poaceae; genus Hordeum; species Hordeum marinum. The sequence continues at coordinate 4,383,921 of CM039673.1, forward strand.
ACTAAAGTAATGATCCAAATGCTCTTATATTTATTTATGGAGGAAGTACTCATTATCTATGCCCATAAGAACTTCCCCCACCAAAAAAAGGATTTTCACGCGCAAGAAGCAGCGTACACACTATATATCCTCATAAGAAGCTTAACTTCCACTTGCAATATAATAAATAAACAGTTTGACACCACATACAGAGAACTTTCCTGCTACATGAGATTTTTTTCCAAACGAAATATCCAGACTGAAACAATTTCGTCATCCAACTATGCGCCATCTATCTATTCGAGGCAGGTTTTGGCATCACATATACCTAGGTCAAAATCTTAGCCGTGACTTTAACGGTTCTGCAAATTCGGTCCAAATAGCATGAATAAGAAAATGCACAACTCTTATTCCAAAGACCTGGAAAGAACTAACACTTCCATACAATTGAGAAAATAAAAATCATGTAATACTCCTAAACAACCAGTATGTGGATCGAAATTTACCTCGAAATAATATATGCATTCAGATTTAACTATGTATGTTTTCATCCCAGTTTTCTTCTAACCAGCTTTTTTAAGAGACTATATTCAAAATGTTAATTAAGAGAATCCTGTGAGCTACCATGAAACACATAGGACAGGGATAACACCTTTGTATCATCTACTGTAAGCTGAAATACATCGGACATCACATCTAAAAGAGAATCGCATTAACTTAAATAGCAGCTGCAGAGAAAAAAACAAATGATAATGAACTCTTAGTTAAAAACTCTGTCTCGGATATCTTAGCATGATCCAAAATGTCTGAATAAAACATTTCTCAAACTGGGAACAAGAAAAGAAGTTTTGATCATGATACAAAGTGCTCCAACTGAGATATATTGTTATGGAACAATAAGTTCTAGCATGCAAAAGAAACACTCATAACATAAGCAAGATAACTATATGGTGATATTCACTTTTAGGCATGTCATGCAAAAGGACAACCTACAGCTTGATAATCGATTGAATAGATAAACTATCCAGTATTAAAACAACCATAGAAAGGGTAAAAGGAAATGTACAAAATCCTAATGAACCAATTCACATTGTGGGCATGCTATGAGTGCAGGTGCACGTGTGGTAAATTTCAGGACAAATGAGCACACAAGAAATATAATGAGATTCAGAGACATATATAAATCACGAACAGAACCTTGACTTCCAGTCAATCAACTGGTGATATAAATCATGTCCATCCAAAGAGAATTACAGTACAAGTTTAGTAGGAGAGGCCGGAGGCTGACTTGGGCAGCCATGGCAAGGAGCAGGTGGCGAGGATGGAGCAGCTCGGAGGCGGGCGCTCGCGGGAGGAGAAGGCAGGGCACGAGGGAGGAGCCAGAGGTGGGCAGCACGGCAGGGAATCAGGTGCGAGGCACGACGCGAGGAAGCAGGAGGCAGGCAGAGCAGAGGGGGTCCGGACGGCGAGTCTCTCCAGCGGAGCGGTCAGGGATGGCCGCTCCGGCGAGGCCGGTCGGTGGTGAGGAGCGGGGATGAGGTGTGGAAGCAGGACGCGAGGAGGAGGAGGCCAGGAGGCGACAAGCAACAAGGGGCTCGCCGGAGTGGGCAGCCATGATGAACGGACGGAGGCGAGGCGAGGCGGTCCGGTGCTGGATGGGTCGGGGAGGAGGCACGGCGAGGTCTCCCAGCTCGGCGGGCGGTGGGCGCATGGCTAGAGGGCCAGGTCGAGGCGGGAGGCGCTGCGGGGCTCCCGCTCCTCTCTGGTGTGTGTGCGTGCGTGCAACCGGCGGCGCAGGAGGGAGATCGAGAGGGAGAAGTGGGGATCGAGCTGCGGGATCGGGAGAGAGGCTAGGGTTTCGGTAAATGGGGGCGGCTGGGCCTAAGTGGGCTGCTGCGGTGGGCCTTTCTCACTCTCTCAAATCTGCTTATTCCAATACAGAAAATAATAAGCAAAGGAAGAAAAAGGAGTGTAAGAACAGGATTAGAGACAGGTTTTGGGCATGGGGGTTAATCTTCCTGGACTCACAAAATGAACTTGACCCAAGAAAATAGAAGTTGCATGAAGGCAAGATTTTAGTTCAAACTCATTTGAATTGATTCCAACGGTTTGAACTAGGACAAGGTCTTCGAAGAGTCCAAAAAATGTTGAGAATTTAGGAGAAGCCTCGCCAAATGGAAAAAGAATTATTAACAACCTTTGGAGATTAAACTCGAAGCAGAAAAGGCATGGGCTTTAAAATGTAAGTGTGTTCATGGATGATTCCAAATTAGTGGAATGATTATTTTTGCTCCCTAAAAAATATTGGGAGGATATTTTTATAAGCTATAAAGAGAAATCACCATGTGAATTTCCTTCGGTTTAAATGGACCAAAGATCCATACCACTTATTTATTTGAGTTGCAAAAATTTAATGACATGATGACATGATGCAATGCAAAAACAAATAAACAACGCGGCTAACACGAAAACATGAAAGGCATTTGGAGCGTCGGTCTCGGGCTGTTACACATGACCATTGAGCCCTCAAAGAGGTCACTACCCAAGAAGGCTGCTGAGAAGAAGAGGGTGAGGAAAACCACTATTCATGTCACTGGTAGGTTGTCTACCATGAGAAGGACACCCACTCCTGAGAATAGTGAGGCTGAAGAGGAGGAAGAGCCAGGTATAAAGGCTCCTCTCAAGAAGAAGCAGAAGAAGCTTTTGGCTGATGCTATGCCAAAGCAAGCTCCAGCCAAGAGCAAGTTAGTCACCTCCTCTGCTCCATCAGCTCCTCTAGTACCTCCAATTGCTACACCGACTCCATCCATGACTTCTGCAGATCTCTTCGCCGACGCGGTTCTCTCGACTCCTTCATCAGCTACCTGAGGAGATCAGGCCCAGAAGAACGATTAGCTATATCTCTTTGAACCTTTTGGTAAATTGTTGCCAAAGGATGAGAAGTTGTATATAGATCTTTAGGATTCGAGTGAGAGAGCGCTGGTTTTTATCGCCTTTTCAAAAACAATTGATCTTTTGTGTTGGATGTGTAAAACTTTGTTCGTGTTTGATCATACGTTTAATGTGTGTTGTTACCATTTTCTTATCATTTTGATGTTTATGAGATGATCATTCACTTTGCTTTATTGTGTTGTGCTATGATATTCACTCTTATTATTCTCGCACAGCACCAAGATGTATGTGACATGGAAGTAGTGCCCATGTACCTATTTGATTGTGCATTTGCATTCAAACGCAAATTAAAAATAATGCACAAATTTAGGGGGAGCTCTTGCTCATCACATACTTCTCAAATGACAATTATATTCATTGATTATATCATATGTCGAAGCTTTGATATATATGTTGTCATCAATTACCAAAAAGGGGGAGACTGAAAGCACATTTGCTCCCTTGGTGGTTTTGGTAATTAATAACAACATATATGACATTGAACTAATGTTTCCACTAAGCATATTTCGGGAAAGGTTCAATGATGGCATGACAAAAGGATTGTGGAGAGACCCCTAAATGCAAGGAAATGGATTGGTAAAGCTTCAAGCAAAGACGACTCTCTTTTTACTTTGTGAGAAATCACCTTGAGTCACAGGAAAGCCAATACTATTAAAAGGGGGTAAGGTACTGTTGGTGAACAAAATGATCATACGTGCACAAGTGATAGTCACCAAAAACATCCACAAACTCCTCCACAAAAGTTTGTCCAAAGCCAAATATCCAAAATTGGTGCAACTAACACTTCCCACTTGGTGCAACCGATTCCCATACTCAGACAGAGCAAAGCCAAACCCTACCTTTTTGGTGCAACCGATTCTGAATTAGTGGAACCGAGTTCATGTGGCAAACCTACTGGTGTCTGTTGCACGAAATCGGAAATTCTGAGTTTTTGCTTCGGTGCCACCGAGTCTTGCCATTTTGACCGTTGCCCACCTTTTCGGTATCACCGAGAAGTCTATATCGGTCTCACCGAGATTCAAAAGTTGCTACCTTTGAGGCAACTCGGTACCACCGAGATTATCACATCGGTGTCACCGAGTTGGACTTATTAGGTGTAACGGTTGGATTTTTGGAGATGCCTATATATATCCTCCTACACCACCTACTCGAGAGAGAAGCACTCAGAACAGATCCCCACTCATACCAACTGATTTTTTAAGAGAGAACCCCCTACTCATGCGTTGAGATCATGCCATTCCATTCCTACCATATGAATCTTGATCTCTAGCCTCCCCAAGTTGCTTTCCACCCAATCAATCTCTTCCACAAAAGCCAAATCTATGAGAGAATGATTGTGTGTTGAGGAGTCTATCATCTTGAAGCACAAGAGCAAGGAGTTCATCGACATTATCGAGCCTATTACCTTTTGGAGGGTGGTGCCTCCTAGACTGGTTAGGTGTCGCTTGGGAGCCTCCTACTTCGTGTTGTGGAGTGAACCAAGAAGTTTGTAAGGGCAAGAAGATCGCCTACTTCGTGAAGATCTACCCCGAGTTAGGCTAGTCCTCTGTGGACGTAGGCCATTATGGTATAGTCAAGGTTGCTTCTTCGTGGAACCCTTCATGGGTAGAGCCCTTCGTGGACTCTCGCGACCGTTACCCTCCGTGGGTTCAAGACTCCATAAACGTGGACATACAATAGCACCACCTATCGGAACCACGAGAAAAATCATTGTGTTGCCAAATTGTGTTTGATATTCCTACCCTTCCTCTACTACTCATTCTTGTTTTTGCTTTCTGCTCCTATACTCGTAGACATGCATGTGTAGGGTGTGCATGACTTGCTACAATTGCTAAAATCTGCCAACACTTAAAATTGGGAAAAGGTAGATTTTTAATTGGTCAAGTAGTCTAATAACCCCCCCCCCACCCCACCCCCTCTAGACCTACTTTCGATCCTAAACCATACGACATGACTGATGAGGAATTCAACGATGTTGTGGCTGTCAATGTGAGATGCCAGCTTGCACCGAAACGTCCAGTTCTAGAGGAGAAAGTAGATCCGGTAAACGTGAAGCGCTGTCTGGATGCCCTTAAGCGACCACCACCGCCTCCGCCGCTATCACACTATGACCGTTGTATTATAAAGACATGTGATGAAGTGAGCCGGTCAGAAAGTACTAGCAATGCTACAAGACGAAGTGGGAAAACAATTCCCCAGCTCAGCGAACAGGAAACACAAGTGTGCCCCTCGCTCTAGGTGTTTTCCAATATCGCTAATGATCCGGTGAGGGTAGCGGTCGCTCATCCTGGTTACACTCTTGGTGATTACTTAGGCGACGAGGTACCATTTGAAAAGGATGAAGTAGTAGCAGCCTTAAGATACGAGCACGGGAAGCCTCTCGTCAGACATGAGCAACTCCTGAATCTACCAACGATGATGCAAAAATTGCATGCCTGGTACTTGAAAGCTTGCGAGGACAGGACCACTAGTATCTTCGTGGGAATTAAAAATGAGCACTACTTCAATGGGGTCCAGGCGTTGTACATTGAATTTGAAGAATTTTTTCAGTTATACAAACAAGAGGCCCTCGACAAAACTATCGTCAGTTGCTATTGTTCACTATCGGAAAGCGGTATGTATCTATCTACACTAGTAGAAAATAGGGTTTCGCTCCAGGCCTGAGAAGCCACTAATCCTGGTTCACTCATGAACCGGGACCCATGGTGGCATCGGTCCCGGTTCGTGAGGCGAGGGCCCCGGCGAGGCCTCATGGGCCATTGGTCCCGGTTCATCTGACCCCTTTGGTCCCGGTTCCAGCCACGAACCGAGACCAATAGGCCTCGCTCCTAGCCCACAACAATTGGTCCTGGTTTGTGGCTGGAACCGGGACCAAATGGGGTCCTTTAGTCCCGGTTCCAGCCATAAATCGGGACCAAAGGTTGGCCTATAAATACGCCCTGCCCGTGCACTGCTCTGTTTCTTTGTCCGGGAGTTGGAGAGCTTTGTGGTGCTCTAGCTCACCTCCTATGCACATGAGGTGTTCGATGAAATGCCCGAGCCACACTTAAGATTTCTCCTCTCGAAGCTCCTTGTCCAAGCTCCATTTTCCTCAAGATTTGTCTAGGTTTGGCAGTCTGTCCTGTCTCGTCCCAGTCCTCACCGTCGTCAATTGCTCGCGCCCATCTCGATTCCGGCACCACCGTGGTTAGACTCTTCTTCTTATCTTATTTCTAAAAGAAAAATGTTCTTACTTGTATCTTCTTTCTAAAATAATGAGAACTATGTATGAACTTTATGTATTTATTTTGGTCACTATTGTACTTTGGCTTTAATGTGATGATGAATTTCTATTAATTTGGTCACTTCTCTATTCATGATATGCTATAATGGTTTTTAATACACTTTATTATATAACGCACGCAGATGAACCAGCAATGGATGTACGGTGACCGACGCACCTCCGAGTATATTAAGGACCTGCATAATTTTCTCGAAGCAGCTGAGGCAAACAAGCAAAATGGTTTTATGCATTGTCCATGTACTGTTTGTGAGAATACGAAGGCTTTCTCCAACTCTAAAACCCTACACTTCCACCTTCTTGAGAAGGGTTTTCTGCCACACTATAATGTTTGGACCAAGCATGGAGAAAGAGGGGTTATGATGGAAGACAACGAAGAAGAAGAGGATGATGACAACTATGTGCCTCCTGAATACGGTGATGCTGCAACGGGGGAAGATGAAGATCAAGAGGAACCAGATGATGTGCCCGATGATGATCTTCTTCGGGCCATTGTTGATGCAAAGAGACAATGCGAAAGTGAAAAGGAGAAGTTGAAGTTCGATCGCATGTTAGAGGATCACAAAAAAGGGTTATACCCCAATTGCGAAGATGGCAACACAAAGCTCGGTACCACACTGGAATTGCTGCAGTGGAAGGCAGAGAATGGTATACCTGACAAAGGATTTGAGAAGCAACTAAAAATATTGAAGAAGAAGCTTCCAAACGATAACGAATTGCCCGACAGTACGTACGTAGCAAAGAAGGTTGTATGCCCTCTAGGATTTGAGGTGCAGAAGATACATGCATGCCCTAATGATTGCATCCTCTACCGCAGTGCATACGAGGATTTGAACGCATGCCCTGTATGGGGTGCATTGCGGTATAAGATCAGACGAGATGACCCTGGTGATGTTGATGGTGAGCGCCCTAGGAAGAGGGTTCCTGTCAAGGTGATGTGGTATGCTCCTATAATACCACGGCTAAAATGTTTGTTCGGAAACAAAGAGCATGCCAAGTCGATGCGATGGCATAAAGAGGACCATAAGAAAGACGGGAAGTTGAGAGCACCCGCTGACGGGTCGCAGTGGAGAAAGATCGAGAGAAAGTGGAGCGACTTTACAGTTGACCCAAGGAATGTATGGTTTGCTTTAAGTGCAGATGGCGTTAATCCTTTTGGGGATCAGAGTAGCAAGCATAGCACATGGCCTGTGACTCTATGTATGTATAACCTTCCTCCTTGGTTGTGCATGAAGCGGAAGTTCATTATGATGTTAGTGCTCATCCAAGGACCTAGACAACCCGGCAATGACATTGATGTGTACCTAAGGCCATTAGTTGATGAATTTTTACAACTATGGAATGGAAGAGGTGTATGTGTGTGGGATGAGAAAGAACAGGACGAATTTGACCTACATGCGATTGGCCTACTCTTAGTGACCTTTCAGGACAAACAAACAAGGGATACGACGCATGCCTACACTGTTTAGATGACACCGACAGTATATATTTGGACAAATGCAGGAAGAATGTGTACCTGGGGCATCATCGATTTCTTCCGACCAACCATCAATATCGAAAGAAAGGAAAGCATTTCAAAGGTGAGGTAGATCACCGAAAGAAGACCGCCCTCCGTACGGGTGATCACATACTTGATATGGGCAATGATTTAAAAGTAATCTTTGGAAAGGGTCATGGGGGACTATCTGTTCCGACTGACGATGTGGGACGCGCACCCATGTCGAAGAAGAAATCTATATTTTGGGACCTACCCTATTGGAAAGACCTAGAGGTCCACTCTGCAATCGACGTGATGCACATGACGAAGAATCTTTGCGTGAACCTGCTAGGATTCTTGGGCGTGTATGGGAAGACAAAAGATACATCGGAGGCACGGGAGGAACAACAACGTATGCACGGAGAAGACGACATGGATCCAAAGCAGTTTCAGGGTCATGCCAGCTACGCTCTTACCAAAGAAGAGAAGGAAATCTTCTTCGAATGCCTGCTCAGTATGAAGGTCCCATCTGGCTTCTCGTCAAACATAAAGGGAATAATAAATATAGCAGAGAAAAAGTTCCAGAACCTAAGCTCTCATGACTGCCATGTGATTATGATGCAACTGCTTCCGGTTGCATTGAGGGGGCTTCTACCGGAAACGTTCGGTTAGCCATTGTGAAGCTATGTGCATTCCTCAATGCAATCTCTCAGAAGGTGATCGATCCAGAAATCCTGCCAAGGTTAAGGAATGATTTGGTGCAATGTCTTGTTAGTTTCGAGCTGGTGTTCCCACCATCCTTCTTCAATATCATGACGCACATCCTGGTTCATCTAGTCGACGAGATTGTTGTTCTGGGCCCTGTATTTCTACACAATATGTTCCCCTTTGAGAGGTTCATGGGAGTCTTACAGAAATATGTTTGTAACCGCGCTAGGCCAAAAGGAAGCATCTCAATGGGCCATCAAACAGAGGATGTCATTGGGTTTTGTGTTGACTTCATTTCTGACCTTAAGAAGATTGGTCTCCCTCAATCGCGGTATGAGGGGAGACTGACTGGAAAAGTCATGCTAGGAGCGGACTCAATAATATGTAGGGACGGGCATTCTTGGTCTCAAGCACACTACACAGTTCTACAGAATTCTATCTTGGTGACCCCGTAAATCGATGAACACAAGAATATTCTGCGCTCCAAACACCCGGAGCAGTGTGACTACATCTGGGCATGGGCATCCCGGCCCGGCGACCCGGCCCGAGCCCGGCTCGAAAAACCTGGGCCGGGCCAGGCCAGGCTTTGTGTTTGGGCGGGGCTCGGGTTTGAAAATCGGGCCCGGGAAGCAGTTCGGGCCGAGCTCGGGCTTGCAAAAAATGGCAACTTACACGGAGGCCCGGCCCGGCCTGGCCCGGAATTCACCTTTTAAGTCCATTCGGGCCGGGCTCGGGCCTGACTTTGCATTTTTTTGGCCGGGCGGTGTTGGGGAACGTCGCATGGGAAACAAAATTTTTCCTACGCACACGCAAACCTATCCATGGTGATGAGCATCTACGAGAGGGAGAGTGGATCTACGTACCCTTGTAGATCGCTAAGCGGGAAGCGTTAAGAAATGCGGTTGGTGTAGTCGAACTTCTTCGCGATCCAAATCGCCGAGCGTCCCGCGATCCAATCACGAACCGTCCCGCGAACACATCATGATCCGTCCCGCGAACTCATCACGATCCGTCTCACGATCTTGATCATGATCTGTCCCGCGAACTCATCACGATCCATTCCGTGATCACATCACGAACCGTCTCGCGATCTCGATCACGGTCCTTCCGATCTAGCGCCGAACGGATGGCACCTCCGCGTTCAGCACACGTGCAGCTTGATGACAATCTCCACCATCTCGATCCAACAACATGACCTCCAAGACAGGGTTGTCATACCGCTTAGGAGCAGTACACATCCTTGTCGACCTATGAAGTTCGATAGTAACTTGATCCTGAAGCTTCATGATCATCATCATTAACTTCCTCTTCAACTAATGTAGGCTTAACAGAAACAACATCCTGCGCTGCGCTACTCTTTGGTTGAACAAAGTTTAAACAACCTCATCAAGTTCTATCTTCCTCCCACTTAATTCTTTCGAGAGAAACTTTTCCTCGAGAAAGGATTCGTTTTAGTAACAAACACTTTGCACTTGGATCTGAGATAGAAGGTTCACCCAACTGATCTTAGGGTATTCTATGAAGATGCATTTGTCCGCCTTGGGTTCGACCTCATTAGGTGAAAACATTTTCCACACAAGTGTCGCAGCCCCAAGTATTAAGAAATGACAGCTTAGGTTTCTATCAAACCATAATTCACATGGTGTCATCTCAACGGATTTAGATGGTGCCCTATTTAAAGTGAATGTAGTTGTCTCTAATGCATAACCCCAAAATTATAGTAGTAAAACGACAAGAGACATCATAGCACGCACCATGTCCAATAGAGCATAACTATGATGTTCGGACACACCATCACACTATGGTGTTCCAGGTGGCGTTTAGTTGTGAAACAACTTTCACATTGTCTTAAGTTGTATGCCAAACTCGTGACTCAGATATTCACCTCCACGATCATATCGCAGTCATTTTTATCTTCTTGTCACGATGATCTTTAAACTTCACTCTGAATTTGCTTGAACCTTTCAAACGATTCAGACTTGTGTTTCATTAAGTAAATATACACTATATCTACTCAAATCATCAGTGAAGGTAAGAAAATAACGATATCCACTGCACGCTACAAGACTCACTAGATTGCATACATCAACATGTATCATTTCCAATGAATCACTTGCCCGCTCCATCCAACGGGGTCCTTTAGTCATCTTGCCCAAGAGACATGGTTCGCATGTCTCAACCGATTCGAAATCGAATGAGTCCAAATATCCATCACCATGGAGTTTCTTCATGCGCTTTATACCAATATGACATTTTGCGGCAGTGCCACAAGTATGTGGTACTATCATTATTTAACTTTGTATCTTTTGACATCAATGTTATGAACATGTGTATTACTACGATCAAGATTTCAACAAACCATTCTCACTGGGTGCATGACCATTGAAGGTATTATTCATGTAAAAAGAATAACTATTATTCTCTGACTTAAATGAATAACCGTATTGCAACAAACATGATCTAATCATGTTCAAGCTCAACGCAAAACACCAAATAACATTTATTTAGGTTCGTCACTAATCCTGAAGGTAGAGAGAGCGTGCGATGTTGATCACATCAACCTTGGAAACATTTCCAACACACATCGTCACCTCACCCTTAGCTAGTTCTCCGTTTATTCCGTAGCTTTTATTTCGAGTTACTAACATTTAGCAACCGAACCGGTATCCAATACCTAGGTGCTACTAGGAGTACTAGCAAGGTACACATCAATAACTCATATATCAAATATACTTCTGTCGATGTTGCCAGCCTTCTTATCTACCAAGTATCTAGGGTTGTTCCGCTTCAGCGACCTCTCACCTCATAATAGAAGCACTTAGTCTCGGGTTTGAGTTCAACTTTGGGTTGCTTCACTGGAGCAGCAACTGACTTGCTATCCATGAAGTTTCCCTCCTTGCTCTTGCCCTTTTCGAAACTAGTGGTTTGATTAACCATCAACACTTGACGCTCCTTCTTGATTTCTACCTTCCCGGTGTCAAACATCGCGAACAGCTCAGGGATCAATACTTCTATCCCTGGTGTATTATAGTTCATCACCAAGTTCTAGTAGCTTTAGTGACAGTGACTTGGAGAACTATATCAATCACTATCTTATCTGGAAGATCAACTCCCACTTGATTCAAGCGATTGTAGTACCCAGACAATCTGAGTACATGCTCAATGATTGAGATATTCTCCTTCGTCTTACAGGCAAAGAATCTTGTTGGAGATCTCATATCTCGCAACACAGGCACGAGCCTGAGATCACAATCTCTGCTCCTAGAACATCTCATATGTTCCGTGACGTTCAAAACGTTTCGGAGCCTCAATTCTAAGCCGTAATGCATGACGCACTAAACTATCAAGTAGTCATCGAAACGTGCCTGTCAGATGTTCACAACATCTATAGACGACGCTAGAGGGGGTGGCGCACCGAGCGGTGCATTAAGGACATAAGCCTTCTGTGCAGCAATGAGGACAATCCTCAGATCACGGACCCAGTCCGCAATATTGCTACCAACATCTTTCAACTCTATTTATCTAGGAACATATAAAAATTTAAGGGAGCTACAGCGCGAGCTAGTAATCCACAACATAATTTGCAAATACACTTTGACTATGTTCATGATAATGAGTTCAATTAATCATATTACTTAAGAACTCCCACTCAAATTGACATCCCTCCAATCATTCGAGTGATACATGATCCAAATTCACCAACTCAAGTCCGATCATCACGTGAGTTGAGGTGGCTGCAGTGGTGAACATCATTATGTTGATCATATCTACTATATGACTCATGTTCGACCTTTCGGTCTCTCGTGTTCCGAGGCCATGTCTGTACATGCTAGGCTCGTCAAGTTTAACCCGAGTGTTCTGCACGTGCAAATCTGGCTTGCACCCGTTGTATGCGAACGTAGAGTCTATCACACCCGATCATCACGTGGTGTCTCAACACGACGAACTTTCACAATGGTGCACACTCGGGGAGAACACAGTTCATCTTGAAATTCAAGTGAGGGATCACCTTATAATGCTACCGCCGTACTAAGCAAAACAAGGTGCATAAAAGGATTAACATCTCATGCAATTCATAAGTGACATGATATGGCCATGAACTTGTTTAAGATCTCCATCTTCGAAACACCGACATGATCTCCATCGTCACCGGTACAACACCATGATCTCCGTCATCTTGATCTCCATCAATGTGTTGCCATTGGGGTTGTGGCGCCAGCCCTGCTTCTACTTCTATTGCTACCGCGTAGCGATAAAGTAAAGCATTACATAGCGCTTAATGATTGACACGCAGGTCATACAATAATTAAAGACAACCCTATGGCTCCTGCCGGTTGCCGTACTCAACGACATGCAAGTCGTGAAATTCTATACATCACATGATCATCTCATACATCACATATATCTCATCATGTAATTGGCCATATCACATCACAACATACCCTGCAAAACCAAGTTAGACGTCCTCTAATTGTTGTTGCATGTTTTACGTGGCTGCTACGGGTATCTAGCAAGAACGATTCTCACCTACACATAAACCACAACGGTGATACATAAATTGCTTTTCAACCTTCTCAAGGACCGCCTTTGTCGGATCCGATCCAACTAAAGTGAGAGAAACTATCACCCGCAAGCCATCTAAGCAACAAGTTGCGTCGAGGGAACCGGTCTCTCGTAAGCGTATGAGTAATGTTGGTCCGGGCCGCTTCATCTCACAATCCCGCTGAACCAAAATCCGACCAAGGGAGGAAGCAATCTAAGCATCAACGCCCACAAACCTTTTGTGTTCTACTCGAGATATCATCGAACCATCAACCTAGCTCATGATGCCACTGTTGGGGAACGTCGCATGGGAAACAAAAAAATTCCTACGCACACGCAAACCTATCCATGGTGATGAGCATCTATGAGAGGGAGAGTGGATATACGTACCCTTGTAGATCGCTAAGCGGGAAGCGTTAAGAAACGCGGTTGGTGTAGTCGAACTTCTTCGCGATCCAAATCGCCGAGCGTCCCGCGATCCAATCACGAACCGTCCCGCGAACACATCATGATCCGTCCCGCGAACTCATCACGATCCGTCTCACGATCTTGATCACGATCTGTCCCGCGAACTCATCACGATCCGTTCCGTGATCACATCACGAACCGTCTCGCGATCTTGATCACGGTCCTTCTGATCTAGCGCCGAACGGACGGCACCTCCGCGTTCAGCACACGTGCAGCTTGATGATGATCTCCACCGTCTCGATCCAGCGAGAGGAGGTGGAGAGGAGAGAGAGTTCACCAGCAGCGTGACGGCGCTCCGGTGATGGTGGTGGAGCAATTTCGGCAGGGCTTCGCCTAAGCGTTGCAGAAAACCGATCTAGAGGAGAAACTATGCACCGGTGTAACGGGTAGCACGCGGCCGAAAAATCTATCCAAAAACCACCCAATCCACTAGTATATATAGGAGGAGAGGAGAGGATAGGCAGCCAAGGCCTTTGGGTCGGCCGAAATAGGAGGTGGGAAGCAATCCTACTTCACCTCCAATCCTAGTTGGAGTAGGATTGCCTCCTATTGGCTGATTTTCCACTTTTTGCTTTAGGACTTTCTCTCCTGCGCCATGGGCCTTTGTGGCTGTTTTCCCAGCCCACTAAGGGCTGGTTATTATTCTCCCACAGCCCATGGACCTCTTGGGGTCGAAATACCCCTCCCGGAGGCCTCCCGGTACACTACCGGCACTCCCGGTACACTACCGATGAGCCCGAAACTTTTCCGGAAACCAAACTGGGACTTCCTATATATGAATCTTTACCTCCGGACCATTCAGAAGCTCCTCGTGACGTCCGGGATCTCATCCGGGACTCCGAACAAACTTCGGTCACCATCATACATAACTCTACACTACCGAAACGTCACCGAACCTTAAGTGTGCAGACCCTACGGGTTCGAGAACTATGTAGACATGACCGAGACACCTCTACGGTCAATAACCAATGGCGGGACCTGGACGTCCACATTGGTTCCTACATATTCTACGAAGATCTTTATCGGTCGAACCTCTATGTCAAGGATTCAGTTAATCCCGTATAACGTTCCCTTTGTTCTTCGGTATGTTACTTGCCCGAGATTCGATCGTCGGTATCTCCATACCTAGTTCAACCTCATTACCGGAAAGTCTCTTTACTCGTTCCGTAATACAAGATCTCGCAACTAACAATTAGTCACATTGCTTGCAAGGCTTATTGTGATGTTGCATTACCGAGTGGGCCCTGAGATACCTCTCCGTCACACGGAGTAACAAATCCCAGTCTCGATCCATGCCAACTCAACAGACACCATCGGAGATACCTGTAGAGCACCTTTATAGTCACCCAGTTACGTTGCGACGTTTGATACACACAAGGCACTCCTTCGATATCTGTGAGTTGCATGATCTCATGGTCATAGGAACACATACTTGACATGCGGAAAACAGTAGCAATAAACTGACACGATCATATGCTACGTTTGCAGTTTGGGTCTTGTCCATCACATCATTCTCCTAATGATGACCCTGTTATCAAATGACATCTCATGTCCATGGCTAGGAAACCTTAACCATCTTTTGATCAACGAGCTAGTCTATTAGAGGCATACTAGGGACATGGTTTTGTCTATGTATCCACACATGCATCTAAGTCTCCGATCAATACAATTATAGCATGGATAATAAACGATTATCATGAACAAGGAAATATGATAATAACTAATATATTATTGCCTCTAGGGAATATTTCCAACAGGCGGTGCCGGGCTTGGGCTTGGGATTTCCAGTTCAGGCTTCGTAAAGCCCGTCCCGAAGCCCGGCCCGGCCCGGGGTATGCCCAGGTTTAAGTGTGACGACTGGATTACATGTGAACACATCAGGACTTTCGGCAGTTGGTTGCAAACACGTCTCATGTGTGACAACAATGTTTCTGATGAGTTGTAGTCGTTGGCCAGGGGACCATCTTCGAATGTATTTTACATGATCACCTAAGATCAAAAGAGCACCAACCAAAACAGCGGTGTCCGCTTTGATGCAGCAACCAAGAGGGGAAAGGACACATATTATGGTTACATAGTGGACATATGGGAACTTGACTATGGACATGATTTGAAGGTCCCTTTGTTTCAGTGCAAATGGGTCAATCTCTTAGGAGGCGGGGTACAGGTAGACCCATAGTACGGAATGACAACAGTGGATCTGAACAATCATGGGTACACAGACGAACCATTCGTCCTAGCCAATGATGTGGCACGGGTTTTCTATGTGAAGGACATGTCTACCAAACCGAGAAAAAGAAAAGATAAGGAAGCGAATACATCATATGATGAGCCAAAACGCCACATAGTTCTTTCAGGAAAAAGAGACATCGTGGGATTGCAGGGCAAGATAGACATGTCTGAAGATTATGAAAAGTTTCATGAAATTCCTCCCTTCGGAGTCAAGGTTGACCCAAGTATCCTGTTAAAGGATGAAGATTATCCATGGTTACGGCGCAATAAGCAAAGGACACAAGCGAAGAAAAAGTGAATACTTTCTCTCCACAACTATTATGATGATGCCTTTGATCGAGAATATCATTGCAGTTACATGTGAAGAAATGAAATCCCTTTGTAATAGATGAGTTTTCGTCCACACCCTGATACTTCGAAAGAGATTGTCCATTTTGCACAAGAAGTGCATCCAGTTTTTGCCGTAACTCTATCAACTTTTTAGCACATGCTATATGGGTGAAATGATGATACCATGCCAACTTTCAACCTTTTCAGAGTTCATTTGTAGTGCTTTTCAATTTCAGGGTCATTTAGCTCAAAAAATAGTAAATGCATGAAAAATACCAAATCAAGTCAGTAAGGGTTGAAAATTGATGATGTGGCTTTGAATGGTTCATTTTGAATACACAAAAAGTCTGGAGTCCAAATAAGTTCAAAAAAATGAAATCCCTTTGTAACCGATGAGTTTTCGTCCGAAACCCTGGTACTTCGAAAGAGATTGTCCATTTTGCACACGAAGTGCATCTAGTTTTTGCCGTAACCCTGACAACTTTTTAGCACATGCTATGTGGGTGAAATGATTATACCATGCCAACTTTCAACTTTTCCAGAGTTCATTTGTAGTGCTTTTCAATTTGAGGATCATTTAGCTCAAAAAAATTAGTAAATGCGTGAAAAATACCAAATGAAGTCAGAAAGGGTTGAAAATTGATGATGTGGCTTTGAATGGTTCATTTTGAAAACACAAAAAGTCAGGAGTTCAAATAAGTTCAAAAAAATGAAATCCCTTTGTAACGGATGAGTTTTCGTCCGAAACCCTGATACTTCGAAAGAGATTGTCCATTTTGCCCACGAAGTGCATCCAGTTTTTACCGTAACCCTCTCAACTTTTTAGCACATGCTATGTGGGTCAAATGATGATACCATGCCAACTTTCAACCTTTTCAGAGTTCATTTGTAGTGCTTTTTAATTTCAGGGTCATTTAACTCAAAGAATGAACTAATAGCAAAAAGAATGAACTACAAAACTTTTATAAAACTCTAATAGCAAAAAGAATGAACTAAAAATAATCAATTAAAATATTCTGTTATGATCAACTAAAGCAAAACTACAATATTCTTCAATAGCAAAAAGAATCAACTAAAAAGCTTTTTATAAAACTTTAATAGCAAAAGGAATCAATTAAAAAGCTTTTATAAATCTCTAGTATTTTTTAAACTAAAATTATATAAAATTTATGCAACTAAAATTATCAAAGTATTTTTTGTTCAAAAAATTAATAGCAAAAATAATTTTCATAACAATTTTTGTTAGAAACTTTAATAGCAATCTAAAATAACCAAATCTATTTATGATTAAAACAGAAATTTAAAATAAACTAAAACTTACCAAATTGAATATAATGATAAAACACAGTAATATTAAATAGCAGGAAAAAGAATCACTCAAAAATCTATTTTTTTAGTAAAGTTATTCACAAACTAGTGAATCACACAAATTTCAAAAAATTGAAATTTAAACTATTCAAATTTGAAAACTAATGACACTAACAGAAAGTTTATAAATTTTGTGACCTAAAAGCAAAAAAGAATCACTGAAAAACAGTAAGTAGGAACAAAATAAAATAAATTAAGCAAAAAAAATTAGATTTTAAAAAAAATGCCACCTACTTGGCCGCCACGGCCTGAATACGACTAGAAACCCAACCAGCTTGTTGGGCTAGGATTCAGGCCCGCAGAAGGCCCAATAGGCCCACAGGCAGTGATAGATTAGGCCCGAAAGCCTGTAGTTGAGAGGAGCTCGAGAGGGTGTGCGCAGCAGCGCTTATAAACCACTCTCGTGCTCTCTCAGCTAGCGAGGTGGGACTAAAAATTTGGCCCCGGGCAGCACCATCCTTTGGTCCCGGTTGGTGGCACCAACCGGGACCAATGCACCCCTTTAGTCCCGGTTGGTGTCACCAACCGGGACCAAAAGTCCCTGTTTCCCGCCCTTTGGGCTGCTGAAAACTGACCTTTGGTCCCGGTTGGTGGCACCAACCGGGACTAAAGGAGGGCATTGGTCCCGGTTGGTGCCATCAACCGGGACCAATGCTCTGGGTATATAAGTAGCACTTCCCAGATTTTTCAGTTCTCATCTCGCCCCCGCCCCCGACAAAGCTGACGAAATCGATGCCGCCAGGCTGCCCAGACGCCGCCCACCGCCCCCGCCGTCGCTGCCGAGCCCTGCCCCGAC
The DNA here is from genome assembly GCA_022496015.1 of Hordeum marinum. Classification (NCBI taxonomy): domain Eukaryota; kingdom Viridiplantae; phylum Streptophyta; class Magnoliopsida; order Poales; family Poaceae; genus Hordeum; species Hordeum marinum. Next base: position 4,402,053 of record CM039673.1, read on the forward strand.
GCTGTCAGGCTGCTCCACCTCGCCGTCGTCGCCATCGTCGAGCTTCCCTGATGTCGTCCCCGCTCCCACTATGAGCCGCCGTGTCGTTCCCCTCCTCTCCCCTCCACCCTCCCGCTCCCTGCCGCCACCGCCCGCCGCGATGCCGACGTCACCCGCGCTCCAGCCGACCGCGCTCTGCTTGTCGTGCCGCCACCGCCGCCGCCACCCCGCCCGCGCTTTGCTTGCCACCATCGCCTTTGCCTTTTTTTTGTTCATATGTATGCATTGATGTATATGGATCATCCATGGATATGTATGCATTGATGTATAATTTTTTTGTTCATATAACTTTTTTTTGTTCATAGATTTTTTTTGTTCACAGAACTTTTTTTTGTTCATGGAAAGTTTTTATATATGATCCATGGATATATGAGTAACGATGATGTTGTTGATGATATGAGTTCTTTAATGAAATGATGATATGATATATATATAGTTCTTCGATGATGATGATATATATATATATATATAGTTCATTATGTTGATATATAAATTATTTTCATTACGTGATATATATATATAGATTTTTTTTCATTATGGTGATATATAGATTATTTTTTCTTTAGAATTTTTCTGTAGATGATATGATGATGATGACGATATATAGAGTTCTTTGATTGTGATGATAGATGATGATGATATATATAGAGAGTTCTTTGATTGTATGAAAACTTGATCAATTTTTTTCATAGAAATTAGTTAAAATTTACCAAGTTACTAAGTTAAAATGTTCGTATATTCAAAATGGTTAATTAAAAGACTCACCGATAACTTCGACATGAGGGGGACGTCGGACATGCATGAGTGAGAGAGGCGGTCCGCTCGCCCGACCAACTATCGAGGCCACCCAAACCCTAGAAGAAAGAGCGTCGTTGTCGATCTACCCCCTCCCTGATAACTTAGACATGAGGGGGGACGTCGGACATGCATGAGAGAGAGGCGGTCTGCTTGCCCGACCAACTATCGAGGCCACCCAAACCCTAGAAGAAAGAGCGTCGTTGTCCATCGGCATTTTTTACAACACAAGAGTTTCCATACCTAACTAGCTCTTGCTCAAGTGATTGTAATTAGTTAGGAATACATCTGTTTGCAACGTCTATCAATACGGGTGATAGCATATGCATTATATTTTTTATGTTCACCGAATTTTCATATGTTGATGGTGATCTATCGTGTTAATTGCATTTTCTTACGTTTGACAACTACTTGGGCTTATTATAGGGACGATGAGGCGTAAGATCTGCAAGGTCTGCCAAAATTCATGTATGGACAGTCTTGGAACTGCAATGCAGTTCGGGGTATTTTTGAGAAAGGGATTTCAAAAATCAGTGGTAACGGTTTTTAACTTGAATTTGTATTGAATTATGATCATTTGTTTAGCTATTTTACTGACTTTATTGTTGATTATTAACTGTTGCATAGTGTGTTCCATGCAACATAAGGGAGGACTTCAACAATTCATATGGTAACGTGTTGTACTTTGAGGATGATGAGGAGCACGAACTCGATTTGGATCTGCACAAAGGAAAGAATAAAACCATCATATATGGTGATGGATGGGAGCAGTACATTGCAGTAAACAATTTTGAAGGAGGAGAACTCGTAGCTTTTTCCTTAATAGGAGAGGTAAATAGGTTAAGGACATTATATGTCCAAAGCGATGATGATGACGAAGATGACATCGTCGGCCAAGATGACCAAGATGACATCGACAACCAAGATGAAGATGAGGACATCCAAGATGAAGATGAGGACAACCACGATGAAGAGCAGGACATCGAAGATGAAGATGATGGTCCTATCCTTTCTGCAATTTTTTCTCAAAGGATGAAGAAGCTTACTCCGGATGATAAAGCTAGTGTGAAAGAAATGTTACCATCCTCTTCGGCGTTCTTGAGGAAGCCCTTTGTGCACCGTCTAACAAAAACAAACATGGTCAAAAAAGTTATGGTGAGATGTTTTATATTCTTTCATCTCTTTTTGGTCATAACCAAGTATGGAGAAGATGTCTAACATTCTGTGCTCTCTATTTTCTATTAATGATGGGGTCTTCAGAAGTTACCTTTGAAGATGGTTTTCGGAGTGGACATCCCCGCCGTCGGCATTGCTGGAGTAATCCATGGACCAAGAGGGTATGTCACGAATATCCAATACAAGACAAAGGATGATGGGCGCATATCATTCCACAAGGCCGGCTGGCAGGAGTTCATCAAGGGAAAGAGAGAACTAAGGGTGGACACCCTTGTGGTAATCACTGTAAGGAAGAGCAACCGCAAGGACTATCAGATGATGGTTGTTGTTGACCATGTTTAGAACTAAGTCATGAATATATCATTTGAAGAATTGTTAGTTAATTAAATTAGTATGTTAAGATGAATGTGATACATTGATGTTTGTTTCTTAAGTTGAACAAATTTCAAGTGATACTGGTGGTTCTCTCTATATATTGATCATGACGATGTTGTGTAATGGTTCTTTCATTGTTATATGTAGTAGCTAGCGTCGAGTTGAATGAAAAGCATAAAATAAAAATGGTAAACACAAAAATAAAAGGGAGAAACACAATATGAAAACCCCTAAACCCTTCCTTAAAAAAACCTAGAGTCTGGCAGCTACTGACGCGTGGCTACCTTTTAGTCCCGGTTGGTGTTACCAATCGAAACTAAAGGTCCTCATGCCAGGCGCCCCACGACGGCCACGTGGAGCCCTTTCTGTCCCGTTTCCAAAGGTTTTGGGTTTTAGTTCCGACCCTTTAGTCCCGGTTCAAGAGCCGGGACAAATGGGCCTTTGAAATCGGGACAAATAGGCCGTTTTCTACTAGTGCTATATACATAGCGTACAATCAAAAAGTTCAAAACCATATTCATTAATGAATTCTCTCGGTCTAAAATTTATGCATGCAGTTCCAAACTCTGTGCAAGCATTACCAACATGAGTCCGAATGGTTCCATAGTAGTCACATACCAAGCTTTGAAGACCACGTGAAGTGCTCCGTCATATCTGCTGGTACTCCATCCCTGGTCATCGGCTCACTTGTTGGGATGGGCGATGAGGCGACTGATGAAGCATTCAAATGGGCCATCGGGTACCCTAGCGTCGTGAAGGCCTGTGGCGAGGTGACACGTTTCATGGATGATTTGGCTGCATTTAAGGTATAGATGAGCCTTGATTATATGCACTTCTTTCTTACTTTCTCCGTCCCAAAATTTTTGTCTTAAGTTTGTCTAGAGATGGATGTATCTAAATACTAAAATATGACTAGATACATTTATATTTAGACAAATCTAAGACAAAAAAAATTATAAACTGACAGACTAGGTTACCTATTATTAAATGTGTGGTTGCTCACAGCACGGCAAGAGCAAGCTGGATGTTGCCAGCTCCCTGGAGAGCTACATCAACCAACATCATGTCACGAGTGAGGTAGCTATTGCCGTGCTGGATAATTTGGTCGAAGAAGCATGGAAAACTACCAACGGAGCACGATTTGACTACCATGGTGGACTTCTCCCGTTTGTGAACCGGGTCGCCAACCTCACCAAGAGCATGACCATGTTGTTCCGCAACAAGAGCGACCTCTACACATTCAGCCGCGGCAACAAAGACAGAATCCAACTGCATTTCATCGACCCTATCCCGCTCTAGATTGTAAACATCCTCCAATTTCTATGTACTCCCAGCTTCCAAATTAGCACATCTTTACATCTAAACTGCAAGTAAGCATGCATCCATTGTACTCATGTTCTTTTAACATTTTCCCTAAGTCAAAGTGTTGCACGAGCTTTTGACTGTCAATCTTATTCAGCAAACTCTTGGGCTAAGAGTTTAATTTGCCTTTCAAAGCATAGTGTATCAGAGTTTACATTTTTCTTTTTTCTTTTTTTGAGAACAATCAGAGTTTACATGTGGCCACTTGTATAATGGTCATGACCGTTGTTGACTGACGACTTGGGCCTCAGTTAGTGTTGGAGGAAAGACAACATGACTTGAGATTGATACAAGTTCCTTTTGGTGAGCAACCGAACCAACAAAGCAGTCCGTCTCTTTTACGCCAAGAAATACGGCTTACATGGCAGTCATAAATAAATATTTGCCAGTATGTCAACTGATTTTTGGACTCCAATTTATGGAGATAAGGAGATCAATGATATGTTGTGTTCGCAGGGGAATCAATCACCCATGGACCCAGACAGAGGAAGTGAAACTGTAAGCAAACATTCTATAGTTGGGATGGTCTTTTAAAAAATAAATAGGTATATTATCTTTCATAAGTAAGCAAACATTCTATGGTTAATAAATATGAACATTCGTTCTGTAATACGTGTTTTTATAAATTAATTGAAAGTGTCCTATCAGAAATAAAAATGTCATTCCCACCGTATATTTATTACTCTACTTTATTTGTAAGAGTCGCGAGTTTTCTTGTGCAAGGCATGAACCTATTTTTCATGCACATGAACATATTTTTAGAGAATCGAGATCATTTAGTATGAAATGCTTGATTGCTTGAACATTTCTTTTTTAATACTTTCCCCATTCCAAAATATAGGGTTTATATGTTAGGGCCACTTCTGAAATCCCCCCACTCCGGGCTTCTCCAACTCCAGGTGTGGAGCCAGATAGAACGTTTGAGCTTCGTGGAGTCAGCTTCAAAAAGCGTTACGAGCCTGCAGTGCAAATTGCTGAAGCTGCTAAAGCCCAGCTTCATAAAACCAAGAAGCGAGGAGTTCCTACTAATTACAAGAGGATGTCATCCCGAAGTAGAAAAAACGATTCGCGAAACAGTTCCCCAACGCATGTGGGATGCTCGCCTCGCTACTATTATATACGAGCTCACATGGCCAGCCCTCCTCCACACAATAATACAAGGTGGAGCCATCTGGGCTGCCTCCATCCGGTCCAAACTGGCACCCAACAGGCCGATAGCCTCCCAGCTGGGCCAAATCATGAACAGAAGCTACGAACACTGGCGAACTAATGGAATCGCCAGCTGAAGTTTGAAGCCAGCTCCAGAAGCTGATTTTGTAGATTTTGAGAAGCTCCGAGAGGTTCAAAACAGGCCCTTAATATTGTTTTCCTCAATTTTGGTCAACAATAGAAAACTTTGACTTTTAAAAACTACAACTTATATTTTGAAACAAAACGAGTACAAAGTGAGGAAAAGTTGAAATAAATAGAGAAGGACAAAACAATGTAACAAAGAGAGAGAGAAGAAAAAAAACAACTTTGAGTAGACCCACAGTAGTAATCCTAGGTTTATCTAGGAGTACGGTAAATCAATTATGAAACCTCCTCTTTGGTGCATAAGGCACCAAAACGATGCATGGTGCACAAGCTTCGCATGACCTATAAGTCACCCTGCTCGCTCGCTCGCCATTCTTTCATTTGTTCATCATTAGTTATGCTGGTCTCTACAACGGCTGGTCCACTGGGCTAGAAGAAAAAAAAATAACTGTTATTTATTTGTTTTGAACAATTTCGTGGTATAAATTTTACAAATTTAAACAAAAAATGTGAATTTGCAAAAAATGTTCAAAGAAATCACAAACTTTAATACTTTGAAAACAGTTTATGAGTTTGAAAAAAATCACTAATTTAAAAATGTTCATGGATTAGAAAAAATCACGAATTAGGAAAAAAAATCACAAAATTGAAAAATATTCGTGGCCTTGAAAAAAGTTTGGAAATTGGGAAAAGGAAAACAAGAAAGACCACAAAGCTAGCCAGAAAATCTGCAAAACCTTCCCAAAACCGGTGCGAAAAAGAAACACTATATGACCCAGGCCACTACGGAAGTGGCCGAGAGCAGTGTAGGCATTGCGTACAAAATGCACTATATTTCACCAAATAGGATTTCGCATGACTTGTTCTCTATTTTGAGAAATGAGGGCATCACATTAACAATGTGATGTGTTTGGGTAGCCACAAAAGAAAGTCTACTTCTGAATTTTATTTTTCTAGCAATTCTAGCAAAACTAGTTAAACACATTTTATTGAAATACTTTATAACAAAACTTGTTTCTAGCATTTTGCAACTCAAGGAAAGGGAAATACTCCATATGTTTATACAATTTATCCCTACAGCTTTTGTTATTTGTTTGCCAGTGCACGTACAAAAAAGGAAATAAAATGTGCACCCAAATTGTGAAAAGCAAAATCCATGCATTTCAACAAGTTGAAGACGTGTTGTCAAAATTTCCCCATATTGATGAAATGTTCACTTTCCTCCGCTTTTACTGATGCTATTTTTATTTATAATAATAATAATAATAATAACCCACTATTAGAACAAAAAATACCTTTTTTAGTTGGCAATACATTTTCCAAGTAATTTTAGCAAAAGGAACATTAGACTATCTATTAATGATTGAGGTAACACATGCAAAACCAAAAATAAATTAGTGTTATAATGAGTAAAAGAAAACAGTGAACACTGAACAAGCTGATAAATAAAACTCAAAATATTGCATAAGCTAAAAAAGGAAATAAAGTAACAAGAAAAGATATGGAAAAAATAAAAAAACAATACAAAAGTGCAGAATAGATGTGCGGATCATGCTTTTAGTCCACTAGTGCGCATCATGTGTGGTCATCTTGCTTAATACATCAAATAATTTGAATATTCAACACTGCTGATGGATGTGATCTTATCAAGCATCCAGGTAGCAATTAAGAAAAGGCAACGAGTTTGCCTCATGTTATTTCTCCAAGGCGTCTATTTGCCTCGTGCTCCGCACGTTTGTCCTTTTAATTAACAAAATTTGTCATAAAGCTATCCTCAACCACTGCATATGGAATATTCAACCACACTTGCCTGTTTAGTGCATGGAATGGAATTTTTCATCGAAGTTCGTACTAATACACCATTATTTTGTATGCATCTCCTCTCACGTAGTTGGTAAGTTTGATCTCCAAATCCCAACCAATCTCACTATAAACTGATCCATATATAAATATCCGTCTATAAACTGAATGGCAACCGACTGGTTAGCACTGAACCTGCCGGTTACTCGCTCCCAGCTGCAAGAAATGGAGGTAACAATTTCAAGCATGTCATTCGTTGCCCTAGCCATACCACTCCTCCTTTGGTTTCTTCGTCCCAAGCACAAGAATCATCTGCTGCCTCCGGGGCCATGGACCCTTCCGATCATCGGCAGCCTCCACCACGTCTTGGGCGTCCTCCCGCACCGCATCATGGCCGAGCTATCTCGCCGGCACGGCCCAGTGATGTTCCTCAAGCTCGGCGAGGTCCCCACTGTGGTGGTCTCCAGCGCCGAGATGGCCGAGGTGGTGATGAAGAGCAAGGACCTAGCATTCGCTTCGCGGCCACGCAGCGTGACGCTGGACGTCATCGGCAATAGCAGCGGCATGGGAATCATCTTCGCTCCCTACGGCGACCGCTGGCACCATGCGCGCAAGGTCTGCACCATGGAGCTCCTGAGCACGAAGCAGGTTATTGAATTACCCATGCCCCTAACAATTATGAAAAAAGAAAAACCTCAAGTGGATTAAAAAAAGGTGGACAACATTATTTTTAATATTGCATATATATGTATATAGGTGAAAAGCATGGAGGGCATTAGGACTGAGGAGGTCGGCAATCTCCTCCGTTCCATCACCGTCTCGGCCGGCGCCACCGTCAACCTCACGGAGAAGTTGTCATCGTTGATGAACGATGTCGTCGCGCAGGCGGTGTTCGGAGGCAAGTACGCACGACAGGGCGAGTACCTCCGAGAGCTGGAAAAGGTAACCACATTATTGGGAGGCTTCTCGTTGGTCGACCTATTCCCGTCGTCGCGGTTGGTGCGGCTGCTAAGCTCCGGCGAGCGGCAGATGAGGGAGAGCTACGGTCAAATCCAGCGCATCATTGCCGACATCATTGAGCAGCGCAAGGAGATGCGTGCTCTAGTCAGCTCCAACGTTGAGGAGGATTTGCTGGACGTGCTGCTCAGGCTGCACAAGGAGGGCTCCTTGGCATATCCTCTAACTTTAGAGGCAATAGGAGTCATCATCTTTGTGAGTATTGTTACTTGCACTATCTATTTTCTCTATTTTGATAAAAGGATAAACCCTCTGCATGGTATATAGTCGCACATGGTCATTGGTTACATTTTTCATCATTCTCTGGCATGTCCTCTCCTCACATTTGTTGGAAAATATTATGCATTCTCTATTTCTTTCATTATATTACTACTAAGTATGGATGTGTCCTAGCTATAACCCACGAGAATTCGCAGGACTTGTTCGCAGGTGGCACTGAGACCTCTGGGATAACACTGGAGTGGGCTATGTCAGAGCTGTTGAAAAATCCCGAAACCATGAAAAAGGCACAACTTGAGGTTCGCCAAGTGCTAGGTCAGCAACAAGCAGTCATAACTAACAACGATCTGTGTGACCTCCACTACATGCGAATGGTGATCAAGGAGGTCTTGCGGTTGCATCCTCCCGCTCCTCTTCTCCCGCGAAGGGCAAGAGAAGACTGTGAAATTATGGGGTATAAGATTTCAGAAGGGACTAATGTACAAGTTAATATATTTGCGATTTCTCAGGATTGCAAATATTGGGATGCCCCCGAAGCATTTAAGCCAGAGAGGTTTGAGGAAAACAACGTAGATTATAAGGGGACACATTTTGAGTTCACACCTTTCGGGGCTGGGCGTCGACAGTGTCCTGGAATGCTATTCGGCACATCAACCGTGGAGATCGCATTGGCAAACCTTCTCTACCACTTTGACTGGTCGATCCCTGGTCGGTCTAATCCGGAGGCGTTGGACATGTCTGAGAAGTTCGGTATCAATGTGCGTAGAAAGTTTGACTTGGAGCTTAGAGCAACACCATATGTGCCCTCCAAAGCTACGTAGACCTATGTAGCTTGTGGGTGCATGGAAGAATTGCAACTATCATAGACGACATGTAATCCCTACCCTAGCCCCGCAATTTGGGCCACTTTCAGTGAAAATCCATGTGGGGAACCTCTCCCCCATGTGAAATAAATAATTTGTGACATGCAGAACTTCTATAAATTCAAACAAGAGAAGCTCACTCAAATAGTTGTGTAACATGGATTTTATGCATCGTTGGGCCAGTGCGCACACTAAAATAATATAAGTGAAGTTTGTGCCATCTTTACTTTGAAATATGTACCTGGTAATGTATCATAGCTTGAAGCGGGGAGAAAAAAAATGTTGTCATGATTGATACTAGTTGCATTTTGAACACAAGGCAAGTGAAGCACGCGCGTTGGAATGTTGTGGAGAAAGCAAGGATTGATATGAACAAGGAGTATCTCTGCAATGACTTCTATTCCTTCTTGACTGCAACTACAAATTGTGTCGACCGATGAATTTGCCTCATTTTATTTTTCTAAGGCGTCTATGCCATACAGTTTTGTCCTTCTATATAATTATCGCAAACTTTGGCACAAACATCATCAACCAAATGAAATATTTTGCCAAAATATCATTCAAGCACGCTGGACTACCAAAGTTCGTACCTAAACAAATGCATACATCTCTTCACAAGCGCAAGTGTGAAGCATCAAGGCAGTATTCTGCATTCAAACTCGGTCGCTAAGATGCACGCTAGACTAGCCAAATCAGGGTACAGAACAAAAGTTAACCCACAGACAATGGCACTACAAAAACAGGTGAGGCTGAAATTCGCCTTCTATAAACCCAACAAAAGATGCTAACTCTTCAGAGCTGCTATGTCATGCTACACAGTCATTGCAAGAAACAAATCTAACCAATAATGCCATCTAGTTATAGGACAGTGGCTGATCACGCATAGGAGTGAAGTTTGTATTTGTTAACAATCGTATATTGTTAGCGTATATTGTTAGTTAGAGCTAGCTAACCGGTCTGGTACTTATCCGTGTATAGGCTTATCCTCTAGTTAGGATCTTGTATTCAGTTGTAACTACAGATGCGTTCACGCATTGCCTAATATAAATACACGGCCAACCCTACGGGGAAGCTCACGGCAAAACAATACCTCTGACTTGGTATACAGAGCAAAAGATCCAATCTCCCTTCCTCCACCATGACCGGCACCAACCCTACTTCCCACTCCGGCACCGCTGCCACCCTCACCACCCTCAGCACCGGCACCCTGTCCATCGGCTCCTCCACTTCCGCTCCGGTCTCGATCACCTCGCTCGGTAGCCTGATCACTCTGCGCCTTACGCGCGATAACTTCCTGCTATGGAAGACCCAAGCCGTCCCCGCCCACGCTGCAAACGGCCTGTTTGGCTATGTTGCCGGCACTGTCGTAGCCCCGCCGCACACCATCAAGGAAGGAACTGGTGATGCGGCCGTCGATGTGGCCAATCCAGAGTTCCTTCGCTGGTACCAGCAGGACTAGCTCGTCATGATCGCACTCCTCGGGTCCATGACCGAGGACATCCTCGGCCAGATGACCCAGCTGACGAACTCCGCCGCCGTCTGGACTACGCTGCACGACATGTTCGCCACGCAGAACCGCGCCCGCATCATGCAACTCAGGTATCAGCTTTCCAACCTGAAGAAGAAGGACCTCTCCGCCTCCGACTACTACCGCAAGATGAAGGGGTTCGCTGATGCGATGGCTTCCATCGGCAAGCCCCTCTCTGACGATGAAGTGCTCGGCTACATGCTCTCCGGGCTGGGCTCCGAGTTCGAACCCCTCGTCGCGTCGATTACGGAGCGTGATGATCCAGTAAGTCTCAGCAGTTTCTATGCGTACCTTCTTAGCGCTGAACTTCGCCTGGAGCAGCAGAACTCGTCAGCTGAAATTCATCCTTCCGCCAATGCCGCTGCTCGTGGCAATGACCGCGGCGGCAATGGTGCACGCGGCGGACATGGCGGACAAGGGCATGGCCGCGGCGGGCGTGGCCGCGGTAACGGCCGCTCCAACCTGAAGTGCCAGGTGTGCAGCAAGTTTGGCCATGATGCTCTTCACTGCCGCAATCGCTTCAACCACGCTTTCCAGCCGGACGAGCAGCGCGAACGCTCCGGCAACGCCGTCAACACCAACAACGGCTCCACGGGATACACCGTGGACATGGACTGGTACGCTGACACGGGTGCAACCGACCACCTGACCAGCGACCTTGACCGTCTCGGTATCCACGAGCGCTACGGCGGCAAGGACAAGGTGCATGCTGCGAACGGGGCAGGTATGTCTATCTCCCATATCGATCATTCCACTATTTCTGGCTCATCCAAACCAATTCATCTTCACAACATACTGCATGTTCCACATGTTAGCAAGCACCTCCTATCCGTGCACAAACTTGTTTCTGATAATGATGCATTTGCTGAATTTCATCCTCATTGTTTCTATCCAAAGGACCGAGCAACGAAGACGGTTCTTCTTCGCGGTAGAAGTCGTCATGGCCTTTACCCGGTGCCAAGCCTCAATAAATCGTCTACCATCGTCCGAAGTCCTCGAGTTCTCTCCGCTGTCAAGCTCTCCCCGGAACTATGGCATCGAAGATTAGGTCATCCTTTGAAAGAAGTCGTTGAGTCAGTCCTTAGATCAAATAAATTCGCTTGTGCACCCTCGCTTCAGTCTAGTATTTGTGATGCTTGTCAACGAGCTAAAGTTCATCAATTGCCTTTTCGAAATTCTGCTCATATTACACATGAACCACTTGAACTTATTCATTCCGATGTATGGGGCCCTGCAATTCGTTCTGCCCGTGGTTTCAAATACTATGTGAGTTTCTTAGATGACTTTAGTCGTTTTACGTGGATTTATCTTCTTAAGAGAAAATCTGATGCTGAGCAAGCCTTCTACACCTTTCAAAAACATGTTGAGCGCATCTTGAATAATAAAATTAAAACTGTTCAAACCGACTGGGGTGACGAGTATCGTCGTCTCAACAAATATTTCCAAAGGGAAGGGATCACTCACCGTGTCTCTTGCCCTCACACGAGCCAACAAAATGGCATTGCCGAGCGCAAACATCGCCATATTGTTGAAACGGGTATCGCTTTGCTTGCTCATTCATCTCTTCCGGTTCGTTTTTGGGATGAGGCGTTTCTTATCGCATGTTATCTTATAAATCGCATGCCCACACGAGTTCTTCAAAACTCTGCTCCAATCACTTGCCTTCGCAATGAAAAACCCGACTACACATTTCTGCGTGCGTTCGGGTGTGCCTGCTGGCCCAACCTCAGGCCATATAATAATCGGAAGCTTCAATTTCGCTTCATTCAGTGCGTATTTTTGGGCTACAATTCCATGCATAAGGGATACAAGTGTTTGGATCGGTCCACCGGACGCATTTATATCTCGCGGGATGTTGTTTTTGACGAGCATGTATTTCCGTTTGATCAATCTTTGCAGCTATCCACCACGCCCCCTCTATTATCCTCGCCTCCCTCTGTGTTTCCCTTAACCGAGCCAGCTTTAGTAGATGATTGTATGCGGAGATATGACATGACCTTGCTTGCTAATCCCGAATCCAGCTTGTCTCCTGGTTCTGCAGGTTCCCGTTCGACGTCAGAGGAGGAGACGACCCCATGTACGCCCCGTTGCGCCCATGCAGATGCGACCTCGCCCACTCCAGCGGCTTCCCCGGGCGTGCGCAGCCCGGTCTCTCCCGTGGGCCGGCTTGCTCTTCCTCCCGTGGATGGGGCCAACTCGCCCTCGCCTACTGACAGCACACCCGCCTCGGCCCATGGGCCGGTTGCATCAGCGACGACGCCTGCGTCGCCCCCTCCAGCAGCCGCCGCTTCTGCAGACGCCGATTCTGCAGCCGCACGACATACTATGGCGACTCGTCTTCGACACAACATCGTCAAGCCGCTCGTCCCGAGCGATGGCACCGTGCGCTACGATCCTCGTCGCCGGGCTTTCCACGCCGAGTCGCGATCCTACCACGACGCCCTCGCGAATGAGCATTGGCGCCCGGCCATGGAGTCTGAATTTGCTGCCCTGTAGCAGAACCGGACGTGGTCTCTCATGCCTCGTCCTCCTGGCAAAAATATCATCGGCTGCAAATGGATTTTCAAGGTGAAGCACAAGGCTGATGGTTCTCTTGACAAGTTTAATGCAAGATTAGTAGCTCGTGGCTTCACTCAGCAACATGGGCTTGATTATTCAGAAACTTTCTCCCCAGTTGTCAAACCTGCAACAGTGCGCCTGGTATTGTCCCTTGCTATATCCCGTCGCTGGCACTGTCGACAGATTGATATCAGTAATGCTTTTTTGCATGGTATTCTCACTGACGAAGCATACATGCAGCAACCTCCCGGTTTTCAGGATCCAAACCGGCCGGACTATGTCTGCAAACTGCATAAGGCGTTGTATGGCCTAAAACAGTCTCCTCGTGCTTGGTACGCTCGTCTCAGTGAGCGCCTACATCAACTCGGCTTCTCTTCCTCGGCTGTTGACACGTCCTTCTTCATCCTTCTTGATGGGGGTGTGACCATTTACATGCTGGTTTATGTGGACGATATAGTCATCGTGAGTTCCTCTAATTCTGCCATGACAAAGCTGCTTCAGAAGCTCTCTGCTACTTTCCCGGTCAAGGACCTTGGTCCTCTCCGTTACTTTCTCGGTATTGAAGTGCTTCCCAATTCCAGGGGAATCATTCTTACCCAAAAAAAGTACGCCATGGACTTGCTGCAGCGTACTGATATGGCGAATTGCAAAGCAGTTTCAACACCGATGTGTACTCACGAGAAGCTCACTCGTGATGCTGGACATGGACTGAATGAGGATGAAGCCTTCAAGTACAGAAGTACAGTGGGAGCTCTCCAGTACTTAACTTTGACACGCCCAGATCTCTCATTTGCAGTAAACAAGGTCTGTCAGTTCTTATCTTGCCCTACTGATGTTCACTGGGAGGCTGTCAAGCGCATCCTTCGCTTTGTCAAAGGAACAGTAACCATCGGTCTAACTATTCGTCGATCATCATCCACTCTGCTAAGTGTGTTCACTGATGCTGATTGGGCGGGCTGCAGCGACGACAGGCGATCGACGGGAGGGTTTGCAGTGTTCTTCGGCCCTAATCTTATATCATGGAGTGCACGCAAGCAACCCACAGTATCACGATCATCAACAGAAGCGGAGTACAAGGCATTGGCGAATGGTGCAGCCGAAGTGACATGGGTGCAGTCATTACTGAGAGAATTACGAGTTCCTCAACCCCGAGCACCGGTGCTTTGGTGTAACAATCTTGGCGCGACGTACCTCACAGTCAATCCAGTATTCCATGCTCGCACTAAGCACATCGAGGTGGACTTCCATTTCGCAAGGGAGAAGGTTGCCATGGGAGCCTTGGAGGTCCGGTTTGTTTCGTCAGCTGATCAGGTGGCTGATGCCTTCATCAAGCCACTCACGAGGCTCATGCTGAGACGATTACGCTCCAATCTTAACATTTCCTTATGCTGAGATTGCGGGGAAATGTTAACAATCGTATATTGTTAGCGAATATTGTTAGTTAAAGCTAGCTAACCGGTCTGGTACTTATCCGTGTATAGGCTTATCCTCTAGTTAGGATCTTGTATTCAGTTGTAACTACAGATGCGTTCACGCATTGCCTAATGTCAATACATGGTCAACCCTACGGGGAAGCTCACGGCAAAACAATACCTCTGACTGTATTAGACCCTGAACTCATATAGCTCGTCATGGAGGAAGAACCGAAGGCATTTTTCTTGGTCCGCATGGCCCGCGCGGAGGCATCCATGGAGTTCCGCTCCACACAGAGGACGATGTGGCCGGACGGCGCCAGCGTCGTTGGCGATAAGACGTGGGAGGAAGAACTGAAACTGCAAGGTGACAACTCTCGATGGCGCGCATGGCGAAGATTTGGCCGGCGCGCACGGGGATACGAGACAGCGGGCAGCGCGAGCCACATCGCTTGGGCAGCGCCAACGTTGTGCTCAGCTCACAAACGAGGCGACGTGACAGTAACAGGAAAGAAGATGGGTATGACGTGTAGAGCCGCTGAGCAGTGAGAGAACCTAGGATTATCTGTTTTCAGTGCCACAAACAGGTCTAGGGTGGATGTAAGGTTGATATTGATCATGGTCTAAGAGTACAGGGTACCGATTTCAAGAATTTAGACGTGAGGGTTTAATTCCGACGAACTTTGTGATTTTAACGTTTAAAATATAGACTTCACTCCACGCGGAGAGACAAACAAACGGATGGGTCGAAATGGGTGCGGCAGCAAGCACGAAAACAAATTTATTCGCTCCTAATTAAAGCAACTGTGAAGGTGGCCACCTGCATTCTGAATCCAGTCCCTCAACTGAAACCCGTTATGTTGGTGTTAAACACGACCTATACAAGATTCATATGTGTACGCATGCATGCATGCATGTGTGTGTGTGGCGTCCGGTTAGGATTAGAGTTAGACACTGATTAGGCTAGCTCTAACGGTTAGCTGCTATATATATATACTAGCAGACGAGAAGGCGCGGCCCCACGCGGTGCCCATATACGAGCCTGTTGTTGCTAAATTGTAACTTAATTTGTTGATTGTTCGTGTTTAATTATAACTTAACTTTTAATTGTGTAAAAGAGGAATTATCCAAACTGCTGGCTAGAAATCAGTGCCAAGCCATTGGACGGAAAAACAACGTCACGACCACAACCTGTAGACACTACCCGGACCGAGCCAAACATCACCTACCTGGAGCAACCGCCCCGACCCGCCTCGGGCCCAGATCTGGTCCGCCCGACCACGAGCCCCGGACCAAAGCCATCGCTGCCGCGCGTGCGTTAAGCTCGACACCATGGCCGGAACCCGCCTAGCCCTACGCGCCGCTGGCTCAAGTCCAGAAGAAGGGAGGCAGCAGCCACCACCCTGCGCTGCCAAGTAGATCACAGCCGCGAGACGTCACCGAAACCACACCGGCCCGCACCATCACCAACGTCCACGACAATCACAATAGCGAGCGAACCTGCCCACCATCGGTTACCAGAGCCCACCAGCTGCCAAGTTGCCGCACCAGGAAGGGCACGACGCCGGCTCCCACGCCGCCCGCAGCCCGCATTGCCCGCCTTGCAGCCCGCCCTCCGACGCGGGCACTGATTTATGTTGTTCAGTTTTGTTAAGTAGCGTGAGATACGAACTTTAAAAATAATTATGAATTGTTGGTTGGATTGTATACTCTGATGGCATACATACAAAGATGATCGAAGGAGTACAATTGATATGAACATTGGGCTAAAAGTATATAACTTCGTAAAGTAAAAATAATAAGATTTTCTAGCTTGATAGTTGTCTGTGCATATTATCCTCATGTGATTGCTTCCTTCCAGCTATCCACTTCGCTCATGATGAAGAACGCCGGGAAGTATTGAAGATGCCAATAAATTGAATGCTATCTATCGTGCATTGCCCTTTCATAATGCACCTTCAACAACACAATGAACACGTGAATTTTTTCATGCTTAATTAGCATACTATAGATATATTTGATTTATTCTACAAAAGCAAATAGAATTACTGAATGTAGTAAGAAAGGGGAACTGGAGGCTTTCAATATACAAAAGATAATGAAAAAACAATTCACTAACCTCAACTAAAGCGAACATGTCAAGTATTTCTCATATTTTTGCATTCATTTGATGTGGCTATTAGATAACATGGTAACGGTTAGTAGAACATTATCTGGTTCCTTAGACCATGGATAGTAAAGGTACCAAGCATCATAGATGAACTCTTTGTATAGAAGAGGACATTATGTTCAAAGCATCAGGTCATGAATCTTCATTTCATTTTAATTTTTGCTTACAGAAGATGAGATCATGAGCCTTTCATGCATTTGAACTATAACATATGGTCAAGTAGAAAATACATTTACTACATTGTGTATAGCTGAAAATAGTCAAAACTTTGTTGGTTATATAAGGTTTTCTTTGTTGTATGTGGAAATGAAATGGAGCTCGCATACTCATCCTAATCTCAGATATTCATCTTAGCCCCTATTCATCCTGTATGTCTTTCAACAGAGTCTTCTATTACGAATCAAATGTATAGGTGCAGAGCCTTTGAATAGGTAGAATAATTAATTAAATATAATCACTATGCAATTTGCCACTACCACAAGCAGTACTACCAAGGTTTTGTAATAAACATTCATTTGCTCAATATTTGACAACCTTTTAGAGATGATAAAATTATTATGTTAGCCAATCAGCCTTTGTATGCTAACTATAAACTATTGCTACACATTTCACAAGGGATAAGCATCAAATTCAATATTTGTGAACACGTTTTTTCTTAGGAAAGTAGCGTATTGAAATGTATGTAGTACAAAATCTAAAAAATTGTACCTGAAACTAACAAAATATTACTTACACCAAAACACATAGAATGTTGGGTCGCAGGTCGCTGCGAGAAGGAAAAATCATATGTGGACAAATAGGAGGAAGCGGTTGCTAGAGTTGAAGTCACGGATGCATCGGTCGTGATGTAATGGAGGCGTTCGGCAACGTTATCAGTCAATGAAAGGCGTCGGAACTGGGAAGTCAGGAAGATGACCGAGTTAAGGTTGGCAAGGTAGACAAAGTCGGCAAGGGTCGACGGAGAGGTGTCGGGTACTGGAGGGCTGCCGAGTTTCATGATGTAACGGAGGATGAGCTGAGCTGGGCTGGGGGCATGCGGTCCGTCAGGCATCATAACATGAACCGCACGCCGATAAAAGGCCACTAACGAATGGGTCAAGGCCACCTCGTCCCTCGCTCCATGTGGGCCGCCCCGTGCTGTGGTGGTGGAGCCTAGTGTTTGCTCCATTGGGTATATATGCATCAGGTCATGTAACAATTCTATAATACTTCTATAATAATCCACCTAAAATTAACCTATAATCCTTTTTTGCAATTTGAGCTGCCAATCTTATTAATTAGTTAATAATCTTAATTTGAATGGCCTTTCTTTGCTAGGATAATGATCTTAATTAGTTAATTAACCGCTTAGGCTTGTTCAGAAGAGAAAAACGCTAAGTTGCTGCTTTCGTCTACTACACCCTCCGTCTGTAAAAGGTTATTGTAACGTTTTATTTGCTCCATCTATTCCAATGAACAAGTAAGGTATTCCAATGAAGGTGCACGCACATATAAAAAATTCAACTCTACTCCAAAAACTATAATTCCAAAAATTTCTTCCGAAATAGTCAAGGTTCAATTTCAGGAGAAGTTTTCAGGATTCACACCCACTTTTCCACATTTATAATCGATAGGATACCATTCTTAATTCCTCGTCCCTTGAAAACGTAAACTTGGTAGACAATTAAATCATGAGCCGAATCATTAAGAGCGTTTGGCTGAACTGTCTACATGGAATTGGCAATATTTTGAAGAAAAAAAAGTAGACATAAATTCAGTCAGAAGGCTAGACAAAACGCTCTTAATTCAATCAGCTGACAAGACACAACCAAAAAATTAGACAAAACGCTCTTAATTCAATCAGCTGACAAGACACAACAAAAACTGGGTGTGGACCTCAGCACCACGCCAAAGGATTTTAAGATTCACTCTTCCTGATTTCAAGTCGATTCAGCCGAGGATATTATTTTCCACAAGCAAAAAACTAAATTTCAGCTCCCACACGGGCCTGGGTTTTTTTGGGTTTCATCAGACACAAATCACAGAACCGAATGCACGTATAGAAGGTACATTTTGAGAATCTATGGCGTCAACCCTCTCGAGCTACTTGTCCTCAGTGATGAGCAGCAGCTTCCTCCTTGGGCTTGGTCATCTGGACAACCAAAAAAGA
Organism: Hordeum marinum; assembly: GCA_022496015.1. Classification (NCBI taxonomy): domain Eukaryota; kingdom Viridiplantae; phylum Streptophyta; class Magnoliopsida; order Poales; family Poaceae; genus Hordeum; species Hordeum marinum. The sequence continues at coordinate 4,420,813 of CM039673.1, forward strand.
AGAGCATGCAACTGTAAGAAGATGGTTTGATTGTAACAAGGGAAAAGAACTGCAAAGGTGTTCAATTTAGACGCCGATTCAGTGTACAGAAAAGCATATGTACGTACGTAATAGTTCAGCAGACAGGACCAAGCCTGCTATCAAGATAGGGTGCGAGAAAACAAGATGAACATTCTTATCTCTAAGAAGAAGCCTGCTATGAAGATAGAACATTACTACACATACGACACTACTCGTACCACAATTCAGTGGAGCAGCATCGCTGGATTACTGGTCATATGAAAATCGGATCCTAGACTGTCATGCGTTAAGTACTTTCAATGAAGATAAGTGTTTCTTAATAACGGCTGAAGCAGAAAACAAGATGTTAAGTATGGTTTCATTTATACAAGTGGAATTGTTTTATATCAAGTGTGTCCAATCAATCAATCTCCCAATGCCACCGATCATAGCATAGAAACTAGGTTCCTAAATCTGTCTATACAGATCATAGATCATTGTTAGATGGCCCAGCGACTTATGGAACCAACTTATGGTCGATGCTTGCCTGGGCAAGATCTATCTCTGGCAACTCAAATTACTTAAATACAAGATGTACACATGAGTGATACAACCTACATACAAATTAAGCAGTGCAGTGTTCAACTAGGCCTCAGACTCAACTGTCAGATAACAAGAGAACAATTCACATGACAGCAAGCAGGTACAACCAGAACCATAGGAAGATGAGCTAAAAAAAATTCTCTGAAACCAACAGAACGTGCTAACAAGTCCCAGGAACTAGTCCATGATGCTGCTACATGTTACTACTACACAAACAGAAGATGCTACCAAGTTGTTAAGAACTAGTGCATCATCATGCTACATAACCCTATCATCATCATGAAACAAACCGTCCAATCATCATGCCAGTATAGCAACAGGCCAACGAATAGCTATCATGCAAAGAAGAGACAGACAGTTGCGGCCGAAATACCCCTAGCAAGTGGAACACTAATTGCTAAGGAGTAGCAATACCGAGCCGGCATACATACATAATCAAGCACCCACCCACATTGTCAAGAGCGTCTCTGAAGCCAAACCCTTGGTAAATCTCTGGCTCAACAAACAAGACGGCCCAGGACCAAGACCAAACCAGGAGAACAATCAGCCAGCAAATCAGCGGCATTCCCAATCCCATGCCCGATTTAGGCAAGGCAGACCCTTGGCTAATCTCAGATTCATCCAATCCAATCCAATCGAATCGAATCGCTCCAGCCCTAGCTAGGACCAAAGCCTCCTACTAGTAACCCCGGACCAACACCGGGACAAAACAACAAAATCGAATCGATCGATCGCGTAGCGGTGTACCATAGACAGAGCAAGGAAGGGGGTCGTGGGATTGGGGGAGCTTGTTACCTTGAGGATGCCGAGCTTGACGGAGCCGTAGACGACGCCAACGCCGACCGCGGAGACCCTGGCCACCTGCAAAGCAACATCCATCGCGAGGACGGTCAGTCAGCCAGCCAGATCTGATCCGCGATGCCGCGGACGAATCAATCGGGGGAGAAGGGGGGGAGGGGCGGGTCGGTCGCTTACGAGGGCGAGGGTGCTCTTGCCGGAGTAGGGTCCCGGGGTGAACGGCATGGCTGCGACGGCGGCGGCGGGATCGAAGACGACGAGGGTTTGGTTGGCGCTGCGGCGTCGAGGTCGAGGGCTCCTCTTCTCTTCTCTCTCTCTCTCTCTCTCTCTCTCTCTCTCTTTCGTGGGGGACGAGACGGGGGGAGGGCTCGGGTGATAAAGAGACGGATGGATCGGGTGGGCCGGGCTTGTATCGGCGGCCCGCGGACCCGTGGGGAGGGCGGAGACCTGTTGCTGCGGGGTGGGCCCCGCGTGTCAGTGGCTGGGGGTTCTTCCTATGCTACAAGAAGAAGAGTTCCTTTTTTCATCTAAAAAGAAAAAGTTTCTTCCATCGTTTTGGAATTCTTTTTTTTTTCAAAGTGGTTTTTGAAGTTTTTTTGTTTAAATAGAATAAATCGTGTTCACACTCTTGCCAAGAATTAACATAAACACGCAAGGGGAAATTTTCTAGTTACTTTTCGCAGCTTGACAAATCAAACATTTTTTCATGGCAAATTATATACGATGCCAATTATCTTATCGAACCGTTGTAGGATGCATCATGCTTGTTAAAACACAAGATTGACATCCTCCCGACATCTGATATTCGATTTGTAGCAAAATCCTTCTTTAAAGGAGTCTCATTCTTTCCCTTTTTCAATTAATCAATTATTAAGATATAAAGTGTGTATCATATTGCTCTTAGATGTTTTATTACAACAGAGCACAAGACCTTGGAAATAATTTTGCCCATATTTATGCGATTTAACCATGGAAAAAAAAATGCCATGCACAAATTCAAATGACTAAACAACAAGTGTCAATTTTCCCAAAGCAGAAATGCAAGCACTCACCATAATAGTCCAGTTAAGATATCAAGTGCGTATGACATTCCTCTGAAACGGCACAAGCATCCAAAGTAAATTTCCCCACATTTATGTGGATAACGCAACTAGACCATCAAAAACCTTAAACGAATTCGCCAATGCGCAAATTCATCAAAAACCTTAAAGCACCACATGGTTAATACACACACATACATACATACATACATACATACATACACCAGTCAGCGAACTGTCCCGTTCGCGCAGCGCCCACGAATATGTTACAAAAGGGCCTCCAAAATAAGGGCGAGGATGTAAGTTACAAAATACGATCGCCGCCTCTAGTGGGAGCGGGCCAGAGCACGCAACGCAAGATAACGCTTAAACCTGATCGCCAACTCCACACACCTAAACACCGCCGTCGCAGAGGTCTAACAGCAGCTGCACATGTCAGGATACCATTAGATCAGACTACTACGATGGGGGAGGGGGAGGAGGGGCGGCGGCCTTCAGCTTTGGGACCTTGAAACTGGAGTGGAAGAGTACCTGCTGCTGGGGGGCAGGCGACGACGACGGCGCGGGTTTCAGGTGCATCATCCTTGATGAGCAGCGCCGGAGCGCCAGTCCCTGCACACAGCAATGGCATTCTGTCAGCATACATTATCCTCCACATAGTAAAAATATACAAGAAACTCAGTGCATCCATATAAAAGAAACACAGACCAAGGGTACAAAATAAAACCAAGAAGAAAAATAAAACCAAGGAAGGTCTTGAAGCAAGTAGTATGTTTTCTATGTCATATACCACAATACGAGGCCAGAAAACATTTAATAGCTAACAGGGCAAACTTTCAACACGATGATAAACATTGCACCAACCTAAGATCTTGAAGCTACCAGTACTACTTATAGTGTTGCTTCAGGTTCATAAGAACAAAAATTGAACTTGCTAGTACTCAAAAACAAGCACGTTACGTTAGGTTCAATTAACCTCAACCTGCACCATCCATATTCAAAGCTCACATTAGGCTCAATGCCAACATTTGTACAAAACTTTGATGCTAGACACTATCGCTGTTGTCCATGATATAGTTAAAACTTTGATTGTGATTGCAGAGATGTTCGGAAACTGAAAGTTTATCAATAGTCTCGAGGAAACTATGTGACAGTCCCGTTGCGAGCATTCAAGACTTAAAAGAACACTCTCACCTAGTTTCCATCAGTTTACTGTCCGTCCATATTTACAGCAATATGCGAGGAAGAAAATTCAAAGCGACACATTGTCATGTAATTTTGGGCTATGCACACAGACAAAAAAACTAGCCACCTCAGGTGTAGAAATAATTCAGATGAAATACTGATGATGAAAACAGCATATGTTGCCGTCCTACTAATAGTCTCCACAAGTGTATCTATGATGGTCCTTTATGAGCACCTACGACTCACATGATGCTCATCTAAATTTCATCAACATTACTATTTGTCCATATTTACAGCAGGATGCATCTTACGCAGCCTGCCAAGAATTAGGACATTGACAAGTACAAAGGGTTCAGTGTATGGTGGTCCTTTGTGAGCATCTACAACTCACATGATGCTCACCTAAATTCCATCAACATTATTATTTGTCCATATTTTACAGCACGATGCAACTTATGCGGCCTACCAAGAATTAGGATATAGATTGTGTCCTACTACTAGTCTACGAAGTGTATATGTGGTGATCCTTTATGAGCATCTACGACTCACATGATGCTCATCTAAATTCCATCAACATTATTATTTGTCCATATTTACAGCAGGATGCAACTTATGCAGCCTACCAAGAATTAGGACATAGATCATCAGAAAGGTTTACAGTGTCATGTCCTACTATTAATCAGCCTCCCGAGTGTATATGTGACGGTCCTTTATGAGCATCTACGACTCAGTGATGCTCACCTAAATTCCATCAACCTTATTATTTGTCCATATTTACAGCAGGACGCAACTCATGCGGCCTACCAAGAATTAGGACATAGATGAGCACATGGTTAGTGTCAAGGGTGGTATGTTATTCTACTCTGCAGCCAGGTCTTGCTTCTGCATATAGATGAACAAATCAGTAGTACAGAGTTATAAAAGTAAGGTTGAAAGTGATATTGTTAAAGCAAGGAACATATTTTGCCATGTCCTTGTTATTCTCCTTGAATTCATATGCGATGGTCCTTCATGAGCACCTAGCAAGGAACATAATGCTCACCTAAAATCCATCAAGCTAACTCTTTGTCCATATTTACAGCAAGACACAGCTGAGGCGGCTTGCCAACAATTGGACATTACAATTATTGGCGAAAAGTTGCTACTGATGCAAGTAAATTGCAGATTTTACTATTTATGAACAAAAGCTGATCGCAACTCATGCAACATACAAAAGAATTAAGACATTGTAGCTGATGAGGAAGGAGGTTTAAAATGCAATAAGATGCATAATATTTCCTCTCTGCAGGTTAGGTTTGTTTACACATGTAGATGAAGAAACTAGCAGTAAAAGGTTGCGCATTAGCTGGAAAGCTATAAACTGGTAGGTCAGAGGCGTATTTTGCCTGGTACTTCTTTAAATCAGAGGCGTATAAACTTCTTTAAGAATGTACTTCAGTACGTGTGATGGTACTTTTACTTTATGAGCACTTGCAACTCAAATAATACTCACTAAAATTACATCAACATTACTCTTTGTCCATATTTACAGAAAAATGCAACTCATGCAGCCTGCCAAGAATCAGACATTACAGTCACAGGAAAAGTTATTTTTTTCTATAACAGGAACTTAGCGTCTAGGTTATCAGTGGAGCATGCCAGTAGCTCAGTACATGAATGATATACTTGGGAATGGAATACTTACACTTGATAACGAAGAGGGACACTGACGCTTCTGACTGGTCTCAGGTTGATCTTCTTCTACCATTTGCCTCCGAGGATTACCTTTAGACTTGCCCTGTACAGATGGACCTTCGGACCTAGATTTTCTATGTGTCCCGTTGATATCCTTCTTCCGCTTTTGACTAGCCTGAAGGTGCCCACTCTTGAGTTTTTGGATTTCATCATCTTTCTCACTGACCAGGGAGTGCATTTTTCGTAGCTTATCCTCCAGAGCCAGCACCTTCGTTTTGGCATCATTAGCTTCAGCTTGCAATCTGCCAATATCGTCATCCTTCTTTTGGGCCACCACTTGCAGTTGCAGCTCCTCCACCTTCTGCCGAAGCTTCTCTGCTGCTTCAGTAGCCTGTGCCGCCTCCATCTTCTTCTTCTTAAGGAGCACCTCGTAGTCCTTCTCCATTGTCTTGAACTGATTCCACACAAAATCCTTTTCTGCAAGTAACGCGGAAACCTCAGTCTCCTTCTGTGAGCTAAGGGCCTTGTAGGCTTTCTTTAGCTTCCTTATCTCTGCTCTCAAATCTCTTCCACTGTGCTCGGGGTCTGTAGTCGGCTCGCTGAGCTCGGCGCAACTTTCAGCTTCCTTCAGTTTTATCTAAAGTTAAGAAAGAAAAAAGGGGCACATACAAAACAACAGTTAACAAGATGGACAAGTTTTACTTCGTGCTTGTGGGTAATGCAACTGTGTTTTGGTAAAGTACCTTCAGCTCATTGTTTTCTTCAGCCAAAGCAGCCGCATCCCTTTTGAAATCCTCCAAGTCACCATCTTGGTGTTCTGCATCGAACAAAAAACACAATGATGTCAGCAACCAGCAGCAACATAAATCCTTGGCAAAACGTTATTCAAATGAAAAAAATGCAAAGCACTGGCTGTCATTTTAAGTGGGTTGCAATCTCCAGGAATCCCTGTTCTTGATGCATGTGAACGGGGGCGATAAGCTGTGGAGATGACGAAATGTCATCGTTGGAGTACCGCTTTGGTGTCCGACGATGCAACAAAGCAGGAACTGCCGCCCGCGACTAACAACTTTTGAAGCTCAAACAATATTATGACATTTGGTGAATTAGCATACAACTTAATTCCCTAAAATGTTTGAATGGCGAAACATAGAAATAACTAAACCAGCACAGCACAGCGGCATGCATACATACAGAGAATATTGACAAAACTCACATCAGGCATGCCGCAGCGAGCATCACAACAATCTCAATCCAAGCATTGCACAGCGAACGCGAGCAAAGATGGAACATTTGGCAAAATCAGCAGCGCTTAGGCCCGCAGAAACAACCCCTGGGCTGAAAAAGACGCCGGCTTTCGTGCCTCGAGCTACCTAAATCCTCTAGGAGAGCCCCATGGCCCGGGATTACTGCCACCAAATCGGCAAGAACGGGAGGAAACAGCACGTAGGGAGGAGGGGGGAGGGGGCAGGGGGGATTTTGTGCTCTTACCGATGTAGATCCGGTGGCGGCGCACCTCGAGGTCCTTGTCGTCGAGGAGCAGGTCGAGCTTGGCCGCGTCGCCCCGCCGCAGGCAGTCCTCCACCCTCTGCGTCTGCCAGCGAAACCCTAGGGAGCGTCAGCCGCCGGCCGGGCGAGGAGGGAAAAGGATAGAATCAGGGAGGGAGGAGGGAGAGATGGGCGGACCTCGTCGAGGCGGTCCCTGAGGACGGCGTCGCGGTGGAGCCAGAAGTCGTGCTGGATCTTGAGGACGGCCTCGAGGCGCGTGCGGTCGGCGAGCAGCGTCTCCACGTCCCGGTGGCTCTTGCGCAGGATGGCCACCATCCGGTCGTACACGCGCAGCCACTCCTCCCGGCCGCCCCCGCCCTCGCGCGACGGCGACGCCCCGCCGCCGCCGCCGTCAGCCATGGATGGGGTTCGACCCAGGGTGGAGGCGGTGGGCGTTTCCGTCTTTTTCACCTGAAGTGCGAGCGGAGCGTGGTTTGGGTTTGGGTTTGGGGTGCGGAGTCGACCGTTGTTTAATAGAGAAAGTAAGATGGGAGTGGATTAGGAGCACTCGGGTGCTCCACCTCCTATATTTAAAAATAATTTAGTAATTTGAAGAAAGAGTAAAAAAATCCTAAAATTTTTTAGAACCCAATACGACCAGGTAATTTACTCGTACAAAAAGTTTGGCCAAGGAATTAATCCCGTTGACTTCAAGGGAAAAAACAAAATTATGACGACAATATAACATGAATAGTACTTTCATCTAGCCTTTTTTGGAAAATCTTTAATTCCGGATGCAATGAAAGTAATTCCCGGTTTAATCTTTTTATACGAGTGCAATACTTGGTCATGTTTGATTCTATAAAAAATTCCGGGATTTTTTTACTTTTTTTGAATTAATAAATTATTTTTTAATATAGGGGGAGTAGCACCCGAGAGCTCCTATGCACTTTCGAAGTAAGATGAGCTCCTCTCGTTTCAGTTTTTTTTTCTTACATTAAAAAAAACTCACATTAGTATGTTGCTCCATGGCCATGGAGAAAAAAAGTTTCTTTCTTTCTTTCTTTTTATTCACCTCTTCGTTGTCATGGAGATGTTTCCTTCTGCGTGGGCGAGGAGCCAGCAAGAGGTGTCATCCCATGGATCGGCTCATTCGGGTTTTGGGGGTCTTGTGATCACGTCATCGTGATCGAGCTTCATCGTCGGTTGTCGCCCTGGCAAACCTCAAACTCCGGGCCCTTCACTGCCTGTTACGCTCAGGGTGCATCCCCCGATCGATGTTTGAGCGTGAAGACTATGTCTCACTAATGAATGAGAGCTTTTTAATGACGGAAACAAAATTGGGGTGTGATACGTGGTTATAGGAGAGGGGTAGACACTTCTCGGACCTTTTTTTCCTGAAATATCCAGTTTCACTGGCTTTTCATTGATTAGCAGAGAAGATGTTACAAAGGTGTGATCAAAAGATCAAAGACTTTGAGGCGAAAGTGTCTGGAGGGATGGCAAAGCACGCAGGCTCCTCCTACCCTTGATGGAACTATGGTGTAATCCTCATGTGATCTCCCCAAAGGGGGTTGCCATGTCGTTTGTCGTAACTGATCTTCATTGCCCGATGTCTCTTTGGCATGCCCCGACCACGTCGATGATGCTTGTCGTCTTCTAAAAGTGCAGCTATTGCGCTCCTGCTATATATGACATGCCACCAATGCCAGTGGCGGAGCTTACTGCATTGTTCGGGGCTCCCCCCCCCCCCCCCCCCGCCCGCCCCCGATTAGCATGCACAGGCATAAACATTCTTGGGAGCGTAGATTGTAAAATTTTGTATGTTTGGGCCCCCACTTGCTCATATATTCTATCCCCCCCAAAGATCTTGGTCAAGGCCCACCACTGCCCAGTGCCACGATGGACTTGATCCCCTTCCTTGCGCGGGGGTGGTGAAAATGTTATGATGGTTGTGTCTGGCTCCGTTGTAGTCTTGTTATGTGCCCAAGTCGTCCAACATAGTGCGTTGCAGCCGTTCCATGACGCTGCCCTTGACCAAATCGCCTTCTAGATTGGGCATTCCCATAGCAGATGAAACGAGGACTCCAAGTTTCTATTGCGGAGCTGAAAAAGTAGTTGTTCTCCCAGCTTCGCCTCTGAAGGCGATCGTTGCTCCATGGCCATTGAGAGAAAAAAAAGATTTTTTTTACCTCTTCGTTGTCATGGAAGTGTCTCCTTCGACGTGGGCAAGGAGCCAGCGAGGGTGTGATCGCGTGGGTCGGCTCATTTAGGTTTTGGGGGTCTTTGTGTGTATGTCGTCATGATCGAGCTTCATCGTCAGTTGTCGCATTGGCAAATTCTTAATCTCTAGGTCGTTCACTGTCTACTAGGCTCGGGGTGCGTCCCGCGACCAATGTTTTGTTGGAAATATGCCCTAGAGGCAATAAATAAAGTGTTTATTATTATATTTCCTTGTTCATGATAATCGTTTATTAACCATGCTATAATTGTATTGATTGGAAACACATTACATGTGTGGGTAAATAGACAACACTATGTCCCTAGTATGCCTCTAGTGAAATAGCTCGTTGATCAAAGATGGTCAAGGTTTCCTAGCCATTGACATGTGATGTCATTTTATAACGGGATCACATATTGTTTTCTGCGTGTCAAGTATATGTTCCTATGATCGTGAGATCATGCAACTCACAGACACTGGAGGAGTGCCTTGTGTGTATCAAACGTCGCAACGTAACTGGATGACTATAAAGGTGCTCTATAGGTATCTCCGAGGGTGTCTGTTGAGTTGGCATGGATCAAGACTGGGATTTGTTACTCCGTGTGACGAAGAGGTATCTCAGGGCCCACTCGGTAATACAACATCACAATAAGCCTTGCAAGCAATGTGACTAAGTGTTAGTCACGGGATCTTGTATTACGGAACGAGTAAAGAGACTTGCTAGTAACGAGGTTGAACTAGGTATGGAGATACCGACAATCGAATATCGGGCAAGTAACATACCGAAGAACAAAGGGAACATCATACGGGATTAACTGAATCCTTGACATAGAGGTTCGATCGATAAAGATCTTCATAGAATATGTAGGAACCAATATGGGCATCCAGGTCTCGCTATTGGTTATTGACTGTAGAGGTGTCTCGGTCATGTCTACATAGTTCTCGAACCCGCAGGGTCTGCACACTTAAGGTTTGGTGACGTTTCGGTAGTATAAAGTTATGTATGGTGGTGATCGAATGTTGTTTGGAGTCCCGGATGAGATCCCGGACATCACGAGGAGCTCCGGAATGGTCCATAGGTAAAGATTGATACATAGGAAGTCCTATTTTGGTCACCCGAAAAGTTTCGGGCTCATCGGTAGTGTACCGGGAGTGCCGGTAGTGTACCGGGAGACCATCGAGAGGGGTATTTCGACCCAAGAGGCTACATGGGCTGTGGGAGAGTAAATACCAGCCTTTGTGGGCTGGTGAAAGTCCCACACAAATCTCATGCGGCTAGAGAAGAAAAGCCCAAAGGAAAAAAGGTGGAAAAAGGTCAAAAAGGAGGAATCCTAATCCTACTAGGATTGGAGGAGGAATCCTCCTCTCCTCCCACTTCGGCCGAACCAAGGAGGGCTTGGCCCTTGCACCAAGGCCTGTCCTCCCTCCCTCTTATATATACTAGAGGTTTTGGGGTTTTTGCACAGAATTTTCAGCCACGTGCTACCCGTTCCTCCAGTGCATAGTTTCTCCTCTAGATCGGACTTCTGCAATGCTTAGGCGAAGCCCTGCCGGAATAGCTCCACCACCATCGTCGGAGCGCCGTCACGTTGCCGGAGAACTCTTCTTCTTCTCCACTCCCTCTTGCTGGATCAAGAAGGCGGAGATCGTCATCAAGCCGTACGTGTGCTGAACGCGGAGGTGTCGTCCGTTCGGCGCTAGATCGGAAGGACCGTGATCGAGTTCGCGGGATGGATCGTGATTGGATCGCGGGGCGGATCGTGATTGGATCGCAGGACGGATCGTGATTGGATCGTGGGACGCTCAGCGATTTAGATCGCGAAGACGTTCAACTACACCAACCGCGTTTCTTAACGCTTCCCGCTTAGCGATCTACAAGGGTATGTAGATGTTGGAAATATGCCCTAGAGGCAATAAATAAAGTGTTTATTATTATATTTCCTTGTTCATGATAATCGTTTATTATCCATGCTATAATTGTATTGATTGGAAACACATTACATGTGTGGGTAAATAGACAACACACTGTCCCTAGTATGCCTCTAGTAAACTAGCTCGTTAATCAAAGATGGTCGAGGTTTCCTAGCCATTCACATGAGATGTCATTTGATAACGGGATCACATCATTAGGAGAATGATGTGATGGACAAGACCCAAACTACAAACGTAGCATATGATCGTGTGAGTTTATTGCTACTGTTTCCTGCATGTCAAGTATATGTTCCTATGACCATGAGATCATGCAACTCACAAACATCGGAGGAGTCCCTTGTATGTATCAAACGTCGCAACGTAACTGGGTGACTATAAAGGTGCTCTACAGGTATCTCCGATGGTGTCTATTGAGTTGGCATGTATCGAGACTGGGATTTGTTACTCCGTGTGACGGAGAGGTATCTCAGGGCCCACTCGGTAATACAACATCACAACAAGCCTTGCAAGCAATGTGGCTAAAGTGTTAGTCACGGGATCTTGTATTACAGAATGAGTAAATAGACTTGCCGATAACGAGGTTGAATTAGGTATGGAGATACCGACGATCGAATCTCGGACAAGTAACATACCGAAGAACAAAGGGAACATCATACGAGATTAACTGAATCCTTGACATAGAGGTTCAACCGATAAAGATCTTTGTAGAATATGTGGGAACCAATGTGGACATCCAGGTCCCGCCATTGGTTATTGACCGTAGAGGTGTCTCGGTCATGTCTACATAGTTCTCGAACCCGCAGGGTCTGCACACTTAAGGTTTGGTGACGTTTCGGTAGTATAGAGTTATGTATGGTGGTGACCGTAGTTTGTTCGGAGTCCCAGATGAGATCCCGGACGTTACGAGGAGCTCCGGAATGGTCCGGAGGTAAAGATTCATATATAGGAAGTCCTGTTTTGGTCGCCGAAAAAGTTCCGGGCTTATCGGTAGTGTACCGGGAGTACCGTAGTGTACCGGGAGACCTCTGGGAGGGGTATTTCGACCCAAGAGGCTTCATGGGCTGTGGAAAAGTAATAACCAGCCCTTAGTGGGCTGGTGGAACAACCACAATAGGCCCATGTGGCTGGAAGAAAGAAACCCAAAGGAAAAGGTGGAAAAAAGGCAAAAAGGAGGAGTCCTAGTCCTACTAGGAGCGGAGGAGGAGAGTCCTCCTCCACCTCCCACTTCGGCCGAAGCCTCCAAGGCTTGGAGGCAAGGCTGCCTCTCCTCCTCCCTCCCTCCTATATATACTAGTGGATTTCTAGGGTTTTGCACTAGTTTTTTCAGCCACGTGCAACCCTAATCTCTAGTGCATAGTTTCTCCTCTAGATTGGATTTCTGTAGTGCTTAGGCGAAGCCCTGCCGGAATTGCTCCACGACCATTGTCGGAGCTCCGTCAGGCTGCCGGAGAACTCTTCTTCCTCTCCACTCCTTCTTGCTGGATCAAGACGGTGGAGATCGTCATCAAGCTGTACGTGTGCTGAACGCGGAGGTGTCGTCTGTTCGGTGCTAGATCGGAAGGATCGTGATCAAGTTCGTGGGACGGATCATGATCAAGTTCGTGGGACAGATCATGATCGGATCGCGGGACGGATCGTGTTTGGATCGCGGGACAGATCGGGATTGGATCGCGGGCGCACGGCGATTTGGATCGCGAAGACGTTCGACTACACCAACCGCGTTTCTTAACGCTTCCCGCTTAGCGATCTACAAGGGTATGTAGATCCACTCTCCCTCTCGTAGATGCTCATCACCATGGATAGATCTGCGTGTGCATAGGAATTTTTTTCTTTCCCATGCAACGTTCCCCAACAGTGGCATCATGAGCTAGGTCTATGTGTAGATGAGATCTCGAGTAGAACACAAAAGGTTTGTGGGCGTTGATGCTTAGATTGCTTCCTCTCTTGGTCGGATTTTGGTTCAGCGGTATTGTGAGATGAAGCAGCCCGGACTAACATTACTCGTACGCTTACGAGAGACCGGTTCCCTCGACCGCAACTTGTTGCATAGATGGCTTGCAGGTGCCAATTTTTCTCACTTTAGTTGGATCGGATTCGACAAAGGCGGTCCTTGAGAAGGTTGAAAAGCAACTAGTGTATCACCGTTGTGGTTTTGCGTAGGTGAGAATTGTTCTTGCTAGATACCCGTAGCATCCACGTAAAACATGCAACAACAATTATAGGACGTCTAACTTGTTTTTGCAGGGTATGTTGTGATGTGATATGGCCAATTACATGATGTGATATATGTGATGTATGAGATGATCATGTGATGTATAGATTATCACGACTTGCATGTCGTTGAGTATGGCAACCGACAGGATCCATAGGGTTGTCTTTAATTATTGTATGACCTGCGTGTCAATCATTAAGCGCTATGTAATGCTTTACTTTATCGCTACGGTAGCAATAGTAGTAGAAGCATGTTGGGCGCGACAACCTCGATGGCTACACGTTGATGGAGATCAAGATGATGGAGATCATGGTGTCGTGCCGGTGACGATGGAGATCATGCCGGTGCTTTCATGATGGAGATCAAAAGCACAAGTTCATGGCCATATCATGTCACTTATGATTTGCATGTGATGTTAATCCTTTTATGCACCTTGTTTTGCTTAGGACGACGATAGCATTATAAGGTGATCCCTCACTTAATTTCAAGATAAATTGTGTTCTCCCCAAGTGTGCACCGTTGAGAAAGTCCGTCGTGTCGAGACACCACGTGATGGGGTGTGATAGACTCTACGTTCACATACAATGGGTGCAGGCCAGTTTTGCACGTGCAGAACACTTGGGTTAAACTTGATGAGCCTAGCATGTATAGACATGGCCTCGGAACACAAGAGACCGAAAGGTCGAACATGAGTCATATAGTAGATATGATCAACATAATGATGTTCACCATTGAAGCCACCTTAACTCACGTGATGATCGGACTTGAGTTGGTGAATTTGGATCATGTGACACTCAGATGACCTGAGGGATGTTAATTTGAGTGGGAGCTTTAGTAATTTGATTAACTAAACTCATTATCTTGAACAATAGTCTAAGTGAACTTTGCATATTTATGTTGTAGATCAATGGCTCGCGCAGTAGCCCCCCTGAATTTTAATGCGTTCCTAGAGAAAGCTAAGTTGAAAGATGATGGAAGTAACTTTGTTGACTGGGCCCGTAATCTGAGGATTATCCTCACAGCTTCCCAGAAATCATATGTCCTTGATGCACCGCTTTGTGACCAACAGAAGAAATGACCTCCGAAGACGTTAAGAACATTTGGGAGGCACGTACTGGAGATTACTCAATAGTTCAGTGTGCAATATTGTATGGCTTAGAACCGGGACTTCAAAGACATTTTGAACGTCATGGAGCATATGAGATGTTCCAGGAGTTGAAGTTTATCTTTCAGAAGAACGCCCGGATCGAGAGGTATGAAACCTCCGATAAGTTCTATGCTTGCAAGATGGAGGAGAACGGGTCTATCAGTGAACATATACTCAGAATGTCTGGGTATTCAACTCGTCTAGTAGAGTTGGGAATTGCCCTTCCGCCAGAGGCGATCACTGACAGAGTTCTTCAATCACTGCCACCTAGTTACAAGAGCTTTGTGATGAACTATAACATGCACGGGATGAACAAGTCAGTCGCCAAGCTGTTTGCGATGCTAAAAGTCGCTGAGTCTGAAATCTAGAAAGAACATCAAGTGTTGATGGTCAATAAAACCACTAGTTTCAAGAAAAATGGCAAGGGCAAAGGCAAGAAGGGTAAAACCAAGAAGGACGGCAAAGCAGTTGCTACTCCTACAAAGAAGCCTAAGCATGGACCTAAGCCAGAACCTGAGTGCTTTCATTGCAAAGGAACTGGTAACTGGAAGCGAAACTGCCCCAAGTACCTGGCTGACAAGAAGGCTGCCAACGACAAACAAAGTATATATGATATACATGTTATTGATGTGTACCTTACTAGCTCTCATAGTAGTGCCTCGGTATTTGATGCCGGTTCGGTTGCTCACATTTGCAACTCAAAGCAGGAACTACAGAATAAACGAAGGCTGGCGAAGGACGAAGTGACGATGCCCGTGGGAAATGATTCCAAGGTTGATGTGATCGCCGTCGGCATGCTCTCTCTTCGATTACCATCGGGATTAGTAATGAACCTGAATAATTGTTATTTAGTGCCTGCGTTAAGCATGAACATTATATCTAGATCTTGTTTATTGTGAGACGGTTACTCAGTGAAATCAGAGAATAAAAGTTGTTCTATTTATATGAGTAATATCTTTTATGGTCATGCACCCAATGTTAGGGGTTTATTCATATTGAATCTTGATAGTGATGACACACACGTTCATAACATTGATGCCAAAAGATGTAGAGTTGATAATGATAGTACCACTTTCTTGTGGCACTGCCGTTTAGGTCATATTGGTGTAAAACGCATGAGGAAGCTCCATGCTGATGGACTTTTGGAGTCACTTGATTTTGAATCACTTGACACATGTGAACGATATGCCTCATGGGCAAAATGACTAAAACGCCGTTCTCTGGAACAATGGAACGGGCAAGTGACTTATTGGAAATCATACATACTGATGTGTGTGGTCCAATGAATGTTACAGCGTGCGGTGGATATCGTTATTTTATCACCTTCATTGATGACTTAAGTAGATATGGGTATATTTACTTAATGAAACACAAGTCTGAAACGTTTGAAAAGTTCAAGCAATTTCAGAGTGAAGTTGAGAATCATCGTAACAAGAAGATTAAATTCCTGCGAACTGATCGAGGAGGTGAATATCTGAGTTATGAGTTTGGCAGTCACTTAAGACAATGTGGAATTGTTTCACAGTTGACACCGCCCGGAACACCACAACGTAATGGTGTGTTTGAACGTCGTAATTGAACCTTATTAGATATGGTGCGTTCTATGATGTCTCTTGCTGATTTGTCACTATTGTTTTGGGGTTATGCATTAGAGACAGCTGCATTCACTTTAAATAGGGCACCATCGAAATCCGTTGAGAGGACACCATATGAACTATGGTTTGGCAAAAGGCCAGAATTGTCGTTTCTTAAAGTTTGGGGATGTGATGCTTATGTCAAAAAGCTTCAGCCTGAAAAGCTGGAACCCAAAGCGGAGAAATGCGTCTTCATAGGATACCCGAAAGAGACAGTCGGGTATACCTTCTATCTCAGATCCGAAGGCAAAGTGTTTGTCGCTAAGAACGGAACATTTCTTGAGAAAGAGTTTTTCTTGAAAGAATTGAGTGGGAGGAAGATAGAGCTTGATGAGGTTATTGAACCTTTACTTCAACCAGAAAGTAGCGCAGCGCAGAAAGTTGTTTCTGTTGAACATATGACGGTGGAAGAGGAAGTTAATGATGATGATCATGAAACTTCGGATCAAGCTACTATTGAACCTCGTAGGTCGACAAGGGCGCGTATTACTCCTAAGTGGTACGGCAACCCTGTCTTAGAGGTCATGTTGTTGGAAAACAATGAAGCTATGAGGTATGGAGGAGCAGTGATGGGCCCGGATTTCGAGAATTTGTTAGAGGCCATGAAATCCGAGATGGGATCCATGTATGAAAACAAAGTATGGACTTTGGAAGTATTACCTGAAGGGCGAAAGGCCATTCAGAATAAATGGATCTTTAAGAAGAAGACAGACGCGAACGGTAATATCACTGTCTATAAAGCTCGACTTGTGGCAAAGGGTTTTTCACAAGTTCAAGGAGTTGACTACGATGAGACATTCTCACCCGTAGCGATGCTTAAGTCTGTCAGAATCATGTTGGCAATAGCTGCTTATTTCGACTATGAAATTTGGCAGATGGATGTCAAAACGGCGTTCCTCAACGGTTTCCTTGAGAAAGAGTTGTATATGATGCAACCCGAAGGTTTTGTCAATCCAGAGAATGCTAACAAAGTTTGCAAACTCCAGCGATCCATTTATGGACTTGTGCAAGCATCTCGGAGTTGGAATAAGCGCTTTGATGAGGTGATCAAAGCGTTTGAGTTTATACAAGTTTATGGAGAAGCTTGCATTTACAAGAAAGTGAGTGGGAGCTCTATAGCGTTTCGAATATTATATGTGGATGACATATTGCTGATTGGAAACAATATAGAAATGCTGGAAAGCGTGAAGGAATATTTGAACAAGAGTTTTTCAATGAAGGACCTAGGAGAAGCTGCTTACATATTAGGCATTAAGATCTATAGAGATAGATCGAAACGCTTAATAGCACTTTCACAGAGCACATACCTTGATAAAGTTTTGAAAAAGTTCAAAATGGATCAGTCCAAGAAGGGGTTCTTGCCTGTGTTACAAGGTGTGAAGTTAAGTAAGACTCAATGCCCAGTGACTGCAGAAGATAGAGAAAAGATGAGTGTCATCCCCTATGCTTCAGCCATAGGCCCTATCATGTATGCAATGCTGTGCACAAGACCCGATGTCAGCCTTGCCATAAGTATGGCCGAAAGGTTTCAAAGTAATCCTGGAATGGAGCACTGGCAAGCGATCAAGAATATCCTTAAGTACCTGAAAAGGACTAAGGAAATGTTTCTCGTTTATGGAGGTGATGAAGAGCTCATCGTAAAGGGTTACGTTGATGCAAGCTTTGACACTGATCCGGACGACTCTAAGTCGCAAACCGGATACGTATTTATTCTTAACGGGAGAGCGGTAAGCTGGTACAGTTCCAAGCAAAGCGTGGTAGCTGATTCTATGTGTGAAGTGGAGTACATCGCAGCCTCGGAGGCAGCGAAGGAAGGTGTCTGGATGAAGCAGTTCATGACAGATCTTGGAGTAGTGCCTAGTGCACTGAATCCAATGTACATGTTCTGTGACAACACTGGTGCTATTGCTCTAGCCAAGGAACCAAGGTTTCACAAGAGGACTAGACATATAAAGCGATGCTTCAACTCCATCCGGTATTACATTGAGGAGAAGGACATAAATATTTGCAAAGTGCACATGGATTTGAATGTTGCAGACCCGTTGACTAAACCTCTTCCAAGGGCTAAACATGATCAACACCAGAACTGCATGGGTGTTCGATTCATTACCATGTAAATCACATAGTGATGTGAACTAGATTATTGACTCTAGTGCAAGTGGGAGACTGTTGGAAATATGTCCTAGAGGCAATAAATAAAGTGTTTATTATTATATTTCCATGTTCATGATAATTGTTTATTATCCATGCTATAATTGTATTGATTGGAAACACATTACATGTGTGGGTAAATAGACAACACATTGTCCCTAGTATGCCTCTAGTAAACTAGCTCGTTAATCAAAGATGGTCGAGGTTTCCTAGCCATTCACATGAGATGTCATTTGATAACGGGATCACATCATTAGGAGAATGATGTGATGGACAAGACCCAAACTACAAACGTAGCATATGATCGTGTCAGTTTATTGCTACTGTTTTCTGCATGTCCAGTATATGTTCCTATGACCATGAGATCATGCAACTCACAGACATCGGAGGAGTGCCTTGTGTGTATCAAACGTCGCAACATAACTGGGTGACTATAAAGGTGCTCTACAGGTATCTCCGATGGTGTCTGTTGAGTTGGCATGTATCGAGACTGGGATTTGTTACTCCGTGTGACGGAGAGGTATCTCAGGGCCCACTCGGTAATACAACATCACAACAAGCCTTGCAAGCAATGTGGCTAAGTGTTAGTCACAGGATCTTGTATTACGAAACGAGTAAAGAGACTTGCCGATAACGAGGTTGAACTAGGTATGGACATACCGACGATCGAATCTCGGGCAAGTAACATACCGAAGAACAAAGGGAACATCATACGGGATTAACTGAATCCTTGACATAAAGGTTCAACCGATAAAGATCTTCATAGAATACGTGGGAACCAATGTGGACATCCAGGTCCCGCCATTGGTTATTTACCGTAGAGGTGTCTTGGTCATGTCTACATAGTTCTCGAACCCGCAGGGTCTGGACACTTAAGGTTTGGTGACGTTTCGGTAGTATAGAGTTATGTATGGTGGTGACCGAAGTTTGTTCAGAGTCCCATATGAGATCCTGGACATCACGAGGAGCTCCGGAATGGTCCAGAGGTAAAGATTCATATATAGGAAGTCCTGTTTTGGTCGCCGGAAAAGTTTCGGACTTATCGGTAGTGTACCGAGAGTGCCGGTAGTGTACCGGGAGACCTCCGGGAGGGGTATTTCGACCCAAGAGGCTTCATGGGCTGTGGGAAAGTAATAGCCAGCCCTTAGTGGGCTGGTGGAACAACCACAATAGGCCCATGTGGCTGGAAGAAAGAAACCCAAAGGAAAAGGTGGAAAAAAGGCAAAAAGGAGGAGTCCTAGTCCTACTAGGAGCGGAGGAGGAGAGTCCTCCTCCACCTCCCACTTCGGCCGAAGCCTCCAAGGCTTGGAGGCAAGGCTGCCTCTCCTCCTCCCTCCCTCCTATATATACTAGTGGATTTCTAGGGTTTTGCACTAGTTTTTTCAGCCACGTGCAACCCTAATCTCTAGTGCATAGTTTCTCCTCTAGATTGGATTTCTGTAGTGCTTAGGCGAAGCCCTGCCGGAATTGCTCCACCACCATCGCTGGAGCGCCGTCAGGCTGCCGGAGAACTCTTCTTCCTCTCCACTCCTTCTTGCTGGATCAAGACGGTGGAGATCATCATCAAGCTGTACGTGTGCTAAACGCGGAGGTGCCGTCCGTTCGGCGCTAGATCGGAAGGATCGTGATAAAGTTCGTGGGACGGATCGTGATCAAGTTCGTGGGACGGATCATGATCGGATCGCGGGACAGATCGTGATTGGATCGCGGGACGGATCGTGATTGGATCGCGGGACGGATCGTGATTGGATCGCGGGACGGATCGTGATTGGATCGCGGGACGGATCGGGATTGGATCGCGGGACGCACAACGATTTGGATCGCGAAGACGTTCGACTACACCAATCGTGTTTCTTAACGCTTCCCGCTTAGCGATCTACAAGGGTATGTAGATCCACTCCCCCTCTCGTAGATGGTCATCACCATGGATAGATCTGCGTGTGCGTAGGAAAATTTTGTTTCCCATGCAACGTTTCCCAACACCTAGCCATTGACATATGATGTCATTTGATAATGGGATCACATCATTAGTAGAATGATGTGATGGACAAGACCCAAACTACAAACATAGCATATGATCGTGTCAGTTTATTGCTACTGTTTTCTGCGTGTCAAGTATATGTTTCTATGACCATGAGATCATGCAACTCACAGACACCGGAGGAGTGCCTTGTGTGTATCAAACGTCGCACCATAACTGGGTGACTATAAAGGTTCTCTACAGGTATCCCCGAGGGTGTCTGTTGAGTTGGCATGGATCAAGACTGGGATTTGTTACTCCGTGTGATGGAGAGGTATCTCAGGGCCCACTCAGTAATACAACATCACAATAAGCCTTGCAAGCAATGTGACTAAGTGTTAGTCACGGGATCTTGTATTACGGAACGAGTAAAGAGACTTGACGGTAATGAGGTTGAACTAGGTATGGAGATACCGACAATCGAATCTCGGGCAAGTAACATACCGAAGAACAAAGGGAACATCATACGGGATTAACTGAATCCTTGACATAGAGGTTCGATCGATAAAGATCTTCGTAGAATATGTAGAAACCAATATGGTCATCCAGGTCCCGCTATTGGTTATTGACCGTAGAGGTGTCTCGGTCATGTCTACATAGTTCTCGAACCCGCAGGGTCTGCACACTTAAGGTTTGGTGACGTTTCGGTAGTATAAAGTTATGTATGGTGGTGACCGAAGGTTGTTCAGAGTCCCGGATGAGATCCCGGACATCACGAAGAGCTCCGGAATGGTCCGGAGGTAAAGATTGATATATATGAAGTCCTGTTTTGGTCGCCGGAAAAGTTTCGGGCTCATCGGTAGTGTACCGGGAGTGCCGGTAGTGTACCGGGAGACCATCGGGAGGGGTATTTCGACCCAAGAGGCTACATAGGCTGTGGGAGAGTAAATACCAGCCTTTTGTGGGCTGGTGGAAGTCCCACACAAAGCCTATGCGGCTAGGGAAGAAAAGCCCAAAGGGAAAAATGTGGAAAAAGGCCAAAAAGGAGGAATCCTAGTCCTACTAGGATTGGAGGAGGAATCCTCCTCTCCTCCCACTTCGGCCGAACCAAGGAGGGTTTGGCCCTTGCGCCAAGGCCTCTCCTCCCTCCCTATTATATATATTGGAGGTTTTAGGGTTTTTGCACAGAATTTTCAGCCATGTGCTACCCGTTCCTCCAGTGCATAGTTTCTCCTCTAGATCGGATTTCTGTAGTGCTTAGGCGAAGCCCTGCCGGAATAGCTCCACGACCATCGTCGGAGCGCCGCCACGCTGCCGGAGAACTCTTCTTCCTCTCCGCTCCCTCTTGCTGGATCAAGAAGGCGGAGATCGGCATCAAGCCGTACGTGTGCTGAATGCGGAGGTGTCGTCCGTTCGGCGCTAGATAGGAAGGACCGTGATCGAGTTCGCAGTACGGATCGTGATTGGATCGCGGGACGGATCGTGATTGGATCGCAGGATGCTCGGCGATTTGGATCTCGAAGACGTTCGACTACACCAACCGCGTTTCTTAACGTTTCCCGCTTAGCGATCTACAGGGATACGTAGATCCACTCTCCCTCTCATAGATGCTCATCACCATGGATAGATCTGCGTGTGTGTAGGAAATTTTTTGTTTCCCATGCAATGTTCCCCAACATGTTTGAGCGTGAAGACTCTGTCTCACCGCTGAATGAAGCTTTCCAATAGCGAAAACAACGTTGGGGGTGTGATTATAGGAGAGGGGTGGACACTTGTCTCTGACTTTTTTTGGTCTCTTTTAAATGCACAAGTCATTTGGCAAAAAGTTGTTCAACTTTACTTTACTACACCAAGAGGCTCATTGGTTGTGACCTGGTAATTTACTTTATCCATTTGGTAAAACGCCCTAGTTCGGGTCGTGCCTTAGGACTCGTCAAAATTTACTTTATCTGAGCTAGTTTCTTTTTAACCGTACCTTAGGATTTGCCAAAACTTAAACAGTAAAATATTACTCCAATCCAAATGAATTGTTGCGGCCTCTATACATTGTTTACGTCAATTAATTTGGATCGGAGGGAGTAAGATTCCTTCGTGCAGTCTACATGAATACAGTGTTGCAAAGTATTCAAAGTTCTGCCCAGCAGTAAGCATACACATCAACATTCGGATGCACATCATCAACCTTTTAGGGCCTGTTTGGTTCACTGGCTATCCCTTAGGCTTTGTTCGGTTACTTCCTGTCCTAGGAGACTGGAGGAAATTTGGGGGAATTTGACTTGCATGGAATCAATCCCCTTCAATCCTGCCAAACCCTCTTCAAATCCCTGTCAACCGAACGCAGCGTTAGTGGGATAGGGATAGCCATATTTTGTAAGGATACCACTGGTTTGGTTAGATGACGAAGATGACCGAGGATAGCCAGATGCCTTAGAATATTCCACCGAAAACTGGTTGACGGGGAGCTGTGAGATTTTGGCGGATGGTGGCAACCACCCTCGCCCGCTGTCTCCCGTGCCCACGAAACGCTATCTTTTCCTTCTCTGACACCTCGAACAACAGCCCCTCGCAGACATGGCAGCGAGGCAGCTACGAATTGGATCTCGCATGAGTGGTGATGGCCGCCGGCCAAATCTCCTCCGCTGCGTGTCGCTGGTGCCTCCTTGCGTTGACATCCCATCCAGTTCTCAAGGTGCCGCCATCATCGGTTGCATAATTTGGAGATTATTGTGTCACTGTGCTAGATCTTGATGTGTTCATGTGTTGGATCTTCAGGCTACAAGCAAACTGCCGGGCAAACCAAATGTTCTGATGTGTGTGTACTTTGACATGGCATCCGTCTTTCTTCAGCATATATGTACATACATGCGTGACATTATTGATGCACGCTTGTGTATATAGCTTACTATCATAGTCTCCTAATTTATATACGGTAATATTGTTTGACAGGCCATCTGTAAATGAAGATACTTTTTTGCTAGGAATACGAGAATTAACTAAATTTAGAGAAACAATATTTTTGTATGCAAAAAGGTAAATCTTCACCATCTCATAGAAAAAGGCTTGTAAAGTAAAAAAATAAAGTCATCTCAAGAACCATCTAGTTATCCATGAAACCAAACAAAAAAAACATGGCTATCCCTCTACCTCTCATCCTTACAGCCAAACAAGCAAAATGGGTTATCCCAACCACGTGGTTAGGGCTATCCCTAGCCAATCCCTCACCGTCCTAAAACCAAAACGTCACCTTACTTTACTTTCAGGATTCTGGGTTTTTTCTTCTTCCCACAAGTAACACTGACACATATCACAACGCTGCCCAATAGGGCGCGTAAATCGGAGCTATAAACTGTGATACCATCGTTTCCTTCAAAAATATTGGAACTATGGAAAGAATTATCAGAACAAACGCATGGAAATAATTATGAAAGCTCAGCAAAATGAAGTCATGCTCAGCCATTGTCCTCTGTCAGTCCGGTTGCTGGAAGGAGCAGTAACATAGATAGCAGCAGAGATGTTAACATCACTTCCATGGACAGTTATTTTTCAGTTTTGGCCAGAAGCTACGCAATGAGGTTGGTTCGCATGACATCTAGTTAGTTATTATCCTTTACCCGACTCGAAGGTTGGGTCAGCAAAATTGGAGCCACACGTTGGGGCTGGCACAAGAGAACTTTCCCATAGTTCACCGAGTCAGAACACATGCGACCATGAGAAAGGTGTAACACCACTTCTATGAACAGTAAAATCAGAAAATAAAAGAAAAAACATTAAAAAAATCTGAAACTTTGCAGCATCAAAGATGGTCAAACTTTATAGGTTCTTGCAAGTTTTCATGTCAAAATATCATGTAGAGAAAGGTGTACAAACAAGTTTCAGATTTCAGTGCTAAAAGTGCTCAAAATTTGAAGCACTGAAATGTTTTTTCTGTGTAGAGCTCCTCGAATGTTTTTTTTGGCATGAAAACTTGCAAGCGCCTAAAACATTGGTCATCTTTGATGCTGCAAAGTTTCAGATTTTTTTTGATTTTTATTTCTATTTGTTTTGATTTTATTGTTCATAGAGGGTGCCTAGGCACCCGGGAGCTGAAAATCCAATCTCATGTGACCATACTATTATGTTCAATGCTTAAGTAACTATGCAAGAAATCGGTTATGTACCACGATATGTTCTTTATACATTAACTGATCATGTGATTCAACACTTAACTAGGCAAGCATTTGACATTTTTCATCTTTTACCATTTTTGTGGATGCCACAATCATGAAGAAGGTTTCCCTCCCTCCAAAATGCAAGAGCTACAAATTTCAATTCATCTCCGGATTTTACTTAGGCCTAGACCTTGCTTGGGTGCACTTGTAAAGTAACACACCCACTGCATTATACATTTGATAGATGCTAATCCTATGCCATTTTTTCCTGTAACCCTGAATAATTCAATATTGTATTTTGTGTGGTTCATTTGACCCTTGTATGGGGTATATATAGGAGTACATGGTGGGGGCAGAGACTTAAAGTACAAAACAAGTAATACATGTTTAAAACTAGACTATTGCTTTGAATCATCTAAAAGTCCATATGTCCATGCCACAAAAAGAAAAAGAATATGAGATGAACATGTTAGGCATCATTCTGCATCAAAAATTAAGTTTGGGGATGCTGATACGTCTCCAATGTATCTATATTTTTTGCTTGTTTCATGCTGTTATATTATCATTCTTGGATGTTTTACAATCATTTTATAACAACTTTATATCATTTTTTGGGACTAACCTATTGACATAGTGTCAAAGTACCAGTTGCTGTTTTTGCTTGTTTTTTACTTCGCAAAAAATCAGTATCAAACAAAGTCCAACCGCGATGAAACTTTTTGGAGATTTTTTCTGGACCAAAAGACACCCAGTGGGCCAAAGAAGTGCCAGAGAGGTGGGCTGTGGAGGATAGGTTGTGCCCTCCACGGGACCCCTCTCCACCGCCTCTTACGCCTATAAATACCCAAATATTCTGAAAACCCTAGGGAAGTCGACGAAAAACACATCCAGCCGTTGCAAGTTCCAGAACCTCGAGATCTCATCTAACATCATCATGAAGGGGTTCATCTTCTTCATAGGTGTCTCTTCGATGATGCGTGAGTAGTCCACCATAGACCTACGGGTCCGTAGGCTATAGGTAGATGGCTTCCTCTTTCTCTTTTGATTCTCAATACAATGGTCTCTTGGAGATCTATTTGATGTAAACCTTTACGATGTGTTTGTTGGGATCCGATGAATTTTGAGTTCATGATTAGTTTCTATCCATGAATATTATTTGAGTCTTCTTTGATCTCTTATATGCATAATTTTTTTATAGCCTCGTATTTGTTCTTCCAATCTTTGGTTTAGTTAGGCCAACTAGATCGATTTTTCTTGCCATGGGAAGAGGTGGTTTGTGATGGGTTCGATCTTGCGGTGTTCTTTCCCAGTGAGAGAAGGGGCAGCAAGGCACGCATGTATCGTTGTCATTAAGGATAACAAGATGGGATCTATTCCTACATGAATAGATCTTATGTACATCATGTCATCGTTCTTATTGCATTACTTCGTTTTTCCATGAACTTAATACAGTAGATGCATGCTGGATAGAGGCTGATATGTGAAGTAATAGTAGTAGATGCAGGCAAGAGTTGGTCTACTTATCTTGGACGTGATGCCTATATATTGATCATTGCCTTGGATATCGTTAGAACTATACGATTTTCTATCAATTGCCCAACAGTAATTTATTCACTCACCGTGCGCTATATTAATGAAAGAAGCCACTAGTGAAACCTACGACCCCAGGATCTACGTTTCCAACATATTGCTTTCCAATCTATCATTTTGCCTTTTTGTTTTCAGATCTACTAAACAAAAAACCCAAAAATATATTGCTACATTTTTTATTTGCCCTTTCTATTTTGTCTTTTTGAGAGATCTATCTCTCCTATCTATCACTACCGAATCTATCTTTTACTGTAGAGATTGACAACCTCTGTTTTGCGTCGGATTGCAAGTATTTGTTGTTTGTGTGCAGGTGCTTCTCATTGGGTGGTGGTGATCCTCCTACTAGGTTGATAACCTTGGTTTCATAACTGAGAAAAATACTTACCGCCACTGTGCTGCATCATCCCTTCCTTTTTGGGGAAATACCGACACAGTTTCAAGCCACGTCAATCCCGCATCGGAAAAATTGTACACTCGACAAACGTACTTAAATTCGCATATCATAATTTCCTCTAGAAACTACTAGTAGAGGTAAGTACAAGTACTTAGATGTTGATAATTAATTAAACAAACGTTCGGGTGATACACACGCAAACTACTTCTCCGATGATGACCAGACGCCCTTGCTATCGGCCTTGTAGGCGAGAACCCACACCGTCCTTGGATCTCCGGCCATCTCTCTTCAATGGCTTTCGTAGCTACCGCCGCGATCCTGATGGCAGGTGGAGGCATTGGGCCATTGTGGTGAGAGGTCGTCATTCTCCTTCTCGGCCTTGCCGACGGCAGCCCACCATGCTCGGATCTCCGCCCAGCTCTCCTTAGCAGCATATGCGGCTGCTTCTTTCTTGGCGCGGATGTACTCTCTTCTCTTGTATGCCTTTTCCTTTTTCCGCTCGGCCTGTGCGGCTTTGGCCTCTGCTTCATGCTTCGCCCATTTGGCGTAGGCAGCTTCATAGTCCGCCCACGTTGGTGTGCGGTCGTGGGCGACGAAGAACTCAGCGCGGTGGGATGCCATCGCCTCCTTACCAGTTAGTGTGTGGTCCCGGGATACTATGAACTCGACGCGGAGGCATACCATCGCTTCCTTACCAATTAGTGTGCGGCGCGGTGGCATGATCGACGCGTGGAGATAGTTTTGGGACCTAGCCAAAAAGCCGTATAGTGCGGTGGTTTTTTAATTTTTATAGCTCTTGATATCGATATATATGATACCACAGTCCGTGCTCTCGCTACTTAATTTGCCACGGTGTGCCGTGTGTGCTTGCAAGCATGCATGTTTCGCACGGTCATCAAGAGCTTGCCCGGTCGTCGAGAACTTGAGTCGTCGTCGTTGTGTGCTGCCAGACGCGCGGTCTAGTCAACAGACGATGTGCGGTAGCGTTGCCAAGGCACTTAAGTGGTCATGCAGCTGCCACTGCAAATAACTACGGGTGGCAAAGCTATAGCATGCACAGATCGACATTAAAAGCGAGCTCACACGCATATTACAAGCCTTCTCTCTCTTCTGTCATTGGACGTTTTGCAAATGATTCGTCGTAAGAAAACTTTTGCGGTTAAAACTGTATTTTTGGAAAAGTAATAGTATTAGATAGTACATGATACTTTGCTTGGTGTTCAAATATTTACCACAAGATACTGGTTATATGACACCACACAAGGTATCACATTTTTCAGGCATTTTCCTTTTTTCAAGAGTTAAAAATCTAATAAACGACACATATATGGTTGCCTCTTCCCACACATGTATTTTAAATTTCTATTAATTTCCTGTAAAATACATGCACTGTTATTGAATGACACAATTATGATTTTTAGAACCCTTTTTTACATCTATTTTATGCATAATTGTCCAAAATTGAATTATAAGCACAAAAAGGCCTAGAAAATGCACATAAAAACTAGATATAGTAAACGAGCCCAAAAATATCAAATTTGAATACGGTGCATTATAGTGGGTATGATGATTGTAGAAAATAAATCAAGTTGAAAGCACCAAGAAAATATGGGTTTTCCTTTCGAAACATGGTGATTTCGCTCTGCAAACCATGAAACATCATAGGTGATAGTTCAATATATGAAGAGTGTGTATGAAGACATTAACCAAACCTCCTCAAATATTTACCGCATCATATTGAGGCCCTTCCAAGTCACTACACAAGGTATCATGTTTTTTAGGCATGTTTTCCATTTTTCCGGAGTTACAAAAGCAATCAACGACACATATATGGTTGCATCTTCCCACACATATCCTTTTAACATTCGTTTAATATCTTGTAAAATACATGAAATATTATTCCATGACAAAATTATGATTTTTAGAACCTTTTTTGAACACTTTTTCATGTACAAAATGTTCAAACTTGAATTGTAAGCAGTAAATGCCTAGAAAGTGCACATAAAAACCTAAATACAGTAAAGAAGCTCTAAAAATGTCAAATTTAACCACGGTGCATTCTAGTGGGTTGTTGACCATAGAAAAAAATCATGGAGAAACGACCAAGGAAAAATGGGTTTCCCTTGAACCGTGTGCGTTCACCATATTTTGCTCTGTGTTCTGATTGGTCAGAACCCCAGCCACACGGATCGCGCATGCACACCGTAGGATGTACCGCGATCGAACGGCAATCCACACCTCTCCCATCACACCCGTGGTCAAACAAAAACTTGCAATCAAATATATACAATGACATTAATCACACACGGTTCCTGTTTACGGACCGTTTCCTACATAGACCCTCAACCCCGGTCCTCTCCCCCTTCGTCCTCATTCACACTGCTGTATAGTTGTTCGAGCACACATAAAAGTACAATATATATATAGATAGACCAACACATACAATTGACATATTTAGCATGCATGAACAATTCAATCGAGCATTTACATGGTCAAATTGGTACAATGCATAGATGACGGAGTAATTTCTAAAAAAATATCTCGCTATTTTACATCAATATAATACATATGAACTGCGCGCGCACAAAAGTGCTACCGCCCTTAACACCGACCCAAGATGAACAACTGCCATCGTCCATCGATATCGTGTCGTTCCTTGGCTCACGAGGACAGGAGGTCGCCAAGTCGATGACATACACCTTAATCGACCGAGGCAGGGTCAACCTCGACATTGGTGATCGTCGGTACTTCCTCGGGCGCAGCTCCCACCAGGACTGTCGCGTCCGCCGATAGGTACATCGTCCTGGCAGCTGACGAGACCTTGGCCATCGCCAATGCTGTAGCAACGGCCGCAAGTCCTTCCCCGGCATTCGGAGCTATGTCCTCCTCCCTCTGGGACATAAACATGTGCCTCGTCCGGCGGCCACTGCCGCAGTTGTCCTTGCGGCGTCTCATTTCTTGCTCCGTCGTCCACACCATCCGGCACACTCTACGTCGAGCCCGCATATCGCCCGCTGGCGATTCCTAGCTGCTTTCAAGACGACCCTGGCTAACCTGCTGGCTTACTCATGTCGTGATTACTGCCTCCTCTGGCTATCGTCGGGAGAGGTAGCGGCATGGCCGTCGATCCGCAAACCGACCATCACGCTGTCAGCCTCGATTCCATCGTCGCCCAACTCCATCCTGTCGCCGACCATTGGAGGTTTGATGGTGTGTGTGGCAACTAGCCAGGGGATCATTGACTCGCTGCCGCCGACGCTTGCTCCTGCGTGGGAAGCATTTTCACAGTTTTTGAATTCTTTTTGGTGCACACATCTTGATCTGTGCAACCGTTTGTGTTATTTTGGCTCATCACAAATAGTTCACTCGAGTGACCTGTATGCAACATAGATGTTGCATGGACAGAGAAAACCACAGTATACACGGTCTAAACTACGAAACCTGTTGGTGATGATTTCATTAATCACTGACAATTTTATACCAACAAGCATTTTCACACACAACATATATATATTTTGCAAACAGAGCAAATCATATCTCATACAATTAAATTAAGGAACACGTTGGCAATGATTTCAACAATCGTTGACAATTATTTACGAGCCACCATCTGCTCACAACACACGGTTTGTCAGGATGACTCATCTGTGTTATTATCTGTCTTCCCATATGACTCTGCTTGTTGACCTATTTGCCGCATATCACACACACCTAGTTACGCTAAATCGTGTGTGCTCTGTTGTATCATCGCACACAATTTTTTATATTGAACTGTGTGCCCTTTATCTCACACATCTGAATTATTTATAACTGTTTGTGTTATCTTGGCTAATTGCAAGTAGTGCATAAGAACAAACTATCTGTCGTACATCGCACACACAACATTTTTCTGAATCATATTTGATGGATCCACCATTACACACAATTTGTCTAATTGGCGACGGAGCTTAAACTATATCGTTTGTGATTCATGCATCGCACATAGTTTCGTCGAATTGTCTGATTGATGTGTCGTCTTTGGACCATCCTGTAGTAGTGCATGTATCTTCCCAAAATCTAGTCGTGTTACCATTCCCAATGATAAATTTGGTTCTGTGAAAGAAAGCAACTCTCGTTCTCATTAGCCCCTTACAGAAAGGAGAATCATTAGGTTTGACAGTAACCTGGTATAGAGTTTTCAAATGTAGGTACTTATTCTGCAAATTTACACCCCTATACCTTCAGTCTCAACATACAACCTATACAGCCACTTGCTAAGCAAGTATCTATTCTTGACTTCTAAGTTTTCAATCCCTAGCCCACCCTAGCCCATTTGGAAAGTCTTTATTTTGTTTCGTTTCATCACATTGCCAGAAAAATTGCGATCGATGGAAATCTAACCTTTTCCGTGCTCCTATAGGCACTTCAAAGAACGACGGTAGAAACATTGCATGCTTGTCAACACCGAGTTGATCAAAACAAGCCTTCCACCATAACACATAAGCTTACCCTTTCAGCAACTTAGTTTTTTTTTTGAAATTGATCTTCACTGCATTTCCACTCCTTATTAGATAACTTGTGATGATGAATTGGTATACCTAAACATGTAAAAGCTAGGGATCCCAATTCACAACCGAACAATTGTCTGTATGAATCTTGTTCTTCTTTGGCTCTCCCAAAACAGAACAATTCATTTTTGTTAAAATTGATCTTCAATCCCAACAACTACTCAAAGAGACACATAACTAGCTTCATATTTCTAGCCCTCTCCATATCATGTTCCATGAAAAAAATCGTTTGATCTGCGTATTGTAGTATGGGTACACCACCATCTACTAGATGTGGTACTAACCCACCTACCTGATTGTCCTCTTTGGCCCTTCCAATGAGGATTTCCAATATATCTGCTACTATGTTGAACAAAATAGGGGACATCGGGTCCCCTTGTCTTAGGCCCTTTTGCGTCTGAAAATAATGACGTGTGTCATCATTAACCTTAATACCAACACTACCCTTTTGCACAAAGGATTCAACCTGCTTCCTCCAGGAATCGTCAAAACCCTTCATACATAAGGCCTATTGGAGGAACATGCATTTAACCTTATCACACGCCTTCTCGAAATCCACTTTGAAGATCGCTCCATCTTGTTTATTCGACTGGATTTCATGTAGTGTTTCATGTAAGACGACCACACCCTCTAGTATGTGCCTGTCTGGCATGAAAGCGGACTGAGTTGGTTGCACCATATTATGTGCAATTCTCGTCAGCCGATTTGTACAAACTTTGATAAAAATCTTGAAGCTCACATTAAGTAGGCATATGGGTATGAAATGCTCGATACAGAATGCCTCCTCTCCTTCTTTGGCAACAACGTAATCGTTCCAATGTTAAGGTGGAAGAGCTGAAGATGGCCATTAAGAAAATCGTGGAACATAGGCATAAGGTCACCCTTGATGATATGCCAACATCTCTTGTAAAACTCTGTTGGGAAACCATCCGGTCCTGGTGCCCTATTATTCTTCATTGTGTTATTGCTTCAAACACCTTTTTCTTAGAAAATGGTGTAGAAAAAATCTCGTTCTCGTTTGCCTCTAGCTGAGGTAAATTACCAACCACACACTCATCAAGCGACACAAAGTTGTCATCTGGTGCTCCAGAAAGTATTTTTGTAATAGTTAGAGCTATACAACTTTAGGTTCTCATGCCCTACAATGGTACCCTCATCCTATTCAAGCTGAAAGATCATCTTATTTCTATGCTTTCCATTTGCAATAATATGGAAAAACTCTGTGTTGTCATCTCCCTCGACAACCTGCCACACTTCCGCTCTTAATGCCCAATTCATTTCTTTTTCTCTGAGAAGTTCTCGTAAGTTCTCCTCGACCTCTATCTTAGAAGTTTGTTCATTCTTATCCAATAAGATCGATTCAGCTGCTAAGTCTAAATCATTTATGAGGCAGACCAGCCTTTCTTTCCCCATTTTATAAATTCTGCTTTCATTCTTTGCCCAGCCTTGCAAGAACTATCGCAAATGTCTGATTTTATATTGCCATCTCTCAATATTAGATCTTCCCTAGTCGCCTTGGCCCATTCCCGGGCAATAATAAGATCGATGAAGCTCTCTTTTTCGAACCATGATAGTTCAAAAGAGAAGACATTTCCCCCCTCATGGGTTGCCTCCCCAGAGTCAATGAGCAATGGGGTATGATCTGAAATTCCCCTCAGTAACGCTTGCACTGTTACTAGGGGGAATTTTTGTTCCCACACTACACTGGCAAGTCGATCTAACTTCTCATAAATTGGATTTGGCAACGTGTTCGCCCACAGAATTGTCTGCAAGTGAGGTCAATCTTCCTCAGATCCATGCTTTCTATAATAGTATTAAACATGAATGGCCATCTGCCGTCAAAATTGCCATTATTCTTTTCCTCTCTCCTCCTTATTATATTGAAATCACCTCCTATTAGGATAGGTAACCTCTCATCCCCACAAACCCGCACAAGGTCCACCAGGAATTCCGGTTTAAGTTGAGGTTGCGTTGCCTCATAGACGACAACCAACGCCCACCTAAAGCCATCAACATTCGAATGCACTCAGAATTTAATGGCAAAGTCTCCAAGTACAACATTTATCTCTTCTAACATCTTGCACTTTACCCCAAGTAAAATCCCGCCGGATCTTCCCCTCGGAGGTAAACAATGCCAATCAAAATCAACACCACTGGATATGGTAATAGAATCCTGGAACCGGGTCACAAGATCCTGAGAAAACTGACCCAATTTTTCATAGTTTGTAACTTTTCAAGTCTGGTTGGCTACTACTCATAGTTTTGTCTTGGATTAAATAACCTCGATCAAAGAATGCCAATGCTTGGAGTAGATATGGAAAGAAGGTAAGCAAAATATTCAAAATCCTCTAGTACAAAACTGGAGTTGAGGGAGCCTCCCAAAGCCACAAGGATTCCGCAAATGGATCTGCACTGCATGTGCACCATGTGCGAGCTGCATATTGAGGTATAAATGCATAATCCATCTTTCCCCACCATCTTGAGCTTTTGGATGAACTGGCTAGTGCATGCAATTCTACATGGTATCAGAGCCAAGAGGTCTTGAGTTCAAGATCCGCCTGGCGCAATTTAAAAATAAAAATTGCAGCCCATTTTCGGTCCATGTTTAGGCCTGAGGGAGCCACACGTGAGGAAGTATATGACCCATATTTCCCCATCAGCTTGAGCTTTTGGGTGAACTGATTGGTGTGTGTAGTTCTACACTGCACACCGAAGCATGACACCCATGTTCCTATTGTGGTCCAAAACAAAATATGTATGGGACGCTCTTGCCATCAGACCAAACTGCAATGACATCAAGCTCACTTGGAGGATCATCACACCACCACATCTCCTTGCTTCACTGTAGCCATTTATGACTTAGTTGATCCTCTGAAAGATTTGGGATGCCACGAATGCCCCTCGTATTCAGCCATTGTCAAATAACACCGCCTTAAGTGCTATCTAATGTAATATCTGATTAAGTTGTCTTGCCACATAGGCTAAAAATTCATGAGCTGAGAGCCTGAGAAGTGATGCCAACCTGTGGTGTGACTACCTCTCCACACGATAAATGATCGATTTGTAAAACGACGTTTAAAAAAATGTGCAGAAAACCTCCATTTCAACAAAAAAAACATTTCTGAATGAAATTGAAATACAGACCAGAACAGATAAACACTGTCCAAAGTAAGAACCCCCCGACAATGACCCTCAAAACAGTACTACATAATACCAATAAAATGCAGCAGCAACATGAAAACGACGTCCTTCTCATCAATATATGCTACAGTAGTCTCTGTTACACGGTAATCCTAAAAAAAAAAGTAGTCTCTGTTACACACATCACACATCTGACAGTTTCTATGTAGGATCTTGACCACGTTCAACTTAATTATTTCGATGAACCCAAGATTGGAAAGTGCTTGAGAATCCCATGAAAGCATACCGGGGAGATGAAGATGACAATGTAGACAAAATATGATTGAAGAATAATTGGGAGGATCCTGGTAGCAAGTCTCACCCATATGAAGATTCCGAGTCTCTTGTGCAACGTATATGTGCAGATAAGGATTCGGCCGACTTCCCTATTTCGGAAGAGCAGTGTACCCGAAGTGAGAATACAAACACCAATGGCAGTGGTGCCGGCTACGGGCGCCAGCACGAGGTATATCCCGAGAGCGAAGGCGGCCAGCAAGCTTCTGCTGGAATTCCACATCCAACCTAAGGAGTCGTTGAAGTAATTGTTTCTGATCTTCCAGTCAACCGTGGCCATACCTGAGTACATGAGACTGAACGTGGCAAGCATGGAGCAGATGAATGCTACCGCAACAGCGTACATGAACGCATCAAAAGCATAAGAACCAGCGAGCGTTGGCGTGCCACCATTTTTATGCTCACTGGCTATGTAACCTCCAGGCATGGTGAAAGCTGCGGCAAATGCCATGGTTGCGACAAGTACAGAGCCAATACCAGTCATCTGGGCGGCCTCCGTCATTTTCTTCGACTCTTTGTTCTCATCTAGCTTAAGAATGTGCTTTTCCTGAAAGTGATCGCGCCTGTCATTGCCATTGCGAGCATTGGCTTTTACCAGGGACCAAAGTATCCACATCCGAGCATTCTGAAGAAATCAATATTAACGGAGAGTAAAGTCATTAATAAGCTACAAACACGTTTTATATTTAGTTACAAAGGTACTAGCTTGTAACTTGAGAGATAGCAACAGAAAATGAAGCTTTTTTTTGTTATATTACCGTCTTGTAGTAAAGCCCAGCTGGAATAGTGCTCCTTGAGAGGTCAGCTGGAGTTTGGCCCTTGTCATTTGCCAGATTCAAGGATACATGCTTATTCCGTAACAGATTACGGAATATCCTTAGCACCCCAACCTGGACAGCTAGGTGTAGCGCCGTGTTCCCGCCGTTGTCCTGCATATTCAGGATGGAGGCAAACCTTTGGTCCTTAGTGGCGTAGTCCACTATGTTTTCTCTCCTCATATCGATGGCGACATGAAGAAACGTTCGCCCGCGGGCGTCACGCAGACCGGCGCACTCTGGGCACTTGTCAAGAATGAGAGCCACAACCCAAAGTTTGCCCATCGACGCGGCAATGTGTATAGGGTACTGGCCCCTATTGTCTGGCCGGCATGCTGAACACTGGTCAGCATCCAGTAGCAGATGTATAGGAGTAGGATTGTCCATGGGCCGCCGAAAGAGGAAACGAGTGACAAAATTGCTCGCTTCTTCCATCTCCCTGCCTTCCGCTGAGGCAGCAAAATGGAGCGGTGTACTCCCTGATTCGTCTACATGTCCGATGATGGCATTGTTCCCCTCCTTGTTGCTCCATTCCAGTATCTTCTGTGTCATTTCTGCAAGTACACAGAGCATAGACATTATCGGATGTTGCGGTCGGATGATCAATTCTCTAAAGACACACATTTTGTGCCATCGGCACATCCTTTCTCTGCCCTCAGGTTGTTGCTGCTTATTTAGACAACATGTACATTTTGCACGGTTTTCCCTAATCCTTTGATCCCTGATAGTGACAAGTGTTTAGAGCCAATACATTATCATAACTACATCGGAAAATATCTTTATGGTTTGTATCTAAACCACATAGATCTTAACAATTTTACTTAGACATGTCGTAACAGATAATCTTCAAATTGATGCCTCTTAACTTGATCTAGCCATTTATGTTGGTTAAATGAAAGCAAATCATTATGTTGCCACAAAAAGCGTCTCATAATTTTGTAACAATTAATTTTACTTCCTAACATATCCATCTGAAATTTCATCCTCAACCCTGACAAAATAGTACAGATTTTGTGGAATACAAATATGAGTTCACCATGCATATACCCTGCAAAAAAACATACATGCATGCTAACATGAGTAATTAGGAATTAACCGACCGAGTACAAACCATATTGTTTTAATGGTTGACGAGGTAACTCATTTGTGTTTTTGAGTAGGAATAGTTGAAACTTAATTTCTAAGTTCTGATATATTGAGGGATGCCATTGTTTTCTGTTAGACGTAATAGAACGAAACACACATTTTCCTTTATTTCTAACTCCTATGCTTATATATTGGAAACACTTAAAATATACTAGGCCATCAAACAAAATGAATATGTTGCACTAGCTACTTGGATACACACGCGCGCGCGTGTGCACGCACACACACCCCTTCTAACATTTGAAAAAATATATGAACTTCAATTGTTATTTTTAGGTTGCCCACCACACACACACACACACCCCTTCTAACATTTGGAAAAATATATGAAATTCAATTGCTATTTTTAGGTTGCCCACCACACACACACACACACACACACACACACACACACACACACCTTCTAACATTTGGAAAAATATATGAAATTCAATTGTTATTTTTAGGTTGCCCACCACACACACACACACACACACACACACACACACCCACCCACCTTCTAACATTTGGAAAAATATATGAAATTCAATTGTTATTTTTAGGTTGCCCACCACACACTACTAGGGAAATGACTATAGTTAGACCATTGATAGTAGCAAGGGGACTATGACCGACGCCACTTACGTAGTAGTAGCGCGAGTTACAAACCGGCGCTACAGATAAGTTTTAGTAGTAGCGCAGGTGCGTCCACCGGGCGTTGCTGCTAAGTGAGGCCCAACGGTACCACGCAGAAGGCCACAGTTGCAACGCTGGCCTGCCCGCGCTACAACTAAACACATAGCAGTAGCGTTGGCCTGCCACCACACGCTCCTACTAAGCGGGCTTATCTTCTTCCTTGCTACCGCTCCCGTCACTCTCCCTTGGCCACTCTCTCACACTCTCACTCCCACTGCTCCGAACGGCCCTCCCCTGCCCCCAAGTTCCACTCTCCCCCTCCCCCCTCCCGCGCACGTGGCCTCCCTACCCGGCATGTGCCTGCCCTCCCCTCGTCCCAGCTCTCCCCGCAAGAGCCAGCTGGCCCCGTGCGCCCCCTCTCTGGCTCGTCCCCACCCCCATCGTGAGCCCCTCCCTAGCTTTCCAATAAGTAATTTTTCCATGTGTTTATATTGTAGTTTTAAATTTTGTTTCTTTATATGGATGGTTAGATATGGATGGATGCATTTAGATGGATCGATGGTTAGATTATTAGATGGATGGAGATTTTGTTTCTTTATATGGATGGTTAGATATGGATGGATGCATTTAGATGGATCGATGGTTAGATTATTAGATGGATGGAGGATTGACGGTTAGATGGTTAAATGGATTGATGGATGCATGAGGTACTTTACTTTATTTTTTATAATCTAGTTTACTTTGTTGTTACATAGATAGATGGATGGATGAAAGAAAATAGAGAACAATGGGACGAACTTTATTTTGCTTGAGTGGTTACTTCATCGTTATAATATTGTTATGGAAAGAATTTGACACTTTCAAAAAATTTAGTATTTGAAGTATAATTTTGCAAGGAACACCTATAAGTGGCCTATGTTTTGCCGGAATATTGATTAATCTCCGTTCCGACAAATTTCAGGCACACGATATATGTACCGTTTTTAGCAAAGGTCATGCTGAAATTTACGCATGACTTTGCTAGAAAGTACTACATATCGAGTGCCCGGGATTTGCAGAACGGAAATTAAATGACATCCGGACAACGTATGCCATTTTTTATTTCATTGCTTGATATATGCAATGTTAAACGATTGATTGTTCGGGTTGACTTGCAATCCGTTGAGGCTACTTGTGTGACTTTCAGTGAGGGAGAAGACCGAATCCTGACTATTGTCGTCGGGTTCGCTTCTCCTTCGTTCCTGTGTGCTAGACATTTCTTTCATGCACTCAGGGACGAAGGAAGGAGCGACCAGCACCTACGGTCACAATATCAGTGTGAGGGAATGTCCACCATATATACGGTCAAAATGCCGACTATTGTTGTGAGGGTCACTCTTCTTTATTCTCCTATTGGCAGTGCACCGGGAGAAGGAGAAGAGACCATCACCGACGGTCGTAATATCAATGTGAGGGTGTTCCCATCATGTACACCACCTAAGACGAGAGTTTTTCAAGGGAGACTCGACAGACTGAAAAACAACCCGTCTAAATAGTGATCAATTTTAATCTTTTAATTATAAACATAGCAAATGGATGACGATGATAGGATCCTCAAGTGCGATGAATGTACCGATGACGGGGGTATGTGCAACAGGTCACACTTGTACAATGATAGGAGCTTCTTCGTCACCCTTAAGGAGGAGTTTTAACATTTTACGGTATATAACTTCAGCGACACGTATTTCTTCTTAATTAATCATGGCTTATTTTTTTGGTTTTAACGTGTAATCTTCATTTTTTATAATCCCACTAATGCATCCCATGCTATGCAAGGCGGTATGTTCTAGAGAAACTCTCTTTTGCTGACATGGAAGCGGTGAAGACGAAGAAATTTCACCTAAAGACGAAGCATGGTTTCACTATTGAGGATAAACTCTATAATGGAGTAGGTTGTACGTATTTCGGTTGTTCAAAATGGAGATCGTTATGCAAGGCTTATGGATTCAAGGAGGGTATGAAATTACCTTAGATATTGGCATTCCTCAATTTGATCCAGTCACCGGTCTTCAATACGATAAAGACATTTAGGTGGATCTTGACATGATCCCTATTCTACCTCCATGTGAGCTTTTCAGACAATTTTGTTAAATAATCTATATTTCTTATTTAAAAATAGTTGTTATTCAACCATGCTTACCTTGTTCATATGTAATTGACAGCTTATTTCCTTTCTTTGAGATATATATGAAAGATAGTAGACGAGACCTACTATACTTATGGGTAACATCTAACTTGGGAGGAGATGAATGTTCTTGTCTCCTTTGTTATTGATGTTCTGTTTACTAGTCCATAGGTCGAGCGCTGATAATAGTCACGCAAATATCTTGGTAAGAGTTGTTAACTATGCTATTATTATGTAAATTACATTGCTAACTATGCTACTATTATGTAAATTACATTACTAACTATGCTAGTATTATGTTGTTCAACAGAAGCTGCCAAATGATGTTGTGCCTTCATGGATGAATGTCATAGGCGAGATAACAATTACTTGCCCTTGGAGGGTCATTTTTGATTTTTCATATTCGACTGAATGCAAACCACAAGAAAAACTCCAAATTAAAACATGAACGAAAATAAAGAAGGAGCGCAAGCCACAAATTGAAGACCGTTGAATCTCTTTGCTTCATCATGGAGACGTAGGAGTTTTTCTGTTTTATGACATTTTACCTAGGAAAGAGGAGTTTTTCTACTTTATGACATTATGTAGTAGTGGTTAACTTGGCATGATTAAGATGATGATGAGTTGTTGGATGATTACGATGACGATAAGTTGTTATGTGACTACAAATAATGAGTTATTATATGACAAATATTAGAATAAAATGGATGGATGCAAGTGACCAAGTTGAATTTAATACGAAAATATGATGTTGCGAATCGTAAAATCATATTTTTCCTACTAATTCAACTTGGTCACTTGTATCCATCCACTTTAATCTAATTATTGTTTCTTCCACAATCTTTATTGATGTTGTATATTAATTTATATAATGGTGTATAAATATAATATAAATATATAAAATATATACACACAATTAATAGTGACGCTGGACAAAGACAAGACTATTTAGCAGTAGCGCGGGACAAGACACATGCTACTGCTAAATTAGTTATCAGTAGCGTTGACAGCACCTGCACTACTACTAAATATTAACTATAACGTCCTAGCAATAGGATGAGCCCCCACGCTAGTGATAGCTACAAACCCCGTGCTAGTGCTGCGGTTTTTCATAGTAGTGACATATGCTATGTCGTATACACCATCTATAAAATACTAAAGTATCACTATATACTACTCACCGTTCCATGTTATAGTGAGTACAGTTTTTCTTTAAGTCAAGCCTCCTATACTTTGAGTAAGTTTGTAGAGAAAAGTATAGCCACATATACAGTACCAAATAAATGATATGTATTTTTATATTTGTTTGTTATTATCGATGTTGATATTTTTTCAATAAATTTATTTGAACTCTTAAAAGGTTTGATTGCTGGGAAAACAAATATATACATGCATGCTACATTATGGAACAAATACAACATTTCAAGTTACTTGAAAAAAAATGTAAAGGGTAACTGTAGATTTATTCCCCCGCAAAAAATTGTAGATTTATCTATATATTTTTGCCTAAATTTCGGCTGTTGATTTTGTAAAGCATTTTCCTTAAATCAGAAAATTGTTGACGGGGACCATGATGTTAGCAAAACAAAATTCTTTATGTCCATGTTGTGGGCATGGTTTTAAATAACGCGCTATAGTTTCGCTATTGCACGCTATAGCGTTTAGAAGAGGTCATGCGCTAAGGGTTTTGATTCAAACACATGAACAAATGTTTTAAATAGAGTGTTATTGGATTTAGAAGATATCCACCGCTAAGAGGCTTAACGCGTTATTTAAAACTTTGGTCGCGAGTAAATGTGATCACGCCATAGCATGCCAATTTTAATTTTTAAAGTCACCCGTTCCACCCGCCTAGACATGCGATGTTTAAATATGGTTGCAACAATTGCAAGTTGAGCTGGCTTGCAGGTGCACGCACTATGTATGCTGGCCTTCAGTTGACTTTGGCATACGGGCCGGCCCGATCGGGGCCAGCAATGCGTCAGAGGTTTATCCAAAAGTGTGGATTTCACTCTGTGCTCTAAATTTTGTATGCTAGAGCAGTGACAAAAAGGGAGAAAGCAAACCATATTTGAGGACAGGTTCAAGAGGATAAAATCATCTGAAATGGTTTTCAGTTTGATTTGGATGGGATTCCCTTCACGGACAGAAGTTGTAAAAACATGCCACAAGAGAGCTACTAATCTCCATATATACTTGACATATGGCAAAGAACGCTTGCATATGTACTGTGTTTAAAAAAAAGAAAAACTTATGACAAAAAACTTAATTGTGGCACACATACCTCTGCCATGTAGAGAAGCAGCGTGCAAGGCATTTTGCCCCGCAGGTCCTGAATAAGATAGCTCCGGGTCCTTGGAGTGCAGCAGGTCCACAATGTGGTCGTGTCCCAACGAGATGGCCAGGTACAACGCCGAGGTGCCGTCCCCGGGGAACCGGGCCAGCGACGGGCATGCTGACATCAACTCGCAAACGAGCTTCTCGTCGGTAAACCTGATGGCGTCATGCAACACCGTCTCCCGGCGTCCGTTGAGTCTCGTGAGGACTTCCTTGGCCCTCTCGTCTCCGCCTTGCTCATGTCCTGCCAGAGCAATGAGACGAGAGACGACCGCGCCGTGCCCTGCCCTGGCAGCACAATGCAGCGGCGTGTCGCCATTGTTGTTGGGGCCGTCCAGGAGGTGCTTGGCCTCCTGGTAGATCAAGCCCGCGCACTTGATGAAAGCCGGGCCATCCCCGGAGGCAGCGACCACATGCAAAGCGGAGTCCCCCTGAAAGGTC
The DNA here is from genome assembly GCA_022496015.1 of Hordeum marinum. Taxonomy (NCBI): domain Eukaryota; kingdom Viridiplantae; phylum Streptophyta; class Magnoliopsida; order Poales; family Poaceae; genus Hordeum; species Hordeum marinum. The sequence continues at coordinate 4,462,529 of CM039673.1, forward strand.
ACTCCGGCTAGGAGGGTCGGCGACGACGAGGGCAGAGGCTCATCTGCCACCGCCACCGCCCTAGTGCACTGCGGCAACAAACCCAGTGTGCCGCTAGCAAGCACACTGTCACGAACCTCGACCACAATCTGTTCCGCCGTCACCACCACCGCTCCATTTTCTCGGCGCAGAAGAACCTTCAGGCCCTCATAGTCGCCGCGGCGTGCGTCTCTGAGCAGCTCGGGGTGAATCACCACTGTGGGCTGGGAAGCTACGACGCCCTCAACTGGGGCGGAAGTGGGATCCCGAGGATGATCGGAGCTCGACGCCATGACTCTTATGGTCTTACCGCAGTTATGTGCGCGGATACCTAGGCTAGCTACCCCAATTACTGCTACTTGTATAGATATAGATGATGCCACCACGGCGCAAATATAAGCACTCTCCACACCACTTGCTACCGTTTACTATTATTTTCACCGTTCCCCTTGCCTTGGCAGACTAAAATTATTTGCAACACCCACTACCCTACCAGCTTCGTCTTCGCCTCCATAGTCGTTGATGCTGATGGAGCACACGTGTTACTGCGATCTGGTGTCAGCTGACACTAGCACGGTTCGACCTTTAAACTTTAAACTAATACCGTTAACTAAAATTGTCTTCAACCCCGATGATAGAAAAATCTCTAAAAAAGAGAACTTGCAACAGTAACACACTGCCCACTATTCACTTCTAATCCTTTATTTCTCAATAATAACAGTTAACTATCTTTTTTCCCCCTATCCATGCATGTCCAGCATATCTCTTCAGCAACAAGTCATGCATGTTAGTCATATGATATATATTTTTGGTAATCTATCGATGCAAGGATGCTACATCCACAAGTCATGCATATCACTCATAACTTACATATTTTAAATAAGTTTTTCTGTTGCCATCGACGCGGTATACGTGTTGGACACTCGGAGCATACTATGTAGTTTAGGCTTCACATCTTTATTAGAAAATGGCATTTTATTAGCTTCAGTCCTATTTTTTTTCTACATCATTTGTTACATGTTCTATATGTGTTATTATTTTTTAAATATACATGAGAACTATCTTATATAATTATTTTCATTAGTTTTCAAAAAATTCAACACCCTATTTATATTTTTTTAATTAAAATTTTAAAATAACGGACAAGATATCATCTGATAGGTGACAGCTTGCGCAGACGCAAGCCCCATAACAATGTCCTTTTGATGGACCACACAACAACGAACCGACAACAATATTGATTTGATTTGGTCACATGGCGGCCGGCCGACAGCCATGTCATACTTTTAGTCCGTCGAGTAAGGTTGCCCTGTTTGGCTCTTGGCATAATCTTTAGTCCATCGAGTAAGGTTGCCCTCTTTGGCTCTTTGCTAAGTTGTACCCATTTTTCATTGATGTAACTGTAGAGGGATAATGACTACCCGTCGAAAAAAAGGATGGACAATGACTAATTCAACCAGGAACGTCTTTCACACAGAATTGACTTTTAGATTTCATCATTGCCACAACTTGCCGAGCAGTACAATACAAATATTTTTAGTAACTTGGAGTGGAAGTGTTTTTAAATCTGAATTAGTCAAGTCTTGTTAGTAAATTGATTACTATCATTACCAGAATAACAGCTAAGGCCAACGGCCTAATCTACGCCGACGGCCCCCGTCGGCATAGAGGGAGGTATGCCGACGGCCTAGGCGAAGCCGTCGGTGCAGGAAAGCCGTCGGCGTGCCTGGAGATATGCCTATGGTGACCATTGGCGTATCCAGGCCGCGGCATACCGTAATGTATGGCTACAGTGTCCGTCGGCATATAAGGGCCGTCGGCATAGATGTGGGCCCGGCGAGCCTTCGTTCGACGGGAGTCTGACGCCGTCATACCTATGCCGACGGCTCTCACGGTGGCCGTCGGCATAGGTTTGGTCCACGTCATCGATCCGCGACGCGTGCCACATCATCGATCCAAGGCCTACGGTCGATCCGTGGGCAAACCTATGCCGACGGCCTTGTCGTCAGCATATCTTTCTTTTATCTGTTTTTTTACTTATTTTTATATTTTAGTTTTTTTCTAAATTAAAATTTGATTAACTTAAATGTGCCTTATCTAAACATAAACATACATAATAAATTATATATAGATTTGTGTAGAATTTTTCATACATTATGTATATGTAGTTTGTATTTGTTTTCGAGTATGTTAGTAATGTGATCACATGTTCTTTTGCATATAGGTTCCTATACTTTATTAAAATCACAAACAATTGATAATTACAATTAGTTTGGCAAGTTCTATATGTTTTTTATAAGCATCTTGAAAGTGCTAGATCCGCCAGTCAACTGTGTCATGGTTAGACGGGACGATGTACTTGGGGGGTCTTGGGCTGGGCCCGGACCTAGTTCGGGAGTGTAGCTATGGGCTGGCCTATCACAAAGGGAATCTTGTGGTGGATTGGGGCCGAACCGTGTTCGGGGGTGTAGCTATTGGCGGGCCTATGACAACCGGGTGAAAAGGTCCATCGGTCAAACCCCGTCCGGTGAAAGTCAAAGGCGTAGATCCGCCGATGAACTATGATAGGGTTAGACGGGACGGTGTACTTGAGGGGGTAGCTACGCCATCAGGTCTTGCGCTGGGCCGTCTTATAGGTCTGGAAGCGTGGTGGCAGGTGCAAGCACCAGGCACGCGACTCCGTAGTGTGACCCCCCTCACGGACGTCACTGCCGCCGTCGCACGGAGGAGGGAAACGACCACGTTTGGCAGACACGGAGAGAATTTTGCAGTGTGTTGGGGCCGGACCTTAATCAGAAGTATGCCTATGGGCTAGACTATCACAACTAGGTGAAAAGATCCATCAGTCAAACCCCGTCCGGTGAAAGTCAAAGGCCTAGATCCGCCGGTCAACTGTGGCATGGTTAGACGGGACGGTGTACTTGGGGGGGGGGGTAGCTATGCCTCCAGGTCTTGCGCTAGGCCCTCTTACACGTCTGGAAGCGTGGTGGCCTGTGCAAGCACCTGACACGCGCCTCCGTGGTGTGACCCCCCTCACAAACGTTGCTGATGCCGTCTCATGGAGGGGAAACGACCACATCGGGCAAACACAAAGGGAATCTTATGGTGGATTGGGGCCGGACCGTGTTCGGGGGTGTAGCTATTGGCTGGCCTATGACAATCAGGTGAAAAGGTCCATCGGTCAAACCCCGTCCGGTGAAAGTCAAAGGCGTAGATCCGTCGGTCAACTATGATAGGGTTAGACGGGACGGTGTACTTGGGGGGGGGGGTATCTACGCCACCAGGTCTTGCGTTGTGCCGTCTTATAGGTGTGAAAGCGTGGTGGAAGTTGCAAGCACCAGGCACGCGGCTCCGTAGTGTGATCCCCCTCACGGACGTCACTGCCGCCATCACACGGAGGAGGGAAACGACCACGTTTGGCAGACATGGAGAGAATTTTGCAGTGTGTTGGGGCCGGACCTTAATCGGAAGTGTGCCTATGGGCTGGACTATCACAACTAGGTGAAAAGATCCATCAGTCAAACCCCGTCCGACGAAAGTCAAAGGCCTAAATCCACCGGTCAACTGTGACACGGTTAGACGGGACGGTGTACTTGGGGGGGTAGCTATGCCTCCAGGTCTTGCGCTAGGCCCTCTTACACTTCTGGAAGCGTGGTGGCATGTGCAAGCACGTGACACGCGCCTCCGTGGTGTGACCCCCCTCACTGACGTCGCTGATGCCGTCTCACGGAGGGGAAACGGCCACATCGGGCAAACACAAAGGGAATCTTGTGGTGGATTGGGGCCGGACCGTGTTCGGGGATGTAGCTATTGGCTGGCCTATGACAACCAGGTGAAAAGGTCCATCGGCCAAAACCCGTCCGATGAAAGTCAAACGCGAAGATCCGTCAGTCAACTGTGATAGGGTTAGACGGGACGGTGTACCTGGGAGGGGGGGTGTAGCTACGCCACCAGGTCTTGCGCTGGGCCGTCTTATAGGTCTGGAAGCATGGTGGCAGGTGCGAGCACCAGGCACGCGGCTCCGTAGTGTGACCCTCCTCACGGACGTCACTGCCGCCGTCGCACGGAGGAGGGAAACGACCAGGTTTGGCAGACACGGAGAGAATTTTGTAGTGTGTTGGGGCCGGACAATCGGAAGTGTGCCTATGGGTTGGACTATCACAACTAGGTGAAATAATCCATCAGTCAAACCCCGTCTAGCGAAAGTCAAAGGGCTAGATCCGCTGGTCAACTGTGACACGGTTAGACGGGACGGTGTACTTGGGGGGGGGGGGTAGCTATGCCTCCAGATCTTGCGCTAGGTCCTCTTAGACGTCTAGAAGCGTGGTGGCATGTGCAAGCACCCGACACGCGCCTCCGTGGTGTGACCCCCCTCACAGACATCGCTGATGCCGTCTCACGGAGGGGAAACGGCCACATCGGGCAAACACAAAGGGAATCTTGTGGTGGATTGGGGCCGGACCGTGTTCGGGGGTGTAGCTATTGGCTGGCTTATGACAACCAGGTGAAAAGGTCCATCGGTCAAACCCAGTCCGGTGAAAGTCAAAGGCGTAGATCCGTCGGTCAACTATCATAGGGTTAAACGGGACGGTGTACTTGGGGGGGGGGGGTAGCTACGCCACCAGGTGTTGCGCTGGGCCGTCTTATAGGTCTGGAAGCATGGTGGCAGGTGCAAGCACCAGGCACGTGGCTCCGTAGTGTGACCCCCTTACGGACGTCACTGCCGCCGTCGCACGGAGGAGGGAAACGACCACGTTTGGCAGACATGGAGAGAATTTTGCAGTGTGTTGGGGCCGGACCTTAATCGGAAGTGTGCCTATGGGCTGGACTATCACAACTAGGTGAAAAGATCCATCACACAAACCCCGTCCGACGAAAGTCAAAGTCCTAGATCCGCCGGTCAACTATGGCACGGTTAGACGGGACGATGTACTTGGGGGGGGGGTAGCTATGCCTCCAGATCTTGCGTTAGGCCCTCTTACACGTCTGGAAGCGTGGTGGCATGTGCAAGCACCCGACACACGCCTCCGTGGTGTGACCCACCTCACAGACGTCGCTGATGCCGTCTCACGGAGGGGAAAAGGCCACATCGGGCAAACACAAAGGGAATCTTGTGGTGGATTGGGGCCGGACCGTGTTCGGGGGTGTAGCTATTGGCTGGCCTATGATAATCAGGTGAAAAGGTCCATCGGTCAAACCCCGTCCGGTGAAAGTCAAAGGCGTAGATCCGTCGATCAACTATGATATGGTTAGACGGGACAATGTACTTGGGAGGGGGGGTAGCTACGCCACCAGGTCTTGCGCTGGGCCGTCTTATAGGTCTGGAAGCGTGGTGGCAGGTGCAAGCACCAGGAACGTGGCTCCGTAGTGTGACCCCCCTCACGGACGTCAGTGCCGCCGTCGCACGGAGGAGGGAAACGACCACGTTTGCTAGACACGGAGAGAATTTTGCAGTGTGTTGGGGCTGGACCTTAATCGGAATTGTTCCTATGGGCTAGACTATCACAACTAGGTGAAAAGATCCATCAGTCAAACCCCATCCGGCGAAAGTCAAAGACTTAGATCCGCCGGTCAACTGTGGCACGGTTAGACGGGACGGTGTACTTGGGGGGGGGGGGTAGCTATGCCTCCAGATCTTGCGCTAGGCCTTCTTACACGTCTGGAAGCGTGGTGGCATGTGCAAGCACCCGACACACGCCTCCGTGGTGTGACCCCCTCACAGATGGCGCTGATGCCGTCTCACGGAGGGGAAACAGCCACATCGGGCAAACACAAAGGGAATCTTGTGGTGGATTGGGGCCGGACCGTGTTCGGGGGTGTAGCTATTGGCTGGCCTATGACAACCAGGTGAAAAGGTCCATCGGTCAAACCCCGTCCGGTGAAAGTCAAAGGCGTAGATCCGTCGGTCAACTATGATAGGGTTAAATGGGACGGTGTACTTGTTGGAAATATGCCCTAGAGGCAATAATAAAATGGTTATTATTGTATTTCCTAGTTCATGATAATTGTCTATTATTCATGCTACAATTGTGTTAACCAGAAACCGTAATACATGTGTGAATACATAGACCATCACATGTCCCTAGTGAGCCTCTAGTTGGCTAGCTCGTTGATCAATAGATGGTCACGGTTTCATGACCATGGACATTGGATGTCGTTGATAACGGGATCACATCATTAGGAGAATGATGTGATGGACAAGACCCAATCCTAAGCATAGCACAAGATCGTGTAGTTCGTTTGCTAAAGCTTTTCAATGTCAAGTATCATTTCCTTAGACCATGAGATTGTGTAACTCCCGGATACCGTAGGAATGCTTTGGGTGTGCCAAACGTCACAACGTAACTGGGTGGCTATAAAGGTACGCTACGGGTATCTCCGAAAGTGTCTGTTGGGTTGACACGAATCAAGACTGGGATTTGTCACTCCGTGTGACGGAGAGGTATCTCTGGGCCCACTCGGTAAGACATCATCATAATGAGCTCAATGTGACTAAGGAGTTAGCCACGGGATGATGTGTTACGGAACGAGTAAAGAGACTTGCCGGTAACGAGATTGAACAAGGTATGGCGATACCGACGATCGAATCTCGGGCAAGTACCATACCGATAGACAAAGGGAATTGTATACGGGATTGATTGAATCCCTGACATCGTGGTTCATCCGATGAGATCATCGTGGAGTACGTGGGAGCCAACATGGGTATCCAGATCCCGCTGTTGGTTATTGGCCGGAGAGGTGTCTCGGTCATGTCTACGTGTCTCCCGAACCCGTAGGGTCTACACACTTAAGGTTCGATGACGCTAGGGTTATAGGGAAAAGGTATACGTGATTACCGAAGGTTGTTCGGAGTCCCGGATGAGATCCCGGATGTCACGAGGAGCTCCGGAATGGTCCGGAGGTAAAGATTGATATATAGGAAGTCCAGTTTTGGTCACCGGAAAGTTTTCGGGCTCATCGGTAGTGTACCGGGAGTGCCGGGAGGGTGCCGGAGGACCCCCGGGAGGGGTGTGACGACCAAAGGACCACATGGGCTGTTAGATAAAGTGTGCCAGCCCTTATTGGGCTGGGCAAGACTTTTGCTAAAGGCCCATGCGGCTGGAGATAAGGAGATAAGGTAAAAAGGATTTAAAAGGAGGAGATCCACCTCCCTTGTGGGAGGTGGACTCTCCCTTTAATTCAGCCGGCCATCTCCTCTTTGGAGTAGAGGCCAAGCCAGACCTCCACGTCCCTCCTCCTATATATACTTGAGGTTTTGGATGTTTTGAGACAGGATTTGATCTCTCTCTCTCTCACGGCGAAGCCCTACCTCTCTTCTTCCTCCTCCGCAGCGCTTAGGCGAAGCCCTGTCGGAATACCTTGCTACTCCACCACCACCACGCCGTCGTGCTGCTGTTGGAGCCCTTACCCAACCTCTCCTTCCTCCTTGCTGGATCAAGGTGTTGGAGACGTCACCGGGCTGCACGTGTGTTGAACGCGGAGGTGCCGTCCGTTCGGCACTTGATCGGATCTACCGCGATCTGAATCGCTGCGAGTACGACTCCATCAACCGCGTTCTTGTAACGCTTCCGCTTAGCGATCTTCAAAGGTATGAAGATGCAATCTCTCCCCTCTCGTTGCTGGTTTCTCCATAGATAGATCTTGGTGAACGTAGGAAAATTTTGATTTACTACTACGTCTCCCAACAGTGGCATCATGAGCTAGGTCTATGCGTAGAATCTATGCACGAGTAGAACACAAAGCAGTTGTGGGCGTCGAGTTTGTTAATTTGCTTGCCGCTACTAGTCTTATCTTGATTCGGCGGTATTGTGGGATGAAGCGGCCCGGACCAACTTTACACGTACGCTTACGTGAGACCGGTTCCACCGCCTGACATGCACTAGATGCATAAGGTGGCTAGCGGGTGTCTGTCTCTCCTACCTTAGTCGGATCGGATTCGATGAAAAGGGTCCTTATGAAGGGTAAATAGCAATTGGCAAATCACGTTGTGGTGTTGACGTAGGTAAGAAACGTTCTTGCTAGTAACCTATAGCAGCCACATAAAAAACTTGCAACTACAAATTAGAGGACGTCTAACTTGTTTTTGCAGCATGTGCCTTGTGATGTGATATGGCCAAAGGATGTGATGTGATGCATTGTGATGTATGAATTGATCATGTTCTTGTAATAGGATTCACGACTTGCATGTCGATGATTATGACAACCGGCAGGAGCCATAGGAGTTGTCTTATTTATTGTATGACCTGCGTGTCAATCATAAATGCCATGTAATTACTTTACTTTATTGCTAAGCGTTAGCCATAGTAGTAGAAGTAATAGTTGGCGAGACAACTTCATGAAGACACAATGATGGAGATCATGATGATGGAGATCATGGTGTCGTGCCGGTGACAGTGATGATCATGGTGCCCCGAAGATGGAGATCATAGGAGCAAAATGATATTGGCCATATCATGTCACTATATTGATTGCATGTGATGTTTATCATGTTTACATCTTATTTGCTTAGAACGACGGTAGTAAATAAGATGATCTCTCAATAAAATTTCAAGAGAAGTGTTCACCCTAACTGTGCACCGTTGCTAAGGATCATTGTTCCGAAGCACCACGTGATGATCGGGTGTGATAGGTTCTAACGTTCGCATACAACGGGTGTAAGCCAGATTTACACACGCGAAACACTTAGGTTGACTTGACGAGCCTAGCATGTACAGACATGGCCTCGGAACACGGAAGACCGAAAGGTCGAACATGAGTCGTATAGAAGATACGATCAACATGAAGATGTTCACCATGGATGACTAGTCCGTCTCACGTGATGATCGGACACGGGCTAGTTGACATGGATCATGTATCACTTGGAAGACTAGAGAGATGTCTGTCTAAGTGGGAGTTCATTAATTTGATTAAGTGAACTTAATTATCATGAACTTAGTCTAAAATTGTCTTTACAATCTATGATGTAGATCCAATGGCCAACGCGAATGTCACCCTCAATTTCAACGCGTTCCTAGAGAAAACCAAGCTGAAAGATGATGGAAGCAACTATGCGGACTGGGTCCGTAGCTTGAGGATCATCCTCATAGCTTCCAAGAGATTGTATGTCCTAGATGCACCGCTAGGTGACGCACCCGTTCTCCCAGCGGAACAAGATGTTATGAACACTTGGCAATCACGCTGCGATGATTACTCCCTTGTTCAATGCGGCATGCTTTACAGTCTAGAACCGGGGCTCCAAAAGCGTTTTGAGCAACACGGAGAATATGAGATGTTCCAGGAGCTGAAACTGGTTTTTCAAGCTCATGCCCGGGTCGAGAGATATGATGTCTCCGACAAGTTCTTCAGCTGTAAGATGGAGGAGCATAGTTCTGTCAGTGAGCACATCCTCAAGATGTCTGGGCTACACAGCCGCTTGACTCAGCTGGGGGTTAATATCCCGGATGACTCGGTCATTGACAGAATCCTCCAGTCGCTTCCACCTAGCTTCAAGAGCTTTGTGATGAACTACAACATGCAAGGTATGGAGAAGTCCATTCCTGAGTTGTACTCGATGCTGAAATCAGCGGAGGTCGAGATCAAAAAGGAGCATCAAGTGTTGATGGTGAATAAGACCACTAGTTTCAAGAAAGGCAAGGGTAAGAAGAACTTCAAGAAGGACGGCAAAGCTGTTGCCGCGCCCGGTAAGCAAGTTGCCGGGAAGAAGAAGAAAAATGGACCCAAGCCTGAGACTGAGTGCTTTTATTGCAAGGGTACCGGTCACTGGAAGCGGAACTGCCCCAAGTATTTAGCGGATAAGAAGGACGGCAACATTAAAGGTATATGTGATATACTTGTTATTGATGTGTACTTGACCAACGCTCGTAGTAGCTCCTGGGTATTTGATACCGGTGCAGTTGCTCACATTTGTAACTCCAAGCAGGAGCTGCGGAATAAGCGGAGGCTGGCCAAGGATGAGGTGACGATGCGTGTCGGGAATGGTTCCAAGGTCGATGTGATCGCCGTCGGCACGTTACCTCTACATCTACCTTCGGGATTAGTTTTAAACCTTAATAATTGTTATTTAGTACCGGCTTTGAGCATGAACATTGTATCTGGATCTCGCTTGATGCGAGATGGCTACTCATTTAAATCCGAGAATAATGGTTGTTCTATTTATATGAGAGAAATGTTTTATGCTCATGCCCCGCTGGTCAATGGTTTATTTTTGATGAATCTCGAACGTGATGTTACACATGTCCATAGTGTGAGTACCAAAAAGTGTAAAGTTGATAACGATAGTCCCACTTACATGTGGCACTGCCGTCTTGGCCATATTGGTGTCAAACGCATGAAGAAGCTCCATGCTGATGGAATTTTGGAGTCACTTGATTTCGAATCATTTGACACATGCGAACCATGCCTCATGGGCAAGATGACCAAGACTCCGTTCTCCGGAACAATGGAGCGAGCAACTGACTTGTTGGAAATAATACATACCGATGTATGCGGTCCAATGAGCGTCGAGGCTCGCGGTGGATACCGTTATGTTCTCACCCTCACTGATGACTTGAGTAGATATGGTTATGTCTACTTAATGAAACACAAGTCTGAAACTTTTGAAAGGTTCAAGGAATTTCAGAGTGAGGTCGAGAATCAACGTGACAGGAAAATAAAATGCCTACGATCTGATCGTGGCGGAGAATATTTAAGTCACGAGTTTGGCACGCACCTTAGGAAATGTGGAATTGTTTCACAACTCACGCCGCCCGGCACACCCCAGCGAAATGGTGTGTCTGAACGTCGTAATCGCACTCTATTGGATATGGTGCGATCTATGATGTCTCTTACCGACTTACCGCTATCATTTTGGGGATATGCATTAGAGACTGCCGCATTCACTTTAAATAGGGCACCGTCTAAATCCGTTGAGACGACACCGTATGAATTGTGGTTTGGAAAGAAACCTAAGCTGTCGTTTCTAAAAGTTTGGGGATGCGATGCTTATGTGAAGAAACTTCAACCTGAGAAGCTCGAACCCAAAGCGGAAAAGTGCGTCTTCATAGGATATCCCAAGGAGACTATTGGGTATACCTTCTACCTACGATCCGAAGGCAAAGTCTTTGTTGCCAAGAATGGATCCTTTCTCGAGAAAGAGTTTCTCTCGAAAGAAGTAAGTGGGAGGAAAATAGAACTTGATGAGGAAATTGTACCTCCACTCGAACCGGAGAGTAGCGCAGCACAGGAAGTTGTTTCTGTGGAGCCTACACCGGCTAGAGAGGAAGTTAATGATGATGATCATGAAACTTCAGATCAAGTTGCTATTCGAAGGTCCACCAGGACACGTTCCGCACCAGAGTGGTATGGCAATCCTGTCCTAGAGATCATGTTGTTGGACAACGGTGAACCTTCGAACTATGAAGAAGCGATGACGGGCCCGGATTCCAACAAATGGCTTGAGGCCATGAAATCCGAGATAGGATCCATGTACGAGAACAAAGTATGGACTTTGGTGGACTTGCCTAATGATAAGCGAGCCATTGAAAACAAATGGATCTTTAAGAAGAAGACTGACGCGGACGGTAATGTCACCGCCTATAAAGCTCGGCTTGTCGCTAAGGGTTATCGACAAGTTCAAGGAGTTGACTACGATGAGACTTTCTCACCCGTAGCGATGCTAAAGTCAGTCCGAATCATGTTAGCAGTTGCCGCATTTTATGATTATGAGATCTGGCAAATGGACGTCAAAACGGCATTCCTTAATGGCTTCCTCAAGGAAGAACTGTATATGATGCAGCCGGAAGGTTTTGTCGATCCTAAAGATGCTAACAAGGTATGCAAGCTCCAGCGCTCCATCTATGGGCTGGTGCAAGCATCTCGGAGTTGGAACATTCGCTTTAATGAGGTGATTAAAGCGTTTGGGTTTGTACAGGTTTATGGAGAACCTTGTATTTACAAGAAAGTGAGTGGGAGCTCTATAGCATTTCTTATATTGTATGTTGATGACATGCTGATAATGGGAAATAATATAGAACTCTTGGAAAGTATCAAGGCCTACTTGAATAAGTGTTTTTCAATGAAGGACCTTGGAGAAGCTGCTTACATATTAGGTATTAAGATCTATAGAGATAGATCGAAACGCCTCATTGGTCTTTCACAAAGCACATACCTTGAAAAGATATTGAAGAAGTTCAATATGCATCAGTCCAAGAAGGGGTTCTTGCCTGTGTTGCAAGGTGTGAGATTGAGTACGACTCAATGCCCGACCACGGCAAAGGATAGAGAAGAGATGAGTGTCATCCCCTATGCTTCAGCCATAGGCTCTATCATGTATGCCATGCTGTGTACCAGACCTGATGTGAACCTTGCCATAAGTTTGGTAGGGAGGTACCAAAGTGATCCCGGAGCGGAACACTGGACAGCGGTCAAGAATATCCTGAAGTACCTGAAAAGGACAAAGGACATGTTTCTCATATATGGAGGTGCCGAAGAGCTCGTCGTAAAGGGTTACGTCGACGCTAGCTTCGACACAGATCCGGACGACTCTAAGTCGCAAACCGGATACGTGTATATTTTGAATGGAGGGGCAGTCAGCTGGAGTAGCAGCAAGCAAAGCGTCGTGGCGGCATCTACATGTGAAGCGGAGTACATAGCTGCTTCGGAAGCAGCAAAGGAGGGAGTCTGGATGAAGGAGTTCATCACCGACCTAGGAGTGATTCCAAATGCGTCGGGCCCGATGACTCTACTCTGTGACAACACTGGAGCTATTGCCCTTGCGAAGGAGCCCAGGTTTCACAAGAAGACAAGACACATCAAGCGCCGCTTCAACTCCATCCGTGATTACATTCAGGAGGGAGACATAGATATTTGTAAAGTGCATACGGATCTGAATGTCGCAGATCCGTTGACTAAACCTCTCTCACGAGCAAAACATGATCAACACCAGAACGCTATGGGTGTTCGATTCATCACAATGTAACTAGATTATTGACTCTAGTGCAAGTGGGAGACTGTTGGAAATATGCCCTAGAGGCAATAATAAAATGGTTATTATTGTATTTCCTAGTTCATGATAATTGTCTATTATTCATGCTACAATTGTGTTAACCAGAAACCGTAATACATGTGTGAATACATAGACCATCACATGTCCCTAGTGAGCCTCTAGTTGGCTAGCTCGTTGATCAATAGATGGTCACGGTTTCATGACCATGGACATTGGATGTCGTTGATAACGGGATCACATCATTAGGAGAATGATGTGATGGACAAGACCCAATCCTAAGCATAGCACAAGATCGTGTAGTTCGTTTGCTAAAGCTTTTCAATGTCAAGTATCATTTCCTTAGACCATGAGATTGTGTAACTCCCGGATACCGTAGGAATGCTTTGGGTGTGCCAAACGTCACAACGTAACTGGGTGGCTATAAAGGTACGCTACGGGTATCTCCGAAAGTGTCTGTTGGGTTGACACGAATCAAGACTGGGATTTGTCACTCCGTGTGACGGAGAGGTATCTCTGGGCCCACTCGGTAAGACATCATCATAATGAGCTCAATGTGACTAAGGAGTTAGCCACGGGATGATGTGTTACGGAACGAGTAAAGAGACTTGCCGGTAACGAGATTGAACAAGGTATGGCGATACCGACGATCGAATCTCGGGCAAGTACCATACCGATAGACAAAGGGAATTGTATACGGGATTGATTGAATCCCTGACATCGTGGTTCATCCGATGAGATCATCGTGGAGTACGTGGGAGCCAACATGGGTATCCAGATCCCGCTGTTGGTTATTGGCCGGAGAGGTGTCTCGGTCATGTCTACGTGTCTCCCGAACCCGTAGGGTCTACACACTTAAGGTTCGATGACGCTAGGGTTATAGGGAAAAGGTATACGTGATTACCGAAGGTTGTTCGGAGTCCCGGATGAGATCCCGGATGTCACGAGGAGCTCCGGAATGGTCCGGAGGTAAAGATTGATATATAGGAAGTCCAGTTTTGGTCACCGGAATGTTTTCGGGCTCATCGGTAGTGTACCGGGAGTGCCGGGAGGGTGCCGGAGGACCCCCGGGAGGGGTGTGACGACCAAAGGACCACATGGGCTGTTAGATAAAGTGTGCCAGCCCTTATTGGGCTGGGCAAGACTTTTGCTAAAGGCCCATGCGGCTGGAGATAAGGAGATAAGGCAAAAAGGATTTAAAAGGAGGAGATCCACCTCCCTTGTGGGAGGTGGACTCTCCCTTTAATTCAGCCGGCCATCTCCTCTTTGGAGTAGAGGCCAAGCCAGCCCTCCACGTCCCTCCTCCTATATATACTTGAGGTTTTGGATGTTTTGAGACAGGATTTGATCTCTCTCTCTCACGGCGAAGCCCTACCTCTCTTCTTCCTCCTCCGCAGCGCTTAGGCGAAGCCCTGTCGGAATACCTTGCTACTCCACCACCACCACGCCGTCGTGCTGCTGTTGGAGCCCTTCCCCAACCTCTCCTTCCTCCTTGCTGGATCAAGGTGTTGGAGACGTCACCGGGCTGCACGTGTGTTGAACGCGGAGGTGCCGTCCGTTCGGCACTTGATCGGATCTACCGCGATCTGAATCGCTGCGAGTACGACTCCATCAACCGCGTTCTTGTAACGCTTCCGCTTAGCGATCTTCAAAGGTATGAAGATGCAATCTCTCCCCTCTCGTTGCTGGTTTCTCCATAGATAGATCTTGGTGAACGTAGGAAAATTTTGATTTACTACTACGTCTCCCAACAGTACTTGGGGGGGGGGGGGGGTAGCTACGCCACCAGGTCTTGCGCTGGGCCGTCTTATAGTTCTCGAAGCGTGGTGGCAGGTTCAAGCACCAAGCACGTTGCTCCGTAGTGTGACCCCCCTCACGGACGTCACTGCCGCTGTCGCACGGAGGAGGGAAGCGACCACGTTTGCCAGACACAAAGAGAATTTTGCAGTGTGTTGGGGCTGGACCTTAATCGGAAGTGTGCCTATGGGCTGGACTATCACAACTAGGTAAGATCCATCAGTCAAACCCCGTACGGCGAAAGTCAAAGTCCTAGATCTGCCGGTCAACTGTGGCACGGTTAGACGGGACGATGTACTTGGGGGGGGGGGTAGCTATAGGAGATATGCCCTAGAGGCAATAATAAATGTTATTGATTATCTCCCTATTCATAATTATGTTTATGTTCCATGCTATAACTGCAATGATTCTCGAGTCTACAAATAAAACGAGGCTTGGAGGGAAACTCATGTGCACGTGTGGGATAATAAATGGTAAAATGTATTCCTAGTCTGGCCTCTAAGACTGGCTCAAGTATTGCATGATGATCCTGTTTTCCTGATCATGGGCATGGCTATGCCGGCAATTTTGAGGGCACAATGTTAGAAGAACATTTGTGTTGAATCGACCCAAATTAATGTTATGCTATGAGATACATTCGTCATAAGTTAATGGTTAATAACACAGAGAAGTTAATGTTTGCATAATTCCTTAGACCTTGAGAGTATCGAGTTTCTTCATGCTTGCTTCATGAACTTTGGGGTTTGTTAAACGTCATCCGTAAATGGGTGGCTATTACGGCGGCTTACGGGTTCATGGAAAAGTAAGTGAAGTAACTTGATAGCTCAAGATTGGGATTTGCTCCTCCGACGATGGAGAGATATCTCTGGGCCCTCTCGGTGTTATGGTATCCATCATCGTCTGGCCAGACACTTTGCGATTTGATCACGGGGATGCCGGAACACGGGAACGAGAAAAGAGAACAATACCGATAACGAGGTAACTGGCATAGTGGACAAGTTGTTGATCCATGGGGATGCCAACATGTCTCACCTCGGGTATTTGTAACATATCGCGAAGCAACAGGAATAGCACACGGCAACTGGAGGTTCACTCGAATATTTATTCGTGTGGGTATAGGGATCGATATGGGTGTCCACGGCTCCGATGTTGATCATTGATCGGAAGGGGTTCCAGGTCATGTCTATGCTTCACCGAACCTATAGGGTCACACGCTTAAGGGTCATCTATCTGTTGAATACTAGACAGGGAGTCTGAGAGAAAATCACCGAAAAGTTTCGGACACCGGAAAAGTTTCGGACAGTGGAAATGTTCTGCAGACAGGTCACCGGAACAGTTTCGGTGAAACTGAAAAGTTGTTTCAGAGGATACCATAAAGTCAAATTGGTTTTGGCACATGCCTGATAATTCTTGAAGGGTGCCAGAATCATTCTGGAAACTTCTGGGAATTTTCCGGAAGAATAACCGGAAATGTTCCGGAGCTGCCGGAACCGCTTCAGATGCTTTTCACAGATGAAAATGACTATTCCGGAATTGTTTCGGATCGTATTGAAAATTATTTTAGTGGGTACTGGAAATGTTCTAAGCCCACATAAATATTTTTAGTTCGAACGGACGCTGAAAAATATCGTCATGAATAGTGAAAGTGCTTTTTGGATTACTTTATTGGAAACACTATTCGTGAATAGTGGAAACACTATTATGAATAGTGGGAAACACTATTGGGAGAAAATATCTCATGACTAGTGAAAACACTATTACGAAATAGTGGAAAACACTATTGTGAATAGTGGGAAACACTATTTATGAATAGTGGAATCACTATTATGAATAGTGAAAAATATCTGAGGGCATTTTGGTATTTTTACCATAGTCTCTCATCCTATAAATAGGGGTGAGGAGGCAGCCCCAAATCCTCATCCTTGTGCTCTCATACACATGCTTTGCTTTGCAAGCTCTCTCTCTCCCTCCCAGCGAAATAGTTTTGTAGAGCCGAAAGGCTGTCTGGGTTCCGGCAGGAACTAGTTCTGGACGGCGAAGCCCTGCCGGATAGATGAAACCGTATGTGTGCAACTCTGTAGAGAGATCGTAGTTTCGGTCTTAGTTCGAGAGTGCCTCCCGAAGGGCTGTCTGTGTGACCGTCCAAGTTTTGGAGGTCCTCCCAAAGGGCTGTCCGAGTGACAGTCCGAGTTTCGGAGGTCCTCCCGAAGGGCTGTCCGCGACACCGTCCGGGGGGCTATGTGACCGCCTCCCGGAGGGCTGTCCGCAGGGCAGATGAGGGTATACATCCTCGCAGTTGGGAGGTTGTAAAATCCTAGATGTGGGGATCTGCACCGCCGTTCGTCATCGACTCTACTTCTGCTGCGCTTCGAGTCGGTACGGATCAGATCAAACCTTGTATGCAGTCTCCATAGTGGTCCTGGGCGTGCTCGCTATACCGGAAATTTTTGTTTTCTGTCGCGTTCCCCAACAGTGGCATCAAGAGCCAGGCTATGAGTAGATGCATGTTATGATCTAGAATACATGAGATGTATGGGTATTGCATAGTATAATTTTGTAGTAGATGAGATCTATTGCTGAAAATTATTTGTGCGGGTAGCAGATGAAATCTGTTACCCGATGTTCCTGTTGCTTCTCGTGAATTTGTGTAGTCCATATCTTGACGGAATGGTGGAATCTTACAAAGTTCTGACAATCCGCGATCCTTTCATGCTGCTCCTGAGTATGCTGATTGACAGATCAACGAAGTGCTAACAGTTCTTTGGGTTCCACCATAGTCAAAATAAATATGGATGTTTCGCAGACGAAAGGGCAATGTAGATGTGATCTGCACGGGGGTCACGCGTATGACGAAGTTTAGTATGGGGCTCGAGATTTTATTATCTCGTGTTTCATACACCCTGGAAAGTTAATCTAGCAACTTGAATTATCATACTTGATGGTGGACGTTGGTAGATTTGGTTTGTTTCGAAACCTTAGAAGCCACGTAAAACAAGTTTTTGCATGGACCGATTAGAGGCGTCTAACTTGGTTTTGCAGGATGGTATTGCATGTGCATGTGATATGGTATAGCAGTGTTCATAATAATTTTATTATGTATGAGATGACTATATGATGTAAATTGATTAACATGACCTGTGTGTCATGATTCGGCATGATGGTTGGAGCCATATGATTGCACTTTAATGACCTGCGTGTCAACCTTATGTAATGCACTTATTTTATTAAGCTATAGAGATAGCAATATTATTTAGTGCATCAACAAGGTGGTGGCAATCTTCGCAAAGGTGAACACCGACGCGAATGCCGAAGACGAAGGAATGAAAGACTTCTCCGTCAGAAAGGGCTATACCATATCATGCTATTATGAATTGCCTGAGATGTTTATCCCTCTTGATGCACCCTTCTTGATTGCGCGGTAGTCGCTTTTTATTAGGGTGATCTCTCACAAAATATCAAGTAGTTAGTGTTCTCCCAAGTGTAGCACCGTCACGGCACCTATCTCTTCGGGGTATCACATGGTTACATGGGTACGAACGATTAGAGAAGTGTGAGGCGGGTGAGTTGAGACCTCGCAGCGAGATCACTTGGTTGTCTTGACGTTCAGGCATGAAAGTCATGAGCTCGGAACACATGCATCGAAAGATGAACAAGAGTCACATAGAGATGTGATTGGCAAGTTGGCCTACCGATTGCAATTCTCGTCACTTGAGATGGATACATCCTTGGCGTTGAATTGTAATTTGGATCTTGAATCACTCACAATCAATTATGAGAGATATTGATTTGAGTGGGAGCTCACTGTAGAATTAACTTGTTTTAATTCTCAGTGCAATTAATTTTGAACAATGTCTAAGTGTGATTTGCATAATAGTTGTAGGATAATGGCTCGCGTTTCCACCTTCCCTATTAAAATTGAATAAGCTGTTAAATATCTGGTTAAAACTTTATGGTTGGTAACGTAATGTGAGGATTGTCCTCAAGAGTGCCGAGAAGGACTTGTCCTATCGCATGCTTTCGGTATTCTCCCGCTAATGCTATGGATGATATGACTCCCGTCCTTCGATCCAAAAGCTAAAATTCCATTTCGGTCAAGTGAAATATGTTTGCTTCCATGAGACCCGAACTTCGAAAGTTTGGATAGTTATGTGATATTCATGGAATCTGAAAATCATTTTCAGAGACAGACAAAGGCTAAAAAGATATAAGATATCCAAAGCAATGTTTGTTTGCAAACTATTAGTAAAGGAGTTTACTATGCATTAGACTGATAAGAGAGGGATCCAGGAGAACGCCTGTCATATGATGAAAGGTGAGTAAAACAACAACTTAAAGAGAAAGGAAGTGTCCGAAGGGTGTTAGTGAGACTTTCACGCCTAGGAAGTCCGGGGCTAACGCCACTCTTAAGTTGGGTGCTTCTTCTGAGAGAAGGAGAAATACTGAAAGTTAAACTATTAGAAGTATAATGGCAAAAGGAAAGAAGAATGGAATATCCAGCTCATGTATGAATGTCATACAAGTTTTTGATGTATAGAAGGCTGGTCAAAGATATAGTTCTTGGGAATTATGGTTAAACATGTTAATCATTAATTCTTGGGTACTGTGAGTTGGTCACAAAGATACCCGCTCGATTGCATTCTGTTGCAACTCGATGTAAGAACTACTATGGCCTGAAAGACTAGCCAGAAATATGAGGCTTAGATACACGCAGGGAACATAGTAAATGTTACTATGACTTCCATCGGTGTATTCCCTATGTATTAAGTTTCATAATTCATTTTAGAGTTTCACACTCTAGCCCTTTGCATAAGGTATCTTGCAAGAAGGTTGTTCATAAGAGAACTTTTCATGTTCGGTGTTATGAATAACATAAGGGCCATATTTTCATTATGAATGAGACGTATGTTATGAATATTGATAATAATACATTACCTCTGGGTTTATTTTCATAGTTCATTTCAGAGTTGCATACACTCTAGCCCATTGCACAATGTTTGTTGCAAAAGATTTGTTCATAAAAACAACAATTGTTGTTCAGTATTATGAATAACATGAAGGGCCATGCTTCCATCCTAGATGGGATGTATGTTATGAATACTGATGGAAATATGATACATCCATAACACTGACGCTAAATGTCGCAAGACTAAAAGAATACCACATATGTGTGGCACTGCATTTGGTCACATTGGAGAAACCCGCATGGAAAATTCCATTATGATGGATTTTGAAGTCGTTTGATTTTGAATCATATGACACTTGCAACTTTCCTCCAAACGGTGAAGTGACTGAAATACCGTTCACAGGCAATAAGGAACGAGCAAAGAACTTATCGGTGATCATACATTTGATGTATGTAGTCCGATAAATGTTGTTGAAAACAGTGGATTTGTCTACCTTCAAAAATGACTCAAGTAGATATATGGATATTTACTTGATGAGACGTAAGTCTGGATCTTTTGAAATCATTCGAAAGGTTTAAAAAAAAATTGAAGTAGAAGTTATTGTACCAAGAAAATTATGTTTCTGCAATTTGATTGCGGAAAGGAATATTTGAGTTACAAGTTTAGCAAATGTCTGATGAGTTGTGAAAAGAGTTTCATAACTTGCACCTCCCGGAACACTACTCCAAAGTGGAAAGTCCGTGAAGATGTAATCGAACCATTTATGACATGGTAAGATCAAAGATGACATAAATAGATTTGCCATTATCCCTTTTATAGAGTGATGCTTTAGAGACTACGGCTTTTACACTGAAAAGAGATCCATTAGGTCTGTTGAAATGACGCCATGGTATGGTACGCCCAACCATGTTATATCTTTTCTTAACATTTGGAATATTGGGCTTGTGTAAAAGGTTACAAATCTATTCCAAATCAGACAAGTACTACTTTGTATGGTTATCCCAAGTCATTGGGTATTCCCCCACCACTATACCGAGGCAAAGGGTTTTGCCACAAAACGGTATGCTTTTAAAGAGAATAGTTCTTACAAAAGGTGAGTGGGAGGACAGTGCAACTCGATGAGATAACCAGTATCTTCGTCATCGGTTCAAAGGAAAGAAACCCTGGAAGTGATTCCGTTGTTTCCTACTACGACTGATACGTAAGTCTCTACAATAAAATGTATGGACTTCGGTCGAACGTGCAACTGAACCACGTAGGCAAAGCTCGTGCAAACCTATCAGGTGCGCAAAGGAGATATTGTTGTTGGACAACAGTATACCTACAATACACAAGGAAGCATTGATGGGCCCTGACTCCGGGATTGGCTAAATGCCAATACAATCTGAGATAGTTTCCATATATGTGATTCAAGATTAAAACCTTGATACACCTTTCAGAGGACTTAGAGTCTAACGAATATTTATGGAACTAAAAACTGATACGGATAAAAATGTTTTATCCATAAAGCTCGACTTGTTGAAATAACAAGTTCAAGGAGTTGGCTACGATGAGGTTGTTTCATCGTAGCGATGCTTAAGGTCGGTTCGGGTTGAACTAGCAATTAATACATATATCAATCATGAGATATGAAACATGGATGACAAAAGGATTTCCATCTGATGTAAATGAAACCTAGGACTTGTATGTGATACAGTCCAAAGTAATTTGTCGATCCAGAGGATGCTAGTAAGTATGCAAACTTCAGAGTTCCAGCGATGGACAGAAGAGAGCAAAGTGGAGTTGGAATCTTCGTTTTTGATGGAATGGTCAAAGGGGTTTGACTTCATCAAATTGGTAACGAAGATGCTTGTGATTCAAGAAAGTAAGTGAGAGCATAATACTATTTCTAAAAACCTTGTGTAATTGACACATTGTTAATTGGAAATAAATTTCTTGACACGAATTAGGACTTCATTTGAAAATAGTTTTTTTTCATGAAGTGCTTAGGCTAAATAGCCTCAATATTAGGCATGATGATCTATGGAGATAGATTTACCTAATGGGGCTAAGCAATGAATACATATTGACAAGGTGCTAAAACCTTTTAGCATTTAAAATGCCAAGGAGTGATTCTTGCCGAAGTCACATGGAAAGAGTTTTTGCAAGACTCAGTGTCCCAAAACACTGATGAGTGAAATACATGATGGAGATTCCACACACTCTTGTGTTTGGATTAATCATGTATTCCATGGTATGTAAAGCAACCAGATATGTCCGATACTCCCAAGTTGTTGCGAGTATAGATACCAAAGTGATCAAAGCACTGATCATGGGACAATAGTGAAAGATGTCATTAAGTACTAGAGTAGTGCTGATGACATGTTTCTCGCAAGCAGAGATTATGAAGTGCTCGTTGTAAGAAATTACATCGATACAGTCTCAATCAATGCTCCATGCGATTTTCGATTTAAGTTAAGGGTTTTGTGTAATACACAATATGGTGGCACGGTAGTTGGAAATTGTTCCAAACAAGATACTGTGGCGAATTCTATAACAAAGGCTAAGTATGTTGACGCTTTGGAAGCGACAAAGAAGTTGTTGAATCATATAGTTCATTCATGAACTTAGTATGGTTCCAAGATGGTTTTGGTCTATGAGACACTATTGTAGATAGTTGCTCCATAGCTCAGTCTGAGGAATCGGGTTTCGACCAATGATTCACACATATGAAAAGCCAAGTCACACAAAATACGAATTTTGTGATAGCGTGAAAACGCGAGGATATGCATAGTTACACACGGAGCTGAAGTTGTCAAATCCGTTGGACATCAGGCTATACCACAAGCGAAGCATATTTTACACCAGTATGCCATAGGTGTAAAGTGCATTAGCATTGACTAGATTATTGACTCTAGTTCAAGTGGGAGTCTGTAGGAGATATGCCCTAGAGGCAATAATAAATGTTATTGATTATCTCCCTGTTCATAATTATGTTTATGTTCCATGCTATAACTGCAATGATTATCGAGTCTACAAATAAAACGAGGCTTGGAGGGAAACTCATGTGCACGTGTGGGATAATAAATGGTAAAATGTATTCCTAGTCTGGCCTCTAAGACTGGCTCAAGTATTGCATGATGATCCTGTTTTCCTGATCATGGGCATGGCTATGTCGGCAATTTTGAGGGCACAATGTTAGAAGAACATTTGTGTTGAATCGACCCAAATTAATGTTATGCTATGAGATACATTCGTCATAAGTTAATGGTTAATAACACAGAGAAGTTAATGTTTGCATAATTCCTTAGACCTTGAGAGTATCGAGTTTCTTCATGCTTGCTTCATGAACTTTGGGGTTTGTTAAACGTCATCCGTAAATGGGTGGCTATTACGGCGGCTTACGGGTTCATGGAAAAGTAAGTGAAGTAACTTGATAGCTCAAGATTGGGATTTGCTCCTCCGACGATGGAGAGATATCTCTGGGCCCTCTCGGTGTTATGGTATCCATCATCGTCTGGCCAGACACTTTGCGATTTGATCACGGGGATGCCGGAACACGGGAACGAGAAAAGAGAACAATACCGATAACGAGGTAACTGGCATAGTGGACAAGTTGTTGATCCATGGGGATGCCAACATGTCTCACCTCGGGTATTTGTAACATATCGCGAAGCAACAGGAATAGCACACGGCAACTGGAGGTTCACTCGAATATTTATTCGTGTGGGTATAGGGATCGATATGGGTGTCCACGGCTCCGATGTTGATCATTGATCGGAAGGGGTTCCAGGTCATGTCTATGCTTCACCGAACCTATAGGGTCACACGCTTAAGGGTCATCTATCTGTTGAATACTAGACAGGGAGTCTGAGAGAAAATCACCGAAAAGTTTCGGACACCGGAAAAGTTTCGGACAACGGAAATGTTCCGCAGACAGGTCACCGGAACAGTTTCGGTGAAACTGAAAAGTTGTTTCAGAGGATACCATAAAGTCAAATTGGTTTTGGCACATGCCTGATAATTCTTGGAGGGTGCCAGAATCATTCTGGAAACTTCTGGGAATTTTCCGGAAGAATAACTGGAAATGTTCCGGAGCTGCCGGAACCGCTTCAGATGCTTTTCACAGATGAAAATCACTATTCCGCAATTGTTCCGGATCGTATTGAAAATTATTTTAGTGGGTACTGGAAATGTTCTAAGCCCACATAAATATTTTTAGTTCGAACGGACGCTGAAAAATATCGTCATGAATAGTGAAAGTGCTTTTTGGATTACTTTATTGGAAACACTATTCGTGAATAGTGGAAACACTATTATGAATAGTGGGAAACACTATTGGGAGAAAATATCTCATGACTAGTGAAAACACTATTACGAAATAGTGGAAAACACTATTGTGAATAGTGGGAAACACTATTTATGAATAGTGGAATCACTATTATGAATAGTGAAAATATCTGAGGGCATTTTGGTATTTTTACCATAGTCTCTCATCCTATAAATAGGGGTGAGGAGGCAGCCCAAAATCCTCATCCTTGTGCTCTCATACACATGCTTTGCTTTGCAAGCTCTCTCTCTCCCTCCCAGCGAAATAGTTTCGTAGAGCCGAAAGGCTGTCTGGGTTCCGGCAGGAACTAGTTCTGGACGGCGAAGCCCTGCCGGATAGATGAAACCGTATGTGTGCAACTCTGTAGAGAGATCGTAGTTTCGGTCTTAGTTCGAGAGTGCCTCCCGAAGGGCTGTCTGTGTGACCGTCCAAGTTTTGGAGGTCCTCCCGAAGGGCTGTCCGAGTGACAGTCCGAGTTTCGGAGGTCCTCCCGAAGGGCTGTCCGCGACACCGTCTTGGGGGCTATGCGACCGCCTCCCGGAGGGCTGTCCGCAGGGCAGATGAGGGTATACATCCTCGCAGTTGGGAGGTTGTAAAATCCTAGCTGCGGGGATCTGCACCGCCATTCGTCATCGACTCTACTTCTGCTGCGCTTCGAGTCGGTACGGATCAGATCAAACCTTGTATGCAGTCTCCATAGTGGTTCTGGGCGTGCTCGCTATACCGGAAATTTTTGTTTTCTGTCGCGTTCCCCAACAGTAGCTATGCCTCCAGATCTTGCGCTAGGTCCTCTTACACGTTTGGAAGCGTGGTGGCATGTGCAAGCACCAAACACGCGCCTCCGTGGTGTGACCCCCCTCACAGACGTCGCTGATGCCGTCTCACGGAGGGGAAACGGCCACATCGGGCAAACACAAAGGGAATCTTGTGGTGGATTGGGGCCGGACCGTGTTCGGGGGTGTAGCTATTGGCTGGCCTATGACAATCAGGTGAAAAGGTCCATTGGTCAAACCCCGTCGGTGAAAGTCAAAGGCGTAGATCCGTCGATCAACTATGATAGGGTTAGACGGGACAGTGTACTTGGGAGGGGGGGGGGTAGCTATGCCACCAGGTCTTGCGCTGGGCCATCTTATAGGTCTGGAAGTGTGTGGCAGGTGCAAGCACCAGGCACGCGGCTCCATAGTGTGACCCCCCCTCACGGACGTCACTGCCGCCGTCGCACGGAGGAGGGAAACGACCACGTTTGGCAGACACTGAGAGAATTTTGGAGTGTGTTGGGGCCGGACCTTAATCAGAAGTGTGCCTATGGGCTGGACTATCACAACTAGGTGAAAAGATCCATCAGTCAAACCCCCTCCGGCGAAAGTCAAAGGCCTAGATCTGCCGGTCAACTGTGGCACGATTAGACGGGACGGTGTACTTGGGGGGGGGGGGGTACCTATGCCTCCAGATCTTGCGCTAGGCCCTCTTACACGTCTGGAAGCGTGGTGGCATGTGCAAGCACCCGACACGCGCCTCCCTGGTGTGACCCCCTCACAGACGTCGCTGATGCCGTCTCATGGAGGGGAAACGGCCAGATCGGGCAAACACAAAGGGAATCTTGTGGTGGATTGGGGCCGGACCGTGTTCGGGGGTGTAGCTATTGGCTGGCCTATGACAACCAGGTGAAAAGGTCCATCGGTCACACCCCGTCCAGTGAAAGTCAAAGGCGTAGATCCGTTTGTCAACTGTGATAGGGTTAGACGGGACGATGTACTTGAGGGGGTAGCTACGCCATCAGGCCTTGCGCTGGGCCATCTTACACGTCTGGAATCGTGGTGGCATGTGCAAGCACCCGACACGCGCCTCCGTGGCATGTGCAAGTGCCCCTTATCCACTCGGGCAGCTGCCCCTGACACGTGGGACCCATGCTATGCCGACGGCCAAAGTAGGCATAGTGCCCTCTTATCCACTCGGGCAGCTGCCCCTGACACGTGGGACCCATGCTATGCCGACGGCCAAACCGTCGGCATAGTGCCCCCTTATCCACTTGGCCGTTCATCCTCCTCCATTCGCTTCGTCTCTCACCGACCCGACCCTAATCTCCCTCTCTCTCTCTCGACCACGACCGCCGCCGCCGCTCGTTGTCGCCGCCGGCCGCCCTTGTCCCCGCCCGTCGCGCCCCGCCGCCCCGCCCGCCCCGCCCCGCCACGCCCCGCCCCGCCGCCCCGCCCGCCGCGCCCTGCCGCCCCGCCCGCCCGCGCCCCGCCGCCCAGCACCGCCCCGCCCCGCCGCCCCGCCCGCCCGTGCCCTGCCGCCGCCCCGCCGCCCGGCACCGCCCGGCACCGCCCCGCCGCCCCGCCCCGCCACGCCCCACCGCCCCGCACCACCCCACCGCCGCCCGCCCTTGCCGGCCGACCCTCCTCTGCTGCAGCAGCGGCCCCGGCCCCCGTCCACCCTTCCTCGGCTCCACCCCCGGCCTCCCCGCACGCACGCTGCACCAGCACCCAAAACGCCCTCGGTGAGTTTTTTTTTCATTTTTTGCGTTATGTTTATGTTTGGTATGTGCATCGATGCATGGATAAATTTTGTTAGATGGATTGATGAATATTGGTAGATGGATGGATTGATGGATGTTGGTAAGTTTTGTTAGATAGATTTGTGATAGATGGATGGATTGATGAATTTTGTTGCTTGGTTCATGGAGAAAGTAATTTTCTACATTCCCCTATTAAATACCTAGTTCAACATTTATTAGTTAACTGAACTAATGCACCCAACACTTTCAATTATACTTGTAGGCAAATAATCCGAACATATCTATGGATGACGAATTGAGATGGGTTTCCATGGGTTTTGACCCTGCTGTCATGACATGTAAAAAGTATGATGTGAATGGGTATCGCTTCCATACAGAGGAGCACCAGAACAACCGTCCTGATCCCAAAACTATAAATACCGGAGTGTACACCCCCAGTTAAATTCAGTAGACTACTACGGAAGGGTACAAAATATATACGAGATTAAATTCTGCAAAGGGCGCAAAACCCTAAGTCTGCCTGTGTTCAAATGCCGATGGTTCGATCCGCGGAAGGGGCAGAGACATATGCCTTCTATTGGTTTGGTCGAAGTTAAACCATCAACCGTCTATGCAGGAGCCGATCTCTTCATTGCGGCTACCCAAGCTACACAAGTTTATTATCTGCTTTACCCATGCCAGCAAGAGTACCTAAAGGGTTGGGAAGTTGTGTTCAAGGTGTCGCCACATGGTAAGCTACCGGACCCGAATGAAGATGATTACTACAACATTAACCCCGTGACATACGAGGGAGTGTTCTATCAAGAGCAACCTGATGATGATGTGGTTAGAAACGATGACTCTAGACCATTAGCTGATGATCATGTGGATCCAAACGAGGACGATCCACGGAATGATGGTGAGACCATTGTCAATGAAAGTGACATACTTATGCTACAAAAGTTAAACGAAGACGCTGATGACAAGGAAGAGCCTCCACCTCCGTCAGACAACGAAGATGATATGATTGATAGTGATGATGAGACCGACCGAGAAATAGGTTACAACAGTGATGATTCGTATGGGTTCTAGCAGATGTATGCCTTTTTATGATTATTTATTACTATGCTTTTTTACTTCATTACTAATGCTTTTCATAATGCTTTTTCCTTCATTATTAATGTACTAATTGTTTATTCTCTTTTCAATGCAGGTTCGTGGAACATGGGCAAGGGGAAGGCCGACGGCGTGGGTTTCCTACGCAAGGTCGTCGGCATGCCTAGTCGGACTGGTCGAGCACGTAATCCTACCCCCCGACTACTTGAGGATGAGTCCTCACAGGGAGGTCGAGGGAGAGGTGCCCCTAGAGGAGGAGGGGGCGTTGGGAGAGCCCCTAGAGGGCGAGGGGGTCGCGGCCAGAAACAGCGCACCCTCACCGACTTAGGGGTGTTGTCTTCGAGGCCCTCCTCTAGTGAGGTACCCTCCTCTAGTGAGGTACCCTCTTACGAGGAGGAGGAGGAGGAGAACGAGGAGGTTCAGGAGGAGGAGGAGGAGGAGGCGGAGGTTCGAGATGGGGGCGAGGAGGAGGAGGGGGCTGAGGATGAGGATGAGGAGGCATGCGAGGAGGATGGTGGTGGCGGGGATGATGGTGCTGGCGGGGAGGGGGTGGTAACAACAAGGGGTGGCTGCGTGGTAACGCAAAGCTACCAAAGCAGGTTCCTGCTACTGAGGAGCAGAAGTGGCTCATTGAGCCTACGGGAAAAGAGTAAGTGTCACTTTATAATAATTTCATTATTGTGCTTGTCACATGCTCATTCCGATTGTTATTTATTTTGCTTGTCACATGCTAATAGTTCATTCTTTTGCAGAAACTGGATATATTCTAAAGGGGTCCGTATTCCCAACGGCCTCATCACCGTCTTGCTGAAGTTATATTGGCCGGGGTTGTACTGTCCGGATCCATTCAGGCACCCAGACAGTCGCATTTTGGCCACGAGCTGAGACCACTAGAAAGTGGCCCTCCATGCGGAGCATGAGACCCATGCCAAGGCCGTGATCACTACTTTCTGGGTGAGTTCTCTTCAGAAGCACAAGTCCATTCTAGTTTCATGAACAATTTAACTCATGGCTTCTTCCATTCTTGTTTCATGCATGATTGTAGAAATTCTATCGAGTTCTTCCGGAGCACAAGGCCAGAGCCGACCAGATCGTGCTGCGCCAATGCAAGAAGAAGGCCTGCCAGATGCAGTACGAGGTGCGCTATGTGTCCATCTTGACATACTATCACGACGCTCTTGGTGTGAAGATGACCAAGGAAGATGCGCAGAGGATGGGCATTACCTTGGAGAGGGACCAATACTTGGCGATAAGTATAAAAGATTTTTCATTCCGATGTTTGTGGTACATTTTACCATTTCGTGTTGACATGCCATTATGCTTTCATTATGTAGGTGTGTCCAAATTGGTGTTATGGAAAAGCCGAGTCTTGGGCGGCATTGGTGGATGTTTGGTGTGATAAGGATGGAGCCTGGGCGGCTACGAGCATCAAAAACAAGGCTAACCGAGGGACGGAGGGAGTACATGCTCAGGGAAACCGAAACCACTTTCTTCACAACGCACTTAATGTATGACTAACCTCATTAAACATTCTTCTTCTTCTATTTACCGTCACTTTCTTATGTATGACTAACCTCTGTTTGGTGGTGCAGGAGGAGAAACTGAAGCGGCCGCTCTCACACATGGAGGCGTGGGAGATCGCCCATACGCGGAGGAGCGCCAAGCCTGGCGAGCCCAAGTACTACGGCAACACCGCGGAGAAGAAGCAGGCCTACTCTCAGGAGTATCTCAGGTTACATCCTGGCACATCTGACCCCATGAGTGCGGATCTGGACGAGAGGGTGGTGGTGGGCATGGGGCCCAAGAAGCACGGTCGGCAGGTGGTTCTTCATGCTGTTATCACTCCTACTATCTCCGACACGCAACTCCGAGCTACCGACCCTAGCCTGAGCCAGCGCACGAGTACGCCCATGACCAGTGCACAGTCACAGTCCCTCTTTCAGGAGCGGCAATCTCACTGGTAGAAAATGGCCCATTTGTCCCGGTTCTAGAGGCCAATTTGTCCCGGTTCCGGAACCGGGACTAAAGGGTCGGTACTAAAGCCCAATACCTTTAGTCCCGGTTCGCCTACGAACCGGGACAAATGGGGCTCCACGTGGGCTGCTGTGGTGCGCTGGGGCGGAGGACCTTTAGTCCCGGTTGGTAACACGAACCGGGACCAAAAGGCATCCACGCGTCAGTAGTCCAGGGCCTGGGTTTTTTTTTGAAAGGGGGGTGGGGGATTTAGGGAGTTTTGTAGGGTTAATTTAGGGGTTTCATATATTATTTTCGCTAGCTAATAGAGAGACGTGTCCTCTCTTATCTCTGTGCTTGGTCGACGCTACGCACTATACGTATAGAGAGGACTCGACACGCTAGCTAGTAAGAAAATGAAGGAAACCATTAAGTACAGAAGATCGTCATGAACGTATATAGAGAGAAGTGGTCGACCTCTCCTTCTCCGAGAGATTGGTCGAACAACAAGTTTTCGTATATCTATCCGACGCTACTGGCTACATATATACAATATAAGATCTCTTACAATCCCCTAACATCTGAACTCAACTTCCACATGGTATTCTCTGTGTTTATCGATGACGTGGTCAAGAAAGAATCCCGCCAATTCCTCTTGAATTGCTTTTATGCGATCTTGTGGTAGGAGTTGATCCTGCAGCTCTGAAAGCTAATTTGAAGAAGGGGGTCAATATATATATATATGAATGAAACTCAACACAAATGATGGTAATAAAATAAAATTATGAATATTATTGCTTACGCACTTCAAAATCTTCTTTAGAGTAGCTGGCATGCTTAGAGATCATCGCGTCGTAGATGTACTCGCAAACGTAGTATCCACAAAGATTAGTCCCTTCTTCCTGCCACAACCACTTTACGAGAAATAGAGGTCAATCAAACTGATAATCAAGCATTATAAATGGTATTGATGAAAACTAGCTAGAATCAATGGGAGATGCGCGAAACTAGCTAGTAGTACTTACTTTCAGGTATGTAAATTGCAGCTTCCCCGGCAGTCCCGGAGCTATTGCGGTGAACTGTTTCCAAACCCTGCCAGACAAAGAAAATAATTATTACCTGATATCAGGAAATGAATAAAGTTGCCGATATGGTGCGATAATGATCGATTGAACTTACTTCACGAGCATTTCAGTGATCGCCGCATACTGCTTGCGATCTTTTCGTCTTGAGTCTAAGACGGTTACTAGTACCTCCACAAGCTTAATCTCTAGGAGAATAAAGTGGAAGCTGCGCACGCATGCATAACTCATCAATTACATTACTATAACCTCGAGTAATAAGGAAAACCGAATATGCACAAGACAGTAACACTCACTCGAAGTTGTAAGGAAAGATCATTTTATCTTTGTTTAAATGTTTAAGCAACGAATTTAGCAAGTTGGCCTCGGCTCGTTTGGCATCATGTTTAATTTCCCATTCATTAAAGAGATTTAGGTTAATGAACCCAATATTATAGATTTGTTTTTTCTTGCATTCGACGATCTTCAATCTACATGATATAGTGAGGATAATTATATGTACATGCAATGAAAGAGCTGAGCTATATATAGAGACTTAATTAAAGAAGTAGTACTTACAGACAGTTGCAAGTGACGATTACTTTATCGATGGCCATTTGATTGAAAAGCTGGAATAACTACTCAAATGGAACACACAACAGTTCAATTCCAATGAGTTCATCCTCCTCTTTAACTGTCAACATCAAAGTATCCGTCCCAGACTTGGAGGTGTCCATGTATCACTCATGGAATCTTCGCATCATCATTGTTAGAGGAGAATGACCAGGTCTGACGAGAGGCTTCCCGTGCCGGTATTTGTGATCGTCCTCCTCCATTATATCAAAATGTACATCGTCGGGCAGGTAATCACCAGGATTGGTACCGGGGACCATTACCGGCAGATTTGGGACGATATCGCTAGACACCTTCAGCGGGGGGCACGATTGGTTCGCCTGTTCGCCGAGCTGGGGAATTTTTTTCCCTTTTGTAATTTGTTCTTGTCTCCTTTTGTCAGTTCTAGTGGTTCCAGACTGGCGCGCTTCTAGCGCTGTCTTTTTAATAGTGCGGACATAGTTGTCATCCGGCGGAGGCGGTGGTGGTCGCTTCAGGGCATCCAAAGTGCGCTTCACTTTCATCGGATCTATCTTCTCCTCCGGAGGTGGATTTTTCTTTGCAAAAAACTCCTTCACTTGGCCTTTAGAGATCTTCGCGTTTTCCTCATCGCTCTTCTCGTAAGGTAACTACTCAAGAGGCTTGAGATATGATGGACCGTATTGGTATCGCCTCCCGCCACTGGTTGTACTGCTAGACGCCGGAGCAGCCGGAGCGGCGGCGGCTGTCTTCCTTTGTTGCTTACGAGGCGGAGAAGAAGTGTTATGAGGAGGCGGAGCAGCCGGAGCGGCGGCAGCTCTCTTCCGCCCTTGCTGAGGAGGCGGAGGAGGAGGCGGGCTGCTCGGACGCGTCGGCACAGGCGGAGAAGGAGGCGGAGTGCCATCATGTGCCGGAGCAGGCGGAGTGCCCTGATCACTCGCCGGAGGAAGAGGCGGAGGAGGAGGCGGAGTGCCCTGACTCTCCGGAGGAGGAGGAGGAGGCGGAGGCGTCCAGTTCGGAAGCTTGATGAGCTGCTTCCGCCATAGACATGTAGTCTTCAGAGCACATTCCAGCAGAGTCTCCCCTTCACCGGTAGGGTGGTCAAGCTCGAGGTCCTCAAATCCCTCCTCTATCTCATCGACCATCACAATAGCATAGCCTTGTGGAATTGGAAGGCAGTGAAAAGTTGCGACAGGTTTGGAAGGTGCAACAGAGCCGACAGCCGCCTTGACTTTGCGGTGATGCCATTGCGTCATAAGGTTGCAAGGTTGAGCCTCCTTGATAGCATCCACGGGGTAGCTGGGAGCCGTGAAGTCAGGCTGGTCAAGCTCGATGGAAGCCACGCTGCTTCTCCATTGAGATGACGGGGTAGCTTCTTGGATAGCTTCGTCCCGCTGAGATCGCTGGTTCTCAACTGCTTGTTTCTCTAGCGCTAGTACTCTTTCGTTCAGCTTCTGCATATCGCTTTGCTCCTGTTTCCGCTTCCTCTCCCGGGATTTGTAACCGTCTGCGTCGGGAAACCCAACCTTCCACGGAACGGAGCCTGTCGTGCCTCGTGTTCGTCCTGGGTGCTCAGGATTCCCGAGGGCCTGTGTGAGCTCGTCATTCTCTCTGTCGGGAACGAACGTCCCTTCCTGCGCTACGGCGATATACTGTCGAAGATTCTTGACCGGTATTGACAGTTGCTCGTTCGTCCAAACGCACTTCCCTGTTTCAGGGTCCAAGGTTCCCCCAGCCCCGAAGAACCAAGTCCTTGCACGGTCTGGCCAGTACAATGTCTCTAGTTGGACCCTTTTAGCAAGCAGGTCCTGCTCAGCCTTGTCCCACAACGGCCGGGCTTTGATGTAGCCACCTGACCGTGCGATGGTGAAGCTTCTTCTTTGCAGCATTTATCTTGTTTGTCGCTGACATCTTCCTACTCTTCTCCGATGTCTTGTGGGCCACAAATGCGGGCCACTGATCTCTTATCTTCTCAAATTGGCCGGTGAATGTTGGAGTCTTCCCTTTGTCAACAAACGTTGATTTCAACTCATTCTTCCACCTCCTGAATAGATTTTCCATCTTCTTAAGAGCATGAGCCTTGACCAATGGCTCTATAACTGGCTTATCCGAATCCTCCTCTGCCGGTAGGGTGAAATTTGCCTTCAGCGCGGTCCAAAGATCATCTTTCTGTCTATCGTTGACAAAAGACACTTTAGGGTCTTCGCTCTTCGGCTTATTGCATTGGTGGATGGTGATTGGGATCATGTCCCTAACAAGAACCCCGCACTGAGCAGAAAATGCTTCCTTGGTCCGGCTGGGTTCAATCGGTTGGCCATCTCTATTAATGCTGGTGATCGTGAACCTTTCATCCTGGCGCAACTTTTTCTTCGGGCCTCGTCTCGTTACCGAAGTTTGGCTCGATCCGGATCCGGAGGGCTAGAAAAGAAGAAAGAAAAGAGTTAATATGTGTACATACCAAAACAATTAATGCATTAATTAGCTAGTCAGCACAGGCTTAATTAATATATATACCTCGCCAGACTTTGCAACTGCTCCTTCCTCCGTTAGCTCACCGGAGTCATCATAATCATGTTCTTCCACCTCCATTGTTCGATCATTGGAGCCTTATTCACCCTCTTCTTCTAGACCATCGGTGTCGTTCAGAAACGATAAGACAACATCACCTCCTTCCCGGATGATGTCCCCCAACAACGCTTCTTCTTGTAAGTTTCTTTGCGGAAGATTCGGATCGTCCATAGTTTCTGTAAATATTACAACATGACAATTAATATATTAGTGGCAAACATAGACCTAGCTAGCTCGACGCTTCTACGGTTTGGGAATGGATACACAAGGCAACCTCTCGACCCCTCAACGATCCACGACCCTCTACCCTAGTTCCCGACCCTCGACACCCTCATGTCACGTTTGTCTAGTGTCAAAGGATTCAACAAATAAAACCATGTCTTCATCATTAGGCGAAAGTAACAGGCGAAAGTACGTATGAAGCTCTCCAAAGTTATTTTGGAACGAAGTCCCAGATAGGATAATTTACTTTTTGGTACAAAGTTAAGCAAGAGCCTTCCGAATATCGCTATTTGGAAGGCCTTTGCTGAAATTCGTACCAAAAAGCGAATTATCCTATCCGGGACTCCGTTCCAAAATAACTTTGGAGAGAACTTCGTACCATCATGCCTCGGTTACTTCCGGCTAATGATGAAGCCATGGGGATTTCTTCAATACTTTGACACAAGGCAACCTCTCGACCCATCGGCGATCCACACCCTATAGTTGTCGACCCTCGACCCCCTCACGTTACGTTTGTCTAGTGTCAAAGGATTCAACAAATAAAACCATGTCTTCATCATTAGGCGAAAGTAATAGGCGCATGATGGTACGAAGCTCTCCAAAGTTATTTTGGAACGAGTCCCAGGTAGGATAATTTTCTTTTTGGTACAAATTTCAGCAAGAGCCTTCCGAATATCGCTATTTGGAAGGCCTTTGCTGAAATTCGTATCAAAAAGCGAATTATCCTATCAGGGACTCCATTCCAAAACAACTTTGGAGAACTTCGTACTTACCATCATGCCCCGGTTACTTCCGGCTAATGATGAAGCCATGGGGATTTCTTCAATACTTTGACACAAGGCAACCTCTCGACCCCTCGGCGATCCACGACCCTCTACCCTAGTTCCCGACCCTCGACCCCCTCATGTCACGTTTGTCTAGTGTCAAAGGATTCAACAAATAAAACCATGTCTTCATCATTAGGCGAAAGTAACAGGCGAAAGTACGTATGAAGCTCTCCAAAGTTATTTTGGAACGGAGTCCCAGATAGGATAATTTTCTTTTTGGTACAAAGTTCAGCAAGAGCCTTCCGAATATCGCTATTTGGAAGGCCTTTGCTGAAATTCGTACCAAAAAGCGAATTATCCTATCAGGGACTCCATTCCAAAACAACTTTGGAGAACTTCGTACGTACCATCATGCCCCGGTTACTTCTGGCTAATGATGAAGCCATGGATTTCTTCAATACTTTGACACAAGGCAACCTCTCGACCCCTCGGCGATCCACGACCCTCTACCCTAGTTCCTGACCCTCGACCCCTTCATGTCACATTTGTCTAGTGTCAAAGGATTCAACAAATAAAACCATGTCGAAGAGCAAGAAGAAAAAAAAAGGAGGAGACGAAGATTTCTTGTTCTTCTTCTTCTCCTCTTTTTTTCTTCTGCTTCTTCCTCTCCCCTTCTTCTTCTCCTTCTCCTCCTCCTTCTACAGTGTCTTGACGATAACGTTCTTTTAACTTGGTACAAAAAATTCTAACTTTTGCATATTCTTTGCATATGAACATAATACATACATTTTCTTTTTTTTCTTAAATGTAACTTTTGCATATATGAACATACATACACAATTGTTTTCTAAAAATGCACATATATATGAACATATACATCAATTGACAAAAAACTTTCTATGAACAAAAAACTTTCTATGAACAAAAAAAGCATACATCAATTGACAAAAAAAATTCTATGAACAAAAAAAATCATACATCAATGCATACATATCCATGGATCATACTACATCTGCATATACATATACATACAACATCCATATACATACATCATTTATTTAACTATCAATTTAATTTATCTAGAGAAAATGCTTAAGTGCTAGGGGGGTTGCCCACGGTCGAGCACGCCGGCGGCGAGCTCCAAGGACGGCAGCGAGGGGAGCGGCAGCCGGAGCGGGGGAGGCCAGCAGCGGGCTTGGCCGGCGCCGCCGCCGCGCTCCTCATAACCTTGCCGGCGTGAGCTCGGGCGGCGGCCGGAGCATAGCCACGGCGGAGACGGCGATGGGGAGCGCTGGGAGGAGCGCGGAGAGGCGGGGAAGAAGAGGGGGGAATGGGGGGAGGGGCTCACAGCGAGGCAGAGGGCGGCGATGGCGAGGTCGGGGCAGAGGGCAACGACAGCGAGGTCGGGGCAGAGGGCGGCAACGGCGAGGTCGAGGCAGAGGGCGGCGACGGCGAGGTCGGGGCAGAGGGCGGCGACGGCGTGGGACGGGCAGCCTGACGACGTCGGTGTCGTCTCCGGCGTCGTCGGGGGCTAATGGCGAGATGATGACTGAAAACTCCTAAGTGCCACTTATATACCCAGAGCATTGGTCCCGGTTCGTAGCACCAACCGGGACCAATTCCCACCTTTCGTTCCGGTTGGTGCCACCAACCGGGACCAAAGGTCTCTTTTCACCAGCCCAAACGACGGGAAACAGAGACCTTTGGTTCCGGTTGGTGCCACCAACCGGAACTAAAGGGGGCATTGGTCTCGGTTGGTGGTACGAACCGGACCAATGCCACCCTTTCGTTCCGATTGGTGCTACCAACCGGAACCAAAGGCCTTGCGCTGCGGTGTGGTGGGATGTTTAGTCCCACCTCGCTAGTCAAGGGAGCGCGAGAGCGGTTTATAAGCGATGCTGCGCCAACCCTCTCGAGCTCCTCTCAACTGCAGGCTTTTGGGCCTATTGTGTCACTCTTTGCCCATGGGCCTACTGGGCCTTCTGCGGGCCTGAATCCTGGCGCATTGTTGGGTTTCTAGTCGTATTCAGGTCGTGATGGCCCTCTAGGTGGCATTTTTTTTGCTTTATTTTATTTTGTTTCCACTTTTTTGCTTTTAATGTTTTGAACAGAAAATTCTTTTTTTCTATTTTTTGTTTATTTTTTGTTTTCTTTTTTGCTTTATTTAATTTATTTTGTTTCCACTTTTTTGGTTTTAATGTTTTGAACAGAAAATACTACGATAAGTTTCTCCGACGACGAGGAGGAGTAGTTTTTTTATGTTTTAAAATAAAATGTTCTAGGTTTGAGATGTTACTTTGTTGAATGTTTTAAGTTTCCTGCGCCGCCGCCACCATGCCACCATATGTTCTAGGTTTCCCGCGCAGAAGCAGAAGCAATAAAGATATGCCAAATGTTCTAGCACTACAAATGAACTCCAAAAATGTTGAAACTTGGCATGGTATCATCATTTCACCCACATAGAATGTGTACAAAATTTTACAGGGTTACGGCAAAAACTGGATGCACTTCGTGTACAAACTGGACAATCTCCTTCGAAGTATTAGGGTTTCGGACGAAAACTCATATGTTACAAAGGCATTTCATTTTTCTAAACTTATTTCAATTCAAGACTTTTTGTGCATTCAATATGCATCATTCAAAGTCACATACTAAAATTTCAAACCTTTCTAACTTTATTTGCTATTTTTCATGCATTTAATGATTTATTTGAGCTAAATGACCCTGAAATTGGAAAGCAGTACAAATGAACTCAGAAAAGGTTGAAACTTGGCATGGTATCATCATTTAACCAACATAGCATGTGCTAAAAAGTTGAGAGGGTTATGGCAAAAACTGGATGCACTTCGTGTACAAAATGGACAATCTCTTTCGAAGTATCAGGGTTTCGGACAAAAACTCATCTGTTACAAAGGTTTTTGAACTTATTTAAACTCCAGACTTTTTGTGTGTTCAAAATGAACCTTTCAAAGCCACATCATGAATTTTCAACCCTTTCTGACTTCATCTGTCTTCACTTTTTTCTTTGCTTGTGTCCTTTGCTTATTGCGCCGTAACCATGGATATTCTTCATCGCTTAACAGGGTGCTTGGATCAGCCTTGACTTTGAAGGGAGGAATGTGATGAAACTTTTCATAATCTTCAGACATGTCTGTCTTGCCCTCCAATCCCACGATGTCTCTTTTTGTTGAAAGAACTATGTGGCGCTTTGGCTCATCGTATGACGTATTCGCTTCCTTATCTTTTCTTTTTCTCAGTTTGGTAGACATGTCCTTCACATAGAAAACCTGCGCCACATCATTGGCTAGGCCGAATGGTTCGTCTGTGTACCCAAGTTCCGAATGGTTGTCATTCCGTACCGTGGGTCTACCTGTACCCCGCCTCCTGACATATTGACCCATTTGCACTTAAACAAAGGGACCTTAAAATCATGTCCGTAGTCAAGTTCCCATATGTCCACTATGTAACCATAATATGTGTCCTTTCCCCTCTTGGTTGCTGCATCAAAGCGGACACCGCTGTTTTGGTTGGTGCTCTTTTGATCTTGGGCAATCGTGTAAAATGTTTTCCCATTTATCTTCGTATCCTTTGTAAGTCAATACAATATAAGATGGTCCCTTGGACAACGAGTACAACTCATCAGAAACAATGTTGTTAGCTCTGAGACGTGTTTCCAACCAACTGCCGAAAGTCCTGATGTGTTCACGTGTAATCCAGTCGTCACACTGCTCCGGGTGTTTGGAGCGCGGACTGTTCTTGTGTTCATCGACATACGGGGTCACCAAGCTAGAGTTCTGTAGAACTGTGTAGTGTGCTTGAGATCAAGAATGCCCGTCCCTACATATTATTGAGTCCCCTCCAAGCGTGCCTTTTCCAGTCAGCCTCCCCTCATACCGCGATTGAGGGAGACCAATCTTCTTAAGGCCAGGAATGAAGTCAACACATAACCCAATGACATATTCTGTTTGATGGCCCATGGAGATGCTTCCTTCTGGCCTAGCACGGTTACAGACATATTTCTTTAGGACTCCCATGAACCTCTCAAAGGGGAACATATTGTGTAGAAATACGGGGCCCAGAATGACAATCTCGTCGACTAGATGAACTAGGACGTGCGTCATGATATTGAAGAAGGATGGTGGGAACACCAGCTCGAAACTGACAAGACATTGTGCCACATCACTCCTTAGCCTGGGTAGGATTTCTGGATCGATCACCTTCTGAGAGATTGCATTGAGGAATGCATATAGCTTCACAATGGCTAATCGAACGTTTTCCGGTAGAAGCCCCCTCAATGCAACCGGAAGCAGCTGCGTCATAATCACGTGGCAGTCATGAGACTTTAGGTTCTGAAACTTTTTCTCGGTCATATTTATTATTCCCTTTATATTCAACGAGAAGCCAGACGAGACCTTCATACTGAGCAAGCATTCAAAGAAGATTTCCTTCTCTTCTTTGGTAAGAGCATAGCTGGCAGGACCTTCATACTGCTTTGGAGGCATGCCGTCTTTTTCGTGCAAACGTTTCAGGTCCTCCCGTGCCTTCGGTGTATCTTTTGTCTTCCCATACACGCCCAAGAAGCCTAGCAGGTTCACGCAAAGGTTCTTCATCACATGCATCACGTCGATTGAAGAGCGGACCTCTAGGTGTTTCCAGTAGGGTAGGTCTCAAAATATAGATTTCTTCTTCCACATGGGTGCGCGTCCCTCAGCGTCATTCGGAACAGATAGTCCGCCGGGACCCTTTCCAAATATTACGTGTAAATAATTGACCATAGCAAGTATGTGATCACCGGTATGCATGGCGGGCTTCTTCCGGTGATCCGCCTCGCCTTTGAAATGCTTGCCTTTTTTTCGACATTGATGGTTGGTCGGAAGAAATCGACGATGCCCGAGGTACACATTCTTCCTGCAATTGTCCAGGTATATACTTTCGGTGTCAGCTAAACAGTGCGTGCATGCGTGGTTTCCCTTGTTTGTCTGTCCTGAAAGGTTACTGAGAGCAGGCCAATCATTGATGGTTACAAACAGCAACGCATGCAGGTCAAATTCCTCCTGTTTGTGCTCATCCCACACACATACACCATTTCCATTCCACAGCTGTAAAAGTTCTTCAACTAATGGCCTTAGGTACACATCAATGTCGTTTCCGGGTTGCTTAGGGCCTTGGATGAGAACTGGCATCATAATGAACTTCCGCTTCATGCACATCCAAGGAGGAAGGTTATACATACGTAGAGTCACGGGCCAGGTGCTGTGATTGCTCCTCTGCGTACGTACTGTGGGGCAATTCGTTATCCTTTGGAAGCCTCTTCTTAAATATTTTCAGTACCTTCCCAAATCCCTTGTCAGGTATACCATACTCTGCCTTCCATTGCAACAATTCTAGTGCGGCACCGAGCTTTGTGTTGCCCTCTTCGCAATTGGGGTACAACCCTTTTCTGTGTTCCTCTAACATGAGATCGAACTTCAGCTTCTCCTTTTCACTTCCGCACTGTCTCCTTGCATCAACAATGACCCGGCAGAGATCATCATCGGGCACATCATCGTCTAGTTCCTCTTGATCTTCAGCTTCCCCCCTTGCAGCATCACCGTATTCAGGGGGCACATAGTTGTCATCGTCCTCTTCTTCTTCGATGTCTTCCATCATAACCCCTATTTCTCTGTGCTTGGTCCAAACATTATAGTGTGGCATGAAACCCTTATAAAGCAGATGGGTGTGAAGGATTCTCCGGTCAGAGTAAGACTTCGTATTCCCACATAGAGGGCATGGACAACACATAAAACCATTCTGCTTGTTTGCCTCAGCCACTTCGAGAAAATTATGCACGCCCTTAATGTACTCGGAGGTGCGTCTGTCACCATACATCCATTGCCGGTTCATCTGCGTGCATTATATATAATTAAGTGTGTCAAAAACCATTACAGAACATCATGAATAGATAAGTGACCAAATTAATATAATTTTTTTCTTTTAGAACGAAGATAAGAACAAGAGGCTCACCACGGTGGTGTCGGCGACGAGATCGGCGCGGGCGATCGACGGCGATGAAGACGGGGACGGGACATGACGGACCGCTAAACCTAGACAAATCTTGAGGAAAATGAAACTTGGAGGTCGAGTTTGGAGAGGAGAAAGCTTAAGTAGTGTGGCTCGGGCATTTCATCGAACACCTCATGTGCATAGGAGGTGAGCTAGAGCACCACAAAGCCCTCCCCTCACACTCCAGGAAAAAACAGAGCAGTGGAGTGCTCTGCTCGCGGGGGAGGGGTATATATAGCCACATCATTGGTCCCGGTTTGTGGCTGGAACCGGGACTAAAGGCCACACTTTAGTCCCGGTTCCAGCCACGAACCAGGACCAATGGATGTGGGCCAGGAGCGAGGCCCATTGGTCCCGGTTCGTGTCTGGAACCGGGACAAAAGGGTCCATACGAACCGGGACCAATGCCCCACGAGGCCCGGCCGGCCCCCTAGGTGCACGAACCGGGACGTATGCCCCCATGGGTCCTGGTTCGTGACTGAACCGGGACTAATGGGCTGGCCAGGCCTGAACCAAAGCCCAGTTTTCTACTAATGTCTGAAGTATTTTCCCTTTTATCTACATTGCTCACTTTATTTTCCAGCATTGAGATGTTTATGAGTTTCATCATGTCATACCGTAGGCCTACATGGAGTACACACGCCAGGAGACCATGACGTGGCACACGAGCCTTTATGCATACCATGAGCAGAACAATGCCAGGATGCAGCGCGCTCTTGAGGAGATGGCGGCCGGACAGGTTCCTCAATTTGCATCAGCACCACCTCCTCCAGCACAACCAACACTGCTTACCTTTGAGGAGTTTGTGGCACAGCAGCACGATGGCCCCTCGCCGGTATGTACATCCCCCAACTATTCACCCAAAGCATATCATGCCTTTCAACACACTCATATATCCCGTTAATATGTCTTTTCAACATCCAGGGAACCCTTGGATCAACCGTTGGCGGTGGTCTTCACAACACTCCCGAGTCACGGAGCCCGACCACTCCGATCCATGGAGGCGAAGGTGGAGGCGATCTTGGCGGTAGCGCTGCCGCTAGCAGTGACGACCTGGATTTCGACGGTGACAACCTCCGCGGTGCTCGACGTCCTGGCGCTTAAGACTTTCGGTTACTTGTGTGCTTATACTTATGTTTCTTTAGATGACTTGTGTGCTCGATGTTTATGTTGATTGTGATGATGCTTATGCATATATTGTTGTGATGGTGCCGGATGATACTTAGATGTGTTCTATATGTCTATTTCCATCATATATATATCTGCTGTATATTTGAATTGAATTGATCTGAAAACAAACAGAAAAAGAAAAAAATCAAATACAATCTATGCCGACGGCCTAACCGTCGGCATAGGGCTGACGTGAGCACCTAGTTGCTGACACGTAGTCGTCCGCATAGTTTGAAACTAAGCCGACGGCTAGGCCGTCGGCATATCTGCCACGTGCCAGTAATTGGGCACACCTAGGGCAGGGCTATGCCGACGGCTTAGCCATCGGCGTAGTTTCAAACTGAGCCGACAGCTCGGCCGTCGGCATAGCTCTGCCCCAGGAGCCCCCAGTTGCTGACACGTTGCCGCTATGCCGACGACATAGCCGTCGGCATACCCTGCCCCGTGGCGAGCAGTTGTTGGTTAGCACTTGACGGCGGCCGGCGTTAGGCGGGAACGTTGCCGACGGCCCGGACCGTCGGCATAGATGTACGGACACCGTCGGTATAGGACCTATGCCGACGGCCCCCGGCTACGCCGACGTATATGTTGCCGACGGGCCTATGCCATCGGCATAGTCCTGTCCCGACGGAAATCAAGGCTATGCCGACGGCCAGGGCCGTCGGCATAGGGTGCGATTCTGGTAGTGTATACAACAATTATTACAACTTGGAGTGGAAACGTTTTTTAATCTGAAGTAGTAAAATCATTTCTATATATACAATCATTATTACAACTTTTGTTTTTGAAAAGGAGGGTAGCCCCGGCCTCAATCATTATTATAACTTGCAGTGGAAACATTTTGTAAATCTGAATTAGTCAAGTCTAGCTTGTTAGTAAAATTTTGTCTGCCAACCAATGCAACACCGTGAGCTGAACTAAGCATCTCGATATATGAAACGGGTAGCCAGATGGCATCTTTGCAACTGGCCAGCAAGTTGAGTTTATCGACAGGGTACCATCAGATGTACAAATGCAGCCACGCCAGCATCACCAGGCTGAAGACCATCCACACAAAGGCTTGAAATAAGAGATTGTTTAAGAAGACATTGTTATCGTCGTCATTGCGAATTAAGACACACTGACAAAGAGTACCAATAACCAACCTATCGTCCGTGAAGGCCATAACGGGCAAAAAGTCTTTTGACAACATCGAATCAAGCACCCTTAGGATGGGTTCGTACCGGGGGGTAGCGGTGGTAGTGGTGGGTGTTTCTGTCTTTTCACCTGAGAACGAGCGGGGTTTGGGGGTCGGAAACGACCGTTATTTGGGTTGAGGCGCGTTTTATAGAGAAGTAGAGATGAGCTCCTCTCATTTCAGTTTTTTTTTGCTTAAATAAAAAAAACATCACATTAATATCTTGCTCCATGGTCATGAATAAAATAAGTTTTTGTTTCTTTTCACCTCTTCTTTGTCATGAAGGTGTGTCTCCTTCGGCATGGGCGAGGAGCCAATGAGGGTGTCATCCTATGGGTCGGCTCATCCAGGTTTTGGGAGTCTTGTGATCACGTCGTCGTAATTGAGCTTTATCATCGGTTCTCGCCCTAACAAGCCTTAATCTTTGGGTCCTTCACTGTCTGCTAGGCTTGGGGTGCGTCCCCCAAGCAATGTTTGAGCATGACTACTTTGCCTCACTGCTGAATGAGAGTTTTCTAATGGCGCAAACAACGTTGGGGGTGTGGCGGCATGGTTATAGGAGAGAGGTGAACACTTGTCTCGGACCTTTTTTTGTCTCTTTTAAACACACATGTCATTTGGAAAAAAACATATCCGACTTTACTTTACTTGGCCATTTGCCACCAAGAGGCTCATTTATTGTGACCCATTAATTTATTTTATTCATTTGGTAAAACACCTTATTTCAGATTGTTTATTGTAACCTAGTAATTTACTTTTTTCATTTGTTACAACACCCTATTTAAGATTTGCCACAAAAATAAATTAACAGGTTTCTCCTTGTGATCTTGTGCCTGCTATGACCATTTCGTCCTTGCCCTTTCTCCCCTTCGTCTCACCCTCACCGAGCTAGTTTATGTTTAGCCGTACCGGATTCACCAAAACCTAAATAGTAAACTCACATGAAATGTAAACTTTCATGTAAATTTATTACTCCAATCCAAATGAATTGTTGCAGCCTCTATACATTGTCTGCGTCAATTAATTTGGATCTCGGAGACAGTAAGATTCTTCTGTGCAGTCTTACATGGATACAGTACCGCAAAGTTTGCAAAGTTCTGCCCAGCAGTGAGTATACACGTCATCAGCCTCTTACTTCACTTTCAGGATTCCGGCTCTTCTCTTCTTCCCACAAGTAAAACATATCACAACGCTGCCCAATAGGGCGTGTAATCGGAGCTATAAACTGTGATGCTTTCATTTCCTTAAAAAAAATTGGAAGGGGGCACGGGCTTTTTGCTAAAAGAATACACATGTTAACTATGGAAAGAATTATCAGAACAAAGGCATGGAAAGAATTATGGAAGCTCAGCAAAATGAAGTCAGGCTCAGCCATACCAGAACCACTATCCTCTATCAGTCTGGTTGCTTGAAGGAGCAGTAACATGATTTCTATGGACAGTGATTTCTCAGTTTGGCCAGAAGCTACGAAATGAGGTTGGTTCGCACGACAACTAGTTAGTAATTATTCTTTTACCCGACTCGAAGGTTGGGTCAGCAAAATTGGACAAACACAGCAGGGATGGCACAAGAGAATTTTCCACT
The DNA here is from genome assembly GCA_022496015.1 of Hordeum marinum. Lineage (NCBI taxonomy): Eukaryota > Viridiplantae > Streptophyta > Magnoliopsida > Poales > Poaceae > Hordeum > Hordeum marinum. Next base: position 4,507,284 of record CM039673.1, read on the forward strand.
GAAAAAAATAGCGCGCTCTACCGTCGCTAATAGCAAGCTATAGCATATAGAGAATTGTTCACTAAATTGACCAGTCTATAATATCTCGCTAATAACACGTTATATCACGCTAATAGCGTATTTTCAGGGGCGACGCTATTTTGTAAAACACGCTATTTTTTCCTTGGAATTTTCCCGTACTTCTCTGAGTCATAGCGACACATGCAACCATACTATTATGTTCAATGCTTAAGTAACTATGCAAGAAATCGTTTATCTACCATGATATGTTGTTTATACATTAACTGATCATGTGATTCAACACTTAACTAGGCAAGCATTTGACATTTTTCATCATTTATTATTTTTGTGGATGCCACAAGCCCACAATCATGAAGAACCAAGTGTGGGTTTCCCTCCCTCCAAAATGCAAGAGCTACAAATTTCAATTCATCTCCGGATTTTACTTAGGCCTAGACCTTGCTTGGGTGCACTTGTAAAGTAACACACCCAGTGCATTATACATTTGATAGATGCTAATCCTATGCCATTTTTTCCTGTAACCCTGAATAATTCAATAATGTACTTGTGTGGTTCATTTGACCCTTGTATGGGGTATATATAGGAGTACATGATGAGGGCAGAGACTTGAAGTACAAAACAAGTAATACATGTTTAAACCTATTCTATCTCTATGTTCTTATCTTTATCTTCAAACCCGATTATACCTCTAACCGCCTGATGGGGTGGGCCCCAATCAAGTGAAGCATCACTAATATGTAGTACGGCGTTTCCACAAGTTGCATTTCCGTTGTACCTCGAGGAGCAGAGAACAAACTGCAGCAGATTCAGGGCACCGAACGCCGCCATCACCCACAAGAAGTAGTCCAGGTGCCCGTCGTCGAGGTCCTCCGGGATCCACCCCGTGGTGGACGCGACAATGCCCAACGCGGCCGAGTTGAGGTAGTTCCCCGACGCGATGGCGAGCTGCGCGAGTGCAGAGCACAGGCTCCTCATGCCGTACGGAGCCTGCTCGTAGAAGAGATCCACCATGCCAATTACCGCAAACACCTCGCCGGCACCTAGCACGGGACCTGCCACATGATGCTTACCGATGCGCCGGCCGTGGCCGCCGCGAGCCGGTTCCTCTCAAGCAGCGCCGAGTAGGCCATTCCGAGCGCGGATAGCTCAAAGCCGACGCCTAGTCGCTGCAACAGCGAGAGGCTCTGATCCTGGCCGGTGGCGCGTCGGGCCAGTGGCACCAGTGCGGCGTCGTAGACGGGGATCAGCATGAGAGTGGTGACTACCTCGAATCCGGCGACGAAGACCGGCGGCACGGCGAATGGACCCACACGGTTATCCATTGCCATGCCTTGCTCAATCAGTGTCGACGACATCTGCGCGATGATCATGAAGAAGAACATTATGGACACCCAAACTGGGCACAAACGAAACAACATCTTCACCTCCTCCACATGTGGTAATGCACATAGCCTCCATGGGCTCACATGCACGTCTTTCTTCTCAAGTGTTAGTGGCAGCACAATGGCAGCCTTGTCCAAAAATCTAGAAAGGAACACCAAATTTCCGGTCACAAAATTTAGACAGAATCATGAGTTTCTTCCTGAATATGTTACCTGAACTGAGTGGTATGATGAACCTCGAAAGAAGCCACTGCTGGTGGTGAAGGCAGGTGATGAAGTGTGGAGCAATCACCAGGCAACTCCAGATGACAATTCCTTGTGGCCGCAACAACAACCCGGAAAACTCTTACCATGGGGCTCTCGCCCACTGTAGTGTACCTGTACATCCTCCTACCAGCGACAAACACCGCGAAACCGATGGTCATGAGGATCATCGGGACCGCGAAGCCAATCCCCAAGCCCACATTGTCCTGCACCCAGACGATCACGGTGGTCGACAAAAGCGAGCCAGCGCTAAGCAAGAAGTAGTACCAGTTGAAGAAGGAGCCCTTCTTCACTCGCTCTGCCGGGTCGGCGATATCAAACTGGTCGGCGCCAAAGGCAGAAATGCATGACTTAATGCCACCACTACCATGGGATGTAAGATACAATCCTGCATAGATGGCGTAGACCGAGAGTGAAACCACCATTGTCTTGCATCTTCCCCAATACGTGTCCGCCAAGAAAGCTCCGACAAGGGGCATGAAGAAGGTGGTGCCGATCCAAGTAGACACATCCCTTGCCGTGTCGATGTTGCTCTCGTGGAGCACGCTGGTGAGGTAAGTAACCAAGTTCTTGGAGATTGCAACAAAGGCCACGGATTCGCAGAATTCGATACCTAGCACAGGTCGAGCAAGGAGAGTTAGGCGTTGAGCCTTTTCTAGACAAGAAATAGGCTCTCTATTTTGTGACAACTTTTTTCTTTTCTTTCGTGGTACCTAAAATGACGAAGCAGGCTCTCCAGTTCCCCGTGGTTGCCTTAGCAGCAGGTCGTCCGTCGACTGTTCCATCACTGTGTACCTTGAATCCCCATTCTGCGTGGCACAGTAAAGCCTCTGCTGTAATTAACTTCCTTTGTGATGGAGTAGTTTTTTTCTTTCTTTTCGACACGAAGAATACCCCGCAGACAACCATTTTTATGAAACAAACATAGTACAAACATCCAACCCAATTGACGGTGTAGTACAGAACTGAACCATAATCGTGCTAGTCAAGAAATCAACAGTTTTCTTTCTACTTGCCTTATACAGATCAGGAGGTAGGTGATGAAGCAAGGGCCTTTCCTCGTCTGCTGCTTCCATGGCTATCCAACTTTGGGCGTCTACAACTACAATTAGGACAATTATAAGCAACAAAAACATGGTAGCAGCAATTTTTACCACAAAAAACTGAATCAGGAAACAGATGAGAGAGAGAAAGAGAGAGATCTGGAGGAAGATGAGCAGGTACTGATTGTGTTGGATGGGAGGCACCAAAGTACACAAGGAGAAGCAGATGAGACGTCTCTTTCAGTTTGAGTGCACAGCGTTTTTGTTTTTTATGAGGTACCTACAAATCTGTCGGCCCAAACTCAGCATGATGAATTGATAGGTCTTTTAGAATTTTGATTAATTAAATTTTAATTTGACCATCATGCCTTCACAGTTGAAGAGATATGTTCACCCGAAAAAAAAAAATTGTTGAAGAGGTATGTTTTGATTTACACCGTCGATTTAATTAAGGATGTGTACTCTATGCTATTCTATTTCTATTTAAAAAAATCGTGGCTACTGGTTGCAAATCCCGTTGCATACCCTTTTCCCAGATGTGGCCATATGTCCCATCTTTCCATCCGACGTCCGCTGCTCGTTCCACTCCGTTCGTTGCCTCCCCCAGCGACTAAATAGCAAAAACTACCACATTACAGGTTAGGGTTACATAAAACTACCATTTTCTTTAATTTCTCAAAATGCTACCACTATTTTGGTTCGCTGTTTCAAAAACGAAATTTCAAAGACTTATAATGATAGGGGAAGAGGGTTTACTAGTTATAGGCTCCATGGAGGCGCTCGTGCTGGACTGAGAGGCCGGTGCCCGACACGCAAAATGAAAAAAATGTGTTTGTAAACATGTATGAAAAAATGTTTAACACATTTGAAAAATATTAATTTAAAACATGTTTTTTGTAAAAAATATATTAAACGGGTATAAAAATATTTTAAATGTATGTATGTAATGTACACGTGTATGAAAAAAAGTAGACATGTGTTGAAAACACAAATCTAATGAAAGTCAACAAAAGAAACAAAAAGAAGAGCAAAGAGACAAAAAAAAAGGTATAAAAAAGAAAAAAGAAAAGGAAAAATAAAAAAGCAGAAGAAATATAAAAAAAACTGTGAAAGAAGAAGAAGAAAACCAAGAAACCAGACAGAACCCATTTTGGTCAAGCGAAGGCTGGGAACGACAACAACAAAGTGTGCATCCAAACCATTAGTTGCCCACATAGCTGTGCTCTTGCTTACTTCATGGCCTGTTTTCCACACTTTTTAGTCCTCCTGCAGCTCTTCACTTCAAACTTCAAAGTAGCATCATGATATAGTCTTGATAGATAATTTGTATGCTAGTTAGTATCTGATTTCCAGGAACGTATTCCACACGTACGACGAGACCAACAAAACGGAAAATCAACCGTCAAAAGGCGGCAGTAATTAATTATCAGCTCATTTGCTCCTAACAAGCCAGCATCAATGGGTAAAGATCATCAAACTTGCCCGAGAGATCATCAAGCCGGGGTCACTCATCAGCTCATTTTCTCCTAGCAAGTCAGGATCGATGACATTAGGTGTACTGAAACAAGTTTCCCCTCCGTTCCAAAATAAATGTCGCTGATTTAGTACAAAATTAGTACGGAGTTGTCTCAAATCAGTGACACTTAATTTGGGGCGGCGGGAGTGACAGTTAGTTGTCCTCTGTTACGGTTTCACTAAGGTACTCCCTAACACACAAAGTTCTTGAACCCGCAGATGAGTTGAGGGTGCCCACCAAGCAGGACCTTCATGGCGCTGATCAAGGCGCCAACATTCATTCTGCAAGAGAAAGAAAAGTAAAAAAACAGGATCCAACTGCTCAATATTCAGAACAGAAGGAAAAAAAATATTTTGCATCACGGACCTGCTGCCCTTGAATTCGCAGAGGGCTGCTCATGGTATAAGTAGGTCTGATTCTCTCCTGAAGTCTTGTATGTTAGGATGACAGGAATCAAGTGCATATTCTGTAGACATTACATACGTTTTCATGTATTGCAATTTGAAAACTAACTCTTTTACATATTTGTTGATGAATTGTTGTCATAATAAAGTCCACTCATTCACACTAAACTGGTGGGGTAATGGTTTGTTAAACTTTTCATACATCTCATATTTGTTTCAATCAGGAAGGAAGACCATCACCTAAGAGAGAGGGTGGGTACAAGTAGAATTGTCCAATGCATATCTTAAACGGTACAGAACTAGATTAAGTTATTTCATGACGCCTGTAATTAAGGGTGTGCGTGGATTGTCAGGCAATACTATGGAATTCTGGTCAAGTTTGGGTGAAAAATAAATTTCACAGATCATTCCAAAATATACTTTTGCAACGCGTTAAATATTTACCGATTGCTTTCATCATGGCTTTTGTCATCTCCAAGTTGTGCCTTATTGTTCCCTTGCTCCACTTCCCTTCTTCCTGACATCCTTTTCTTCTTAACAGGCTCCAGAACTTGGTTACTCGTTTTCTCATCATTTCCTTCTTTCGGGAAGCCATTCGCAGCTGTTGTGCATTCTGCTCAAGATTGGCATAGTCCCGCTCCAGCGCTCCCGCACAGAATCCTTTTCTGCAACCAGTGTAGAAACTTCCTTATCCTTCTCTGAGCAAAAGGCCTCATAGGCTTGCTTCAATTGTCTTAGCTCTGCTTTTAGATCTCTTGCAACGTGGATCCTTTAGTCTGCAGTGTTTTGGCTATGCTCTACACCACCTTGGGCAGCTCCGCGACACCATCGCTGCTGCCCGGCCGTACGCGCGCAGCCACGCGCCCTCCCGGCGGGACGCCCCCGCCGGCCATGGAAGGAATCGCGGAGATGGAGCTGAACGGCCGGCGCCGCGGCTGCTCTGCTTTCTTGGCACGGCGGATGGCAGTGGAGTGGAGCAGAGCAGAGTAGAGCAGAGCAAGCCGACAAGTATAGCTGACTGGTGGCCCCCTTGAGCCAATGAATGGGTGTGTCTGACCGGTGGGCCCGATGTAACTAGTTTGGGTTGGTTCTTATAAAACCATCATTTTATTTTGTTCGAACCATACGGGAGAGCTGCATGTATATCCATGGTTGTCAAGAAATGAAACAGAAATTAACTCGTGATTTTTTTATCAGCATAGAATTTACAAAAAAAGAGTTTGATTATGCATGTTGGATTGCCAATGGTCTTGCGTGGAGCTTTAAGAAGATCTTGGTGTGCTACATACCGCCTTGTCAATGTCACTTTGCATTTTTTTTTTGCCATGTGTTTTGTTTCGATGATGTCAATGTTTCTTCATTAGGCGAAAAAATGGGTATGAAATTCATGCCCATGTGTGGTGTATTCTCTCGCAATATATATATTAGTGTTATGTTATTATCTGTTGGAAATCGAAAAACCGTGGTGGTCAAGCATAGATCCATGGTACAAGAAGCATGTTGTGGCTGATAGTAGAAACAATCCCACCTGACCCGATGGATAGTCAATAAGCTTGACCGGATGTTTGCTGACAAAGTGAAGCGTCGTCGTTAACATGGATGGCGTTGCCGACAAGCAACGCTATCATTGTACCTCATAGAGTAGAGTACAAACTGTAGCAGATTCAACACACCGAGTGCCGCTATCGTCCAGAAGAAATAGTCGAGGTGTCCGTCGTCGAGGTCCTCCGGGATCCACATCGTGGCGGACGCGACAACGCCCAGTGCTGCCGAGTTGAGGTAGCTCCCTGCTGCAATGGCGAGCTGCGCGAATGCGGTGCACAGGCTCCTCATGTTGTCCGGTGCCCGGTCGTAGAAGAGCTCGAGCGTGCCGATGACCGTAAACACCTCGCTGACGCCCATCACGGCGTATGCCGGTGCCTGCCACATAATGCTCGTCGCCTCCCCTACCGCGGCCTCCGAGAGACGGCTCCTCTCGAGAAAAGCCAGGTAGGCAATGGCAAGCGTGGACAGCGCGAGACCGCCGCCGAGGCGTTGCGGTTGCGTGAGGCCTCGTTCCTCGCCGGTGGCGCGCCGAGCCAGCGGCACTAGCACAATGTCGTATATGGGGACAAATACGAGTGCGGTAACCACATTGAAGCTGCCGAGAGAGGCCGGCGGCACGGTAAATGGCCCCACATGGTTGTCCATTGCCATACCCTGCTCAATCACCGTCGACGACATCTGTGCCGTGATCATGAAGAAGACCACCAAGGACGCCCATGCAGGGCACAGGCGTAGAAGCATCTTCACCTCTTCCACATGAGACAGTGCGCATAGCCTCCATCGGCTTGCCGCCGCGCCTTTCTTCTCCTGTGTCGATGGTGATACAATGGCAGCCTTTTCCAAAAATCTAGAAATGGAACACATATTTTCAGACACACGATCCAAAAAGTAGCATGTTTCCTCACTAGAATATTCTGCTACCTACCTGAACTGAGTGGTATGGTGAACATTAAACGTAGCCGCTGATGGTGGTGAAGGCAGGTGATGCAAGCTTGTGCAATCCTCAGGTAACTCCAGATGTCGATTTCTTGCAGCTGCAACAACAACCCGAGAAGCTCTGGTCATGGGACTCTCTCCTATTGACTTGTATCTGTAGATCCTCCTACTTGCAATGAACACCATGAAACTGAGGCTCGTGAGGATCATCGGGATCGCAAAGCCAATCCCCCACCCAACATTGTCTTGCACCCAGACGATCACAGTGGTCGACAAAAGGGATCCAATACTGTTCAAGAAGTAGAACCAATTGAAGAATGAGCCCTTCTTCACCCGTTCCGACGGGTCGGTGATGTCAAACTGGTCAGCGCCAAAAGTGGAGGTGCATGGCTTGATGCCACCGTTGCCGAGGGCTGTAAGATACAATCCAACATAGACGGTGATACGATGAATCTCACCGTGGTCGGAGGATTGCATCATCCATGGGAGTGTCGTTGAAACCGTCAGCACAAGCATCCCCTAGCAAAGAAAAGAACGTGAAATTTGTTCATGAGTGCTCACAACACAATTTCTTTCAAAAAAGGCGGTGCTGCCGCCAGCTTATCTGTCTATCGGTTCACATCAACACAATATGTTTCACTTACGACGATGTAGACCGAGAGGAAAACCACTAATGTCTTGTATCTTCCCCAATACGTGTCTGCCAAGAAAGCTCCAACAATCGGCGTGAAGAATGTGGTGCCGATCCAAGTGGACACATTCCTTGCCGCGTCGACGTTGCTCTCATGGAGCACGCTGGTGAGGTAGGTAACCAAGTTCTTAGAGATCGCGAAGAAGGCCAAGCATTCGCTGAATTGGACACCTAGTGCAGGTCAAACAATGAGAATAGGTGTTGAGCATCTTTCAGAGAAGGAAAAGAAAATGTCGAGTTGTGAGTTGTGCAGTATGCATGTATACCTAAGAGGAAGAAGCATGCTCTCCAGTTCCCTGTGATTGCCTTAACAGCAGATTGTCCGATAACATCAACTGTTCCGTCATTAGTGTATCTTGAATCCCCATCCTGCATGGTACAGTGAAACCTCTGCTATGATCTACTTATGTCCTAGTGCCACTAAGTATCCTTTGCTGTGATTTTTGAAAACAGGTCATTCCCTTTTTTTGAAAAAAAATACTTCCTCTAATTCATATTAATTGTCGCTGATTTAGTACAAAATTATACAACACTATCAAACCTCTTGGACTTGAAACCAGACTGAACATGCTACGTTTATCACTGTTAGCATGAAGCCATGAACCTACCCAGCTACAACTAGAACGAATCACTGGAGTTCAGGATGCCCTCCGCTCCGCATCTCCACACCCGGAGTTGGAGGAGTAGCAGTTAAAAAAAATGCTGAGTGGGGAAAGAGGTACTCCGCAGACTCAGATTTGACGGAGCTGGAGGCTTGCCAAACAGCTCCTAACACACGGTACGATTAATAGCAGCCCTTTGACATAGAAACTACTCACTCCATTTCTAAATATAAGCATTTTTTAATATTTCAATATGAACTACATACAGATGTAGATAGACATATTTTAGAGTGTGGATTCACTTATTTTGCTTCATATGTAATCCTTATTGAGATATCTTAAAATGCTTATATTTAGGAATGGAGGGAGTAACTACATCAAGATTATTTCTATCAATCTCTCGCTAATCATGATTAGTTGAATCTCCAACGGACATGGCACACAGATGATCACAAGTTTTACTCTTCTTGCAACAATGATTCCAACTTGGTAGTCAAAAGAAAACAGATGGTGTGGTTTTCTTTGAACTTGCCTGATGGAGGTGAGGAGGTGGGCGATGGAGCAAAGGCCTCTCCTCATCTCCTGCTGCTTCCATGGCTGACTGCTTTTAAGCATCTGCAACGGCAGTAGCAGGACGATCAACGAAAACCTCCTAGTCCTTGTCCTTCATTCAAACTGCAATCACCATATCAAGAATATCTTTCAGATTCCGTAGCAGTTGTTACAGAGAAAGTGAAACAGAACACTGATTGAGAGAGAGAGAGAGAGAGACCTGGGGCAGGAGGAAGATGAGCGGTCGAGCATGGAGGCAGTGAATGAGGACGTACTTTACTGGTTGGTGTTGGATGACATGGGAGGCAGGCACCAAGAAAGAAAGAGAAGCAGATGGGATGTCTCTTTCTTTCAGTTTGATTTGAGTGGACATCGTTTTCGGTTGTTAAGAGGAACCTACAAATCTGTCTGCCAAACTCGCATCTGTTTTTTTTGCAGGCGAATCAAACCCGAATTTTAACTTACTTTTTTGTCATCGCAACAGACGATTGTTGGTCCATAAGCGTTGTTGATTTTGTATAGAAAAAATGATTCCCATCGGCGGGCCATCGCTCGCTGAAATCGGTCATCTCACCATGCCGCCACGCGTCCCTTGGCGGCTGATTTTCCTACAACAAGCCTGGGCGGATAGATGCTGATTCTGTAGGATAACGCAGCAGAAAACAAAAAATTTCCGACCTACGCACTAACCCAGGACTACTATGGAGACTGCATACAAGGTTTGATCATTTTCGTTATCGACTCGTAGCGTAGCGAAAGTAGAGTCGATGACGATTGGCGGTGCAGATTCCCGCAGCTAGGATTTTACAACCTTCCAACCGCGAGGATGTATACCCTCATCTGCCCCGCGGACAGACCTCCGAGAGGCGGTCGGACAGTCCTCCGGATGGTGTCGCGGACAGCCCTTCGGGAGGACCTCCGAAACTTGGACTGTCACTCGGACAGCCCTTCGGAAGGACCTCCAAAACTCGGACAATCACACGGACAGCCCTTCGGGAGGCACTCTCGAACTAAGACCGAAACTACGATCTCTCTACAGAGTTGCACACATACGGTGTCATCTATCCGGCACGGCTTCGCCGTCCAGAACTAGTTCCCACCGGAACCCAGACAGCCTTTCGGCTCTACGAAACCCTTTTCGTGGGAGGGAGAGAAGAAGCCAGATAATGCATGGCATGTGTATGAGAGTTGAAGTGGTGATGGAGAGCTCCTCTCCACCTCCTTTTATAGGTGAAGGAGGGGGTGGTGGTGGCTGAAATTTCAGCCACATGACAAGCACCCATAAAACAAGGAAGCATGTTCCTACCAAACATGAAGAAAACATGTTCTCTTGTCTATGATGTTCCCCATGGGGCCCCACCTTCCTCCCAACACTCTCCACCATTTGTGGAGGCTGCCCCCACCATGGGGAGGGGGCAACACCTTTTGTCCAGCCACAAGGGGCTGCCCCCAAAAAGGGAGGCACCCCAAAACAGCCCCACGAAACGTGGGATCTTGTCCCCTTACGCTGGGACAAGATGTTTTCCGCGACTATTACTTCTGAAAAATTCTGGAAGGTCTCAGAACATTTCCGGCACCCTCTAAAATTATTTGGACACGCTCCGGAATATTTCCGGTATGGTGGTTTAATTTAAAACCATCTTCGTTTACCTGGTAAACAATTCCGGCAGCTCCAAAAACCCTTTCCGGTTTTTTCTTCAAAAAATTACAAAAATTACCAAACCGATCTGGCAACCTCCAAAACATTCCCCTTGCTTGCCGAAACCTTTTTGGATCAATGGTTTTATCCGACACAACTTTTCGGTTTTACCGAAACTTGTTCGGTGTTCTCTCCGAAACTTTTCCGCTGTCTCCGAAACTATTTCAGGGACTTTCTCTCGGACTCCTTGTCTAGTATTCAGAAGATAGATGACCCTTAAGCGTGTGACCCTATAGGTTCGGTGAAGTATAGACATGACCCGGAACCCCTTCCGATCAATGATCAACATCGGAGCCGTGGACACCCATATTGACCCTTATACCCACACGAATGAATATTCGAGTGAACCTCCAGTTGCCGTGTGCTATTCCTGTTGCTTCGCGATATGTTACAAATACCCGAGGTGAGACATGTTGGCATCCTCGTGGATCAACAACTTGTCCACTATGCCAGTTACCTCGTTACCGGTGTTGTTCTCTTTTCTCGTTCCCGTGTTTCGGCATCCCCGTGATCAAATCACAAAGTGTCTGGCCAGACGATGATGGATACCGTAACACCGAGAGGTCCCATAGATATCTCTCCATCGTCAGAGGAGCAAATCCCAATCTTGAGCTATCAGGTTACTTGACATACTTTTCCATGAACCCGTAAGCCGCCGTAATAGCCACCCATTTACGGATGACGTTTAACAAACCCCAAAGTTCATGAAGCAAGCATGAAGAAACTCGATAATCTCATGGTCTAAGGAATTATGCAAATATTAACTTCTCTATGTTATTAACCATTAACTTATGACGAATGTATCTCATAGCATAACATCAATTCGGGTCGATTCAACACAAATGTTCTTCTAACGTTGTGTCCTCAAAATTGCCGGCATAGCCATGCCCATGATCAGGAAAACAGGATCATCATGCAATACTTGAGCCAGTCTTAGAGGCCAGACAAGGAATACAATTTACCGTTTATTATTCCACACGTGCATATGAGTCTTCCTTCAAGCCTCGTGGTTATTGTAGACTCGAGAACAATAGCACATATAGCATCGAACATAAACCTAATTATGAACAGGGAGATAATCAATAACATTTATTATTGCCTCTAGGGAAGATCTCCTACAAACTTGCACTAGAGTCAATAATCTAGTCAATGCTAATGCACTTTACACCTATGGCATACTGGTGTAAAATATGCTTCGCTTGTGGTATAGCTTGATGTCCAACGGATCTGACAACTTCAGCTCCCTGTGTAACTTTTCATATCCTCGCGTTTTGACGCTATCACAAAATTCGTATTTTGTGTGAATTGGGCTTTGCATATGTGTGAATCATTGGTCGAAACCTGATTCCTCAGGCTGAGCTACGGAGCAACTATCTGCAATAGTGTCTCATAGACCAAAGCCATCTTGGAACCATACTAAGTTCATGAATGAACTTTATGATTCAACAACTTCTTTGTCGCTTCCAAAGCGTCAACATACTTAGCCTTTGTTATAGAATTTGCCACAATATCTTGTTTGGCACAATTTCCAACTACTGTGCCACCATATTGTGTATTACACAAAAAACCCTTAACTTAAATCGAAAATCGCATGGAGCATTGATTGAGACTATATCGATGTAATTACTTACAACGAGCACTTCATAATCGCTGCTTGCGAGAAAACATGTCATCAGCACTACTCTAGTACTTAATGACATCTTTCACTGTTGTCCCATGATCAGTGCTTTGATCACTTTGGTATCTATACTCGCAACAACTTGGGAGTATCGGACATATCTGGTTGTTTTTACATACCATGAAATACATGATTAATCCAAACACTAGAGTGTATGGAATCTCCATCATGTATTTTACTCGTCAGTGTTTTGGGACACTGAGTCTTGCAAAAACTCTTTCCATGTGACTTCGACAAGAATCACTTCTTGGAGTTTTTAAATGCTAAAAGGTTTTAGCACCATGTCAATATATATTCATTGCTTAGCCCCATTAGGTAAATCTATCTCCATAGATTATCATGCCTAATATGGAGGCTATTTAGCCTACGCACTTCATCGTAGAACTATTTTCAAATGAAGTCCTAATTCGTGTCAAGAAATTTATTTCCAATTAACAATGTGTCAAGCACACACCATTTTTAGAAATATTATTATGCTCCCACTTACTTTCTTGAATCACAAGCATCTTCGTTACCCATTGATGAAGTCAAAAACCCTTTTGACCATTTCATCAAACCACGAAGATTCCAACTCCATTTTGCTCTCTTCTGTCCATTGCTGGAACTCTGAAGTTTGCATACTTACTAGCATCCTATGGATCGACAAATTACTTTGGACTGTATCACATACAAGTCCTAGGTTTCATTTTCATCAGATGGATATCCTTTTGTCATCCATGTTTCATATCTCATGATTGATATATGTATTAATTTCTAATGCAACCCGAACCGACCTTAAGCATCGCTACGGTGAAACAACCTCATTGTAGTCAACTCTTTGAACTTGTTATTTCAACAAGTCGAGCTTTTATGGATAAAACATTTTTATCCGTATCAGTTTTTAGTTCCATAAATATTCGCTAGACTCTAAGTCCTCTGAAAGGTGTATCAAGGTTTTAATCTTGAATCACTTATATGGAAACTATCTCGGATTGTATTGGCATTTAGCCAATCCCGGAGTCAGGGCCCATCAACGCTTCCTTGTGTATTGTAGGTATACTGTTGTGTAACAACAATATCTCGTTTGCGCACCTGATAGGTTTGCACGAGCTTTGCCAACGTGGTTCAGCTGCACGTTCGACCGAAGTCCATACATTTTATTGTAGAGACTTCCGTATCAGTCGCAGTAGGAAACAATAGAATCATTTCCAGGGTTTCTTTCCTTTGAACTGATGACGAAGATACTGGTTATTCGTCGAGTTGCACTGTCCTCCCACTCACCTTTTGTAAGAACTATTCTCTTTAAAAGCATACCGTTTTGTGGCAAAACCCTTTGCCTCGGTATAGTGGTGGGGGAATACCCAATGGCTTGGGATAACCATACAAAGTAGCACTTGTCTGATTTGGAATAGGTTTGTAACCTTTTACACAAGCCCCATATTCCAAATGTTAAGAAAAGATATAACATGGTTGGACGTACCATACCATGGCGTCATTTCAACAGACCTGATGGATCTCTTTTCAGTGTAAAAGCCACAGTCTCTAAAGCATCACTCTATAAAAGGGATAATGGCAAATCTATTTATGTCATCTTTGATCTTACCATGTCATAAATGGTTCGATTACATCTCCATAGACTTTCCACTTGCTGTGGTGTTCCGGGAGGTGCAAGTTATGAAACTTTTTTCACAACTCATGAGACATTCGCTAAACTTGTAACTCAAATATTCCTTTCCGCAATCAAATTGCAGAAACATAATTTTCTTGGTACAATAACTTCTACTTCATTTTTGAAAACCTTTTGAATGATTTCAAAAGATCCAGACTTACGTCTCATCAAGTAAATATCCATATATCTACTTGAGTCATTTTTTAAGGTAGGCAAATCCACTGTTTGCAACAACATTTATCGGACTACATACATCAAATGTATGATCACCAATAAGTTATTTGCTCGTTCCTTATGGCCTGTGAACGGTATTTTAGTTAGTTCACCTTTTGGAGGAAAGTTACAAGTGTCAGATGATTCAAAATCAAACGACTTCAAAATCCATCATAATGGAATTTTCCATGTGGGTTTCTCCAATGTGACCAAATGCAGTGCCACACATATGTGGTATTCTTTTAGTCATGCGACATTTAGCGTCAGTGTTATGGATGTATCATATTTTCATCAATATTCATAACATACATCCCATCTAGGATGGAAGCATGGCCCTTCATGTTATTCATAATACTAAACAACAATTATTGTTTTTATGAACAACTCTTTTGCAACAAACATTGTGCAATGGGCTAGAGTGTATGAAACTCTAAAATGAATTATAAAAGTAAACCTAGAGGTAATGTAATATTATCAATATTCATAACATACGTCTCATTCATAATGAAAGTATGGCTCTTATGTTATTCATAACACCGAACATGAAAAGTTCTCTTATGAACAACCTTCTTGCAAGATACCTTATGCAAAGGGCTAGAGTGTGAAACTCTAAAATGAATTATGAAACTTGATACATAGGGAATACACCGATGGAAGGCATAGTAACATTTACTATGTTCCCTGCGTGTATCTAAACCTCATCCCTGGCTAGTCTTTCATGCCATAGCAGTTCTTACATCGAGTTGCAACAGAATGCAATCGAGTGGGTATCTTTGTGATTAACTCACAATACCCAAGAATTAGTGATTAACATGTTTAACCATAATTCCCAAGAACTATATCTTTATCCAGCCTTCTACACATCAAAAACTTTGTATGACATTCATACATGAGCTGGATATTCTAGTCTTCTTTCCTTTTGCCATTATACTTCTAACAGTTTAACTTTTCAGTATTTCTCCTACTCTCAGAAGAAGCATCCAACTTAAGAGTGGCGTTAGCCCCGGACTTCCTAGGCGTGAAAGTATCACTAACACCCTTCGGACACTTCCTTTCTCTTTAAGTTGTTGTTTTATTCACCTTTCATCATATGACAGGCGTTCTCCTGGATCCCTCTCTTATCAGTCTAATGCATAGTAAACTTCTTTACTAGTAGTTTGCAAACAAACATTGCTTTGGATATCTCATATCTTTTATCCTTTGTCTGTCTTTGAAAATGATTTTCAGATTCCATGAATATCACGTAACTATCCATACTTTCGAAGTTCGGGTCTCATGGAAGCAAACATATTGCACTTTGATTGAAAAGGATTTCTAGCTTTTGGATTGAAGGACGAGAGTCACATGATCCATAGCATTAGCGGGAGAATACCAAAAGGATGCGATAGGACAAAGTCCTTCTCGTAACTCTTGAGGATAGTCCTCACATTACGTTACCAACTGTAAAGTTTTAACCAGATATTTAATAGCTATTCAATTTTAATAGGGAAGGTGGAAACGCGAGCCATTATTCTACAATTATTATGCAAATCACACTTAGACATTGTTCAAAATTAAGTGCACTGAGTATTAAAAAAGTTAATTCTACAGTGCGCTCCCACTCAAATCAATATCTCTCATAATTGATTTTGAGTGATGCAAGACCCAACTTTCAATTCAACGTCAAGGATGTAACCATCTCAAGTGACGAGAATTTCAATTGGTAGGCCAACTTGCCAATCACATCTCTATGTGACTCTTGTTCATCTTTCGATGCGTGTATTCCGAGCTCATGACTTTCATGCCTGAACGTCAAGACAACCAAGTTATCTCGCTGCGAGGTCTCAACTCACCCACCTCACACTTCTCTAATCGTTCGTACCCATGTAACCATGTGATACTGTTGGGGAACGTCGCATGGGAAACAAAAAATTTCCTACGCACATGCAAACCTATCCATGGTGATGAGCATCTACGAGAGGGAGAGTGGATCTACATACCCTTGTAGATTGCTAAGCGGGAAGCGTTAAGAAACGCGGTTGGTGTAGTCGAACATCTTCGCGATCCAAATCGCCGAGCGTCCCGCGATCTCATCACGATCCGTCCCGCGATCCAATCACGATCCGTCCCGTGAACTCATCACGATCCATCCCACGATGTCATCATGATCCATCTCATGATCTTGATCACGATCTGTCCCGCGAACTCATCACGATCCGTTCCGCAATCTCATCACGAACCGTCTCGCGATCTCGATCACGGTCCTTCTGATCTAGCACCGAACGGACGGCACCTCCACGTTCAGCACACGTGCAGCTTGATGACGATCTCCACCATCTTGATCCAGCAAGAGGAGATGGAGAGGAGAGAGAGTTCACCGGCAGCGTGACAGCACTCCGGTAATGGTGGTGGAGCAATTCCGGCAGGGCTTCGCCTAAGCACTGCAGAAAACCGATCTAGAGGAGCACCGGTGGAATGGGTAGCACGTGGCCATAAAAACTATGCAAAAACCCTCTATTCCACCAGTATATATAGGAGGGAGGGAGAGGAGGACGCAGCCTTGGCCTCCAAGGCTGTTTGGCTCGGCCGAATTGGGAGGTGGAGGAGGACTCTCCTCCTCCACTCCTAGTAGGACTAGGACTCTTCCTTTTTTGCCTTTTTTTCCTTTTTCCTTTAGGATTTTTGCCTCCTGCGCCATGGGCCTTGTTGTGGATGTTTCTCCAGACCACTAAGGGCTGGTTATCACCCTCCACAGCCCATGGACCCTCTGGGGTCGAAATACCCCTCCCAGAGGTCTCCCGGTACACTACCGGCACTCCCGGTACACTACCGATGAGCCCGAAACTTTTTCGGCGACCAAACTGGGACTTCCTATATATGAATCTTTACCTCCGGACCATTCTAGAGCTCCTCATGACATCCGGGATCTCATCTAGGACTCCGAGCAACCTTCGGTCACCACCATACATAACTCTACACTACCGAAACGTCACAAAACCTTAAGTGTGCAGACCCTACGGGTTCGAGAACTATGTAGACATGACCGAGACACCTCTACGGTCAATAACCAATGGCGGGACCTGGATGTCCACATTGGTTCCTACATATTCTACGAAGATCTTTATCGGTCGAACCTCTATGTCAAGGATTCAGTTAATCTCGTATAACGTTCCCTTTGTTCTTCAGTATGTTACTTGCCCGAGATTCGATCGTCGGTATCTCCATACCTAGTTCAACCTTGTTACTGGCAAGTCTCTTTACTCGTTCCGTAATATAAGATCCCGCAACTAACTATTAGTCACATTGCTTGCAAGGCTCATTGTGATGTTGTATTACCGAGTGGGCCCTGAGATACCTCTCCGTCACACGGAGTAACAAATCCCAGTCTCGATCCATGCCAACTCAAAACAGACCATCGGAGATACCTGTAGAGCACCTTTATAGTCACCCAGTTACGTTGCGACGTTTGATACACACAAGGCACTCCTCCGATATCTGTGAGTTGCATGATCTCATGGTCATAGGAACATATACTTGACATGCGGAATACAAAAGCAATAAACTGACACGATCATATGCTACGTTTGTAGTTTGGGTCTTGTCCATACCATCATTCTCCTAATGATGTGATCCTGTTATCAAATGACATCTCATGTCCATGGCTAGGAAACCTTAACCATCTTTTGATCAACGAACTAGTCTATTAGAGGCATACTAGGGACATGGTTTTGTCTATGTATCCACACATGCATTTAAGTCTTCGATAAATACACTTATAGCATGGATAATAAACGATTATCATGAACAAGGAAATATGATAATATCTAATTTATTATTGCCTCTAGGGCATATTTCCAACAGATACCCCGAAGAGATAGGTGTCGTGACGGTGCTACACTTGGGAGAACACTAACTACTTGATATTTTGTGAGAGATCACCCTAATAAAAAGCAACTACCATGCAATCAAGAAGGGTGCATCAAGAGGGATAAACATCTCAGGCAATTCATAATACCATGATATGGTATAGCCCTTTGTGACGGAGAAGTCTTTCATTCCTTTGTCTTCGGCATTCGTGTCGGTGTTCACCTTTGCGAAGATTGCCACCACCTTGTCGATGCACCAGATAATATTACTGTCTCTATAGCTAATAAAATAAGTGCATTACTTAAGGTTGACACGCAGGTCATTAAAGTGACAATCATATGGCTCCAGCCATCATGTCGAATCATGACCCATAGGTCATGTTAATATTACATCATATAGTCATCTCATACATAATCAAATTAATATGAGCATTGCTATACCACATCATATGCACATGCAAACCATCCTGCAAAACCAAGTTAGACGCCTCTAATCGGTTCATGCAAAAACTTGTTTTACGTGGCTTCTAAGGTTTTAAAACAAACCGAATCTACCAACGTCCATCATCAAGTATGATAATTCAAGCTGCTAGATTAACTTTCCAGGGTGTATAAAACACGAGATAATAAAATCTCGAGCCCCATACTAAACTTCGTCATACGCATGACCCCCGTGCAGATCACATCTGCATTGCCCTTTCATTTGCAAAACATCCATCTTTCTCAACTATGGTGGAACCCAAAGAACTGTTAGCACTTCGTTGATCTGTCTATTAGCATACTCAGGAGCAGCATGAAAGGATCACGGATTGCTAGAACTTTGTGAGATTCGACCATTCCGTCAAGATCAGGACTATGCAAATTCAGGGGAAGCAAAAGGAACATCGGGTAACAGATTTCATATGCTACCCGCACAAATAATTTTCAGCAATAGATCTCATCTACTACCTAATTATATTGTGCAACACCCATACATCTCTATGTATTCTAGATCACAACCTGCATCTACGCATAGCACGGCTCTTGATGCCATTGTAGGGTAACATAGCAGAAAATAAAAAAAGTCCGACCTACGCACCAGCCCAGGACCACTATGGAGACTGCATACAAGGTTTGATCATTTTCGTTACCGACTCGTAGCGCAGCGGAAGTAGAGTCAATGATGATCGGCGATGCAGATCCCCGCAGCTAGGATTCTACAACCTCCCGACCGCGAGGATGTATACCCTCATCTGCCCCGCGGACAGACCTCCGGGAGGCGGTCAGACAATCCCTCTGATGGTGTCGCGGACAGCCGTTCGGGAGGACCTCTGAAACAAGGACCGTCACTCGGAAAACCCTTCAGGAGGACCTCCAAAACTCGGACAGTCACACGGACAGCCCTTCGGGAGGCACTCTCTAACTAAGACCAAAACTACGATCTCTCTACAGAGTTGCACACATACGGTGTCATCTATCCGGCAGGGCTTCGCGGTCCAGAACTAGTTCCCACCGGAACCCAGACAGCCTTTTGGCTCTACGAAACTCTTTTCGTGGGAGTGAGAGAAGAAGCCAGATAATGCATGGCATGTGTATGAGAGTTGGAGTGGTGATGTGATACGTCTCCAACGTATCTAATTTTCCAAACTCTTTTGCCCTTGTTTTGGTCTCTAATTTGCATGATTTGAATGAAACTAACCCGGACTGACGTTGTTTTCAGCAGAACTGCCATGGTGTTGTTTTTGTGCAGAAATAAAAGTTCGCGGAATGACCTGAAAATTGACGAGGAATTTTTGTGGAATATATAAAAAATACTGGCGAAAGAATCAACCGGAGGGGAGGAGCCAGTGGGCCGCGAGCCCAGGAGCCACGACCCCCCTAGGCCGCGCCTGGCGGGCTAGTGGGGCCCACGTGGCCCCTCCGACCTCCTCTCCAGCTCCATATATTCACTTTCGTCCCAGAAAAAATCAAAGAGAAGAAATAATCACGTTTTAAGATACGGAGCCGCCGCCACCACCTGTTTTTCCTCGGGAGGGCAGATCTGGAGTTCGTTCTGGGCTCCGGAGAGGGGAAATCGAAGCCATCGTCATCATTGACCATCCTCCATCGCCAATTTCATGATGCTCTCCATCGTTCGCGAGTAATCTCATCGTAGGCTTGCTGGACGGTGAGGGTTTGGATGAGATCTATCATGTAATCGAGTTAGTTTTGATAGGGTTTGATCCCTAGTATCGACTATGTTCTAAGATTAATGTTGCTACTACTTTCCTATGCTTAATGCTTGTCACTAGGGCCCGAGTGCCATGATTTCAGATCGGAACCTATTATGTTTTCATCAATATATGTGAGTTCTTGATCCTATTTTGCAAGTTGTAGTCACCTACTATGTGTTATGACCCGGCAACCCCGGAGTGACAATAGCCGGAACCACTCCCGAAGATGACCATAGTATGAGGATTCCGTGTATTCACCATGTGTTAATGCTTTGTTCTAGTACTCTATTAAAAGGAGACCTTAATATCCCTAAGTTTCCATTAGGAACCCGCTGCCACGGGAGGGATGGACAAAAGATGTCATGCAAGTTCTTTTCCTATAAGCACGTATGACTATATACGGAATACATGCCTACATTACATTGACGAACTAGAGCTAGTTACATATCACCTTATGTTATAACTGTTACATGATAAATGCCAGCCAACATAATTATCCATCACCGGTCTAATGCCTATGAGCTTTTTCTATACTGGTCTTTGCTACGTTACTTTACCGCTACTGCTGTTACACTTGCTACACAAATCACTACTGCTACTGCTGCTACTATTACTGTTACTATAATATTACTTTTCTACTAAAAACTTTGCTGCAGATATTAAATCTTTCAGGTGTGGTTGAATTGACAACTCAACTGCTAATACTCGAGGATATTCTTTGGATCCCCTTGTGTCGAATCAATAAATTTGGGTTGAATACTCTACCCTCGAAAACTGTTGCGATCCCCTATACTTGTGGGTTATCAAGACCTTTTTCTGGCGCCGTTGCCGAGGAGCATAGCTCTATTCTCTGAGTTACTTGGGATTTATATCTATTGATCACTATGAAGAAATTGCGAGATCCAAAAACTAAAGTTCTGCCCTCAACTATGAGGACAGGTAAGGAACTGCCATCGAGCTCTGCACTTGATTCACCTTCTGTTATGAGTAAATTTGCGACACCGCCACCTGCTATTAATTCTGATATGTCGCCTATGCTTGATGATGCTACTTCTTCTATACAGATAATTATGATGATGATTTTCTTTACAATGAGATGCCACTTGGTGAATTTCTGGATACACAAATTGCTAGAGTTACTACTGAATCAAATGATACTTCTAAAACTGATGAAATTATTGAAACTGAACCTGCTGTTACACCTGTTAGACCTAGCCCTCCTAGATATGAATTGCCTAATACCTAAGGGTTATGTTATGGAAGGAGAGGTAGCTGAAGACTTTCTTGCCTGTAAGGATAGCTATGATCTTGAGAAATTATTATGCAAGTGGAAAGAAAAATCTCTGAATGCTAGAATGAAATATGATCCTAAGTTTGCTGCTTCACCTATCTTTATTACTGATAAGGATTATGAGTTCTCTGTCTATCCTGAGTTAATCACTTTGGTTGAACCTAATCCTTTTCATGGTTATGAATCTGAAACTGTTGTAGCACATCTTACTAAACTGAATGATATTGCCACCCTATTTACTAATGAGGAAAAAATTCGCTATTACTATATTCTTAAGTTGTTTCCTTTCTCACTAAAGGGCGATGCTAAAACCTGGTTTACCTCTCTTGCTCCTGGTTGTGTGCGTAGTCCCCGGGATATGGTATACTACTTCTCTGAGAAATATTTTCCTGCCCATAAGAAACAAGCTGCCTTGTAGGATATATATAACGTTGTGCAAATTGAAGAAGAAAGTCTCCCACAAGCTTGGGGGAGGCTTGTTCAGTTACTTAATGCTTTGCCTGATCACCCTCTTAAGAAAAATGAAATACTTGATATCTTTTATAATGGACTAACCAATGCCTTTAGGGACCACCTAGATAGTTGTGTTGGTTGTGTTTTCAGGGAACGAACTGTGGAACAAGCTGAAATTCTATTAAATAATATCTTGAGCAATGATAATGCTTGGACTATTCCCGAACCACCCCCGAAGCCAACTCCGAAGAAAAGAGGTATTTTATTCCTCAGTCCTGAAGATATGCAAGAAGCAAAGAAATATATGCGAGAGAAAGGTATTAAATCTAAAGATGTTAAGAATTTACCACCTATTGAAGAGATACATGGTCTTGATAACCCGACACAGGTAATAGAGGTAAATTCTCTCCGTAGATTCAATGTGAGTGATATTCCTTATGATAAACCTGCTACCTTATGTTTAGATGAATTTGATAACTTTGTCATCAAACAACAAAGTTTTAATGATTATGTTAGCAGACAACTGGAACAAAATGCTCGCAAGATTAATCGTATAAGTGCTTGTGTGGATAGAAATGTCAATGATCTTAAGCTTATTAGTAAACATGCTTCTATGGTCACTACTCAAGTTGAACAAGTACTTAAGGCTCAAAATGACTTGCTTAATGAATTGAATGATAATTCTATTAAAGTTGTCACTAGAGGTGGTAGAATGACTCAGGAACCTTTGTATCCTGAGGTCCATCCTAAAAGAATTGAGCAAGATTCTCAAGGAATTAATACTGATGCACCTAGTCATCCTGGTAATAAGAAAAAGAAAGATGATAGGACCTTGTATGCTAGTAAACCTGTTTCTGTTACACCTGAGAATCCAAATGATATATCTATTTCTGATGCTGAGACACAATCTGGTGATGAACATGAACCTAGTGATAATATTGATAATGATGTTCATATTGATTCTCAACCTAGTAATGATAATGATGTGGAAATTGAACCTGCTATTGATCCTGATAACCCACAACCTAAGAATAAAAGATATGATAAGAGTGATTTTATTGCTAAAAAGCACGGTAAAGAAAGAGAACCATGGGTTCAGAAACCCAATCCCTTTCCTCCCAAACCATCCAAGAAAAAGGATGATGAGGATTTTGAGCGCTTTGTTGAAATGATTAGACCTATCTTCTTGCAAATGCGTTTGACTGATATGCTTAAAATGTCCCCTTATGCTAAATACATGAAAGATATTGTGACAAATAAAAGAAAGATACCTGATATTGAGATTTCCACCATGCTTGCCAATTACACTTTTAAGGGTGGGACTCCTAAGAAACTAGGTGATCCTGGAGTACCCATTATACCTTGATCCATTAAAGGAAATTATGTTAGAACTGCTTTATGTGATCTTGGAGCCGGTGTTAGTGCTATGCCTCTTTCTTTATATCGTAGACTTGAATTAGATAAGTTGAGACCTACTGAAATTTCTTTGCAAATGGCCGACAAATCAACTGCTTTACCTATCGGCATTTGCGAGGATGTGCCTGTTGTGGTTGCAAACGTTACTATCTTAACAGACTTTGTTATCCTTGATATTCCCGACGATGATGCCATGGAAATCATCCTTGGAAGACCCTTTTTAAACACTACAGGAGCTATTATTGATCGCAACAAAGGCAATGTCACTTTCTATGTCAATGGTAATGAGCACACAGTGCACTTTCCAAAGAAACAATACTGGATTCATTGCATAAGTCCTATTGAAAGATCTTCGTCCTTTATTGTTGGAAGCTTTGAAATTCCTTTACCTATTGTCAAGATGAGATATGATATACTTATTGTTGGGGATATGCATATCCCCATTGAGGTAACCTAGTGATTTTTCGAAGATTCTCCGGTTTCATGTGATTCGGAAAAAGTTTGTCAAGGAGACTTGATCAACCTCATTGATGGATTTCTTTCGATGACCATGAGATGGATGAATCTAGAAGTCACAACCTTTTGTTCTCAACTTTTACTTTCTATTATTTAGTAGAAAAATAATAAATATAGCATTATTTTCCTGTTTTCTGCATTATCCGTCCAATAAAAAAATGACCTGAAAATAAAAGTTCTTCAAATACCCTGAAATTTTAGTATGGCTTTTTCTGGAATATTTAATTTTTTTTGAAACAAATAACTAGTCAGGGGGATGCACCAGTGGGCTACGAGCCTAGGAGGCGCGACCACCCCCCTGGCCGCGCCTGGCAGGCTCGTGGGGCCCACGTGGCCCCCTCCACTTCTTCCTGCCCCCAACTCCTACTTATACCTCCAGAAAAAATCATCCCATAGCTCAAACCCGAGTTCTTGCTCATTTTGCTGCGTTTTTTGATCTCCTTGTGTAAAACTCTATTCACCGAACTGTTTTAGGGAATTGTTCCTTGGTATGTGACTCCTCCATTGGTCCAATTAGTTTTTGTTCTAGTGCTTTATTCATTGCATATTATTGCTGCCATGGTGACCCTGTTCTTGAGCTTTGCATGTTAATTTTATTTGTTCCCAAGTAGTTTTGATGCAAGATATGGCCTCTAGGTACTTATAGGAGTAGTTACTATGAGTTTTGTTAAGTTTTATTCACTTTTATTTTCAGTCACTAAAAATTTCAGTATTATTTCAGAAAAAGGAAAATGTTTAGGAAGAGCTATCATGGTGGCTCCTCAAGCAAGAGGGGTCCCCGTCTCGCGATTCGGGAGCCCAATTATTATCAGCCGAGGGATGCACTGGTGTAACCATGTGAATGGCCTTCCGACGAATTCATGATTGAAGCAGGCTTCAAGGACGAGTTTGATACATTTATCCGTAACGCCGGGCTCGAAGAATTCATCTCCGATAAATGTGAACAGTATACTTCCCTCACTGCCTCCTTTGTCCGTAGATTTAAATTTTTATCTGGCCGTAACACATCCATATTGTTTGATCTTTATGATAAATCGTATACCATGGATTTAGAAGATTTTAATAGAATATGTATGATACCTGATTGGGGTAGTCCCAATGAACCTCTTAAGTCCTCGGTTAGAGATTTTCTTTCCAGTATAACTGTCGGAGAGACTAGAGATATTACACAGGCTACCATAGGGAGCATTCATTTTCCTGCTTTACATTATTTTGCCCTCTTCGTAGGTAGATGCGTTAATGGTAAGCATGATCATAGCCACCTCTGCGCACCTGACATCAGTATACTTAAGAGTGCAGTAACAGGTGACAGACGTTTTAACATGGGAGCTATAATTTCTAGGAGACTAAATAACAATGCTAATGAAGGAGATTTCTTTGGTGGGATCTATGCCACTCGCCTAGCTAATTATTTTAGAATACCCATTCCGACTGGAGATCCCCCGCTTCACAGTGCTTTCCTTGATCGTGTTGCTATGATGCATTTCCAGTTCCTCGAGAGGAGCAATTAGTCCCTCCTATACCGGTTAATATTTAATCGATAACATGTTTTCCATATTACTCTTCCTGCTCCTGCCTTCTTTGATTTTCAGGGAAAACAAAGATATTACATAACCAGAGAAGAGGCAGAGGAGTATGAGAGATAAGTGAAGGCTGCTCACCTTCGTGAGGCAGCTATTCAGGCGGTAGCTGCCGCGTCCCAGTACAAGCCACACTATGATTTTGGATACGCTCCAGAGTACCCCGGATCCGGTTACTTTCTTCCTTGGGAGTAGACCAACTTAGGCCAAAAGCCTAAGCTGTGGGGAGTACGTGTTTCTCACCGACTTTATATTCCTGTTCACCCATTCACTTTGATAGTCGGTGGTCACACTTTTTCATTGTATCATCCATGCTAGTTTATTTTCTTTTTCTTGCATTATTCTTGTGTGTTTGATTAAATTGAGAAAACCCAAAAAAATTAAAAACAAGAAAAACAAAAAATAATTAGTTGTAACTTTACATTCTTGCATGCTTAGTAGTAATTAAGAAAAGAAAACCCCAAAATATTTCCCGTTCTTGTTTTGCTTGTTGGGAGCTTTCCCGTGTAAATAGTTTTCTTTTTCTTTGGGTGAAGGTAGAAGACCATGATTAAAATGATTAGTGGCTCTCATATGCATTATTGTTTATTCGTCAAAGAACCATATTACTTTGTCTTCTCCTCTGAGTTTGCTTGCAGATTCCAGCTTAGTCCAATGCACAAACACTCTTATTATTATTCACATCATTCGGTCATGCAAGTAAAAGGCAATAATGACGATATATGATGAAGTGACTGGGCCTGGACAAGCTGGTATGAACTCGATCTATTTTGTTTTTGTAAATATGACTAGCTCATCGTTCCTAATTCATCATTGTTATGAGAGAAACATGTTTGCAATGACAACTTAGAGATCATAGTTTCTTATGCCATGCTTAATTAGCTAGGAGCTTATAATGGTTTTTCTTGGATGCCAACATGAATTTTAAAATGATTGTGGTGTAGTATGATAGGATGGTATCCTCCTTTGAATGATTCAAGAGGCTTGACTTGGCACACTTTTGTATAATAGGAATTAATTATAAATAGGTATTCCGTTTCATCTAGGAAAAGAACCTAAAAATATTCCTTGACTTGAATAAAATCTGGAGTTGTGTTGTATAAGTGAGCATGAATTTCTTATCATTCAATGAGCATCTTGTATTTCATAAAAATTGGGGGTTATATAGTCCTTACGTAAGGGCCAGCCTATCCAACTTTCAGGCATTAGGATACGTTTAAGGCGCGGATGATTATCATAAGAGATTCCCACCATATCATAAGATTCGCGTTCTTGAAAATCGGCACTTCTCCAAATCCAGAAGACAGACGGAATTCTAGGATTATCCTTTTGGGCAAAGACGTTCATGCATGTAGTTGAAACAAAATCAACATAGCCTCCACGATATTCATGTTCATGGTGATTTATATCCTACTCATACTTGCACTCAATGTTGGTTAATCTCATGCATGTTTATGACTGTTGTCGCTCTCTAGTTGGTCGCTTCCCAGTCTTTTGCTAGCCTTCACTTGTACTAAGCGAGAATAGTGCTTGTGCATCCACTTCCATAAACCCAAAGTTGTTCCGTATGAGTCCACCATATCTACCTATATGCGGTATCTACCTGCCATTCCAAGTAAATTTGCATGTGCCACTCTCTAAACCTTCAAATAATAATCTGTTTTGTATGCCTGAACCGCTCATGTGGTGACAAGGGGCAGTCAGTATCTTCCAGGCTAGGCATGTTATCCTCGATATGTGTTTATTCACTATCACTCACGAGAAAGGGGCCGGTAATCGGAATGCCCAGTTCCAAGTTCAAATCAAATAAAAATATAATTGCAAACAAAAACTCCCCCAGGATTGTTGTTGGTATGGACGGTACCCGAGGATTCGGCTAGCCGTGGAGTGTGATTGATTGGTGGTTGGGGGAGTCAAAACTTTACTATTCTGTTTGGGAACTGCCTATAATATGTGTAGCATGGAGGATGTTGAAAACTCTTGGTCATTGCGTTGACAATGAAAGTATATCACCTCCAAAATTATTCATCTCTGTTAAAAAAGATTGAGATCTGGCACATCTGCAAATCAATGCTTCCCTCTGCGAAGGGCCTATCTATTTACATTGTTGTTGAGTCATCCTCTTATTAAAATCACGAGCTAGAGAGTACCTCCGTCATTTGTATGCTTTGCTATTAATTGATATTGAGTATGATTATGACTGGATCTTCTTTGCCATGAATTACAATTTCTAGTCAGCCCTTGGTCTTTGAAGGTGCTCTGCATTTATATTTTGCGGTCTCAGAAAGAGCTAGCGAGATACCATCTATTCATACTGTATCATGATTGTTTTGATTGAAGTGTTGACGTTTGAAACTTATTATTATTGCTCGCTAGTTAATTACGCCATTGATATGAGTATACCATGAGACCTAAATGTCATTGCTTATGTGGTTCGCTTATGATCTTGCTGAAAATCTGAATATGAGTTAGACATAATTGCAACAACAAGATCAAACAGAGTTCGTAAAAGTTTTTCTTTTGTCTCTTTCAGTTTATCAACTAAATTGCTTGAGGACAATCAAGGATTTAAGCTTGGGGGAGTTGATATGTCTCCAACGTATCTACTTTTCCAAACTCTTTTGCCCTTGTTTTGGACTCTAATTTGCATGATTTGAATGAAACTAACTCGGACTAACGCTGTTTTCAGCAGAACTGCCATGGTGTTGTTTTTGTGCAGAAATAAAAGTTCTCGGAATGACCTGAAAATTGACAAGGAATTTTTGAGGAATATATAAAAAATACTGGCGAAAGAATCAACCGGAGGGGAGGAGCCAGTGGGCCACGAGCCCAGGAGCCGCGACCCCTCGTAGGCCATGCCTGTCGGGCTCGTGGGGCCCGCATGGCCCCTCCGACCTCCTCTCCGGCTCCATATATTCACTTTCGTCCCAGAAAAAATCAGAGAGAAGAAATAATCGCGTTTTACGATACGGAGCCGCCGCCACCACCTGTTCTTCCTCGGGAGGGCAGATCTGGAGTCCGTTCTGGGCTCCGGAGAGGGGAAATCGAAGCCATCGTCATCATCAACCATCCTCCATCACCAATTTCATGATGCTATCCATTGTTCGTGAGTAATCTCATCGTAGGCTTGCTGGACGGTGAGGGTTTGTATGAGATCTATCATGTAATCGAGTTAGTTTTGATAGGGTTTGATCCCTAGTATCCACTATGTTCTAAGATTGATGTTGCTACTACTTTGCTATGCTTAATGCTTGTCACTACGACCCGAGTGCCATGATTTCAGGTATGAACCTATTATGTTTTCATCAATATATGTGAGTTCTTAATCCTATTTTGCAAGTTGTAGTCTCCTACTATGAGTTATGACCCGGCAACCCCGTAGTGACAATAGCCGGAACCACTCCCGGATATGACCATAGCATGAGGATTCCATGTATTCACCATGTGTTAATGCTTTGTTCCGGTACTCTATTAAAAGGAGACCTTAATATCCCTAAGTTTCCATTAGGACCCCGCTGCCACGAGAGGGATGGACAAAAGATGTCATCCAAGTTCTTTTCCATAAGCATGTATGACTATATACGGAATACATGCCTACATTACATTGACGAACTGGAGCTAGTTACATATCACCTTATGTTATAACTGTTACATGATAAATGCCATCCAACATAATTATCCATCACCGATCCAATGCCTGCGAGCTTTTCCTATACTGGTCTTTGCTACGTTACTTTACCGCTACTGATGTTACACTTGCTACACAAATCACTACTGCTACTGCTGCTACTGTTACTATTACTATCATGTTACTTTGCTACTAAAAAATTTTCTACAAATATTAAATCTTTCAGGTGTGGTTGAATTGACAACTCAACTGCTAATACTCGAGGATATTCTTTGGCTCTCCTTGTGTCGAATCAATAAATTTGGGTTGAATACTCTACCCTCGAAAACTGTTGCGATCCCCTATACTTGTGGGTTATCATGATGGAGAGCTCCTCTCCACCTCCTTTTATAGTTGAAGGAGGGGGTGGTGGTGGCTGAAATGTCAGCCACATGACAAGCACCCACAAAACAAGGAAGCATGTTCCTACCAAACATGGAGAAAACATGTTCCTTTTGTCCATGGTGTTCCTCCATGGGGCCCCACCTTCCTCCCAACACTCTCCACCATTTGTGGAGGCTGCCCCCACCATGGGCCCCCCCAACACCTTTTGTCCAGCAACAAGGGGCTGCCCCCAAAAAGGGAAGCCCCCCAAAACAGCCCCATGAAACGTGGGATCTTGTCCCCTCACGCTGGGATAATATGTTTTCCGCAACTATTACTTCTGAAAAATTCTGGAAGCTCCCAGAACATTTTGGCGCCCTCTAAAATTATCTGGACACGCTTCGGAACATTTCCGGTATGGTGGTTTAATTTAAAACCATCTTCGTTTATCCGGTAAACAATTCCGGCAGCTCCGAAAACCCTTTCCGGTTTTTTCTCCGAAAAATTACAGAAATTACCAGACCGATCTGGCAACCTCCAAAACATTCCCGATGCTTGCCAAAATCTTTTTGGATCAATGGTTTTATCCGGAACAACTTTTCGGTTTTACCGAAACTTTTTCGGTGTTCTCTCCGGAACTTTTCCGCTGTCTCCGAAACTATTTCAGGGACTTTCTCTCGGACTCCTTGTCTAGTATTCAACAGATAGATGACCCTTAAGCGTGTGACCCTATAGGTTCGGTGAAGTATAGACATGACCCGGAACTCCTTCCGATCAATGATCAACATCGGAGCCGTGGACACCCATATTGACCCCTATACCCACACGAATGAATATTCGAGTGAACCTCCAGTTGTCGTGTGCTATTCCTGTTGCATCGCAATATGTTACAAATACCCGAGATGAGACATGTTGGCATCCCCGTGGATCAATAACTTGTCCACTATGCTAGTTACCTCGTTACCGGTGTTGTTCTCTTTTCTTGTTCCTGTGTTTCGGCATCCCCGTGATCAAATCACAAAGTGTCTGGCCAGACGATGATGGATACCGTAACACCGACTGGGCCCAAAGATATCTCTCCATCGTCGGAGGAGCAAATCCCAATCTTGAGCTATCAGGTTACTTGACATACTTTTCCATGAACACGTAAGCCGCCGTAATAGCCACCCATTTACGGATGACGTTTAACAAACCCCAAAGTTCATGAAGCAAGCATGAAGAAACTCGATACTCTCATGGTCTAAGGAATTATGTAAATATTAACTTCTCTGTGTTATTAACCATTAACTTATGACGAATGTATCTCTATGACAGCCTGGGACCGACATTCCAGAAGATTCCAGAAGATTCCCCTTTTATATCCATTCTCATCTGTGTTCGTCTGGTTGTCGCATTCATCATCGCATCGTCCGCATCATCTGCATTGCATCGTCAGCCGTTTTTGAAAACTTGCATCCATTCGTAGTCGCCGGTTCTCTCCGTTTCGCGTTGCCCGTTTTGAGACCAACCACACACGCACGCGCTCGCGACATCATTTAAATAAAACCATTTTTAAGTGCGCGCAAAAGTATTCTTGGATTGGGACGAAACTTGGCATGCGGTCTTGTTATAGCATAGGTAGAACGCCTGCCGATTTTCGTCGCGATCCGAGTTCGTTTGATACCCCGACGGTCAACCGTAGCAGTGCGGTCATCGGTTATTCGTCGGACGTTTTTTGCTATTTAAAAAAATCATGTCACGGGCTGCAACTTCCCTCTCATCTCCACCTAGACCATCTAGACAGCCCCGCAGCCAACCTAGCCTACCCCACGACCAGAGCCGTCCGATCGCGATCGGAGGGTCCGAAAACAGACAAAACTCCCTAAACCTAGCCCACTTGTTATATATAGTCCAACCCTAAAATCTAGGAGCTTTGTCCCTCTCCGCCACCACATCTCTCGCTGCCTTCCTTGGGATCCATCCCGCACCAACCAGCTGCAGCCAAACCACACCCGATCTGGACCACCGGATCTCAGATCCAATGGCCCAGGGCACCCCCGCAGCCCTGCAGCTCCCCTGCTCCCGCAACCTCCCCGATCCCGTTATGGATCGAGGGAACGAAGCCGCGTCCCCCTCCAGCGACTACCACCGGAGCCAGTCGCCACCGGCGACCAAGAGCCGCTGGAGTCTCGCGTTCCCAGCCCCAAGTCCGGCCAACTCCTCGCCTCTCTCCTGCAGCTCCCACAAGACAACGGAGCCGGTCGCCGTGCTATCCAGGAGCTCTTCCAGCCTTGCGTCGCCCAAGCAAGCCGCCATCGACCGCACGGATGCCATGCCCGACGTGTTGGCTCCTCGTCTCCTCATCGGACCCAGGCCAGGCCCTGTGTTCCTTCCCTCGCCTTGCCTCAGCCTCGTCCGTCTCTCCCCCTCTCAATTTCTCTCCCGCCCCGTTCCAGGATCCGCCGTGCCATGGGAGGGTCTGGGGCTCCATGCCTGTTGGGGAATGTTGCATGGGAAACAAAAAAATTCTACGCACACGCAGATCTATCCATGGTGATGAGCATCTACGAGAGGGAAAGTGGATCTACATACCCTTGTAGATCGCTAAGCAGGAAGCGTTAAGAAACACAGTTGGTGTAGTCAAACGTCTTTGCGATTCAAATCGCCAAGCGTCCCACGATCCAATGACGAACTGTCCTGCGATTTCGTCACGATCCGTCCCGCGATCCAATCACGAACGTCTCGTGGCCTTGATCACGGTCCTTCCGATCTAGCACCGAACGGACGGCACCTCCGGTTCAGCACATGTGCAGCTTGATGACGATCTCCGTCTTCTTGATCCAGCAAGAGGGAGCGGAGAAGTAGATGAGTTCACCCGCAGCGTGACGGTGCTCCGGGGACGGTGGTGGAGGAATTCCGGCAGGGCTTCGCCTAAGCGCTACACAAAAACCGATCTAGAGGAGACTGGAGGAACGGGTAGCACGTGGCTGTTAAATCAAGTGCAAAACACCCAATACCTACAATATATATAGGAGGAGAGGAGAGGAGTCCTTGCACAAGGGCTGGCCCTCCTAGGAGTCGGCCGAAGTGGGAGGTGGAGGAGGACTCTCCTCCTCCAATCCTAGTAGGACTAGGATTCCTCCTTTTTGCCTTTTTTCCACCTTTTTCCTTTGGGTTTCTTTATTTCAGCCACATGGGCCTATTGTGGTTGTTACACCAGCCCACTAAGGGCTGGTTATTACTTTCCCACAGCCCATGCAGCCTCTTGGGTTGAAATACCCCTCCCGGAGGTCTCCCGGTACACTACCGGCACTCCCGGTACACTACCGATAAGCCCGAAACTTTTCCGGCGACCAAAACGGGACTTCCTATATATGAATATTTACCTCCGGACCATTCCGGAGCTCCTCGTGACGTTAGGGATACCATCCGGGACTCCAAACAACCTTCGGTCACCACCATACATAACTCTATACTACCGAAACGTCACCAAACCTTAAGTGTGCAGACCCTGCGGGTTCGAGAACTATGTAGACATGACCGAGACACCTCTACGGTCAATAACCAATGGCGGGGCCTGGATTTCCACATTGGTTCCTACATATTCTATGAATATCTTTATCGGTCGAACCTCTATGTCAAGGATTCAGTTAATCCCGTATGATGTTCCCTTTGTTCTTCGGTATGTTACTTGCCCGAGATTCGATCGTCGGTATCTCCATACCTAGTTCAACCTCGTTGCCGGCAAGTCTCTTTACTCGTTCTGTAATACAAGATCCCGTGACTAACACTTAGTCACATTTCTTGCAAGGCTTGTTGTGATGTTGTATTACCGAGTGGGCCCTGAGATACCTCTCCGTCATACGGAGTAACAAATCCCAATCTTGATCCATGCCAACTCAATAGACACCCTCGGAGATACCTGTAGAGCACCTTTATAGTCACCCAGTTACGTTGCGACGTTTGATACACACAAGGCACTCCTCCGATGTCCGTGAGTTGCATGATCTCATGGTCATAGGAACACATACTTGACATGCAGAAAACAGTAGCAATAAACTGACATGATCATATGCTATGTTTGTAGTTTGGGTC
Organism: Hordeum marinum; assembly: GCA_022496015.1. Classification (NCBI taxonomy): domain Eukaryota; kingdom Viridiplantae; phylum Streptophyta; class Magnoliopsida; order Poales; family Poaceae; genus Hordeum; species Hordeum marinum. The sequence continues at coordinate 4,540,836 of CM039673.1, forward strand.
TTGTCCATCACATCATTCTCCTAATGATGTGATCCCGTTATCAAATGACATCACATGCCAATGGCTAGGAAACCTTGACCATCTTTGATCAATGAGCTAGTTCACTAGAGGCATACTAGGGACATAGTATTGTCTATTTATCCGCACATGCAATGTGTTTCCAATCAATACAATTATAGCATGGATAATAAACGATTATCATGAACAAGGAAATACAAAAATAAACACTTTATTTATTGACTCTAGGGCATATTTCCAACAGTCTCCCACTTGCACTAGAGTCAATAATCTAGTTCACATCACTATGTGATTTACATTGTAATGAATCGAACAACCATGCAGTTGTGGTGTTGATCATGTTTAGCCCTTGAAGAGGTTTAGTCAACGGGTCTGCAACATTCAGATCCGTGTGCACTTTGCAAATATTTATGTCCTTCTCCTCGATGTAATACCGGATGGAGTTGAAGCGTCGCTTTATGTGTCTGGTCCTCTTGTGAAACCTTGGTTCCTTGGCTAGAGCAATGGCACCAGTGTTGTCACAGAACAGGTTCACTAGATCCAGTGCACTAGGCACTACTCCAAGATCTGTCATGAACTGCTTCATCCAGACACCTTCCTTTGCCGCCTCCGAGGCTGCGATGTACTCCGCTTCGCACGTAGAATCAGCTACCACGCTTTGCTTGGAACTGCACCAGCTTACCACTCCCTCGTTAAGAATAAATATGTATCCGGTTTGCTACTTAGAGTCATCGGATCAGTTTCAAAACTTGGATCGACGTAACCCTTTACGACGAGCTCTTCATCACCTCCATAAATGAGAAACATTTCCTTAGTCCTTTTCAGGTACTTAAGGATATTCTTGACCGCTTGCCAGTGCTCCATTCCACGATCACTTTGGAACCTTCACGCTTTCCACCATTTCTATTTGTTTCCAATCAGCAATATGTCATCCACACATAATACTAGAAACGCTATAGAGCTCCCACTCACTTTCATGTAAATACAAGCTTCTCCATAAACTTGTATAAACTCAAACGCTTTGATCACCTCATCAAAGCACTGATTCCAACTCCGAGATGCTTGCACCAGTCCATAAATGGATCGCTGGAGTTTGCAAAGTTTGTCAGCATTCTCTGGATCGACAAAACCTTAGGGTTGCATCATATACAACTCTTCCTCAAGGAAACCGTTGAGGAACGCCGTTTTGACATCCATCTGCCAAATTTCATAGTCGAAATAAGAAGCAATTGCCAACATGATTCTGACAAACTTAAGCATCGCTACGGGTGAGAACGTCTCATCGTAGTCAACTCCTTGAACTTGTGAAAAACCCTTTGCCACAAGTCGAGCTTTATAGACAGTGATATTACCGTCCGAGTCTGTCTTCTTCTTAAAGATCCATTTGTTCTGAATGGCCTTTCGCCCTTCAGGTAATACTTCCAAAGTCCATACTTTGTTTTCATACATGGATCCCATCTCGGATTTCACGGCCTCTATCCATTTCTCGGAATCCGGGCCCATCACTGCTCCTCCATAGCTCGTAGGTTCATTGTTGTCCAACAACATGACCTTTAAGACTGGGTTGCCGTACCACTCAGGAGTAGTATGCGCCCTTGTCGACCTACGAGGTTCAATAGTAGCTTGATCTGAAGCTTCATGATCATCATCATTAACTTCCTCTTCAACCGTCGTAGGTTCCACAGAAACAACTTTCTGTGTTGCACTACTTTCTCGTTGAAGTAAAGGTTCAATAACCTCATCAAGCTCCATCTTCCTCCCACTCAATTCTTTCGAGAGAAACTCTTCCTCAAGAAATGTTCCGTTCTTAGTGACAAACCCTTTTCCTTCGGATCTGAGATAGAACGTATACCCGACTGTCTCTTTCGGGTATTCTATGAAGACACATTTCTCCGCTTTGGGTTCCAGCTTTTCAGGCTGAAGCTTTTTGACATAAGCATCACATCCCCAAACTTTAAGAAACGACAACTTTGGCCTTTTGCCAAACCATAGTTCATATGGCGTCGTCTCAACGGATTTTGATGTTGCCCTATTGAAAGTGAATGCAGCTGTCTCTAATGCATAACCCCAAAACGATAGTGGCAAATCAGAAAGAGACATCATAGAACGCACCATATCTAATAAGGTTCGATTACGACGTTCGGACACACCATTACGCTGTGGTGTTCCGGGCGGTGTCAACTGTGAAACAATTCCACATTGTCTTAAGTGACTGCCAAACTCATAACTCAGATATTCACCTCCTCTAGATCGGAGGAACTTAATCTTCTTGTTACGATGATTCTCAACTTCACTCTGAAATTGCTTGAACTTTTCAAATGTTTCAGACTTGTGTTTCATTAAGTAAATATACCCATATCTACTCAAGTCATCAGTGAAGGTGAGAAAATAACGATATCCACCACGCGCTGCAACATTCATTGGACCGCACACATCAGTATGTATGATTCCCAATAAGTCACTTGCCCATTCCATTGTTCCAGAGAATGGCGTTTTAGTCATCTTGCCCATGAGGCATGGTTCACATGTGTCAAGTGATTAAAAATCAAGTGACTCCAAAAGTCCATCAGCATGGAGCTTCCTCATGCGTTTTACACCAATATGACCTAAACGGCAGTGCCACAAGAAAGTGGTACTATCATTATCAACTCTACATCTTTTGGCATCAATGTTATGAACATGTGTGTCATCACTATCAAGATTCAATATGAATAAACCCCTAAGATCGGGTGCATGACCATAAAAGATATTACTCATATAAATAGAACAACCTTTATTCTCTAATTTAAATGAGTAACCGTCTCTAAATAAACAAGATCCAGATATAATATTCATGCTTAACGCAGGCACTAAATAACAATTATTCAGGTTCATCACTAATCCCAATGGTAATCGAAGAGAGAGCGTGCCGATGGCGATCACATCAACCTTGGAACCATTTCCCACGCGCATCGTCACTTCGTCCTTCGCCAGCCTTTGTTTAGTCCGTAGTTCCTGCTTTGAGTTGCAAATGTGAGCAACCGAACCGGTATCAAATACCCAGGCACTACTACGAGAGCTAGTAAGGTACACATCAATAACATGTATATCATATATACCTTGTTTGTCGTTGGCCGCCTTCTTGTCAGCCAGGTACTTGGGGCACTTCCCCTTCCAGTGACCAGTTCCTTTGCAATGAAAGCACTCACTTTCTGGCTTAGGTCCATGCTTAGGCTTCTTTGTAGGAGTAGCAACTGCTTTGCCCTCCCTCTTGGTTTTACCCTTCTTGCCTTTGCCCTTGCCATTTTTCTTGAAACTAGTGGTTTTATTGACCATCAACACTTGATGTTCTTTCTGGATTTCAGACTCACCGACTTTCAGCATCGCAAACAGCTCGACGACTGACTTGTTCTTCCCGTGCATGTTATAGTTCATTACAAAGCTCTTGTAACTAGGTGGCAGTGATTGAAGAACTCTGTCAGTGATTGCCTCTGTGGAAGGGTAATTCCCAACTCCGCTAGACGATTTGAATACCCAGACATTCTGAGTATGTGCTCACTGATAGACCCGTTCTCCTCCATCTTGCAAGCATAGAATTTATCGGAGGTCTCATACCTCTCGATCTGGGCATTCTTCTGAAAGATAAACTTCAACTCCTAGAACATCTCATATGCTCCATGACGTTCAAAACGTCTTTGAAATCCCGGTTCTAAGCCATACAATATTGCACACTGAACTATTGAGTAGTCTCCAGCACGAGCCTCCCAAGCATTCTTAACGTCTTCGGAGGTCATGTCTTCTGGTTGGTTACCAAGCGGTGCATTAAGGACATATTGTTTCTTGGAATCCGTGAGGATAATCCTCAGATTACGGGCCCAGTCAACAAAGTTACTTGCATCATCTTTCAACTTAGCTTTCTCTAGGAACGCATTAAAATTCAGGGGTGCTACTGGTGCAGACCCTGTGGGTTCGAGAACTATGTAGACATGACCGAGACACCTCTACGGTCAATAACCAATGGCGGGGCCTAGATGTCCACATTGGTTCCTACATATTCTACGAAGATCTTTATTGGTCGAACCTCTATGTCAAGGATTCAGTTAATCCTGTATGATGTTCCCTTTATTCTTCGGTATGTTACTTGCCCGAGATTCGATCGTCGGTATCTCCATACCTAGTTCAACCTCATTACCGGCAAGTCTCTTTACTCGTTCCGTAATACAAGATCCCATGACTAACACTTAGTCACATTGCTTGCAAGGCTTGTTGTGATGTTGTATTACCGAGTGGGCCCTAAGATACCCCTCCGTCACACGGAGTAACAAATCCCAGTCTTGATCCATGCCAACTCAATAGACATCGTCGGAGATACCTATAGAGTACCTTTATCGTCACCCAGTTACGTTGTGACGTTTGATACACACAAGGCACTCCTCCGATGTCCGTGAGTTGCATGATCTCATGGTCATAGGAACACATACTTGACATGTAGAAAACAGTAGCAATAAACTGACACGATCATATGCTACGTTTGTAGTTTGGGTCTTGTCCATAACATCATTCTCCTAGTGATGTGATCTCATTATCAAATGACATCACATGCCAATGGCTAGGAAACCTTGACCATCTTAGGTCAATGATCTAGTTCACTAGAGGCATACTAGGGACATAGTGTTGTCTATTTATCCACACATGCAATGTGTTTCCAATCAATACAATTATAGCATGGATAATAAACGATCATCATGAACAAGGAAATACAATAATAAACACTTTATTTATTGCCTCTAGGACATATTTCCAACAATGCCGCCGCCGGATCTGAACCTGGACGCCTCTGCGCATCCGTTCCCGGCCTCCACGCTCGCGCCATCGCCGGAGAATCACGTCGTCGGTCGTTTCCGGTTATCCCGCCTCCGTTCAGGGAGGAGGACGACGATGCCACTCCCGCTCACCTCGTTGACCGTTCGCCGTGGACTGACGCTCGCCTCCCTGCTCGCTCGCGTGGCTGTAACCGTCCCAAGGCCCAGATCTGCAGCCCAGCGCCTCCGCCGGCCCGCTCCTCTGCTACCTGGGCCAGGCCCAGCTAGGTGAGCGCCCCCGTTGCCCTATCTATCGCCCACGAGCACTGTGTAGTTTGTGTCGCCCTCTGTTGAGTTGTTGGGCTAGCCAGATTTGGCCAGTGCTTTTTTTCCTCTGGGCGAATTTGTTAAATAAAACGAGGACATTGCATAATTTCAGAAAAACCCATGATTTAAAATTGCTAATAACTAATTGTCCGTGCATCGTATGAAAATAATGTAGAAATGTAAAATGTCCAGAATTCCGTGTAGTTTACTAATATTCAACCTTCATGCATGTTAAAAATATTTAAACACGCTGTTTGCATGGATTGGCGTGATGCCCTTTTTAAAAATGAATTAATTCTTAGCAACCTAACCGTGCCTCGGATCGAAATGCTTTATATATGAAACTTGACTAGAATTTCGCGTAGATTAATAATTTTCAACTTTAAACCATGTTTAAAATATTTAAACTTGCTGTTTACATTAATTTGCACATATGCCATGCTAAAATGACTTACTTCATAACTAATTAACCGTAGCTTCGAATTAAATGTTCCACATATGTAACTTGACTAGAAAAAATGTGTAGAATATCATGCCACACTTTATTTCCATGTTTAATAAATATAAAATTGTGTTGGGACAGATCTGGACCAAATTCATAATTGCATATGGGGACGTTTTGGATATGATATATGTTGCTTCCGGTCCCATTTAAAATGCCTAGATGATATAGTTGTTCATACTTCACCTCTTGCCATGATAAACAACATTAACCACTTTCTCATAATATGGAGAGTTATTATTTTTTTATATGTATGTTGTCCCTCTCCATTTAAAATTGTTTAATTCCATCTTTGCCTTATGCCATAACCACCCATGTTAAACAACATTCAATATTGATGAGTACCTAACGTGAGTGAATTAAATAATTCAAGTGTGGAGTTTCGTCAATATGCAACTCGTTGCATATTGAGCTTCACTTAATGTGTAGGAATTGCTTGATGTGCTTTGTCGTGCCTTGCATATTAAACCGGACATGCATCATATTTGGTTGTGTATCATGTCATGCATATGTTGTGGTGTTTCTCGTGTGTTGATTGTTGTTTCCGGTCTGCTTCTTCTCAATAGAGTTCCGAAAGTGTTCAGAGTGTGAGGATTCGTTCGACTATGTTGGTTCGTCTTCTTCATGGACTCGTTCTTCTTCCGAGCGGGATCTCAGGCAAGATGACACATTTCCCTCGATACCATTACTATCATTGCCATGCTAGTTGTCTCGTCTTTTATCGTTATGTCTCGCTACCTACCACTTGTTGATATGCCTCCCAACACTGCCATGATAAGCCTCTAACCCCTCCACATCCCAGCAAACCTTTATTTGGCTATGTTATCGCTTGCTCAGCCCTTCTTATATCGTTTCTAGTTGCAGGTGCAATTGCTCCCATGTGACAACATGGACATTCTTTTGTTATATCACAATATTGCTGCCATTTAATTTAATGCACATATATACTTGGTAAAGGTGGAAGGCTTGGCCTTTTGCTTGGTGTTTTGTTCCACTCTTGCCGCCTCTAGTTACTTGTGAACCGGTGTTATGTTCCATAAATGAGCGCTCCTAACATGCTTGGGGTTGTTATGGGGACCCTCTTGATTTTCGGGTTAGATTAAAACTTGTCTGGCAAGGCCCAACTTCGATACTAAATTTGCCCATCATAATAATACTTATCACCTTATTAAAGCATAGAGGGTCGCCCCCTCGTGGATTAATTTAACATAATACAGGGGGGCCAGTGCTGCTGGTGCTGGTCCAAACTAGAGCACCGTGCGGGCTACCTGGGGCAACCCGGGACTTCAGTTACTGTACGCTTAGCTCATCCGTCGTGTCTTGAGAACGAGATACGTGGCTCCTATCGGGATTGTTGACACGTCGGGAGGCCTTGCTGGACTTGTTTTACCTTTCTCGAACGTCTTGAGTGAGGAACTCTGATTTTCTTCGGGCTATCTTGAGGTGTCGGAATTCCTGTAGAATTACCTAGCAAGATCATGAGATCCGTGGTTGAGGTTATTCCCACTGAGTGTGGTTAATTTATGATGGACGAGTTGGAGCACATGTTGGAAATATGCCCTAGAGGCAACAATAAATTAGTTGTTATCATATTTCCTTGTTCATGATAATCATTTATTATCCATGCTATAATTGTATTGATCGGAGACTTAGATGCATGTGTGGATACATAGACAAAATCATGTCCCTAGTATGCCTCTAATAGACTAACTTGTTGATCAAAAGATGGTTAAGGTTGCCTATATATACTGGTGGAATAGAGGGTTTTTGGACAGAATTTACGGCCACGTGCTACCCATTCCACCAGTGCTCCTCTAGATCGGTTTTCCGCAGTGCTTAGGCGAAGCCCTACCGGAATCACTCCACCACCATCGCCGGAGCGCCGTCGCGCTGGCGGTGAAATCTTCCTCCTCTCCGCCTCCTCTTGCTGGATCAAGACGGTGGAGATCGTCATCAAGCTGTACGTGTGCTGAACGTAGAGGTGCCGTCCGTTCGGCGCTAGATCGGAAGGACCGTGACCGAGATCGCGAGACGATTCGTGACGAGATCGCGGGACGGATCGTGATGAGTTCACAGGACGGATCGTGATTGGATCGCGGGACGGATCGTGATGAGATTGCTGGACGCTCGGCGATTTGGATCGCGAAGATGTTCAACTACACCAACCGCGTTTCGCTTCCCGCTTAGCGATCTACAAGGGTATGTAGATCCACTCTCCCTCTCGTAGATGCTCATCACCATGGATAGATCTGCGTGTGCATAGGAATTTTTTTGTTTCCCGTGCGACGTTCCCCAACAGCACTCCTGCAGGGTTAAATCTTTTCGAGAAGCCGTGCCCGCGGAGAAGCCGTGCCCGCGGTTATGTGGCAAACTTGGATACTTTGTTTAACACCCGGTCATAGCAAACTTGAAGTAAACTCAAATAAAATACACCAACTGTGTGTGTAACCGTGAGTGTCTCTTCTCGTGAGTTCTTATCCGAAAGAGAACACGATGGGGTTTTGATTGACGTAAGTAGGTGTTCAGGATCAGTTAGTGATCATTAGTAGTTCACGTTCGTTATGCGTAGACCACCATACTTTACTTTCTGTACTCGTAAGTTAGTCACCCAAATAAATGCTTAATCGCTTGCTGCAGCCTCACCACTTAACCATACCTCACCTATTAAGCTTTAATAGTCCTTATACCCTTGGAAATGATATTGCTGAGTCCCTGTGGCTCACAGATTACTACAACAACAGTTACAGGTACAGGTAATGCGATGATTTGACGTGAGCGCGTCGCTTGATTTGACTTGGAGTTCTTCTTCTTCTTCTTCTTCTTCTTCTTCTTCTTCTTCTTCTTCTTCTTCTTCTTCAATCTTGAATGGGTTTCAGGCGGCAGCCTGGGATAGCAAGGGTGGATGTCATTTTATCGTTTGATTTCGTCCGTAGTCGGATCCTGCTCTTATGTATGATGTTTGAAATGTTATTGTATTGATGTGACTCTGATGTAACTTGTGGCGAGTGTAAGCCAATTCCATATACTCATCTCTTCTGTACATGTACTTGTAATGATATCCATTCTTGCGAACGCATCGAGATGCGCTTCTATCCCTGTCGAGGCCCTCGTGCCCAAATAAGGATAGGACTGCATCTTGGACGTGACAATCTCATAGCATAACATCAATTCGGGTCGATTCAACACAAATGTTTTTCTAACATTATGCCCTCAAAATTGTCGGCATAGCCATGCCCATGATCAGAAAAACAGGATCATCATGCGATACTTGAGCCAATCTTAAAGGCCAGACAAGGAATACAATTTACCGTTTATTATTCCACACGTGCATATGAGTCTTCCTTCAAGCCTCATGGTTATTGTAAACTCGAGAACCATAACAGTTATAGCATGAAACATAAACCTAATTATAAACAGGAAGATAATCAATAACATTTATTATTGTCTCTGGGACATATCTCCTATAGATTCTTCTCCCACTTTGTTGAGAGGAAGTAGGGGAAGAGAAGATGACGCGATGCACATCGTCACATGTGGGCTAATCGCGCATGGCGCAAGTTGATCGATCTGATCCGCCAACCGACGCGCAGCACTAATTTTTGTTAGAAACTGCTTTGTAGTAAATTGTATACCTTCTAATTAATAGAAGGTCTAACGTCTAAAGTAGCTTCTTGGGTTGCATGTGTTTTGTGATTGTGTCAAAACAATGAAACATACAGTTCCTCTAGCGCATAGGACATTTATCTTTCTTTTTTAAACAATACGCAGCGGAGTCCTGTTGTTTCCCTAAAAGAAAACTCAAAAGTAGTGCATGGCCACCTTTTGCAAAGAAGTTGGGCTACCTACCGCTGAACCTCATGGCCGGACTGGAGCACATCAAGAACTGCAGCAGGTTCAAGGCGCCGAGTGCCGCCATCACCCAGAAGTAGTCTAGGTGCCCATCGTCGAGATCCTCCGGAATCCACCCAGCCCATGCGACAGCGACCAGCGCGGCCGAGTTGAGGTAGTTCCCCGCTGCGACGGCCAGCTGCGACAGCGCGGTGCACATGCTCCTCATGTCGCCCGGAGCTCTGTCGTAGAAGAGCTCCAGCATGCCGATCACCGCGAACACCTCCCCGCTCCCAAGCATGGCGTACGCCGGCGCCTGCCACACGATGCTCATCGTCTCCCGTTCTAAAGCCGCCGTGAGCCAGTTCCTCTCAAGCAGTGCCGAGTAGGTCATGGCGACCGCAGACAACGCGAGGCCAATGCCAATGCGTTGTGTGTGCGTGAGCCCCCGGTCCTCGCCCGTGGCACGGCGGACCAGGGGCACCAGTGTGGTGTCATAGATGGGGATCAACACAAGGATGGTGATCACGTAGAAGCCGGAGAGGGAGGCCGGCGGCATGGCAAACGACCCAACGTGGTTGTCCATCGCCATGCCCTGCTCGATCAACGTCGATGACATCTGTGACGTGATCATGAAGAAGACCACCATGGATGCCCATATGGGGCACAACCGCAGTAGCTTCTTCACCTCCTCTACCTGGGGCACTGTGCATAACCTCCATGGGCTCGCCACCACGCCTTTCTTCTGCCGCGTTGATGACGGTACTATGGCAGCCTTGCCCAAAAATCTGGATTGGAAGCACAATATTTTCAGGCACAACAACAATCCAGACAGTAACATGATTGTTGTTCATTGTTTTAAATAACAGGCTATGTTAAATAGCGGTGGTACTCCAAAATCAACTATAGTGAGGTGCTATTTCAGAACTTTTTCAGACAATTGCACATGAATCATATAGGCTATTATTTAGTGGCGCCCTGCTCAAACCATTATAACGGGGCTATTTAAAACTTTGTTGTTGTTATGAAGATAATACAGTACCTGAACTGAGTAGTGTGGTGAACCTTCTTGGCCTCTGATGGTGGGGAAGGCAGGTGATGCGGGGCTGAGCAATCATCAGGCGACTGTAGGTTGCAATTCCTTGCGGCTGCCACAACAACCCGGGAGACTCTTGTCATGGGGCTCTCTCGTAGTGGTGTGTACCTGTACAACCTCCTACCGGCGACAAACACCGCAAAACCGACGTCCATGAGGACCATCGGGGCCGCGAAACCGGTACCCCAACCGACATTGTCCTGCACCTAGACGATCATGGTGGTCGAGAGAAGGGAGCCGATGTTGATCGAGAAGTAGTACCAGTTGAAGAAGGAGCCCTTCTTAACACGCTCGACCGGGTCGGCAATGTCAAACTGGTCAGCACCGAAGGTGGAAGTACATGGCTTGATACCACCATTGCCAAGGGCTGTAAGATAGAGTCCTGCATACACGGTGACACGATGGATCCCACCAAGGTTGGAGGATTGAAGCAGCCATGGGAGTGTTGTCCAAATCGTCAGCACAAGCATCCCCTAGAGAAAAAAAACATGTTTCCTTTTAGAAAGAAAGGAGACGGTGCCCCAAGCGCTACATCAGTACTTGGGTAGAAGCACACATCCGCACATCATGCATATATGTATCGTGTAACATTAGCAACATATGCTTCACTTACGACGGTGTAAACTGAGAGAAAAATGACCATTGTCTTGTATCTCCCCCAATATGTGTCTGCCAAGAAAGCTCCAAGGAGTGGTGTGAAGAATGTGGTGCCAATCCAAGTAGACACATTCCTCGCCGCATCGACATTACTTTCGTGGAGCATGCTGGTGAGGTAGGTGACGAGGTTCTTAGAGATGGCGAAGTAGGCCAAACACTCGCTGAATTCGATACCTAAATATAGCACAGGTCAAATGACGATTAGTAAATTTTGAGCATCTTTTTCTTGTGAATTTGTTGAGGAGTCGCTGCTGATGTTGCACCTAAAATGAAGAAGCACGCTCTCCAGTTCCCTGTGCTTGCCTTAACAGCAGGTTGTCCATTGACATCAACCGTTCCATCGGAAGTGTACCTTGAGTCCCCATCCTGCATGATACAACAAACCTCTGCTGTGATTTACTTATAATTTGTGACAGTGCTATACTTATTTGTGCAGAATCGCTAGTGAACAATTGATGATGTATATATATGGTTTTCTTTGTACTCCTACTTGCCTGATAGAGGTGAGGATGTGGGTGATGGAGCAAGGGCGTCTCCTCATCTCCTTCTGTTTCCATGGCCGGCCACTTTTGCTCACCTGATCTGAACCGCGAGAGGAGGAAGATGAGCAACGAACACACCTAGCTAGTCCCTACATAACTCCGAGCTTACAGGAAGAAAATATGCAACAGAGAAGCTATCGAGATAGAGAGGGAGAGAACCTGCAGCTGGAAAGTGAGTGGTGGAGGATGGACTGGACTGGAGCTGGTGAATAATGATATGCAGTGGTGGTGGTGCACTGAAGAAATCAATCGACAGAAGCAGATGGGGTGTCTCTTTCAACTTTCTTTGATCGATGGACATCGTTTTCGGGTTAGGCGGAAGCTACAAATCTGTCGCCACCGATCCATGCATGGGGTCCGCTATGATTTTCAGCAGCATGGTCATAAACTGATCTTCAAATCTTGAAAACTGTACCCCATGTTTTTTATTGAGATATTTCAGGTTTGAGTATCTGCCTCCACGTGAACACGTCACTCCATTCCTTTGTTTGGTCTTCTTTGCTACAAGACTGTTGCTAAATACTACTATAAGATGTTTCGGCGGTTCAATTATACTTTCTTGTTGCATTTGTATATATGTTCAATTTCATATACAAATCCCTTTTAATGCCCATATAAAACTCTATACATAGGCTCATGAGAAATAAATAAAACCAATTTTCCACATCCTTTTACTGCTTATTGCTATTTTACTTCTCATTCTAAAGTTCATACTTAAAATAGAGTCTTATTCTTTAATTCGAACGACAAACTGTGTAAAAAAAATCCAAAGATGCTTTCCTACCAGTCTTAATGTAGCACTTTATAAAGCATGACGTATTTCAATTAGGAGTAATAAAAAAATGAATGCATTCATGTATGTTTTCTTTTCAATTATGTGTTCTTAAAAATTGGTGTTGTATGAGAGCCATTGCAGAACCAAAAGAAGCAGATGGGGTGTCTCTTTTAGTCGGAGTGGACATCGCTTTTAGTATAGCAGGAATCTACAAATCTGTCACCATCAATACCATCGGGCCTGTAACAAAAAAAATTTGAGCAAAAGAAGGGCTTTCACCCCTTCCGATTTCCATTACTAGAAACCATTGAGCCAGTTCAGGACTACAAGAACCATCTAGCAACGTTCAACAGAAAGTAAAGTAAATCATAACAACTCCATCATCCCCTCCAAATTCCCTAAACCGACGCAGCAGCAAGGAGGGGAGAGCATTTACATAAAAAGGTCAAGCTCACATCTCGAAAATTGAATCTGCATAGAAATGGCATCTATTTGGTAATAGAGGAAGTAAACTATAATAGAGGCAACTAAAGCATCGTTAGCCAGCACTTGAGCTGATGACAGTGACGTTTTGACAAACATTAAGGGGCACTAGAACATGAAGGCGCGCATTGCCCCTCCCACCTATCTTCAAAGTTAGATTGTAGAGTCATGAGAAAAAGTGTTGGTAGTTAACTAAAGAGAAGTAATTTAGGGTACATAACAAAAGTTGATGTGCATGTAGCTTGAAGCTAGAAAGATATAGTGTAACCAAAGCACTTAGAGTGCATACACATAGTCAATAATTGAGGCCGTGAAATGCATGTAATTATAAGTTCTTACACACACGCAAGTTTATGGAACTAAGCTGATTAACTCCCATTAAGAACTCGAGGTGGTGTGACCAGAACAATAGTAGCCATGATTGTGTTTATTTTTTGTACTATTATTCATGATAAGAAGCAAAGGTACTACCTATTATTGCAGCAAAAGATATGCTGGAGACATTGCGAAACGATGGATGTACCTTGGAATACAAAATTCAACATCCATTAGCAGACATGTTTAAGTTTATTATAGGTTGATTTGCGTTAGTATAGGTAGAAGAAGCAGAATGGAACTTGTCTGAACAATTCTTGGCAATAGATTTAGTGTTAGAGACAACTGCAGGCACAATATTTACTATTAGAACTTGGAATTCGAGGAAGTGGTATACATTGGCGGCGTTAAAAATATCAACCTGTAAATACATCAGTTTCAACATAGGTAATCATACAATCACAGAAAAGGTCATCGGTTATTCTATTGCGCAAATCAGACTTGATGTCTTGCCAGTTTTGTCACACAGCCGGATATAAACGACGACGGTTGTGTCTACTTTGTCTTCATGGGTGGCGTGTTTAGATTCAACTTTGTTGACGACAAGACTAAGCTCATTAAGTGGCTGCCTCTCGGATGGAGAGCCATATGCGTCTGACTCCGTCCCCACATTCAATTTGCGCATATGATGCATAAGCATTAGTTCTTAAGTTAAAACGACAAATCATAATTTAGTAACTTTGATTTAATTTTGGGTAGAAATATTTTGGAACGAAAAGTGGCATTCTAGTTTGTGGCCATTTATTTGTAAATAATTGATACTTTCTTGTTGAAGGGCTTGAACTTAGGTATTATTAAGAAAATGAATTGGTAATTGCATCTTTAAGTATTCTCTAACCTTGTAATTTACTACCAAACATGTGGATGTAATGCTGTTTAATTTATTCCTCCCTCCATTTCAATATATTTTGCCCAGCTTGTCATTTGCTCCAATCCGTGAATTTAAATAAAGGCTCGTGGCTCATACAGAGGAGGAGGGGGGTATAATTTTCTAAGTCAAAATGGCAATTCATAATTAGTTTAGTCCATAAATTATTTGGAACCAAAACCAAAAGTATTTTTCAGTTTGCCCACTTCTGTTTGTATTCCGATTTGCTAGCTCTTGTTTACTGATTATAGTTCAGAGGCCTTGAGCGATATCGATGGATCGGCATGGTCTTTGGTCCAAGCTTACGTTTTTTGGGGATCGGCACGTTGACTTTCGCCAAATAGCCCTATGTACATAAGTAGGAGAGCGTCGTTCTTCTCTTTGACCACTGCTCATAGGGAGTGACCTCGTTATCTTTTGTCGGAACCTTATTCAAGACATGACACAAAGTCAATATAGCCTCCCCCACCATGCCTTGGATAAACCCGATGTATCTAACATGGCGTTAACCAAATTAGTTAGAGTACGGTTTTTCCGCTCGGCAACCCCGTTTGACTGGTGCAAATAGGGAGGTGTCCTCTCATGAATAATACCTTGTTCTGCATAAAAAGAAACAAACTCATTTGAGAAGTACTCTCCACCACGATCAGACCGGACTTGTTTAATTTCCTTTTTCAGTTGATTCTCAACTTCTTCCTTATAGAGCATCCTCTTTAGTACTCCCTCCATCCGGAAATACTTGTCCTAAAAATAAATAAAATGGATGTATTTATAACTAAAATAAGTCTAGATACATGCACTTGTAGGACAAGTATTTTCAGATGGAGGGAGTATTTAATAGATACACATAGAAATATCTAGTGAAATTATTTATCAATGTCATGAAGTATTTCTTTCCACATTTAGTCAACACATCGTTCATCTCACAGAGATCTGAATGTATGAGTTCTACTGGCGCCAAGTGTCTCTCCTCAGCAGCCTTGTGAGGCTTATGAGGTTGCTTTGCTTGCACACACGAATGGCACTTAGAACCTTTGGCTAAAGCGAAACTCGGGATTAAATTCGGTTTTGCTAGCCGCGTCATAACACCGAAACTAATGTGACAAAGACATGAATGCTAAACTTCAGATTCATTAACACTCGAATGAATATTGTTCACAACTTTATTACAAAAATTTGCAATGGAAAGGTGGAACAGACCTCCGCATTTATCACCTTTTCCAACGAAAAGTCCATATTTCGTAACAACTACTTTATTAGACTCGAAGACCAACTTAAACCTTGTCTACATAGAAAGAAGCCACTAACGAGATTCTTCTTGATGGGGGGGACATGCTGCACGTTCTTCAGTTGCACGATCCTTTCCGAAGTAAACTTCAGATCAACCGTGCCAACACCAAGAACAGAAGCACACGCGCCATTCCCCATCAATACGGACCCTCGGCCTATGACCTGATAAGAAGAGAACAATGAGATGTCAGCACACACATGAATATTTGCACCTGTGTCCACCCATCAATCGATGGACTGACAAACTGAAAATACAATAAATAAATTACCGTACCCAGATGCATCACTTTCACAATCATATTGGCAGACTTATTGTCCTGCGTTGGCTTCTTGTACCTGTTTGGGCACTTGTTGGCCCAATGTTCCTCTGAACCACAGTTGAAGCGGCCATTGTTGGAAATATGCCCTAGAGACAATAATAAATTAGTTATTGTCATATTACCTTGTTCATGATAATCGTTTATTATCCATGCTATAATTGTATTGATCGGAGACTTAGATGCATGTGTGGATACATAGACAAAACCATGTCCCTAGTATGCCTCTAATAGACTAGCTCGTTGATCAAAGATGGTTAAGGTTTCCTAGCCATGGACATCAGATGTCATTTGATAATGGGATCACATCATTAGGAGAATGGTGTGATGGACAAGTCCCAAACTACAAACGTAGCATATGATCGTGTCAGTTTAATGCTACTATTTTCTGCATGTCAAGTATCTGTTCCTATGACCATGAGATCATGCAATTCACTGACACCGGAGGAGTGCCTTGTGTGTATCAAACGTTGCAACGCAACTGGGTGACTATAAAGGTACTCTACAGGTATCTTCGAGGGTGTCTGTTGGGTTGGCATGGATCAAGACTAGGATTTGTTACTCCATGTGACAGAGAGGTAACTCAGGGCCCACTCGGTAATACAACATCACAACAAGCCTTGCAAGCAATGTGACTAAGTGTTAGTCACGGGATCTTGTATTACAAAACAAGTAAAGAGACTTGCTAGTAACGAGGTTTAACTAGGTATGGACATATCGATGATCGAATCTCGGGCAAGTAACATACCGAAGAACAAAGGGAACATCATACGGGATTAACTGAATCCTTGACATAGAGGTTCGACCGATAAAGGTCTTCGTAGAATATGTAGGAACCAATATGGGCATCCAGGTCTCGCTATTGGTTATTGACCGTAGAGGTGTCTCGGACATGTCTACATAGTTCTCGAACCCGTAGGGTCTTCACACTTAAGGTTCGGTGACATTTCGGTAGTATAGAGTTATGTATGGTGGTGACCAAATGTTGTTCGAAGTCCCGTATGAGATCCCGGACGTCACGTGGAGCTCCGGAATGGTCCATAGGTAAAGAGTGATATATAGGAAGTCCTATTTTGGTCGCCGGAAAAGTTTCGGGCTCATCGGTAGTGTACCGGGAGTGCCGGTAGTGTATCGGGAAACCATCGGGAGGGATATTTCGACCCAAGAGGCTACATGGGCTGTGGGAGAGTAAATACTATCCCTTAGTGGGCTGGTGGAAATCCCACACAAGGCCCATGCGGCTGGGAGAGAAAAGCCCAAAGAGAAAAAGGTGGAAAAGGGCAAGAAGGCAAAAATAAGGAGGAGTCCTAGCCCTACTAGGATTGGAGGAGGAATCCTCCTCTCCTCTTGATTAGGCCGAAGCCTAGGTGGCTTGGCCCTTGGTCCAAGCCTCCTCCTCTCTTCCTCTTATATATACTAGAGGTTTTAGGGTTTTTGCACTAGATTTTCAGCCACGTGCTACCCGTTCCTCTAGTGCATAGTTTCTCCTCTAGATCGGTTTTCTACAGTGCTTAGGCGAAGCCCTGCCAGAATTGCTCCACCACCATCGCCGCAGTGCCGTCACGCTGCCGGAGAACTCTTCTACCTCTCCGCTCCCTCTTGTTAGATCAAGAAGGCGGAGATCGTCATCGAGTTGTATGTGTGTTGAAGGTGGATGTGCCGTCCGTTCGGCGCTAGATCGAAAGGACCGTGATCAAGATTGCGAGACGGATCGTGATGAGATTGCGGGACGGATCGTGATGAGTTCACGGGACGGATTGTGATTGGATCGCGGGACGGATCGTGATGAGATCGCAGGACGCTCGGCGATTTGGATCGTGAAGACGTTCGACTACACCAACCATGTTTCTTAACGCTTCCCGCTTAGCGATCTACAAGGGTATGTAGATCCACTCTCCCTCTCATAGATGCTCATCACCATGGATAGATCTTGCGTGTGCGTAGGAAAAATTTTGTTTGCCATGCAACGTTCCCCAACAACCATCACCCTTCTTATTCCTCTTGAAGGTCTTCTTTCCCTTCTTCTTGAAGTCGGTATTTTGTTGGACATAATTCTTTACGGTGGGCTTCTGGGAATTGAAGTTCTTCTGATGTACCATATTGGCAACCGAAGATCCTTCAACCTCTTTTCCATGCGAGTCCTTTGCTCTCGAGTTCTGCTCAACACTCAGATGGCCGATGATATCCTCTACTGAGAATTCATGCCTCTAATGTTTCAGAGTGGTAGCAAAGTTCCTTTAGGAATTAGGGAGCTTAGAAATTATACATCCCGCGACAAATTTGCCCGGAAAATTGCACTTAAGAACCTCAAGTTTCTTAGCAATGCATATTATCTCATGAGCTTATTCCAACACAGAACGGTTGTCAACCATTTTGTAATCATGGAACTGTTTCATAACATACATCTCGCTCCCAGCATCGGTGGCCCCGAATATAGATTCGAGCGCCTCCCACAAATCCTTGGCGACCCCGCATGTAAATAGACACTAGACTTCTTGAATGCCTTCTCCTTTTCAGGAGTGATCGTTCCTATGGGAGTGACACCGGCTACCCAAAACACTTTCATAGTCGTGAGCATAAGGTGGTTTTGGTCTGCCAACACTTAAAATATGTACCGGTAAACTTGTCTGGTTTCAGTGCAGCAGCAAAACCATTACTGGAAACATTCCTACACATATTAGGTTTTTGTATTGTTGAGTAAATAGGCAATTTTTCGATTAGATTAATCCACACAATAATGACTATCATGGCATTGACTAGATTATTGATATACTGATGACTAGCCATACTAGCATGTAGTACACACATAGTAGAGACATCTACGCATATAGCTAGTACTGGTAAGACTAAAATAAACAGGAGCGGGATAAACGATTAATACCCTCCAATAGGCCAGTTGGCCGTAGCCGTGGCGTTGGCGGCGGCAGCGTCCTCGGCCGCCTTCTTGTCAGCTTCGAGCTTCTCAGCGGTAGCAGCACGGTCGGCGTCGGTTGACATGGTGATGATGACGGAAACGGTGCGGACGTAGATGAAGTGGTCGAAAGGGACGGCAGCGAGCAGTCGCTCCCCAAAAACCTAATCACCCCTCTCCCCGTACAAGATCCGGAGAGGCATGGTTTCGGAGGCTTCTTTTCCGTTGCCCATGTACGCGGCGAACGGTACGGAGTCACCGGAAGCAGCAACAGCAAAATAAACGACGTGGGCGGAGCGCGTGGAGGCAGATGTGATCTGTTTTCCGTGGCGGCTAGGGTTGGCCGAAGCCAGGTGGAGAGACGTGGGCTAGACCCACGTCTGAGTCGGTAGCCCACGATCCAACGTCTCAGAGTTCGGCTCGGCTCATTCCCGCAATCCGCAACCCGCAGCGCGGCGCGGCAGGCGGCGGAGGAGTGCACGAGTGCCTCTTCTCTTCTCATGTTCCAATAGCATGTAGAAGAAAGAATCTTATAAAGAGGTCCAACTTTCTATTCAGAATCAAATTAATACAAAGAAAAGCAACATTTTTGCTCCTCGAGTAACTCAAAACTAGATTAGTGGTGTTTTGCATCAAATCAACCAGTAGAGAAAGCATTATAAACGAGAGCTAGCATATACTCCTCGAATGATTTATAAAAACACAAAAGAGCGCTTGGCACAAACAACATATTTCATGAGCGAATAAAAGGCGTTATGAATTAAAAAGAATTTGTTAAGGGCAACAGTAAAAAAGAGGAACATGTTTGAACCCTACAAGTAAAAAGAAAGAATTGTCGATTTATAATTGGACGGTCACGAACTAGAACAATCCTTTTGCTTCCATGTAATTTAGAAACAAAAAAACTAAATTTCGAGTCACCAACCTTTCTCAACAAAGCTGCCATTTACTACAAAATCATGAATCAAGAGCTAGTAAATGACAGTCTCGGACGAAGCCACGTACGCACCCCATGTGAGAGCAGCATCCAGGTCGCAGCCACTTGACGAGGTTGGCTTGGGCGTCAACAAAGCTGTACCTAAACTCGGATCCCGCCGCCTTCGTCCAGCTTGGTGGGAAAGCTGGCTGGAGATCCAAGGAACAAGACATATGGTTGCCTAGCAGGCTCCGACCATCTCTCAGCAGCCACCGCATCTTGCCATTGTTGTCTGGTTCTTGCTGCAGCATGTGCACGGACACCGATAGCTAGCAGATAATCCCGGGGGTTGTAAATATAAGATGCATGACGTCGCTTCAGGACAGATGCCCTGCCCACAACACATCGCCCCCAGACTCCAAGATATAGCTCCATCACCTACGTGTTGTTGCATTCGATTCAATCAGGGAATGTAATAACACGTAGGTGATGGAGCTAATTAATTGGTTGGTTGAGCTTCACGGTCATAACCTTGTTAACGTCGGGTCAGAATATGGGTCCGTCTACATCTCAGTCGGCTGACATCATCACAAGCAGGTTAGGCCTGTTAACTAGCTCTTTTTCTGTTGGAATATATAATCAGGCTTAAGTACTGGTCTTTTTTTTTCCTTTTTCTGGTTGTTTATTTTGTTATTTTGGACTGGGCTTTTTACATTGTTTGTCCCATTGTGCTGGGCTATGAATTTGTTTGTTTTTCTTTTCACATCTGCTTGTATCCCTACTAACACTGTTTAAATAAAGCTCTATGGTGTTCTAAAAAAAAATCTGTTGAACAAAAAATAAAGTGCCACAGATAGGCTGTATCACCTACGCGCATCCTCTCCTTCACCAAAAACTCGTACGCCTATGTCTTGGAGTCCCGTGGCGAGCCACCGATGGCGTCCATCCGAGAGGATGAGTCATGGCAGCGTTACGATCGACAACCACCGCCAAGTGCCCCGGAGCTTGGAATGATGCATACCTGTTTCTCGGACTCCCGCCAGCTTCACCATGGACGCTGCATGCACAGCTTGGAATGCACAGACGGGGGCATGTTCTGTTACAATCTTACCAACGACATGGCCAAGCGTGTGAAGCGGACTCGTTTTGAATGACGTGTCCACGACCCGTGCATGTGGCTCCAGCCCCAGCCTGCCATTGCTCCAATCCAGGAAATCAAAGAAAGTATCGCGGGTGTGAGAGTGAGGAGTAAAAGCAATGTGATTTGCGTGAGAAACCTGATGGCGCTCCAACGGTCCTCTCTCCCTCCTGCTAGTTCCTACTCCGCCACCGTCAACGGTCCGATCCGCGGTCGCAGCCCCTCCCAACCACAGCCTCACCCGTCGGGCTTTCGCTCGGAATCCCGACAGCCAGATAACGTTCCTAGGCCGGCCGCGGCCTCTCGCTCGTCTGCGTCGTTAGTGGCGCCGCTCCCGGTCCGCTCTCGCCCCGCCACGGAAGATCTAGAGCCAGATGGCGACGGATGGGTGGAAGTGCGGAATCATCGACGTCGTTGGATGGGTGGAGGTCTCTCATCCGGCCGATTTCTTCATCTCGTTTGCATCCACGGAGGATTGCGACCGAGTGTTCCGCCAATCCGGACAGATCCGGTGTGCGGGCGCGCCAATAACTTTCCAATGCTGGCATAGGAGTGCTCAAGCATCAAGTGGCAAGCTCGAATTCTTCTGCAAGCTGGGGATTGAGGGCCTTCCGGCGAGCGCCTAGGAGTGGGGGACGCTTAGTCATCTCATCAACAACCTTCAAGGCCAGCTGGTGGAAATTCTGCCGCAAAATGACCGCTAGCAGGTCAACATCACGGCGTGGATGCGTAATCCCTCGGGCATCCCCAAGGTGTATGACCTGGAGATCCCTGAGCCGGCGGGCCTGCCCAACGAGGTGGACGAAGATTGGCCGATGGCGCCCCCGCCGCCAGCCCCGCCTAACTCTGATTCACCCCCTCACTGTCCATGTTCTGGACATGGTGGATCGTACGGTGCCGTACCTGGAGCTCCGCCCAAACTTTCAGCCTGATGACGATGAAGACCTGACTAGGAGGCATGACTACTCTCGAAGCTGTTACAGGGGAAGGATCGACGGCGAGGGGCGAGGTAATGATTTCCGCTCGGGGGGGGGGGCACCCCTTTGGCGGGCCTGGAGGTCTGGGCATTGCTGGTGATTGGGGAGGTCGCCGGGTCAATGGCCTCCTCGTGCCGGCAGGAGGATTGGAGTTGAGGTCCCTAGCGCGGGCAAGTTCTATCATGGAGAAGAGCCATGTCAGGCTCCAGGCGGCCCCGGCTTCGCCCATCAATGTGCGCAGTTTTGTGGTCCTATCTGCGGCCACTACCACTGTCGTCTCGACGGCACAGTGGACACTCCAAGCGACCGTTCTTCGGTCGCAACCACGGCAGTGGGCTCTGGGGTCCTAGGGCAAACCCGAGACTGCGGATACGGCACCTAGCGATGCGCCCCATCTCAGCGACGTCCCTCGTTTAGTCCGGTGGCCGGTGGTTGCGGCGTCCAGATGGACATGGAAGGGGAAGTCAGGCCCGGAGCGGAGTGCGCGTCGCAGCAAGACGCCTCGCTCGCCTCGCTTGCCCCAGGTGGCGGCCTCCCACCGCTCAAGATGCCTGAGGCCCTGGAGGTGCAGTCCGACGAGCAGGGGGCATGGTGAGCACGCCCTTCGCCGTCCCGCTACAACCACATCAGCTCCTTCTGTCGTCTGCCTCGACTAGGGGAGGCACGGTGACGGCTGGCCCTCTGTCTGCGTCAGACACGCTCTTGGCAGGGATCGACACATCCCCTCTGCCCTCCATTCTGGTGCATCGGCCTGCGGCGTCTGCTCCCGTCCGGTGCAAGAAGACGTTGCCGCAAGACTTCACTCCATGCAGGAGTGCGCGGCTCTCTAATATGAATGGCGGCATTCGCCAGGGGCCGATAGAGCGGTCTCAAACTGTCCTGCTTCGCAGTATGGGAGTGATCAAGGCCGAAGAGCATCTGTCCCTAGAGGCCCTTGATGCATATCTCAAGCTCTTCGAGGCGCCTTTGGCTCCACATCACATCAAGGCGGTGGTGGCTCTCTTCGATCCTGGTGGCACTGCTTTTGACGAACCGGCGCACACGGGGTTTGTTGTTTTCAATCTGCCGGAGAGTGTGGAGCCGTGTGGAGCATAGGGCTCCTGCAGTTGTTGTGGGTGTGTTGCCTTCTGAGCTGGAGGGGAATTCATCGCCGGAGGCCATCTTCATCAACACTATTGCCTCCCTTGCCTCTCCGATGATGCGTGAGTAGTTCACATCAGACCTTCGAGTCCATAGCTAGTAGCTAGATGGCTCTCTCTCTCTCTTTGATCTTCAATACAAAGTTCTCCATGATCTTCATGGTGATCTATCCGATGTAATCTTCTTTTGCGGTGTGTTTTGAGATCCGATGAATTGTGGATTTATGATCAGATTATCTATGAATATTATTTGAGTCAATTCTGAATTCTTATATGCATGATTTCATATCCTTGTAAGTCTCTTCGAGTTATAGGTTTCGTTTGGCCAACTTGATATATGATTCTTGCAATGGGAGAAGTGCTTGGTTTTGGGTTCATACCGTGTGGTGTCCTCACCTAGTGACAGAAGGGGTAGCGAGGCACGTATCGTGTTGTTGCCATCAAGGGTAAAAAGATGGGGTTTATATCATATTGCATGAATCTATCCCTCTACATCATGTCATCTTACTTAAAGCGTTACTCCGTTTCTTATGAACTTAATAAACTAGATGCATGCTGGATAGCGGTCGATGTGTGGAGTAATAGTACTAGATGCGGAAAGTAACGGTCTACTTGTCTCGGACGTGATGCCTATATGTATGATCATTGCCTTAGATATCGTCATGACTTTGCGCTATTCTATCAATTGCTCAACAGTAATTTGTTCACCCACCGTAATACTTGCTATCATGAGAGAAGCCTCTAGTGAACACTATGGCCTCCGGGTCTATTTTACATATTATATATTCAGATCTAAACATAAAAAACACCAAAAAATGCCTTGCTGCAATTTTATTTACTTATTTATATTTACTCATTTTCACTATCAGATCTCACCTTGCAAGTAATCGTAAAGGGATTGACAACCTCTTTATCACGTTGGGTGCAAGTTTGTTTGTGTTTGTGCAGGTTCCTTGTAGCCTCATCTTGATACTCCTACTGGATTGATACCTTGGTTCTCAAACTGAGGGAAATACTTACCGCTACCTTGCTGCATCACCCTTTCCTCTTCAAGGGAAAAACCAATGCAAGACAAGAATTCTCCTATCAACTTGCCAATTTCTGGTGACGTTGTAGAGAAGTAGCAGGAAGAATTTCTGGCGCCGTTGCCGGGGAGTATTCAAGTGAAGCACCTGTTGGGGAACGTTGCATGGGAAACAAAAAATTTCCTACGCACACGCAAACCTATCCATGGTGATGAGCATCTACGAGAGGGAGAGTGGATCTACGTACCCTTGTAGATCGCTAAGCGGGAAGCGTTAAGAAACGCGGTTGGTGTAGTCGAACTTCTTCGCGATCCAAATCGCCGAGCATCCCGCGATCCAATCACGAACCGTCCCACGAACCAATCATATGCTAGTTAATTCTTGTTCCCATAAATTGTTTGCTCAAAAAATCCCTATGCATAGGAAGTGGGTTAGACTTAAACGTGTTTTTTTCCATTCATGATGATCTTTTGCATATTTCAACTACTACTTTTTATGTGAGCATCATTGAAATCGTTATGCCTAGCTAAGGGCGTTAAACAATAGCGCTTGTTGGGAGGCAACCCAATGAACAGATTTATTCTTGATTTTTACTTTCTGTTTTGTTGAGTCAACACCATCATGATTTTGTTATTATTGTGTTTTTTATGTTTTAATTAGTGTTTGTGCCAAGTAGAACCTTTATGATTAGTTTTGATGATAGTTGTTTAATCATGCTGCAAAAAGACAGAAACTTTCTGCTCACGAAATTATTTTTCAGTCCCATCCAGAAAGAGATTTTGAGTTGATTATTTTTGCTGCTGATTTATATGCAAATTACCCTAATTTTCATAATTGTTTTCTAATTTTTGAGTTAGAATAGGTTTTCTAAATATACAGATTGCTACAGACTGTTCTGTTTTTGACAGATTCTGTTTTTGTTGTGTTGATTGCTTATTTTGACGAAACGATGGTTAGTATTGGGGGCTACGAGCCATGTAGAAGTGAGAATACAGTAATATAACATAAATATAAATGGAAATCAAGTTTACTACAGTACACAAAAATTTGGTGGTTTGTTTTCTTATTCTAATGCTATGACGAGTTTCTGTTTAAGTTTTGTGTTGTGAAGTTTTCAAGTTTTGGGTGATGTTCTTATGGACAATGGAATAAAGAGTGGCAAGATCCTAAGCTTGGGGATTACCAAGGAATCCCAAGCCAAATTCAAGGACACCAAAAAGCCTAAGCTTGGGGATGCCCTGGGAAGGCATCCCCTCTTTCGTCTTCAATCCATCGGTAACGTTACTTGGAGCTATATTTTTATTCACCACATGATATGTGTTTTGCTTGGAGCGTCGTGTGTTATAGTAGTCTTTGCTTTTTGTTTTATCATAATCATCCTTGCTGCACACCTTTTGATAGGGACATGCACTCATCGTGAATTTGTCAGAAAACTCTCTAATCTTCACTTATATCATTTTGAGAGTGATCTATCTAAGTAACTTGGTAATTGGCGTGTGTTATGAAATTAGTACTAAATATGATAGGCATCCAAAGAGGATATAATAAAAACTTTCATATTCAAGTGCATCGATTAGTAAGAGAAGTTTGATTCCTCATGATTAGTTTTGAGATATGGATATGGTAATATGAGAGTTATGTTAGTAGGGTGTTGTGAATCTAGAAATACTTGTGTTGAGGTTAGTGATTCCCGTAGCATGCACGTATGGTGAACCGCTATGTTAGGTAGTCGGAGCATAATGCATTTATTGATTATCATCCTTTGTGTAGAGGTCGGGATCGTGCGATGGTTAACTCCTACCAACCCTTCCCCTAGGAGTATGAGTTTAGCACTTTGTTTCAATTACTAATAAAACTTTCGCAATAAGTATGTGAGTTCTTCATGACTAATGTTAGTCCAAGGTATAGATGCACTTTCACCTTCCACCATTGCTAGCCTCTCTAGTGCCGCGCAACTTTCGCCGGTGCACAAACCCACCATATATCTTCCTCAAAACAGCCACCATACCTACCTATTATGGCATTTTCATAGCCATTCCGAGATATATTGCGATGCAACTTTCACCGTTCCGTTTATTATGACACGCACCATCATTGTCATATTGCTTTGCATGATCGTAAGATAGATAGAATTATGTTTTCATGGCTTGTCCGTTTTTTGATGTCATTGCTATGCTAGATCATTGCCCATCTCGGTACACTGTCGGAGGCTTTCATATAGAGTCATATATTATTTTAAGTATTGAGTTGTAAGTAAATAAAAGTGTGATGATCATCATTATTAGAGCATTGTCCCATGTGAGGAAATAAAAGAGGCCAAAGATGCCCACCAAAAAAAAGAGGTCAAAGAGCCCAAAAAAACAAAAAAACAAAAAAAATGAGAGAAAACGAGAGAAGGGACAATGCTACTATCTTTTTCCACACTTGTGCTTCAAAATAGCACCATGTTCTTCAAGATGGAGAGTCTTTTGTTTTGTCACTTTCATATGCTAGTGGAAATTTTCATTATGTAACTTGGCTTGTATATTCCAATGATGGGCTTCCTCAAAATTGCCCTAGGTCTCCATGAGCAAGCAAGTTGGGTGCACACCCACTAGTTTTCATTTTTGAGATTTCATACACTTATAGCTCTAGTGCATCCGTTTCATGGCAATCCCTACTCATTCATATTGATATCTATTGATGGGCATCTTCGTAGCCTATTGATATGCCGAGTCGATGTGACCATCTCCCTCTTTTTGCCTCACAACCTTCACCACACTCTATTCCACCTATAGTGTTATATCCATGGCTCACGCTCATATATTGCGTGAGAGTTGCAAAAGGTTTGAGAAAGTAAGAGTGTGAAAACAATTACTTGGCCAATACCGAGGTTGTGCATGATTTAAATTCTTTGTGTGGGGATGATGGAGCATAGCCAGACTATATGATTTTGTAGGGATAACTTTCTTTGGCCTTGTTATTTCAAAAGTTCGTGATCACTTTGCTATTATGATTGAAGTATTATTGTTTTCATGTCAATATTAAACTATTGTTTTGAATCTTATGGATCTGAACATTCATGCCTCAATAAAGAGATTACATGAAACAAATATGTTGGGTAGCATTCTACATCAAAAATCCGTTCTTTATCACTTCCCTACTCGAGGACGAGCAGGAGTTAAGCTTGGGGATGCTTGATACGTCTCCAACATATCTATAATTTTTGATCGTTCCATGCTATTATATTATCAACTTTGGATGTTTTCTATGCATGAATATGGCATTTTATATTATTTTTGGGACTAACTTATTAATCCAGTGCCTAGTGCCAGTTCCTTGTTTTTCCGTGTTTTTGACCTTTTTCAGATAGGAATATCAAAGGGAGTCCAAATGGAATAAAATTTTCGCCGTGATTTTTTTGGAAAATATAAAAAATACCTGAAGAAAAAGATACCGGAGAGGCGGCCCGAGGAAGCCACAAGCCTGGGAGGCGCGGGCCCCCCTGGTCGCGGCTAGGGGGCTCATGATCTCCTCGTGCCACCTCTTGGCTTGTTCCCGACTCCAGATGGCCTTATAAATACGGAAACCCTTGAAAATAGATCAGGAGAGCAAGTTCCACCGCCGCAGACCTCCAGAGCCACCAAAAACCAATTGGGAGACCGTTCCGGCACCCTGCCGGAGGGGAATTCATCGCCGGAGGCCATCTTCATCAACACCATTGCCTCCTTTGCCTCTCCGATGACGCGTGAGTAGTTCATATCAGACCTTCGGGTCCATACCTACGAGCTAGATGGCTCTCCCTCTCTCTCTTTGATCTTCAATACAAAGTTCTCCATGATCTTCATGGTGATCTATCCGATGTAATCTTCTTTTGCGGTGTGTTTGTTGAGATCCGATGAATTGTGGATTTATGATCAGATTATCTATGAATATTATTTGAGTCAATTCTTAATTCTTATATGCGTGATTTCATATCCTTGTAAGTCTCTTCGAGTTATAGGTTTCGTTTGGCCAACTTGATCTATGATTCTTGCAATGGGAGAAGTGCTTGGTTTTGGGTTCATACCGTGCGGTGTCCTCACCTAGTGACAGAAGGGGTAGCGAGGCACATATCGTGTTGTTGCCATCAAGGGTAAAAAGATGGGTTTTATATCATATTGCATGAATCTATCCCTCTACATCATGTCATCTTACTTAAAGCCTTACTCCGTTTCTTATGAACTTAATACACTAGATGCATGCTGGATAGCGGTCGATGTGTGGAGTAATAGTAGTAGATGCAGAAAGTAACGGTCTACTTGTCTCGGACGTGATGCCTATATGTATGATCATTGCCTTAGATATCATCATGACTTTGCGCTATTCTATCAATTGCTCAACAGTAATTTGTTCACCCACCGTAATACTTGCTATCATGAGAGAAGCCTCTAGTGAACACTATGGCCTCCGGGTCTATTTTACATATTATATATTCAGATCTAAACATAAAAAACACCAAAAAATGCCTTGCTGCAATTTTATTTACTTATTTATATTTACTCATTTTCACTATCAGATCTCACCTTGCAAGTAATCGTAAAGGGATTGACAACCTCTTTATCACGTTGGGTGCAAGTTTGTTTGTGTTTGTGCAAGTTCCTTGTAGCCTCATCTTGATACTCCTACTGGATTGATACCTTGGTTCTCAAACTGAGGGAAATACTTACCGCTACCTTGCTGCATCACCCTTTCCTCTTCAAGGGAAAAACCAATGCAAGACAAGAATTCTCCTATCAACTTGCCAATTTCTGGTGACGTTGTAGAGAAGTAGCACTGGCCTTGGCTGAGCTGGGATTCATCGCAACGACCATGGAAATTTCTACCTGATCAGCAGGACAAGGATGCTTCTGCTATGTTCTCCGTGGCAGGCTGGGTGGCCTTGGGGAATGGGGAGATAGCCAGGTTCTGGATGGATAGCTGGACGCCTGAAGTCCGTAGCCTGGCTTCTTTGGCCCCTGCTTTATTTTCCTTGGTGAAGGATTCAAAATGTTCGGTCAAGGATGCTCTGCACAATCGTAGGTGGATCAAGGACCCCCAAGGTGGCCTGACGATCCAGGCTTTGGCGCGGTATATCTAAGTTTGGGACATCGCCCATGCCACCACCCTCTCTATGGATACCATGATCGCCTCGAGTGGAGGCTGACTGAGCATCACCACTTCACCGTAAGCAGTGCTTACATGATGTTCTTCATGGCCGGAATTAAGTCCGCCTGTAACAAGCCACTATGGAAGTCCAAAGCCCCCCCTCGCTGCAAGTTCTTCAATGGGCTGGTTATTCATAAGAAGTGTCTTACGGCGGACAATCTTCAGCGACGTGGATGGCGGCCCAATGAATACTGCCCGCTCTCCTTAGTCCATCTTGAGGACTGCACGCACCTCTTTGTGCATTGCAAGTTCACGCAGCAGCTCTGGAGAGTGTTCCAGCAATGGACTGGCGTGATTTTCTCCACCCCAGACGGCAACTATGACAGCACAGAGGATTGGTGGCTGCAGGCGAGGAGGGCAGTCCCGACGCACACACGACAGAATTTCGACACCATATCCATCCTTATTCACTGGAGGGTCTGGAAGGAGCAGAACGCTAGAGTAGTTCAGCACACAGCTCGTAGCATTGATCGAGTCCTTGACCTAATCAAAGAGGATATGGGAGTATGGAGATCCGCTGGTTGTGTGGCTAACCTGGGGAGTTAGTCACCACTGCGTCGCGCGGGTTCTCTTTGTTGGAAATATGCCCTAGAGGCAATAATAAATTAGTTATTATCATATTTCCTTGTTCATGATAATCGTTTATTATCCATGCTATAATTGTATTGATCGGAGACTTAAATGCATGTGTGGATACATAGACAAAACCATGTCCCTAGTATGCCTCTAATGGACTAGCTCGTTGATCAAAGGATGGTTAAGGTTTCCTAGCCATGGACATGAGATGTCATTTGATAACGGGATCACATCATTAGGAGAATGATGTGATGGATAAGACCCAAACTACAAACATAGCATATGATCGTGTCAGTTTATTGCTACTGTTTTCTGCATGTCAAGTATATGTTCCTATGACCATGAGATCATGCAACTCACGGATATCGTAGGAGTGCCTTGTGTGTATCAAATGTCGCAACGTAACTGGGTGACTATAAAGGTGCTCTACAGGTATCTCCGATGGTGTCTGTTAAGTTGGCATGGATCAAGACTGGGATTTGTTACTCCGTGTGACGGAGAGGTATCTCAGGGCCCACCCGGTAATACAACATCACAACAAGCCTTGCAAGCAATGTGGCTAAGTGTTAGTCACGGGATCTTGTATTATGGAACGAGTAAAGAGACTTGCCAATAACGAGGTTGAACTAGGTATGGAGATACCGACGATCGAATCTCGGGCAAGTAACATACCGAAGAACAAAGGGAACGTTATACGGGATTAACTGAATCCTTGACATAGAGGTTCGACCGATAAAGATCTTCGTAGAATATGTAGGAACCAATGTGGACGTCCAGGTCCCGCCATTGGTTATTGACCGTAGAGGTGTCTCGGTCATGTCTACATAGTTCTCGAACCCGCAGGGTCTGCACACTTAAGGTTCGGTGACGTTTCGGTAGTGTAGAGTTATGTATGGTGGTGACCGAAGGTTGTTAGGAGTCCCGGATGAGATCCCGGACGTCACGAGGAGCTCCGGAATGGTCCGGAGGTAAAGATTCATATATAGGAAGTCCCAGTTTGGTTTCCGGAAAAGTTTCGGGCTCATCGGTAGTGTACCGGGAGTATCGGTAGTGTACCGGGAGTGCCGGTAGTGTACCGGAGGACCTCCGGGAGGGGTATTTCGACCCCAAGAGGTCCATGGGACGTGGGAGAATAATAACCAGCCCTTAGTGGGCTGGGAAAACAGCCACAAAGGCCCATGGCGCAGGAGAGAAAGTCCTAAAGCAAAAAGTGGAAAATCAGCCAATAGGAGGCAATCCTACTCCAACTAGGATTGGAGGTGAAGTAGGATTGCTCCCACCTCCTATTTCGGCCGACCCAAAGGCCTTGGCTGCCTCTCCTCTCCTCTCCTCCTATATATACTAGTGGATCGGGTGGTTTTTGGACAGAATTTCCGGCCACGTGCTACCCGTTTCACCGGTGCACAGTTTCTCCTCTAGATCGGTTTTCCGCAGCGCTTAGGCGAAGCCCTGCCGGAATCACTCCACCACCATCACCGGAGCGCCGTCACGCTGCCGGTGAACTCTCTCTCCTCTCCACCTCCTCTTGCTGGATCAAGACGGTGGAGATCGTCATCAAGCTGCACGTGTGCTGAACGCGGAGGTGCCGTCCGTTCGGCGCTAGATCGGAAGGACCGTGATCGAGATCGCGAGACGGTTCATGATGAGATCGCGGAACAGATCGTGATGAGTTCGCGGGACAGATCGTGATCAAGATCGTGAGACGGATCGTGATGAGATCGCGGGACGGAACGTGATGAGTTCACGGGACGGATCGTGATTGGATCGCGGGACGGATCGTGATGAGATCGCGGGACGCTCGGCGATTTGGATCGCGAAGATGTTCGACTACACCAACCGCGTTTCTTAACGCTTCCCGCTTAGCGATCTACAAGGGTATGTAGATCCACTCTCCCTCTCGTAGATGCTCATCACCATGGATAGGTTTGCGTGTGCGTAGGAAAATTTTTGTTTCCCATGCGACGTTCCCCAACAGTGGCATCATGAGCTAGGTTGATGGTTCGATGAGATCTCGAGTAGAACACAAAAGGTTTGTGGGCGTTGATGCTTAGATTGCTTCCTCCCTTGGTCGTATTTTGGTTCAGCGGGATTGTGAGATGAAGCGGCCCGGACCAACATTACTCGTACGCTTACGAGAGACCGGTTCCCTCGACGCAACTTGTTGCCTAGATGGCTTGCGGGTGACAGTTTCTCTCACTTTAGTTGGATCGGATCCGACAAAGGCGGTCCTTGAGAAGGTTGAAAAGCAATCTATGTATCACCGTTGTGGTTTATGCGTGGGTGAGAATCGTTCTTGCTAGATACCCGTAGCAGCCACGTAAAACTTGCAACAACAATTAGAGGACGTCTAACTTGTTTTTGCAGGGTATGTTGTGATATGATATGGCCAATTACATGATGTGATATATGTGATGTATGAGATGATCATGTGATGTATAGATTATCACGACTTGCATGTCGATGAGTACGGCAACCGGCAGGAGCCATAGGGTTGTCTTTAATTATTGTATGACCTGCGTGTCAATCATTAAGCGCCATGTAATGCTTTACTTTATCGCTATGGTAGCAATAGTAGTAGAAGCATGCAGGGCGTGACAACCCCGATGGCGACACGTTGATGGAGATCAAGATGATGGAGATCATGGTGTCATGCCGGTGACAATGGAGATCATGCCGGTGCTTTCTAGATGGAGATCAAAAGCACAAGTTCATGGCCATATCATGTCACTTATGATTTGCATGTGATGTTAATCCTTTTTATGCACCTTGTTTTGCTTAGGACGACGGTAGCATTATAAGGTGATCCCTCACTTAATTTCAAGATAAATTGTGTTCTCCCCGAGTGTGCACCGTTGCGAAAGTTCGTCGTGTTGAGACACCACGTGATGATCGGGTGTGATAGACTCTACGTTCACATACAACGGGTGCAAGCCAGATTTGCACGTGCAGAACACTCGGGTTAAACTTGACGAGCCTAGCATGTACAGACATGGCCTCGGAACACAAGAGACCGAAAGGTCGAACATGAGTCATATAGTAGATATGATCAACATGATGATGTTCACCATTGCAGCCACCTCAACTCACGTGATGATCGGACTTGAGTTGGTGAATTTGGATCATGTATCACTCGAATGATCGGAGGGATGTCAATTTGAGTGGGAGTTCTTAAGTAATATGATTAATTGAACTCATTATCATGAACATAGTCAAAGTGTCTTTGCAAATGATGTTGTAGATTACTAGCTCGCACTGTAGCTCCCGTGTGTTTTTATATGTTCCTAGAGAAATAGAATTGAAAGATGTTGGTAGCAAAATTGTGGACTGGGTCCGTGATCTGAGGATTGTCCTCATTGCTGCACAGAAGGCTTATGTCCTTAATGCACCGCTCGGTGCGCCACCCCCTCTAGCGTCGTCTATAGATGTTGTGAACATCTAATAGGCACGTTTCGATGACTACTTGATAGTTTAGTGCGTCATGCATTACGGCTTAGAATTGAGGCTCCAAAACGTTTTGAACGTCACGGAACATATGAGATGTTCTAGGAGCAGAGATTGTGATCTCGTGCCTGTGTTGCGAGATATGAGATCTCCAACAAGATTCTTTGCCTGTAAGATGAAGGAGAATAGCTCAATCGTTGAGCATGTACTCAGATTGTCTGGGTACTACAATCGCTTGAATCAAGTGGGAGTTGATCTTCCAGATAAGATAGTGATTGATGTAGTTCTCCAAGTCACTGTCACTGAGCTACTAGAACTTGGTGATGAACTATAAAATGCCAGGGAAATAAATGTTGATCCCTGAGCTGTTCGTGATGTTTGACACCGCGAAGGTAGAAATCAAGAAGGAGCGTCAAGTGTTGATGGTTAATCAAACCACTAGTTCCGAGAAGGGCAAGAGCAAGGAGGGAAACTTCATGGATAGCAAGTCAGTTGCTGCTCCAGTGAAGCAACCCAAAGTTGAACTCAAACCCGAGACTAAGTGCTTCTGTTATGAGGTGAGCGGTCGCTGAAGCGGAACAACCCGAGATACTTGGTAGATAAGAAGGCTGGCAACATCGACACAAGTATATTTGATATACGAGTTATTGATGTGTACCTTGCTAGTACTCTTAGTAGCACCTGGGTATTGGATACCGGTTCGGTTGCTAAATGTTAGTAACTCGAAATAAAAGCGACGGAATAAACGGAGAACTAGCTAAGGGTGAGGTGACGATATGTGTTGGAAGTGTTTCCAAGGTTGATGTGATCAACATCGCACGCTCTCTCTACCTTCAGGATTAGTGACGAACCTAAATAAATGTTATTTGGTGTTTTGCGTTGAGCATGAACATGATTAGATCATGTTTATTGCAATACGGTTATTCATTTAAGTTAGAGAATAATGGTTATTCTGTTTACATGAATAATACCTTCAACGGTCATGCACCCAGTGAGAATGGTTTGTTGAAATCTTGATCGTAGTATTACACATGTTCATAACATTGATGTCAAAAGACACAAAGTTAATAATGATAGTACCACATACTTGTGGCACTGCCGCTAAATGTCATATTGGTATAAAGCGCATGTAGAAACTCCATGCTGATGGATATTTGGACTCATTCGATTTCAAATCGGTTGAGACATGCGAACCATGCCTCTTGGGCAAGATGACTAAAGGACCCCGTTGGATGGAGCGGGCAAGTGATTCATTGAAAATGATACATGTTGATGTATGCAATCTAGTGAGTCTTGTAGCGTGTAGTGGATATCGTTATTTTCTTACCTTCACTGATGATTTGAGTAGATATAGTGTATATTTACTTAATGAAACACAAGTCTGAATCGTTTGAAAGGTTCAAGCAAATTCAGAGTGAAGTTTAAGATCATCGTGGCAAGAAGATAAAAATAACTGCGATATGATCGTGGAGGTGAATATCTGAGTTACGAGTTTGGCATACAACTTAAGACAATGTGAAATTTGTTTCACAACTAACGCCACCTGGAACACCATAGTGTGATGGTGTGTCCAAACATCATAGTCATGCTCTATTGATATGGTGCATACTGTGATGTCTCTTATCGTTTTACTACTATAATTTTTGGGGTTATGCATTAGAGACAACTACATTCACTTTAAATAGGGCATCATCTAAATCCGTTGAGATGACACCGTGTGAATTATGGTTTGATAGAAACCTAAGCTGTCATTTCTTAATATTTGGGGCTGTGACACTTGTGTGGAAAATGTTTTCACCTAATGAGGTCGAACCCAAGGCGGACAAATGCATCTTCATGGAATACCCTAAGATCAGTTGGGTAAACCTTCAATCTCAGATCCTAGTGCAAAGTGTTTGTTGTTTAAACGGATCCTTTCTCGAGGAAATGTTTCTCGCGAAAGAATTGAGTGGGAGGAAGATAGAACTTGATGAGGTTGTTAAACCTTTGTTCAACCAGAGAGTAGCGCAGCGCAGAAAGATGTTTCTGTGAAGCCTACGTTAGTTGAAGAGGAAGTTAATGATGATGATCATGAAGCTTCAGGATCAAGTTACTATCGAACTTCGTAGGTCGACAAGGATGTGTACTGCTCCTAAGTGGTACGACAACTCTGTCTTGGAGATCATGTTGTTGGACAACGATGAACCTACGAGCTATGGAGAAGCGATGATGGGCCCGGATTCCGACAAATGGTTGGAGGACATGAAATCCGAGATAGGATCCATGTATGAAAACCAAGTGTAGACTTTGGTAGACTTGCTCGTTGGACGGCAGGTCGTTGAGTACAAATGGATCTTTAAAATGAAGACAGACATTGATGGTGAATGTCACTATTTGTAAAGCTTGACTTGTTGCAAAGATGTTTGTGACAAGTTCAAGGAGTTGACTACGATGAGACTTTCTCACTCGTAGTGGTGCTAAAGTCTGTTGGAATTATGTTAGCAGTTGCTGTGTTTTCAATTATGAAATCCGGCAGATGGATGTCAAAACATCGTTTCCTTAACGGTTTACTTGAGGAAAGGTTGTATGTGATACAACCAGAAGGTTTTGTCAGGCCTAAGGATGCTAAAAGGTGTGCAAGCTTTGGTGATCCTTCCATGGACTGAAGCAAGCATCTCGGAGTTGGAATATACGCTTTGATGAGGTGATCAAAGTTTTGATGTTTATACAAAGTTTATGAGAAACTTGTATTTGCAATAAAGTGAGTGGGAGCACTATAGAATTTCTGATAAGTATATGTGGATGACATATTGTTGTTCAGAAATAATGTAGAGTTTCTGGAAAGCATAAAACGGTTATTTGGAAAGTGATTTTCAAAGGAAGACCTGGTAAAGCTACCAAATTGTTGAGCATCAAGATCTATAGAGATAGATCAAGATGACTTGATGAGACTTTCAATGAGTACATACCTTGACAAAGATTTTGAAAGAGTTCAAAATGGATCAGTCAGAGAAAGAGTTCTCGCCTGATTTGTAAGGTGTGAAGTTGAGTGAGACTCAAAGCTCGACCACGGCAGAAGGAAGAGAAAGGACGAACGTCGTCCCCTATGCCTTAGCCATAGGCTCTGTATAGTATGCCATGCTATGTACCGCACCTGTGTGTGCCTTGCCATGAGTCTGTCAAGGGGTACAAGTGGTCCAGGAGTGGATCACTGGACAGCGGTCAGAATTATCCTTAGTAACCAGAGGACTAAGGAAATGTTTCTTGATTATGGAGGTGACAAAGAGTTCATCGTAAAGAGTTACGTCGATGCAAGCTTTAACACCTATCCGGATGACTAGTAGTAGCAATCTGGATACGTATAGTGGAGCAACCATTTGGAAATAGTACCAAGTGGAGTGTGGTAGTAGTGTTTACGGTTTGACATAGAGATTTGCAAAGTACACACGGATCTGAATATCGCAGACCCGTTGACTATAAGACCTCTCTCACATGCAAAGCATGATCGAGCCCCAGAACTCATTGGGTGTTAGATTCATAACAATGCGAATCACATGGTGATGTGAA
This sequence comes from Hordeum marinum, assembly GCA_022496015.1. Taxonomy (NCBI): domain Eukaryota; kingdom Viridiplantae; phylum Streptophyta; class Magnoliopsida; order Poales; family Poaceae; genus Hordeum; species Hordeum marinum. Next base: position 4,577,530 of record CM039673.1, read on the forward strand.
CTAGATTATTGACTCTAGTGCAAGTGGGAGACTGTTGGAAATATGCCCTAGAGGCAATAATAAATTAGTTATTATCATATTTCCTTGTTCATGATAATCGTTTATTATCCATGCTATAATTGTATTGATCGGAGACTTAAATGCATGTGTGGATACATAGACAAAACCATGTCCCTAGTATGCCTCTAATGGACTAGCTCGTTGATCAAAGGATGGTTAAGGTTTCCTAGCCATGGACATGAGATGTCATTTGATAACGGGATCACATCATTAGGAGAATGATGTGATGGATAAGACCCAAACTACAAACATAGCATATGATCGTGTCAGTTTATTGCTACTGTTTTCTGCATGTCAAGTATATGTTCCTATGACCATGAGATCATGCAACTCACGGATATCGTAGGAGTGCCTTGTGTGTATCAAATGTCGCAACGTAACTGGGTGACTATAAAGGTGCTCTACAGGTATCTCCGATGGTGTCTGTTAAGTTGGCATGGATCAAGACTGGGATTTGTTACTCCGTGTGACGGAGAGGTATCTCAGGGCCCACCCGGTAATACAACATCACAACAAGCCTTGCAAGCAATGTGGCTAAGTGTTAGTCACGGGATCTTGTATTATGGAACGAGTAAAGAGACTTGCCAATAACGAGGTTGAACTAGGTATGGAGATACCGACGATCGAATCTCGGGCAAGTAACATACCGAAGAACAAAGGGAACGTTATACGGGATTAACTGAATCCTTGACATAGAGGTTCGACCGATAAAGATCTTCGTAGAATATGTAGGAACCAATGTGGACGTCCAGGTCCCGCCATTGGTTATTGACCGTAGAGGTGTCTCGGTCATGTCTACATAGTTCTCGAACCCGCAGGGTCTGCACACTTAAGGTTCGGTGACGTTTCGGTAGTGTAGAGTTATGTATGGTGGTGACCGAAGGTTGTTAGGAGTCCCGGATGAGATCCCGGACGTCACGAGGAGCTCCGGAATGGTCCGGAGGTAAAGATTCATATATAGGAAGTCCCAGTTTGGTTTCCGGAAAAGTTTCGGGCTCATCGGTAGTGTACCGGGAGTATCGGTAGTGTACCGGGAGTGCCGGTAGTGTACCGGAGGACCTCCGGGAGGGGTATTTCGACCCCAAGAGGTCCATGGGACGTGGGAGAATAATAACCAGCCCTTAGTGGGCTGGGAAAACAGCCACAAAGGCCCATGGCGCAGGAGAGAAAGTCCTAAAGCAAAAAGTGGAAAATCAGCCAATAGGAGGCAATCCTACTCCAACTAGGATTGGAGGTGAAGTAGGATTGCTCCCACCTCCTATTTCGGCCGACCCAAAGGCCTTGGCTGCCTCTCCTCTCCTCTCCTCCTATATATACTAGTGGATCGGGTGGTTTTTGGACAGAATTTCCGGCCACGTGCTACCCGTTTCACCGGTGCACAGTTTCTCCTCTAGATCGGTTTTCCGCAGCGCTTAGGCGAAGCCCTGCCGGAATCACTCCACCACCATCACCGGAGCGCCGTCACGCTGCCGGTGAACTCTCTCTCCTCTCCACCTCCTCTTGCTGGATCAAGACGGTGGAGATCGTCATCAAGCTGCACGTGTGCTGAACGCGGAGGTGCCGTCCGTTCGGCGCTAGATCGGAAGGACCGTGATCGAGATCGCGAGACGGTTCATGATGAGATCGCGGAACAGATCGTGATGAGTTCGCGGGACAGATCGTGATCAAGATCGTGAGACGGATCGTGATGAGATCGCGGGACGGAACGTGATGAGTTCACGGGACGGATCGTGATTGGATCGCGGGACGGATCGTGATGAGATCGCGGGACGCTCGGCGATTTGGATCGCGAAGATGTTCGACTACACCAACCGCGTTTCTTAACGCTTCCCGCTTAGCGATCTACAAGGGTATGTAGATCCACTCTCCCTCTCGTAGATGCTCATCACCATGGATAGGTTTGCGTGTGCGTAGGAAAATTTTTGTTTCCCATGCGACGTTCCCCAACACTCTTGAACTTTTATTCCAGCGGTTCTTCCATGTACTAACAGTTCAAGACCTCCTGAACTGTTGGATGTTGTTGTACTGTTCTTCTTCTCTATCTAATAAAGATCAGCCAATAGCCCTTCGAGAGTAAAAGCAATGTATCAAGTTCTATTTTCTCCAAGGAACAATTTGTGTTGGAAATATGCCCTAGAGGCAATAATAAATTAGTTATTATCATATTTCCTTGTTCATGATAATCGCTTATTATCCATGCTATAATTGTATTGATCGGAAACTCAGATACATGTGTGGATACATAGACAACACCATGTCCCTAGTATGCCTCTAGTAGACTAGCTCGTTGATCAAAAGATGGTTAAGGTTTCCTAGCCATGGACATGAGATGTCGTTTGATAACAGGATCACATCATTAGGAGAATGATGTGATGGATAAGACCCAAACTACAAACGTAGCATATGATCGTGTCAGTTTATTGCTACTGTTTTCTGCATGTCAAGTATATGTTCCTATGACCATGAGATCATGCAACTCACGGATATCGGAGGAGTGCCTTGTGTGTATCAAACGTCGCAACGTAACTGGGTGACTATAAAGGTGCTCTACAGGTATCTCCGATGGTGTCTGTTGAGTTGGCATGGATCGAGACTCGGATTTGTTACTCCCTGTGACGGAGAGGTATCTCAGGGCCCACTCGGTAATACAACATCACAACAAGCCTTGCAAGCAATGTGGCTAAGTGTTAGTCACAGGATCTTGTATTACGGAATGAGTAAAGAGACTTGCCAGTAACGAGGTTGAACTAGGTATGGAGATACCGACGATCGAATCTCGGGCAAGTAACATACCGAAGAACAAAGGAAACGTTATACGGGATTAACTGAATCCTTGACATAGAGGTTCGACCGATAAAGATCTTCGTACAATATGTAGGAACCAATGTGGACGTCCAGGTCCCGCCATTGGTTATTGACCGTAGAGGTGTCTCGGTCATGTCTACATAGTTCTCGAACCCACAGGGTCTGCACACTTAAGGTTCGGTGACGTTTCGGTAGTGTAGAGTTATGTATGGTGGTGACCGAAGTTTGTTCGGAGTCCCGGATGAGATCCCGGACGTCACGAGGAGCTTCGTAATGGTCCGGAGGTAAAGATTCATATATAGGAAGTCCCAGTTTGGTCGCCGGAAAAGTTTCGGGCTCATCGGTAGTGTACCGGGAGTATCGGTAGTGTACTGGGAGTGCCGGTAGTGTACCGGGGGACCTCCGGGAGGGGTATTTCGACCCCAAGAGGTCCATGGTCTGTGGGAGAATAATAACCAGCCCTTAGTGGGCTGGGAAAACAGCCACAAAGGCCCATGGCGCAGGAGAGAAAGTCCTAAAGCAAAAAGTGGAAAATCAAACAATAGGAGGCAATCCTACTCCAACTAGGATTGGAGGTGAAGTAGGATTGCTCCCACCTCCTATTTCGGCCGACCCAAAGGCCTTGGCTGCATCTCCTCTCCTCTCCTCCTATATATACTAGTGGATTGGGTGGTTTTTGGACAGAATTTCCGGCCACGTGCTACCCGTTCCACCGGTGCATAGTTTCTCCTCTAGATCGGTTTTCTGCAGCGCTTAGGCGAAGCCCTGCCGGAATTGCTCCACCACCATCACCGGAGCGCCGTCACGCTGCCGGTGAACTCTCTCTCCTCTCCACCTCCTCTCGCTGGATCGATATGGTGGAGATCATTATCAAGCTGCACGTGTGCTGAACGCGGAGGTGTCGTCCGTTCGGCGCTAGATCGGAAGGACCGTGATCGAGATCGCGAGACGGTTCGTGATGAGATCGCGGAACGGATTGTGATGAGTTCGCGGGACAGATCGTGATCAAGGTCGTGAGACGGATCGTGATGAGATCGCGGGACGGATCGTGATGAGTTCACGGGACGGATCGTGATTGGATCGCGGGACGGATCGTGATGAGATCGCGGGACGCTCGGCGATTTGGATCGCGAAGATGTTCGACTACACCAACCGTGTTTCTTAACGCTTCCCGCTTAGCGATCTACAAGGGTATGTAGATCCACTCTCCCTCTCGTAGATGCTCATCACCATGGATAGGTTTGCGTGTGCGTAGGAAATTTTTTGTTTCCCATGCGACGTTCCCCAACAGTGGTATCAGAGCTAGGTTGATGGTTCGATGAGATCTCGAGTAGAACACAAAAGGTTTGTTGGCGTTGATGCTTAGATTGCTTCCTCCCTTGGTCGGATTTTGGTTCAGCGGGATTGTGAGATGAAGCGGCCCGAACCAATATTACTCGTACGCTTACGAGAGACCGGTTCCCTCGACGCAACTTGTTGCTTAGATGGCTTGCGGGTGACAGTTTCTCTCACTTTAGTTGGATCGGATCCGACAAAGGCGGTCCTTGATAAGGTTGAAAAGCAATCTATGTATCACCGTTGTGGTTTATGCGTAGGTGAGAATCGTTCTTGCTAGATACCCGTAGCAGCCACGTAAAACATGCAACAACAATTAGAGGACGTCTAACTTGTTTTTGCAGGGTATGTTGTGATATGATATGGCCAATTACATGATGTGATATATGTGATGTATGAGATGATCATGTGATGTATAGATTATCACGACTTGCATGTCGATGAATACGGCAACCGGCAGGAGCCACAGGGTTGTCTTTAATTATTTTATGACCTGCGTGTCAATCATTAAGCGCTATGTAATGCTTTACTTTGTCGCTAAGCAGTAGCAATAGAAGTAGAAGCAGGGCTGGCGCCACAACCCCAATGGCAACACATTGATGGAGATCAAGATGATGGAGATCATGGTGTTGTGCCGGTGACGATGGAGATCATGCCGGTGTTTCGCAGATGGAGATCTTAAACACAAGTTCATGGCCATATCATGTCACTTATGAATTGCATGAGATCTTAATCCTTTTATGCACCTTGTTTTGCTTAGTACGGCGGTAGCATTATAATGTGATCCCTCACTTGAATTTCAAGATGAACTGTGTTCTCCCCGAGTGTGCACCGTTGCGAAAGTTCGTCGTGTTGAGACACCACGTGATGATCGGGTGTGATAGACTCTACGTTCACATACAACTGGTGCAAGCCAGATTTGCACGCGCAGAACACTCGGGTTAAACTTGACGAGCCTAGCATGTACAGAAATGGCCTCGGAACACGAGAGACCGAAAGGTCGAACATGAGTCATATAGTAGATATGATCAACATAATGATGTTCACCATTGCAGCCACCTCAACTCACGTGATGATCGGACTTGAGTTGGTGAATTTGGATCATGTATCACTCGAATGATCGGAGGGATGTCAATTTGAGTGGGATTTCTTAAGTAATATGATTAATTGAACTCATTATCATGAACATTGTCAAAGTGTCTTTGCAAATTATGTTGTAGATTACTAGCTCGCGCTGTAGCTCCCTTAAATTTGTATATGTTCCTAGAGAAATAGAGTTGAAAGATGTTGGTAGCAATATTGCGGACTGGGTCCGTGATCTGAGGATTGTCCTCATTGCTGCACAGAAGGCTTATGTCCTTAATGCACCGCTCGGTGCGCCACCCCCTCTAGCGTCGTCTATAGATGTTGTGAACATCTGACAGGCACGTTTCGATGACTACTTGATAGTTTAGTGTGTCATGTATTACGGCTTAGAATTGAGGCTCCGAAACGTTTTGAACGTCACGGAACATATGAGATGTTCTAGGAGCAGAGATTGTGATCTCAGGCTCGTGCCTGTGTTGCGAGATATGAGATCTCCAACAAGATTCTTTTCCTGTAAGATGAAGGAGAATAGCTCAATCGTTGAGCATGTACTCAGATTGGCTGCGTACTTCAATCGCTTGAATCAAGTGGGAGTTGATCTTCCAGATAAGATAGTGATTGATATAGTTCTCCAAGTCACTGTCACTAAAGCTACTAGAACTTAGTGATGAACTATAATACACCAGGGATAGAAGTATTGATCCCTGAGCTGTTCGCGATGTTTGACACCGCGAAGGTAGAAATCAAGAAGGAGCGTCAAGTGTTGATGGTTAATCAAACCACTAGTTTCGAAAAGGGCAAGAGCAAGGAGGGAAACTTCATGGATACCAAGTCAGTTGCTGCTCCAGTGAAGCAACCCAAAGTTGAACTCAAACCCGAGACTAAGTGCTTCTATTATGAGGTGAGAGGTCGCTGAAGCGGCAACCCTAGATACTTGGTAGATAAGAAGGCTGGCAACATCGACAAAAGTATATTTGATATACGAGTTATTGATGTGTACCTTGCTAGTACTCCTAGTAGCACCTGGGTATTGGATACTGGTTCGGTTGCTAAATGTTAGTAACTCGAAATAAAAGCTACGGAATAAACTGAGAACTAGCTAAGGGTGAGGTAACGATGTGTGTTGGAAATGTTTCCAAGGTTGATGTGATCAACATCGCACGCTCTCTCTACCTTCAGGATTAGTGACGAACCTAAATAAATGTTATTTGGTGTTTTGCATTGAGCTTGAACAGGATTAGATCATGTTTATTGCAATACGGTTATTCATTTAAGTTAGAGAATAATGGTTATTCTGTTTACATGAATAATACCTTCAATGGTCATGCACCCAGTCAGAATGGTTTGTTGAAATCTTGATCGTAGTAGTACACATGTTCATAACATTGATGTCAAAAGATACAAAGTTAATAATGATAGTACCACATACTTGTGGCACTGCCGCTAAATGTCATATTGGTATAAAGCGCATGTAGAAACTCCATGCTGATGGATATTTGGACTCATTCGATTTCGAATCGGTTGAGACATTTGAACCATGCCTCTTGGCCAAGATGACTAAAGGACCCCGTTGGATGGAGCGGGCAAGTGATTCATTGGAAATGATACATGTTGATGTATGCAATCCAGTGAGTCTTGTAGCGTGCAGTGGATATCGTTATTTTCTTACCTTCACTGATGATTTGAGTAGATATAGTGTATATTTACTTAATGAAACACAAGTCTGAATCATTTGAAAGGTTCAAGCAAATTCAGAGTGAAGTTTAAAGATCATCGTGACAAGAAGATAAAAATGACTGCGATATGATCGTGGAGGTAAATATTTGAGTCACGAGTTTGGCATACAACTTAAGACAACGTGAAATTTGTTTCACAACTAACGCCACCTGGAACACCATGGTGTGATGGTGTGTCCGAACATCATAGTCATGCTCTATTGATATAGTGCATACTGTGATGTCTCTTATCGTTTTACTACTATAACTTTTGGGGTTATGCGTTAGAGACAACTACATTCACTTTACATAGGGCATCATCTAAATCCGTTGAGATGACACCATATGAATTATGGTTTGATAGAAACCTAAGCTGTCATTTCTTAATACTTGGGGCTACGGCACTTGTGTGAAAAATGTTTTCACCTAATGAGGTCGAACCCAAGGCGGACAAATGCATCTTCATAGAATACCCTAAGATCAGTTGGGTGAACCTTCTATCTCAGATCCAAGTGCAAAGTGTTTGTTACTAAAACGGATCCTTTCTCGAGGAAAGGTTTCTCTCGAAAGAATTGAGTGGGAGGAAGATAGAACTTGATGAGGTTGTTAAACCTTTGTTCAACCAGAGAGTAGCGCAGCGCAGAAAGATGTTTCTGTGAAGCCTACGTTAGTTGAAGAGGAAGTTAATGATGATGATCATGAAGCTTCAGGATCAAGTTACTATCGAACTTCGTGGGTCGACAAGGATGTGTACTGCTCCTAAGCGGTACGACAACCCTGTCTTCGAGGTCATGTTGTTGGACAACGATGAACCTACGAGCTATGGAGAAGCGATGATGGGCCCGGATTCCAACAAATGGTTGGAGGCCATGAAATCCGAGATAGGATCCATGTATGAAAAACCAAGTATAGACTTTGGTAGACTTGCTCGTTGGACGGCAGGTCGTTGAGTACAAATGGATCTTTAAAATGAAGACAGACACTGATGGTGAATGTCACTATTTGTAAAGCTCGACTTGTTGCAAAGATGTTTGTGACAAGTTCAAGGAGTTGACTACGATGAGACTTTCTCACTCGTAGCGATGCTAAAGTCTGTTGGAATTATGTTAGCAGTTGCTGCATTTTCAATTATGAAATCAGGCAGATGGATGTCAAAACATCGTTTCCTTAACGGTTTACTTAAGGAAAGGTTGTATGTGATACAACCGGAAGGTTTTGTCAGTCCTACGGATGTTAAAGGTGTGCAAGCTTCGGTGATCCTTCCATGGACTGAAGCAAGCATCTCGGACTTGGAATATACACTTTGATGAGGTGATCAAAGTTTTTGTAGTTTATACAAAGTTTACGAGAAACTTGTATTTGCAATAAAGTGAGTGGGAGCACTATAGAATTTCTGAGAAGTATATGTGGTTGACATATTGTTGATCGGAAATAATGTAGAATTTCTGGAAGGCATAAAAGGTTGTTTGAAAAGTGTTTTTCAAAGGAAGACCTGGATAAAGCTACCTAATTGTTGAGCATCAAAATCTATGGAGATACATAAAGATGCTCGATGAGACTTTCAATGAGTGCATACCTTGACAAGATTTTGAAAGAGTTCAAAATGGATCGGTCAGAGAAAGAGTTCTCGCCTGATTTGTAAGGTGGGAAAGTTGAGTGAGACTCAAAGCTCGACAACGGCAGAAGAAAGAGAAAGGACGAACGTCTTCCCCTATGCCTTAGCCATAGGCTCTATATTATGCCATGTTGTGTACCGCACCTGTGTGTGCCTTGCCATGAGTCCGTCAGGGGGTACAAGAGTGGTCTAGGAGTGGATCACTGGACAGCGGTCGGAATTATCCTTAGTAACCAGAGGACTAAGGAAATGTTTCTTGATTATGGAGGTGATAAAGAGTTCGTCGTAAAGAGTTACGTTGATGCAAGCTTTAACACCTATCCGGATGACTAGTAGTAGCAATCTAGATACGTATAGTGGAGCAGCCATTTGGAAATAGTACCAAGTGGAGTGTGGTAGCAGTGTTTACGGTTTGACATAGAGATTTGCAAAGTACACACGGATCTGAATATCGCAGACCCATTGACTATAAGACCTCTCTCACATGCAAAGCATGATCGAGCCCCAGAACTCATTGGGTGTTAGATTCATAACAATGCGAATCACATGGTGATGTGAACTAGATTATTGACTCTAGTACAAGTGGGAGACTGTTGGAAATATGCCCTAGAGGCAATAATAAATTAGTTATTATCATATTTCCTTGTTCATGATAATCGCTTATTATCCATGCTATAATTGTATTGATCGGAAACTCAGATACATGTGTGGATACATAGACAACACCATGTTCCTAGTATGCCTCTAGTAGACTAGCTCGTTGATCAAAAGATGGTTAAGGTTTCCTAGCCATGGACATGAGATGTCGTTTGATAATGGGATCACATCATTAGGAGAATGATGTGATGGATAAGACCCAAACTACAAACGTAGCATATGATCGTGTCAGTTTATTGCTACTGTTTTCTGCATGTCAAGTATATGTTCCTATGACCATGAGATCATGCAACTCACGGATATCGGAGGAGTGCCTTGTGTGTATCAAACGTCGCAACGTAACTGGGTGACTATAAAGGTGCTCTATAGGTATCTCCGATGGTGTCTGTTGAGTTGGCATGGATCGAGACTGGGATTTGTTACTCCGTGTGACAGAGAGGTATCTCAGGGCCCACCCGGTAATACAACATCACAACAAGCCTTGCAAGCAATGTGGCTAAGTGTTAGTCATAGGATCTTGTATTACGGAACGAGTAAAGAGACTTGCCAGTAACAAGGTTGAACTAGGTATGGAGATACCGACGATCGAATCTTGGGCAAGTAACATACCGAAGAACAAAGGGAACGTTATACGGGATTAACTGAATCCTTGACATAGAGGTTCGACCGATAAAGATCTTCGTAGAATATGTAGGAACCAATGTGGACGTCTAGGTCCCGCCATTGGTTAGTGACCGTAGAGGTGTCTCGGTCATGTCTACATAGTTCTCGAACCCGTAGGGTCTGCACACTTAAGGTTCGGTGACGTTTCGGTAGTGTAGAGTTATGTATGGTGGTGACCGAAGTTTGTTCGGAGTCCCGGATGAGATCACGGACGTCACGAGGATCTCCGGAATGGTCCGGAGGTAAAGATTTATATATAGGAAGTCCCAGTTTGGTCGCCGGAAAAGTTTCGGGCTCATCGGTAGTGTACCGGGAGTATCGGTAGTGTACCGGGAGTGCCGGTAGTGTACCGGGGGACCTCCGGGAGGGGTATTTCGACCCCAAGAGGTCAATGGTCTGTGGGATAATAATAACCAGCCCTTAGTGGGCTGGGAAAACAGCCACAAAGGCCCATGGCGCAGGAGAGAAAGTCCTAAAGCAAAAAGTGGAAAATCAGCCAATAGGAGGCAATCCTACTCCAACTAGGATTGGAGGTGAAGTAGGATTGCTCCCACCTCCTATTTCGGCCGACCCAAAGGCCTTGTCTGCCTCTCCTCTCCTCTCCTCCTATATATACTAGTGGATTGGGTGGTTTTTGGACAGAATTTCCGGCCACGTGCTACCCGTTCCACCGGTGCATAGTTTCTCCTCTAGATCGGTTTTCTGCAGCGCTTAGGCGAAGCCCTGCCGGAATTGCTCCACCACCATCACTGGAGCGCCGTCACACTGCCGGTGAACTCTCTCTCCTCTCCACCTCCTCTCGCTGGATCGAGATGGTGGAGATCGTCATCAAGCTGCACGTGTGCTGAACGCGGAGGTGCCATCCGTTCGGCGCTAGATCGGAAGGACCGTGATCGAGATCGCGAGACGGTTCGTGATGAGATCGCGGAACGGATTGTGATGAGTTCACGGGACAGATCGTGATCAAGGTCGTGAGACGGATCGTGATGAGATCGCGGGACGGATCGTGATGAGTTCACGGGACAGATCGTGATTGGATCGCGGGACGCTCGGCGATTTGGATCGCGAAGATGTTCGACTACACCAACCGCGTTTCTTAACGCTTCCCGCTTAGCGATCTACAAGGGTATGTAGATCCACTCTCCCTCTCTTAGATGCTCATCACCATGGATAGGTTTGCGTGTGCGTAGGAAATTTTTTGTTTCCCATGCGACGTTCCCCAACAATTTGACGTTCCTAATTTAGTGTGCCAATCAGTTGCTTAGGATGCTTCATGATGGACGGGTGCTAAGCATGTCACATAAGCAAAAAAATGGCATGGCATATATAGCAATTAAGGAGAAGCGAGCATTTTGGTGAACCTAGGAATAACCAATGCCATACACGTGAACCTAGGCAAACCATTTAAATGAAAGAAGATGACCAATGTATGAGAGAGTTTAATTAGGTGCTAATCATTCAATATAGTGAGCTTAGCAACAACAAGTTAAGCACCTATGCATTGGGAAGTTGAGTTGCTAATATCTTTAATGCTTGTAGAAACATAGGTTTGGCAATGCAACTCACGATGTATTGATCAGGTGCATAAGCTCGTATATATGACGTACAATGTGGGCCTCAACCTCTACTATACAAGAAATAGTAGGTGGGCCAAGATATACAATATACATGCAAAATCATATATTCAACACCCCCCGCAGTCGAAGCATCGTCAGAACTAGGTAATCCCTCAGTCATCACATCCGCGAACTGCTGCGCCATCGAAACGTGAAGAACTTGAATGCGCCCAAGAGCCACCTGCTCGTGAACAAAGTGGATGTCCAGCTCAATGTGCTTCGTGCGTTGGTGATGTACCGGGTTGGCGGAAAGGTAGACGGCAGAGACGTTGTTGCAATATACAAGCGTAGCTTTGTGAACCTCACATAGCAACTCCTGGAGCAGCTGATGAAGCCAGGAGCATTCGGCAACAGTGTTGGTCACTGCCCGATACTCAGCCTCGGCACTCGAGCAGGAGACTGTGTGATGTCGCTTGGAGGACCAAGAGATCAGTGAAGGTCCAAGGTAGACGCAGTAGCTAGAGGTGGAGCAACGCGTGTCGGGGCAGCCAGCCCAATCCGAACCGGAGTAGGTGACGAGGTCGGTGGAGGCAGATGATGTCAGTGTGAGACCCAAGGATGTAGTGTCGTGAATGTAGCGAAGGATACGCTTGACCATGCTTTGAGATTCGCGCGGAGAGTGCATACGAAGGCACACCAACTGAACGACATACTGCATATCCCGTCGCGTCAGTGTTAGGTACTGTAAAGCACCCATAATAGAGCGATAATATGCTGCGTCAGACACCGGAGAGTCCTCGAGTGCGGAGACCTTGACCTTCGTGTCGACAGGCGTAGCAACAGGCCTGCAGCTAAGCATGCCGGCACGCTCAAGGAGGTCATGAGCATACCTCTGCTAGGGAAGAAAGAACCCATCGGGCCGATGGACCACCTCAATGCCGAGAAAGTAATGCAGGGGCCCCAAGTCCTTGAGGGCAAACTCAGCATGAAGCCAAAAAGTGAGCCGCTGGAGGAGCTCGGGAGCAGAGGCTGTCAGGATGGTGTCATCGATGTAGAGAAGAAGGTAAGCAGTGGCATCTCCGTGATGATAAACAAAGAGTGAAGCATCAGAGTGAGTGGACAGAAATCCAAGCGACTATAGGAAAGCAGCAATATGCTGGTACCACACCCGTGGCGCCTGCTTCAACCCGTAAAGAGAACGAGAGAGCAAGCACACATGATCGTGGTGTATGGCATCGACGAATCCGGTGGGCTGCTGATAGTACACCTGCTCGGCAAGGTGGCCGTACAGAAAGGCGTTGAAGACATCCAACTGATACACGGGCCAGGCACGAGAGACAGCCAACTGGAGCACAGTATGAATAGTGCCCGGTTTGACAACCAGGGAAAAAGTGTCGGTGAAGTACACACGTGTGCTGCCGAAAACCGTGGACCACCCAGCGAGCCCTGTAGAGCTCAAGAGTGTCGTCCGGACGAGTCTTATGACGAAAGACCCATTTGCCAGAGATGACGTTGGCATGTGGAGGCCGAGGAACGAGCTGCCAGGTGCGATTTCGCTGGAGAGCGTCAAACTCTTCCTGCGTCGCCGCAAGCCAATGAGGATCTCGGCGGGCAGCTCGAGCTGACAGCGAGAGAGGTGACGGCTCGGAGGCTAAGGCAGCAAGAAGATACTCATCGCTGCCACACCGAAAGTTGGGGCGGTGGACGCCCGCCCGTGACCGAGTCAGGGGCCCAGGTGGTGGTTTCGGTGTAACGGCGGGTGATGGTGATGAAGAACCCGTCGCCCGTAAGACACTGGAGCCAGGAAAGGCCGTGCCAGGTGGAAGGCCGCACCGTCGGGGTGCGACGCCGTGGAGGGCGCCAACGACGTGCTGGGCGTCACGGGCGCAGAGGACACCGTGGGCATCGTGGGCACAGGGGATGCCGTGGGGGTTGTAGACGCAGGTGACGTCGTGGGAGGGCACCGAGGCAGCCAGGCGGGGTGAGGCTCTACCCGCGGCGCGAGGGGTTGCCTCAAATCCGGGAGGCGGCCCTAGATATGCTCTTGAGTGGCCATCACCAGACAGGCGCGCCGAAGAGGCGTCTGAAGCTGGTAACAACAAAACGGCCAAAGTTACCTGCTGTTAAAGGGAAAAACTATCTCATCAAAGTAAACATGACATGATGTGATCACGCGGTGAGAGATAGGATCGTAACAGCGATAGCCTTTTGTGTTTGGTGGGTATCGAGAAAGATGCAGACCATAGAGGGAGGAGCAAGCTTATGAGGAGTGGTGGAAGTGATGCTGGGGTAGCAAAGACAACCAAACATGCGCAAGTCGTCATAAGTCGGTGGCGTGCCAAACAGAAGATGATGGGGTGTGGAGTTCCCGCGAGTGCGACATGGGCGGATGTTCAGAAGGAGGTTGGCAGTCGAAAGTGCATTAGGCCAAAAACATGGGGGCATGTTGGCATGAAAAAGAAGTATACGGACGCAGTCGTTGAGAGTGCGAAGGATGCACTCGGCGCGGCCATTGTGTTGTGAAGTGTACGGGCAAGTGAGACGAAAAATCATGTCGTGTGTGGTAAGTAGATCGCGGAAAGCAATGTTGTCAAACTCCTTCCAGTTGTCGGTTTGTAGCGCAAGAATGGGGCGGCCAAATCGTGAAAACGTAGGAGTAAAATGCGGTGAGTGTGGGAAAGGCATTCGACTTTCGCCGCAACGGGAAGGTCGACACATAGTGTGAGAAATCATCAAGGATAACAAGATAGTATAGGCAACCTGTATTGCTTGCAACTGGAGAAGTCCAAACATCACTACGTATTAAGTCAAACGGGTATGAAGCAACACGTGATGAAGTACTAAATGGAAGACGAACATGTTTGCCGAGGCGACAAGCATGACAAGTGTGATCGTTGATCTTATTACACGTGAAGGAAAAACTTTGAAGAATATGATGAAGGGTGGCGGGATTGGGATGTCCGAGACGAGCATGCCAGAGGTCCACTCGGGCGGAGAGTTCCATGGGTGTGGCGGTGGTGGAAGAAGGCGAGCGGACCGGGTAGAGATCGTTGGGGCTGTCACATCGGTGGAGCACCATCCGGGTACGAGCATCCTTAACAAAAAAGTCAACCATGTCAAATTCGACGGTGATAGGGTTTTCACGTGTAAGATAACGAAAAGAAACACGATTTTTGATAAGATTAGGAGTGATACGTCTCCAAGGTATCTACTTTTTCGAACTCTTTTGCCCTTGTTTTGGACTCTAATTTGCATGATTTGAATGAAACTAACCCGGACTGACGTTATTTTTAGCAGAACTGCCATGGTGTTGTTTTTGTGCAGAAATAAAAGTTCTCGGAATGACCTGAAAACTTACGAGGATTTTTTATGGAATATATAAAAAATACCGGAGAAATAATCAACCGAAGAGGAGCTGCCAGTGGGCCACGAGCCCAGGAGGCACCCCCCTAGGTCGCGCCTGGCAGGCTCGTGGGGCCCACGTGGCTCCTCCGACCTCATCTCCAGCTCCATATAATCTCTTTCGCCCAGAAAAAAATAAGAGAGAAGAAATCATCGTGTTTTATGATTCGGAGCCGCCGCCACCACCTATTCTTCCTTGGGAGGGCAGATCTAGAGTTCATTCTGGGCTCCGGAGAGTGGAAATCGAAGCCATCGTCATCATCAACCATCCTCCATCGCCAATTTCATGATGCTTTCCATCGTTCGTGAGTAATCTCATCATAGGCTTGCTGGACGGTGATGGGTTGGATGAGATCTATCATGTAATCGAGTTAGTTTTGATGGGGTTTGATCCCTAGTATCCACTATGTTCTAAGATTGATGTTGCTACTACTTTGCTATGCTTAATGCTTGTCACTAGGGCCCGAGTGCCATGATTTCTGATCTGAACCTATTATGTTTTCATCAATATATGTGTGTTCTTGATCCTATTTTGCAAGTTGTAGTCACCTACTATGTGTTATGACCCGGCTACCCTGGAGTGACAATAGCCGGAACCACTCCCGGAGATGACCATAGTATGAGGATTCCATGTATTCACCATGTGCTAATGCTTTGTTTCGGTTCTCTATTAAAAGGAGACCTTAGTTTCCATTAGGACCCCGCTGCCACGGGAGGGATGGACAAAAGATGTCATGCAAGTTCTTTTCCATAAGCACGTATGACTATATACAAAATACATGCCTACATTACATTGACGAACTGGAGCTAGTTACATATCACCCTATGTTATAACTGTTACATGATGAATGTGATCCTACATAATCATCCATCACCGATCCAATGCCTATGAGCTTTTCCTATACTGGTCCTTGCTTAGTTACTTTATCGCTACTGCTGTCACACTTGCTACACAAATCACTATTACTACTGTTACCACTATTACTGTTACTATCATACTACTTTGCTACTAAAACTTTGTTGCAGATACTAAATCTTTCAGGTGTGGTTGAATTGACAACTCAACTGCTAATACTCGAGGATATTCTTTGGCTCCCCTTGTGTCGAATAAATAAATTTGGGTTGAATACTTTACCCTCGAAAACTGTTGCGATCCCCTATACTTGTGGGTTATCAAGACCTTTTTCTGGCGCCATTGCCGGGGAGCATAGCTCTATTCTCTGAGCCACTTGGGATTTATATCTGTTGATCACTATGAAGAATTTGCGAGATCCAAAAACTAAAGTTCTGCCCTCAACTACGAGGACAGGTAAGGAACTGCCATCTAGCTCTGCACTTGATTCACCTTCTGTTATGAGTAAATTTGCGACACCGCCACCTGCTATTAATTCTTATATGTCGCCTATGCTTGATGATGCTACTTCTGCTATACATGATAATTATGATGATGCTTTGCTTGGTAATGATATGCCACTTGGTGAATTTCTTGATGCACAAATTGCTAGAGTTACTATTGAATCAAATGATACTTCTAAAACTGATGAAATTATTGAAATGGAACCTGCTGTTACACCTGTTAGACCTAGCCCTCCTAGATATGAATTGCCTAATATACCTAAGGGTTATGTTATGAAAGGAGAGCTAGCCGAAGACTTTCTTGCTTGTAAGAATGGCTATGATCTTGAGAATTTATTACGCAAATGGAAAGAAAAATCTCTGAATGCTAGAATGAAATATGATCCTAAGTTTGCTACTTCACCTATCTTTGTTACTGATAAGGATTATGAGTTCTCTATCGATCCTGAGTTAATCACTTTGGTTGAATCTGATCCTTTTCATGGTTATGAATCTGAAACTGTTGTAGCACATCTTACTAAACTGAATGATATTGCCACCCTATTCACTAATGAGGAAAAAATCGCTATTACTATATCCTTAAGTTGTTTCCTTTCTCACTAAAGGGTGATGCTAAAACTTGGTTTACTTCTCTTGCTCCTGGTTGTGTGCGTAGTCCCCAGGATATGATATACTACTTCTCTGAGAAATATTTTCCTGTCCATAAGAAACAAGCTACCTTGCAGGATATATATAACTTTGTGCGAATTGAAGAAGAGAGTCTCCCACAATCTTGGGGGAGGCTTGTCCAGTTACTTAATGCTTTGCTTGATCACCCTCTTAAGAAAAATGAAATACTTGATATCTTTTATAATGGACTAACCAATGCTTCTAGGGACCACCTAGATAGTTGTGATAGTTGTGTTTTCAGGGAACAAACTGTGGAACAAGCTGAAATTCTATTGAATAATATCTTGAGCAATGATAATGCTTGGACTATTCCCGAACCACCTCCGAAGCCAACTCCGAAGAAAAGAGGTATTCTATTCCTCAGTCTGAAGATATGCAAGAAGCAAAGAAATCTATGCGAGAGAAAGGTATTAAGTCTAAAGATGTTAAGAATCTACCACCTATTGAAGAGATACATGGTCTTGATAACCCGACACAAGTAGTAGAGGTAAATTCTCTTCGTAGATTCAATGAGAGTGATATCCCTTATGATAAACCTGCTAGCTTATGCTTAGATGAATTTGATAACTTTGTTGCCAAACAACAAAGTTTTAATGATTATGTTAGCAGACAACTGGAACAAAATGCTCGTATGATTAATCATATAAGTGCTTGTGTGGATAGAAATGTTAATGATCTTAAGCTTATTGGTAAACATGCTTCTATGGTCACTACTCAAGTAGAGCAAGTACTTAAGGCTCAAAATGACTTGCTTTTGAATGATATGCATTTGACTGAAATTGAAGTAGAAAAAGGATGATGAGGATTTTGAGCGCTTTGTTGAAATGATTAGACCTATCTTTTTGCAAATGCGTTTGACTGATATGCTTAAAATGTCTCCTTATGCTAAATACATGAAAGATATTGTGACAAATAAAAGAAAGATACCTGATGTTGAGATTTCCACCATGCTTGCTAATTATACTTTTAAGGGTGGGACTCCTAAGAAACTAGGTGGTCCCGGAGTACCCACTATACCTTGCTCCATTAAAGGAAATTATGTTAGAACTGCTTTATGTGATCTTGGATCCGGTGTTAGTGTTATGCCTCTTTCTTTATATCATAGACTTGAATTGGATAAGTTGACACCTACTGAAATTTCTTTGCAAATGGCCGATAAATCAACTGCTTTACCTATCGGCATTTGCGAGGATGTGCCTGTTGTGGTTGCGAATGTTACTATCTTAACAAACTTTGTTATTCTGATATTCCCGAGGATGATGCCATGGCAGTCATCCTTGGAAGTCCCTTTTTTAACACTGCAGGGGCTGTTA
Source organism: Hordeum marinum (assembly GCA_022496015.1). NCBI lineage: Eukaryota > Viridiplantae > Streptophyta > Magnoliopsida > Poales > Poaceae > Hordeum > Hordeum marinum. The sequence continues at coordinate 4,595,762 of CM039673.1, forward strand.
TTGATTGCAACAAGGGCAATGTCACCTTCCATGTCAATGGTAATGAGCACACGGTGCACTTTCCAAAGAAACAATATCGGGTTCATTGCATAAATTTTGTTGAAAAATCTTCATCCATTATTATTGGAAGCTTTGAATTTCCCATACCTACTGTCAAGATGAGATATGATATACTTATTGTTGGGGATATGCATATACGCATTGAGGTAACCTAGTGATTTTTTGAAAATTCTCTGGTTTCATGTGATTCGAAAAAACTTTGTCAAGGAGACTTGATCAACCTCATTGATGGATTTCTTTTGATGACCAAGAGATGGATGAATCTAGAAGTCACAATCTCCTGTTCCCAACTTTTATTTTCTGTTACTTAGTAGAAAAATAATAAATATAGCATTATTTTCCTGTTTTATGCATTATACGTCCAATAAAAAAATGACCTGAAAATAAAGTTCTTCAAATGCCCTGAAATTCAAGTATGATTTTTTCTGAAATATTTAAGAATTTCTGAGATAGATAACTATTCAGGGGGATGCACCAGTGGGCCACGAGCCCAGGAGGCACGGCCACCCCCCTGGGCGCGCCTGGCAGGCTCGTGGGTCCCACGTGGCCCCCTCCACTTATTCCAGCACCCATCTCCTTCTTCTACCTCCAGAAAAAATCACCCCACAGCTCAAACTCGTGTTCTTGCTCATTTTGCTGCCTTTTTCGATCTCCTTGTGCAAAGCCCCATTCACCAAACTGTTTTGGGGAATTGTTCCTTGGTATGTGACTCCTCCATTGGTCCAATTAGTTTTTGTTCTAGTGCTTTATTCATTGCATATTATTGCTGCCTTGGTGACCCTGTTCTTGAGCTTTGCATGTTAATTTTATTTGGTCCCAAGTAGTTTTGATGCAAGATATGGCCTCTAGGCACTTGTAGGAGTAGTTGCTATGAGTTTTGTTAAGTTTTGTTCACTTTTATTTTGAGTCACTAAAAATTTCAGAATTATTTCAGAAAAAGGAAAATGTTTAGGAAGAACTATCATGGTGGTTCCTCAAGCAAGAGGGGTCCCCGTCCCGTGATTCGGGAGCCCGATCCTTATCAGCCGAGGGACGCAATGGTGCAACCATGTGAATGGCCTTCCGATGAATTCATGATTGATGCAGGTTTCAAGGACGAGTTTGATACATTTATTCGCAATGCCGGGCTCCAAGAATTCATCTCCAATAAATGTGAACAGTATACTGCACTCACTGCCTCTTTTGTTCGTAGATTCAAATTTTCAGTTGGCCATGACACATCCATACTGTTTGATCTTTATGACAAATCGTATACTATGGATTTAGAGGATTTTAATAGAATATGCAAGATACTTGATTGGGGTAGCCCCAATGACCCTTCTAAGTCCTCGGTTAGAGATTTTATTTCCAGTATAACTGTTGGAGAGACTAGAGATATTACGTAGGCTACCATGGGGAGCATTCGTTTTCCTGCCTTACACTATTTTGCCCTCTTTATAGGTAGAGCATTAATGGTAAGCGTGATCATAGCCACCTCTACGCACGTGACCTCAGTATACTTAAGAGTGCAGTAACAGGTGATAGAAGTTTTAACATGGGAGCTATAATTGCTAGGAGACTAAATAACAATGCTAATGAAGGAGATTTCTTTGGTGGGATATATGCCACTCGCCTAGCTAATTATCTTAGAATACCCATCCAGACTGGAGATCCCCCACTTCACAGTGCTTTCCTTGAACGTGCTGCTATGATACGCTTCCAGTTCCTTGACAGAAGCAATGAGTCCCTCCTATACCGGTTAATATTTAACCGACAGCGTGTTTTTCATATTACCCTTCCTGCTCCTGCCTTCTTTGATTTTCAGAGTAAACGGAGATACTACATAACCAGAGAAGAGGCAGACGAGTATGAGAGAGAAGTGAAGGCTGCTCGCCTCCGTGAGGTAGCTATTCAGGCGGTAGCTGCCGCGTCCTAGTACAACCCACATTATGATTTTGGATATCGCCCGGAGTACCTCGGAGCTGGTTACTTTCCGCCTTGGAAGTAGACCAACTTAGGCCAAAAGCCTAAGCTTGGGGGAGTACGTGTTTCTCACTGACTTTATATTCATGTTCACACATTCACTTTGATAGTCGGTGTTCACACTTTTTCATTATATCATCCACGCTAGTTATTTTCTTTTTCTTGCATTCTTCTTGTGTGTTTGATTAACTTGAGAAAATCCAAAAAAAATGAGAAAAACAAAAAAAATAGTTGTAACTTTACATTCTTGCATGCTTAGTAGTAACTAAAAAGAAAATCCAAAAAGATTTTCCGTTCTTCTTTTGCTTGTTAGGAGCTTTCCCGTGTAAATAGTTTTATTTTTCTTTGGTTCGAGGTAGAAGACCATGATTAAAATGATTAGTGGCCTTCATATGCATTATTGTTTATCCGTCAAAGAGCCATATTACTTTGTCTTCTCCTCCGAGTTTGCTTGTAGATTCCAGCTTAGTCCAATGCACGAACACTCTTATTATTATTCACATCATTCAGTCGTGCAAGTGGAAGGCAATAATGACGATATGATGAAGTGACCGAGCCTGGAAAAGCTGGTAGGAACTCGATCTATTTTGTTTTTGTAAATATGACTGGCTCATCGTTCCAAATTCAGCCTTGTTATGAGAAAATCATGTTTGCAATGACAACTTAGAGATCATAGTTTCTTATGCCATGCTTAATTAGCTAGGAGCTTATAATGGTTTGTCTTGGATGCCAACATGAATTTTAAAATGATTGTGATATAGTATGATAGGATGGTATCCTCCTTTGAATGATTCAAGTGGCTTGACTTGGCACATGTTCACGCATGTAGTTGAAACAAAATCAACATAGCCTCTACGATATTCATGTTCATGGTGATTTATATCCTACTCATGCTTGCACTCAATATTGGTTAATCTCATTGCATGTTGATGACTGTTGTCGCTCTCTAGTTGGTCGCTTCCTAGTCTGTTTCTAGCCTTCACCTGTACTAAGCGGGAATACTGCTTGTGCATCCACTTCCATAAAACCCAAAGTTGTTCCATATGAGTCCATCATACCTACCTATATGTGGTATCTACCTGCCGTTCCAAGTAAATTTGCATGTGCCATTCTCTAAACCTTCAAATAATAATATGTTTTGTATGCCCGAACCGCTCATGTGGTGACAAGGGGCGGTCAGTATCTTTCATGCTAGGCGTGTTATCCTCGATATGTGTTTATTCACTATCACTCACGAGAAAGGGGCCGGTAATCGGAATGCCCAGTTCCATGCTCAAATCAAATAAAAATATAATTGCAAACAAAACTCCCCCTGGATTGTTGTTGGTATGGACGGCACCCGAGGATTCGACTAGTCGTGGAGTGTGATTGATCGGTGGTGGGGGAGTCAAAACTTTACTATTCTGTTTGGGAACCGCCTATAATATGTGTAGCATGGAAGATGGTGAAAACTCTTGGTCATCGCGTTGACAATGAAAGCATGCCACCCCAAAATTATTTATCTTTGTTTTAAAAAGCTTGAGCTCTGGCACCTCTACAAATCAATGCTTCCCTCTGCGAAGGGCCTATCTATTTACATTTCTGTTGAGTCATCCTCTTCTTATTAAAAGCACCGGCTAGAGAGCACCTCTGTTATTTGTATGCTTTGCTATTAATTGATATTGAGTATGACTATGACTAGATATTCTTTGCCATGAGTTACAATTCCTAGTCGGCCCTTGGTCTTTGAAGGTGCTCTGCATTTATGTTTTGCGGTCTCAGAAAGGGCTAGCGGGATACCATCTATTCGTATTGTATCATGATTGTTTTGATTGAGGTGTTGACGTTTGAAACTTATTATTATTACTCGCTAGTTAATTATGCCATTGATATGAGTATACCATGAGACCTAAATGTCATTGCTTATGTGGTTAGCTTATGATCTTGCTGAAAACCTGAATATGAGTTAGACATAATTATGACAACAAGATCAAACAGAGTTCGTAAAAGTTTTTCTTTTGTCTCTTTCAGTTTATCAATTGAATTGCTTGAGGACAAGCAAGGCTTTAAGCTTGGGGGAGTTGATACATCTCCAACATATCTACTTTTCCGAACTCTTTTGCCCTTGTTTTGGACTCTAATTTGCATGATTTGAATGAAACTAACCCGGACTGATGTTGTTTTCAGCAGAACTGCCATGGTGTTGTTTTTGTGCAGAAATAAAAGTTCTCGGAATGACCTAAAAAGTTACGAGGATTTTTTATGGAATATATAAAAAATACCGGAGAAAGAATCAACCAAAGAGGAGCTGCCAGTGGGCCACGAGCCCAGGAGGCGCCCCCCCCAAGGTCGCGCCTGGGAGGCTCGTGGGGCCCACGTGGCTCCTCCGACCTCATCTCCAACTCCATATAATCTCTTTCGCCCAGAAAAAAATCAGAGAGAAGAAATCATCGCGTTTTACGATACGGATCCGCCGCCATCACCTGTTCTTCCTTGGGAGGGCAGATCTGGAATCCGTTCTGGGCTCCGGAGAGTGGAAATCGAAGCCATCGTTATCATCAACCATCCTCCATCGCCAATTTCATGATGCTTTCCATCGTTCGTGAGTAATCTCATCGTAGGCTTGCTGGACGGTGATGGGTTGGCTGAGATCTATCATGTAATCGAGTTAGTTTTGATGGGGTTTGATCCCTAGTATCCACTATGTTCTAAGATTGATGTTGCTACTACTTTGCTATGCTTAATGCTTGTCACTAGGGCCCGAGTGCCATGATTTCAGATCTGAACCTATTATTTTTTAATCAATATATGTGTGTTCTTGATCCTATTTTGCAAGTTGTAGTCACCTACTATGTGTTATGACCCGACAACCCCGGAGTGACAATAGCCGGAACCACTCCCGGAGATGACCATAGTATGAGGATTCCATGTATTCACCATGTGCTAATGCTTTGTTCCAGTTCTCTATTAAAAGGTGACCTTAATATCTCTTAGTTTCCATTAGGACCCCACTGCCACGGGAGGGATGGACAAAAGATGTCATGCAAGTTCTTTTCCATAAGCACGTATGACTATACGGAATACATGCCTACATTACATTGACGAACTGGAGCTAGTTACATATCACCCTATGTTATAACTGTTACATGATGAATGCCATCCTACATTATCATCCATCACCGATCCAATGCCTATGAGCTTTTCTTATACTGGTCCTTGCTTAGTTACTTTACTGCTACTGCTGTCACACTTGCTACACAAATCACTATTACTACTGTTACCACTATTACTGTTACTATCATACTACTTTGCTACTAAAACTTTGTTGCAGATACTAAATCTTTCAGGTGTGGTTGAATTGACAATTCAACTGCTAATACTCGAGGATATTCTTTGGCTCCCCTTGTGTCGAATCAATAAATTTGGGTTGAATACTTTACCCTCAAAAACTGTTGCGATCCCCTATACTTGTGGGTTATCAAGGAGACACAAGAATGTTACATAAAGATATTGGCATAGAGTTGGAAGGAAAAGCGGCATGATCCAATATGTGTAATGGGAAGGGATGGACCATCACCAACAGTAATCCGAGTGAAGGTATGAACCGGATGAGCGATGAGGAGTGCTACTTCTTGAGCTTGCGTTGGTTTTTCCCTTGAAGAGGAAAGGGTGATGCAGCAAAGTAGAGATAAGTATTTCCCTCAGTTTGAGAACCAAGGTATCAATCCAGTAGGAGTATCAAGATGGGGCACCAAGGCACCTACGCAAAAACAAACAAACTTGCACCCAACGCGATAAAGGGGTTGTCAATCCCTTTACAATTACTTGCAAGGTGAGATCTGATAGTGATAATAGGTAAGTATAAATAAATAAATAAAAGTGCAGCAAGGTATTTTTGTTATTTTTTTATGTAGATCCAAATATATAATGTGTAAAATAGACCCGGGGGCCATAGTGTTCACTAGAGGCTTCTCTCATGATAGCAAGTATTGCGGTGGGTGAACAAATTACTGTCAAGCAATTGATAGAATCGTGCAAAGTCATGACGATATCTAAGGCAATGATCGTACATATAGGCATCGCGTCCGAGACAAGTAGACCGATACTTTCTGCATCTACTACTATTACTCCACACATCGACCGCTATCCAGCATGCATCTAGTGTATTAAGTTCATAACAAACAGAGTAACGCCTTAAGCAAGATGACATGATGTAGAGGGATAAATTCATGCAATATGATATAAACCCCATCTTTTTACCCTTGATGGCAACAACATGATGCGTACCTCGCTACCCCTTCTGTCACTATGTGAGGACACCGCACGGTATGAACCCAAAACCAAGCACTTCTCCCATTGCAAGAATTATAGATCAAGTTGATCAAACGAATCCCATAACTCGAAGAGAATTACAAGGATACGAAATCATGCATATAAGAAATCAGAGGAGACTCAAATAATATTCATAGATAATATGATCATAAATCCACAATTCATCGGATCTCGACAAACACACCACAAAAGAAAGTTACATCGGATAGATCTCCATGAAGATCATGGAGAACTTTGCATTGAAGATAAAAGAGAGAGAAGAAGCCATCTAGCTACTAGCTATGGACCCGAAGGTCTGTGGTGAACTACTCACGCATCATCGGAGAGGCAATGTTGTTGATGAAGAAGCCCTCCGTGTCCAAATCCCCCTCCGGCAGGGCACCAGAACGGTCCCCAGATGGGATCTTGCGGAACAGAAGCTTGCGGCGGCAGAAAAGTATTTTCGTGGCTCTCTCTGTTGATTTTGGGATTTTAGGGAATTTATAGGCGAAATAGGTAGGGCAAAGGAGGCACGGAGGGCCCACAAGCCTGCTAGGCGCGCCCACCCCCCTAGGGCGTGCCTAGGGGACTCGTGGCCTCCTCTGTGGCCCTCTGCCTTGGTTCTCAAGTCTTCTGGATCCGTTCTGTTGTGGAAAAAAATCATCCCGAAGGTTTTATTCCGTTTGGACTCCGTTTAATATTCTTATCTGAAAAAGGTCAAAAACACGGAAAAAACAGAAACTGGCACTAGGCACTGAGTTAATAGGTTAGTCCCAAAAATGATATAAAATAGCATATAAATGCATATAAAACATCCCAAGTTGATAATATAATAGCATGGAACAATCAAAAATTATAAATACGTTGGACACGTATCAAGCATCCCCAAGCTTAACTCCTGCTCATCCTCGAGTAGGGAAGTGCTGAAGACCGAATTTTTGATGTGAAATGCTACCTAACATATTTGTTCTTTGTAACTTCTTTATTGTGGCATGAATGTTCAGGTCCATAAGATTCAAAACAATAGTTTAATATTGACATGAAAACAATAATACTTCAAGTATAATAGCAAAGTGATCATGAACTTTTGAAATAACAAGGCCAAAGAAAGTTATCCCTACAAAATCATATAGTTTGGCTATGCTCCATCATCCCCACACAACGAATTTAAATCATGCACAACCCCGGTATTGGCCAAGTAATTGTTTTCGCACTCATACTTTCTCAAACTTTTTCAACTCTCACGCAATACATGAGCGTGAGCCATGGATATAGCACTATAGGTGGAATAGAGTGTGGTGGAGGTTGTGAGGCAAAAAGGAGGAGATGGTCACATCGACTCAGCGTATCAATGGGCTATGGAGATGCCCATCAATATATATCAATGTGAATGAGTAGGGATTGCCATGCAACGGATGCACTAGAGCTATAAGTGTATGAAAGCTCAAAAATAAAAACTAGTGGGTGTGCACCCAACTTGCTTCTTACGAAGATCTAGGGCAATTTGAGGAAGCCCATCATTGGAATATACAAGCCAAGTTATATAATGAAAATTTCCACTAGCATATGAAAGTGACAGAACAAGAGACTCTCTATCATGAAGAACATGGTGCTACTTTGAAGCACAAGTGTGGAAAAAGATAGTAGCATTGTCCCTTCTCTCTTTTTCTCTTATTTTTTTGGGGCTCTTTGGCCTCTTTTTTTCATTTTTTCTTTCTTTTCTCTCTCTTTTTTTTGGTGGGCATCTTTGGCCTCTTCTTTTTTATTTCCTCACATGTGACAATGCTTTAATAATGATGATCATCACACTTTTATTTACTTACAACTCGATACTTAGAACAATAATGACTCTATATGAATGAAAGTGATGGCACATGTCATGAGACGGAATGGTGGAAGTTGCATGGCAATATATCTCGGAATGGCTATGAAAATGCCATAATAGGTAGGTATGGTGGCTGTTTTGAGGAAGGTATATGGTGGGTTTATGCACCGGCGAAAGTTGCGCGGCACTAGAGAGGGTAGCAATGGTGGAAGGTGAGAGTGCATCTATACCATGGACTCACATTAGTCATGAAGAACTCATATACTTATTGCGAAAGTTTTATTAGTAATCGAAACAAAGTGCTAAACGCATACTCCTAGGGGAAGGGTTGGTAGGAGTTAACCATCGCGCGATCCCGACCACCACACAAAGGATGACAATCAATAAATCAATTATGCTCCGACTTCCTAACATAGCGATTCACCATATGTGCATGCTACGGGAATCACTAACCTCAACACAAGTATTTTTAAATTCACAACACCCTACTATCATAACTCTAATATTATCACCTCCATATCTCAAAACTATTCGCGAGGAATCAAACTTCTCTTACTAATCAATGCACTTGAATATGAAAGTTTTTATTATATCCTCTTTGGATGCCTATCATATTTAGGACTAATTTCATAACACACGCCAATTACCAAGTTACTTAGAGAGAGCACTCTCAAAATAATATAAGTGAAGATCGAGAGTTTTTATTTCTACAAAATATGACACCGTCGTGCTCTACAAAGATTTAAGTGAAGCACTAGAGCAAAATTATCTAGCTCAAAAGATATAAGTGAAGCTCATGGGAGCAAAATATGCATGGACAACACCCGTCCAATGGTTCTGGCCGGCGTACCAGGGCGCCGGTTGGTACTGCGGTTGTTGCGACAGGCGGGGCGTCCACCCTGTTACTGGCCTGCTGCTTGTGTCCGTGACCACCACGGCCCCCACGATGACCATCGCCGCCAACGACAGGTGCCTGTGGAGCCGGCGGGGGTGGGTGTGGGAACCCCGGCGGCGGGAATGGCGGGAGACCGCTCGGGACAGGGGATGGTGGCAGGGCCGAGGCGGGAGGAGGGGCACCACGCGAGGTGCTCGCGGCCAGGGCAGTGTGAGTAGCCCTTGTGCGCGACATCTTCATCCGACGCTCCTCCAGTTTCAGATATGCCACGACCTTGGAGAACGTCGGGTCGGGGATGAGTGTGAGGTTGGAGGCGGCGTTCCCGAACGCCTCATTCAGGCCGTTGACGAGGGTGCTGAGGAGAAGCTCGTCGGGGATCTTCTCGCCGAGATCACGAAGCTCGTCGGAGAGCTTCTTGAGATGCATGCAATAATCGTCAATGGACGAGTCAAGCTGCTGACACCATAGAACTCCCGTGCAAGAACACCTTGCGTTGGAGTTTGTTGTCGGTGAAGAGGCTGTTGAGCTTAGTCCAAACGGCATGGGCATCATCCTCATCGGAGACCACCGTGTGAAAAAGGTCCTTCGAGATGGTGGAGTAGAACCAGCGGATGATAGTAGCATCGATGATCATCCACTCATCATCATCCTCCATGCGTCTGGAATCCACGGAGCCATCAACATGATCCCGGAGATTGTACTCGCGGAAGACGAGGGAGAAGTATGTTTTCCAGGCATAGTAGGTGGAGGTGTGTTGGTCGAGGATGACGGGGACGCGAGCAAGGATGTTGAGGTCGCGGATGAGGGCGGGATCGGGACCGGCGAACAGGTTGGTGCTATTGGAGAGGGAGGAGCCGGGTGACGACAAGGTAGGAGCGGTGGGGTGGCGGCGGCGGCTGTGCAGTGGCGGAGGCAAAGCTAGGGTTGGGTAGCAGTGATGGGGTTAGGGTTTAGGGGCGGAAGCTGGTGGGAGGGTTGGCGGCGACACGACGCGGCGGCGGCGGCAGGTTGCAGAGACCGCAGCGGCGGCGGCGTGTTGAGGCGGCAACGAGGGGAAGGAGCGGCGGCGGCGGCGGCTAAGCTAGGTTAGGATTATAGGTATGATACCATGCAGAGAGATAGGTTTGGCAGTGCAATTCACGATGTATTGATCGCGTGCATAAGCACGTATATATGATGTATAATGTGGGCCTCAACCTCTACTATGCAAGAAATAGGAGGTGGGCCAAGATATACCATATACATGCAAAACCATATATTTAACAATGCTCTTAGCACCACATCTAAGTGCTTTTGCATTGGAAGCAGCCTTATATGTTCCAAGATGGAGAGGAACCGCCTGAGTCTTCAAGCACACCTCCCTTACGACGGTTGGCGTCATGAACATGATATGCACCCTCTGCCACGAGTTGGGTAGTCTAGCGAGAATTGTTCCTGCTGCATTGTGTGGTTTCAATCCTAGTAATTGCAGCATCTTCTCCTTATATATATAGAGGCACACATCTCTTGCTGCTTCTCGGAAAAAAGAATTGATGGTTTGTTTCAAACAAGTTTCAAGAAATAGGTGCTGATGATTACGATTTGTTAGAATTCCAAGCTGCGTGCGTTGACTGGCATGTGAATTAACATTGCCTACTGATTTGTCATCACTCTTAAATCATTTCCATCAAGCGGCTAGCTTGGTAAGCTACCAACAAAAAAATTGCAATCGATCAGAAAAAGAAATTTTCATTTCCAAAGAATAGTGATCTTTATTAGCACAAGGACTTTCTGAAATAATATTAGCACCAAGAACGAAAATACTCTTTTCAATGGTTTTTAGGGGGTGATTTCATAGTTATCTGAACGCCTGTAATGTTTTAATTACCATTTCAATATAGTAGCTCACAAGCCTCCCGTGTGGTTCGATTATATACTGATATGTCAACGATATGTCCAGTCGATTATACTTATGTAGCATCCATCCGTCGTATCCCTCGCGCCATCTGCACTGCTTAACGAGCAGTAGATATATAGAAACATTGTCAGGTAACCAAAACCCTAGGCATGATCGACTATGTACGCATAGGATAAAATAAGGCAACTGTTTCACTATTAGAGAATTCGCTGAAAAATATCACTATAAGAGAATATGGCCATATATGATTTGATTTGGCCGATCATTATATTTCATGAGATAAGTCCGTACAGCTCTGGTCGCACTCAGGCATGCCTTTATAGGGTCTAGTCTAGGCAGAGACGGAGCTAGGAATCTTGATAAAGGGGGGCCAATGAAAGAGAGAAAGTGTTGAGGAGAGGCCAAACATGTAAATTTACAGCACTTAGAACCAACAATGTATATATGGTTGTTTTCAGGAAAAAATCCGTCCCCCCGCGCCACTGGTTCTGTCCCCGAGTCTACGGGCACTTGAGCTTGCCGATCTTGGAGTTTTTTAGGTTGGCGTAGCAAGGGCATTCGCTACGGGTCGCCTGGCTGGTGCCGGAGGGGACACAGTTGCACTTGTTGCAGCAGATGTTGCAATCCTTGTTGCACATCTTGTTCTTCCAGTTCTTCGCGCACCGAGCCTGGCAGGCAGATGGACAATCTGTACACGGCAAAACGTGAGTCAGATCAGATCATGTGCTTAACCAGATGTTTAAGTCATCATTAGTTGATCCTGGACCTGGACACATCACACATGCATATACATACACCTACGTACCTATCTTGGATGCCGGCTGCGCGTCGGCAACCATGAGGAGAGCGACGAGGACGAAGAGCGCGATGACGGCGAGAGGCTTGGAGGATGCCATGGATGATACCCGCTGGTACAAGAGATTAAGTATACAAGCCAGCAGCTACCACACGAGCAGGCCAATACATACACAGATGAAATGGAGCAATTAACGGGGTAAAAAAAATCAATTAGGAACATAGCGTAACGTCTAATTGGATCTCATTTAATGCCATTGATATGGCACTTGCGTTGGGTAAGAAATAAATCAATTAGCTAGGAACATAAGTACAAATTAGGAACATAAACTGGGAGGCGTATTTGTTTCCTTTTACGTTTCACAACACCTTAATTATTCGGTTTCCTACCTCAATTATGTGATACGAATCAATTCATGCACCTTTGCAACCTTAAGCATGTCTTGATGCAATTGGCCTCATCTGTCTGGCTTTCTATTACCCTTTGCAACCTTAATAATTATACTAATACTAATCCTTTCAGAATTTCTAGTAACCCAACACAATAAAATTTGTCTCTCTTAGCTGAAGCGGCTGGAAGTTGCCAAGAAAGAGGGGAAATGTGTCACTGAGAAAGTATTGACTACTACTCCCTCTGTACCTAAATACTTGTTGTTGAAGAACACTAATACAAGTACCCCAGCTACAAGTATTGTGGTACAGAGGGAGTAGCTTTTACCAAGTCTATGGTATGCCATCGCCATCAGCTCATAAAGGGGAGACCGCATTCCACGATCCTGAGCCATACGTGCAGACCTTGGTGCCAAGTCTCTTTCCACAAATTAAAGGGCAGAAGAAAGAAGAAATTTCATCTTGGAATCGCCTTCATCGGTGGGGCCAGCAACGACTCCGCACCACAAGTGCTGCTCACTGCTCAGTTTACAAGACAACTCTTGTTTTGGCAGCTGCCATTGCAAGGTCACTTCCTACAGCTCCTGCCTCAATACCTTCCTCTGAAAACTTGCTTTCTTATATACCTTGCATCCAACCATGGCTTTGGCTTTCGCTGGTAAGGCTGTGGCCGTCTCGGCCATCTCTGCGATTGTCCGCAAGTCGTTCGACTACCTGGACAAGTACACGAAAGCAGAGAGGATGAAGCCTGTGGAGGAGCGGCTAGAGAGGACTCTCGTGCAAGTGCAACTAGTCTTTGATGCCATCGACATGGAGCGGATTAGGGGCCCGAGCGAGGCCCTTGATGCATGGATTTGGCAGCTCAGGGATGCCGTCGAGGAGGCCGAGGACGTTCTCGACGATGTGGAGTACTACAAGCTTGAGAAAAAGGTGAAATCCAGAGGTAATATGGTGAGCAGCTCTCTGTACAAGTGTAAGCGGGTGTTTATCCAGAAGTTCAATGCCATGCTTAATGTTGGTAATCTTAAGAGAATGGTAGATGCCCTGAAGAAACTTGATGAGGTTGCTTCTGCTGTGGACCGATTTATCATGCTCGTGGATCGATTTGATCCTTCTAGTTTGAGGCACATGGGGCATCAGGGAATTGGTAATCCTCGTGAGACTAGTTCCTTCTTGTTTGATGAAACAATAATCGGCCGTGATACCGAAAAGGATCAGGTAGTTGAATGGTTGGTCAAGCAAGAAAGTGATGGTGCTCAAAATTGTGATGTTTGCAGTGTCACCACTTACGCTATAGTGGGCATAGGCGGCATGGGCAAGACAACACTAGCACAGGCAGTCTACAATGACCAAAGAGTGAAGCAATGCTTTGATCAGATTATGTGGGTGTGTGTGTCCAATGAGTTTGATGTCCTTGATCTGACAAGAAAGATTGTACAAGAAATTACTGGGCGAGGTACCGATATCACTAGTCTGAATTCGCTTCAAGAGATCCTCAGAGGGAAGCTGAGCTCCAAGAAATTTCTGCTTGTATTTGATGATGTATGGAATGATGAGAGAAGGCCAGACTGGGAGAAACTAGTCGCTCCTCTGAAATTTGGCCAAAGGGGAAGCAAGCTCTTATTGACAACTCGAATGCAATCGGTTGTAGACATCGTTGAAAGAGTACTAGGAGGAAGGGCCGAGTCTCTGAGATTGGAGGGTCTACAGGATAATGATCTTTTCGCACTTCTGAACAAGCACGCGTTCTTTGGAGTGAATCCTGATGATTACATGAACTTGCAAGATATTGGAAAGAAGATCACTAAAAAGTTGAGTGGAAGCCCATTAGCTGCGAAGGTATTGGGTGGGCTGTTGAACAACTCTATGGACAGTATATACTGGAACCGAATGCTAAGAGAGAATATCTCTAGCATTGAGCATGGCAATGAAGGTGTTATGAAAGTTTTAAGATTAAGTTATCATCACCTTCCTCCACACCTACAGGCTTGCTTCAGATATTGCAGCATGTTCCGAGAAGATTATATGTTCAGAAAAGATGATCTGGTAAAGCTATGGATGGGCTCAGGATTGATCCAGCTATCTGCAGATGAAGATCAGATACCAGAGGATGTGGGTGAGCATTATTTGGGCATACTGACAAGGAAATCTTTCTTTGAACTGCGCTCAACAGAGTCCAGTGGTATGTCTAATCGTGGTGTGTTTTCTCATGAATACTATGTGATGCATGATTTATTGCATGATCTAGGACGTACGGTTTCCAAAAAGGAGTGTGTCAGAATTTCCAGCGATGATTATGGTAGTATTCCAAGAACAGTTCGCCACGCAATAATTACAGTGGTAAATCATACATCCTTCACGGATTTCTCTGCACTAAAGAAACTGCGGACCCTGCTTATATCGTTTGATGAAACAATAAAGAAAAGGGATCAGTGGGCTGTACTGGAAAAGGTGCTGAAAGTAGTAACAAAATTACGGGTTTTGCATGTACACAGATCCTTGCTTTTCAAGCTGCCTGATGCCTTTGGTAATCTAACGCACCTTCGATATTTGTATCATTCGGGACTGCGTAAGAAAGTGGCAAAATATTCATTTTGGTGTCCTTGCTCTATATACAAGTTATATCATCTCCAAAGGGTAGAGTTAAATAGATGCTTGTTAGTATCCTGTAGACTGCAAAACTTGGTTAATCTGAGATATCTGTCCTTTTCGGGTAATCTAATCGGATTTCCGCCTTACTTTGGACAATTAACTTCTCTTCAAGAATTAAATGATATTTGTGTCCCACCTGGCTATGGTAGTTTCCTGGCACGTGAGCTTGGGGATCTAAAAGGTCTCCGTCATATATATGCTAGTGGGCTTGAGAATGTCAGTGCACAAGAAGGAACTTCTGCTAAGCTGGGTGAAAAGGAAAATCTCATTATGTTATCACTCTCTTGGGACAGTGGCCAACTGGAAGCCGACGGGGAGGAACTACTAAATAGCCTTCAACCTCACACAAATCTTGCCAAGCTGAAGATTCAAGGGTATAATGGTATGAGATCTCCGTATTGGATGGAAAATCCTATGCTGACAAACTTGACATATATTTCTCTCTCAGATTGTAATAATTGGCAACACCTTCCACCTTTAGGCGGACTACCTTCACTCAAATATCTCTACTTACAACATATGTATGCAGTGAAAAGAATAGAAGGTTCCTTTTATGGCTGTGAGGTGCCTCTTGCCTTCCCATCTCTTAAGTTGCTCTCAATTGAAATGCTTCCAGCGCTAGAGGAGTGGGTTGGATCGGAGGACATGATTCTGTTTCCGCAGCTTGAGGAACTATTCATTAGACAATGCAGGCTATTGAGAAATATACCAGCACTGCCGTCTACTCTTGCTCATCTTGAAATACATGATGCTGGTTTGTCTACTCTTCCTGCAACTTATCATCCCAGTGAAGCATCAGTACACCAAAAGCCAGTACGTTCCAGGCTGGAGATCTACGGTTGTCCAAATCTAGTGACACTGGGCCAAGAGTATTGTTTCCTTTGTCTGGAGGAATTATACATTGCACGCTGTGAAAATCTGTTGCATTTGCCAATGGATAAATTGCAGACACTCCAACTCCTTAAAAGTTTGACAGTGAGGAGTTGCCCAAAGCTGATGGCCCCACAGAAAGATATCAGTTTGCCATCGTCAATCATAAAGCTTCATATATATTCATGTGGTGTTTATGGGGCTTGTCTTGTCAACTCCCTGTGCAGCCTCACATCTCTTAGTACTCTGCATTTAGAGGGAGATATCAGTTTGCCATCGTCTAATCGTGTGACGACAGCTGCCCCAGAGGAAGATATCAGTTTGCCATCGTCTATCAGAGAGCTTTCTGTTTTTTCATGTGGTGTTTACGAGACTTGTCTACTCAACTCCCTGTGCGGGCTCACTTCTCTTACTACTCTGTGTTTACGTGATTGTGAGATGACAGCCCTTCCCTGTGCAGACGTTTTTAGGGGTCTCAGAGCAGTGCAGCATTTGGAAATTGTGCACTGCAGGGAGCTTGCTGCTTTAGATGGGATAGAAGAACTCGCTTCCCTCACGGAGTTAATTGTCTATGGATGCGACAAGCTTCTTGGCAATCCGTCTCTGCAGGTGTGTCAGCAAGCTTCTGATCCCGATCAAATCGCTACAGTATGTCCTTCACAACTTGGAAGACTTCAGAAGCTGAGAATCAGCAGTCCATTTCTCCTGCAATGGGAGCCGTTGAGCAGAGTCAACTCAGTTACAAACTTGACTATTGAAAGCAGCTCTAGATGTTTACCTGAGGAGTGGTTGATGAAAAATGGCAACCATCTCAAACACCTGGGAGTGCTTGATGCTTCTCAGCTGGAGTTTCTACCCTCAACCATGGCAGGGCTCCCCTCCCTTGTGACATTGGAATTTAAAAGAGCTATACTGATCCTGTCACTTCCAGAGCTGCCGGCCTCCTTACGGGTTTTACAAATCCTTGGTTGCCATCCTGTGCTAAAGCAGCGATGCAGGAAGAGAAGAGGTCATGACTGGCATAAGGTTGCGCACATCCATGACCTGCGGATTGTACAAGATCTTCCATCGTCATATGAATGGCGTTCCTTTGGTATGGGTTCTCACTTCTCAGCCATAATAGTGGTAGTATCACTTGGTATTCAAAATGTGTGTCCTACTGTATTGATTAGACTAATGTCTCAAGAACTGCACTCAGTCTTCTGATATGTGATTCCTCATCCTAGATACGCACAATGGCAAGTAAACAACAAGTGATAGCTGAGTAGAAATTTCATAGCTTTCCTTTTTCCTGGATAATTATCTTTCTATTTAGTTTATATTTATAATATATCCTCTAAGCTTGACACTTTGTCGTTTCCAGGTTAGGAGGACGTGAGCCTTGGGCAATGGCCAGATGGCTGCACACACGGTAAAAACATCAATCGCGTATTGCAAGTTGCACCCATATCTATCCATTTCCTACTCCCTCCTTCGGATGCACACACGGTAAAAACATCGATCGTGAGCCTTGGGCATGTTATGTTAATCCTAAAGGGATTGGTACCATGAGCTGGCTAATCTCAGTTAGAACCATATCAGGCATTCTCTTGATGCAAACCTTGATAAATCCAAAGGCCTAGGATCTTACTGTTTGATACTATTATGATCCAAGGTAAACCTAATGACAATGATTAGGTAAGGCATAATGCTCTCTGTTAAGTTAATGTTCATGTTTCATCCTGTCATTGCATCGGTTTAGTTCTACAGTAGTTGGCCATATTCTGGATATACATCCCTCAAATCACCGAACCATTTTCTCCCCAAATCGGAAAGCGCTAGTAACAACAAATCCCCAAAATGATTGGAACCCTAAATTAGGGGAACAGAAAGCTCACCATGTGGATTTCGGAGGACGACGGTCGCCGTGGCTTCTTCGTGCCGGGCGACGCAACTGCGCTGTTCGACGGAGCAGCACGCGGCGCGAAATCGTTGCCGCGCTCCTCCGTCGAACGGGGCAACCGCGCCGCCATGGGAAGGCGGCGCCGCCGGCCGGTCGCCTCTCTCTTTGTGCTAGTTTGCTTCTACTTGGGGTCGTTCTCGGCCGTCGATTTCGATGCAACGGATTGGATCTGCGCAGCAGATGGCAGGCCTTCGGGTACCCCAAATGGGCTATATTCCATCACGGGCTCTGACCCAGGTTAAAAAAGCCTGCCAGGAAATGTTTTTACTTTTTTGAGAAACTTTCATGCTGGTGGCCTAGAAAGTTAGCGAGCTGCTGTAGGTTATTCGCTCAGAAAGTTTTTGGTTAATTTTCTTTTTATTATCAGTGCATTTTATCTTGTCTCAAAAGTATCAGTGCATTTTATGTATTATTATGTACATTCTGAAAATGATTTGCACTGTTGATAAATAGAAAAATTGCCAGAGAAATCATGTTTGAATTTTCTAAGTAAAATGGAACCAACGAGTTTTACTTGGAGAAGTTATGTAACTTTAATGTTAATGATGGTAATGGTGTCTAATGGGTTACCATGGGTTATCATGGGCCAAATTGTTATTTTAGGCAAAATTCCTTTTTCAAGTGCATTTTAGCTAGTGTTGTCCTTGTAATGTGTATGCAATACTAATAACTGTGAAATTGCCTGAGCTTGTGTTAAAAAAATACCATGTTTGAATTTTCTGAATAAAATTGAAGCCATGGGAGATTTATTTAGGGAAATTATTGTGGTGTTAATGTTAACGTCATTTATAGCATTTTTAATGATGATCACTACTTTTATCAATTTAATGTTTTTGTGTGTAAAGTTTATGATGATGCCATTTTATGGCATCCCTACGATGTGGCTATTAAGTAATGGGCTTAGGCCACCTCGAAATAATTTTTAATAGGCATGTGGTGTGGTTTTACATGCCACACTATGCAGTCTAATAATGTTGGGCTAGTGTGCTTGATGAGTAAGATAGATTTCATTCAACCTGACGGTACTACCACCCAGTGATATCAGAACTGTAAACATCCTCCATATTACTAGAAATAGTGCTGAGCTGACTCTTATCATACTTTAATCCAGACACAGCTGACCACTGGCTTTTGCTCATTTTGAGAAATCTTAAATTTTTTTATACAGCTAAATAATTAACTGTCCGTCCCTAACGAAACGTATGTGGCTGCTACTGCTGCTGCAGCTTCTGTATACAGATGAAACTTGAAACTACCGATGCTTCATTGTGGACAACATTGGCGCCACTGCGTCTGGAAGAGTGGAGAAAATTATGTGTGTGTTTGTGAGTCGCACATGCCTCAGAAAGAATGATGAAATTATCAAGTTTCCATCGGAAGTCAAAACTGCATGTGTTGTTTATGCTCGAGGATGATCGCAAATGCTCCTATCCCTGGGATTATCTACAACATAGACAAATGCTCTCAAACTGCAAGCGTATGAAATGTTTGTTTCATGCTCTTAAATATCAAGAATATGAATTATTTGTTTGTTCCGGTTCCTAGGTGCTTGTATTTCGATGATACCTCGCGCATTGCTATGGTAATCTTGCTAAAAGAATTGTATAATTAGGTGAATACTACATTTTTTTTCGAAATCGGAAGGGTCTGGAAGGACCCATCACTGCATTTAATTAGACGGCTGGACAGTACATCTTACATCAAGGACCCTAAGGAAAGACAAAAATACAAACTATACCCAAATCTTACGAAAAGGACCCCGAATAGATATGGAAAAAAGCGATCGGGCTGGATTGAATCGCCGCCGGCGTCGGGGACGAACCACTTAGTCTTGTGAGATCTCCACGGTGACACCCTGCAGACTCCAACACAAAGCGGCACCCCCCCCCCCCTTGTGCATGAAGGCTGGGACGAAATATTTTGGCTACCCATCAGTTGTAATATCAAACAGATCGATGGAGATGACCGGCCAGCCGACGTGGGCGTCGTAGCTTCTCCAGAACCACCATCTTGTTTTCTCTAAAAAAATAACCACCATCTTGTGAGCTCCGGATCCCCATCAACATCAACTTCCAGCACCATGGCCGAAGGCCTTCTCAAGATCAGGGGGGAGACCCAGCCATCACCGGAAGCTTGGATCTGACGAGGCCCAGCCCCAGCCAATCCAAATGAGGCAGTTCTTCCCCTTGGACTGCCTACCGCCACCACAAAAACATGATGCGAGGAAAGAAACCACACCATCGACATCACCTGCAACCACTGCGCGCTTATTAAGGCAGGAAGGACCAAATGTGCCGTCGACGCTTCTTTTCCACCACGGAGAACGAGCCGGTGGTGACTCCTGTGAGCACCGGGCCCCTGCAAACTAACGACATCATGCCAAAATCCCCTTGGGCAAGTCTAGGACTAAAACTACTCTATACAAGAATGACCTGGACCCCTCTCCCATCCCCACTCCGGTCGGTAAGGCCGCCAAAGGAGGAGGGGAGAGGAGCCGGGTGACTCTCAAGGAAGGAAGAGGAGGAAAGAGAAAGAGAAGGGACCGAGGGATGGATAGTTGAGATAGGTAAGTAGCACGTAAGCAACTAAACTAACGAAAATAGAATGTAAGAGTATTCATGATTTACACTTTAAAACATTTAGACTTTTTTTGGGATGAAAACTCTATTGTTATCACAAAAATAGACGGACAAAACAACGTGTGTTATCATGGTCTAATTTTCTTGAAGATGGCTTCGCATGTTCTGTTGGTTTGCGGACGAAGCATCCCGACTAACCCTTCGCCCTGATGTCTGATTTACATCCTAGGCTCGATCAGAGGTCGGGGCCTGTTTTGGGAGCTCATCTTGGACAATTCACTTGTTGAGCTAAGCCAGATTCAAATCGAGTCGGCGCAAGCCTGAGCCGAGCCCAAATGTTCGATCGGCCCCTCATTCGGAGAGTCCTTAGATGGCTAGATGGTGGGGTCACAACACCATCTGTTTACTTAAGAAACCGTGCTGGTTTTTCTATTTTATTTTATTTGAAAATTGCATCGCATATTTTCATTAGGTTAATAGTATTGAGACAAACACGTGTGAAAGCAAACACAATTTTAACGAGATCAAGCGTGAAAAGACAAGTCCTATGGAGTCAAATTAGACAATGGTGATAGTTTACAAACTTCTAGTGTAACTTTTCTTATACTTGTAGAGCTCTACTTAAATTTGAATTTTAAAAATTTATAGCTCCATAGACTCATCTTATATCCTATGTGGGTGAAATGAGTTGTGGTACTACAAGTCCCGATATACTCACATGGTATCTAATAGTGGTCCGCCTCGTCTTCCGTGGCCTTAGGGCCATGGGGACGCGGTGGATCTCGGTCCTTGCCGGTGGGAGGGCTTCGCTTTTAGATGTGTTTTCGAGTTTTGTTAGGGTTTGTGTTATGTTCAAGAAGACGAGACGGCGACGGCTTCTTGAAGATGAAATAAGGTTTTCCCCGCCTAGTCCCCGTTTCGTTGGTGCATCTAGCATCGTCGGTGGGCGTGTGGAGGTTTGTCTCCGGCAGATCTACCATTGGTGGATTTGCTCGGATCTGTTTGTCGTTTGTCTACGTTCGTGTGTTTTTAGGTTTGTTATTCGTCTACGTTAGATGTGCTTCAGTGCTTGTAGTCATCGTTAGGTGGTCTATGAATCTGAATGTAATTTTCATTATTTCTCGTGTTCGTTGTACTACCATATTTAAACATGAATAGATTGGATGTTTTTCCGCAAAAGAAAATAGTGGTATTTATTTATTTTTCATATAAAACACGATAGAAGATCATAGAACATGAAATGTGGCGTCATTGGAAAACCCAAGTTGAAAGCAAAATTTGTCGGGCGACTGACAACAATGAGGTTTGGTGGTGCTATGTGGCTGGGCACTAGGCAAGGGATTTAGTGTTGGGAGACGTAGTAGTAAATCAAAATTTTCTACGTGTCACCAAGATCTATCTATGGAGAAACCAGCAACGAGAGGGGAGAGATTGCATCTTCATACCTTTGAAGATCGCTAAGCGGAAGCGTTGCTAGAACGCGGTTGATGGAGTCGTACTCGCCGCGATTCAGATCGCGGTAGATTCGATCAAGTGCCGAACGGACGGCACCTCCGCGTTCAACACACGTGCAGCCCGGTGACGTCTCCTACGCCTTGATCCAGAAAGGAGGAAGGAGAGGTTGGGGAAGAGCTCCGGCAGCACGACGGCGTGGTGGCGATGGAGCTGCGTGGTACTCCGACAGAGCTTCGCTAAGCGCTACGGAGAACGAGGGGAGGAGGAGGTAGGGCTGCACCAGAGAGAGAGGGAGAACCGTGTCTTGTGCAGCCCCAAATACCTTCACTATATGTAGGGGAAGGGGAGGAGAGGTGCTGCACCCTAGGGTTCCACCCTAGGGGTGGCGGCAGCCTCCAGACACCCATCTAGTCGGCGGCCAGGTCAGGGAGAGGTGGAGGCGCCCTAGGGTGGGCCTTAAGGCCCATCTAAGCCTAGGGTTTGCCCCCCTCCACCCTTGCTGCACCTTGGGCTGGGGCGGGAGGCGCACCAGCCCACCTAGGGGCTGGATCCCTCGCACTCTTGGCCCATGGAACCTTCCGGGGCAGGTGGGCCCACTTGGTGGACCCCCGGAACCCTTCAGGTGGTCCCGGTACACTACCGATGACACCCGGAACACTTCCGGTAACCAAATCCTCACTTCTTATATATCAATCTTCGTCTCCGGACCATTCCGGGACTCCTCGTGACGTCCGGGATCTCATCTGGGACTCCGAACAACCTTCGGTAACCACGTACACTATTTCCCTATAACCCTAGCGTCATCGAACCTTAAGTGTGTAGACCCTACGGGTTCGGAAGACACGTAGACATGACCGAGACACCTCTCCGGCCAATAACCAACAGCGGGATCTGGATACCCATGTTGGCTCCCACGTACTCCACGATGATCTCATCGGATGAACCACGATGTCAGGGATTCAATCAATCCCGTATACAATTCCCTTTGTCTATCGGTATGGTACTTGCCCGAGATTCGATCGTCGGTATCCCTATACCTTGTTCAATCTCGTTACCGGCAAGTCTTTTTACTCGTTCCATAACACATCATCCCGTGGCTAACTCCTTAGTCACATTGAGCTCATTATGATGATGTCTTACCGAGTGGGCCTAGAGATACCTCTCCGTCACATGGAGTGACAAATCCCAGTCTCGATTCGTGTCAACCCAACAGACACTTTCGGAGATACCCGTAGCGTACCTTTATAGCAACCCTGTTACATTGTGACGTTTGGCACACCCAAAGCATTCCTACGGTATCCGGGCGTTACACAATCTCATGGTCTAAGGAAATGATACTTGACATTGAAAAGCTTTAGCAAACGAACTACACGATCTTGTGCTATGCTTAGGATTGGGTCTTGTCCATCACATCATTCTCCTAATGATATGATCCCGTTATCAACGACATCCAATGTCCATGGTCATGAAACCTTGACCATCTATTGATCAACGAGCTAGCCAACTAGAGGCTTACTAGGGACATGTTGCGGTCTATGTATTCACACATGTATTACGGTTTCCGGTTAACACAATTGTGGCATGAATAATAGACAATTATCATGAACTAGGAAATACAATAATAACCATTTTATTATTGCCTCTAGGGCATATTTCCAACAGTCTCCCACTTGCACTAGAGTCAATAATCTAGTTACATTGTGATGAATCGAACACCCATAGCATTCTGGTGTTGATCATGTTTTGCTCGTGAGAGAGGTTTAGTCAACGGATCTGCGACATTTAGATCCGTATGCACTTTACAAATATCTATGTCTCCTTCCTGAATGTAATCACGGATGGAGTTGAAGCGGCGCTTGATGTGTCTTGTCTTCTTGTGAAACCTGGGCTCCTTCGCAAGGGCAATAGCTCCAGTGTTGTCACATAGTAGAGTCATCGGGCCCGACGCATTTGGAATCACTCCTAGGTCGGTGATGAACTCCTTCATCCAGACTCCCTCCTTTGTTGCTTCCGAAGCAGCTATGTACTCCGCTTCACATGTAGATGCCGCCACGACGCTCTGCTTGCTGCTGCTCCAGCTCACTGCCCCTCCATTCAAAATATACACGTATCCGGTTTGCGACTTGGAGTCGTCCGGATCTGTGTCGAAGCTAGCATCGACGTAACCCTTTACGACGAGCTC
This sequence comes from Hordeum marinum, assembly GCA_022496015.1. Lineage (NCBI taxonomy): Eukaryota > Viridiplantae > Streptophyta > Magnoliopsida > Poales > Poaceae > Hordeum > Hordeum marinum. The sequence goes on from CM039673.1 coordinate 4,619,556, forward strand.
TTCGGCACCTCCATATACGAGAAACATGTCCTTTGTCCTTTTCAGGTACTTCAGGATATTCTTGACCGCTGTCCAGTGTTCCGCTCCGGGATCACTTTGGTACCTCCCTACCAAGCTTATGGCAAGGTTCACATCAAGTCTGGTACACAGCATGGCATACATAATAGAGCCTATGGCTGAAGCATAGGGGATGACACTCGTCTCTTCTCTATCCTTTGCCATGGTCGGGCATTGAGTCGTACTCAATCTCACACCTTGCAACACAGGCAAGAACCCCTTCTTGGAATGATCCATATTGAACTTCTTCAATATCTTTTCAAGGTATGTGCTTTGTGAAAGACCAATGAGGCCTTTCGATCTATCTCTATATATCTTAATACCTAATATGTAAGCAGCTTCTCCAAGGTCCTTCATTGAAAAACACTTATTCAAGTAGGCATTTATACTTTCCAAGAGTTCTATATTATTTCCCATTATCAGCATGTCATCCACATACAGTATAAGAAATGCTATAGAGCTCCCACTCACTTTCTTGTAAATACAGGGTTCTTCATAAACCTGTACAAACCCAAATGCTTTAATCACCTCATTAAAGCGAATGTTCCAACTCCAAGATGCTTGCACCAGCCCATAGATGGAGCGCTGGAGCTTGCATACCTTGTTAGCATCTTTAGGATCGACAAAACCTTCCGGCTGCATCATATACAGTTCTTCCTTGAGGAAGCCATTAAGGAATGCCGTTTTGACGTCCATTTGCCAGATCTCATAATCATAAAATGCGGCAACTGCTAACATGATTCGGACTGACTTCAGCATCGCTACGGGTGAGAAAGTCTCATCGTAGTCAACTCCTTGAACTTGTCGATAACCCTTAGCGACAAGCCGAGCCTTATAGGCGGTCACATTACCGTTCGCGTCAGTCTTCTTCTTAAAGATCCATTTATTTTCAATGGCTCGCTTATCATCAGGCAAGTCCACCAAAGTCCATACTTTGTTCTCATACATGGATCCTATCTCGGATTTCATGGCCTCAAGCCATTTGTCGGAATCCGGGCCCGCCATCGCTTCCTCATAGTTCGAAGGTTCACCGTTGTCCAACAACATGATCTCTAGGACAGGATTGTCGTACCACTCTGGTGCGGAACGTGTCCTAGTGGACCTTCGAATAGCGACTTGATCTGAAGCTTCATGATCATCATCATTAACTTCCTCTCTAGCCGGTGTAGGCTCCACAGAAACAACTTCCTGTGCTGCGCTACTCTCCGGTTCGAGTGGAGGTACAATTACCTCATCAAGTTCTATTTTCCTCCCAATTATTTCTTTCGAGAGAAACTCTTTCTCGAGAAAGGATCCATTCTTGGCAACAAAGACTTTTCCCTCGGATCGTAGGTAGAAGGTATACCCAATAGTCTCTTTGGGATATCCTATGAAGACGCACTTTTCCGCTTTGGGTTCGAGCTTCTTAGGTTGAAGTTTCTTCACATAAGCATCGCATCCCCAAACTTTTAGAAACGACATCTTAGGTTTCTTTCCAAACCATAATTCATACGGTGTCGTCTCAACGGATTTAGACGGTGCCCTATTTAAAGTGAATGCGGCAGTCTCTAATGCATATCCCCAAAATGATAGCGGTAAGTCGGTAAGAGACATCATCGATCGCACCATATCCAATAGAGTGCGATTACGACGTTCAGACACACCATTTCGCTGAGGTGTGCCGGGCGACGTGAGTTGTGAAACAATTCCACATTTCCTAAGGTCTGTGCCAAACTCGTGACTTAAATATTCTCCGCCACGATCAGATCGTAGGCATTTTATTTTCATGTCACGTTGATTCTCGACCTCACTCTGAAATTCCTTGAACCTTTCAAAAGTTTCAGACTTGTGTTTCATTAAGTAGACATAACCATATCTACTCAAGTCATCGGTGAGGGTGAGAACATAACGATAGCCACCGCGAGCCTCGACGCTCATTGGACCGCATACATCGGTATGTATTATCTCCAACAAGTCAGTTGCTCGCTCCATTGTTCCGGAGAACGGAGTCTTGGTCATCTTGCCCATGAGGCATGGTTCGCATGTGTCAAATGATTCGAAATCAAGTGACTCCAAAAGTCCATCAGCATGGAGCTTCTTCATGCGTTTGACACCAATATGGCCAAGTCGGCAGTGCCACATGTAAGTGGGACTATCGTTATCAACTTTACACTTTTTGCTACTCACACTATGGACATGTGTAACATCACGTTCGAGATTCATCAAAAATAAACCATTGACCAGCGGGGCATGAGCATAAAACATTTCTCTCATATAAATAGAACAACCATTATTCTCGGATTTAAATGAGTAGCCATCTCGCATCAAGCGAGATCCAGATACAATGTTCATGCTCAAAGCTGGTACTAAATAACAATTATTAAGGTTTAAAACTAATCCCGAAGGTAGATGTAGAGGTAGCGTGCCGACGGCGATCACATCGACCTTGGAACCATTCCCGACGCGCATCGTCACCTCATCCTTGGCCAGCCTCCGCTTATTCCGCAGCTCCTGCTTGGAGTTACAAATGTGAGCACCGGTATCAAATAACCAGGAGCTACTACGAGCGTTGGTCAAGTACACATCAATAACAAGTATATCACATATACCTTTAACATTACCGTCCTTCTTATCCGCTAAGTACTTGGGGCAGTTCCGCTTCCAGTGACCGGTACCCTTGCAATAAAAGCACTCAGTCTCAGGCTTGGGTCCATTTTTCTTCTTCTTCCCGGCAACTTGCTTACCGGGCGCGGCAACAGCTTTGCCGTCCTTCTTGAAGTTCTTCTTACCCTTGCCTTTCTTGAAACTAGTGGTCTTATTTACCATCAACACTTGATGCTCCTTTCTGATATCGACCTCTGCTGATTTCAGCATCGAGTACAACTCAGGAATGGACTTCTCCATACCCTGCATGTTGTAGTTCATCACAAAGCTTTTGTAGCTAGGTGGAAGCGACTGGAGGATTCTGTCAATGACCGAGTCATCCGGGATGTTAACTCCCAGCTGAGTCAAGCGGTCGTGAAGCCCAGACATCTTGAGGATGTGCTCACTGACAGAACTGTTCTCCTCCATCTTACAGCTAAAAGAACTTGTCGGAGACTTCATATCTCTCGACCCGGGCATGAGCTTGGAAAACCAGTTTCAGCTCTTGGAACATCTCATATGCTCTGTGTTGCTCAAAACGCTTTTGGAGCCCCGGTTCTAAACTGTAAAGCATGCCGCACTGAACAAGGGAGTAATCATCGCAGCGAGAATGCCAAGCGTTCGCAACGTCTTGTTCTGCTGGGAGAAGGGGTGGGTCACCTAGCGGTGCATCAAGGACATATAGTTTCTTGGAAGCTATGAGGATGATCCTCAAGCCACGAACCCAGTCCGCATAGTTGCTTCCATCATCTTTCAGCTTGGTTTTCTCTAGGAACGCGTTGAAATTGAGGTTGACATTTGCGTTGGCCATTGGATTTACAATATAGATATTAAAGGCAATTTTAGACTAAGTTCATGATAGTTGAGTTCACATAATCATATTATTCAATGAACTCCCACTTAGATAGACATCTCTCTAGTCATCTAAGTGACACATGATCCATGTCAACTAGCCCGTGTCCGATCATCACGTGAGACGGACTAGTCATCCATGGTGAACATCTTCATGTTGATCGTATCTTCTATACGACTCATGTTCGACCTTTCGGTCTTCCGTGTTCCGAGGCCATGTCTGTACATGCTAGGCTCGTCAAGTCAACCTAACTGTTTCGCGTGTGTAAATCTGGCTTACACCCGTTGTATGCGAACGTTAGAACCTATCACACCCGATCATAACGTGGTGCTTCGGAACAACGATCCTTAGCAACGGTGCATAGTTAGGGTGAACACTTCTCTTGAAATTTTATTGAGAGATCATCTTATTTACTACCGTCGTTCTAAGCAAATAAGATGTAAACATGATAAACCTCACATGCAATCAATATAGTGACATGATATGGCCACTATCATCTTGCTCCTATGATCTCCATCTTCGGGGCACCATGATCATCACTGTCACCAGCACGACACCATGATCTCCATCATCATGATCTCCATCATTGTGTCTTCATGAAGTTGTCTCGCCAACTATTACTTCTACTACTATGGCTAACGCTTAGCAATAAAGTAAAGTAATTACATGGCGTTTATGATTGACATGCAGGTCATACAATAAAGTAAGACAACTCCTATGGCTCCTGCCGGTTGTCATAGTCATCGACATGCAAGTCGTGAACCCTATTACAAGAACATGATCAATCTCATACATCACAATGCATCACATCACATCCTTTTGGCCATATCACATCACAAGGCATATGCTGCAAAAACAAGTTAGACGTCCTCTAATTTGTAGTTGCAAGTTTTTACGTGGTTGCTATAGGTTTCTAGCAAGGACGTTTCTTACCTATGCCAAAACCACAACGTGATATGCCAATTGCTATTTACCCTTCATAAGGACCCTTTTCATCGAATCCAATCCGACTAAGGTGGGAGAGACAGACACCCGCTAGCCACCTTATGCAACTAGTGCATGTCAGGCGGTGGAACCGGTCTCACGTAAGCGTACATGTAAGGTTGGTCCGGGCCGCTTCACCCCACAATACCGTCGAATCAAGATAAGACTAGTAACGGCAAGCATATTAACAAAATCGACGCCCACAACTGCTTTGTGTTCTACTCGTGCATAGATTCTACGCATAGACCTAGCTCTGATACCACTGTTCGGAGACGTAGTAGTAAATCAGAATTTTTTACGTGTCACCAAGATCTATCTATGGAGAAACCAGCAACGAGAGGGGAGAGATTGCATCTTCATACCTTTGAAGATCGCTAAGCGGAAGCGTTGCTAGAACGCGGTTGATGGAGTCGTCCTCGCAGCAATTCAGATCGCGGTAGATCTGATCAAGTGCCGAACGGACGGCACCTCCGCGTTCAACACACGTGCAGCCCGGTGACGTCTCCTACGCCTTGATCCAGCAAGGAGGAAGGAGAGGTTGGGGAAGAGCTCCGGCAGCACGACGGCGTGGTGGCGGTGGAGCTGCGTGGTACTCCGACAGAGCTTCGCTAAGCGCTACGGAGAACGAGAGGAGGAGGAGGTAGGGCTGCACCAGAGAGAGAGAGGGAGAACCGTGTCTTGTGCAGCCCCAAATACCTCCACTATATATAGGGGAAGGGAAGGAGAGGTGCCGCGCCCTAGGGTTCCACCCTAGGGGTGGCGGCAGCCTCCAGAAACCCATCTGGCCGGCAGCCAGGTCAGGGAGAGGTGGAGGCGCCCTAGGGTGGGCCTTAAGGCCCATCTAAGCCTAGGGTTTGCCCCCCTCCACCCTTGCTGCGCCTTGGGCTGGGGTGGGAGGCGCACCAGCCCACCTAGGGGCTGGCTCCCTCCCACTCTTGGCCCATGGAACCTTCCGAGGCAGGTGGGCCCACTTGATGAACCCCCGGAACCCTTCCGGTGGTCCCGGTACACTACCGGTGACACCCGGAACACTTCCGGTAACCAAATCCTCACTTCCTATATATCAATCTTCGTCTCCGGACCATTCCGGGACTCCTCGTGACATCCGGGCTCTCATCCGGGACTCCAAACAACCTTCGGTAACCACGTACACTATTTCCCTATAACCCTAGCGTCATCGAACCTTAAGTGTGTAGACCCTACGGGTTCGGAAGACACGTAGACATGACCGAGACACCTCTCCGGCCAATAACCAACAGCAGGATCTAGATACCCATGTTGGCTCCCACGTACTCCACGATGATCTCATCGGATGAACCACGATGTCAGGGATTCAATCAATCCCGTATACAATTCCCTTTGTCTATCGGTGTGGTACTTGCCCGAGATTCGATCGTCGGTATCCCTATACCTTGTTCAATCTCGTTACCGGCAAGTCTCTTTACTCATTCCGTAACACATCATCCCGTGGCTAACTCCTTAGTCACATTGATCTCATTATGATGATGTCTTACCGAGTGGGCCCAGAGATACCTCTCCGTCACACGGAGTGACAAATCCCAGTCTCGATTCGTGTCAACCCAACAGACACTTTCGGAGATACCCGTAGCGTACCTTTATAGCCACCCAGTTACGTTGTGACGTTTGGCACACCCAAAGCATTCCTACGGTATCCGGGAGTTACACAATCTCATGGTCTAAGGAAATGATACTTGACATTGAAAAGCTTTAGCAAACGAACTACACGATCTTGTGCTATGCTTAGGATTGGGTCTTGTCCATCACATCATTCTCCTAATGATGTGATCCCGTTATGAACGACATCCAATGTCCATGGTCATGAAACCGTGACCATCGATTGATCAACGAGCTAGCCAACTAGAGGCTTACTAGGGACATGTTGCGGTCTATGTATTCACACATGTATTGCGGTTTCCGGTTAACACAATTGTGGCATGAATAATAGACAATTATCATGAACTAGGAAATACAATAATAACCATTTTATTATTGACTCTAGGGCATATTTCCAACATTTAGGGTGTGTTTTGTTTGGGCTGCACCTTCTTCAGCTGCAGCTGCAACGGCTCCGGCTGGAAGGAGCAGTTGTAGCTGCTAGCTGCAGCTAAAAGGTTGGAGCTGAAGTGCAGTCATTTAGTGATTGTGTTATAGCAGTTGCGGCTGTTGCCGAAACATGTTGAAATGACCATAATGCCCTATGTTTTTTTGCAGATTGGATTTAAGTGTTGACTGTACTGTTTAAACACTAAATAACCTGAGTTAAACTGTTTTTGTCGCAGATGGCCAGTTTCCACATATATAAACTGGGGTCATACTAGTTTGATGGCATAGACGAGATACTATTTTTGAACTCATCGTAACATATGGTTTTAGTTATATATTACATGCGACCGTCTTTCGGTTACAAAATACATGGCTATGGTGAAGCTCGCGACCCTACTCTCTTGCTGCCATCACAGAATCAGCAATCATGTTACGAATTGTGTCCATGGTAGTGTTTGCACCTCCAGCATAGTTCCCTCCAGTTGTGTTGACCACATGGCCCGGAGGATAGTAGTTGTCATCATCATCACATCTAGCAAAGTGGTAATCATACAAATCACTATCTCTGATGAAGTTATGAAGTGACATACAAGCGATGATGATCCTTGCTTGCTTACTAGGTGGGCAGTGAGGAGGAGGAAAAAAGAAACGTATTGGGCAGTGGCAATTCGTACGTATAATGAACTTTAGTGGGGGGAGGGGGGGTAAACTTGTCTTTTGACAATTTGGAGCCACCTCTTACTGCAAGAAGCCCAAAATCTGAGTTGCAGCTTTCGGTCGTTTTTCTAGGAGTGCTCCGACGATGGGCTGCATGGAGCCAGCCCAAAAATACCTCTTTGTTTGGGCTTCAGCTTTTGAACCGCAGAAGCCACAGAAGCTAGTGAAAAAAGCTCAAACAAACACACCCTTACCTTGCTCGACCCAATGTTGGGTCGGGCGCTGCAGGCTTAAATCTGCCCTGGTATAAAGCATGTGGGAAAAACATTGATAAGTCCATTAAGTTGAATACAAAGGTTGCTAAAAAGATAAACCAAGCGAATATACAAAAAAAACATACAAAAAAAAACTCATGTGGAACTAAAATTCACGCAAAGGAGACGTGATAATAACGAGGTGACAAATACATTAGTGATCTATAAAACGTGTTATATTACTTTACTGAAAAAGGCTTTCGCCCCGCTTTATATATAAAGCAACGATCAACAGCAGTCGAATACAAACACACGCCACCAAAACACACACACAAGGCAAGAGACATAGGTGCTGAGCACAGCAACACCATCCCTAATACAAAGAGATGCAGCCGCATATGATGAACCGTGTACTCCAAGGCGGTGTGTTCAGGAAGGGAGCGACACCGTTGCGCCGCCACCGCCCGATCCAAAGATCAGAGTTTTCCCTGGAGCAACACGAAGGGTAGTGAGAGCCACGACGACGCCTTCAAGAAGGGAACGAGCTTCGCCGCCGCCGATCCATCCAAAGATAGCACATGTTTTCACCCGTCCAACCCACTGCCACCGCACGCCACACCCCGACTCCCATGCCGCCCACACGACCATGGCCACCGGGCAACACCGAGCCACGGGCTTTGCCCATGAGTGTTGGGAAACGTTGCATGGGAAACAAAAATTTTCCTATGCACACGCAAACCTATCCATGGTGATGAGCATCTACGAGAGGGAGAGTGGATCTACGTACCCTTGTAGATCGCTAAGCGGGAAGCGTTAAGAAACGCGGTTGGTGTAGTCGTACTTCTTTGCGATCCAAATCGCCGAGCGTCCCGCGATCTAATCACAAACCGTCCCGCGAACCAATCACGAACCGTCCCGCGATCTCGTCACGATCCGTCCCGCGATCCGATCACGAACGTCCCGTGGCCTTGATCACGATCCTTCCGATCTAGTACCGAACGGACGGCACCTCCGCGTTCAACACACGTGCAGCTTGATGACGATATCCACCGTCTTGATCCAGCAAGAGGAGGTGGAGAGGAGAGAGAGTTCACCGGCAGCGTGACGGCGCTCCGGTGATGGTGGTGGTGGAGCAATTCCGGCAGGGCTTCGCCTAAGCACTGCGGAAAACTAATCTAGAGGAGCACCGGTGGAACGGGTAGCACATGGCCGTAATAGTAAGCCAAACCCTAGCTATTCCACTAGTATATATAGGAGGAGAGGAGAGGAGAGGCAGCCAAGGCCTTTGGTTCGGCCGGCTAGGAGGTGGGAAGCAATCCTACTTCACCTCCAATCCTAGTTGGAGTAGGATTGCCTCCTATTGGCTGATTTTTCACATTTTCCTTAGCCTTTTTCTCTCCCTGCGCCATGGGCCTTTTATGGCTGATTTACCAGCCCACTAAGGGATGGTTAATACTCTCCCACAGCCCATGGTCCCTCTAGGGTCGAAATACCCCTCCCGGAGGTCTCCCGGTACACTACCGGCACTCCCGATACACTACCGATTAGCCCGAAACTTTTCCTACGACCAAACTGGGACTTCCTATATATGAATCTTTACCTCCGGACCATTCCGGAGCTCCTCGTGATGTCCGGGATCTCATCCGGGACTCCAAACAACCTTCGGTCACCACCATACATAACTCTACACTACCGAAACGTCACCGAACCTTAAGTGTGCACACCCTGCGGGTTCGAGAACTATGTAGACATGACCGAGACACCTCTACGATCAATAACCAATGGCGGGACCTGGACGTCCACATTGGTTCCTACATATTCTACGAAGATCTTTATCGGTCGAACCTTTATGTCAAGGATTCAGTTAATCCCGTATAACGTTCCCTTTGTTCTTCGGTATGTTACTTGCCCGAGATTCGATCGTCGGTATCTCCATACCTAGTTCAACCTCGTTACCGGAAAGTCTCTTTACTCGTTCCGTAATAAAAAATCCCACAATAACAATTAGTCACATTGCTTGCAAGGCTTATTGTGATGTTGCATTACCGAGTGGGCCCCGAGATACCTCTCCGTCACACGGAGTAACAAATCTCAGTCTCGATCCATGCCAACTCAACAGACACCATCGGAGATACCTGTAGAGCACCTCCTCCGATATCCGTGAGTTGCATGATCTCATGGTCATAGGAACATATACTTGACATGCAGAAAATAGTAGCAATAAACTGACACGGTCATATGCTACGTTTGTAGTTTGCGTCTTATCCATCACATCATTCTCTCAATGATGTGATCCCATTATCAAATGACATCACATGTCAATGGCTAGGAAACCCTGACCATCTTTGATCAACGAGCTAGTTCACTAGAGGCATACCAGGGACACAGTGTTGTCTATTTACCCACACATGCAATGTGTTTCCAATCACTACAATTATAGCATGGATAATAAACAATTATCATGAACAAGGAAATATAATAATAAACACTGTATATATTGCCTCTAGGGCATATTTCCAACAGTCTCCCACTTGCACTAGAGTCAATAATCTAGTTCACATCACTATGTGATTTACATGGTAATGAATCGAACACCCATACAGTTCTGGTGTTGATCATGTTTAGCCCTTGGAAGAGGTTTAGTCAATGGGTCTGCAACATTCAGATCCGTGTGCACTTTGCAAATATTTATGTCCTTCTCCTCGATGTAGAACCGGATGGAGTTGAAGCGTCGTTTTATGTGGCTGGTCCTCTTGTGAAACCTTGGTTCCTTGGCTAGAGCAATGGCACCAGTGTTGTCACAGAATAGATTTATTGGATTCAGTACACTCTGCACTACTCCAAGATCTGTCATGAACTGCTTCATCCAGACACCTTCCTTCGCTGCCTCCGAGGCCGCGACGTACTCCGCTTCGCACGTAGAATTAGCTACCACGCTTTGCTTGGAACTGCACCAGCTTACCGCTCCCCCGTTAAGAATAAATATGTATCCGGTTTGCGACTTAGAGTCGTCTGGATCAGTGTCAAAGCTTGCATCGACGTAACCCTTTACAACGAGCTCTTCATCACCTCCATAAACGAGAAACATGTCCCTAGTCCTGTTAAGGTACTTAAGGATATTCTTGATCGCTTGCCAGTGCTCCACTCCAGGATCACTTTGAAACCTTCCGGCCATACTTATGGCAAGGCTGACATCGGGTCTTGTGCACAGCATTGCATACATGATAGAGCCTATGGCTGAAGCATAGGGGATGACGCTCATCTTTACTTTATCTTCTGCAGTCACTGGGCATTGAGTCTTACTCAACTTCACACCTTATAACACAGGCAAGAACCCTTTCTTGGACTGCTCCATTTTGAACTTCTTCAAAACTTTATCAAGGTATGTGCTCTGTGAAAGTGCTATTAAGCGTCTCGACCTATCTCTATAGATCTTAATGCCTAATATGAAAGCAGCTTCTCCTAGGTCCTTCATTGAAAAACTCTTATTCAAATATTCCTTCACGCTTTCCAGCATTTCTATATCGTTTCCGATCAGCAATATGTCATCCACATATAACACTACAAACGCTATAGAGCTCCCACTCATTTTCTTGTAAATACAAGCTTCTCCATAAACTTGTATAAACCCAAATGCTTTGATCACCTCATCAAAGCGGTTGTTCCAACTCCGAGATGCTTGCCCCAGTCCATAAATGGATCGCTGGAGTTTGCAAACTTTGTCACCATTCTCTGGATCGACAAAACCTTCGGGTTGCATCATATACAACTCTTCCTCAAGGAAACCGTTGAGGAACGCCGTTTTGACATCCATCTGCCAAATTTCATAGTCGAAATAAGCAGCTATTGCCAACATGATTCTGACAGACTTAAGCATCGCTACGGGTGAGAAAGTCTCATCGTAGTCAACTCCTTGAACTTGTGAAAAACCCTTTGCCACAAGTCGAGCTTTATAGACGGTGACATTACCGTCCGCGTCTGTCTTCTTCTTATAGATCCATTTGTTCTGAATGGCCTTTCGCCCTTCAGGTAGTACTTCCAAAGTCCATACTTTGTTTTCATACATGGATTCCATCTCGGATTTCATGGCCTCTAACCATTTCACGGAATCCGGGCCCATCACTGCTCCTCCATAGCTCGTAGGTTCATTGTTGTCTAACAACATGACCTCCAAGACAGGGTTGCCGTACCACTCGGGAGTAGTACGCGCCCTTGTCGACCTAGGAGGTTCAATAGTAGCTTGATCCAAAGCTTCATGATCATCATCATTAACTTCCTCTTCTACCATCGTAGGTTCCACAGAAACATCTTTCTGCGCTGCGCTACTCTCTGGTTGAAGTAAAGGTTCAATAACCTCATCAAGCTCTATTTTCCTCCCACTCAATTCTTTCGAGAGAAACTCTTTCTCAAGAAATGTTCCGTTCTTAGCGACAAACACTTTGCCTTCGGATCTGAGATAGAAGGTATACCCGACTGTCTCTTTCGGGTATCCTATGAAGACGCATTTTTCCGCTTTGGGTTCTAGCTTTTCAGGCTGAAGATTTTTGACATAAGCATCACATCCCCAAACTTTAAGAAATGACAACTTCGGCTTTTTGCCAAACCACAGTTCATATGGCGTCGTCTCAACGGATTTCGATGGTGCCCTATTTAAAGTGAATGCAATTATCTCTAATGCATAACCCCAAAACGATAGTGGCAAATCGGCAAGAGACATCATAGAACGCACCATATCTAATAAGGTTCGATTACGACGTTCAGACACACCATAGTGGTGTTCCGAGCAGTGTCAACTGTGAAACAATTCCACATTGTCTTAAGTGACTGCCAAACTCATAACTCAGATATTCACCTCCTCGATCAGATCGCAGAAATTTAATCTTCTTGTTACGATGATTCTCAACTTCACTCTAAAATTGCTTGAACTTTTCAAACGTTTCAGACTTGTGTTTCATCAAGTAAATATACCCATATCTACTCAAGTCATCAGTGAAGGTGAGAAAGTAACGATATCCACCGCGCGCTGCAACATTCATTGGACCGCACACATCAGTATGTATGATTTCCAATAAGTCACTTGCCCGTTCCATTGTTCCTGAGAACGGCATTTTAGTCATCTTGTCCATCAGGCATGGTTCACATGTGTCAAGTGATTCAAAATCAAGTGACTCCAAAAGTCCATCAACATGGAGCTTCCTCATGCGCTTTACACTAATATGACCTAAATGACAGTGCCACAAGAAAGTGGTACTATCATTAACTACTCTACATCTCTTGGCATCAATGTTATGAACATGTGTGTCATCACTATCAAGATTCAATATGAATAAACCCCTAACATTGGGTGCATGACCATAAAAGATATTACTCATATAAATAGAAAAACCTTTATTCTCTAATTTATATGAGTAACCGCCTCGCAAGAAACAAGATCCAGATATATTGTTCATGCTTAACGCAGACACTAAATAACAATTATTTAGGTTCATCACTAATCTTGATGGTAATCAAAGAGAAAGCATGCTGACGGCGTTCACATCAACCTTGGAACCATTTCCCACGCGCATCGTCACTTCGTCCTTTGCCAGTCTTCGTTTATTCCGTAGTTCCTGCTTTGAGTTGCAAATGTGAGCAACCGAACCGGTATCAAATACCTAGGCACTACTATGAGAACTAGTAAGGTACACATCAATAACATGTATATCATATATACCTTGTTTGTCGTTGGCCGCCTTCTTGTCAGCCAGGTACTTGGGGTAGTTCCGCTTCCAGTGACTAGTTCCCTTGCAATGAAAGCACTCAGTTTTTGGCTTAGGTCCATGCTTAGGCTTCTTTGTAGGAGCACCAACTGCTTTGCCATCCTTCTTGGTTTTACCCTTCTTGCCTTTGCCCTTGCCATTTTTCTTGAAACTAGTGGTTTTATTGACCATCAACACTTGATGTTCTTTCTGGATTTCAGACTCAGCGACTTTCAGCATCGCAAACAGCTCGGATGATGACTTGTTCATCCCGTGCATGTTATAGTTCATCACAAAACTCTTGTAACGAGGTGGCAGTGATTGAAGAACTCTATCAATGATCGCCTCTTGCGAAAGGGCAATTCCCAACTCAGCTAGACGGTTTGAATATCCAGACATTCTGAGTATATGCTCAGTGATAGACCCGTTCTCCTCCATCTTGCAAGCATAGAACTTATCGGAGGTTTCATACCTCTCGATCCGGGAATTCTTCTGAAAGATAAACTTCAACTCCTAGAACATCTCATATGCTCCATGACGTTCAAAACGTCTTTGAAGTCCCGGTTCTAAGCCATACAATATTGCACACTGAACTATTGAATAATCTCCAGTACGTGCCTCCCAAGCGTTCTTAACGTCTTCGGAGGTCATGTCTTCTGGTTGGTCACCAAGCGGTGCATCAAGGACATATGATTTCTGGGAAGCCGTGAGGATAATCCTCAAATTACGGGCCCAGTCAACAAAGTTACTTCCATCATCTTTCAGTTTAGCTTTCTCTAGGAACGCATTAAAATTCAGGGATGCTACTGTGCGAGCCATTGATCTACAACATAAATATGCAAAGTTTACTTGGACTATTGTTCAAGATAATGAGTTTACTTAATCAAATTACTAAAGCTCCCACTCAAATTGACATCCCTCAGGTCATCTGAGTGTCACATGATCCAAATCCACCAATTCAAGTCTTATCATCACGTGAGTTGAGGTGGCTTCAATGGTGAACATCATTATGCTGATCATATCTACTATATGACTCATGTTCAACCTTTCGGTCTCTTGTGTTCCGAGGCCATGTCTGTACATGCTAGGCTCGTCAAGTTTAACCCGAGTGTTCTGCGCGTGCAACACTGCCTTGCACCCGTTGTATGTGAACGTAGAGTCTATCACGCGTGATCATCACGTGGTGTCTCAACACGACGAACTTTCGCAATGGTGCAAACTTGGGGAGAATACAATTTATCTTGAAATTTAAGTGAGGGATCACCTTATAATGCTACCGTCGTACTAAGCAAAACAAGGTGCATAATAGGATTAACATCACATGCAATTCATAAGTGACATGATATGGCCATGAACTTGTGTTTAAGATCTCCATCTTCGAAACACCGACATGATCTCCATCGTCACCGGCACAACACCATGATCTCCATCATCTTGATCTCCATCAACGTGTCGCCATCGAGGTTGTCGCGCCCAACATGCTTCTACTACTATTGCTACCATTTAGCGATAAAGTAAAGCATTACATATCGCTTAATGATTGATACGCAGGTCATACAATAATTAAAGACAACCCTATGGCTCCTGCCGGTTGTCGTACTCATCGACATGCAAGTCGTGAAATTATATACATCACATGATCATCTCATACATCACATATATCACATCATGTAATTGGCCATATCACATCACAACATACCCTGCAAAAACAAGTTAGACGTCCTCTAATTGTTTTTGCATGTTTTACGTGGCTGCTACGGGTTTCTAGCAAGAACGATTCTCACGTACGCATAAACCACAGCGGTGATACATAATTTGCTTTTCAACCTTCTCAAGGACCGCCTTTGTCGAATCCGATCCAACTAAAGTGAGAAAAACTGCCACCCGCAATCCATCTAGGCAACAAGTTGCGTCGAGGGAACCGGTCTCTCGTAAGCGTACGAGTAATGTTGGTCCGGGCCGCTTCATCTCACAATATCGCTGAACCAAAATACGACCAAAGCAGGAAGCAATCTAAGCATCAACGCCCACAAAACTTTTGTGTTCTACTCGAGATCTCATCTACACATAGACCTAGATCATGATGACACTGTTGGTGAACGTTGCATGGGAAACAAAAAATTTCCTACGCACATGCATATCTATCCATGGTGATGAGCATCTACGAGAGGGAGAGTGGATCTACATACCCTTGTAGATCGTTAAGCTGGAAGCGTTAAGAAACACGGTTGGTGTAGTCGAACGTCTTCGCGATCCAAATCGCCGTGCGTCCCGCGATCCAATCACGATCCGTCCTGCGATCCAACCATGATCCGTCCCGCGAACTTGATAACGATCCTTCCGATCTAGCACCGAATGGACGGCACCTCCGCGTTCAGCACACGTACAGCTTGATGACGATCTCCACCATATTGATCCAGCAAGAAGGAGTGGAGAGAAAGAAGAGTTCTCCGGCAGCCTGACGGCGCTCCGGTGATGGTGGTGGAGCAATTCCAGCAGGGCTTCGCCTAAGCACTGCAGAAATCCGATCTAGAGAAGAAACTATGCAATGGAGGAACGGGTAGCACGTGGCTGAAAATCTAGTGCAAAAACCCTAAAACCTCCAGTATATATATAAGAGGAGAGGAGGAGAGGCCTTGGCACAAGGGCCAAGGCCTCTTTGCTTCGGCCGAAGAAGAGAGGAAGAGGTGGAGTCCACCTCCAATCCTAGTAGGACTAGGATTCACCCTATTTTGCCCTTTTTTCCACTTTTCTCTTAGGCCTTTTTTCCTCCAGCCGCATGGGCCTCTTGTGGATGTTCCACCAGCCCACTAAGGGCTGGTTTACACCCTCCTACAGCTCATGTAGCCTCTTGGGTCGAAATACCCCTTTCGGTGGCCTCCCGGTACACTACCAGCACTCCCGATACACTACCGATGAGCCCGAAACTTTTCCGGCGACCAAAACAGGACTTCCTATATATGAATCTTTACCTCCGAACCATTCTGGAGCTCCTCGTGACGTCCGGGATCTCATCTGGGACTCCAAACAAACTTCGGTCACTACCATACATAACTCTATACTATCGAAACGTCACCAAACCTTAAGTGTGCAGACCCTGCGGTTTCGAGAACTATGTAGACATGACCGAGACACCTCTATGGTCAATAACCAATGGCGGGACCTGGATGTACACATTGGTTCCTACATATTCTACGAAGATCTTTATCGGTCGAACCTCTATGTCAAGGATTTAGTTAATCCCGTATGATGTTCCCTTTGTTCTTCGGTATGTTACTTGCCCAAGATTCGATCGTCGGTATCTCCATACCTAGTTCAACCTCGTTACTGGCAAGTCTCTTTACTCGTTCCGTAATACAAGATCTCGCAACTAACACTTAGTCACATTGCTTGCAAGGCTTATTGTGATGTTGTATTACCGAGTGGGCCCCGAGAAACCTCTCTGTCACACGGAGTAACAAATCCCAGTCTTGATCCATGCCAACTCAACAAAGACCCTCGGAGACACCTGTAGAGCACCTTTACAGTCACCCAGTTACGTTACGACGTTTGATACACACAAGATACTCCTCCGATATCTGTGAGTTGCATGATCTCATGGTCATAGGAACATATACTTGACATGCAGAAAACAGTAGCAATAAACTGACACGATCATAAGCTACATTTGTAGTTTGGGTCTTGTCCATCACATCATTCTCCTAATGATGTGATCCCGTTATCAAATGACATGTCATATCCATGGCTAGGAAACCTTAACCATCTTTCGATCAACGAGCTAGTTCACTAGAGGCATACTAGGGACATTGTGTTTGTCTATGTATCCACATATGTATCCATGTTTCCTATTAATACAATTATAGAATGGATAATAAACGATTATCATGAACAAGGAAATACAATAATAAACACTTTATTTATTGCCTCTAGGGCATATTTCCAACAGAGTGCGGTCCCGTGGCCCCGGGTGCGAGACATGCGATGAACCGCAGCTGGGAGAGGACTAGCCCTTTGAGGAAGGCAACGCCCGGACGATGAGGAGATGGATCGAAGGCCGACACAAACCGCCTACGGACGAGCCGACATCGGGACACCAGCCGCCGCCGCAGCCGACCTGCCCAGCTGCCGTGGAGCCACCCACGACCAAAGCAGCCGCCACACCGGGCCACTGCCCAACCCACGCCGCCCGAAGAGCTCCACGCGTCGGAGCCACGGGGCACACACCCGCGCGACCAGCCGCCCTGGGCCCCACCACCGAAGGTCGATGCCACCCGCAACCCCCGTGCTGACCTGTGCCAGCCACCGAATGAGGGGACCCACCTCCACTACTATTGTGCGCCACCCGCACCAGGAGAGCGTCATGGCAAGGGCAGTAGCCCACGACCCGCGCCGCCACAACCCTTGTCGCCCCGTGGGGAACGCAGACGAGGCCACTAACACATCCAAACAGAACCAGATCTGGATGCAGCCGGCTCCTCGCCGCCACCACGCGCACGTTCTGCCACCTCACGGCTAGCCACGCCACCGCCGGGCCCACGCCATCATGCCGCTGCACGCCGCCGGCAAGAGCAACCACCGCAGCGTCGTTAGGCCCCGCGCGAGCCTGACGCCTCCGTCGGGCAGGCCGCCCCGCGCCGCCCGCATGCGAGACGAAGAGGAAAGAGCCCCTGCCGCCAGCCACCACCAGGGGCTTTGCCCCGGCGGCGGCAGGGGAAAGGAGGGGGAGGAGGGGCTAGAGACGTGAGGTGGCAACGCCACCCGAGCCGCAAGGGGGGGGGGGGGACGACGTGGGGGCGATATGAGACGAGATGTTTCCTGGTGGGACAAAATAATAATCTAAACCAGTCTAAGTGACACCAACTTATTACACTCAACTCTTGTTATATTACTTTACAGATGGAGTATTGAATATAGTATGTATCATCCAATATTACACAAACATGCATCAATCATCAAATAAGGAGCGACTCACATGTCAAACGAGGCAAACTAACAACTTTATTCGATATTCCTAATTCATATGATAGTGGGCCATCACCTAAAACTTCCAAATTTCAATTTTCGGATTTCGAGAGTTTAAAAAATCCAATATCGACCCTTCAATGTTGTAAACTTCATCTGATTAAATCACCATCCAAAAATGGGTTTTACTGCGAAAAAACCTCCGCCGCATAAAACCCTCGCCGCAGCCTCCTCCATCACGCGCAGGCTGTAGCTCCACTCCCCTCGCCGCCGCCGCCGCCGCCGCCGCCGCCAAGCAGCTGCCATGGCCGACACCGCGCCGGCCGAAGACCGGCCTGAGCCTTGCCCCGCCGCCGCGGAGACGTCTCTCCCTCCGCCCCCCACGTCGGAGGAGCTGGTGGCCCGCGCCGTCGCCCCCGTCAAGGCCGCCTTCCTCCGCCCGCCCCCCGTCCGCGACACCCCCGGCGAGGACGGCAGGGCCAGCGGCGCCGTCCCCCTCGAGAAGAAGTCCAAGCGCCAGTTCAGGCGCGACCGCAAGCAGGTAACGACGGTGGTGCACTCAAGGTGCTCGCGGTAATGCCACAGCGTAGTCCGTAGCGTTGTGAAGCAGCGCGTGGCAGCAGGGTGCTTGTGGTAATGCCTGCGTGTGGTTGCTCTGGGGTCGTGTTACTCCGGTGATATGTGCCTGTGCAAAGTGTGAGCTGGACAGAATGTGCTAAATAGTTTCTAGAAATCCGTCGTGAACCTGCTTATGGCAAGATTTATTTTCCTAGACATAGATGGGTGGTAAGTGCAGAAGTTGCGAGCAAGAATCACATGCTGAATACAAATGCGAGGACTAGAATTTTCGCTGGCCTGTATGAACGCATGCTCTGTTTCATTGATTATAGTTTATGAAAGAAGCAAGCCTGTGGGCTTCTGATTTCTCTCTAATGCAAGTTCCCGTTTATGAATAGATATGATATAATATACTCGAGTAATTGTTACATTTGTGATTTCTGCATGGGACGATGTCTTGTTACTATGATCTTATCCACTCTGAGCTTGCCAGCTTGATGACCAACACGTCCTTGTCAGACTCATTGCTTTCTTTAAACACTCATGGCTCTTTTATAAGCTGCAATTGTGCACCCCCATCCCTGCAATTTTTGGTGTCTATGTCAACAATTTTTGGTACCTAAGTACGAAGCAACTTTACACTTGTTCTGTTCCATCTAATGCTTGGTTGTTGTAATGGCGTAAACTGGCCTGCTTTGATTTTCAGTGACAATTTGGTGCTACTTTACTAATGAGATATATGAATTATTATGTACCATCTTTGTTCCAAAACTGCCTCTGAACTACCCCTGTAGCGTACCTGCATCTCCCATCACTCCATGTCCCTGCTATGCGCTCTGGTCATAAATATCTCTATGGTTTGGTAGTGACCTGTGAACATGGCAAGCCTTGGTGTATTTGTTATGTAGGCAACATGTACTACAAACTGTTGGTCGTCAACTTAATTTGGGTACTTATATGCCACTTATGCAGGAACAGGAGTCGGCGTTGCGTCTTTGTGTGGGAGTTGCCAAAAGTGGAAATGTGGACGCTTGCAAATTTGGTGCTTCTTGCCGTTTCACCCATGACATAGATGCTTATTTGGCTCAGGTATTATTGGCCATTCTTGATTTGGTCTTCTCTCCGAACCTATAACTCATGACTTATCTCGTTGTTACTTTCGCAGAAACCAGCTGACCTTGAGGGAACATGTCCATTCACTGTTCTAGGGCAGCCATGTCCGTATGGACTAACTTGTAGATATTTTGGTACACACAAAGACAATCATGCACCTTCTGAAAGTCATGAGATAAACACTTTGAGTAAAGATGTTCAAAAGCTCTTATGGAAGACCAGATATAAATTTCCTAGGGCCAGTGAGCAGATCAAACATCTTGGTCTTAAGGTACATAATTTAAATTTCTTGAATTCTATTGTCTATGAGGTCTATCTTTTACACTTGATATTATCATGGACACAGAGTGCACAATTTATTTTTATTGGAGCACATTGCATTTGTATGGGTTTAAATTTGTATATTTAATGGTTACCGGTTATCACCTGCTAGGTGGCAATGGCTAATACATGTAGTAGCCGTAACCCTAATTTTGGCAATATTGGAATTTCTCTGCCTAGTGATTTTACTGCATCTCCAAATGTAAATCATAGTGTTCCTCTCATACTCAACTTCTTAAATACATAGAAGAGATGTATGTTCTTAGCATTGGCAGTTGTTATGTGCCTGATACTGATACGGGTATAAGATCCTCAAAATGCTTGTCAACTCATGGCTATTGAAATTTGTTGTGTCATATAGCGCTTTTTATTTTGATTATAAGTTATTGTTATGAAGTTTCTGATGCAACATATAGGGCGTTGGTGCAGAATATGTTGTTTTAGAATCTATTCTGTGAGCTCCGCCACATGATAATACATTCATTTAGTCTCTCTTAGTCGGTGTGTTTCATAATGCAGGAAGTCATCAAGATTAAAGCAAGCGCATTAACTGAAGATCGGAGCGCTGATCATGATAATCCAGACGTATCGTGTGAACTGAATGGTGATGATAAAACTGAATCTTCTTGCAATACTCCTGTGAATGTGGAACATGATTCCAGTGTGTGCATAGAAATGGATAAATTGGGGGGAGAACCTTTGGTTGGTGACTCTGTTGCAAGGGCAGCAAAGAAGTCAAAGATTGAAGTCGTTGAAATTAACAAAGAAGCAGCTGGTAATTTTGTTTGTGGACTTAAGAGCCATTCTTTTAAGTGCTCCTATTGCTCATAGTATGGTTTCATTTATTAACCTTTTCACTAACACTATGTGTTAGGTACTCATGACAATAAGGTGTGCCCTGAAGATCCTGATTTAGTTAATGGATTGGAAGTGCCCTCTAATATCCCAAGCTCTTGCAAAGTTGACCTAGTCGCAACACCTCATTTACGTGAAAGAAAGTTAATAGATTTTCGGGAGAAGTTATACCTTGCTCCCTTGACCACTGTTGGGAATCTTCCGTTCCGTAGGCTGTGCAAAACATTGGGAGCTGATATTACTTGTGGAGAAATGGCTATGTGCACAAATCTTATGCAGGTTAGAGAACAAAGTACCTTGCTGGTTTGTTCCATCATCATATCTGACATATGCCCCTTTTGTGTTTCTGAGTGGAGTTGTTTCTTACATCCATTACAAAATGCTGCCAGACACAAGGTTAACGAATTATCATCTGTTATTCCTTGCAACCTCTTTTCATACAAATATGTTTCATGTAGGGGCAAGCTTCCGAGTGGGCTTTGCTGCGACGTCATTCATCAGAGGATTTGTTTGGGGTGCAAATCTGTGGAGCTTTTCCGGATACAGTGGCACGGACAATTGAACTCGTGGATAATGAGTGTTCGTTTGACTTCGTTGACATAAATATGGGCTGCCCAATCGATGTAGTTGTCAACAAGGGTGCTGGGTCCTCATTGCTTAACAAACCTATGAGGATTAAGAGTATTGTTCAAGCATCATCTGCCGTTACTAAAAGACCTTTAACTGTTAAGGTACTTCCCCGGCACATACTGAATAGAATAGCTGAATTTTTGTTCTCACCTTGTCTTTGCTTCTTGATTCCAGGTAAGAACAGCTTTCTTTGAAGGCAGGAACCGTGCTGATTCTTTAGTTTCAGACATTTATGACTGGGGTGCTTCAGCCATAACAATACATGGTCGATCGCGGCAACAACGCTACAGCAAAAACGCCGATTGGGACTATATTAACCAGTGTGCACAGAAGGCCCCTGACGACTTGCATGTCATTGGAAATGGTGATATATTCTCCTTCACTGACTGGAACAGGCATGTTTCTGGCAGCTCCAAAATTTCCACTTGCATGATTGCTCGAGGTGCGCTTGTCAAGGTTAGTATGTACAGCAGCTTACATGATTTAAGTTGTTATATATTATGAGAAAAAAGGACAGATGGTTCTGAGTATTTTGCGGAAGCATGATCGTGAACCACATTTTAGGTTGGAATTGTGTTCAGTCCTAGATCAGTGAATTATGCTCCAGTGTTGGTCTTGAAAAACTTACGAACAAACTTTCAATGGTTGTCTGCCATAAGAATAAGTGCTATTCATCGTTTTAAAACATTGGATATTTCTGACACTGTTTAATGCTCTCCATGTGTCTTCTTTGTATTTTGTGTGAATGGTACTCCTTATAACCATTCTAGAATTGAAATAACTATTTTGCATGTCTTTTGCTGTGCCTCAACTGCAGCATATAAACTGTTATTTTCACATTTGTCCCTCTTCTATGAATGTCTTACTTATCCCTCTTTTTAATAAATCTAAAAAATTCAGATGCCAATTATTCTAAAAATCTGTACATTTGGTTCCTGTTCGTAGCTGCCAAATGGTTGATGACTGTGCATCCATATTGTTTACGTAGTTAGTGGACGGTCTTTATAATGCATACTTCACATTGAATTGATACCTGGTAGACAAGGTAAACTGTAGCATGTTATCGGTAGTAATTCAGGAGGATACATGCAAACTCAGTACTACTTGAATGCTCATAGGTCCTAACATTTTTTGGTAATGCTTTTACTAGCTTAATTAATAACCTCTCTGCATCTCTGTACTAGATGAGATTTTTGAATGAGCAGTCTAATAGTGCCTGATCACCATTGAAACAACCTATGCATTGGTTTTTCAAACATAATGGAACACATAGTCGGCAGGAAATGTCTATATGGGCTTTGCCCTTTATGGGTTATTGTATTAAATTGTGTTGGTGCTCATGCATGCCGTTTTGATGCTTGGCAGCCTTGGATATTTACTGAGATAAAAGAACAAAGGGACTGGGATATCACATCTGGCGAGAGATTGAATATTCTGAAAGACTTTACACGTTTTGGTCTCGAACACTGGGGCTCTGACACCAAAGGTGAGTCCTCCCATCTCTGAAAGTACATAGAAATTACGAGATTTTCTTTGCCACATTTTCACAGGGAGTTGTATCGGCCCATCGTTTAAACTTACAAAATTGTCTTGCAAATAATTATCTTTGTTCTCAACTTATAGTTCAATGTGTTTTCAGGTGTGGAGACAACACGCCATTTCCTACTAGAATGGCTGAGCTACACGTGCCGGTACATCCCGGTCGGGCTCCTGGACGTTGTCCCGCAGCGGCTGAACTGGAGGCCTCCGAGCTACTGCGGCCGCGACGACCTTGAGACCCTGATGGCCTCTGACTCAGCAGCCGACTGGGTAAGCCAGCTGCCCTCTTTCTCCATCCGGTTGTCTGATGAACTGATGTATCTGCTCTATTCAACACACAGGTGAGGATCTCGGAGCTGCTGCTCGGCAAAGTCCCGGAAGGGTTCACCTTCGCGCCCAAACACAAGTCTAACTCGTACGACCGTGCTGAGAATGGCTAAAAGAATGCCGCATGATGGTTATTCAGCAGTTTATATGATGCTGAATAAGATAGCGTCTCTTCTCAGTTAGTCTGAAATTCAGCCGGGGCTCCATGTTGCCTGCCTCATAATGGTTATTCAGTAGTGTTGTGCAACATCATGATGCTGTTGCATCTTTTTTTTTCTGAATGGTGGTTGCCTTTTTATTTGAAGAATGCAGGATCCTGCTAATTACAAGCCAAAACAGTTCTCTATACAACCAGGCATATTAATTTAAGTTATTGGTGGCTCAGTTATATTGGTAAATTTTCTCATCAGTGTATTCTGTTGGATGATTTGAAAGGTTTGCGAGAAATGCATTCCCATTTTTTTTCCTATCTGAAGACGACCCGTTACTAGAATACATATTTTGGTGACTCAGCCCATGATTTACCTGCACATAAAGAGTATGATTGTGTAAAAAAATAAATTTAGTTAGTAAACCCTTGTACCTACCCATACATAATGTGATTGTGTTAAAAAATGATTATACACTATAGCCTTATTTGCTAAGCATTTACTCGGTTTACCAAAGAAAACACAATTTTATTTGGACAGTCAATATGATGTTGACAATTGATGCAGTTCTCAGGGAAAAAACTGTGTAAAAACATTCATAAATGGAAGGAAAAACAATACGGAGAAAGGACAGCAAAACCTTCCTATAAGCAGGAGAGATTTCATGGTGCATACAACATTCATTTTGAAATGATTTATCACAAATGAAATGAAGAAAAAGAAACATTTCCTGATCAAGACATCATAAGCTCAAACATTGACCTGTGATGTATGTGTCAACCAGCTCAAATGGCTGCAGCAAAATGGTGAGACGATACATGACATTTTTCTTCATTCAAGTTTCGGGCTGCCAGAGTGAGAAGAGCCGCAGGCCCTGGAAGAAGGAAAAAGGCTACATAATATCAGAGGGTGCTGTGACGGCGACGGCATGGGCTTCGTTCTCCTTATGCGGTACGCAGGATGATGTGAACCCCGCTCTCGGTGTCGATGATGTCACTGATCTCCCCCACCTTGAGGGCATACGTGGCGTCCTCGAAGGGCTTCTGCATCTGCCTCCTCCCAAAGGTGCCTATCAAGGAATCATAGCAAGATAACGGTTACCAAGATGCAATTGTGGTGGGACGTGAAGAGGTGCAATCAGCATCGGCAGCACATATTTGGTGCAAGCAAGAATTCCATGAATGAACATCATTGATGTGTTTCCACAAAGATTGGATTATTAATTGAGCGGATACAATGTAACAATCAATAGCATCATTGTTGCAGTGCCATGGTAGCGACCCTTCACCCTAATCAGCAAGAGTGCAAACTTCACGGAAGAGATGCACACTGATATAAGTCTAACAACACAACAAGTCAAAGTTATCTGTTAGCTGCTGCCAAACTTGCAAGTTCAGAACAACTTCTGCTTCACACTTCTTCCTTCAAACTAGGTAGGTAACACGGCAATCTTAGCTTCAGGTTTTCTTTATAAATATCATAAGGAAACTCAAGCTCTCTTCTTGAAAGTCTAACCGCACATTTGTCATTAGGAATGGGAACAAAAACGAGTGAGGATGAAATTGAAATAGGCTCATACCATCATACCACTATTGTCTTATCGTACAAAAAAAAAGATGCTCTTTTATGACATTACATAAGAGGGAATATATTCCAGCAGCAGGCAAGCACAAGAGCATGGCGTACTTCATCAACTATTTAATATCAAAACATCGGGAAATGATGAGGTACTGCAAAACATGCAAAGGCAAACAAATAGGTACTACATGCAAATGTAAGAGATCACAATGAATACTACGAAACAACAGTTCCGGACAACTTATTATTTCTCAGAGATAATCAACGTCAAAGATCCAACGAAAGGCCGCGCGTGCTGGGACAACCAATTGAATATTTAGCATCCTTGTTTTAAAGACAGGTTACAATCTTAAGAAATGTTTATGCAGTTTCAAGTGAACCATATCCATCATCCTCTTCACTTAGACCTAGCTATCCTTGAACTGCCATATTCATTCCTACATATTACACCCAGCAATCAATCACTGCTTCGTACTACTCCGTCCGTTTCTAAATATAAGACCTTTTAAAGATTTCAACATAGACTACATACGGACAAAATGAGTTAATCAACACTCTAAAATGTGTCTATATACATCCGTATGTAGTCCGCATTAAATTCTCTAAACGGTCTTATACTTAGAAACGGAGGGAGTATGAAATAGCGTCACTTCCCTACACAGTATGACACATGATTAGTAGGTGGATCCAGGAAGGAATGCCATGAAAACACGATAGCCGATCCTTCTATCCTCGCGTAACAGTTTACTACTCAGAATTTGGCCTCCTAGGATCTAATGTCAACACCATAAAAATTTTGACCTTCCATCATTCATGAATCATGATACGATACATCCTAAATACTACAGTACATTCCTGACCCCTGCCCATGTTAGGAAATAACCAATCACCGAATCACCGGCGGATCGATGGCTTGGAGCAACCCTAAATCCTAGCGGCCACGCACCCAAATCTAGCCGGAGCGGGGGCGGGGGACGGGAGAGGCGTCGCATCGTGCGTACCTAGGTCGCCGCCGCGGCGGGCGGAGGAGCAGTCGGAGTGCTGCGCGGCGAGGTCGGCGAAGGAGGCGCGGCCGGCGAGGATCTGGTCGCGGAGCTCGCCGAGGCGCGCGGCGGCGTCGGCGCGCGTGGTGGCGGAGATGACCCGGCCCTCGGGGTCCTTCCAGGACGCCTTGCGCCGGGACCCCTCGTGCTTGATCAGGATGTGCGACGCCCGCACCGTCTCCTCCCCGGACGCTCCCGCCGACGCCATCTCTCCCTCCCTTGCTCCGCCGCTCGCCGCTCCGGTCGCTTCGGTGGGTGGCTCCGTCCGGCGCAGACTGACAAAGCGGAGATCTTTTTTCGAGTTCCGCTGATTGGTTTCTGTGGGCGGAACCTAGTAGCAGCGAAAGCAGAGCACGAGGCGTATTTCCAAAATACGCCTTCACACTATGTAAACGGAGAATAGGCTCACCTTTACGTCACGATTCCACGGCGTCGTGCATTGTTTGGTGCTTTTTTTTAGAAAATAAAAAACTTCCAATTTATTCGTCAAACATTATCAAAGTACAAAGAACACAAGAAACAATGGAAATTGCATCTATGCATATACACGATCCAGCGACAACTGCAGCGCGCGCCCCGTCATCACCCTTTCCTCCGGAGCCGGATAAATCTTGTTGTAGTAGACATTCAAAAATTCGTCATGCTAAGTCCTTAAGAATCAACACATCGGGATAATAAACATCGTCGATGAAGAAAAAAGTAGATTGAAAGGATCTTTGAAGACATACGAACGCAAACAAAAGAAGAACGGATCTTAACAACTTTAGGGATGTAAACACTAGAACTAAAACATGCATGGATACGGGATCTTGATTCTTACATCCATATATTTGCGCTAGGGATGTTCACCCGTTAAGATGTGTTTACAATGTGATGAGGTGAAAGATGTGTACATATTACGTCTTAACCGGTGTGTGACCTGCATCAAGAGTCAGTTGTCCAATAACATGCCTTTATCATCTTGCGGGGTTATCTCAGTTATTAAGAACATAATTCAAACAAAATCGTTGGGCGTTTAATGACTACATCTCATGAATCCCTAAGGATTGGTTTTCCGTTACCGTACTAAACTTTTTTGTCACTTGTGTTCAGAGCAGCGTTCTGCATCCTCGCTGTTCCTAACCTCCTACGAAATCGAACTTTGAGATTTTGGGTACTTGTAGGGTCATAGAACGATAAAGAGATAAGAGACAACTCCGTAGCAGTCGGATACATACATGACACTAATTATTCAAAGTCATTCCATCGATCCATCATACAAATACATGGGTCCCTCATACAAATACAGAGGAATTTAGTATGACTAAATTTGGGGTATGTTGCGATGCTGGCGACGGTGATGGCGACGGCTATGCTGGTGAGATGGGAAATGACAGTGGCTAGGATTGGAAATTGGCTTATGCTATGCTCTGCTTGACCATTCTGTTCGCCCTCCTTCACGATTTTGGTACGACCCCTTTAGAAATGTTGTTGGGTTTGACCTCCTAGAGCAGTGGACACTTGGTATGAGAGCGTACTAGATGCCGTCTTACGCCGTGGTGGCCTTGCTGCGCCTCTAGTTCCTTTCATCCCTTCTCCATTTCCTTTGTTTCCTTTTAAGTGATGATTTATCTCCATATTTGACCTCTTTTCCTATGAAAACAAATTAGCGAAAGGATTTCGTGATCTCTCACGTTTGTTAGTCATTAGTAGAAATATCATAATGATTTTCTTAGAGTTTCTAAGATCATACGGTCTAGACAACGGCGTGATGAGTGTAAAATATCATTCATCAAAACCCCAAGCAACCTAAAAACAACCAATAAATAGAGCATGGGCCCACCATGCATCAATGGCCCTAAGTCCATAGGAGATGAGCCAGATCTGCAGCGACGCTGACAGGAGGCGGAAAAACCCTAGCATGGGACTCACTCGTGGAAGGAGAGGAGGAAATCATTTTGTCTGGCCGGGTGGCTTTTATTTATAAAGCATGGCAAAAACCTATTTCAAGAGAGAGAGAGAGAGAGAATGGTACTTCCTTTCCTTCGCACGACCTTCCTACGATTTCCCATTTAATTTCTTCTTTCACGTTTTGGATTTTCTTCTCACTAACTTTTCCCCCAAAAAGTCTCAAATGTTAGTTTAGGGAAACATATCTTTTCGTAACTAGTAAATCCCTAAAAGAGTGTTCCCCTCCTTATCCCTACTAGCGTTACTCAGGAGTAGTGGGTGCATGACTCTAATACTTAAATAGTCGGTCGGTGATATGGTCCAGGTTCGCCCATAAGGTATCCTCCTCCGATAGGGCGACCAACCAACAAAGTTTGGCGGTCAAATCCTGACAACTTAGAATTGAAGTTTTCAACATTTTTGGCACTTTCTATTCTTGGTTTAGTTTTGTGACTTCTAGAAACTCCAGTGCTGAATTTCAAAATTTCTTGGGACAACTTTCAAAATTTAAAACTTTTGAGAGTTTTTAGCCTTTTCAAATTACAACTTTTAAAATTTTGGACTTGAACTTTGGAAATTTTTGTATTTGTTGTCTCAGAATTTGAACTTTCAGCACTATTTCACCACAAATGAAAGGGAAATATGAAAGCAGAACATCAGGGCCCATATATGAGAGAAAATAGGTGGAGAGAGAAGGGAAGAAACCATTTGCGTGGGCCCCATTCACACTTCAACGACTAAAAAAAGGATCCCTCCCAGCATCTCGTGTGTGAGTTCCACTCATTTGTTGTGTTAGGACAAGGCATGTCGCCTCGCTCCCCTAGGGCGCCTTGTGCTCGCACACGCGGATAGAAGCATGGATTTTCATGATGTTCCCCTCCTCTTAAGGTAGGTTTATTACACCTCTCCTAGTTCCAGGTGCATAGTTCACCTTGGGAGGTACACATTGACCACGCCGCACTAAGATTAACCAATGTCATGTTTGAAATTATGGAAACGGACCTATTGCATCCCCTTAGAAAATGCAACTAAAAGAGACATTTTAATTAATCCTGCAAGTGTGGGGGGACTGGGGATGAAAGGAGTGAGATATGCATGTGTGGGAAGGGGAGCCGAGAAATTAAAGGAGTTGCACATGGGAGCCGAATGAGGGGATCCGTTGGTTACGAGGGATGGTCTACGAACTTGGATATAATTTTTGTTGATTTGATGAACAGATAGGAAATTTTCTCAAAAAAATAAATAAATCTGATTTCTAGTAGGCGTCCTATGCACTTGGACGGAGATTGATTTTTGTAATCTTGTATGTCACAACCACATTTGTATGTTCAAGTGTTCGTGCTTAGTGAATGTTTAGGGTGTCCCACGAGTTCATAGCCAGCAGTAAATTCAAAACAAATGTGAAACAAAATTTAAAAGTTCTGATGTTTTTACATGTTCATTTTAGTGTTGAAAGTGTTTTTGAAAAATTTCATGCGAAATGAAACAGTTGTGTTTCAACAGAAAAAAAAAGTTTGGTGGCATAGAAATTTAAAGTTTTTGGTAGTGTATCTTTTACATGTCTTTTACATGTCAAAAATGAGGGCCTCTTTGATTCACAGGATTTTCAAAGCGAAGGAATAGAAAAAAAATGTAGGAATAGGATGGCCAGAGGTGGAGCTAGTGTTATGTCATTGGGTTCAAGTGAACCCAACGATTTTTGCCCATCATGTATATGTACATGGATATGGATTAACTACAAACCCAATAATTTTTTTGCTTGAACCCATTAAATCACAATGCATACTTGAATAACCCAATCAAAGCCTACACGTACATGCCCATCAATAGATGTCTGTTTTGTTGTCTCATACTTTTTTACACAATGTATCAGGTTGCCGTTGCCTCAACGTTCTCGACACACGTTTGCTCCTCCGGCTCGGCAATCTCATCTCTGGTCTCCCCTCTTTGCCCGCAAGACTCCAGCTGCAAACTAACAATGGCAGCTCGGCAACGACACACACCGCCACATTTGCTCCCTCTTATTTCTATCTGTGATTCTTTCTTTGAGAATTTGAGTGATATATTTTTGTTGGTGGTATGAATTATACATTACACTTAATTAGTTTATGTCAAACCCTCATAATAAGTCCATGAGTAAACCCATTGATTCACTCGCTCTGTCCCAAGCTCAGGGTAGAGTTAACATATATGTGTTGACAGAGTTAACGAATATATGTTGGGCACAAATGAGACCAACAATTTTGCTTCATCAAGTGGAGTTATATAAGTAATCAACTTTCTTATCCTAACAAAAAGTCACATGCTTTTGACCCATATTCAGTGCAAATAGTAATGGTTAGCCTAGATGATAACCCACAAGTAAAATGAAGCAATCATGTTCACAACACATCTTTAATACGAGATTCATATTATCATAATCATCTTATACATTTTTTAAGCAACAAACAAGAGCACAACCTTTTCACTAAGAAAGAAATATGTACATTTTGGCATGTTTTAAGGGGGACATGCCGAAAACCACCAGGTAGACCAAAACCACATGTGAACTACTCTTGGATTTCAATAACTCTAGGCCTAAACCAAATCTCGTTGCGCAATCTCCTCAGAAGGTGATATGGGCCTTGATTGATCCAGATCATCTCCAAAATGATGCAAGCACTTCAGCGGCACCCCAAAAAGAAAGCAATCAGAACTCCTACTACTAGTCTCACAAAGACTTATATTTAGAGAGGCTTTCATTTAAATAAACCACCTTCTGGTCCAACTGATCAAAAACGAAATTTAGAGTGCGCTAGTAATTTTGGAGGTAGCGTAGCCGGTACCGTCGAAATGACGCGCTAAGTTGATGAATGTGTTCCATCCCATCATGGCAGTGATGAGGGGGTGGAGCAGTGGCTCATGAGCCACTTTGGGGTGTTTCACCTAGAGAACAACCCCAGTTACCGCCGTGACGCCCACAATAATTCCTCCTATGACAAGATAAGTACAAGTTCAGGAGATAGACCACTCCTAGCTATTCGTAAACAGTACTTTTTAAAAGGATACTCACCAATAAAGCTGCAAAGTAATTATTTACTATTTTATATGAAATATGTAAACAAGTGGCCGGTGTTAGGATTGCATTCAATTGGTATGTCTTTGTTATTTTGTTTTAATGTAATAGTTATATGTGATTTGATATTTTAGTTGTTTATACTATCTTTGAATGTTATATATAGTCACTAGAAGAGCTAGAGAGAAATTTCTAGTGGAGCCAAATCATAAAATATGTAAATATGTGGTTAAAAAATTCCATCGAAGCCTTCCAATTTTTGTCAACTTCATATTATTTCAAAGGTTGGGGGCAATTGCCCCCCCCCCCCCCGGCGCCCCAAATGACGTAATATTGAACAATTGCTAGTTCGTACACAAGTCATGAGTGCACCCATTGGAAAAATTTCCTGCCTCCGCCCTTGAGGATGGCATGTCCTATAGTACCCTATCGAATTTGAAATAATATTTGATAGTGCAGGAAAAACAAAGGAATTCTACAAAGAGGTTTGAGTGGATGAAAATTTTCCTCCAAAATATAGTACAAATGAATCCTATAAAAAATTCCCGATGATGCCAATCCTACGAATCAAACAACCATTAAAAGAAAAATTCCTAAGGGTATAAATCCTTAAAAACTCCTATGAAATTCCTTTGAATCAAAGGAGCCTTGATTGGGCTTTCACCTAAACTTTTGCCGATGACATTTGGACATGTACGAGTCTATTTATCTATTGGTATTTTTTTTAACGTTTATGAAAACAATTTTGATGCGAAGGAGCAAATGCTTCCGGGAGCCATATTGATTACCATTCACATTTTTCTGGTCCATTAGCTAAATGCTTCCGGGGGTGACAGTTTACAATTTGATCTTGTCTCATAACTAAAACTGCCATAAAAGAATTTGTTTGCCACCCGGAGAGCCGGAGTCCAAGCCGGAGACGCTTTGATCATTCGTGTCCCTAACGTATAACTTCATCAGCAAAATAATGAATCCAGATTCCTCGACACCACCGACCCCGAAGCCCAAACTCGAGCGAGAGCAGCCACTGTGGACGCCCGCGGCGATCGGCGTACATAAAGCTGCCGGTGGTGGCTCGGATCGGAGCGACCGCTGAGGAGGCGAGAGCTTCTCCTTCGTGTGGTGAACGGCGACGAGGCCAAGCTCGCCGTCCTCGTCAAGGGGTTGGAGGCGGCACCGTTGATCCTGGACATGGAGAAGGACATCCTCGACCAGCACAAGGCCATGGGGTACGCCTACACTGACCTCCGCGACGACGCCGACGTCATGGACGACGACAAGGCTTAATTAGGTCCAATGGTAATTAGCTCGATCGATCTACGCCGGGTTCTAATGTTACCAAATCCTCTACTACTAGGTTATGGTTTAGTTATATTTGTTTACTGGCTGAGCAAACATTGCAGGGATGACTACTCGTTTTTGGTTGTTTTTATGTAACTGTGTATCGTGCAATGCCTGTAATTAATGATCAAGGCCAAGTTGGGTTGGTTAATTTTGATGGTCCGCAAGTACGGTGGTTGCAACCATGATCTTGCATGTCTTCCGTGTGCATCTCATGGATGCATTTGGAAAACCCCGCAAATTTACTTGGGTCACATGTTTTGTTTTGCCTGTTTTGATTGCATTATTTGGTGTAACTAGTTCTTTTTTTGCCGGGGGGTCACATTGGTTATTGGACGGTCAAAATTGTAAGAGGCGTACCTGTTCCAGTAATAGGATCAAACTATTCGTAAAAAAGTCTCAAAGTTTTAACATGGAACTTAACAGAAAGCCTCCCGGCGAGGGGTCTCCGCTCCGCTCCACCAGAGGTAGCCTTTATAAGCTACTCTCGTCTCTTGAATGTCAAGTTGACAAAATCAAATCATGAAGATTGATTCCATGATCATGGATTGAGATGTTAATTACCTGAGCAATTCATACTTCACAAGGTTTAATTGCCCTTCGGGATCTTCAAGAAGAAAGAAGAGATTGTAAACTCAAATCCTGTTTTGTTCTTTCTATATATGTGTGGATATCCTCCATGGTGATTCACAAAAGCAGCAAACATGCATGAATGAATGAATAATTTCTAGCAAACTGGCCAAGATGTCGCATGCCTGATGTGTTCGGTAGCTATTACTTTGTACGTGATGCCAGTGATAAATGACCTAGATATGAAAGACATATTGCCTGGACATGTTAGATCTACTATCTAATACTCCCTCCGATCAACCTTAGTTCAAAACTGCGACACTTATTATGAATTAGAGTGAGTATTAAATATATAAGTGTTTTTATGAAAATTATTTTTGGACTGTCACTCTCCTCTCCTATATATGATACGGGTGAAGCAGTCTGCAGTATAGGGGCATGTAATTTTTTCACCCGTTGTAAGACACGGGCATATTTGCTAGTCCTCATAAAAAGGAAGATGACAAGGAAGAAGACAAGAAGATAAAGTTTAAGCTTCTATTATATACTACTAGTAAATTCTAGAGTTGGACAAGATCCAACTTGGTTCTTACCTCTATATAGATGCTTCTAGAACACGTGAGATGGTAGAGTTGGGGGTTCAATTAGAAGGCCAATCCTATGAGTTGAAAACTTTATCCAATGGACGATAATGCTCGGATTTGCCATCTCTTGACCGTTGGATGGGCATATCCAATGACTAATATTTGAAGCTATTGGCACACTATATAGTGATATAGATATCCTGCAAAATTTGGAGCAACGTCACACGAATGTTCAGGAAGGATCAACTGACAAAGACATCAATCAATCAACTAAAAGAACAAGCATTTTATTCATCTTTATTCAGAGGAATCATCAGAGTAATTATTTTTTAATAGAACTATTGCACTTTGTGTTCAAATATTATCATCTTCCAAGTCCCTGTCACCAACTGCAGTATGTCACAATCTTCACAGGATACAACTTGCTGAAAAAAAATAGGTCCATGCCAGTAAGAAAATAGTACTGACATATAATAAGAGTTCATACATAGTATAAGAGTAGACTAGTCAAGAAAATTATCCGCGAAACGGAAAGGAGTACTCCCTCCGTTCACAAATATAAGATGTTCCAATTCTTCTTCTTTTTGAATCAACACATTTTAGTGTGCTTGTTCACTCATTTCAGTCCGTATTAGTCCATATTGAAATATCCGAAACACCTTATATTTGTGAATGGATGGAGTAACATATAAACCAGTTTCATCCTGAACTCCCAAGAAGAAAATTAGAGAGAAACATCTGAGATGGAAAAACAAATTCTTGAATGCAAATTTCAACCTCGGTACACACATACATGAAATCTACTAGTAATAAATAGTTTGGATGTAGAGTTAGCCAACTCTAACGCAAAATACCAAATCAAAGATCAAACAAATTCCTTTTCACCGCCGCTGCTCAGCTTCCCTGCTGCTCCAGTATCTGTCTGTTGCTTGAGACTGAAATGCCAGCTGAATATGCTAGGATTCCTTTCTCTTTCTCCACCAGTGAAAGTTAAACAAGGCCTGAAAAGCGATTAATTTGATTCCTGTGCTGGCCAAAGACCCAAAAGGTTAGTCAAATTTTCAAACCTTGAGTCAAGAAAACGTCAGTGGATGGTTTTGTACTCAGTGTGTGTGTGTGTGTGTGTGTGTGTCACTGATGGTTTTTTAGTGAACCATCACCCGTCGCAAAACAGGCTTCCCAAGTTCTGCAGGTCACTGCACCAACATCCCTCTAATCTAAAACAAAAGAACAAAAGTAAAGTAAAGAAGCAAACATAGTGCTGTTTTCCATGATTCAATGATAAATTTTTCTCAAAGTCACAGATAGCCGAATTTACCATTCATAGCTATGCGGCTATGCCTATGGAGCCCCTCAGAGGATTCTGCATTGCTAATGCTGTATCGTAATAATTCCAAATGGGGTATTATCACTTGGTCGATCGAACGGGGAGCTCACTGGTCTGGTTCAAGAAATACGTAAAGGCCCAGGAGTTGGCAGGGCGAACGTTAGCCTACTGAAGTTACTGGAGTATATTTGAAAGATGCACTACCGTGTAGCCGTTGCTCGACCAGCATTTTGCGTTGACAAGCCAGTGAAGAGAAACAACTATAGTAGAGGGTAAAGCTGGTTCCTGTCAATAGCAGATCAAGGAGCAGCTATATATGGCTATGATCAGGGGCAACTGAGTGACTAGCTGCGAGTTTTTGGAGAAGCTGAATGTCATTGGTAACTGTGGTAGTTCAGACATCTTTATGCTCTTCTTGTTAATTCACTTCAATTTAATAAGAAAGTTGCTGCTAACTGCAGCATGAGTGTCTTCCATCTAGACTGCCTTCCATCCATCCATTTCTCAGTCCTTTCTCAGGCCAAAATCCTCCCTTCTAGACTGCCTTCCATCCATTTCTCAGTCCTTTGTCCAAATTCAACCCTCCGGTCCACAAATGGCATGTTTTTTCTCTTCCGTGTCTCCTTTATTGTTTTTGACTAAACCACCACTCCTTCTAGCTAGCTAGAACAGTCTTCCCAAATTAAGTTCAACTTATATAGCACGTCAAGGAGAAATTTCTACAAGGAAAAAGGGCACCAGCTAGTTAGTTCTGATATGAGACTGACATGTGACAAATTATATATGCTTATGTGCATCACCTATCGTATTCTAGATCTAGATGCGAGGATAAACAAAATAAGATAATAAAACTAAAGGAAGGAAACATGACTGCATAAGTAGTAGTTCTGTTTTGGCATAGATTTCAACGAGTCAAGTCAGACTCAATTCCACATGGCAGCCCAAGACTCGCTCCAAAATTAGCAGGGCACCACCAACACATATATATATCCAGCAGTAGCCTCAGTGCCCTACACTACTTTGCCATAGTTAATCTTGAAATCTCCCATTGCACCACTCGAGATTGAGCGGTGGAGGTTCGCAATCAATGGATATCCTCGTTTCTGCAATCGTAGGTGACCTCATCAGCAGGTCCGCATCGTTCGTGATCAGCAAATACTTCCAGCAGCAGCCTGACATCGACAAGATTCTACAGAGGCTACAAAGTGTGCTACTGAGAATCGGCATCATCATCGAGGAGGCCGAGGCACGGCACATCACCAACCAGGTTATGCTCCGTCAGCTCAAGATGTTGAGGCAAGGAATGTACAGAGGCCAATACGTTCTTGATGCCATGAGATTCCCAGCCGCCCTCGATGCGGAGGTAAGCCACTCATCATCTGCGCTGTGTAAATCCAGTCCAGCCAAACGGCTCCGTTTTTCTATCGCCAGCAGCAGCAGCAGCAACAACAGCAGTGGCAGCAGCAACAGAGAAGCCCTGTTGTTCGGCACAAACAGCAACATACGAGAAGAGCTGCAACGAGTGGTTGATACCCTTGAAGAAACCGTGTCTGGTATGAAGGAGTTCCTTTTCTTCTTGGAATTGTATCCCCGGATACTCCGCCAACCTTACGGCACATATTTGATCTTGGACAATTGCATGTTTGGTCGCCAAACGGAACGGGGACGGGTCCTGAATTTCTTGTTGTGTCCCAGTGTTACGCCAGACTTGGCTGTCCTTCCGATCGTTGGTCCAAGAAGGGTAGGGAAGAGCACTCTTGTTGAGTATGTATGTAGGGATGAGAGCGTGCGCAGTCACTTTTCGATGATTTTGTTCTTTCCAGAAGGTAGTCTCAAGGATGAAGGAGTTGTTGACCTGAAAGGAAACAATATTAGTGGTTTAGTCAGACATAAAAGTTCAAGTTCTCAAAACAGGTTGCTGATCATTGTTGAACTAGCTGAGGATATTAATGAGGGAACATGGAGAAGGTTGAAATCTTCCGCAACCAGCATGACGCCCTGTAGTGGGAGCAAAATCGTGATCACCAGTCGATCAAATAAAATTGTGAGTCTGGGAACAACAGAAGCACTTCGACTGGACTATCTCCCGCAAGAAGCTTATTGGCATTTTTTCAAGTCGCTTGCATTCGGAAGCACAAACTCAGATGAGCAGCCAAAAATGGCAACGATGGCCATGGAGATGGCTTTGGAGCAGAGGCAGAGTTTTGCAGGCGCGCGTATCGTTGCTGAGATACTGCATGATAACTTTAATCCTCAATTTTGGCACACAACTCTTGAAGGTACGAGAGCATATAAACAGACAAATCTCCTTATGTTGAAACAGCACCCAATCCTTCGTTTGCGGGAAGATAAACCGGTGTACAGTCGGAGAACGGACAAGAGCCGCAAACATTTCTTGATTTGCAACTATCGTCAGTCAGATTCTACTGAGGATGTCCCTAAGATCAGTGTGCAGGACCTTATTTTAGGATGTGATGATACATTACCCTGTGGAGAATTTGAGGCTCTTGCGTGGAGGTCTCGCATACCTCCCTACTACAACTACACAATAAGCTTTAAGATGCAAGAACCACATCTTACAGTGGGAGGGAAGAAGCGCGCGCATCAGGAGGAAGAACATTTAATTTGAGTAATATGTTGTCTGGGGCTCACATCATGTATGCTACTGCCTTGTCTTGTGGATTAGAAAATATTATTATATTGCATTTACTGTTCGGGAGTCCTGCCAAGTTATGTCTCTTAGCAGGGAGGACTAGGCATGGAGTCGTTGTATCCTAGTACCACAAGTGTTTGCATGTCTGTGTTTGGGTAGGTAACTTTCAGAGTCAAGGCAATGTTTGCATTCACGGTTAAATTAGAGTCCAAGTCAAGTTGTATTTATAAA
Organism: Hordeum marinum; assembly: GCA_022496015.1. Lineage (NCBI taxonomy): Eukaryota > Viridiplantae > Streptophyta > Magnoliopsida > Poales > Poaceae > Hordeum > Hordeum marinum. The sequence goes on from CM039673.1 coordinate 4,657,550, forward strand.
GTTGAGTACTCAAGTCCATATCCTATTGATCTCGATACTGTGTGTGCTATGTAAAGCTAAGCCCTGTAATAATCCTTGAACGTCGAGAAAAGATAAGAGCAAAAGTGCCCCAAACTTGTTCTGTTTCGCATGTGTGAGTTTGATCCTTGGGCAAAAGCCAACAAGATTCAATTCCTTGTCACATGTATTTTCCGTGACAAATTATTTTCTTGTTTGGTTCAAAAATCAGAAAGATTAGCCGGAACTGGAGTAGCGGCATTACCTGGAGTGCAGGGCGGTGAGGAGATAACAATATAAAGATAAGAAAAATTAAGTTGTTGGTTCCTTGTCTGTCATCCCATGAACTGTGCTGCACTCTCTACGTTTTGACTCGAACAGAAAATAATCCGATAAATCAATGGGCAGAAGAAAAAAAAATAGATTGAATTTTCCCACCCGTGTTCTAGTTCGAGTAGCAACAGACAAAGGCCATAAATGGGGTACAAGCAAACTACATACGAACTTCACTAATGCCCAATAAAACTTAGACAGTCTAAAATATTAAAAATCTGAAAGTCGCAGTTTGCTGAATTCACCATCAATACCTGTGGACCTCCTCAAAGGATTCTGCAATGCTAATATTGTATCCTACATCCTAATAATGCCAAATTGGCTATATCCCCAGGACAAACTATATGAACAGTTGCAATTCTCAATAAAATTCAGCCCATTTTGGAAATATGTACTTGTCTTTTTTGTGTACGCCACGTGTGAATGTATACTGTTATGAAATTTTGCACATACGTACAGTACATGTCTATGAGTATAATCAATTTCCACGGATAAAGGTCATAAATGGGGTACAAGCAAACTACATCCTAACTTCTCTAATGCTCAGGTGCCTTAGATAAAAAAATATGACATCCATCTAGTGCTTAGACAATATAAAAATGATTACAATTTTCATAAAATGCACAACACAAGCTTGAACAAGTATAAGATATTCAGGTGAAAATCATGCTATGTGCTGATGACGGAACACAGACCTTATTAATAATAGTGGAGAAGGTGATAATGCACAAGACATTCATTTCATATCACAATCAGTTCTAATGCACATTCATTATTTCCATGACTGAAGGGGGGAAATTATCAATGTCACAGCTAGCTGAACTTACCATCAATAGCTGAATCTTGATTTCCATGATTCAGTATCAAATCAATGATATGAGTTGAAACCTGCCAAGGAGGAGGCAGGGTGATCTTTACCGCACAAAAGTTATTACCTATATGTGAAAGATGCCCTGTGCAGCAGTTGCTCATCAATCAAGTTGGATTGCGCCAATGGTGCTCGGCCAATTTCTCCAGCCTTGACAAGCTATGCCAACTACAGGGTAAAAGCCGCTCCTTCAGTTCTAGGAATAAAACGCTGCCTGAAGTAACAAGATATGGCTAGGTTTAGGGGCAACTGACCAACTGATAGATAAGTTGAAGCTGAAGCCCACAATACTGCCTGCAAGTTTATAGAGAAGATGAATGTTATTGGTAACTGTGGTAGTTCAGATGTTGTGCGTACTGTACTTATTGATTAATCCCAACAGTAGCCTATGAAAGAAAAGCAATTCCAACACCGATATATGAAGGCTCAAGTCTCATCTTTATGGAATGAAATAAGATAATCTGATTATGGGATGAGATAAGATAATCTGATAAAAAAAATCTCCAAGTATGCTCCTTGATAAAAAATATGCAAAACTATAATTCTTGTTGCTTCTTTTACCGACCAACATGCCTGGGAAATCTCATGGTAGTGATTCGGCATTAGGTTTTACTCTGTTCCTGTTTGTCCGGTCCGGTGCAATAACAAGGGTTTAGCTCTAGACGGATCATGATTACTCCATCCCATTGGATAAGCACGGGATCTAACTGGCCTGACCAAATTGTTGCTTGAATGGGGAGAACAGAGCTGCAGTACCTGGAGCAGCCAGGGGACGGCAGCAAGGCCAGTGGCCAGCTGGTGGCTCCTGAGGGAGGCCATGCTGGCAGCAGCGAGCGTGGAGGTCTGGGAAGGATGAGCTCCAGCCACTCTGAATGCATGAAGACCTGAAACTGAAGGTAAAGGTTCAGTTAACGGACGGTGAGCATCACTGCTAGCAAAGCAAGAATGAATTGCTGCTCTCGTTGTTAATTCAGTTTAATAAGCAAGTTACTGCTATCTGTGGTATGAGTGTCAGAAAAAATCTGATAACCGTGGTAAAAAAAAGAACTGGTATCGGCGATATTTTGGTTGCATCTCTCTTCGGAAGAAACACGGGTGCATTCTCTCACTGAACATAGAAAGCAAACCAAATTCGATTATTCCTGGAGCCAAAGGCCAAAAAGCCTTCTAGACTGCCTTGCCATTCACTTTTCACTCTTTTCTCAAAATTCAACCCTCCATTCAGCGAAGAGCACTCCTTGTCTCACCGGTGGTTTTTGACTAGACCATGTTTTTTTACAAACCACCACTCCTTGTAGAACAGTCTACCCAAATTAAGTCCAAATTATAAATCGTCAAAGGAGAAAATCGACAAGGGAAAAAAGGTCCAAGTCAGATTCAATTCCACAAGGCAGGCAAAGACCCACTCAGAAATTGGTAAGGCACCACCACATCATATATATATATATATATATATATATATATATATATATATATATATATATATATATTGCATGCTGATCCATCTAGCACTAGCCCCATTGCCTCACAGTACCTTAACTTCTAACATTCCATACAGAAGACGCCCATGACTTGACGCTGAAATAGATATCCTCATTGATAATATTCCATCCAGTACTGATTGCTAATTTCATCCCTCATCCATTGCACCACTCGTGCTCTGAGTCGAGGTGGTTCACGATCAATGGATATCCTCGTCTCTGCAATCGTAGGTGACCTCATCAGCAGGTCTGCGTCGTTCGTGATCAGCAAATACTTCCAGCAGCAGACTGGCATCGACAGGATTCTACAGAGGCTACAGAGTGTCCTACAGAGAATCGACACCATCGTCGAGGAGGCCGAGGCGCGGCACATCACCAACCAGGGGATGCTCCGTCAGCTAAAGATGTTGAGACAAGGAATGTACAGAGGCCACTACGTTCTCGATGCCTTGAGATTCCAAGCCGCTCTCGATGAGGAAGGGGAGGAGGAGATGAGCCACTCGTCATCTGCACTGTCAAAATCCAGTTCAATCAAACGCCTTCGTTTCTCTCGCACCTGCAGTGGTAGCAGCAACAGAGAAGCACTATTGTTTGGCACAAACTGTAACATGCACATAAACAGAGAAGGATGCTTGAATGTGTGAGAGCATATAAACAGACACATCTCCTTATGTTTGACCAGCACCCAAACCTTCGTCTACGGGAAGATGCACCAGTGTATTGTTGGAGATTGGCGGGCAGCAGCAAATATTTCTTAGTTTGCAACCATCATCAGTTAGGTTCCAGTGAGGAAGTCCCCAAGATCACTGTGCAGGACATCATCTTGGGACTACCACGTGGGAAATTTGAGGCTCTTGCATGGAGGTCCCGCATACCACCTTACTAGAACTACACGATAACCTGCAAGATGCAAGCACCACAACTTACAGTGGGAAGGAAGAAGCGCGTGCATCAGGAGACCATTTGATTTGATTTGAGTAACAATGTCTGTGATTCACACCATGTATGCTACTGCGAATTTGGAAACATTATTACAGTGTCTTTAGGAGTGTTGTGAAGTTAGTTAGCATATACTCCCACCGTCCCACAATAAGTGTCTCAACTTTGTACTAATTTTAGTACAAAGTTGTACTAAAGTTGAGACACTTATTTTGGGACGGTGGGAGTATGTTAGTTAGTGTGTTTAGTTAAGAATTTTCGGAGTCAAGGCAATGTTTGCATTGCCGGTTAAATTGGAATTCAACAAGTTGAATTTATAAAAGTGAGTACTTGAGTCTGTACGTATCTTATTAATTGGTGTGGGTACTGTATAAACATAAGCCTTGTAATAATTCTTGGACATGAAGAAAAGCCCGAAAATCTGTTGTTTGTTCTCATGCATATGTGAGTTTAATCCTTGGGTGAAAGCCAACAAGCAGCTTGAAACAGGGTTATTCAACTGGCGGGTGCTTACAATATATAAATGATTATAAGATTCAGGTTTATCCTAGGCGATAAGGCCCCCCCTCCCCCCCCCCAAGCGCCTTACGTCGCCTTACCGCCTTAAAAACAATGACAAAGAAGTTTGTGAGAAATGTGTGGCGATGTACAAACTGGTGCGGGTTTAACAGGAATTGCTATGTGGACACTGCATGTAAGCTTCAAGTTTATTGGAAACTGCTAGTAGCAAAATTCTAAACGCTGGTGCTAGTTTGGCTGAAAATATTGAACAACATACATGAGGGTGCAGTGAAAGAACTCCGAGCAATGAGGCAGTGCAGGTGCAGGGACTACTCGGATTGGCCATTGGAGAAGCACCAGATCCAACTGTTCTGTACCCTATTGCCGTGTGTGTGTGGTGTGGTGGCTGCAGTACCTGGAGGCTGGAGCAAAGGGGCGGCGAGGCAGCGGCCGACGGCGGCGGGAACGCCGGGCCCTCCGAAGGGGACTGTGCTGGCAGGTAGCGATGAGGACCTCCTATAGCCACCCGATCTCAAGGAATCGGAGTCTCTGTGCTTAAGTGTCATCTCTGGATCGGTATGCTGACACACACATTACTTAAGGATTTACAACAGAGTTCAATCACATATTTAATACATCGAGAATCCTCAAAGAGTATATTTATTACAATAATGTGGCCTAAGGCCAAGTAAAACAAAACCATGCGGAAGCAAATAAAGGTAATGAGTCCATCAACTCCACGAGCAAGCTGAGTGCAAAACAACGACCTATCGCACCTTATTCGTCGTCGGATAAATCTGCAACATGATAGGTTGCAGCCGTGTAGGTCAGTACATGAAATGTACTGGCAAGTCACATCATAAAGTGTAATGAACCTACATAGTACATGCAATTTGGCTGGTGGAAAGCTCTAAGTTTAGTTTTGCATAAAGCTAGTTTTTTCCTATCAGAAATGATTGCTCTACTTTTACAATTATCATAAGTCTGAGATGATGCCCATCTCAACCATTCCAAAAATTTATACCCAATTGATTAATTAAGAGTGATGAGATCTCCCTATGTTTCCACTACTAAAAGCTCAAGTTGTCCATGACCGGGGACACGGCTAATCGATTAGATTTTAACTCTGTAGAGATTGTGCATTTTTCCCACAAGACTCGACCACCTCCTTGATCGGAAGATCGAGACATAATCTTTCGATAGCATTTCCCCTAACCCAAGGATAGGCCGGTACACCTACATCATCTACATTTGCTAGCCTATCCCGAAAGAGGTCACACCATCTACTCAACTAAGCCAGAGCCCATATTGGCTTGCGGCTGCACACGAAAGCTTGTAGACATGAAAATACGGTTGATCCCTTTGAGCCTGGGTGGACGGACCACTAGTGTGCACTCCCATGGATTCCCATGAATGCTCCCACTGTACTTCGCCACCATACAAACCAATTTCCACCCAGGTAGTTCATTAAAGTTGGTCCTAGTTACTACTTTGTCACTCACATCTCAAGGTGATAGCACTCCCCAATCCACGTCTACTTTGGCGAGGCATTGTAACACGGTGGCGACAAAATTTGCATGGTTCAGACCTACCTCAAATGAACTACTGGGTGATAGTAAATTCAACAAGTATAAACTCCTATCATGCACTCCTACATCAAAGGACTATGTGCAAAAGTAAAACATAGGTAAAACTGATATGATCAAAATGCAACTTGCCTTGGTGCTGAGAGTGAAGTTCTAGCGAATGGTAGTATTCTGCTTCGCACTCCGAACAATCTATCGCAAAGTAAATAAAAACAAACATAAACATGCATTCATACAATTCAAAGACATACAACAAAAATATTTGCAAAACCCAATAAAAAACCCAACACAAGTCATTAGCATGAAAATTTTCAAAGTATGAATAGTGTTAAAAATTTGTGATGTGCACTAGTGTCCCTACAAGGCATTCTAGTAAAATTATGGTGAACAGAAAATAATAGTGTAGAATATACTGTGGAACAAGTCATGGCGAAGGGTTTAGTTCGTGTGACGTGGTGCAAAAAGAATTACTTCAAACGAGTATACATGGCCTAATGAAATTTAAATTCAAATCTGAATTAATTTCAAATTTAACTTTCAAAAATCAGCAACTATGAGTTCTCTAGTTAGGGCTATTTGAGACGAAAATTTAGCCGCTTGTTTCATCTCGTTTCGACCTACGGTTAAAAAGTTACGGCTGTTTGAAGTTTTGAATAAATCTGGAAAAAAACTGCTATAGAATATTTTCTAAAAACTCTAAATTGTGGACGTTCGCGGCTAGAGCACAAAGTGAAAGACTCTGATTGGTTAACTATATTCGCTGCGACTGCTACGTGACGAACGTTCGCGAATTAAGCGAATAACTGGTTCGGCTAAAACTAAAAAGAAAAACCGACGTTCGGTTTAATTAAACCGCACGGTTTATATAAAAATGCGGTTAACCGGTACCTCTTCGGTCTAAAAAAACAACCTAAAAATAAACTAAACTAATCTACCGACAGAGAAGACGAGCGCTTACAGAGACGCTAGTGCCTACTTGGACAGGAAACTCGGCGACCACGGGGCAGCGGCTCCGGCGATCGCGGCGCGGGCGAGGTCGTCCGGCGGGTGCAGCTCGGCGAGGGCCTTCGGTCGGTGGTGATGGCGGTCGTCGGCGACGAACGGAGGAAGTGGAGCGAGGGCGGAGCTCCGACGAACTCCGGCGACGCAGGTCATCGGGGCGGCGACTCCGACGAACCTAGGGACACGAGAATATGTCAGGGAGGTGCGAAACGGCGAGGGGATCCGATTCCCTAAGCAAGAAGGGGCCGGAAGACTCACCGGCGTCGGACTTCTTCGGCGAACGGACTCGACTCCGACGAGATACAAACTGACGGGGCGGTGGCTACGAGCGGCGAGAGGAGGTGCGGGCTGGCTGAATGGAACAAGGGCGTCGTGGGTCTTTTATAGGCGCAGCTAGGAGGGCTGGGGTCGCGGGATAAGGATTATCCCAAGAGCTTCGTCGGCGGTTGCGGGAGCTGCGAGCCCGCTCCAGGCGGGAGGTTGGTGATGACTGCGGTCGGGCCCCACCTGTAGGTGGGTGAGAGAGGGAGGGAGAGTTTACGAGAGAGAGATGAGCGCTGAGGCTGGGCTCCACCTCGCAGGTACGTGAGAGAGGGAGAGAGATCGTGACCGAGAGAGAGAGAGCGTTTTCTCTTTTTTTTTGCTGCCTCTGACGGCGCTAGCGAGGAGAGCGCTCGCCCTGGCTTCGCTAGCTGCCCAGCCCTAGCGCTGGCTTGGGGTGGCCGTGCGTGGCTGGGCCTCCTGGGTGGTGGGTGTGTTGTGTGTGTGTGTTTAGATCCGAGAAGAAAATAAAGATATACGGTATTATATATCAAAACGATCAGAAAAATAAATCGTACACGTGAACATTTCTTTAAAGTCTAAATAAAAAATTTATAAAAACATTATTTAAAGACATCTAAAATGAAACCAAATCAAAATCAGAATGTATATATATATATATATATATATATATATATATAAGAAAATTTCTAAAATCCATATTGATAAAATAGAGCACAAGGAATATTAACTCCTGCTCATATAATTTTAGACAAAAAAACTATATATATATATATATATATCTATATATCTAATGCAATAATCTAACTTTTGGCTAACAAAATAATTTCCCAATGCAAATTTTAAAACATTAAATGCAAAGAAAATATTTTTCCCACTCGAATATATATACTGTTGAGGAAGTCATATTATCCCCTCTCTATGATTTTATGTGAGTGGAAAACATGAACATCATAAACTTCAAATGCAATAAAAACATGACATGCAATATGATGATTTTATTAACATCCTAATTTAATAAAATTGGGATGTTACACCTCCTTTGCAAGAGCGCAAGTGCTCGTTGATGGCGTGAGGAGCTCAGGCGTCATGGATTGGACGGCGTGCTAGCCCGCCGCCGGCCGTCGCCGCGCGTGATTTGTCGCCGGCGGTGAGCAATAAAACGAGTAGCTTTTGTTTTTTGAGGCAAATAAAACGAGTAGCTTTTTTTTAGAACAAAATAAAACGAATAGCTATAGCAAGCAGCCAGAGTCAGCAGGAAGTTGGGCCTTTTTTTCTTCCTGTGGGCTAGGCTTTAGGTGGACCAGACCAGGCCGGATTCTGCACCGAAGTCTGCTCTAAAAATCCCAACTTGAGCTCGGCCTGGCCCAGCCCAAACACCAATTCGCATATACTCGATTTTTTTCCAGAACTAGTACGGATTTTGTACCAATTTTGAAAACAAGTGTATGAGTTGAAAAAAATATCAAAACTAGGCTGAGTAGGGACCTGTCGGTCACCACCAGGTCGACCAGCGACCTGTCGGCCACCAGTAGGCCGAAGAGCCCCTGTCGGCCAATCAGAGGCCAGGGAAGAGGCCTGTCGGCCAGAGGGTGGTCGAAGGGCCACCTGTCGGCCAGTGGGAGGCCGATGGGCCCCTGGATAAGGCCCATCCCTCCTTTCTTCCTCCTCTGACCAGTCGTTTCACCCTCCCCCGTCTAGTAGCCTGCCCCTCTTCACCTCTCACTCCCGTTGCTCTCCGCTGCTTCCACCACCTCGCCGATCTCTTTGCTGGACCACCCATTTTGTTATTTTACCCGCGTAAACAATAGATCAGAAAGCTCTCCACCGGCCTACGGTAATTTTTTTGGCTTCCAACTCAATCGAATGAGAACTCTCAAGTCGGTAGTGGATTTAGTTCTTATTTGCCACCGTCCGTCTACAGGTAATGGCTTGCCCATTTTGCCGAGCTCCAGGTGGCCCTTGTGCTGCCGTTGATTCCGGTGCGTCTGTATTTACTGTGGTGTTGGATCGTCGATGTTCTAGACGTGTTGTAAGATTCTATGTCTTTCTCTATCCACTCAGAAAAATTCTTTATTGCCCTGCCCTTCTTTCTCTTCGTATTAGGAGGATCAATTGATGGCAAGTCACAAAGACCAACTGGCCCCTCCATCTCCTCAATGAGTGCTGTTAATTTAACCTGGTCTTTTTCCATTTTCTTCCTGGTCTTTTTCCATTTTCTTCCTAGCAACGACCCGCTTCTTAGTGAACTCATCTAGTTTTGACCAAATAAAATTGTATTTGCGATGCTGGTTCTGCTTGCATAACTTCTTGAACAAGTCCATCAACCATTTGTTCTTGAACTGTGAGAACAAATTAGCACCCAGAGCATGCACCACCGGCTTTGCAAGTCCTTCCAAGGTGTTGGCTCGTCAGCAGTTGGATTACTCAGTGTTTTCACGGCCTTCAATATACCGGCATGTCTGTCATGAATGAGACACACATTTGATCGGTCCTTCACAATCGCAATTTTAATTTGACGAAAGAACCATACCCATCTAGAAAAGTTCTCACCCTCCACAAATGCCATGGCTAGTGGGATGATTTGGTTGTTTCCGTCCACACCAATAGCAGTTAGGATTTACCCTTTGTACTGATCAGTCAGGAATATACCATCCACAAACATCACAAGAGGACAATGGCTGAAAGTTTCTATGCACATACCGAAAGAGAAGAATACTCGTTTCAACACCTTGTAATCCGGTATGCTTTCCAACCTCGTGTGCTGAATGTTAACATAAGTGTCGGGATTCCTCTCCTTCAGTATGTCAAGGAGACGGACAACATTATCATAGGAGTCGAAGAACGTCCCAAACCTCTCCTCCATAGCCTTCTGCTTAGCTCTCCAAGCCTTCCCATATGGAATGTCATATTTCCATCTGAGCTTCACTGCTGTCTGGATGTGCTTTGCTTCCATATCTTTCTTCGTCACTATAGCAATATACATGAGTTGCGCTATGAGAGTTGAAGTAAGGTTTGGATGACGAACCAACATGTTTTTCCTAACACAATTATGCGGTACAACATTTGTCACAACCCAGTGGATGTGATACTTTGGCATGTGGGCGTGCACCTTCGCAGGACAACCTGATTCAACACACTTTACGGTATATTTCGTTGGACTAGATATGTGTGTCCGGAAAACCCTCTGGGTAGACATAGCCCACTTTATCACCACATACTTTATTTTCTTCTTTGTGTCAAACATAGCCCCGATCTGGACTTGGTTCAGATTATATTGTCATGGAGTCTCATGGCCATCGTTGACAGTAAAGCCGACGGATATGTCCTGCTCCCATGCAGCAGGAATTGGTACCTCCTCCTCATCCTCGGAACTTTCATAATCAAGTTCCTCTGCAAACCCATCCTCGTCCTCTTCCTCCATCACCCTCTACATTTTCTCGCCTTCCTCGTCCCCATTAGCAACACCAGAGGCAGCTAATACTACCGATTGAATACTCTAATCAGCAGCATGACCACTAACATAATCTGACTCATTGTCGGCTTGGGTAGCATTCATAACCGGTGGCTGTGACCCGGATACATCAATCTCATTAGCCACTTGACTACTTGTAGGGGAATGTCGCATGGGAAACAAAAAATTTCCTACGCACACGCAGATCTATCCATGGTGATGAGCATCTACGAGAAGGAGAGTGGATCTACGTACCCTTGTAGATCGCTAAGCGGGAAGCGTTAAGAAACGCGATTGGTGTAGTCAAACGTCTTCGCGATCCAAATCGCCGTGCGTCCCGCGATCCAATCACGATCCGTCCCGCGATCTAATCATGATCCATCCCGCGAGCTTGATCACGATCCGTCCCACGAACTTGATCACGATCCGTCCCACGAGCTTGACCACGATCCTTCCGATCTAGCGCCGAATGGACGGCACCTCCGCGTTCAGCACACGTACAGCTTGATGACGATCTCCGCCGTCTTGATCCAGCAAGAGAGAGCGGAGAGGTAGAAGAGTTCGTCGGCAGCGTGATGGCACTCCGGTGATGGTGGTGGAGCAATTCCGTCAGGGCTTCGCCTAAGCACTGCAGAAATCCGATATAGAGGAGAAACTATGCACTACAGATTAGGGTTTGCACGTGGCTGAAAATCAAGTGTCAAAACCCTAGAAATCCACTAGTATATATAGGAGGAGAGGAGGAGAGGAGGCAGCCTTGGCCTCCAAGGCCAACTTGGTTCGGCCGGCTAGGAGAGGAGGAGTCCACCTCCTCCACTCCTAGTAGGATTAGGATTCACCTTTTTTTTTTCCTTTTTGCCTTTTTCCACCTTTTTCCTTAGGCCTTTTTTCCTCCTGGTGCCATGGGCCTTTTGTGGCTGTTCCACCATCCCACTAAGGGCTGGTTATTATTCTCCCATAGTCCATGGACCCTCTAGGGTCGAAATACCCCTCCCGGAGGTCTCCCGGTACACTACCGACACTCCCGGTACACTACCGATGAGCCCGAAACTTTTCCCGCGACCAAACTGGGACTTCCTATATATGAATCTTTACCTCCGGACCATTCCGGAGCTCCTCGTGACGTCCGAGATCTCATCCAGGACTCCGAACAACCTTCGATCACCACTATACATAACTCTACACTACCGAAACGTCACCGAACCTTAAGTGTGCAGACCCCGCGGGTTCGAGAACTATGTAGACATGACCGAGACACCTCTCCGGTCAATAACCAATGGCAGGACCTGGACGTCCACATTGGTTCCTACATATTCTACGAAGATCTTTATCGGTCGAACCTCTATGTCAAAGATTTAGTTAATCCCGTATAACGTTCCCTTTGTTCTTCGGTATGTTACTTGCCCGAGATTCGATCGTCGGTATCTCCATACCTAGTTCAACCTCGTTACCGGCAAGTCTCTTTACTCGTTCCGTAATACAAGATCCTGCAACTAACAATTAGTCACATTGCTTGCAAGCCTCATTGTGATCTTGTATTACCGAGTGGGCCCCGAGATACCTCTCCATCACACGGAGTAACAAATCCTAGTCTCGATCCATGCCAACTCAACAGACAACATCGGAGATACCTGTAGAGCACCTTTATAGTCACCCAGTTACGTTGCGACGTTTGATACACACAAGGCACTCCTTCGATATCCGTGAGTTGCATGATCTCATGGTCATAGGAACATATACTTGACATGCAGAAAACAGTAGCAATAAAATGACACGATCATATGCTCGTTTGTAGTTTGGGTCTTGTCCATCACATCATTCTCCTAATGATGCGATCCCGTTATCAAACGACATCAAATGTCAATGGCCAGGAAACCTTGACCATCTTTGATTAACGAGCTAGTTCACTAGAGGCATACTAGGGACACAATGTTTGTCTATTTATCCACACATGCAATGTGTTTCCAGTCAATACAATTATAGCATGGATAATAAATGATTATCATGAACAAGGAAATATAATAATAAATACTTTATTTATTGCGTCTAGGTCATATTTCCAACAGTCTCCCACTTGCACTAGAGTCAATAATCTAGTCCACATCACTATGTGATTTACATGGTAATAAATCGAACACCCATGCAGTTCTGGTGTTGATCATGTTTAGCCCTTGGAAGAGGTTTAGTCAACGGGTCTGCAACATTCAGATTCGTGTGCACTTTGCAAATATTTATGTCCTTCTCCTCGATGTAGAACCGGATGGAGTTGAAGCGTCGCTTTATGTGTCTGGTCCTCTTGTGAAACCATGGTTCCTTGGCTAGAGCAATGGCACCAGTGTTGTCACAGAACAGGTTCATTGGATTCAGTGCACTAGGCACTACTTCAAGATCTGTCATGAACTGCTTTATCCAGACACCTTCCTTCGCTGCCTCCGAGGCTGCGATGTACTCCGCCTCGCACGTAGAATAAGCTACCACGCTTTGCTTGAAACTGCACCAGCTTACCGCTCCCCCGTTAAGAATAAATACGTATCCGGTTTGCGACTTAGAGTCATCCGGATCAGTGTCAAAGCTTGCATCGACGTAACCCTTTACGACGAGCTCTTCATCACCTCCATAAACGAGAAACATTTCCTTAGTCCTTTTTAGGTACTTAAGGATATTCTTGACCGCTTGCCAGTGCTCCATTCCAGGATCACTTTGGAACCTTCCGGCCATACTTATGGCAAGGCTGACATCAGGTCTTGTGCACAACATTTCATACATGATAGAGCCTATGGCTGAAGCATAGGGGATGACACTCATCTTTTCTTTATCTTCTGCAGTCACTGGGCATTGAGTCTTACTCAACTTCACACCTTGTAACACAGGCAAGAACCCCTTCTTGGACTAATCTATTTTGAACTTTTTTAAAACTTTATCAAGGTATGTGCTCTGTTAAAGTGCTATTAAGCGTCTCGATCTATCTCTATAGATCTTAATGCTTAATATGAAAGCAACTTCTCCTAGGTCCTTCATTGAAAAACTCTTATTCAAATATTCCTTCACGCTTTCCAGCATTTCTATATTGTTTCCAATCAGTAATATGTCATCCACATATAATACTAGAAACGCTATAGAGCTCCCACTCACTTTCTTGTAAATACAAGCTTCTCCATAAACTTATAAACTCAAACGCTTTGATCACCTCATCAAAGAGCTTATTCCAACTTTGAGATGCTTGCACCAGTCCATAAATGGATCGCTGGTGTTTGCAAACTTTGTCAGCATTCTCTGGATCGACAAAACCTTCGGGTTGCATCATATACAACTCTTCCTCAAGGAAACCGTTGAGGAACGCCGTTTTGACATCCATCTACCAAATTTCATAGTCGAAATAAGCAGCTATTGCCAACATGATTCTGACAGACTTAAGCATCGCTACGGGTGAGAAAGTCTCATCATAGTCAACTCCTTGAACTTGTGAAAAACCCTTTGCCACAAGTCGAGCTTTATAGACGGTGACATTACCGTCCGCGTCCGTCTTCTTCTTAAAGATCCATTTGTTCTGAATGGCCTTTCGCCCTTCAGGTAGTACTTCCAAAGTCCATACTTTGTTTTCATACATGGATCCCATCTCGGATTTCATGGCCTCTAACCATTTCTCGGAATCCGGGCCATCACTGCTCCTCCATAGCTCGTAGGTTCATTGTTGTCTAACAACATGACCTCCAAGACAGGGTTGCCGTAACACTCAGGAGAAGTACACGCCCTTGTCGACCTACGAGGTTCAATAGCAGCTTGATCCGAACCTTCATGATCATCATCATTAACTTCCTCTTCTACCGTCGTAGGTTCCACAGAAAAATCTTCCTGTGCTGCGCTACTTTCTGGTTGAAGTAAAGGTTCAATAACCTCATCAAGCTCTATTTTCCTCCCACTCAATTCTTTCGAGAGAAACTCTTTCTCAAGAAATGTTCCGTTCTTAGCGACAAACACTTTGCCTTCGGATCTGAGATAGAAGGTATACCCAACTGTCTCTTTCGGGTATCCTATAAAGACGCATTTCTCCGCTTTGGGTTCCAGCTTTTCAGGCTGAAGCTTTTTGACATAAGCATCACATCCCCAAACTTTAAGAAACGACAACTTCGGCCTTTTGCCAAACCACAGTTCATATGGCGTCGTCCAAACGGATTTCGATGGTGCCCTATTTAAAGTGAATGCAGCTGTCTCTAATGCATAACCCCAAAACGATAGTGGCAAATCAGTAAGAGACATCATAGAACGCGCCATATCCAATAAGGTTCGATTACGACGTTCGGACACACCATTACACTGTGGTGTTCCGGGCGGTGTCAACTGTGAAACAATTCCACATTGTCTTAAGTGACTGCCAAACTCATAACTCAGATATTCACTTCCTCGATTAGATCGCAGAAACTTAATCTTCTTGTTACGATGATTCTCAACTTCACTCTGAAATTGTTTGAACTTTTCAAACGTTTCAGACTTGTGTTTCATTAAGTAAATATACCCATATCTACTTAAGTCATCAGTGAAGGTGAGAAAATAACGATATCCACCGCGCGCTGTAACATTCATTGGACCGCACACATCAGTATGTATGATTTTCAATAAGTCACTTGCCCGTTCCATTGTTCCAGAGAACGGCGTTTTAGTCATCTTGCCCATCAGGCATGGTTCACATGTGTCAAGTGATTCAAAATCAAGTGACTCCAAAAGTCCATCAGCATGGAGCTTCCTCATGCGTTTTACACCAATATGACCTAAACGGCAGTGCCACAAGAAAGTGGTACTATCATTATCAACTCTATATCTTTTGGCATCAATGTTATAAACATGTGTGTCATCACTATCAAGATTCAATATGAATAAACCCCTAACATTGGGTGCATGACCATAAAAGATATCACTCATATAAATAGAATAACCTTTATTCCCTGATTTAAATGAGTAACCGTCTCGCAATAAACAAGATCCACATATAATGTTCATGCTTAACGCAGGCACTAAATAACAATTATTCAGGGTCATCACTAATCCCGATGGTAATCGAAGAGAGTGTGTGCTGACGGCAATCACATCTACCTTGGAACCATTTCCCACGCGCATCGTCACTTCGTCCTTTGCGAGCCTTCGTTTATTCCGTAGTTCCTGCTTTGAGTTGCAAATGTGAGCAACCGAACCGGTATCAAATACCCAGGCACTACTACGAGAGCTAGTAAGGTACACATCAATAACATGTATATCATATATACCTTGTTTGTCGTTGGCTGCCTTCTTGTGAGCCAGGTACTTGGAGCAGTTCCGCTTCCAGTGACCAGTTCCTTTGCAATGAAAGCACTTAGTTTCTGGCTTAGGTCCATGCTTAGGCTTCTTTTTAGGAGTAGCAACTGCGTTGCCATCCTTCTTGGTTTTACCCTTCTTGCCTTTGCCCTTGCCATTTTTCTTGAAACTAGTGGTTTTATTGACCATCAACACTTGATGTTCTTTCTGGATTTCAGACTCAGCGACTTTCAGCATCGCAAACAGCTCGGCGACTGACTTGTTCATCCTGTGCATGTTATAGTTCATCACACAACTCTTGTAACTAGGTGGCAGTGATTGAAGAACTCTATCAGTGATCGCCTCTGGCGGAAGGGTAATTCCCAACTCAGCTAGACGGTTTGAATACCCAGACATTCTGAGTATGTGCTCACTGATAGACCCGTTCTCCTCCATCTTGCAAGCATAGAATTTGTCGGAGGTCTCATACCTCTCGATCCGGGCATTCTTCTGAAAGATAAACTTCAACTCCTGGAACATCTCATATGTTCCATGACGTTCAAAACGTCTTTGAAGTCCCGGTTCTAAGCCATACAATATTGCACACTGAACTATTGAGTAGTCTCCAGCACGAGCCTCCCAAGCGTTCTTAACGTCTCCGGAGGTCATGTCTTCTGGTTGGTCACCAAGTGGTGCATCAAGGACATATGACTTCTGGGAAGCCGTGAGGATAATCCTCAGATTACGGGCCCAGTCAACAAAGTTACTTCCATCATCTTTCAACTTAGCTTTCTCTAGTAACGCATTAAAATTCAGGGGTGCTACTGCGCGAGCCATTGATCTACAACATAAATATGCAAAGGTTACTTAGACAATTGTTCAAGATAATGAGTTTAGTTAATCAAATTACTAAAGCTCCCACTCAAATTGACATCCCTTAGGTCATCTGAGTGTCACATAATCAACATTCACCAACTCAAGTCCGATCATCACGTGAGTTAAGGTGGCTTCAATGGTGAACATCATTATGTTGATCATATCTACTATATGACTCGCGTTCGACCTTTCGGTATCTTGTGTTCTGAGGCCATGTCTGTACATGCTAGGCTCGTCAAGTTTAACCCGAGTGTTCTGCACGTGCAAATCTGGCTTGCACCCGTTGTATGTGAACGTAGAGTCTATCACACCCGATCATCATGTGGTGTCTCGACACGACGAACTTTCGCAATGGTGCACACTCGAGGAGAACACAATTTATCTTGAAATTAAGTGAGGGATCACCTTATAATGCTACCGTCGTTCTAAGCAAAACAAGGTGCATAAAAGGATTAACATCACATGCAAATCATAAGTGACATGATATGGCCATGATCTTGTGCTTTTTATCTCCATCATGAAAGCACCGACATGATCTACATCGTCACCGGCACGACACCATGATCTCCATCATCTTGATCTCCATCAACGTGTCGCCATCGGGGTTGTCGCGCCCAACATGCTTCTACTACTATTGCTACCGTAGCGATAAAGTAAAGCATTACATAGCGCTTAATGATTGACACGCAGGTCATACAATAATTAAAGACAACCCTATGGCTCCTGCCGGTTGCCGTACTCATCGACATGCAAGTTGTGATAATCTATACATCACATGATCATCTCATACATCACATATATCACATCATGTAATTGGCCATATCATATCACATCACAACATACCCTGCAAAAACAAGTTAGACGTCCTCTAATTGTTGTTGCATGTTTTACGTGGCTGCTACGGGTATCTAGCAAGAACGATTCTCATCTACGCAAAAACCACAACGGTGATACACTAGTTGCTTTTCAACCTTCTCAAGGACCGCCTTTGTCGGATCCGATCCAACTAAAGTGAGAGAAACTGTCACCCGCAAGCCATCTATGTAACAAGTTGCGGTTGAGGGAACCGGTCTCTTGTAAGCGTACGAGTAATGTTGGTCCGGGCCTCTTCATCTCACAATACCGCTAAATCAAAATCCGATCAAGGGAGGAAGCAATCTAAGCATCAACGCCCACAAACCTTTTGTGTTCTACTCGAGATCTCATCGACACATAAACCCAGCTCATGATGCCACTGTTGGGGAACATCGCATGGGAAACAAAAACTTTCCTATGCACACGCAAATCTATCCATGGTGATGAGCATCTACGAGAGGGAGAGTGGATCTACGTACCCTTGTAGATCGCTAAGCGGAAAGCGTTAGGAACGCGGTTGGTGTAGTCGAACGTCTTCGCGATCCAAATCGCCGTGCGTCCCGCGATCCAATCACGATCCATCCCGCGATCTAATCACGATCCGTCCCGCGAGCTTGATCACGATCCGTCCCACGAACTTGATCACGATCCGTCCCACGAGCTTGATCATGATCCTTTCGATCTAGCGCCGAACGGATGGCACCTCCGCGTTCAGCACACGTACAGCTTGATGACGATCTCCACCGTCTTGATCCAGCAAGAGAGAGCGGAGAGGTAGAAGAGTTCGCCGGCAACGTGATGGCACTCCGGCGATGGTGGTGGAGCAATTCCGGAAGGCTTTGCCTAAGCACTGCAGAAATCCGATCTAGAGGAGAAACTATGCACTAGAGATTAGGGTTTGCACGTGGCTGAAAATCAAGTGCCAAAACCCTAGAAATCCACTAGTATATATAGGAGGAGAGGAGGAGAGGAGGCAGGCTTGGCCTACAAGGCCAACTTGGTTCGGCCGGCTAGGAGAGGAGGAGTCCACCTCCTCCACTCCTAGTAGGATTAGGATTCACCTTTTTTTTTTCTTTTTGCCTTTTCCCACCTTTTTCCTTAGGCCTTTTCTCCTCCTGGTGCCATGGGCCTTTTGTGGCTGTTCCACCAGCCCACTAAGGGCTGGTTATTATTCTCCCACAGTCCATGGACCCTCTAGGGTCGAAATACCCCTCCCGGAGGTCTCCCGGTACACTACCGACACTCCCGGTACACTACCGATGAGCCCGAAACTTTTCCCGCGACCAAACAGGGACTTCCTATATATGAATCTTTACCTCCAGACCATTCTGGAGCTCCTCGTGACGTCCGAGATCTCATCCAGGACTCCGAACAACCTTCGGTCACCACTATACATAACTCTACACTACCGAAACGTCACCGAACCTTAAGTGTGCAGACCCCGCGGGTTCGAGAACTATGTAGACATGACCGAGACACCTCTCCGGTCAATAACCAATGGCGGGACCTGGACGTCCACATTGGTTCCTACATATTCTACGAAGATCTTTATCGGTCGAACCTCTATGTCAAGGATTCAGTTAATCCCGTATAACGTTCCCTTTGTTCTTCGGTATGTTACTTGCCCGAGATTCGATCGTCGGTATCTCCATACCTAGTTCAACCTCGTTACCGGTAAGTCTCTTTACTCGTTCCATAATACAAGATCCCGCAACTAATAATTAGTCACATTGTTTGCAAGGCTCATTGTGATGTTGTATTACCGAGTGGGCCCCGAGATACCTCTCCGTCACACGGAGTAACAAATCTCAGTCTCGATCTATGCCAACTCAACAGACACCATCGGAGATACCTGTAGAGCACCTTTATAGTCACTCAGTTATGTTGCGACGTTTGATACACACAAGGCACTCCTTCGATATCCGTGAGTTGCATGATCTCATGGTCATAGGAACATATACTTGACATGCAGAAAACATTAGCAATAAACTGACACGATCATATACTACGTTTGTAGTTTGAGTCTTGTCCATCACATCATTCTCCTAATGATGCGATCCCGTTATCAAACGACATCACATGTCAATGGCCAGGAAACCTTGACCATCTTTGATTAACGAGCTAGTTCACTAGAGGCATACTAGGGACACAATATTTGTCTATTTATCCACACATGCAATGCGTTTCCAGTCAATACAATTATAGCATGGATAATAAACGATTATCATGAACAAGGAAATATAATAATAAACACTTTATTTATTGCCTCTAGGGCATATTTCCAACACTACTCTGGCCTGGTTCATACCCCACGGTGGGTGGTACGATATTCTCGTCCTTCGCCACTGGTTGCACAAGGACATACAGATGGATTCTTCGGTCTCTGCAACGACTTAACAGAGACAACCAATGCTGGCTCCTATCTATCGGAATCAAATTCCACTTGACATTTTTACAGGATTTGGTCCACAAGGCATGAATACTGACGGAACAAACTTCAGGATCGAGGCCAAAACTAGTAGTCAACCAGTGCTTCAACTACCTAATGTCCAGTCTGTCCAGGTCTAAAAGTGTCATCTCGCCTGTTTTAAACTCGCTAAGATCAATCCCAACTCATTATAACCTATTAGACAGTACCAGGGCCGTAATACACAGTCTGATTTACGGATTCAGACATTTTAACCTATTAGACATTGTCAGCTTCTCATTATTCACAACGAATATATCGATACTAAAATAAAACGTACATTATAATATACCTACGGATTCTAAAAAAAACCTATAGTAAAATGAACTACACAAAATTTAACTAACACTACTATGACTACACTGACTAAACCTACACTGGGAAAACATAAACTAAAACGTACATTAAAATGTACCTACGTATTCTAAAAAAACCTACATTAAAATTAACTTCACAAAAATAAACCGATACTAATATGACTACACTAACCAAACCTACACTAATATGACTACACTAAAATCACTACACTAACAAAAATAACCTAAAATAACTACACTAGTAAAAATAACATAAACTAATTGTACGTACATTGAAAAAAATAAAAATAAAATAAAATAACAGCAAAAATTTATACCTTCGACGCATGAGTGCACTTGTTCTTCCTCTCCACCTTCTTCTTCCTCTCCACCACTCCACCTTCTCACCATTGAAACCTCCACCACCATACCATTTTCTCCTCCACACGAACAAACCAATACCCCGTTGCAAAAAACAAAACCGTAGGGCGGGAGAGAAGAAGCCGATCTACCGTTTCATCGGATTGAAACGTAAAATGGGTGGAGGGAATGGGAGATCAAGAGGGGGAGAATTTCAGCCAAATAGAGAGGGAGAGAGGAGCTGGAGGAGGAAGAAAGGAGCCAGCCGCGTCGGCCTTATCCCGAGACCGGTCGGCCTCCTAGCGGCCGACGGGTGGGGCTCGGCCAGGAGCGGGCCGACGGCCTGGCGGTTCGGCCTGGCTAAGGCCGATGGGCTTGTTTCAGCCCCGTTTAGGCCACGGGCAGCTGGTCGGCCCAGTAACGGTCGACCGAGTACCGTTTTCGAAAAAAAATCAATTCACACGATTTTTTTCAAAAATGATAAATAATTAGTGCTAGTTTTGAAAAACAAATTCTACATATTCCCTCCGTTTCTAAATATAAGTCATTTTAAAGATTTCACTATTAAACTATATACGGATGTATGTAGACATATTTTAGAGTGTAGGTTCACTCATTTTGCTCCGTATGTAGTCCCCTGTTGAAATGTCTACAAAGACTTATATTTAGAAATAAAGGGAATAGTTCCGAGTTTTATTATTTAATTAATGGAAATTCTACAAATCTGACATCAGAATTTTAGGCATGGCAAACCGAACATTATTCATGTCAATATATGTTGACGCAATACAAGCACGAAAATTTTCTAACAAAGATAATAATGAACAGACGCGGCTTTGTCATGCTTGCCAACGTCAACTTAACTTGACATCCTCGACAAACATGATTTAATATGAAAAACATTTCTTTTGCCATTCCTAAAAATTAGTCGTTCGCTACATATTCGGGTCATTAATTTAATCATTTTTGGGGTATTTAAAATAAATCTATTATCATAACTAATATTTGAATAAAATGCCAATTAAGACCTAGTCTAGGATTTTCAGTGCTTTGGACCGGAAAGGTGAGCCTGCACTTTCTAGGGGGTCTGGGCCGTTGGGCCGGGCTTCCAAGCTCAAGTTTAGGTGAACCCTAGTCCATATTGGACATCTTTTCCCCTCCTTTGGCTTTGGGAGGAGGCGAAGGAAGACAGATGGCGTAAAACTAAAAAGGAAAGTATTTTATTTCAAAATCAGGTCAATCAAACCGCATTGACCTTTTTTTGCGTGGGAAGGTGTATTACTCAAGAGCATAGAAGTTCCTCCCTACACAAGCTAGGGATATTATCAGGTCCAGAACGGATCCACACAATAGTTCGATCCTCCATTCTGCCAAAATTTGCCAGCACATGCCTAATCAAACCGCATTGACTTACAAATCAAACCCTCGAAGTAGAGTTATGCAATACACCAGTTCCATATTCCACACCTGAATTAGACATTATTATTTTATTTGAATCTAGAAAGCTAAAAATAAAGAGCAAATAGAAATATGGTTCTCGCAAATTCTCCACAACTATTTCGCAAAGATAAAGGAAAGATGTTAAAGGTTGGTTGTGAACTGCAAGCATTACCGACACAACCATCATTCATATGACGGGAACGCTTGCCTTTAGAAAAGGTGAATACTACTCTTTCTGATTATTCACACGTATTTCAGCGCTAGATACATCCATTTGACCTGTCTCGGTCGGGGTTCCAATGCTGACAAAATATTTTTGATACTACAAAAGTCTACTCTCTCATATGATAGTGAGAATCTATTTTGATACATGCATTCTAGTGGTTCAAAATTATTTAATTTTCATGTACATATGTGGACGTTACGAGAGCCCCTGCCCTTCACGGATGCAGTAAAAGTGCTGATGGTGAAAGTAGCGGTAGGTGTGGGTCATCTCGTCTTCTTGCGAAGACCCGGGCCGGGTCCTTGTCATTTTTTATTTTTTTTGCAAGACACCTACAGATGCTCATAAAATACGTATATACACTCGCTACTATGAATACATATACACACACCCTATTTTTATGTGCGCCTTGAAAAGACTGAGCTGACAGACCTTGAAATTGATAAAAGTCGCTACGGATGTTTCGCTGTCATGGACACATCACTTATCAGTGAAAGAATAAATCCGTTAGATCCTGAAATAAATTCAATAAGTGCGAATACCCATGTCAAGGCTAAGACTTGAGCCCAGGTGCGATGCTTTGCGTGCATTGTATATCCATCGATAAAGGTCTTTTTATTTTATTTTTGTAAAAGGTACTCTTTCACGCTAGAAGTACTCCAAAACCAAAGAAAATATGCATTCGAGTGAGAGTTGGTTGGCAAAAAGAAACTTAAATATCTCAGACACATTTCTAAAAATCAGGATCAACATCCAACTATCGTGAAAGAGTACCTTTTTTTACAATGGCAATTTTCTTGAGTCACTTTTTGCAGTGGCATTTTTCAATAGACGAAGTTGGCAGTGACATGTACCAAATTAACCCTATAAGTATTTCTGCAAAAAAATTCAACCCTACAAGTAATAAATAAAAGAAAAGGAAGCAGCCAATTTCACATGGCAGGCAAAGACTCACACTACCTTGACATAGTCAGCCACCTCCTAACCTTTCATCCAGAGCACATGCCCGGGTCTCTAGTCCAAATTGAGCAACACCTCCATGACTTGACGCCCAACTAGCTAGTATCACTCTTTCATTGCAGCGCTTGAGCTCAGAGTCGAGGAGGTTGGCAATCAATGGATATCCTCATCTCTGCAATCGCAGGTGACCTTGTCGGCAGGTCCATGTCGTTTTTGATCAGCAAATACTTCCAGCAGCAACCTGACATCGACAAGATTGCCCAGAGGCTACAGAGTGTTGTATTGAGAATCGACACCGTCGTCGAGGAGGCCCAGCGGAGGGACATCACTAATCAGGGTATGCTCTGTCAGCTCAAGATGTTGAGGCAATAAATGTACAGAGGATACTATGTTCTTGATGCCTTGAGGTTCCGAGCCGCCCTCAACGAGGAGGGGGAGGAGGAGATGAGCCACTCATTAGCTGCCCTGTGGAAATCCAGTCCAGCCAAACGGCTCCGTTTCTCTCGCACCGGCAGCAGCAGAAGCAACAGAGAAGCGCTGTTAATTGGTACAAATAGGAACATACGAGAAGAGCTGCAACAGATGGTTGATACCCTTGAAGACACCATGGATGATATGAAAGAGTTTCTTTTCTTCTTGGAGTTATATCCTCGGATTCTCAGCCAACCTTACGGCACATATTTGTTCTTGGACAATTGCATGTTTGGTCGCCAAATGGAACGGCAGCGGATCCTGAATTTCTTGATGTGTCCTAGTGGTACACAAGATTTGGCTATACTTCCGATCGTTGGTCCAGTAAGAGTAGGGAAGAGCACTCTTGTTGAGAATATCTGTAGGGATGAGAGTGTGCGTGATCGCTTCTCGATGATCCTCTTCTTTCCAGAAGGCAGTCTCAAGGATGAAGGAGTGGTCGACCTGAGAGATAACAATATTAAATTCAGACATCAGAATTGTGCTTCTCAAAACAGGTTGCTGATTATTATTGAAACAGCCAAGGATATTAACGAGGAAACATGGAGAAGGCTGAAATCTTCCGCAACCTGCATGACACCTTACGGTGAGAGCAAAATCATAATCACCAGTCGGTCAGATAGAATTGTGAATCTGGGAACAACAGAAGCACTTCATCTGGACTATCTCCCTCAAGAAGCGTACTGGCATTTTTTCAAGTCACTTTTATTCAGAAGCACAAACCCTGATGAGCAGCCAAAACTGGCGACAATGGCCATGGAGATCGCTTTGGAACTACGACAGTGTTTCACAAGCGCGCATATCGCTGCTGGGATATTGCGAGATAACTTTAATGCCCGATTCTGGCGCACAGTTCTTGATTGTGTGAGAGAAAGTAAACAGACAAATCTCCTTATGTTTGACCAGCATCCATACCTTCGTTTGCGGGAAGATGCACCGGTGTATTGTTGGAGATTGGTGAAGAGACACAGATATTTCTTGTTTGGCAAGCATCAGCAATCATATTCCGATGAGAATGTCCCCAAGATCAATCTGCGGGACATCATCTTAGGATGTGGTGGTAAGCTACCCTGTGGAGAATTTGAGGCTCTTGCATGGAGGTCTCGCATACCGCCCTACTACAACTACACGATAACCTGCAAGATGCAAACACCACAACTTACAGAAGGAAGGAAGAAGCGCGTGCATCAAGAGGAAGAACATTTCATTTGAGTAGTCTGTGACTCATATCATGTATGCCACCGTGTTGTCCTGTGAATTAGGAAATATTATTACTCAATTTAGGAGTCTTGCCAAGTTAGGTTACATATATGCCTATTACCATGTAGGCATGGAGGACTTCTATCCTCCTAGCATAAGTTTGCATGTCGAGTACATTATGCTTGTGTTTGGGAAAGTACTTTCAGATTCAAAACAGTGTTTGCATTGCCGGTTAAATAGAGTCCAAGACAAAATGTATTTATAAAGTTGAGTATTCGAGTCCGCATCATAGTGATCTGGATACTATGGGTAATCTATAAACCTAAGCCTTGCTATCACACATATATTGATCTTTGGACATGAAGAAAAGAGTAGGGAAAAGTTCACCAAATTTGCTCTGTTTCCCATGTATGCATGCGTTTGATCCTTGGGCCGCAAAAGCCAACATGTTTCAGTTCTTGTGCCACATTTATTTTTTTGACAGATTCTTTTCATGCTGGATTCAAAGATCAGAAAAATAAGCTGGAACGGGAGTAGTGGCATTACCTGGAGCTCCAACGGTGAGGATGTAGCGATAAGATAAAATTAAGTTGTTGGTTTCTTGTGTATCATCCCACAAACTGAGTTGCATTTTCTATCTTATTGACTCGAACAAAAAGAATCCGTTAAACCGCTGGGGAGAAGGAAAAAATTAGACTGAATTATGCAATCCATGTCCTAGTTCCAGTATCAAAGACAAATGCCAAAAAAGGAGTGCAAGCAAACTCCATACCAACTTCACTAATCTGCAACAATACCAGTATGAGTGCTTGATAAAAAAATGACATCATTTACAACTTACAGTCTAAAAATGATTACAATTGTCATAGAAATACATAACAAAGCATCAGATGTTCAGGTCAAACTCTATGTGCTGATGAGGGAACCGAGACTTATTTAACAGTGGAGAAGGTGAGAATGGACAAAATTGTCAGTTAACACTGCATCTATTATATACTCCCTCCGTCCTGAATTAGTTGACGCTCAAATGAATGTTGACATATTTCAGTGCTAGATACATCTGTTTGAGCGTCAACTAATCACGGACGAAGGAAGTATCAGATCAGTAGATGTTTGTTCAGGATGGCTAAATGTTGACTAGACAATGCTAATCGGCATTCATTACATCCATTCAAGGCGAAAAAAATATCAAAGCCACAGATAGCTGAATTTAATATTAATAGCTGTGCGGTTATGCTTATCGAGTGCCTTAGAGGATTTTGCACTGCTAATGTTGTATCGTAATAATTCCAAATGGGGTATTATCCCTTGGTCGAACGGAAAACTCTGTTTCAAGAAATACGTACATTGCGCTATGCCACAATGCATCCCCTCTATACTTAACAGCTCATTCAGTATCAAATCAATGATATGAGTCGTTGAAAGTTGAAACCTGCCCAGGAGGAGGTGGGGTGATCTTTGCCTTACAGCAGTTACCTACTACTCCCTCCGTTCCTAAATATAAGCCTTTTTAGAGATTCCAACATGGACTACGTACGGAGCAAAATGAGTGAATATACACACTAAAATACACCTATATATATACATCCGTATGTAGTCCATATTGAAATCTCTAAAAAAGCTTATATTTAGAAACGGAGGGAGTATATGTGAAAGATGCACTGTGCATCCGTTGCTCGTCCAGCATTTTGCATTGAAAAGACAGAGAAGAGAAACAACTATAGTACAGGGTAAAGCTGGTTCCTTGGGCAGCAGTTCAAGGAGCAGCTAGATATGGCTATGATCAGGGGCAACTGAGTGACTAGCTGACAGGAAAAGTTTAAGGTGAAGCCCACCATACAGTCTGCAAATTTTCAGAGAAGCTGAATGTTATTGGTGACTGGTAGTTCAGACATCTTTCTGGAATGAAATATGATAATCTGATAAAAAACAAATCTCCAAATATGCTGCTAACTATGGTTATATTTGCTCATGTTTGTTGGTCAACGTGATGTGCAAGAAAATCCCATGATAGTGGTCGCATTAGGTTTTACACTGTTCCTGTTTGTCCGGTCTTGGGCAAGAAGAAGGGTTCAGCAGTCAGCACTAGAGGGATTATCATTACCCCCATTCCATTTGGAAAAGCAACACTGTTGCTTGAATGTGTGGAACCTACTAGGAACAGAAACTGTAACTAACTGGAACTGGAACTGAAACTGAAACTGAATGCACTTAGCTAGCGTCAGGTCTCCAACAGCTAACAAGCTCCAGCTACTCTGAATACATCAACACCTGAAACTGAAGTAGATTCAGTCAATTACTGCAAGCAAAGCAGGAATGAATGGCTGGGATCGATGGGCCTGACTTTCCTCCTTGCGTTGTTTAATTACCAAGTTAAATAACGTACTCCCTCCGTCCCAAAATAACTGTCTCAACTTTGTACTAGCTCTAGTATAAAATTGTACTAAGCTTAAGACACTTATTTTGGGACGGAGGAAGTAGAAAGCAAGGCAAATTCGACTGTTCCTGGAGCCACCCACTCTCACTCTGGTGTCAAAATCCAACCCTCTGGTCCGGTGAAGGAACGGCAGGGTTTTTCTACCCCGTGTTTCACTGGTGCTCTTTGACTAACCCACCACTCCTCGGAGAACAGTCTACCCATATTAATTCCAACTTATATAGCACGTCAGGGAGACATTCTACAAGGGCAAAAAGGGGGGGTATCAGTTTGTTCTGATGTGACACCATGACATGTACTCCCTCTGTAAACTAATATAAGAGTGTTTATAGATAACTAAAATAGTGATCTAAACGCTTTTATATTAGTTTACGGAGGGAGT
Source organism: Hordeum marinum (assembly GCA_022496015.1). Lineage (NCBI taxonomy): Eukaryota > Viridiplantae > Streptophyta > Magnoliopsida > Poales > Poaceae > Hordeum > Hordeum marinum. The sequence continues at coordinate 4,685,225 of CM039673.1, forward strand.
AATAAACTAATATTATTTTCGAAAAGACATAACAGAGGGAAGGAAGGAGCGCGTGCATCAGGAGACCCTTTGATTTGCGTAACACAATGTCTGTGATTCACACCATGCATGCTACTGCCTTGTCTTGCCAATTAGGAAATATTATTACAGTGTAGCTTTGGAGTCTTGCCAAGTTAGTTAGCATATATGTTTGTTAGTGTGTTTGGTTAAGAATTTTCAGAGTCAAGGCAATGTTTGCATTGCCGTTAAATTGGAATTCAGCAAGTTGAATTTATATAGGTGAGTACTTTGAGTCTTTACGTATCTTATTAATCTGTGTGGACACTGTATAAACACAAGCATTGTAATAATTCTTGGACATGAAGAAAAGAGTAGATTAAAATGCCCCAAAATCTGGTGTTTTTTCTCATGTATATGTGAGTTTAATCCTTGGGTGAAAGCCAACAAGCAGCCTCAGACAAAGACCAATAATAGGGTAGAAGCAAACTACATGCCAGCTTCTCTAATGAGCAACAATGCTAGCATGGGTTTGTATATCCAACTCTCGGGTGCTTACAGTCTAAAAATGATTATAATGTTCGTAAAATACATAACACAAGCTTGAACAAGTATCAGATGTTCAGATGAAGCCCGTGCTATGTGCCCATGAGGGAACAAAGACTTTATTAATGGCACAGAAGGTGAGAATGGACATAAAAGTCAGTTAACATTGCATCGATTTCACATCTGACACTAACATCTCTACAAAGAGGTTTGTGAGAAATGTGTGGCGATGTAGAAACTGGTGCGAGTTTATCAGGAATTGCTATGTGAACACTGCATGTAAGCTTCTTCAAGTTTGTCTGAATATGTTGAGCACAGCAATGAAACCCTGTTATTTTAGCATTTGAAACTCTGTTATTTTCAGAACGTTGTAAACGATTGTAAGCTCCTTCGCACCTGATGACCAACAAGAAGTTTGTGACAAATGTGTGGCAATTAACGTGGAAGGAAGCTGATGGCGAACCGCGAAATTGCTAGTAGAAAAATTCTAAATGCTGCTGCTAGTTTGACTGAAAATATTGAGCAAGGCAGTGAACAACATACATGAGGGTGCAGCGAAAGAACTCTCAAGGATTGATACTGACAGAACATACATGAGGGTTCAGCAATGAGGCACTGCAGGTGCAGGGACTAGTCAGATTGGCCATGGAGAAGCACCAGATCCCACTGTTCTGTACCCTATTGCCGTATGTGTGTGTGTGTGTGGGGGGGGGGGGGTGGTGATGGTGGTGGGGTGGCTGCAGTACCTGGAGCAAAGGGGCGGCGAGCCAGCGGCCGCCGGCGGCGGGAACACCGGACCCTCCGAAGGGGACTGTGCTGGCAGCGATGAGGACCTCCCGTGCAAGAGGGCAAGTGCTCGCTTATGGCGCGAGGAGGTCAGGCGTCATGGGTTGGAGCCTTGCAGGGCGTGCAAGCCCGCCGCTGGCCGGCCGGCGGGGCGCGGGATGTGTGGCCGGCGGTGAACAGTAAAAGGAGTACCTTTTTTTTAGGGGGAGTAGCTAGCTAGCAGCCAGAGTGAGCTGAAAGTTGGCCTTTTCTTCTTTCTTTGGGCTGGGCTTTAGGTGGACCAGACCAGGCCGGATTCTGCGCCGGGCATAACAACAAGGCCTGCTCTAAGAATCCCGAGTTGAGCCCGGCCAGGCGCAGCCCAAACACCAATTTCATACATGGTTCCGAGTTTTTGTTATTTAAACTATCAAACATGCCCGTGCATTACAATAGAAGAGTAAAGATTTTTATATGAGCCATTATCATTTTGATTCAATTTTGATTCTGACTCATCATATTGATGGAGTGCCCCTATGACCACACTCAAGCAACATCTTTGTGGTGTTGTTCAACACTGAGGAGGCCGCGTCTATAAATGAAGGTTATAAGAAAGGCTACATGTATCACCATCACATGCAACGAATGAAAGAAAAATTAAGATTGTACTAATCGGTTCCACTGTTAATGTTTATAACTATCACACAAATAGTTCAAATATTTTCAAAATAAACCTTCATGTAGATGTTCACGAATTTTATAAATGTATGTACATCCTATAAAATTTGTTTGTGTATGCACTATACAAAAATTGTGTAGTCAGTTGGTAAGCACGTGCATGGATTTCGCCAGAAAAAGGTGCATATTAGGGTCTTAGATTATGAAACATGTACAAAGAGAGAACCTGGTGCAAGTATATAGCATGTCCAAGGATTATAATCTTTCCCAAATATTAACATTTAATTTTACATATTTCAATACAGATCCATGCCGGTACGAAATAAAGACGGATCATGTGCCATTAATTAACATTGCATATCTGGTTATTTGAAGAAAGAAAATTCTTAATAGACTCGGGGTGATTAACGCATATATCAGGGGTTATATAAAATTGCAAAAATCTATCTGATGGTAAAACACACAAAAAACGATTCGTTCTGACTAAAAGATGAACTGAGAGTTAATTATTGAAAAAAACAGGGGATATTCTGTAAAAAGACACGATGGGCGGGCATAAGCAGTTGGTACTTTATTATTAGGTATAGATTACAGAAATGCTAAAAATGTGACATCAGAGTTTTACGCATGACAAGTTGAAAGTTATTCACGTCAATATATCTTGACGCAAGGATTTCAAATTTATTTTACAAGCACGGAAATTTCCTGACAAAGAAAATAATAAATAGAGACGATTTTGTCATGTTCACGAACTGAACTTGACATCCTCGACAAACATAATTTAATATAAAAATCATTTCTTTTGCCATTCCTAAAAAATCTGACCTTCGCTGGATATTCGGGTCATTAATTTAATAATTTTGGGGTATTTAAAATAAAATAGTTATCATACCTAATATTTGGAAAGAATGTCGACTTAGACCTAGTATGGGTTTTTCCATGCTTTGGACCGGAAAGGTGAGCCTAAGCCTAGCCCAAAAGTTTAGGGCTTGGGCCGGGCTTCCAAGCTCAAGTTTAGGTGGACCCTAGTCCATATTGGACATCTTTTTCCCTCCTTTTGACATTTGAATGATCACACCAAATTTGTGCATTGGATGATCTGCGGTGGCATTTTGCTATGTACATGATAATTAATTGTATAGCCATCATCCAAAATTAGCAAATACATGTTTTCTCCAGGTTTTGATATAACTGATGTTGGGTTCACAGTTGTTCAGTCTTCAACATGGTTATGACTGAAATCTTGATCGATATGATCGTAGAATCAACTGACATTGTATCAATGGGAAACGTGTAATCGATAATTTGAACGCTCATTTTAACTACTGATCTAGTGAGGCCAAATCATCATAGAGAAAGAAGATGCATTGGAGGAGGCAAAGGAGGATATAGCATAAATCAGGGCACCAAACTAACAAGGAAAACATTTTTATTTCAAAATTAGGTCAAACAAACTTCATTAACTTATGCAATCGAATAGTTTAATATTCCACACCTAAATTATACACATTATTATTTTATTTTCATCTATAAAACAAATAAATAAAGCAATTAGAAATATATGGTCATCGCAAATTCCCCCACAACTACTCCTCAGAGATAAAGCGGAGTTGTGAATGGTTAAAAGGCGATGTTGTGAATTGCAAGCATTACGACTACAACCACCATTCACATGATATGGAACACCTTTCTTCTAAAAAAGGTGAATACTACTATTTACTTAATTGGATTGTGCATTGTATGTCTTTTTGTTTCTTCATGTGTTTTCTTGTGGATCGTCCTTTTATATCTTTTCTGTGTAGTACAAAATTTGTATCAAATGTTTTTGACACAATAGATGATTTTATGTTAACATCTTTGTAAATTTAGAGGTTTTCATTCTAAATGATCAACTGTTTCAACCACTAAATGACGGAATGTTTCATTGGTCCCGACCTTCTCTACATATGCCTTTTATATCACTCTACATATGCCTTCTCAGTTGTCCTTGACCACTTCTCATATCTTAGAAAGCTATCGCCACCCGATTTGCCTCAACCTCTTCCCACCAAGCTAACCTTAGTATATTGCCACAATCTCCTCAATTGCTGACACTATCTTTTTTCATCCTCATATGTCATCAATGGCTATCATAGTTAGATGTGTTTTCTAACCTAATGTTGTGTATGTTGGGGACGTTGCATGGGAAACAAAAAAATTCCTACGAACACCCAAGATCTATCTATGGAGATGGATAGCTACGAGAGGATAATAGATCCACATACCCTTGTAGATCTCTAAGCGGGGAGTGTTAAGAAATGTGGTTGATGTAGTCGAACGTCTTCACGATCCAATCACGATCCGTCCCGATCTGGCGCCGAACGAACGACACCTCCGCGTTCAGCACACGTACAACTCGATGACGTCTCCGCCTCCTCGATCCAGCGAGCGAGGAAGGAGTACTAGATGAGTTCTCCGGTAGCACAATGGTGTGGTGGCAGTGGTGGTAGAGCAATCTCAGCAGGGCTTCGCCAAGTGCTGTCGCACATGCGTTTTGGAGGAGAAACGGGTCTAGGGAGAGAGGGAGGGTTGCACCTAAGGCTTGGGGTGCGGCTCCCTCTCTCTCCCTCTATATATATCGGAGGAGGGGGTAAGTGGGGCGCAGCCCTAGCCCTTCCTGCAAGGAAGGGGGCGGCGACAAAGAGGGAGGAGTCCTCCCTCCCCAAGGCACCTCCTTGATGCCTTCCCATTTAGGGTTTCCTATCCCCTAGCCATATGGGCCCTTGGGGTTGGCCCAAGAAGGCTTGGACACCCCCTTACAGACCGTGCAGATCCTAGGGGCTGGAGGGACCCTTCCAGACTCCTCCGAAACCCTCTCCGGAAGCTTCCCGGTAAAACCCGAAACTTTTTCGGTAGCCAAAATATGACTTCCCATATATAAATCTTTACCTCGAGACCATTTCGGAACTCCTCATGATGTCCGGGATCTCATCCAGGAATCTGAACAACTTTAGGTCACCAACATATATAACTCAACAATACTAAATCATCACCGAACGTTAAGTGTGCAGACCCTGCGGGTTCGAGAACTATGCAGACATGAACGAGATACCTCTACGGTCAATAACCAATAGCGGGACCTGGATGCCCATATTGGTTCCTACATATTCTACGACGATCTTTATCGGTCAAACCATGATGTCAAGGATTCAATCAATCCCATATGCAATTCCCTTTGTCCGTCGGTATGTTACTTGCCCGAGATTCGATCGTCGGTATCTCCATACCTAGTTCAATCTCATTACCAGCAAGTCTCTTTACTCATTCCATAATACAAGATCCTGTGACTAACTCCTTAGTAACATTGCTTGCAAGCTTCTTGTGATGTTGTATTACCGAGTGGGCCCAGAGATACCTCTCCGTCATACGGACTGAAAAACCCCAGTCTCAAACCACACCAACCCAACAGACACCCTCGAAGATACCTATAGAGAACCTTTATAGTCACCCAGTTACGTTGTGACATTTGATACACACAAGGCATTCCTCTGATGTCAGGGAGTTGCATGATCTCATGGTCGTAGGAACAGATACTTGACATGTATGAAACAGTAGCAATAAACTGACACGATCAACTGCTATGCTTACGGTTGGGTCTTGTCCATCACATCATTCCCCTAATGATGTGATCCCGTTATCAAATGACAACAATGTCTATGGCTAGGAATCCTTAACCATCTTTGATCAATGAGTTAGTCTAGTAGAGGCTTACTAGGGACACTTTGTTGTCTATGTATCCATGGTATGTCTCCAACGAATCTGTAATTTTTGCTTGTTCAATGTTGTTATACTATCAATCTTGGATGTTTTACAATAATTTTATAGCAAGTTTATATCATTTTTTGGGACTAACCTATTGACATAGTGCCAAAGTGCTAGTTGCTGTTTTCCTTTTTTTTTACTTCGCAGAAAATCAGTACCAAACGAAGCCCAAACGTGCTAAAATTTTTGGAGATTTTTTTTGGACCAGAAAACACTAGATGGCCAAACATATACTAGAGAGGAGGCCCAAGGTGGGGAACACCCACCAGGGCATGGTAGAGGCCCCTGCCATAGTATGGTGGGTGGTGCCCACCTCGGGACCCCCCCTCCATCGACTATTGACCCTATAAATTCACAAACATTCGAAAAACCCTAGAGGATTCAACGAAACACAATTCCAGCCACCGCAAGTTCCAGAACCGCGAGATCCAATCTAGCACCATCACGGAGGGGTGCACCGTCCTCATGGGTGCTTCTCTGATGATGCGTGAGTAGTCCACCATAGACCTATGGGTCCGTAGGCAGTATCTAGATGGCTTCCTCTCTCTCTTTTGATTCTCAATACAATGGTCTCTTGGATATATATTTGATGTAATGAATTTTGCAGTGTGTTTGATGGGATCCGATGAATTTTGAGTTCATGATCAATTTCTATCCATGAATACGATTTGAGTTTTCTTTGATCTCTTATTTGCATGAATACTTATAGCCTCATATTTCTTCTTCAGATCTTTGGTTTAGTTAGGCCAACTAGATCGATTTTTCTTGCCACGGGAAGAGGTGCTTTGTGATGGGTTCGATCTTGCGGTGTTCTTTCCCAATGACAGAAGGGTCAATAAGGCACGCATGTATCATTGCCACTAAGGATAACAAGATGGGGTCTATTCCTACATGAATAGATCTTGTCTACATCATGTCACCGTTCTTACTGCATTACTCTGTTTTCCCATGAACTTAATGCACTAGATGCATGCTGGATAGCGGTCGATGTGTGGAGTAATGGAAGTATATCCAGAATCATTTCGGTCTACTTATCTTGGACGTCATGCCTATATAATGAGCATTGCCTGGTGTAAGAGCACATTAACTAATGTGTGGTTTTGGGTAATTGATGACACCCCTATGGACTAATGATTGCCTTGTGTTATATTCGAAGGACTTGTCCATAGGCACTTCTTGAAGTTCATCTGTTGGGTTTCAAGGAGTTTATATGATGACCAAGGTGGTATTCAAGGTTTATCCAAAGATTGGTCATGTGAGAGTTGAGCTTATTGCAAGCATGTCTTGAAGAAGGAGATTGTGTGAGAATTCATGATCACCTTCAAGACATCATCTTTATGAAGAGAGAAGATAAGATACAAGGTTGATCAAGACTAAGTCAAATAGTGAATCAAGTGATCAACACACAAAGCGTGCAAGATGTACCGAGAGGGATCAAGTGATCCCATGGTATGGTAAGCATTATCCATTACGCTTTTTGTACTAACCCATGTTCCTTGTGAGAGTTATTTATGGGGTTAGGCATATTTCCATGGGACTGCATCAAGAGGAAGATCCCATACAACCCATGGAAGATGACATCAAGTGGTGATCCTAATCAAGGTTGCGGTGTGCAACTTCAAGTGAAGCATCACGGAGAGATCAGGCTTGAAGCTTGCCGTCCATTGTGATGTCAATGGACTTGTGAAGATGTGCCGAAGAGTATCTCACCCATAGTGGAGTATGGGGGGAGAAATCATCTAGTCTTCATCAAGCCAACGCACTCAAGAAAGGTGGTCCATCTTGAGGAAGTCAAGATCATCATCATCTAGATCAAGTGGACTATGCGCAAGGCTAAGGTTTGACCTTGATAGGGTTTTATATTTTACCGGTCTCATAGTGTTAGTTGGGAGACTGGGTTATAGGGTAGGTAACCGTGCTATCAAGGGGGCTCTCAAGTGAGTAGCTTGATCGTATCGTTCGTTGAGAGCTCGCATTCTTGGCATCGTCATCTTTTTTGTTCTTGGTTGGTTTTTCTCGTTGAGGTTTCTTGAGCTTATGGTCAACTTCATGACAAGCTCAAGTTCATCGAAAACGGAGTCCATATGCATCTTCAATGATGTTTTTGATGTTGGGGTTATTGCCGATTCTTCATTGAAAGAGGTTTCTCATCTCTATACCTTTCGCATTTTCTATACTGCCTCTTCTTAAGAAAATATTTTCTATACATTTTCTATACTGTCGCTGTCGGATAGCTCTTGTCAACCTAAATCCAACAAGCTTGAGTTTGCTCAATTCGGAGCTCATTTGCAGAAGTTGTGGCAGTTCTGGTTTTGACTGTATTCAGTGGATTGAGGTAGTACCGCTCCTCGGAGCGGTAGTACCGCAAGTGGCACGGAAGTAATTTTTTACTTCCGCCCTGAGGGCGGTAGTACCGCAAATGAATTCCGGTAATACTGTGCAGACTTTTTTCGCAGAGTTTCCCTCTGCGGAGGTTGTCACGGAAGTAATTTTTTACTTCCGTGCACCTCCAGTGGCTGCCTCTGCCGACCGTGCGGTAGTATCGCACGGGCTCGCAGTAGTACCGCTTGTGGCCCCGTGCTAACGGCCAGGGCCGGTTACTCCCGTGCTAGCGGTAGTACCGCACAAGGCTGAGTTAGTACCGCAAGCCGTCACGGTAGTACCGTGACTTTTGCGGTAGTATCGCGATACGCGGGGCTGAGTGAGTGGATAACGGTTGGGTTTTTTCCCCACCTATAAAAGGGGGTCTTCTTCTCCAATGGACCTTACCTTTTGAGCTCGTGTTATTCCCCCATTGTTGACCTTCTTCGAGCTTGCTAACTCTCAATCCCTCCAATGATTCTTGCTAGTTCTTGAGGGAAAAGAGAGAGGAGATCTAGATCCACATTTCCACCAATCACTTTCTCCTCTAAGTGAGGGGAACCCCTTGGATCTAGATCTTGGAGTTCTTCGTGTTCTTCTTTGTTCTTCCTCTCATTTCCCTCCCTATCATTAGTTGCTTTGGTGGGATTTGGGAGAGAAGGACTTGGGCACTCCGTGTGCCCTTCCCATTGCATTTGGTGCATAGGTTTGAGTTCTCCACGGTGATACATGGAAGTGAGAAGTTGAGAAGCTATTACTCTTGGGTGTTTGAGCACCCTAGAGCTTGTTCCTCTTGGGTGCTTTGGTGCCCTAGATGATTGGTGGTGCCTCAGAGCTCAATCATTGTGGTGCAAAGCTCCGGGCAAGCTTCGGGGTCTCCAATTAGGTTGTGGAGATTGCCCCGAGCATTTTAGGTCACCGCGGAGCCACAATCCATTGTGGTGAAGCTTCGTGGTGTCGTTGGGAGCCTCCAATCAAGTTGTGGAGATTGCCCCAACCTTGTTTGTACGGGTTCGGGGACCACCCTCAAGGGTCCCTTAGTGGAATCACGACATCTTGCATTGTGCGAGGGTGTGAGGAGATTACGGTGGCCCTAGTGGCTTCTTGGGGAGCATTGTGCCTCCACACCGCTCCGAACGGAGATTAGCATCCACAAGGGTGTGAACTTTAGGATACATCATCGTCTCCGCGTGCCTCGGTTATCTCTTACCCAAGCCCCTTTACTTATGCACGTTACTTTGTGATAGCCATATTGTTTCTTGTTATATATCTTTCTATCACTTAGTTACCTATCTTGCTTAGCATAAGTTTTTGGTGCACATAGGTGAGCCTAGTTGTTTTAGGTTTTGTGCTTGTCTAATTAAATGATAGTTTTATTCCGCATTTGTTCAAGCCTAAACTATAATTATTTTAAAGCGCCTATTCACCCCCCCCTCTAGGCGACATCCACGTCCTTTCACCTGGTTATCGTCATGATTACTTGATCTTCTATCAATTGTCCAATAGTAATTTGTCCACCCACCGTGCGCTATACTCATGATAGAAGCCACTAGTGAAACCTACGGCACCCGGGTCTACTTTTCCAACATATTGCTTTCCAATCTACTATTTTGCCATTTTGTTTTCAGATCTATTAATTCAAAAAAAACCAAAATATCTTGCTGCACTTTTTGTTTACTTATTTTATTTTGTGTTCTTGCGAGATCTATTTGCCAACACTATCATTACCTAATCTATATTTTTACAGTTGAGAGCTTGACAACCTCTCTTATGCGTCGGGTTGCAAGTATTTGTTATTTGTGTGCAGGTGTTGTTTACGTACGTGCATGATCTTCCTCTACGGATTGATACCTTGGTTTCATAACTGAGGGAAATACTTACTATCACTGTGATGCACCATACCTTCCTCTTTGGGGAAATACCAACACAGATTCAAGCCAGGTCACCCCCTCCCCCCGATGGACCCCTAGAACCCTACTGCACTCCCGACAGATTGTCGATAAAACCCGGAACTTTTCCGGTGGCCTAAATATGACTTCACATATATAAATATTTACCTCCTGACCATTCCGGAGCTCCCCGTGATGTCCGGGATCTCATTCGAGACTCCGAACAACATTCGGTCACCAGCATACATATCCCAATACAACTCTAGTGTCATCGAACGTTAAGAGTGCGAACCCTATGGGTTAGAGAATCATGTAGACATGACCGAGACACCTCTCCAATCAATAACCAATAGCGGGACCAGGATGCCCATGTGGTTCCTACATATTCCACAAAGATATTTTATTGGTTGAACCACGATGTCGAGGATTCAGTTAATCTCGTATGCAATTCCCTTTTGTCCAACGATATGTTACTTCTCCGAGATTCGATCGTCGGTATCTCCATATACCTCACTAGTGGAGAAATGGATAGCCACAACTCTTGTTCGTGGCGCACCATTTCTCAGCAACGCCAACACTAATATTTTCAAATAGTGTTGGCGTTGGCTAAATTCGAATGCCATAGCTATTTGCTTAGTGCCGACGTTGCACATTAGGCCCACGCCATCACTAGTCGATTTTAACAGCCCATCATAGTAAAAAAAACTTATGCTTTCATCTGCACTCTTGATCCCCAACTCCACCTGTCCTCCTCTCGATCTCCGCCGCCGCCCCTCCAGCTGCCGTCGCCGCCTGACGCGTCTCGTCTCCGCTCGTCTCCACTCGACGCCGCCCGCACACCTCCTTGCCCTCGAGCACCTGCGCGATAAGTCTACATCCTTTTTAGTTTTTTCAGACGAAAAATGTAGGTATTTCTTAGGGTTCTAGGATTTTTAGGAATGCATATGTAGGCGTTTCTTAGGATTTCCTAAATCAATAGTTGTGTTTGCTAATAGTTTGGTAGCAAATTTTTGTCCAGATGGGAATTTTTTTATTTTTTTAGTGTAGTTCTTCGTTCATAACTGTGAAATACTAGGATTGTTTTGTTCTAAGGTGTGCTTCCTGATAGTTTGGTACCATATGTGTGCATCTGATTGATTAGTTTTTTGTTCTATGTTTTCATGATTTCTAGATGCAACTTCCCACAAAAATCAATGAGATTAAATTAACAAATCTCGATCTCTGTGATTATTTATCGATTAAGCTTTCAAACTGGTATGAAAAAAGGTATCTACACAATTGATTTGCTCTTCCTTTAATGCAGCCACCACACTCATAATTAGTTTCTCATTTGGAAACCTGATAGTAAAAACGCAGAAGCTAAAAATGCACTTCTTAAAGAACAAGGACTTGATGTTGTATCAGGGGAACACATGTTGGAAAACACTATTTAATTTCTCATCTGGATAACAAGACTAGTGTTGGGAAATGAATCCTTACCTTTTGAGCCTAGTCAATCGAGAGAAGTTCTCCACATTCCTAATTTTAAAGATAAGATTTGTTTCTATTAGTTTCTTGCTTCTTATTTTCAACTCACTCAATCGCTAAGAATTGTTTCTACAGCAAAAAGAAAAGAATTACAATTGTGTTTCTATTTAGTTTGTTTGGTGTTTCTTCCTGTTAATTTTAGAATATACTTCTTCTTTTCATGCATTAAACACTCCCATGACTTTTATTCTTTAGCCAAACAACATGGTGGCCGCGCCCTCAGAAATCCTTCCTGATACTTGCGATCTGCATTGGGTTTCTCATGAAGAGGAACAGGTAATTGCAGAACAAAACGGTTAAGTATTTCCCTAAGTTATGCAACCAAGGTTTACCGAACCAACAGGAATATCAATCCACAACCATCTTCAGCGACTACACACAAAAGAGCTAACAACTTGCACCCAACACAGGCAAGAGGGTTGTGAATCCCCTTGATTTTGTTATTTGCAAGCAAGTGAAGTGTGTAGATAATAGTAGATAATTGTAAATTGCAAAATAAAATAAAATTTAAATAAGAACAACAATGTATTGACAAGTTTGTAAATATATAAGTGAATAGGCCCGGGGGCCATAGTTTTCTCTAGAGGCATCTCTCATGAAAATAAGCATACAGTGGGTAAACAAATTACTGTTGGGAGATTGATGGAAAAGAGAATAGTTATGCGATGTTCACGGAAATGATCATGTGTATATAGGCATCATGTCCAAGACAAATAGGTCGACTCCTGCCTGCACCTATTACTAGTACTCCAATTCAAGAGTGCTTCTATGCTTGCCTCTCTACGTATTAAGTTCATGAAAAACATAGTAATGCATGGAGAACGATGACATGATGTAGACAAAGTAAACTCAAGAAATATGAATAAACCACATCGTTTTATCCTTAGTGTCAACAACACAAAGATGCAACTTGTCCCCTTCTGTCACTAGGATATACAAACTCGTCAGGTTGAGCCCACTACAACGCACCTCTCTCACTAAAGAAAGATCAATCTACTTGGCCAAAGCAAATCAATAGATTGAAGAGAAATACGAAGCTATAATGATCATGCAATTAAGAATCATAATAATTTCAGAGAAGAGTCAAATACTTTTCATGAATAATTTGAACATAAACCCATAATTTCGGAGTGGCTATGGAAATTCCATAATAGGTAGGTATGGTGGATGTTTTGAGTAAGATATAATGAGGCTTATGTGTGACAGAGCATATCATTTCTCGAGGTTTGGATGCACCGACGAAGATTGCACCAATTCTCGAGGTGAGAATGGGCAAGGCACGATACCGAAGAGGCTAGCAAAATATGAGGATGTGAGATTGCGTATGTCCTTGGTTTCACATTAGTCATAAAGAACTCATATACTTATTGCAAAGTTTTATTAGTTTTATCACAAATCAAGGTACTACTCGCATGCCCCGAGGGAGGAGGTTAGTAGGAGTTAACCATCGTGTGCCTCCGCCCTGAAAAAACACTAGGATTTTAACGTGGAATAGAAATGCTCATACATCCTCACCATGCCTTAATGATATTGATGTTGTAATATGAAAAGGTGTGAGTGCATCATTGTCGTTTCATAGAAGTGTCGGTATTAAGAGGTGTTAACTTTTAGATAAACACGAAGTTAACACCTCTTCATACCGACACTTCTATGAAACAACAATGATGCACTCACACCTTTTCATATTACAACATCAATATCATTAACCCAAAATTTATCTTTTATGTGCTACATGACTGTTTTGATTATCACTCATTGAATACCTATTATTTTTGGACTAGTCTTATGCCTGATGCAAATTACCGTCACTATTTATTAATTCTCAAACAAATATAGGTGAATAACGAGAGTGCAATTTTCTATAAAATCTATATGCCATTGTGCTCAAAAAGATATAAGTGAAGTACTAGAGCAACTTCTAAGCTCAAAAGATATAAGTGAAGCACATAGAGTATTCTAAAAAATTATGATGAAGGTGTGTCTCTCTCAAATAGGTGTGTCTAGAAAATGATTATTGTGGAAAACTAAAACTAAAATCAAACAAAAGAAAATTATGCTCCAAGCAAAACCCATATCATGTGACGAATAAAAATATAGCTCCAAGTGACATACAGATGGATTGATACGAAAGAGGGGATACCCGGAACGCATCCCCAAGCTTAGACGCTTGATTCTTCCTAGAATATTACCTTGGGGTGCCTTGGCAATCCCCAACCTTAGGCTCTTGCCACTCCTTATTCCATTGTCTATCATGATAACACCGAAAACTTGAAAACTTTAATCACACAAAACTCAACAAAACCTCGTGAGATCCATTAGTATAAGCAACATATAAAATACTTAAGGTACTATTATAAATTGACTCATATTTAATTATTGCATAATAGTTACTCTATTATAACTTTTCCATGGATTATACCCCCCGATACAATGCATAGCATCATCAAAACAAGCGAACTATGCAAGCAAAAACAGAATCTGTCTAAAACCGGACAATCTGTAATGATCTGTAGATAGCCTATAATTATGTAACTCCAAAAATTCTGAAAATTCTAAAAACCTGAATAATTTGTATATAAAAACTGTGTAAAATATTCATATCATAAACACGTTCCAGTAAAATCAGAGAAATCAACTGCAGTGGACGCTAAAGTTCTTGTTTTTGCATCGTATCAATTCTACTCATCTTGTGAGTCATCCCAAAGGCTTTAATTTGCACAAACACTAATTAAAACATAAAAAAGACAATTATTAAATAGGAAATAATCATGTTATCACACCAAGACAAAAAGTAAAAAAGCAAAAATTAAGATAACTATTGGGTTGCCTCCCAACAAGCGCTATTGTTTTATGCCCTTAGCTAGGCATAATGCATAGTTTCAAGTATTGTCATCCTTGACATCAATCTCCTTCCAAAATCTTACTTAATAAATCACCCTTCTCAAGGCTGGTTGAAGAGCCCAAGTGTTCAAAAGGGTTTATATCATCATTACTAACATCATCTTCATCATAAGGATCCTCGTAGAGAACATGGATTTCGTCACTAATAGGTTCTATAATAGTATTTTCATGCCAATACTTACTAAAACCTTCATTAATTCCCCTATCAATCCATTAAAATTTATCACAAGTGTGGAGAAATATAGATTGTGTCAATTCTTCAGGAAGGACATTCCTTCTCATATTCCCATCAAATCCTTGATAATCATTAGACTCCAACCTACGCAATGCGTCTCTATTATGAAGGATCACTTCTATAGGAAGATGTTCATATTTTATTACATAGAAGGCAAGGATATATCAAATCCTTGATAATCATTAGACTCCAACCTATGCAATGCGTCTCTATTATGAAGGATCACTTCTATAGGAAGATGTTCAGATTTTATTACATAGAAGGCAAGGATATATTTAGCTTCATGGACAATATAATCAAATACATGCATAAGGATATTGGTAGCAATTTTCTTAATCTCGGGACTGTGTATGCTAGGAAGTACCCAAATATCTTTTGAAGCATAGGATGGAGATGCACAAACTTTCTTTCTAATTTCAATATAAGCATCGTAATAGCATCCACATAACAATTTGTTTCATCAAGTATAGGTCCCTTAATAAGCGGGGAAGCTATTGAATGTTCAAAAAAATCTTGAATAACATGCTTTCTAATAATGTTCCCACTGCCCACATGATAAATTTTGGAATTTAGGAAAGCGTGAGTGTTGCTAGTGGGGACTTGAATTTTAGGAGGATCATGAGTGGAATCAATAAATTTTTGCCTTTCTTCATCCAACTCATTAGCACTATCAACAATAACTTTCTCAAACTCATACATGATAGCAACTTTTCAAGCAAGCAAAACAAGCAAACTAGTAATGAGCAAAGATAAATATTTTTGTATTTTTGATTTTTATGAGACAAACTTAATATAAAAACAAATGAAAAGAAGAATGATATTCCCCGGCAACGGCGCCAGAAATCCTTCCTCATACTTGTGATCTGCGTTGGGTTTTCCGTGAAGAGGAACGGGTAATTGCAGAACACTATAGGTAAGTATTTCCCTCAGTTATGAAACCAAGGTTTATCGAACCAATAGGAATACCAATCCACAACCGTCTTCGGCGACTGCACCCAATGCGGGCAAGAGGGTTTGTCGATCCCCTTGATCTCGTTATTTGCAAGGAAGTGAAGTGTGTAGGTAATAGTAGATAAATGTAAATTGTAAAATAAAATAAAAGGTAAATAAGAACAACAAGGTATTGATAAGTTTGTAAATATATAAGTGAATAGACACAGGGCCATAGTTTTCCCGAGCGGCATCTATCATGAAAATAAGCATACGATGGGTAAACAAATTATTGTTGGGCAATTGGTAGAAAAGTGAATAGTTACACTAGTACAAAACAGGGCTTTGGTTGAGGCTATGATAAGGGCAATAATCCCAGTTCACTTACGAACCAGGACTAAAGGGGCCATCAGTCTCGGTTCGTGAGGCCAGTGCACCGCCAGGGCCTCGGAGGTCATTGGTCCCGGTTTTTTTGACACTTTTGGTCCCGGATCTAGCCAAGAACCGGGACCAATGGGCCTCGCTCCTCGACCAGCACATTTAGTCCCGGTTGGTAGCTGGAACCGGGACCAAAAGTGTGTCTTCTGGCCACCAACCGGGACTGAAGATATAAGCCTATATATACCCCCGCCCCACCCCTGCCCACTCACACTCTGTTTTTTGGACACTAGCGTGTCGGTGTGTGATACGTCTCCAATGTATATATAATTTATGAAGTATTCATGCCATGTTTACAATAATTCTATATTATTTTGGTATGATTTTATTAGAACTAACCCGGACTGACGCTGTTTTCAGCAGAACTACCGTGGTGTTGTTTTTGTGCAGAAATAGAAGTTCTCGGAATGGGCTGAAAATTTACGGAGATTTTTTTTGGAAAATATAAAAAATACTGGAGCGAAGAGTCATCGGAGAGGAAGGCCGAGGAAGCCACAAGCCATAGGGGCGCGCCCCCTGGCTTGTGACTTCCTCGTGGACCCCCTGGACTTGTGTTCGCCGCCACAAACTCTTATAAATACAGAATCCCCCTAAAAGAAACCTAGATCGGGAGTTCCGCCGCCGCAAGCCTCCAGAGCCACGAAAAACCAATCGGGAACCCATTTTGGCACCCTGCCGGAGGGGGAAACCATCACCGGAGGCCATCTTCATCATCCCGATGCTCTCCATGATGAGGAGGGAGTAGTTCACCCTCTGGGCTGAGGGTATGTACCAGTAGCTATGTGTTTGATATCTCACTCTCTCATGTTCTTGAGATGGCACGATCTTGATGTACCGCGAGCTTTATTGATATAGATGAATGATATGGAGTTTTCCCCTCTCTATCTTGTTGTGATGAATTGCATTTTCCCTTTGAAGTTTTCTTATCGGATTCAGTCTTTAAGGATTTGAGAACACTTGATGTATGTCTTGCAATGGGATATCCATGGTGACAATGGGATGTTCTATTGATCCACTTGATGTATGTTTTGGTGATCAACTTGCGGGTTCCGTGACCTTGGGAATCTATGCATAGGGGTTGGCACATGTTTTCGTCTTGACTCTCTAGTAGAAACTTTGGGGCACTCTTTGAAGTTCTTTGTGTTGGATTGAATATGACGAATCTGAAATTATGCGATTCATATCGTATAATCAAGCCCGCAGATACTTATGGTGGCATTGGAGTATCTAGGTGACATTAGGGTTTTGGTTGATGTGTATCTTAAGGTGTTATTTTAGTACAAACTCTAGGGCTGTTCATGACACTTATAGGTATAGCTCATAAGATTGATCAGAAAAGATAACTTTGGGGTGGTTTCATACGCTACAATAATTTCTTCGTTAGTTCTCTACTATTTGTGACTTTGGAGTGAACTCTTTGTCGCACGAGAGGTACTTACATATGATTCAACTATGTCAATAATGTTGAGAGAAATTGCACTAGTGAAAGTATGGACCCTAGGCCTTGTTTCCAAGCATTTAAACAACGTTTTGCTCGCTGTTTACTATTTGTTACCTTGCTGTTTTTATATTTGCAGATTACAAAACCCTATATCTACCATCCATATTGCACTTGTATCACCATCTCTTCGCCGAACTAGTGCACCTATACAATTTACCATTGTATTGGGTGTGTTGGGGACACAAGAGACTCTTTTTTATTTGGTTGCAGGGTTGTTTGAGAGAGACCATCTTCATCCCACGCCTCCCACGGATTGATAAACCTTAGGTCATCCACTTGAGGGAAATTTGCTACTGTCCTACAAAACTCTGCGCTTGGAGGCCCAACACGAGTCTACAAGAAGAAGGTTGCGTAGTAGACATCAGTGTGTGTTTCTATAGCTCTCACCTCCTATGCATATGAGGTGTTCGATGAAATGCCCGAGCCACACTTAAGCTTTCTCCTCTCCAAGCTCGACCTCCAAGCTCCATTTTCCTCAAGATTTGTCTAGGTTTAGCGGTCCATCATGTCCAGTCCCCGTCCTCATCTCCGTCGATCGCCCATGCTGATCTCGTCACCCGCACCACCATGGTGAGCCTCTTGTTCTTATATTCTTTGTAAAAGAAAAAAATTCTTACTTGTATGATTTAGATATATGCTTGTACAATTTTCTTACTTTTATTATTGTTTCTTATTATATAGTGCCATGGTTTTGGTATCCTCCCCCGCCGGCCCTCGTCCTGTCTATAATTCGGATGTGGTATATTATCTTTTATAAGTATTTGTTTCATTTAGTGTTTATGAAAATCATGCCGACCAATGTGACATAGATGTTTTTATCTAGGAGTTATGTGAACCGAAAATTCCAACCGACATAGAAATTCTTGTCGAGAAGTTAAATTTGGTTGAAAAAGAAAACAATTACTTGAAAGAAAAATTAAAAAGAGTTGAAGAGGAGAAGATGAAATTGGAGTTGCATGTTGCCGATGTCGTCGATGATCACAAGATCAAGATGGATGCAATGCGCTTGAAGATTAGAAAGATTAGAAAATATGCCATTCATACCTAGGCTTGGTATCATTATGTCGTTGGATCAATTGGTACCTTAGTTGCGGTTATGGTCACATTTGTTGTTGCATTTAATTTTTTTACATAGTTTCAATGTATGTTTTAATTAGATGCTCTAGAGAGCTATATGTTGTTCAATAATGAGAACTATGTATGAACTTTATGTACTTATTTTGGTCACTACTGTACTTTGGCTTTAATGTGACGATGAATTTCTATTAATTTGGTCACTTCTCTCTTCATGATGTTCTGTAATGGTTTTTAATACACTTTATTATATAACGCACGCAGATGAACCGGCAATGGATGTACGGTGACCGACGCACCTACGAGTATATTAAGGGCCTGCATATTTTTCTCGAAGCGGCTGAGGCAAACAAGCAGAATGGTTTTATGCATTGTCCATGTACTGTTTGTGGGAATAATAAGGATTACTCCAACTCTAAAACCCTTCACTTCCACTTGCTTGAGAAGCGTTTCATGCCACACTATAGTGTTTGGACCAAGCACGGAGAAACAGGGGTTACGATGGAAAACAACGAAGAAGAAGAGGATGATGACAACTACCTGCCCCCTGAATACGGTGATGCTGCAATGGGGGAAGCTGAAGATCAAGAGGAACCAGATGATGTGCCCGATGATGATCTTTGCCGGGTCATTGTTGATGCACAAAGAGAATGCAAAAGTGAGAGTGAGAAGTTGAAGTTCGATCGGATGTGACAGGATCACAAAAAAGGGTTGTAACCAAATTGTGAAGATGACAATAGAAAGCTCGGTACCACACTGGAATTGTTGCAATGGAAGGCGGACAATCGTGTATCTGACAAGGGATTTGGTTCGCTACTGAAAATAATGAAGAAGAATCTTCCAAGGGATAACGAATTGCCCGACAGTACGTACGAAGCAAAGAAGGTTCTATGCCCTCTAGGATTGGAGGTGCAGAAGATACATGCATGCCCTAATGACCACATCCTCTACCACGGTGCGTACGAGGATTTGAACGCATGCCCGGTATGCGGTGCATTGCGGTATAAGATCAGAAGAGATGACCCTGGTGATGTTGAGGGCCAGCGCACCGGGAAGAGGGTTCCTGCCAAGGTGATGGGATATGCTCCTATAATACCACGGTTGAAACGTCTATTCAGAAACAAAAAGCATGCCGAGTTAATGCAATGGCACATAAAAGACCGTAAGAAAACAGGAAGTTGAGAGCACCCGCTGACGGGTCGTAGTGGAGAAAGATCGAGAAAAAGTGGAGCGACCTTACAGGTGACCAAGGAATGTATGGTTTGGTTTAAGTGCAGATGGCGTTAATCATTTTGGGGAGCAGAGCAACAAGCATAGCACATGGCATGTGACATTATGTATGTATAACCTTCCTCCTTGGTTGCGCATGAAGCGGAAGTTCATTATGATGTTAGTGATCATCCAAGGCCGTAAGCAACCCGGCAATGACATTGGTATGTACCTAAGGCCATTAGTTGATGAACTTTTACAGCTATGGAATGGAAGAGGTGTATGTGTGTGGGATGAGAACAAACATGAGGAATTTGACCTACATGCATTGTTGTTTGTAACCATCAATGACTGGTCTGCTCTCAGTAACCTTTCAGGACAGACAAACAAGGGATACCATGCATGCACACACTGTTTAGATGACACCGACAGTATGTATTTGGACAAATGTAGGAAGAATGCGTACCTGGGGCATCATCGATTTCTTCCGACCAACCATCAATGTCGAAAGCAAGGAAAACATTTTAAAGGTGTGGCAGATCACCGGAAGAAGCCCTCCCTCCGTACTGGTGATCAGATACTTGATATGGTCAATGATTTACAGGTAATCTTTGGAAAGGGTCCTAGCGGACTATCTGTTCCGACTGACGATGCAGGACGCGCACCCATGTGGAAGAAGAAATCTATATTTTGGGACCTACCCTATTGGAAAGACCTAGAGGTCCGCTCTGCAATCGACATGATGCACGTGACGAAGAATCTTTGTGTGAACCTGCTAGGCTTGTTGGGAGTGTATGGGAAGACAAAAGATACATCGAAGGCATGTGAGGAACAACAACATGTGCATGAAAAAGACGGCATGCATCCAAAGCAGTATGATGGTCCTGCCAGCTACGCTCTTACCAAAGAAGAGAAGGAAATCTTCTTTGAATGCCTGCTCAGTATGAAGGTCCCATCTAGCTTCTCGTCGAATATAAAGGGAATGATAAATATGGCAGAGAAGAAGTTCCAGAACCTAAAGTCTCATGACTGCCATGTGATTATGTGCAACTGCTTCCGGTTGCATTGAGGGGGCTTCTACCGGAAAACGTTCGATTAGCCATTGTGAAGCTATGTGCATTCCTCAATGCAATCTCTCAGAAGGTAATCGATCCGGAAATCTTACCAAGGTTAAGGAGTGATTTGGTGCAATGTCTTGTCAGTTTCGAGCTGGTGTTCCTACCATCCTTCTTCAATATCATGACACACGTCCTAGTTCATCTAGTCGACAAGATTGGCATTTTGGGCCCTGTATTTCTACACAATATGTTCCCCTTTGAGAGGTTCATGGGAGTCTTACAGAAATATGTTCATAACCGTGCTAGGCCAGAAGGAAGCATCTCCATGGGCCATCAAACAGGGGAGGTCATTGTGTTTTGTGTTGACTTCTTTCCTGACCTTAAGCCGATTGGTCTCCCTCAATCGCAGTATGAGGGGAGACTGACTGGAAAAGGCACGCTAGGACCAGTCTAAATAATATGTAGGGACGGGCATTCTTGGTCTCAAGCACACTACAAAGTTCTGCAGAATTCGACCTTGGTAACCCCGTATGTCAATGATCACAAGAATATTCTGCGCTCCAAACACCCATAGCAGTGTGATGACTGGATTGCATGTGAACACATCAGGACTTTCGGCAGTTGGTTGCAAACACATCTCATGGATAACAACACTATTGCGGATGAGTTGTACTCGTTGGCCAGGGGACCATCTTCGACTGTATTCACTTACAAAGGGTACGAGATAAATGGGAATACATTTTACACGATCGCCCAAGATCAGAAGAGCACCAACCAAAACAGTGGTGTCCGCTTTGATGCAGCAACCAACATGGGAGAGGACACATATTATGGTTGCATAGTGGACATATGGGAACTTGACTATGGACATGATTTTAAGGTCCCTTTGTTTCAGTGCAAATGGGTCAATCTGTTAGGAGGTGGGGTATAGGTAGAGCCGTAGTATGGAATGATAATAGTGGATCTTAACAATCTTGGGTACACAGACGAACCATTCGTCCTAGCCAATGATGTGGCATAGGTTTTCTATTTGAAGGACATGTCTACCAAACCGAGAAAAATAAAAGATAAGAAAGTGAATACATCATACGATGAGCCAAAGCGCCACATAGTTCTTTCAGGGAAAAGAGACATCGTGGGAGTAGAGGGCAAGACAGACATGTGTGCAGATTATGAAAAGTTTCATGAAATTCCTCCCTTCAAAGTGAAGGCTGACCCAAGCACCCTGTTGAATGATGAAGATTATCCATGGTTACGGCACAATAAGCAAGGGACACACACGAAGAAAAAGTGAAGACTTTCTCTCCACAACTATTTGATGATGGATTTGATCTAGAATATCACTTCAGTTACATGTCAAAAAATGAAATGCCTTTGTAACAGACGTGTATTCGTCCGAAACCCTGATACTTCGAAAGAGATTGTCCATTTTGTACACGAAGTGCATCCAGTTTTTGCCGTAACCCTCTCAACTCTGTAGCACATCCTATTTGGGTGAAATGATGGTACCATGCCAAGTTTCAACCATTTGAGAGTTATTTGTAGTGCTTTTCAATTTAGGGTCATTGTAGCTTAAAATAAATGATGAAATGCATGAAAAATAGAAAATGAAGTCAGAAAAGGGTTGAAAAGGGATGATCTGGCTTCGAATGGTGCATATTGAATGCAGTAAAATTCTTGAGTTCAAATATGTTTTAAAAAATGAAATCCTTTTGTAACAGACGTGTTTTCATCTGAAACCCTGATACTTTGAAAGAGATTGTCCATTTTGTACATGAAGTGCATCCAGTTTTTGCCATAACCCTCTCAACTTTTTAGCACATGCTATGTGGGTGAAATGATGGTACCATGCCAAGTTTCAACCTTTTCAGAGTTCATTTGTAGTGCTTTTTAATTTAGGGTCATTTTAGCTTAAAATAAAAGATGAAATGCATGAAAAATAGCAAATGAAGTCAAAAAAGGGTTGAAAAGGGATGATGTGGCTTCGAATGGTGCTTATTGAATGCAGAAAAATTCTTGAGTTCAAATATGTTTAAAATTTTGAAATCCTTTTGTAACAGACGTGTTTTCGTCCGAAACCCACATACTTCGAAAGAGATTGTCCATTTTGTACACTAAGTGCATCTAGTTTTTGCCGTAACCCTCTCAACTTTTTAGCACATGCTATGTGGGTGAAATGATGGTACCATGCCAAGTTTCAACCATTTCAGAGTTCATTTGTAGTGCTTTTTAATTTAGGGTCATTTTAGCTTAAAGTAAAAGATGAAATGCAAGACAAATAGCAAATGAAGTCAGAAAAGGGTTGAAAAGGGATGATGTGGCTTCGAATGGTGCATATTGAATGCAGAAAAATTCTTGAGTTCAATTATGTTTAAACAATTGAAATCCTTGTTTTGACAGACGTGTTTTCGTCCGATGAAAGTTATATGACTAAACTTGATATTATATAAAATTTATGCAACTAAAATTATCAAAGTTTTTTTTGTTAAAAACTTTAATAGCAAAAAGAATAGTCATAAAGTATTTTTTGTTAAGAACTTTTAATATGCAAAAAAATAACATACACAATGGCAAAAGTGGAAATAGATGCGCTTATAGAGAAAATTCAACCTAAATTCAAAGTGCTAGTTTGGCACCTAACTAGCATTTTAAATTTAGTTCAAATTTCCTGTATAAGGGCATCTATTTTCAATTTGAGAGGATCTCAATGTAGCTGCTGCGGCGGGTCTTATAAACAGGTTCATGCTCCCTTCGCTTGGCGAGGTGGGACTAAACTCCCACCACACCGCTGCGCCGACGACTCCACCCTTTAGTCCCAGTTGGTGGCACCAACCGAGACTAATGGCCCCCCATTTAGTCCCAGTTGGTGCCACCAACCGGGACTAAAGGCCTAGGCTTCCCGCCCGTTGGGCTGTCGAAATTGGCCTTTTAGTCCTGGTTGGTGGCACCAACCGGGACTAATGCACCCCTATAGTCCCGGTTGGAGCCACAAACCGGGATCAAAGGTGCTCGCATATAAGGCAGGAGTTGTCGATTTCTCCCCCAATCTCTCCAATTTCGCCCCGATACTGACACCCTGACCCGACACCGCCAGGCTGCTCGCCATCGCTGCCGCCCCCACTGCCCATTCTCGTCGCCGCCACCCGAGCGCGTCCCCGATCCCTCCTCCTCCTTTTCAACGTCGTCGCTGCTCCCGCCGCCCGTTCTCGTCGTCACCTCCATCGCCGAGCCTGACGCCGTGGCCCGTTCTCGTTGTGGCCGCCCCAAGCCCGTCCCTGCACCCCTCCTCATCGTCGTCGATGTTGTTGCCGCCCCCGATGCCTAGAGATACCTCTATTGGAAATATGCCCTAGAGGCAATAATAAATTAAGTTATTATCATATTTCCTTGTTCGTGATAATCGTTTATTATCCATGCTATAATTGTATTGATCGGAAACTCAGATACATGTGTGGATACATAGACAACACCATGTCCCTAGTATGCCTCTAGTAGACTAGCTCGTTGATCAAAAGATGGTTAAGGTTTCCTATCCATGGACATGAGATGTCATTTGATAACGGGATCACATCATTAGGAGAATGATGTGATGGAGAAGACCCAAACTACAAACGTAGCATATGATCGTGTCAGTTTATTGCTACTGTTTTCTGCATGTCAAGTATATGTTCCTATGACCATGAGATCATGCAACTCACGGATATCGGAGGAGTGCCTTGTGTGTATCAAACGTCGCAACGTAACTGGGTGACTATAAAGGTGCTGTACAGGTATCTCCGATGGTGTCTGTTGAGTTGGCATGGATCGAGACTGGGATTTGTTACTCCGTGTGACGGAGAGGTATCTCGGGGCCCACTCGGTAATGCAAGATCACAATAAGCCTTGCAAGCAATGTGACTAATTGTTAGTTGCGGGATCTTGTATTACGGAATGATTAAAGAGACTTGCCGGTAACGAGGTTGAACTAGGTATGGAGATACCGACGATCGAATCTCGGGCAAGTAACATACCGAAGAACAAAGGGAACGTTATACGGGATTAACTGAATCCTTGACATAGAGGTTCAATCGATAAAGATCTTCGTAGAATATGTAGGAACCAATGTGGACGTCCAGGTCCCGCCATTGGTTATTGACCGTAGAGGTGTCTCGGTCATGTCTACATAGTTCTCGAACCCGCAGGGTCTGCACACTTAAGGTTCGGTGACGTTTTGGTAGTGTAGAGTTATGTATGGTGGTGAACGAAGTTTGTTCGGAGTCCCGGATGAGATCCCGGATGTCATGAGGAGCTCCAGAATGGTCCGGAGGTAAAGATTCATATATAGGAAGTCCCAGTTTGGTTTCCGGAAAAGTTTCGGGCTCATCGGTAGTGTACCGGGAGTGCCGGTAGTGTACCGGGAGGCCTCCGGGAGGGGTATTTCGACCCCAAGAGGTCCATGGACTGTGGGAGAATAATAACCAGCCCTTAGTGGGCTGGGAAAACAGCCACAAAGGCCCATGGCGCAGGAGAGAAAGTCCTAAAGCAAAAAGTGGAAAATCAGCCAATAGGAGGCAATCCTACTCCAACTAGGATTGGAGGTGAAGTAGGATTGCTCCCACCTCCTATTTCGGCCGACCCAAAGGCCTTGGCTGCCTCTCCTCTCCTCTCCTCCTATATATACTAGTGGATTGGGTGGTTTTTGGACAGAATTTCCGGCCACGTGCTACCCGTTACACCGGTGCATAGTTTCTCCTCTAGATCGGTTTTCTGCAGCGCTTAGGCGAAGCCCTGCCGGAATTGCTCCACCACCATCACCGGAGCGCCGTCACGCTGCCGGTGAACTCTCTCTCCTCTCCACCTCCTCTTGCTGGATCAAGACGGTGGAGATCGTCATCAAGCTGCACGTGTGCTGAACGCGGAGGTGTCGTCCGTTCGGCGCTAGATCGGAAGGACTGTGATCGAGATCGCGAGACGGTTCGTGATGAGATCGCGGAACGGATCATGATGAGTTCGCGGGACAGATCGTGGTCAAGATTGTGAGACAGATCATGATGAGTTCACGGGACGGATCATGATGTGTTCGCGGGACGGTTCGTGATTGGATCGCGGGACGCTCGGCGATTTGGATCGCGAAGAAGTTCGACTACACCAACCGCGTTTCTTAACGCTTCCCTCTTAGCGATCTACAAGGGTACATAGATCCACTCTCCCTCTCGTAGATGCTCATCACCATGGATAGGTTTGCGTGTGCGTAGGAAAATTTTTGTTTCCCATGCGACGTTCCCCAACAGTGGCATCATGAGCTAGGTTGATGGTTCGATGAGATCTCGAGTAGAACACAAAAGGTTTGTGGGCGTTGATGCTTAGATTGTTTCCTCCCTTGGTTGGATTTTGGTTCAGCGGGATTGTGAGATGAAGCGGCCCGGACCAACATTACTCGTACGCTTACGAGAGACCGGTTCCCTCGACGAAACTTGTTGCTTAGATGGCTTGCGGGTGACAGTTTCTCTCACTTTAGTTGGATCAGATCCGACAATGGCGGTCCTTGAGAAGGTTGAAAAGCAATCTATGTATCATCGTTGTGGTTTATGCGTAGGTGAGAATCGTTCTTGCTAGATACCCGTAGCACCCACGTAAAACATGCAACAACAATTAGAGGACGTCTAACTTGTTTTTGCAGGGTATGTTGTGATGTGATATGGCCAATTACATGATGAGATATATGTGATGTATGAGATGATCATGTGATGTATAGAATTTCATGACTTGCATGTCGTTGAGTACGGCAACCGACAGGAGCCATAGGTTTGTCTTTAATTATTGTATGACCTGCATGTCAATCATTAAGCTCTATGTAATGCTTTACTTTATTGCTAAGCGGTAGCAATAGAAGTAGAAGCAGGCTGGCGCCACAACCCCAATGGCAACACATTGATGGAGATCATGGTGTTGTGCCGGTGACGATGGAGATCATGCCGGTGTTTCGAAGATGGAGATCTTAAACACAAGTTCATGGCCATATCATGTCACTTATGAATTGCATGAGATGTTAATCCTTTTATGCACCTTGTTTTGCTTAGTACGGCGGTAGCATTATACGGTGATCCCTCACTTGAATTTCAAGATGAACTGTGTTCTCCCCAAGTGTGCACCGTTGCGAAAGTTCGTCGTGTTGAGACACCACGTGATGATCAGGTGTGATAGACTCTACGTTCACATATAACGGGTGCAAGCCAGATTTGCACGCGCAGAACACTCGGGTTAAACCTGACGAGCCTAGCATGTACAGACATGGCCTCGGAACACGAGAGACCGAAAGGTCGAACATGAGTCATATAGTAGATATGATTAACATAATGATGTTCACCATTGCAGCCACCTCAACTCATGTGATGATCGGACTTGAGTTGGTGAATTTGGATCATGTATCACTCGAATGACCGGAGGGATGTCAATTTGAGTGGGAGTTCTTAAGTAATATGATTAATTGAACTCATTATCATGAACATAGTCAATAGTGTCTTTGCAAATTATGCTGTAGATTACTAGCTCGCGTTGTAGCTCCCTTAACTTTTTATATGTTCCTAGAGAAATAGAGTTGAAAGATGTTAGTAGCAATATTGCGGACTGGGTCCGTGATCTGAGGATTGTCCTCTTTGCTACACAGAAGGCTTATGTCCTTAATGCACCGCTCGGTGCGCCACCCCCTCTAGCATCGTCTATAGATGTTGTGAACATCTGACAGGCACGTTTCGATGACTACTTGATAGTTTAGTGCGTCATGCATTACGGCTTAGAATTGAGGCTCCGAAACGTTTTGAACGTCACGGAACATATGAGATGTTCTAGGAGCTGAGATTGTGATCTCAGGCTCATGCCCGTGTTGCGAGATATGGGATCTCCAACAAGATTCTTTGCCTCTAAGATGAAGGAGAATAGCTCAATCGTTGAGCATGTACTCAGATTGTCTGGGTACTACAATCGCTTGAATCAAGTGGGAGTTGATCTTCCAGATAAGATAGTGATTGATATAGTTCTCCAAGTCACTGTCACTAAGCTACTAGAACTTAGTGACGAACTATAAATTACCAGGGATAGAAATAAAGATTCCTGAGCTGTTCGCGATGTTTGACACCGCGAAGGTAGAAATCAAAAAGGGAGCGTCAAGTGTTGATGGTTAATCAAACCACTAGTTTCGAGAAGGGCAAGAGCAAGGAGGGAAACTTCATGGATAGCAAGTCAGTTGCTGCTCCAATGAAGCAACCCAAAGTTGAACTCAAACCTGAGACTAAGTGCTTCTGTTTTGAGGTGAGCGGTCGCTGAAGCGAAACAACCCTAGATACTTGGTAGATAAGAAGGTTGGCAACATTGATAGAAGTATATTTGATATACGAGTTATTAATGTGTACCTTGCTAGTACTCTTAGTAGCACCTGGGTATTGGATACCAGTTCGGTTGCTAAATGTTAGTAACTCGAAATAAAAGCTACGGAATAAACGGAGAACTAGCTAAGGCTGAGGTAACGATGTGTGTTGGAAATGTTTCCAAGGTTGATGTGATCAACATCGCACGCTCTCTCTACCTTCAGGATTAGTGACGAACCTAAATAAATGTTATTTGGTGTTTTGCGTTGAGCATGAACATGATTAGATCATGTTTATTGCAATACGGTTATTCATTTAAGTTAGAGAATAATGGTTATTATGTTTACGTGAATAATACCTTCAATGGTCATGCACCCAGTGAGAATGGTTTGTTGAAATCTTGATCGTAGTAGTACACATGTTCATAACATTGATGTCAAAAGATACAAAGTTAATAATGATAGTACCACATACTTGTGGCACTGCCGCTAAATGTCATATTGGTATAAAGCGCATGTAGAAACTCCATGTTGATGGATATTTGGACTCATTCGATTTCGAATCGGTTGAGACATGCGAACCATGCCTCTTGGGCAAGATGACTAAAGGACCCCGTTGGATGGAGCGGGCAAGTGATTCATTGGAAATGATACATGTTGATGTATGCAATCTAGTGAGTCTTGTAGCGTGCAGTGGATATCGTTATTTTCTTACCTTCACTGATGATTTGAGTAGATATAGTGTATATTTACTTAATGAAACACAAGTCTGAATCGTTTGAAAGGTTCAAGCAAATTCAGAGTGAAGTTTAAAGATCATCGTGACAAGAAGATAAAAATGACCGCGATATGATCGTGGAGGTGAATATCTGAGTTACGAGTTTGGCATACGACTTAAGACAACGTGAAATTTGTTTCACAACTAACGCCACCTGGAACACCATAGTGTGATGGTGTGTCCGAACATCATACTGTGATGTCTCTTATCGTTTTACTACTATAATTTTTGGGGTTATGCATTAGAGACAACTACATTCACTTTACATAGGGCATCATCTAAATCCGTTGAGGTGACACCGTGTGAATTATGGTTTGATAGAAACCTAAGCTGTCATTTCTTAATACTTGGGGCTGCGGCACTTGTGTGGAAAATGTTTTCACCTAATGAGGTCGAACCCAAGGCGGACAAATGCATCTTCATAGAATACCCTAAGATCATTTGGGTGAACCTTCTATCTCAGATCCAAGTGCAAAGTGTTTGTTACTGAAACGGATCCTTTCTCGAGGAAATGTTTCTCTCGAAAGAATTGAGTGGGAGGAAGATAGAACTTGATGAGGTTGTTAAACGTTTGTTCAACCAGAGAGTAGCGCAGCGCAGAAAGATGTTTCCGTGAAGCCTACGTTAGTTGAAGAGGAAGTTAATGATGATGTGTTGGAAATATGCCCTAGAGGCAATAATAAAATGGTTATTATTGTATTTCCTTGTTCATGATA
This sequence comes from Hordeum marinum, assembly GCA_022496015.1. NCBI lineage: Eukaryota > Viridiplantae > Streptophyta > Magnoliopsida > Poales > Poaceae > Hordeum > Hordeum marinum. Next base: position 4,714,971 of record CM039673.1, read on the forward strand.
ATTGTCTATTGTTCATGCTATAATTGTGTTAACCGGAAACCATAATACATGTGTGAATACATAGACCACAACATGTCCCTAGTGAGCCTCTAGTTGACTAGCTCGTTGATCAATAGATGGTCACGGTTTCATGGCCATGGACATTGGATGTCGTTGATAACGGGATCACATCATTAGGAGAATGATGTGATGGACAAGACCCAATCCCAAGCATAGCACAAGATCGTGTAGTTCATTTGCTAAAGCTTTTCAATGTCAAGTATCGTTTCCTTAGACCATGAGATTGTGCAACTCCCGGATACCGTAGGAATGCTTTGGGTGTGCCAAACGTCACAACGTAACTGGGTGGCTATAAAGGTGCACTACGGGTATCTCTGAAAGTATCTGTTGGGTTGGCACGAATCGAGACTGGGATTTGTCACTCCGTGTGACGGAGAGGTATCTCTGGGCCCACTCGGTAAGACATCATCATAATGAGCTCAATGTGACTAAGGAGTTAGCCACGGGATGATGTATTACGGAACGAGTAAAGAGACTTGCCAGTAACGAGATTGAACAAGGTATGGGGATACCGACGATCGAATCTCGGGCAAGTATCATACCGATAGACAAAGGGAATTGAATACGGGATTGATTGAATCCCCGACATCGTGGTTCATCCGATGAGATCATCGTGGAGTACGTGGGAGCCAACATGGGTATCCAGATCCCGCTGTTGGTTATTGGCCGGAGAAGTGTCTCGGTCATGTCTACGTGTCTCCCGAACCCGTAGGGTCTACACACTTAAGGTTCGATGACGCTAGGGTTATAGGGAAATGGTATACGTGATTACCGAAGGTTGTTCGGAGTCCCGGATGAGATCCCGGACGTCACGAGGAGCTCCGGAATGGTCCGGAGGTAAAGATTGATATATAGGAAGTCCAATTTTGGTCACCGGAAAGTTTTCGGGCTCATCGGTAGTGTACCGGGAGTGCCGGGAGGGTGCCGGAGGACCCCCGAGAGGGGTGTGACGACCAAAGGACCTCATGGGCCCTTAGAGGAGGTGTTCCAGCCCATATTGGGTCGGCCAAGACCATCTATGTGGGCCCATGTGGCTGGAGATAAGGAGATAAGGCAAAAGGGATTTAAAAGGAGGAGATCCACCTCCCTTGTGGGAGGTGGACTCTCCCTTTAATTCGGCCGGCCCTCTCCTCTTTGGAGTAGAGGCCAAGCCAGCCCTCCACGTCCCTCCTCCTATATATACTTGAGGTTTTGGATGTTTTGAGAGAGGATTTTGATCTCTCTCTCTCACGGCGAAGCCCTACCTCTCTTCTTCCTCCTCCGCAGCGCTTAGGCGAAGCCCTGTCGGAATACCTTGCTACTCCACCACCACCACGCCGTCGTGCTGCTGTTGGAGCCCTTCCCCAACCTCTCCTTCCTCCTTGCTGGATCAAGGTGTTGGAGACGTCACCGGGCTGCACGTGTGTTGAACGCGGAGGTGCCGTCCGTTCGGCACTTGATCGGATCTACCGCGATCTGAATCGCTGCGAGTACGACTCCATCAACCGCGTTCTTGTAACGCTTCCGCTTAGCGATCTTCAAAGGTATGAAGATCCAATCTCTCCCCACTCGTTTGCTGGTTTCTCCATAGATAGATCTTGGTGACACGTAGGAAATTTTTGATTTACTACTACGTCTCCCAACAGTGGTATCAGAGCTAGGTCTATGCGTAGAATCTATGCACGAGTAGAACACAAAGTAGTTGTGGGCATCGATTTTGTTAATATGCTTGCCGTTACTAGTCTTATCTTGATTCGACGGTATTGTGGGATGAAGCGGCCCGGACCAACCTTACACGTACGCTTACGTGAGACCGGTTCCACCGCCTGACATGCACTAGTTGCATAAGGTGGCTAGCGGGTGTCTGTCTCTCCCACCTTAGTCGGATTGGATTCGATGAAAAGGGTCCTTATGAAGGGTAAATAGCAATTGGCATATCACGTTGTGGTTTTGACGTAGGTAAGAAACGTTCTTGCTAGAAACCTATAGCAACCACGTAAAAACTTGCAACTACAAATTAGAGGACGTCTAACTTGTTTTTGCAGCATATGCCGTGTGATGTGATATGGCCAAAAGGATGTGATGTGATGCATTGTGATGTATGAGATTGATCATGTTCTTGTAATAGGGTTCACGACTTGCATGTCGATGACTATGACAACCGGCAGGAGCCATAGGAGTTGTCTTATATTATTGTATGACCTGCGTGTCAATCATAAACGCCATGTAATTACTTTACTTTATTGCTAAACGTTAGCTGTAGTAGTAGAAGTAATAGTTGGCGAGACAACTTCATGAAGACACAATGATGGAGATCATGATGATGGAGATCATGGTGTCGTGCCGGTGACAGTGATGATCATGGTGCCCCGAAGATGGAGATCGAAGGAGCAAGATGATATTGGCCATATCATGTCACTATATTGATTGCATGTGATGTTTATCATGTTTACATCTTATTTGCATAGAACGACGGTAGTAAATAAGATGATCTCTCAATAAAATTTCAAGAAAGGTGTTCACCCTAACTGTGCACCGTTGCTAAGGATCGTCGTTCCGAAGCACCACGTGATGATCGGGTGTGATAGGTTCTAACGTTCGCATACAACGGGTGTAAGCCAGATTTACACATGCGAAACACTTAGGTTGACTTGACGAGCCTAGCATGTACAGACATGGCCTCGGAACACGGAAGACCGAAAGGTCGAACATGAGTCATATAGAAGATACGATCAACATAGAGATGTTCACCATGGATGACTAGTCCGTCTCACGTGATGATCGGACACGGGCTAGTTTACATGGATCATGTATCACTTGGAAGACTAGAGAGATGTCTATCTAAGTGGGAGTTCATTAATAATTTGATTAAGTGAACTTAATTATCATGAACTTAGTCTAAAAATGTCCTTGCAAATTATGTCATAGATAGCTCGCGCTGTAGCTCCACAGTTTTATTGATACAATCCTAGAGAAAAGTAAGTTGAAAGTTGATGGTAGCAATAATGCGGACTGGGTCCGTGATCTGAGGATTGTCCTCATTTCTGCACAGAAAGCTTATGTTTTTGATGTACCGCTAACTGCACCACTCCCTCAAGTGTTGTCTGTAGATGTTGTGAACATATGACAGACACTTTTTGGTGACTACATGATAGTTCAATGCGTCATGCATTGTGGCTTAGAATTGAGGCTCCAAAACGTTTTGAACGTCACGGAACATATGAGATGTTCTAGGAGCTGAGATTGTGATCTCAGGCTCGTGCCTATGTTGAGAGGTATGAGACCTCCAACAAGATTCTTTGTCTGCAAGATAAAGGAGAATAGCTTAATCGGTGAGCGTGTGCTCAGATTGTCTGGGTGCTACAATCACTTGAATCAAGTGGGAGTTAATCTTCCAGATGAGATAGTGATTAATGCAGTTCTCCAAGTCACTGCCACCAAGCTACTAGAGCTTCGTGATGAACTATAACATGCCAGGGATGGATAAGATGATCCCTGAGTTGTTCGTGATGTTTGACACCATGAAGGTAGAAATCAAGAAGGAGCATCAAGTGTTGATGGTTAAGTTAAACCACTAGTTTCAAAAGGGGCAAGGGCAAGAAGGGAAAACTTCAGGAATGGCAAGCCAGTTGTTGCTCTAGTGAAGAAACCCAAGGTTGAGCCCGAACCCGAGACTAAGTGCTTCTGTTATGAGGAGAATGTTCGCTGAAGCGGAAAAACCCTAGATGCTTGGTAGATAAGAAGGCTGGTAATGTCAATGGAGGTATATTTGATATACGTGTTAGTGATGTGTACCTTGCTGGTACTCCTAGTAGCACCTGGGTATTGGATACCGGTTCGGTTGCTAAGTGCTAGCAACTCAAAATAAAAGCTACGGAATAAACGGAGACTAGCTAGGTGAAAGGTGACGATGTGTGTTGGAAGTGTTTCCAAGATTGATGTGATCACCATCGCACGCTCTCTCTACCTTCGGGATTTGTGATAAACCTAAATAAATGTTATTTGGTGTTTGCATTGAGCATGAACGTGATTAGATCATGATTAGTGCAATACGGTTATTCATATAAGTTAGAGAATAATGGTTATTCTATTTACATGGATAATGCCTTCAATGGTCATGCACCCACTCGGAATGGTTTATCGAATCATGATCGTAGTAGTACACATGTTCATAACGTTGGTACCAAAAATATATAAAGGTAATAATGATAGTACCACATACTTGTGGCACTGCCGCTAAATGTCATATTGGTATAAATCGCATGAAGAAACTCCATGATGATGGATTTTTGACTCACTCGATTTCGAATCGGTTGAGACATGCGAGCCATGCCTCTTGGGCAAGATGACTGAGACCCCGTCATCCAATATGATGGAGCGGGCAAGTGGCTTATTGGAAATAATACATGTTGATGTATGTGGTCCAATGAGTGTTGAAACACACAGTGGATATCGTTGTTTTTCTTTACCTTCACTGATGATTTGAGTAAATATGGGGATATTTACTTAATGAAACACGAATCTGAAATGTTTGAAAGGTTCAAGGAGTTTCAGAGTGAAGTTAAAGATCATTGTGACAAGAAGATAAATGTCTATGATATGATCATGGAGGTGAATATCTAAGTTACGAGTTTGGTATGCAATTTTAGACAATGTGGAAATTGTTTCACAGCTCACGCCTCCTGGAACACCATAGTGTGATGGTGTGTTCGAACGTCGTAGTCGTGCTCTATTGGATATAGTGAGTACTATGATGTCTCTTATCGTTTTACCACTATCATTATGGGGTTATGCATAAAGACAAATCCATTCACTTTAATAGGGCACCATCTAAGTCTGTTGAGATGACACCGTGAGAATTATGGTTTGACAGAAGCCTAAGCTGTCATTTCTTAATGTTTGGGGCTGCGACGCTTATGTGAAAATGGGTTTTTCAGCTATCGAGCTCGAACCCAAAGCAGACAAATGTATCTTCATAGAATACCCTAATGAGACATTGGGTATACCTTCTATTTCAGATCCAAGCGCAAAAGGTGTTTGTTGCTAAGAATGGGTCCTTTCTTGAGAAAGAGTTTCTCTCGAAAGAATTGAGTGGGAGGAAGATAGAACTTGATAACATTGTTGAACCTTTGTTTCAACCAGAGAATAGCGCAACACAGAAAGATGTTTCTGTAGAGCCTACTCAGTTTAAAAGGAAGTTAATGATCATGATCATGAAGCTTCGGATCAAGTCACTATTGAACCTCGTAGGTCGACAAGGACGCGTACTGCTCCTGAGTAGTACGACAACCCTGTCTTGGAAATCATGTTGTTGGACAACGATGAACCTACGAACTATGAAGAAGCGATGGTGGGCCCGGATTCCAACAAATGGCTAGGAGCCATGAAATCCGAGAAAGGATCCATGTATGAAAACCAAGTATGGACTTTGGTAGACTTGCCTGTTGAATGGCAGGTCATTGAGTACAAATGGACCTTTGAGATAATCATAGACGCTAATGGTGAAATGTCACCGTTTATAAAGCTCGACTTGTCGCAAAGAAGTTTCCGCCAAGTTCAAGGAGTTGACTGTGATGAGATTGTCTCATCTGTAGCGATGCTAAAAGTCTATTAAAATTTTGTTAGCAGTTGCTGCATTTTTCGATTATGAAATCTGGCAGATGGATGACAAAACAAGGTTTCCGTAATGGTTTCTGTGAGGAAGAGTTGTATGTGATACAACCAGAAGGTTTTGTCAATCCTAAGGATGCTAATAATATGCAAACTCCAGCGATCCTTCTATGGACTGGAGCAAGCATGTCGGAGTTGGAATATATGCTTTGATGAGGTGATCAAAGTGTTTAAGTTTATACAAAGTTTATGAGAAACTTGTATTTGCAAGAAAGTGAGTGGGAGCACTATAGAATTTCTTATAAGAATATGTAGTTGACATATTATTGATCGGAAATGATGTAGAATTTCTGGAAGAGCATGAAGGGTTGTTTGAAAAGGTTTTTTTTTTCAAAGGAAGACCCAGATAAAGCTACTATTTTATTGAGCATCAAGATCTATAGGGATAGATCAATTCGCTTGATAAGTTTTTTCGACGAAGACATACCTTGACAAGTTTTTGAAGGAGTTCAAAATAGATGGGTCAAAGAAGGAGTTCTTGACTGTATTGTAAGGTGTGAAATTGAGTAAGACTCAATACCTGACCACGGTAGAAGATAAAGAAAAGATGAGTGTCATCTCCTATGCTTTAGCCATAGGCTCTATATAGTATGCCATGCTGTGTACCGCACCTGTGTGTGCCTTGCCATGAGTCTGTCAAGGGGTACAAGAGTAATCCAAGAGTGGATCACTGGACAATGGTCAAAGTTATCCTTAGTAACTTGAGAACTAAGGAAATATTTCTCGATTATGGAGGTGATAAAGAGTTCATCGTAAAGGGTTACGATGATGCAAGCTTTAACTCCAATCCGGATGACTCTTAGTAGAAATCTGGCTACGTATAGTGGAGCAGCCATTTGGAATAGCTCCAAGTGGAGCGTGGGAGCAGTATCTACAAATATGACATGGAAAGTTTGTAAGGTACACACGGATCTGAATGTCGCAGACCCGTTGACTAAAACCTCTTTCACGAGCAGGACATGAACAAACCCCAGAACTTATTGGGTGTTAATCACATGATGATATGATCACATGGTGATGTAAGTGTTAATCACATGGTGATGTGAACTAGATTATTGACTCTAGTGCAAGTGGGAGACTGTTGGAAATATGCCCTAGAGGCAATAATAAAATGGTTATTATTGTATTTCCTTGTTCATGATAATTGTCTATTGTTCATGCTATAATTGTGTTAACCGGAAACCATAATACATGTGTGAATACATAGACCACAACATGTCCCTAGTGAGCCTCTAGTTGACTAGCTCGTTGATCAATAGATGGTCACGGTTTCATGGCCATGGACATTGGATGTCGTTCATAACGGGATCACATCATTAGGAGAATGATGTGATGGACAAGACCCAATCCCAAGCATAGCACAAGATCGTGTAGTTCATTTGCTAAAGCTTTTCAATGTCAAGTATCGTTTCCTTAGACCATGAGATTGTGCAACTCCCGGATACCGTAGGAATGCTTTGGGTGTGCCAAACGTCACAACGTAACTGGGTGGCTATAAAGGTGCACTACGGGTATCTCTGAAAGTATCTGTTGGGTTGGCACGAATCGAGACTGGGATTTGTCACTCCGTGTGACGGAGAGGTATCTCTGGGCCCACTCGGTAAGACATCATCATAATGAGCTCAATGTGACTAAGGAGTTAGCCACGGGATGATGTATTACGGAACGAGTAAAGAGACTTGCCAGTAACGAGATTGAACAAGGTATGGGGATACCGACGATCGAATCTCGGGCAAGTATCATACCGATAGACAAAGAGAATTGAATACGGGATTGATTGAATCCCCGACATCGTGGTTCATCCGATGAGATCATCGTGGAGTACGTGGGAGCCAACATGGGTATCCAGATCCCGCTGTTGGTTATTGGCCGGAGAAGTGTCTCGGTCATGTCTACGTGTCTCCCGAACCCGTAGGGTCTACACACTTAAGGTTCGATGACGCTAGGGTTATAGGGAAATGGTATACATGATTACCGAAGGTTGTTCGGAGTCCCGGATGAGATCCCGGACGTCACGAGGAGCTCCGGAATGGTCCGGAGGTAAAGATTGATATATAGGAAGTCCAGTTTTGGTCACCGGAAAGTTTTCGGGCTCATCGATAGTGTACCGGGAGTGCCGGGAGGGTGCCGGAGGACCCCCGAGAGGGGTGTGACGACCAAAGGACCTCATGGGCCCTTAGAGGAGGTGTGCCAGCCCATATTGGGTCGGCCAAGACCATCTATGTGGGCCCATGTGGCTGGAGATAAGGAGATAAGGCAAAAGGGATTTAAAAGGAGGAGATCCACCTCCCTTGTGGGAGGTGGACTCTCCCTTTAATTCGGCCGGCCCTCTCCTCTTTGGAGTAGAGGCCAAGCCAGCCCTCCACGTCCCTCCTCCTATATATACTTGAGGTTTTGGATGTTTTGAGAGAGGATTTTGATCTCTCTCTCTCACGGCGAAGCCCTACCTCTCTTCTTCCTCCTCCGCAGCGCTTAGGCGAAGCCCTGTCGGAATACCGTGCTACTCCACCACCACCATGCCGTCGTGCTGCTGTTGGAGCCCTTCCCCAACCTCTCCTTCCTCCTTGCTGGATCAAGGTGTTGGAGACGTCACCGGGATGCACGTGTGTTGAACGCGGAGGTGCCGTCCGTTCGGCACTTGATCGGATCTACCGCGATCTGAATCGCTGCGAGTACGACTCCATCAACCGCGTTCTTGTAACGCTTCCGCTTAGCGATCTTCAAAGGTATGAAGATCCAATCTCTCCCCACTCGTTTGCTGGTTTCTCCATAGATAGATCTTGGTGACACGTAGGAAAATTTTGATTTACTACTACGTCTCCCAACATGATGATCATGAAGCTTCAGGATCAAGTTACTATCGAACATCGTAGGTCGACAAGGATGTGTACTGCTCCTAAGTGGTACGACAACCCTGTCTTGGAGGTCATGTTGTTGGACAACGATGAACCTACGAGCTATGGAGAAGCGATGATGGGCCCGGATTCCGACAAATGGTTGGAGACCATGAAATCCGAGATAGGATCCATGTATGAAAACCAAGTATAGACTTTGGTAGACTTGCTCGTTGGACGGCAGGTCGTTGAGTACAAATGGATCTTTAAAATGAAGACAGACGCTGATGGTAATTGTCACCATTTGTAAAGCTCGACTTTTTGCAAAGATGTTTGTGACAAGTTCAAGGAGTTGACTGCGATGAGACTTTCTCACTCGTAGCGAAGCTAAAAGTCTGTTGGTATTATGTTAGCAGTTGCTGCATTTTTCAATTATGAAATCTCGCAGATGGATGTCAAAACATCGTTTCCTTAACGATTTACTTGAGGACAGGTTGTATGTGATACAACCAGAAGGTTTTGTCAGTCCTAAGGATGCTAAAAGGTGTGCAAGCTTCGGTGATCCTTCTATGGACTGAAGCAAGCATCTCGGAGTTGGAATATACACTTTGATGAGGTGATCAAAGTTTTTGTAGTTTATACAAAGTTTACGAGAAACTTGTATTTGCAATAAAGTGAGTGGGAACACTATAGAGTTTCTGATAAGTATATGTGGTTGACATATTGTTGATCGGAAGTTATGTAGAATTTCTGGAAGGCATAAAAGGTTGTTTGAAAAGTGTTTTTCAAAGGAAGACCTGGATAAAGCTACCTAATTGTTGAGCATCAAAATCTATAGAGATAGATCAAGATGCTCGATGAGACTTTCAATGAGTGCATACCTTGACAAGATTTTGAAAGAGTTCAAAATGGATCAGTCAGAGAAAGAGTTCTCGCCTGATTTGTAAGGTGTGAAAGTTGAGTGAGACTCAAAGCTCGACAACGGCAGAAGAAAGAGAAAGGACGAATGTCGTCCCCTATGCCTTAGCCATAGGCTCTATATTATGCCATGCTGTGTACCGCACCTGTGTGTGCCTTGCCATGAGTCCGTCAGGGGGTACAAGAGTGAACCAGGAGTGGATCACTGGACAGCGGTCAAGATTATCCTCAGTAACAAAGAGATTGAGGAGATGTTTCTCGATTATGAAGGTGATAAAGAGTTCGTCGTAAGGAGTTACGTCGATACAAGATTTAACACTAATCCGGATGACTAGTAGTAACAATCTGGATACATATAGTGGAGCAGCCATTTGGAAGCAGTACCAAGTGGACTGTGGTAGGAGTGTTTACGGTTCTACATAGAGATTTGCAAAGTACACACGGATCTGAATATCGCAGACCCGTTGACTATAAAAGACCTCTCTCACATGCAAAGCAAGATCGAGCCCCAGAATTCATTGGGTGTTAGATTCATAACAATGCGAATCACATAGTGATGTGAACTAGATTATTGACTCTAGTGCAAGTGGGAGACTATTGGAAATATGCCCTAGAGGCAATAATAAATTAAGTTATTATCATATTTCCTTGTTCGTGATAATCGTTTATTATCCATGCTATAATTGTATTGATCGGAAACTCAAATACATGTGTGGATACATAGACAACACCATGTCCCTAGTATGCCTCTAGTAGACTAGCTCGTTGATCAAAAGATGGTTAAGGTTTCCTATCCATGGACATGAGATGTCATTTGATAACGGGATCACATCATTAGGAGAATGATGTGATGAAGAAGACCCAAACTACAAACGTAGCATATGATCGTGTCAGTTTATTGCTACTGTTTTCTGCATGTCAAGTATATGTTCCTATGACCATGAGATCATGCAACTCACGGATATCGGAGGAGTGCCTTGTGTGTATCAAACGTCGCAACGTAACTGGGTGACTATAAAGGTGCTCTACAGGTATCTCCGATGGTGTCTGTTGAGTTGGCATGGATCGAGACTGGGATTTGTTACTCCGTGTGACGGAGAGGTATCTCGGGGCCCACTCGGTAATGCAACATCACAATAAGCCTTGCAAGCAATGTGACTAATTATTAGTTGCGGGATCTTGTATTATGGAACGAGTAAAGATACTTGCCGGTAACGAGGTTGAACTAGGTATGGAGATACCGACGATCGAATCTCGGGCAAGTAACATACCGAAGAACAAAGGGAACGTTATACGGGATTAACTGAATCCTCGACATAGAGGTTCAACCGATAAAGATCTTCATAGAATATGTAGGAACCAATGTGGACATCCAGGTACCGCCATTGGTTATTGACCGTAGAGGTGTCTCGGTCATGTCTACATAGTTCTCGAACCCGCAGGGTCTGCACACTTAAGGTTCGGTGACGTTTCGGTACTGTAGAGTTATGTATGGTGGTGACCGAAGTTTGTTCGGAGTCCCGGATGAGGTCCCGGACGTCACGAGGAGCTCTGGAATGGTCCGGAGGTAAAGATTCATATATAGGAAGTCCCAGTTTGGTTTCCGGAAAAGTTTCGGGCTCATCGGTAGTGTACCGGGAGTGCCGGTAGTGTACCCGGAGTGCCGGTAGTGTACCGGGAGGCCTCCGGGAGGGGTATTTCGACCCCAAGAGGTCCATGGGCTGTGGGAGAATAATAACCAGCCCTTAGTGGGCTGGGAAAACAGCCACAAAGGCCCATGGCGCAGGAGAGAAAGTCCTAAAGCAAAAAGTGAAAAATCAGCCAATAGGAGGCAATCCTACTCCAACTAGGATTGGAGGTGAAGTAGGATTGCTCCCACCTCCTATTTCGGCCGACCCAAAGGCCTTGGCTGCCTCTCCTCTCCTCTCCTCCTATATATACTAGTGGATTGGGTGGTTTTTGGACGGAATTCCGGCCACGTGCTACCCGTTACACCGGTGCATAGTTTCTCCTCTAGATCGGTTTTCTGCAGCGCTTAGGCGAAGCCCTGCCGGAATTGCTCCACCACCATCACCGGAGCGCTGTCACGCTGCCGGTGAACTCTCTCTCCTATCCACCTCCTATTGCTGGATCAAGACGGTGGAGATCGTCATCAAGCTGCACGTGTGCTGAACGCGGAGGTGCCGTCCGTTCGGCGCTAGATCGGAAGGACCGTGATCGAGATCGCGAGACGGTTCGTGATGAGATCGCGGAACGGATCGTGATGAGTTTGCAGGACAGATCGTGATCAAGATCGTGAGACGGATCATGATGAGTTCACGGGACGGATCATGATGTGTTCGCGGGACGGTTCGTGATTGGATCGCGGGACGCTCGGCGATTTGGATCGCGAAGAAGTTAGACTACACCAACCGCGTTTCTTAACGCTTCCCGCTTAGCGATCTACAAGGGTACGTAGATCCACTCTCCCTCTCGTAGATGCTCATCACCATGGATAGGTTTGCGTGTGCGTAGGAAAAATTTTGTTTCCCATGCGACGTTCCCCAACAACCTCTCCGTCAAACGGAGTGACAAATCCCAATATCGATTCGTGCCAATCCAACAGACACTTTCGGAGATAGCCGTAGTGCACCTTTATAGCCACCTAGTTACATTGCGATGTTTGGCACACCCAAAGCATTCCTACGGTATCCGGGAGTTGCACAATCTCATTGTCTAAGGAAATGATACTTGACATTGGAAAAGCTTTAGCAGACGAACTACATGATCTTCTGCTATGCTTAGAATTGGGTCTTGTCCATCACATCATTCTCCTAATGATCTGATCCCGTTATCAATGACATCCAATGTCCATGGTCATGAAACCGTGACCATCTATTGATCAACGAGCTAGCCAACTAGAGGCTCACTAGGGACATGTTGTGGTCTACGTATTCACACATGCATTACAGTTTCCGGTTAACACAATTATAGCATGAATAATAGACAATTATCATGAACAAGGAAATACAATAATAACCATTTTATTATTGCCCCTAGGGCATATTTCCAACAGTCTCCTACTTGCACTAGAGTAAATAATCTAGTTACATTGTGATGAATCAAACACCCATAGCATTCTGGTGTTGATCATGTTTTGCTCGTGAGAGAGGTTTAGTTAACGGATCTGCGACATTCAGATCCGTATGTACTTTACAAATATCTATATCTCCCTCCTGAATGTAATCATGGATGAATTTGAAGCGGCGCTTGATGTGTCTTGTCTTCTTGTGAAACCTGGGCTCCTTCGCAAGGGTAATAGCTCCAGTGTTGTCACAGAATAGAGTCATCGAGCCCGACGCATTGGGAATTACTCCTAGGTCAGTGATGAACTCCTTCATCCAGACTCCTTCCTTTGCTGCTTTCGAAGCAGCTATGTACTCCGCTTCACATGTAGATGCCACCACGACGGTTTGCTTGCTGTTGCACCAGCTGACTACCCCTCCGTCCAAAATATACACGTATGTGGTTTGTGACTTCGAGTCATTCGGATCTATGTCGAAGCTAGCATCAACGTAACCCTTTACGACGAGACCTTCGGCACCTCCATATACGAGAAACATGTCCTTTGTCCTTTTCAGGTACTTTAGGATATTCTTGACCGCTGTCCAGTGTTCCGCTCCGGGATCACTTTGGTACCTCCCTACCATACTTATGGCAAGGTTCACATCAGGTCTGGTACACAGCATGGCATACATAATAGAGCCTATGGCTGAGCATAGGGGATGACACTCATCTCTTCTATATCCTTTGCCGTGGTCAGTCATTGAGCCGTACTCAATCTCACACCCCGTAACACAGGCAAGAACCCCTTCTTGGACTGATCCATATTGAACTTCTTCAATATCTTGTCAAGGTATGTGCTTTGTGAAAGACCAACGAGGCGTCTTGATCTATCTCTATAGATCTTGATGCCTAATATGTAAGCAGCTTCTCCAAGGTCCTTCACTGAAAAACACTTATTCAAGTAGGCCTTTACACTTTCCAAGAGTTCTATATCATTTCCCATCAACAATATGTCATCCACATATAATATGAGAAATGCTACAGAGCTCCCACTCACTTTCTTATAAATATAGGGTTCTCCATAAACCTGTATAAATCCAAACGCTTTAATCACCTCATTAAAGCGAATGTTCTAACTCCGAGATGGTTGCACCAGCGCATAGCGCGCTGGAGCTTGCGTACCTTGTTAGCATCTTTAGGATCGACAAAACTTTCCGGCTGCATCATATACAATTCTTCCTTAAGGAAACCATTAAGGAATGCCGTTTTGACGTCCATTTGCCAGATCTCACAATAATAAAATGCAGCAATTGCTAACATGATTTGGACGGACTTCAGAATTGCTATGGGTGAGAAAGTCTCATCGTAGTCAACTCCTTGAACTTGTCGATAACCTTTAGCGACAAGCCGAGCCTTATAGATGGTCACATTACCATCCGCGTCAGTCTTTTTCTTAAAGATCCGTTTATTTTCAATGGCTCACTTATCATCAGGCAAGTCCACCAAAGTCCATACTTTGTTCTCATACATGGATCCTATCTTGGATTTCATGGCTTCAAGCCATTTGTTGGAATCCGGGCCCGCCATCGCTTCTTCATAGTTTGAAGGTTCACCGTTGTCTAACAACATGATCTCTAGGATAGGGTTGTCGTACCACTCTGGTGCGGAACGTGTCCTAGTGGACCTTCGACGTTCAATAGTAACTTGATCTGAAGTTTCATGATCATCATCATTAACTTCCTCTCCCGTTGGTGTAGGCTCCATAGAAACAACTTCCTGTGCTGCGCTACTCTCCGGTTTGAGTGGAGGTACAATTACCTCATCAAGTTCTATTTTCCTCCCACTTACTTCTTTCGAGAGAAACTCTTTCTCGAGAAAGGATCCATTCTTGGCAACAAAGACTTTGCCTTCGGATCTGAGGTAGAAGGTATACCCAATAGTCTCTTTGGGATATCCTATGAAGACGCACCTTTCCGCTTTGGGTTCGAGCTTCTCAGGTAGAAGTTTCTTCAGATAAGCATCGCACCCCCAAACTTTTAGAAACGACATCTTAGATTTCTTTCCAAACCATAATTCATACGGTGTCATCTCAACGGATTTTGACGGTGCCCTATTTAAAGTGAATGCGGCAGTCTCTAATGCATATCCCCAAAATGATAGCGGTAAGTTGGTAAGAGACATCATAGATCGCACCATATCCAATAGAGTACAATTACGACATTTAGACACACTATTTCGCTGAGGTGTGCCAGGCAGCGTGAGTTGTGAAACAATTCCACATTTCCTTAGGTGCGTGCCAAACTCATGACTTAAATATTCTCCGCCATGATCAGATCATAGACACTTTATTTTCCTGTCACGTTGATCCTCTATCTCACTCTGAAATTCCTTGAACCTTTCAAAGGTTTCAGACTTATGTTTCATTAAGTAGACATACCCATATCTACTTAAGTCATCAGTGAGGGTGAGAACATAACGGTAGCCACCGCGAGCCTCGACGCTCATTGGCCGCATACATCGATATGTATTATTTCCAACAAGTCAGCTGCTCGCTCCATTGTTCCGGAGAACGGATTCTTGGTTATCTTGCCCATGAGGCATGGTTCACACATGTCAAATGATTCGTAATCAAGAGACTCCAAAAGTCCATCAGCATGGAGCTTCTTCATGCGTTTGACACCAATATGACCAAGGCGGCAGTGCCACATGTAAAGGACTATCGTTATCAACCTTACACTTTTTGACGCTCACACTATGAACATGTGTAACATCACATTCGAGATTCATCGAAAATAAACCATTGACCAGCAGGGCATGACCATAAAACATTTCTCTCATATAAATAGAACAACCATTATTCTCAGATTTAAATGAGTAGCCATCTCGCATCAAACGAGATCCAGATACAATCTTCATGCTCAAAGCTGGTACTAAATAACAATTATTGAGGTTAAAAACTAATCCCGAAGGTAGATGTAGAGGTAGCGTGCCGACGGCGATCACATAGAACTTGGAACCATTCCCGACGCGCATCGTCACCTCGTCCTTTGCCAGCCTCCGCTTATTCCGTAGATCCTGCTTGGAGTTACAAATGTGAGCAACTGCACTGGTATCAAATACCCAGGAGCTACTATGAGCGCTGGTTAGGTAAACATCAATAACAATTATATCACATATACCTTTAATGTTGCCGGCCTTCTTATCCGCTAAGTACTTGGGGCAGTTGCGCTTCCGGTGACCGGTACCCTTGCAATAAAAGCACTTAGTCTCAGGCTGGGTCCATTCTTGTTCTTCTTCCCGGCAACTTGCTTACCGGGCACGGCAACAACTTTGCCGTCCTTCTTGAAGTTCTTCTTACCCTTGCCTTTCTTGAAACTAGTGGTCTTATTCACCATCAACACTTGATGCTCCTTTTTGAAATCGACCTCCGCTGATTTCAGCATCGAGTACAACTCAGGAATGGACTTCTCCATACCCTGCATGTTGTAGTTCATCACAAAGCTCTTGTAGCTAGGTGGAAGCGATTGGAGGATTCTGTCAATGACCGAGTCATCCGGGAGATTAACTCCCAGCTGAGTCAAGCGGTTGTGCAACCCAGACATTTTGACTATGTGCTCACTGACAGAACTATTCTCCTCCATCTTATAGTTGAAGAACTTGTCGGAGACGTCATATCTCTCGACCCGGGCATGAGCTTGGAAAACCAGTTTCAGCTCTTGGAACATCTCATATGCTCCGTGTAGCTCAAAACGCTTTTGGAGCCCCGGTTCTAAACTGTAAAGCATGCCGCACTGAACCAGGGAGTAATCATCACAGCGTGAGTGCCAAGAGTTTGTAACGTCTTGCTCTGCTAGGAAAATGGGTGGGTCACCTAGCGGTGCATCAAGGACATACAATCTCTTGGAAGCTATGAGGATAATCCTCAAGCTACGGACCCAGTCCGCATAGTTGCTTCCATCATCTTTCAGCTTGGTTTTCTCTAGGAACGCGTTGAAGTTGAGGGTGACATTCGCGTTGGCCATTGGACCTACAATATAGATTGTAAAGACAATTTTTAGACTAAGTTCATGATACTTAAGTTCACATAATCAAATTATTTAATGAACTCCCACTTAGATAGACAGTTCTCTAGTCATCCAAGTGACACATGATCCACGTCGACTAGCCCATGTCCGATCATCACGTGAGATGGACTAGTCATCCATGACGAACATCTCCATATTAATCGTATCTTCTATACGACTCATGTTTGACCTTTCGGTCTTCCGTGTTCCGAGGCCATGTCTGTACATGCTAGACTCGTCAAGTCAACCTAAGTGTATCGCGTGTGTAAATCAGGATTACACCCGTCGTATGCGAACGTTAGAACATATCACACCCGATCATCACGTGGTGCTTCAGAACAACGATCCTTAGCAATGGTGCACAGTTAGGGTGAACACATTTCTTGAAATTTTATTGAGAGATCATCTTATTTACTACCGTCGTTCCAAGAAAATAAGATGTAAACATGATAAACATCACATGCAATCAATATAGTGACATAATATGGCCAATATCATCTTGCTCCTTTGATCTCCATCTTCGGGGCACCATGATCATCACTGTCACCAGCACGACACCATGATCTCCATCATCATGATCTCCATCATCGTGTCTTCATGAGGTTGTCTTGCCAAATATTACTTCTACTACTAAGGCTAACGATTAGCAATAAAGTAAAGTAATTACATGGCGTTTATGATTGACACATAGGTCATACAATAAAATAAGACAACTCCTATGGCTCCTGCCGGTTGTCATACTCATCGACATGCAAGTCGTGAATCCTATTACAACAACATGATCAATCTCATACATCACAATGCATCACATCACATCCTTTGGCCATATCACATCACAAGGCATATGCTGAAAAACAAGTTAGATGTCCTCTAATTTGTAGTTGCAAGTTTTTACGTGGCCGCTATAGGTTTCTAGCAAGAACGTTTCTTACCAACGCCAAAACCACAACGTGATATGCCAATTTCTATTTACCCTTCATAAGAACCCTTTTCATCGAATCCAATCCGACTAAGGTGGGAGAGACAGACACCCGCTAGCCACCTTATGCAACAAGTGCATGTCGGGCGGTGGAACCAGTCTCACGTAAGCGTACGTGTAAAGTCGGTCCGGGCCGCTTCATCCCACAATACCGCCGAATCAAGATAATACTAGTAGTGGTAAGAAAATTAACAAGGTCGACACCCACAACCACTTTGGGTTCTACTCGTGCATAGATTCTACGCATAGACCTAGCTCATGATGCCACTGTTGGGAGACGTAGTAGTAAATCAAAAAAATTCCTACGTGTTCACCAAGATCTATCTATGGAGAAACCAGCAACGAGTAAGGGGAGAGTGCATCTTCATACCTTTGAAGATTGCTAAGCGGAAGCGTTACAAGAACACGGTTGGTGGAGTCGTACTCGTAGCAATTCAGATCACGATGGACTCCGATCTTAGCGCCGAACAACAGCGCCTCCGCGTTCAACACACGTGCAGCCCGTTGACGTCTCCTACGCCTTGATCCAGCAAGGAGGAAGGAAGGGTTGAGGGAGAGCTCCGGCAGCATGACGGCGTGGTGACGGTGGAGCTGCGTGGTACTCCGGCAGGGTTTCACCAAGCGCTATGGAGAACGAGGAAGAGGAAGGGTAGGGCTGCACCGAGGGAGGAAGAAACTTGTGTGTCTGGCAGCCCCCAAACCCCCACTATATATAGGAGGAGGAGGAGGAGGAGGGTGTGCACCCCTAGGGTTTCCACCCTAGGGGTGACGGCAGCCCTAGATGGCCTTTGGCCGGCGGCCAAGAGAGGGAGAGGGGAGGGTGGCGCCCTAGGTGGGCCTAAGGCCCATATGGACCTAGGGTTTGGCCCCTCTCCTCCCTTGCTGCGCCTTGGGCCAGGGTGGAGGGCACACCAGCCCACTCCAGGGCTGGTCCCCTCCCACTCTCGACCCATGCAGCCCTCTAGGGCCGATGGCCCCTCCCGGTGGACCCCCGGAACCCTTCTGGTGGTCCCGGTACATTACCGGTGATGCCCGAAACATTTCCGGTAACCAAAACCTCACTTCCTATATATCAATCTTTGTCTCCGGACCATTCCGGAACTCCTCGTGATGTCCGGGATCTCATCCGGGACTCCGAACAACCTTCGGTAACCACGTACACTATTTCCCTATAACCCTAGCATCATCGAACCTTAAGTGTGTAGACCCTACGAGTTCGGGAGACACGTAGACATGACCGAGACACCTCTCCGATCAATAACCAACAGCGGGATCTGGATACCCATGTTGGCTCCCACATGCTTCACGATGATCTCATCGGATGAACCACGATGCCGGGGATTCAATCAATCCCGTATACAATTCCCTTTGTCTACCGGTATGATACTTGCCCGAGATTCGATCGTCGGTATCCCTATACCTTGTTCAATCTTGTTACCGGCAAGTCTCTTTACTCGTTCCGCAACACATCATCCGTGGCTAACTCCTTAGTCACATTGAGCTCATTATGATGATGTCTTACCGAGTGGGCCTAGAGATACCTCTCCGTCAACAGAGTGACAAATCCCAGTCTCGATTTGTGCCAACCCAACAGACACTTTCGGAGATACCCGTAGTGCACCTTTATAGCCACCCAGTTACGTTGCGATGTTTGGCACACCCAAAGCATTCCTACGATATCCGGGAGTTGCACAATCTCATGGTCTAAGGAAATGATACTTGACATTGGAAAAGCTTTAGCAGACGAACTACACGATCTTGTGCTATGCTTAGGATTGGGTCTTTTCCATCACATCATTCTCCTAATGATGTGATCCCGTTATCAATGACATCCAATGTCCATGGTCATGAAACCGTGACCATCTATTGATCAATGAGCTAGCCAACTAGAGGCTCACTAGGGACATGTTGTGGTATATGTATTCACACATGCATTACGGTTTCCGGTTAACACAATTATAGCATGAACAATAGACAATTATCATGAACAAGAAAATACAATAATAACCATTTTATTATTGCCTCTAGGGCATATTTCCAACAGTTTTTCGTTGGTCGTCGGTGACGCGATATCGAGGAGTCCCTGACGATCGTCGATGAGGGAGAGTACCCCCCGACAATTGTCGGTGAGGGAGAGTACCCCCGGCGATCGTCGGTGAGGGAGAGTACCCCCCGACGATCGCCGGTGAGGGGGAGTCCCTGACAATATCGAGGAGTGCCCGATGTTATCGAGGAGTCCCCGACAATCGTCGGTGACATGATATGATGTTTAATTAGATGGTTAAATGTTTACTTGCATAACATAGTCGTTGAGTCAGCGATGCATCCTTGTCGTCGACTCGGTGGCAACCACCTGCTAGAGACTATTGATTAATGCCTTGTATTGATTTCCATATCTCATGTTTGTATATTGCCATGTCGTAATATTTGCAGAAACTATGGATCACAGAGACATAGAACAGGAAGACTTGTTGGGGGATATAATCCGCGCCGGGTATAATCCCTTGGCATATCTCAATGACACCAATGGTAAGGAAGGAGAGGATGGCTCCGGTGATCCAACAATGGAGGAGGCAAGAGATAATGATGGCTCTGATGACCGAATGGTGGGGGAAGGGGATCATGATCGCGGCTCCAGTGATCGAATGGTGAAGGAAAGAGATGATGATCACGGCTCCGGTGACCGAGCGGAGGAGGGATCCTCAACTGTTGCAAAGTCCAGCAAGGTAAGGAGACGAGGCCCAAAGAAAAGGTTGCGCCAGGATGAAACGTTCACGATCACAGAAGTCGTGAACGATGGCCAACCGATTGCTCCCAAGCAGATCAAAGACGCATTTGTACATCAGTGTGGAGTTGTTGTTAGGGACTACGTCTTGATCGCCACCCGACAATGGAATAAGAATAATAAGGACCCCAGAGTTTCTTATGTCCATGATAGACTGAAAGATGATCTTTGGACCGAGCTGATGAGAAATTTCAGCTTACCGCAAGAGTAGGATCCGAATAACCTAGTTATAGAGCGAAAGGTCAAGTCGTGGGCTCTTAAGAAGATAGCAGAATTATTCAGGAACTAGAAGAAAGAGTTGAACACAAAGTTTGTCGAGAAAGATAAGACTCCGGAGTTCGCCGGTCGATATGAGAAGATAAGAGATCAATGGCCCGAATTTGTGGCCTACAAGAAATCGGAGAAGAGAAAGAAAATGTCACTGAGAAACAAGAAAAATGCTGCAGCGAAGCAGTATCACCATCACACGGGGTCAGGTGGCTACTACAAAGCCCGACCGTTGTGGGACAAAGCTGAGCAGGACCTACTTGCTAAGAATGTCCACCTAGAGACATTGCACTGGCCAGATCGTTCAAGGACTTGGGTTCTTCGGGGTTAGGGGAACTATGGACCCAGAAGCAGGGAGGTGTGTCTGGACAAGAGCTCAACTTGCAATACCCATCACAAAGCTTCACACAGCAATCAAGGCAGCACGGGAAGGGACATTCATTCCCGATAGAGAAAAGGACGAGCTGACAAAGGCCCTCGGGAATCCTGAACACCCTGGACGAACACGAGGTACATCAGGCTCCGTTCCGTGGAAGCATGGGTTTCCCAACAGCGGTGGTTATAGGAGCCGAGAGAGACAGAGGAAACTGTAAGCAAGCGAAATGCAGAAGCTCAGTGCAAGATTAGCAAAACTAGAGGAACTTGAGAGCCAGCGAGCTACCGGCCAACCGTCTGAGCGACACGAAGATCCTTCCTTCGACGCTACCCCACCATCTCAGTGGAGAAGCAACATGGCTTCCACGGAGCTCGTTCAGCCTGATTTCATGGCTCCTCGCTACCCTGTGGATAGTATCATGGAGGCTCAACATTGCGATGTAATGATGAGATGCCAGAACTCGACCTTCAAGGTGGCGGTCGGCTCTGTTCTACCTCCTCGAGCCGAGGGAACTTTCCATTGCCGTACGATTCCACATGGCTATGCTGTTGTGACGGTGGATGAAATAATGGATGGATATGAGGGGCTCGAGCTTGATAACCCTACAGGTGAAAAGGATATTGTTCTTCTGGAAAATGCTACGAGGAGTACATGTCTATAGAGAAAGGAGTACATCAAGCTTCCAAACTAGAAGCCTCAGGAGATTGAGCCTCCTCCGGAGCGTTAGGGCACTCTGCCTCCTCCTCCTCCTTTGGCGTGTGAGGCCACTCTGCCTCCTCCTTCACCTCCTCCGATGCATGAGGCCACTCCACCTCCTCCTTCGCCTCCTCTGGCGCGTGAGGCCACTCCTCCTCCTCCTCCGCCTCCTCCGGCGCGTGAGGCCACTCCGCCTCCTCTGGCGCGTCAGGACACTCGGCCTCCTCTAGCACGTTAGGCCACCCCGCCTCCTCCTCCTCCAGCACATTAGGCCACTCTGCCTCCTCTGACGCATCAGCCATGATGGAAGAGAGACGCCGCCGCCGCTCCGGCGGCTAGCAGTACAATAGGCGGGAAGAAATTCGAATTTGGTCCAAGCCTCAATCCTCTTCCAAAGTTAACATACGAGAGGACTGACAAACAAAATGCTGACATCAGTAAATCCGAAGTAAAGGCCCATTTTGCACGGAAACATCCACCTCCGAAGGAAATAGTAGATCCGGTGAAAGCGATCGCACTTTGGATGCCCTGAAGCGACCATCACTGCCTCCGCTGTTATCAAACTATGACCGTTGTATTATAAAGACATATAATGAAGCACATCAGTCAGGAAGTACTTCTAGTGCTGCAAGAGTGAAAGAACAAAGAAGTGGGAAAACAATTCTCCATCTCGTCAAACAGGAGAAGCAATCGTGCCCCCCCCCCGCTCAAGGTGTCTAGCGATATCGCTAATCATCCGGTGCTACTGCCTGGTACCAAACCTGGTGATTACTTGGGGGATGATGTAATCTTTGAAATGACTGAGGTAACAGTAAAAAATAAATAAATACATGCATGGGAAGCCTCTCGTCAAACCTGATCATCCTCATCTAACAATGATGATGTACAATTTGCATGAGTGGTACATGAAAACCTGCAGGGAGTCTAGGAGAGACACTATGTATGTTAGAGTTAAACCAGAGCACGAATTCATTGGACTCAACATGATGCCTATTGAATTTGTGGACTTATTTCAGTTATACAATCAACTGGCCCTCGACAAACAACTCATGACTTGCTACTGTCTGTAAGTATTACTTCTATAGTTAAGTCTCTAACTCAGCTTGTTCATTGCATGTATATATAATTATCCTCACTATATTATGCAGATTGAAGATCGTTGAATGCAAAAAAGCAGGAATCTTCGACATTGGGTTCATTAGCCCAGATGACATAAATGAATGGATGGTACGAAATGAAATCAAAGAGACCGTGGAGAACTTGCTAAAGTCGTTCCTTATACATCAAAACAAAAGGGAAATATTCTTTCCTTACAACTTCAAGTGAGTGTTGTTGTCTTCTCTGTATATTTGGTTTTGCTTACTCAAGGTTAAGTAATGTAATTGATGAGTTATATATGTGTGCGCAATTACCACTTTATTCTCCTATCCATTAAGCTTGACGGGGCATTAGTAACTGTCTTAAACTCGAGATGTAAAGATCCCGAGGATTATGCGGACATGACTGCAATGCTCAAGAAGTAAGTTCAGTTAATATCAGGACCATATCGGCATGCAACTTTCGTTAATTTCCTGATATCAGGTAATTATTTTCTTTGCCTGGTAGGGTTTGGAAAAAGTTCACCCGAAAGGTTCCCGGTCTAAACAAAGAGTTGCAATTTACATGCCCCAAAGTAAGTAGTACTAGCTAGTTCCGCGCATATCTAATTGATTCAAATTTTCATCAATATATCATTACCATAATTGCTTATCAGTTTCATTGAACTCTATTCTCGTAAAGTGCTTGTACCAGGAATCAGGGACTGTTTTATGTCGATACTACGTATGTGAGTTTATTCGCCACTCGACCTGTGAGCAAGGCTTCTCCGACAAACAATTTGAAGTACATAAATAATATTCACAATTTTATTTTATATATTACCATCAATTGTGTTGAGTTTTATTCATATATATGCATGTATTGACCCCCCTTCTTTAAAGTAGACTTGGCAGATGAGGGATGAACTCCTACCATACGATCGCATACGAGCAGTTCAAGAGGAATTGGCAGGATTCTTTCTTGACCATGTCATACCTAAAGATGGAGAATACTATATGGATTTGTGATTGGATCTTAGGTAGATGATGTTAGGGATTGTAAAAGATGTTATATTGTATATATGTAGTAGCATCGGATAGATATACGAAAACTTGTTGTTCGGTGAAGCACGGAGAAAGAGATGTCACTTCTCTCTATATATGTTCAGCATGACGATCTTGCGTAATTAATGGTTTCCTTCATTTGCTCATTAGCTAGCGTTGACCAAGCGTGGAGAAAGAGAGGTCACTTCTTTCTATTAGCTAGCTAACACAATATGAAACCCCTAAATTAACCCTCCAAAACCACTAAACCCCCTTCCAAAAAAACCCAGCGCCTGCGAGCTGCTGACGCGTGGCTGCCTTTTGGTCCCGGTTTGTGTTACCAATCGGGACTAAAGGTCCTCCTGTCTGGGTGCCCCCCAGCGGCCACGTGGAGTCCCTTTGGTCCCGGTTCGTAAGAGAACCGGGACTAAAGGTTTTGGGTATTAGTCCCGCTTGGTTTGTCCCAGTTCTAGAACCGGGATTAAAGGCCCTCTAGAACCAGGACTAGTTCCCTGTTTTCTACTAGTGTTATGCGATGTTCATGGCAATGATCATGTGTATATAGGCATCACGTCCAAGACAAATAGGCCGTCTCCTGCCTGCACCTATTTCTATTACTCCACTTCAAAAGCGCTTCTATACTTGCGTCTCTACGTATTAAGTGCATGACAAACATAGTAATGCATGGAGAACGATGACATGATGTAGACAAACTAAACACAAGCAATACGAATAAACCCCATCATTTTATCATCAATGGCAACAACACAAAGACGCAACTTGTCACCTTCTGCCACTGGGATATAGAAACTCGTCAGGTTGAACCCACTACAACGCACCTCTCTCACTGAAGAAAGATCAATCTACTTGGCCAAAGAAAATCAATAGATCGGAGAGAATTACGAAGCTATATTGGTCATGGAATTAAGAATCATAATAATTACAGAGAAGACTCAAATACTTTTCATGAATAGTCTGAACCTAAACCCACAATTAATCGGATCCCAACAAACACACTACACAAAAGAGTTGCATCACATCGGTCAAAGAAAAGATGTGATGACCATTGTATTGAATATCAAAAGGTAGAGAGAGAGCCATATATGTACTAAATATGAACCCGTAGGTCTCTGGTGAACTACTAACACATCATTATGAGGATAGAAAGGTTGATGAAGAGGCCCTCCATGATCGATCCCCCTTTAGCAGGGTGCCAGAATGGAGCTCGTCACGGCGGAACAAAGACTTGTTGCGGCGGAAAAGTTGTTTTGGGATTCCCTCTAGGGTTTTTGGAATATATGTGAATTTATAGGCCAGAGAACGGGGTCAGTAGACCTACCAGGGTGGCACAACCCATTAGGGCGCGGCCACCCCCCCAGGGCGCGCCCTATTGACTTGTGGCTCCCTCGTGCGGCCTCCGGTCTCCTTCCAAAGCTTCCAGGTCTTCCTTTGGTCCAAAGAAATCATAAAAAAATTCGGGGCAATTGGACTTTGTTTGGTACTGTAAACCTGAAAAGTAAAAAAACACTCAGAAAACAGCAGCTTGCACTGGGCACTGGGTCAATATGTTAGTGCTAAAAAATAATATAAAATGGTAAATAATTACTCAAAAGTATCCTAGAATGATAATATAATAGCATGGAACAATAAAAAATTATAGATACGTTGGAGATGTATCACATGGCCGACTCTAGCATCTTCGTAGTCTCATCTGATCACTAGACGGGGTATGTCGAATATAAAGGCAACATGAGCACCAACCAAGTAATTAAGGTTACAAAAAATGTATGAGCATTGCAAACATCCATATATCCAACCATTAATTAATTGTTTATGATTTGAAATCCTTGTCAGGCATACGTACAAGGTCCGCCTTCTCCAGCACCCATTGTGCAGCAGATATGTGACACGGACATGCTCAATCACTAGCTGGTCGCGTCACATAAGAGTACAATCAAGTCCCTTTACGAGTTGAATGACTCCCTGAAGAAGGAAATGGATAATATTATCGATTACAATGCTATTGTCTATGATAAGATTTTCACTCTCGAAGGCCAGATCGCATCGTTGAACCTTGACATAAGTGAGATCAAGAAGGAAATACTAGTCCTGAAGTCTGAGAGGACTCAACTAATGACGGAGAAATCCCATTACATCATGGAGGGGCATATGCATAGGAATAAGCTTTGTGAGATAAAGTTAGTCCTTAGATGAGGCTAGGTAGTGTCGAGAGGGGCAGATCGATACATTGTGAACTTGGTACTTTCTTTTGTGAATTGGTGAAATGTTTAGTTTCTGAAGTTGGTAGTATCTTTCGTGAATTACTGAAACATTTAGTTTGTGAAGTTTTCACTAAATACCGGTGTATTTTTTATTATCTAAATATGATAGTGTCAACGTGCAACTCTGTCCAACGCCATAGGTATTCAAAATAATGTTGGCGTCGTCTCCAACGCCACCACTAAATTCTACAGTGGTGCCACATTGGTGGTGTCGGGTGTCCACGCCATCGAGTCCCTTTTTGCCACGCCATAGCTAGGCTTTTCTGCACAAGTGCCTAGTTCAATCTCGTTACCGGGAAGTCTCTTTACTCATTCCTTAATACAAGATCCCGTGACTAAACTAATTATCCAAATTTCTTGCAAGCTCTTTATGATGTTGTATTACCAGAGGGCTCAGGGATACGTCTCCGACATACAAAGTGACAAATCCTAGTGTCGATCCATGCGAACCCAACAGAGAACTTCGGAGATACATGTAGAGCACCTTTATGATCACCCAGTTATGAAGTGATGTTTGATAGCACACAAGGTATTCCTCCAGTGTCAGTGAGTTGCATGATCTCATGGTCTAAGAAACACATACTTGACATGCAGAAAGTTGTAGCAATAAACTGAAGTAATACGATCATATGCTAAGCTTACAGTTGGGTCTTGTACACCACATCATTCTCCTAATGATGTGATCCCGTTATCAAATGACAACTCGTGTCTATGGTTAGGAAACATTTACCATCTTTGATCAATAAGCTAGTCTAGTAGAGGCTCACTAGGGACATGGTGTTGTTTATGTATCCACACATGTATCTAAATTTTTGGTCAATACAATTCTAGCATGGATAATAAACGTTTATCATGAATAAGGAAATATGATAATAACACATTTATTATTGCCTCCAGGACATATTTCCAATAGGATCCCCTTCATCCTTCATCATAATGCATTAGAAAACATATGTGTTCCCTTAATATACATGTGCACTCATACAAAATCCACAAAGGATATCATAGAAATTACTACCTATGTTTTTGTATACAAGGCCACTTCATATTTTTATGTCTAACTCTGACCATTGATTGTACCAACAAAATGTGAGTTATGCCACAAAAAGTGTGTCATTGCATGCAAATTTCAAAGAACTTTACAATGATATATTTTTATGGCATATAACCCATATTTTGTTGACCAAAATTATAAGTCAAAGCTTGACATGAAAAACGAAGTGCCTTATACCAAATAGAGGGAGTAATGTAAATATGTGCAACCAAACTTCATACTATTTCGTCGATGCCATCAAACAAATAACTACTAAAATATAGAGGTAAAGATGAAATAAATAGTGGGGAAATAATTCATAACACAATCATGTGTGCCTAAGTATTAAGAGGCTTTGTGATGGAGAAGCCCAAATATAAAGGAAGAAGATGGTTGTCGAGATGGCGATGATCACAATGCCCCTAGAGGAATGCTCACACAATCAGAGGAGAGGGGGAAGATGCCCCTCCTCCTTGTTTCTTGATGCTGAAATATGATCCCTTAACTCAATTTTATTGATTCCAGAAAGACCTTAAACTCCAAAAAATCTGATGAGAATTTGATGGCATCATCTATTTCTTAGTCCTTCATCTAATCTTCTCGTTCTATCTAGTTTATCTTCTAGTGTGATAATATTTTGTAGATTTATTTGTGCTTATATTTATTTACTATTGTGATGTACCAAGAGTTTTCAAGTTTCAAAAGAAATTTGAAATATCCTATTCACCCACCCTCTACTCGATATACTCTCAATACTATAGAACATACCGCCAACACATTGACGCCTCACACATCGTTATTTGAAGCTGTGAAACCTCCTAGGAGCCCACCCACGGTGACCTAGACACGCCACTACATCTACTAGACCTGCACAAACTGGCAGCCCACACCCTCACATCGACGCCACATATCACTAGATTAGTAAAGTGAGTGCTACTAGGACTAAAGAGCAAAAGATATACCTACACTTTATTCATTTCTCCCCCTGTTCCTAAATATATGATTTTTTTGGCAGTTCAGTTTTGAACTGTCAAAACGTCATATATTTAGGAATGGAGGGAGTACTTATCAAATTAGTGCACCATGTATCCACGCGCGGAAAGTGTGTCAGAAAATGGATGTATATATCTTCAACTCTATCTTTCTTCGGCTCTTACATCTCATGCGCGCCGAAAGTGTGTCGGGAAAAGGATATGCATAACTTCAACTCTATCTTTCTTAGGATCTTATGTATACTATGACTTGTGATGTCATGCCCTATAACTTAGAGAAGGCGGTCGATAGGATTTGACCCATAGTTTCCTATTATTCCAAATAACGCAGTCCCTATCTATCTATAGTGCGGCATACATCTTTAGGCACCAATCCTACTTAAATGCGGGGCATGGATATTGTACCAACCAAAAATTGATACTACTCAGTGTGACCATCCTATAAAGCACCACTTTCTCGCCCGCACAAAGAAAGAAGCATTGACCCCTATGATCTAAGAGGGCTCACATAGTACTATCTGCTATGCTTTTCATAGTTATGAAGGGCATTCTTCCTTTGAAAATTCGTAGGCGTACTATGCATAACTTGAAATTATGAGTCTTGTATTTTTATTTTCAAAAATCATAGCCTGTTTTTGTAGTATATGCTGGCACCAAAGAAGGATTGTTGTTTTTCCTTGTTGGCGAGATTCCCAAACTTATTTTCTTTTCCTACATACCATGTATGTTTGAACATTTTTTCCTTGGTCTTGCACGTCATGGGGTCTTTAATGGTAGATAACCAATTATGTTTGCGAAGTACACACAATAGGTCATTTCTTGTATGTTTTCAAGTATACATCAGTGCATATTTGTGTTATTTTTATTCAGGTATATTATGTTAGAGTATTGATGGAAAAAATTGTCTATCTGAAGACAAATGACAACTGAAGTTTCATGTTTTATTTGTCTCCGGAGTTTTTTACACATGAATGTTCATAACAAGAACTTGAAAAAACTTTTGGAATATTTCTCTTACATTAAAGAAAAATTATCCTAAAATGACTCACTTAATCAACACTTTCCCTCTTGTAAAGTGGAAGATCTTTTAACTTGATTGACTAAAGTAGAATATATTTTCCTGTTCATTAGAGAAAATACTCACATGTTCGCTAAAGGATCAGAACAACAAAACTCTAAATTAAGAATGTGTAGTTTACATATAAACTAGTCCATACCATGTTATTTCCGTGAAATGTACTCTCTTTCTTGTCATTGATTTTTCCTTGTTAGTTTTTCAATTTGGAAAATTAGTAATGCTTTGGAATATATAACATATTTGTTCCCATGATTTGTGCCATCTTTGACAATAGATTAACTTTTGTGCAATAAATATCGACTTTTTTGTTAAAATATTCACACCACTTCAAAAACAGAATAAACGTATGTTTACCTGCTACAAATTTTGTAGTGGTCATTGGAAGGCCGAAGTTCACATATAGACTTATGTTTTCGCATATATGTATAGTCATGGGAGGCTTAAAATATTCGTGTATATACTTATAGTTATTCATTTATATACGCACATGGGAGGCAATTTGTTTCTTTCCACATAATAAAATATGATACTATTCCAGAGGTCTTAAAGTTTTTTGTGCACAGATTTTATTGTTTCAACAGTCATATTGGAGAGCTTTTCGTCAGTAAGAATATCACCAAAATGGATAGGAACTCAAGATCTTCGTCAAAACGAGCTAAGTTGTTGGTAACGAAGAAGGGTCCTCAGATTAAGGTCACAAAGTCACAACACAAAACCATATATATTTATTCATGTGTGTGTTTGTCTTAATCTCCTAGACACCAACAAACATTTATGCGATTTTTATCAAGAAAAATCATTTCATATTATCAAATGTATAATATTTTGTTTGGACATGCCACAGTGTTATTGTTGTTATGTAGTCTTGATTACAATAGCTAGAAATTAATATTTCCATATTATCATAGTTAAATATAATACTATCAATATACTAAACTAAACAATGGTATTCATCATAGAAGCGCTCCATCAAGCAACAGAATGAGCTTCTAGCGATTGAGAACAAAATATTGGCGATTGAGAACCACAAAATTCACGAGGCGTTGAGGACATACCGATGTGTTGCTTGCCTGAAGGCTGAAAATGCCTACCTGAAAGCTAAGGTTTGCCAAAGTAGATCCAAGAGATATAACGATATACTATAGCACTTATGTCATGCATTATTTCTAAATCAAGACTAGAAAATATTATTGCTAGATATAGAATATTGACAACTGAATAATATATTTATATCACATTTAATAGCTAAACACCTAGTGGTTGAAGTTATTGCATTGTAATAAAAAAAATTACAAAAATATGTGGAAGAAATTCAGCATGAGAATATAATTCTTATGGTTGAATATGATGACAATAGATACATGGAATTTGAAATATAATGCAAAAGTGTGTGTTATTTACATGTTCAGGTCAAACAAATTACACCCATGTTAGCATCTAGATGGTTTACGAAGTAGCCTCACTCATTTTAATGTGTGTCTAAAGAAATGTTCTTTTCACAAAATGGTTAAATTAGGAATTTTATTTTTCTTGTGTTCCTAGAACATGTACGGATGTACCACATTCGACATTTCTTGGCAAGGAGTAAAACTTAAGGTCTGGATTAAGCCTTGCCCTCATACCATCACATGGATCGAAAGTATTTCCAAAGATAGTCAACACTTAATAAAAGTAGCACTCTGTACAGCAGGCAAGTGACTTTAAACACTCAATTAGATATATCATACAACAAATGCTTTTCACCCCCGGGGGGTGGGGGCGGTAGTATATTCTAACTATTTTTTAGAATAAATCAAGTTTGCTATGCCACTTATGACTATTGATCACAGGGTAAATAAGAAATTTAAATTTTGTTCCACCAAATATGCCCAACTGCGAAGAAAAATAGCCAAAATCTTGGTAATATAGGATCTAAAAACTACACCAATATAGATGATAATATGATTCCAAAGATATTAATAATTAAGTATTTGTATGGAGACTATTGTTCAAGTGTTTATACAAAATTTATCACATTTACATTGTGAGAGGTTCATTTTGGTTGTAGATGCCGCCTCTAATTGAGTAATTGCCCAATCAATAAACATACATGATTTTGAATATTTTCTACTATTAAAACAATATATATATATTTACAAGTTTAACGACTTGCATCAGATTGACACTTCAAATTCAGCACATAAGCAATCCATAAATAAAGAAAATGAGCAATTGAATCTTGAGAACACAATGTTTTTAGCACAAAGCCATCATATCAGTTTAGACTTTGATTATTCTATACATTGTACTTCAAAACTCAACAAACATATAATTCAATATAGAGTGTCTTTACTTTTTAGAAGAGATATGTGAAAACATGTAGTCCAATCAAACAATGAAGAATGAAGATGCCTGTCTGATATAGATTATGAAAGTAAGTCTTCAATTACAAAGGTATAAATTAACTTGCTATATTTCAAACATGACAAACAACATTTGAAAAACATCTATACCCATAAATTAAGAACATTTGAAAAACATCTAAACATGACAAACAACATTTTTGAGCATGCACCTAACGAAGTGATGGAATTTTTGAGCTGTTG
This sequence comes from Hordeum marinum, assembly GCA_022496015.1. Lineage (NCBI taxonomy): Eukaryota > Viridiplantae > Streptophyta > Magnoliopsida > Poales > Poaceae > Hordeum > Hordeum marinum. Next base: position 4,746,734 of record CM039673.1, read on the forward strand.
AAATTCCTGATGGCAAAACTGAGTAGTGATACACAACCAGTGGCATAAATGATAAAAACCCTTACTGTTTTTGAAATAGTTGTCGGCAATAAATAATCGAGCACACAAAAACATAATAAGTACTTTCCTTGGTAAATATATATTACTAAAGAAAATTGGATATACCTTATTATGAATGTGCATTTTTTCGAAATCAGAAACAAAATCTTGATCTTGTTTCACCAATTGAGAACAACATATTATTTTTCAAAAATGGGAGGAACCCAAAGATACAACATGTTGAGTCATCGACAAGCTAGCATCATCAGCATTTATGAGATGACAACGAAAACATGATAAATTTGACACACTTCTAGGTATATGCATCAATCAATTCTCATTGTCTATTAATGTCATTCAGTCATTGTCATCGGTATTGCGTCAATATGAGAAGCGAAATCCTAGGTTTCCCTAGAATCATTTTTTTACTATCCTACCCCACAGGGTTTTTCGTGAAAGTCAAGTCAAAGATGCAACTACCTAATGCTGTAGGTCTACCATAAAAACACTAGACTAGAGAACCAATGTGTGGTGGAATGGTTATGTGGGTGGTTGTACTCCTAGTCCACCAGAGATTAAACCCTAGGTTTAACGTCAAGTGTCTCATTAAGGAGGGGATATTCTTTCGGTGGGAGATGATGTTCTCATAGATAGTGAGGCATTTGTGGCAACTTCGCCAATCGTATTGTAATCTGGTATTCAGTAGGCCCTTTGTGGTGATGGTGTGCATGCATATGTGTGTGCACGTTGTATTTGTGTGTTTTCAAAAACTAGACTATTGCCTTATCAACGGTTGTAGGTGCGCCTGGACACATGTTAGGATAGACATAGCTCTACACTCACTCACTCACATTGGTAGCACGTGTTGGTTTGGCTTCTCTAGCTACCAAAACATATTGGATTGGGTTGTCACATTTTGATATCAACGAAAACAAATTTGGAGATAACATCATATGCTTCCAAGTGGCTTAGTAAGCCCACTAGTGTGTGCCCCGAACTACAATGTTGAGTTGTTTTGATAATTTTACCCAAAATTAGTCCTTTTGTATCTAGCGTGAGACACATCTCCATTTGCCAATACGCTGCTAAATGTGGTTTTCTTCAAATTAATTAACATGATCAGTCCAAACACTCAATTCTTTATTTTCTGCTAAGATGCATTGTATCTAATGGCTTGTTCTATTATCTACAAAACTTGGCCGCATCTTCAAACTTTCAGGTCCTAATTGAGTGTATAGTGTAAATAACCAATACATTTTTCTTACAATCCAAAATATTTGAGATAGAAAAACTACTATACAAAATTCATTGGGGTCCATGCACCAAGGATGATTCATGTTTCAAGAATCAATATCTGGTTGCATGTGGTCTGCTTTGTTAACTATGGCTGCCTCAATTTCTTCATGTTAACATTGGGTATACCACAATTTTGCAAACATCAAGGCTTTGCTTCATGTCATAACGATCATTCTTGCTAGATGTTTGCTCAAGTTATCAGTCTTATATGTATTGTTTTCTACAGCTTGCAAGGTCGTTTCGTAACGCTGCTTCAATTCTAGAAGCTGAAGCGGAGGTTGGGTTTTCTTCTACAACACCCCAGATTCCAGCGGATACTAGCGCAACTGGGCCACTCCAGCCAGGTGCAGCAGGGAGCCAAGATGAACCGCGCGAGTAGTCAACTGGGAGCAATTTATTTGCTACAGTTACAAAAATCCATATACTTGCAGAATAAAAGTTCCAAAGACTTGACATTATAGTCATTTCAATTAAAATAAGTGACACTACAAGTCCATTGTGTCTTGTAGTTAAGCACCAAAACCTTTATATGTGTTACTCGTTCATGAGAAGGTTGTATGTCTTCTCATCTCTATCTTTTACATTTGAAACATGGGATATTATATTGTGTTTATACAATCTCGTCTATAAGTATGTTACTTATTTATTTTATTTGTGAGGTAATTTATTATTTATTGGTTGCGATTGCTAAGTTTTAGACGTATGTTTATGTGCTATTTCTTGAAGTCTTGCCCATAACTTGAGAAGGTCATAAACCAAGCCGCGAAAAAGGATGGCCCACAAATGGGCTTGATTTAGAAAGGGAAAAAACTCTTGATTTAGAAAGGAAAAAAAACTTCATACAGTTTATACTTTAGAAATCTGTCAAGATACAATGATACGTTTTCAATTGGAAGCAAATACACTTGCAACCATGCAAGACCAAGCAATATATCTCTTCATTTTTCTATTAAAAAACACTGATCCAAGTACGCGATGCTCCAAAAATTCTGGTGGTACAACACTACATTTCACTTAAGGTGTTGTATAGGCCAAATTTCCAAGAAATATGTAGCCTGAAATTTACAGATGATGTCTCAATTTATAGGTCAGATATATTGAGAAGTAGGTGTTTGCCAATCTTTGAACAATGAACTCTACTGTATCAATTAACAAGCACAGACAAGTTCAAACAAACACAAGAACATTCACAAAAACTCGTTGGAATGATAGCTACTCAATTCCTGGCTGCCAAATACTACCCAAAAGAGGCTTCTAGACAACCTTTGTCAAAATCGAATCATTCAGTCAAAAAAACTGCTCATTTTTTCTACATTGTGTCTCATCGACCACCTGCAATAAAACAAGCTATGCAAACTTCAAGTATAAATTGTCAAGGAGAACCATGTGCCAAGCGTAGTAAGCATGCAACACCAAAATCCTTGATAACACGCCAAGGAGAGATTCGATCGGGAAAAGGTTCTGAATTAGACTTTGACACCGTAGTTGTTCTAAGATATATGATGTATTTTGCGGTCGAGTTGCATGCTTTGGCCAACAATATTGGGGTTCAATAGTAAGGGTATGTTGCGCAAAATTGTTGATAGTTGTGGCCTATATATGCGGTCTATCCTTTATTGGTCCAACCATTCTTTGGTGCTGCTCATAATTCATACTGACACTAAAGGGCTGATCGGTAAAAACAAAATCTTAAATATGGGACACATTTCTAAATATGTGTAACTTATAAAGCAACTCTTAAATCACCCCATATGCTACTTAACAAAGCCAAAGGAAAATAAACACCAATATTTACTAAAGTTGTGTGACTTCGGACAACACAACTGTGGTTTACAAAAAATCCTAAAAATAGATAGTTGTCAATTATCGAAAACATGGTTCACAAAATCCTAAAAATAGATAGCTGTCAATTGTCAAAAGCATTGCGGATCGAGAATTGCCACGACTAAGTGGAGACGTATCCAATAAAATAAATAAATAGTAGAAACAGAATGAGTGTTTTTTTGACTTATTAGCCAGTCAGATATTTAGATGAAACTCATGCTGTGTGCTGCTAAGGGAACAAAGACCTTATTAAGAGTAGAGAAAGGAAGAATGAACCAGATAGTCATTTCATATCACAATATATTCTTGGGTTAATTTAATAAATACCACTCGAATTCTGGCGATTCCGAGAAATGCCACTGCAATTTTCAAACTTTGAAAAATGTCATTACGAGTGGCATTTTTACAGTCTCCAGTGGCGTTTTTGAAAGTTTGCAAAATTTGCAATGGCAGTTTTCAAAGTTTCGAAATTGCAGTGGCGTTTCTCGGAATCACCAGAATTCAACTAGCATTTATCCAATTAACCTTATATTCTAACCGGCATTCATAATTTCCATGATTCAAGGGGCGAAATTATCAAAATCACAGCTAGCTGAATTCTGCCATCAATAGCAGAATCTTCATTCTGATGATTCAGTACCAAATCAATGATATGAGTTGAAACCTGCCCGGAGGAGGCGAGGTGATCTTTACCATACAAAAAGTTATTACCTATATGTGATAGAGTCCCGCTTCGGTACAACCCCCCCCCCCCCCCCACACACACACACACACAACACGTATAAAGGGTAATATGGACTTTTCACCAGTTATACCCATATTTTTACGTATGCGCATAGTTTGAAATAGCGAAGATAGCGGCCGCAATACGCTATTGCGGCCGCTATCACTCAAATTAAACATCATTACTTTTTCTTCATGTTCTAGTGATATAAACAATAATCTGGTGTATTTATAAATTCGCTACGTGGACATAGCGTCCGCAATATCGCCCGCTATCCGCATTCCGCTACACGGAACCCAATCCACTACCAGCCCGCAATCCGCTATTTAAAACCATGCGTATACGGTATATGTATAGACAACTTGGCCGGCCCATGAAACTGGTCGCACCATTAGTATCAGCGATCCAATTTCTAAAAAGTCAAATAATGTCCTCTTAAGGATTCAAACTTGGGGACCTGCAGATCACAAAGAACAGCCCGTGACCAACTGACCTGAGAAAGGTTGGTGAAAAAAAAACGAGCGCGTCACCTTAAGAACATTGTACAACACAGAATCTGAATATTTCATACGATTTGCAAAAAAATATTTCTAAACATTTTTGGTAAATTCCTAACGTTTTCTTAAAAACGCAGACATTTTTAATTCAGAGAACAGAACATATTATTGAACCATTTTCCAAATTCTGAACAATTTTTCAAAAGCATGAACATATTTTAAAATTCCCAAACATTTTTTCTATTTTGATTTTTTTAAAGGTATCATTTTTAATTCTATAAAACAAGAATATTATCTTTAATTCACTTAAAGTTTTGGAATTTATGAAAACAATAACATTATGAACATTTTTAATAAAATTGAACGATTTATTAAAATTGCAAACAATTTCTAGAAGACAGAATATATTACGAAATTAATAGTTTTAAATAATTTATAAAAATTATGATTCCGATTTTGTCCTTCAAATATTTATTAAATGATATTTAGAAAAATATTACCTATTAAATTCAACCCCTTGGTATTTATTAGTTATGTTAAAATTTTAAAATAAAAGTTTAAGTACCTGTTCAAATTATAATTTTAAGTACTTTTTCACCAAGTCTGGTATGGATGTCTATCATGAGCATGCCCACCCATCGACAAAAGTTTGGGTCATTTCAAGAGTGTAAACATCGGTTGCTTGGGTAGGCCGGAATGCTCCGTTTGAGAGCACGTTGTTTATAGACATCTGTCGAAGGACCTTAATTATTTCAATGCCTGTATGATTAATTCAATGCACCGTGCCAAATTGTTTTGATGTTCTACAAATTTTGCATTTTCTAGAGTTTCTATCGGTAAAAAAAGAACGATAAATGGACAGACATGTTACAACTTGCATATGGTGTCGGAAATCATTCAAACCTGGCATGTATGCCTACCATGAGCATGCCCGCCTTCTTGCCAAAGTTGGGGTCAGTTTAGAAAATGTCAGAAATAAACCATTTTCACTGAATTTTCGAATTTGAATGATTTGTTTCGATATTTATAAAATTTTCATTGTTTTAGTTTTACTCATGAAAAAAGGCCGACAAATGGGCTGACATGTCATAACATCCATACGGTGTCGAAAGTCATTCATACAAGGCAAGGTTGCGTGACATGGGCATGGCCGCCTATTGCAAAAGTTGTAGTTAGTCCTGAAATTTCCAAAAGAATATCATGTTCAACACAAAATTTGCGGGCCAGGCAGAAAAAACGGTTTAGCAGCATCTCATTTCTCGACATCCGTTAAGTGACCCTAATTTTTTTCATGACTTTGTATGACCAATGCAACGAAGCATTCCAGGATTTTTTTTTCATTTTTGATAAGTTTTGCATTTTCTGAAATTTTCTTCGTTAAGAAAGTCCGAACATGTCGCAACTTGCATGCGGTGCCGAAGTCGTTGCCTACAATGGGCATTCCCACATTCTTGCAAAAGTTGGGGTCATTTCAATGATGTTGCAACAGAGGGTGTTCGAGCAGGCCGGGAGGGTCCATTTGAAAGCGTGTTTTTTTACATCCGTCAAATTGTTTTGATTTTGTTTTATTTGTGCATTTTCTGAAGTTTTATCAGTTAAGGATTAATGAATGGTTGGACGTGTCACAACGTGTCAACCATACCGGAAGTCATTCAAACCTGAAATGGATGCCTCATATGTCAGTTTCAGGCAGCTACAAGAAGTTATCTATAGTCCAAAAAAACACGAGTTGAGAGCAGTGTGCTAGACTAGGCCAGACAGATGCATGCAGTTTTTTGTAATTTGAGTGATTTTGTTATTTGTAATTTCTGCCATTATCAATCAACATGAACATTTTCTTATGTCTTAACCATTTCTTTAAATTTGTCCACAATTTTGGAATTTGAAATTGTGTATGAAATTTTTATAAACTTCAACACATTTTCCAAAATTGTTAACAACTTCCCTACAATTTATGTTGAAGACAAATTTCAAACCATGCACATTTATAAAAAAGTGTTGGGAGACGTAGTAGTAAATCAAAAAAATTCCTACGTGTCACCAAGATCTATCTATGGAGAAACTAGCAACGAGAGGGGAGAGATTGCATCTTCATACCTTTGAATATCGCTAAGCGGAAGCGTTACAAGAACGCGGTTGGTGGAGTCGTACTCGCAGCGATTCAGATCGCGGTGGACTCCGATCTTAGCACCGAACAACGGTGCCTCCGCGTTCAACACACGTGCAGCCCGGTGACGTCTCCTACGCCTTGATCCAGCAAGGAGGAAGGAGAGGTTGGGGAAGAGCTCCTGCAGCACGACGGCGTGGTGGCGGTGGAGCTGCGTGGTACTCCGGCAGAGCTTCACTAAACACTACGGAGAACGAGGAGAGGAGGAGGTAGGGATGTGCCAGAGAGAGGGGGGACCGTGTCTATGGCAGCCCAAAACCCCACATATATATAGGGGGAAGGAGGAGGAGGGGCTGCGTCCACCCTAGGATGGTGCGGCAGCCTCCAGGAGGCCATCTGACCGGCGGCCAGGGCAGGGAGGGGTGGAGGCGCCCTAGGGTGGGCCTTAAGGCCCATCCACGCCTAGGGTTTGCCCCCTCCACCTCTTGCTGCGCCTTGGGCTGCTTGTGGGGGGCGCACCAGCCCATCTAGGGGCTGGTTCCCTCCCACTTGTGGCCCATGCATCCCTTCGGGGTTGGTGGCCCCACTTGGTGGACCCCCGGAACCCTTCCGGTGGTCCCGATACACTACCGGTGACACCCGAAACACTTCCGGTAACCAAATCCTCACTTCCTATATATCAATCTTCATCTCCGGACCATTCCGGGACTCCTCGTGACGTCCGGGATGTCATCCGGGACTCCGAACAACCTTCGGTAACCATGTACACTATTTCCCTATAACCCTAGCGTCATCGAACCTTAAGTGTGTAGACCCTACGGGTTCAGAGACACGTAGACATGACCGAGACACCTCTCCGGTCAATAACCAACAGCGGGATCTGGATACCCATGTTGGCTTCCACGTACTCCACGATGATCTCATCGGATGAACCACGATGTCAGGGATTCAATCAATCCCGTATACAATTCCCTTTGTCTATCGGTATGGTACTTGCCCGAGATTTGATCGTCGGTATCCCTATACCTTGTTCAATCTTGTTACCGGCAAGTCTCTTTACTCGTTCCGTAATACATCATCCCGTGGCTAACTCCTTCGTCACATTGAGCTCATTATGATGATGTCTTACCGAGTGGGCCCAAAGATACCTCTCCGTCACACGGAGTGACAAATCCCAGTCTCGATTCGTGTCAACCCAACAGACACTTTCGGAGATACCCGTAGCGTACCTTTATAGCCACCCAGTTACGTTGTGACGTTTGGCACACCCAAAGCATTCCTACGGTATCCGGGAGTTACACAATCTCACGGTCTAAGGAAACGATACTTGACATTGAAAAGCTTTAGCAAACGAACTACACGATCTTGTGCTATGCTTAGGATTAGGTCTTGTCCATCACATCATTCTCCTAATGATGTGATCCCGTTATCAACGACATCAAATGTCCATGGTCATCAAACCGTGACCATCTGTTGATCAACGAGCTAGCCAACTAGAGGCTCACTAGGGACATGTTGTGGTCTATGTATTCACACATGTATTACAGTTTCTGGTTAACACAATTATAGCATGAATAATAGACGATTATCATGAACTAGAAAATACAATAATAACCATTTTATTATTGCCTCTAGAGCATATTTCCAACAAAAAGATATCAATGTTTTCTGAAGTCCAAACATTTCTTAAATTTGAAAACAGAAACATTTTAAAATTGTAAACATTATTTGAAGGCAAGAATATTTTTTGGTATTGAAAAGAATATTTCAAAAAGTTGAATATCTGCCTGTTAGGCCGACCCAAGCATTCGCAAAGTTCAAAAAAGTTCATCTCTTTTTTCGTAAAATTTTGTACAAACTAATCTACCTATTAGTCAACTTTTTCCCATATTTGTGAATCATTTTGGATCAAAATTCTACCTATTCAGAAAAATTGCAAATTTTGTAAACAAATCGCAGATTTTTAAAAAGTTCAATAAAAAGTTGCAAATGAAATTCATTAACTGAAAAGGATTTAAAATTTTAAGAAAAGGATGATAGCACAAAATACGATGAAAACCCAATTTTATTACTCTTTGCGACAAAGTGTGGCTCCCTCGCACAGAGGCGAGCGACCTAACAAACAATATCAGCCAGTCCAATTATGACATAAAAACATGTGCTACAGTATCTGATTTGTCATAAATCTGTTTTCACTGGTTTTTAGTTTCTTATTCGAAAACAATTTGTGTTTGAAAAATTGTTCCAAAATTTAGTTTCTTATTTGTTTTAAACAAGTTGTTTGCTTCATTACCTCCTATTCTTGAAAAAAAAATTAAAGAACGTCCGTGTTCAAAAAATGTTTAATATTTGAAAAGAAGTCAATTCACAACTTTTGCAAAATATTCGTATTTGAAAAAATATTCACTTTTTCAGAAAAAAAATAATTGTTTCGGCTTTATTTTCAAGATTTGGCGCTGCTAATAGCCTTTCTAATACATTGTGCTGCATAATTAATTATAATTGATTGGTAGTCCTTGTGGCTATCAGCCCGCTCCTTGTAGCAAGAGGTCGTGTTCAAATCCTTGCCTAGCTTTATTTTTTTTCTTTATATTTCATTAGACGAACGGGTATATATAGACATGCAGCCGCCAATGGGCCGGCCCATCTCGACGTCGGTGTGGGTAACGTATTTTTTAAAAGCACCATCCTATCCTTTATTATGAAAGGGTATGGATAAATCTCGTCCGTTGATGTGTTTAGGGGGTTGTACCAAAGCGGAAGCGATGCAACTAGCAGTTGCTCATCAATCAAGTTGGATTGCGCCAATGGTGCTCGGCCAATTTCTCCAGTATTGACATTATGACAAGCTATGCCAACTACAGGGTAAAAGCCGTTCCTGTTAACAGATCTAGGAACAAAACGCTGCCTGGAGTAACAAGATATGGCTAGGATCAGGGGCAACTGACTGACTAGACTATGAAAGAAAAGCAATTACAACACTGATATTTGAAAGCTCCAGTCTCATCTTTATGGAAGAATGATATAAGATAATCTGATAAAACTTTTTTCTCCAAGTATGCTCCTTGATCAATAATATGCAAAATTGTAATTTTTGTTGCTTCTTTTTACCGACCAACATGCCTGCAAGATCTCGCTGTAGTGGTTCGGCATTAGGTTTTACTCTCATCCAGTTTGTTCGGTCTGGTGCAAGAACAAGGCTTCAGCAGTTAGCACTAGACGGATTATGATTACCCCATCCACATTAGATAAGCACGGGATCTAATTGGCCTGACCACATTGTTGCTTGAATGGTGGGAACAAAGCTGCAGCACCTGGAGGCTGGAGCTCAGGAGACGACAGCAAGGCCAGTGGTTCCTGTAGGACTCCATGCTTGATCGGAGGTCTGGGAAGGATGAAGCGCTCGCCGAGGAGGCCATGTGGAGCTCCAGCTACTCTGAATACATCGGCACCTGAAACTGAAGATACAAATTCAGTTAGCGGCCGGTGTGTGTCATTGCCAGCAAAGCAGGAATGAATGGCTAGGATCGATGCTTCTCTCGTTGTTAATTCAGTTTACTTACCAAGTTACTGCTAACTGCAGTATGAGTCTCAGAAAAATACTGCTAACCGTGGTAAAAAAGAACTGATATCGGCCGATATTTCGGTCACATCGCTCTTCTGAAGAAACACGGGTGCTTTCTCTCAATGAATATAGAAAGCAAAGCAAAGTCGACTATTCCTGGAGCCAAAGACCAAAAAGCCTTCTAGACTGCATTGCCATTCACTTCTCACTCTTTTGTCAAAATTCTACCCTCGAGTCAGCAAACAGCAAGGTTTTTCTACTCCGTGTCTCACCGGTAGTTTTTGACTAAACCACCATTTTTTACAAACCACCCCTCCTCGTAGAACTGTCTACCCAGACTAAGTCCAAGTTATAACACGTGAAAGGAGAAATTCGACAAGGGAAATAGGGTCTCAATTCCACAAGGCAGGCAAAGAAGCACTCAGAAATTGGCAGGGCACCACCGCATCACATATATATTGCATGCTGATCCATCCAGCACTAGCCCCACTGCCTCACGCTACCTTCACCATAGTCACTCACCTTCTAATATTCCATACAAAACACCCCCATAGTCACTCACCTCACTGCTAATTTTATCCCTCGTCCATTGCATAGCTCAAGCTCCGAGACAAGGAGGTTCACAATCAATGGATATCCTCGTCTCTGCAATCCTAGGTGACCTCGTCAGCAGGTCAGCCTCGTTTGTGATCAGCAAATACTTCCAGCAGCAGCCTGACATCGACAAGATTGTCCAAAGGTTACAGAGTGTTCTACCGAGAATCGACATCATCGTCGAGGAGGCCGAGGAGCGGCACATCACCAACCAGGGGATGCTCCATCAGCTCAAGATGTTGAGGCAAGGAATGTACAAAGGCCACTACATTCTTGATTCCTTGAGATTCCAAGCCGCTCTCGACGAGGAGGTAAGCCACTCATCATCTGCGCTGTCTAAATCCAGTCCAGCCAAACGGCTCCGTTTCTCTCGGACCGGCACTGGCAGCAGCAACAGAGGAGCACTATTGTTTGGCACAAACTGCAACATGCGGGAAGAGCTGCAACGGATGGTTGATACCCTTGAAGACACCATGGCTGGTATGAAGGAGTTTATTTTCTTCTTGGAGTCGTATCCTCGGATACTCCGTCAACCTTATGGCACATATTTGCTATTGGACAACTGCATGTTTGGTCGCCAAGCAGAACGGCAACGGGTCCTGAATTTCTTGCTTTGTCCCAGTGCTACTTCAGACTTGGCTGTACTTCCGATTGTTGGGCCAATAAGAGTAGGGAAGAGCACTCTTGTTGAGTACGTCTGTAGGGATGAGAGTGTGCGCAGTCACTTTTCGATGATTTTGTTCTTTCCAGAAGGTAGTCTCATGGATGATGGAGTGGTTGACCTGAAAGGAAACAATATTAATGGTCTAGTCAGACATCAAAATTCTGTTTCTCCAAACAGGTTGCTGATTATTGTTGAAACACAAGAGGATATTAATGAGGGAACATGGAGAAGGTTGAAATCTTTGGCAACCAGCATGACACCATGTGGTGGGAGCAAAATCGTAATCACGAGTCGGTCAGATAGAATTGTGAATCTGGGAACAACAGAAGCACTTCGACTGGACTTTCTCCCTCCAGAAGATTATTGGCATTTCTTCAAGTCGCTTGCATTCGGAAGCACAAACCCTGATGAGCAGCCAAAACTAGCAGCAATGGCCATGGAGATTGCTTTGGAGCAGACACAGTGTTTCAAGAGTGCGCTTATCATTGGTGGGTTACTGCAAGATAACTTTAATGCTCGATTCTGGCGCATAGTTCTTGAAAGTGTGAGAGCATATAAACAGACACATCTCCTTATGTCTGACAAGCACCCAAACCTTTGTTTGCGAGAAGATGAACCAGTTTATTATTGGAGATTAGCGAGGAGCAGCAAATATTTCTTGGTTTGCAACCATCATCAGTTGGATTCCAGTGAGGAAGTCCCCAAGATTAGTGTGCACGACATCATCTTAGGACATGGTGGTACACTACCACGTGGGAAATTTGAGGCTCTTGCATGGAGGTCTCGGATACCTCCCTACTACAACTACACGATAAGCTGTAAGGTGCAACCACCACAACTTACAGTAGGAAGGAAGAAGCGTGTGCATCCGGAGGGAGAACATCTGATTTGAGTAACACACTGTCCATGACTCACATCATGTATGTCTGTTATCGTGTAGTTAACATATATGTATGTTATTGTGTATGCACTAGGCACTCATCATATTTTAGCACATGTTTCTCCATGTCGGGTACATTGCACTTGTGTTTGCGTAAGTACTTTCAGAGTCAAGGCAATGTTTGCATTGTCGGTTAAACTAGAGTGCAAGACAAGTTGGATTTATAAAGTCAAGTACTTGAGTCCATATCCTATTGATCTTGATACTGTGTGTACTATGCAACCTAAGCCTTGTAATAATCCTTGAACATGGAGAAAAGAGTAGAGAAAAAGATATGCGAGGAGGTAACGATAAAGGTAAAATTAAGTTGTTGGATTCTTGGCTATCATCCGATGAACTAATCTGTGTTTTCTATCTTTTGACTGGAACAAAAAGGAATCCAATGAATCAATGGGGGGAAAGATATTTTCTTACTGAATTTTGCAATCCGCACTGTAGTTCCAGTAGCAACGGATAAAGACCAAAAATGGTGTACAAGCAACCTACATAGCAGCCTCCCCAATGCGCAGTAATACTAGTATGGGTTGGTATAGCAAACTCTTGGGTACTTCATCAAAAATATGAAATTATTTATAGCTTACACAGTCTAAAATTGATTATAATTTTCATAAAAACATAACACAAGCACTTCGGCTGGACTATCTCCCTCAAGAAGCTTACTGGCATTTTTTTTCAAGTCGCTTGCATTCAAAAGCACAAACTAAATGATAAGTCCTTGGAGGGAAATTTGAGGCTCTTGCTTGGAGGTCTCGCATACCGCCCTACTACAACTAAATGATAAGTTGTAAGGTGCAAGCACCACCTACGGTGGAAAGGAAGAAGCAGGTTTCTCCAGAAGGAGGGCATTTCACATTTGATTTGAGTAAAAATTATCTGTGTGTTTGTAAATAGGAAATATCATTAAACTGTCTTAGTTTAGGAGTTTTGCAGAGTTAATGAAAATATACTATGTCTAATAATGTATGCATGAAAGGGGTCCAAACCTAGTAGTATAAGCTTGTACGACCGTGCTTATGTGCATCACTAGAGTTGCAGATATAATTTTTTTCCAACAATACATCAAAATGTGAAGCTTTTCTGTTGCTTTGAAAAAGAAAAACATACCTTCGTAGGATTAAGCATGCAGTCATGCGGACGCTTGTCCCTCAGATCACAGCCATGATCTTGTGTGCCATGAACTAGGAGCAACCAGATATGGTACTAGGACCAAAACAGAGCATTCGAGTATGGACCTGCAAAAGTATGAACACCCTTCTTGTTAGCAAGCACACCAAAGCGACTTCCGCATGCCCATTACCGAGATCGGACCTCAAACAGACAATTAGTTGAAGGCATCATCAATCTGCGCTTAACTTGACACATGGCAAAACCGCTATGTTAGGAACAGGGTAACACTGATTCTTGTAGGTAACTGATTCCGGATACAAACAGAGCTGATTCAGAAGGCACAAACAGGAAACAGAGAATCGGTGAATTGAGATGCTGCAGTATTTATGTGAATGCGTGTGTTGTTCAGCACACCATGTGATACATACAATTACCAAGTTCCCTATCAGAAGCCAAAAAATAAGCCTACATTTTAGCATCAGAGGCTCCCCAAATTCGAACCAATTCTACAGGCAACATTGAAGACAGATGAGGACAGTGATGCAGATGCAGTCGGACCCTTGGAACGGACGGGGGTTAGCTAGCGAGCTAGGAGATGCAGACCCAGACGCCGAGGACGATGAGCGCGGTGCCGAGCGCGGCGGGCGCGGCGCGGGTGGCCTCCCCGAGGAGCGCGGCGGCGACGGCGGTGGCGGCGAAGGTGGTGGCGTTGGTGACGGGCACGGCGACGGAGATGGGCGCGTCGCCGAGGAGCCGGAAGAAGGCCGCGGAGGCGGAGAGGTTGGCGACGAACGGCACCGAGTACTGCCACGTGAGGAGCAGGTCGGCCCACCGCCGGACGGCGCCGGTGCCGGCAGGGAGGGAGCGGGAGCGGCGGTCCCAGACGAGCGCGCCCCGCCGCATCAGCGCGTTGGTGGCGCCCCACACCAGGCCCACCGCCACCATGCTCGCCGCGTCGCCGCCCACCGCCGCCGCCATGCTCGCCGGGGTGCGGTGGATCTGGGGCTGTGGGTGCCGCTCAGCTCTCCCTCTGTTTCTCTGCTTGACTGGATCTTGCTGACTTGTTTGCTTGGGTTAACGCTGAAATTTGGCTTTTCAAGGTTTGTGTTTGTGTAATTTCAAATTTTGGCTTCTTTTTTCACCAAGAAAATAGATTATATATATATATCAATTACATCCAGTTTTTACACCAACGAGATGTCTAAAGGTAACAATGATGCATTCATCGCGTTTTCCAATTAAAGATCTTAAGTTTTCATCCTAAAAAATCCGAGTTCGCAAAAAAAAACATGGTCATTATCAAACACAACCAGTGAAAGTCTGACTTTGTGTTTTCACCTTAAAATTCACAAGAAGCACCACAAAAATACAGTCCATATCAATACCATGAAAATACCAATTACATTCAATATTTGTATCAATAAGATGTTAAAAAATAACAAGGATGCATTCTCGTCCAATCAAAGATCTTAAGTTTTCCTAAAAAAAAGTCTGAATTTATAAAAATAATGCCTCCAACAAGGCTATTAAAAAGCACAGTTAATAAAAAGTCTAACTTTGGGTTTTCACCTTAAAATTCATGATTCGGTGCTCAAGACGCACCATAAAAAATGCAGCCCATCTATGCTGTCAAACGTGTCATCACTCTTCATTGCCATCAAAACATCTTTTCACCGTGACAAACCTTCGATCACAATGACCATGACTCTTTCCACCTTTGTAAATAACATGAAAATCTATATAAGTCTTACCAGAAAATTCACAGGGTGTTTCTTTCTCATGAAGAAAAATGGCAAGACTTAAGAGCATCTATAGATGGCATCTATAGATGGACCTCCATACATCTCTAATGTCTGTCCAGTTAGTGCCCGGTCAATGTTCGGTCAAAAGAAGTAACCCAATCGATCGGCACCCCTCAAACCCGTTCCAAATATAAAGACAATATGAGGGGTCGCATGCGTTCCCGGGCACAGCTTCACGTCAGATGGAACTAACCAACGCCCCCACCTGTAGCGACATGGAGAAAGAGGCCGCGGGCACGCAAGCCGCCGTCAGACGCACATCTAGCCTTTGCGGACGCGTGGGCCAACAGGAGGCCACCAGGCGCGCGCGGGACGCCGCCGTGGGCGCATATGAGGCCGCCTGGTGGACTGGTATGTAGAGCCGAACCGGCGTCGGTACCAGGACGTCAAACTGCCCCATGGTTAGCATCTGGATCCGCAACGGATCCTCATTCCGGCAGTGCACCGATCCGCGCGGGCGCACGCGGAGGAGGTTCGTCGACGTCGCTCTGCCCTCACGCCGGAGCAGCGTGCCATGCGTGCTTACGCGCCAGACTCCCCCAGCTGGGAGCGCTGGTTCGCGCTAGAGCACAAGAAGGAGCGTCGGCGGGGAGTCCACGTCGACCTGGCCGTCCCTCCTCCGCCTCCCGAGGTCCTGTCGGAGGAGGAGGACGAAGAGGCGACATACCAAGCCGTCCTCGAGCTGTCAACCCAACAGGCGTTGGAGGCCAGCAGGCTCGAGGAGGAAGCCCAATGGTTTGGCTTGTACCGCGCCCTCGCCTTGCCGGCTGCAGGGGACTCCGTCCATGCCCCGTTGTTCCTCCCGGAGATTCCACCGCCGCCGCCGCCCACCGTCGAGCCCATGGAGAAGTACATGTGGATGGACATGGTCCGCGAGTGGGTGAGCGCGCCGCTCGTCTACTTCGAAGCCACGTCGGAAGAGGAGGCGGGCCACCTCGAGCACTGGCTCAAGGAGGAGGAGGAGGACGGCCTGCGCCAGATATTATGGGAGAAGGAGAAGGAGACGGATACGACCATCAGCTGATCCAAACGGACGAAAAGCGAATAAATTACGCAAGTTTCGTCGAGTTGTTTTAAGTTTGCCAAAACAGAATTTGCATGTTGGACGAGTAATATATACACCACGAAGCAGCAAGTAAGACGGTGGTAATAAGTGGGAGCCGTACACGTGTCAGTCCGAAGGGACGCGGTGTTATCTCTAGTACAGTAGGAATATTTACCAGTGTCTTCTTCCTCCTCCTCTGGGCTGTGGCTGACACTCACAGTCACAGTCACTCCACCCGTCGGAGCTCCCGAAGCAAGTGCATCCGGCCAGCCTTGGCGATCGACGAGCCCACCAAAGTAAACCCCCTCCGGCTCCTCCTCCTCTGCTCCAGATCCCATTATCCTCTGCCTCTCTCCCTACCCCACTCAACTCACTTTATTTATTTTATTCATGGTAAAAAAAAACATTTCATGATATTCCTGTATTTCCGGTGAGTGATTACCTCCTTCTGTTAATTAGGTTGAATTATGCAAATAGAACACAGACAGGGAGGTGATTGATTCTTTCTTGACAAGAAGAAACCCCCATCGTTTTCTCCGACTGCTCTGCTAGGGCCTAGGGTTTTGTTCTAGTCCGCGCCACCCTTGGATTGGAGATTTTGTTTCTACGGACTAGAAAACTACCGCTGCTGGTTGTAGCCAGATCATTTTATTTCACATTGATGCATTACAGGAACCCCTGTTCAGCCAGGCTTCAGAGTATATCAAATTTTCTACGATGCTAGACTGTCTTAATTATACCAATTGATTGATGTTAGTATACTCGCATAACAATTACTCTGCCTTTGTTCTCTGAATAATTTCCAGGGAAAGGGAGGGACACCCCATTCTGCTAGGACCAAGATGGGGCAGAAGATGTCATTGGCGCATCGAAGCCTCTCTTTTCTTGATGATGGCAGTAGCATCAGTAGGCACATCGCTGCTGCAGCTGAAGATGATGCTTGTGGTTCTGAGCAGATGGTAAGAACCTTCATGGAACCATCTGATCTCACATTTCTGCATTTCAGGCACCTCTGTTCTCTTCAAGGATTCAGAGTATCGAACGCATGTTCTCATATATCAACTCGAATAAATATAGGAAGCCGCTTTTATCAGTTAGTTAGTTAGTTGGTTCTTTGGTTGGTTGATGAATCGAGCATTGGAAAAGCTCAAGTAGTGAGATTGTTATGAGGCCAATTCAGCTCTCTTTTCTTTTTGGCAACCATTTCATCTGCCTTCTCTCTTTTCTTTCTGAATCTTCGGTCACGCTTACCTTGTGGAACCGTCAGACAAACTGAAAATTAACTGCTTGTGTTTTTTCGTATAGCGCTCATTAGTACTGCAGCGACTAGTACAAGTACACAGTGACCGCATAGCATCCTCCATGTTATTACACTATATCATGTATACATTGTTTTTTTATATTTACTAAATTTGAACTTCTCGTGACGCGATAATAAAAATTTGGGAACTGTAGGATGAGGAGTTCGCCGTTGATGTTCCTCAGAAGAATATGGCAGTTGATGACAGCGATGACGACTTTGTTCCACTGATAGTGAGTGTTTTATTGCTTTAGTTCTCTTGTATATGCACCAATTACATTACACCACACATGGACCCATTCACAGCATCAATTTTGGTGAAAACATAATGTCTGACATCATTGCCATAGTTCCTCGATTTCATTTCCATCTCGATCATAATTTTCATAAAATATGATCATATAAATTATCAGTGTAACCTCATTATGGCATATGATGAGAACCAAAAATGTGAAGAGTGAGCCTGGAAAGCATCCCGGTTTTCGATACAAACACAAAGCCCAGAGAACTACCACTAAAACTCATAAAGTAAGATACACTCCCTTATTCCATCCTTTTATTTGTGTGCGTGATATGAACAAATAAATAAATTGCGAACAAATTTATTATGAATTAATATGCTTCCTATTGTTGGATAGTGTTAGAGTAGATTTTCTTTGCTGCTTTTGGCTTTTTTTACTGGGGTCTCTAGATTTTTCTTTACCAATAGTTCTATTATGTGTAGAGATTCTTGAAATTTTTGGCTCATTTGGTTCGCAGTCATGTAAGTATTGTGTCTTCTTGGTTTTCTTTCTCCTGACACAAAAAGATACACATTTTGATCCGTGTCTGAGAGGAAAAAATGAACTCACAATGCTTGATTTTGGCTCATCCAAAAATTTCAAAACTCAGATTATTTGTTATATCCAGTCGCATATATAAACATATACTGAATTCATTGTTCTGTTTTGGATGGTTACACTATTTTCAGAGGAAGAAGACAGGGAGGCCAGCAGGTTCCAAGAGATATGGCAAGAGAAAGACAGAGAAGAAGGCAATTTTGGTTGACAACACCAACATTAGTAAGAGGAGCAATAAAGACACGGATGTTGATTTTGAGCCAGAGGTAAGGTCGCATTAATTACTTGTTGATATATCACACCCTTTAAACAAAATATGATGCTGTAACTGAGTATAAGCAGGTCAATATGTGTATTACATTCTCGAATGTGGATGGTATAGTCAAAATTTCTTATTTGGGCAAAATAGACTAACTATGAACAACTTGCGACTTGACAGATACCTGATGATGATGGCCGGAAGAAATACGCAAGGTATTTCAACTTTTGTTGTTTTCTCGTCAGCAGAGTGTTCAAAAGCTGTCAAGTGTGTCTATCTGAATTATGCACCTGAATCTTCAAACAAACTATAGTGTTTCGGGCTTCTATGGCAGTGCTTTGGACAGAGCTTTAGAGGTAGAAAACAAATTGCCAGCAGAAGGTCCAAGCTTCGTCAAGCTTATGCGGAAATCAC
The DNA here is from genome assembly GCA_022496015.1 of Hordeum marinum. Lineage (NCBI taxonomy): Eukaryota > Viridiplantae > Streptophyta > Magnoliopsida > Poales > Poaceae > Hordeum > Hordeum marinum. Next base: position 4,765,750 of record CM039673.1, read on the forward strand.
ATGTTGTTAAGGGTTTTTGGCTGGTAAGTATCTACTTATTAGGTATTTGAATTTTTGCCAAAATGCCAAACAATCCGGTGATGTTTTTTTTCATATGAACTACACCCAGTTTGTGTTTTTATTTAGAAGGTTAATTTACAAGGCAGTTGATGTCTCCAGAAAACGCAGCCATAAAATTTAGAGCACGTCTACATTTGTGATATTCAGCTTTTTAGACAGAGGAGCCGAGAATCAAGTGCCCCCGATTAGTTTTCCTTCCGTCGCATTTGAATTTTGTGTTGCTCTCCCAGGGTGTCCCGCTCAGCTTTTGCAGAAATCATCTTCCAAATGATGATGTTACAATTGCATTAGAAGATGAGGATGGGCACCGGTTTGATACGAATTACCTAGCTCGCAAGCAGGGACTAAGTGGTGGGTGGCATGGGTTTGTGGTACGCCATGGTCTTAAGGTCGGCGATGCCGTGATCTTTCAACTCGTGGGACCAAAAAGATTTAAGGTGTGTGCCTCACAAATGTTATGTCCACTGCTCTGCAATTCTTTCATAATATCCTTTTTCCGGGTGCACGGCAATGGTACTAGTTGTTCCTTCATGATATTGATAATGGTATAATTGACGATTCACTGTTGTGGACAGGTGTATATACTGAAAGAGAATAAGTTCAGTACGACCGATGGGGCGCTCGGTCTCTTGAGTTTGGACACGTCCATGGAAAACAACATACCCGGTGAGTAAAAGTATTACCGTCTTCATTTTGCAATGTTATGGAATCTTTTTAATCATGTGTTGTCTTGTGTGACGCAGATAAAGAAGAAACTTGGGATGAAGATGTCAAGTCCAAGAAGGATCTAGACCTCACCAGAGTCAGCAACAAAATGTCGGACGATGATAGCAATGACCTTTTTAGTGAAGCAGAACACGGAGGCATCGGATTGGCAGATCCAGACCCTGATTTTAATGCCATGATGAAAACATTCAGAGCCTTCAAGACCGCCGTCGACGGTTCTGTCATCGACCGCAAACTGGTCCCTGATCACCAGCTTTGGACGTACTACAAGCTCTGCGGCGCCAAGAAAGCGTTCCTCCACAGGCGCCTACCGGAGCACATAAACCCGACGCTGGCCGCAGGGGTGATCGCGGAGACGGCCAGCATCGCCGAGGGCATCAGGTCCTCGTCCTCTTCCTTGGAGGACCTCGAGGCGTGGAGGAAGACCCTGGAGTCCTTGGAGCTGCTGGGCATGGACGTGGGCTTCATGCGCAAGCGCGTCGACGAGCTCCTTTTCCTCCTCGACGCCGCCTGGCCATCGGCTGATGCTGATCATCACCCGCCGGAGCCGGAGGGGTACAGAAAGGAGATGATGAAGCTGGAGCGTGCTCGCGCCGGGAGAAGGTGAGGGCGCTCGAGTCGAAGATGGCGAGCCTGAAGGATGCTCTGAGGGAGATGGACACGGAGATGGAGGAGATCGCGGGGGAGAGGAGGAGGGGCCATGCTGTGCTGCAGCTGGCGGCCGCGCCATGGTGATCGCCGACGCGTCGTGTCTCGCATTTCGGTGGCTGGCACCTCTTTCAGGTCTTTACACTTGGTCGGCCTACATATTACATTAATCCGCGCGGACGGACGCATGATGTGTGGTTTTGTGTGCACATCGATCTCAGCTTTACCATGGTGTGGGTGTGGGTGTGCACAGCAATGGAGGAAGATGGAATGATGAGATGTGGCCTGGTTTCAGGGTTTATCGTCATGATCGAGTTTGTTGAGCTCTTGGTTGGTTTGTGCCTGCAGCAGCTACTAGTTTTGGTGTCAAACTGAAACTGAAACGAATTGTGGGCAACCAAACTGAGAAGACCTGGGGTTAATTCGCGGTAAAAAAATAATGATTCCACACAGAAGCATTGACAACCACCCAGGAAAAGAATGACCGAGGGCTCCCTCGTATCGCCCCCTCTAGGGCGATCAGGGGGCCAACCCCAGCGCCCCGGCCCTCCCTCCCCCCTCCCCCCCCTCTCCTCCACCTCGCCGTAGGGTAGCGTCTCGAATGCGCCTGCGCCGCAGGGGGAGGGTGACAAAAACATGGACGACTACCTGGCGTGCCAAATGTTGGCATATTTTCTGGGATGGCGAGGTAAAATGGAGGGGGCCTCAGCTATCCCCATTTGTGTTTAATAAACCTTTAATAAATTTGTGATGGGCCTTCCTTTCCTTTCGCGAGTTCCTAACGCTAAATTTGCAATGCTATAGTAGGTGTGAAAGGCCCGTGGGCACTAACTTCTCCCTTTTGTAAACAAATATAAAAACGTTTGGTAATGATCTAAACGCTCTTATATTTCTTTACGGAGGGAGTACGTAATTTTCTTGAGTTGATTGTTAATTAATTCGTGGGTCTTTTGGATGTAAAACAGATGCAGAAGAGGTGGGGGTGGGGGTGGGGGTGGGAGGCTGCGAGTTCAATCGGTGGAGCAAGACGTGGAGCAACAAGATATGCGTGGCGAAAGGCACTTGCAACAAGCCCTGCAGAGCCGAGGGGTGGGAAAAAGGCGCCTGCTTCTTCATCAATCACTGCCTCTGCTACAAGAACTGCTCCCCGTCCCCGGCCCCGGTCTCGGCTATCTAGCGATTCATGTACTCCTACTATTTATTGTGAGCTAAATTCATCTTGTCTTAGTTCAGCATGTATGTATGGCTTAAGACAAGAGTAAGTGGTCTTACATAGACGGATGGCAGGGCGTGTGTGCATGCATTGTGACTGCATACAATCTTTTGCATAATAAAGTTGGGACAATATTCATCAACTGCAATCTTTTACCTGCTTTTAATTTGCTTGTATACCACTACGTCGTGGTGACCGTAAAAAACTGGAAAACTACACTGGTTTGCTATGTCCATGTCCACCAATTGTGAAACATGAAATGAGATGTGATCATATCCCCCCTATATGTCCGTCCGCGTGAATTAATGTAATATGAAACCGGACATGGCAAAGGAATGGATATTTACTGCAGGTTCTATTCATTTCGGCTATGTAATGTAAATTCCCATGCATGTTTGGTATCGTATAGACCATCTAATTAAGAACGACATGCAACGCATTGGAATATCTCATAATTAACATATATATAGTGGACTAATTGTGAATTACAACGCAATATAAGCTAATGGAATGATCCCGAACGGTGGTAATAGTGAATTACTAAAACAAGAAGAGCACATCATCAATTTTCAGTTGCTCATGCACTCAAGAACCAACCGACTTCAGAAACAAATAAAAATGCAAAAGAAAACCCAACCCGAACATTATAGGAGAGAGGAGTTGGCGGAGGATGGCACCGGAGAGATGAACGGCAAGCACACTGTGATGTTTAGGGTTGCCAGTGTTGCTCCTCGAGCGGCGATGCTGCTCTCCATGTGCGGAAATGTTGCTATAAGAGACGTGCTTGACAAATGAGAGGTCCACCGCTCAATATTTCCTTCATAAATTCTTTTTTTTAAGCACAACACGCGGTTTTCACTTTCAGTGAGATTCAATGATATTCACTAAATTTCATTAAGAGTGAATTTCACATTTTACCCACTGGATATGCATTTGTGACACTAATTAACCTGTTGAGTGGAAATTCGTCTAGAATACCCCTTTTGATTAGAAGCTTTGGACCCTCCTTTTCTGATGCGTGTCCATCAGGCAATGTGTGAGGTGGCGCCCGGGTCCAAAAATATCTAGACGAGGAGTAGAAATGGAACAGATGAACAAGAAAAGTCTGGACATGATCATCAATGATGCCCTCCGATTGTTACACTTTTTTTTTACAAATTATTGATGCATAATGCAATCCTATCTAACAAAAATAAGCAAAATGCAACATCGGGGTAAAACCATGTTAAAAGTCTCCAGTATCCGATATTTTGGTAGAAGCTCCACTAAATGGGGTAGTATGTGTTACAAATGTACAACTACAGGGTACAAAATAGAATTCACTCTTTCACTAATTCAGTGGACACTGAAATACTTATTTTTTAGCCAAAATATGTCAGCCATTTCAGTGGTACATAGGAATTCAAATCGGGATTGCTAAAGCACATCTAGATGTGCCTTTATTGCACATCTAAGTCTTATGTCATTTTACTTGAAGATTCGTGTATATATTTTTCTTTTTCTTTTTGTTTTATTGAGTCACTTAGATGTGCAATACTTAGGCCACATCTAGATGTGCCTTAGACAAACCCAATTCAAATATACTTTTATATGTTTTTCCATTTTTTGGTTAGAATTAATTAAATATTTTGGCCTTTTGACCGAAATGCAGACCGAAATCACTGAATTTTCGTGCCGCTGCACTTGAAAAAGAAAGGGGGGGGGGGGGGATCCATGGTTGTGGAGATAGAAAAGGTGGGGGTCCAAACGCGCCCCTACGCATTTGAGGACTCACTTTTCATGTTTGTGGTTATAGATACTCTCAGTGCATACTTTTTAATCTTTACCCGGAAGCGTTTAGCCAAGTTTGTTGCAAAACTTTTATTCATATTTCATTTTTATTACTTTTCTTTTGTTTTGTGGTCTTTGTACGTGTATCGTCAAGTTCAAACTAATCACATCAACAACACCAAGTTTTGGGACAAACTGGAGAAGTTCCAGGCATTAGATTTGGGCATTATGGAGTGTTTGGTGAGTTGACATTTGTCAAATTGTCCAAATAGAAAACCCATCACCACAACTGCATTTGGCTTGTTGAGGTGAATCCAAGTAGAACAAGAATATCTTAATCGGAGTTTGTATGAAGAAATGACAACACAAATACTAAAGCTCCTGAAGGTCCAGTTTTCCAAGATAGACATTGGTACACGCAAGCGCCCTCGTACCAGACGCAGACAAGTTTGTAAATCAGCCATAACTTTCTTGATTTTGCTCTGATTTATACAGGATGCATGGCGAACAAGGAATGTTTTTTTTTGTGTGTGCGTGGGTGGGGGGGGGGGGACGGTGGGCGATTAGGCTACTCTTGGATGAAGGACGAGCCACATAAGGCATCCTATAAAAAGACCGCCAACCCTAGTCACCGAGATCATCCATCTAAATCTCCATGGAGCCACCGGGAGCCTCTCTTATCTAATTTAGCGGGCAACCTCTCTCTCCATTGCCGCCACCACGAAGGCTATGCAAGAGGAGGAGAAGGAGGCGCCGCCACCACCATTGGGCGCCAGCCATAGACCTTGCGCACCGGTACCCATCTCCATCTCCATCTCTCACTAGTGCAAAAAAGCCTAGCTATGGTGTGGCAATTATGGTCTTGTTGGCGTGGACACCCGACGCCACCTATGTGACGCCACTGTTAAAAAATACTGCTGGTGTGGCATCCAACGTCAACCGTATATTACATGTTGATGGTGTCCACGTGGCGAACGTCAACTATACATCTATACTACCTTTGTCATGCGATGTTGTCCAACACAAGCAAAAAAAATTTGGATAATAAAAAAATACTACTTCAAAAACTAAGAGTTTAAACTTCACAAAAGGTACTGATCAACTAAATATACTCATAAACTTAAGAGTTTAAAACTTCATAAAAGGTACTGATCAACTAAACATACTCATAAACTTAAGAGTTTAAACTTCACAAAAGGTACTGAAATAATTAAACTATTCTTCATCAAGGATTATCCTCAGTTAGCTAATCTTCTTCTGATTGCTTTCTCCATCATTTTTTAAGTCAACAACTTTTGTCTTTAGCTCAGTCCTCTCTACCTTGAGTAGTTTTCTCTCCTCCTTCAGTTTATCCCTCTCCTCCATCAAGTCATCCCTCTCATGACTCAGTTTGTTTGATTTATCAAGGGCATCAACACCCTCTGTGAGCAGCCTATTCCTTTCATTCTTCACAACGATATTGTGTTCTTCCAGTTTTTTTATGAGCCACCGACAGTGCTCTAAGCGCTCCTTATTCCACTTGTCCACGTCATACACCGACTCGTTATTACTTGTAGAATTGTACATATGTCATGTTTTAAATTATGTACACAAGCAAATTAAAACTTGTAGTAGCAATTATAAATCAACTACTACCTAAACATTGTAAGATTGAGGCATATGAAACTTATGTATAAATCATCATGTGCATTCTATAATTGGATACAAGGATAACTAATTGTATGAAATTATCTAGCAATTTCTTCTATATCTTTAAATGTTGCCTGCAACGTTTGGAGCATCATTGTTGACCAATAAAATGTAGCAAAGTTATCTAAAAGAACAAACGGTATTAAGCAACACTAACACATCCTCCGAATGACCCCCCCCCCCCTCCACACACACACACACACACACACACATCTTCTCGATAGATGACATGGCTCCGCCAGTCGCCACCATTATCGGAGTTCCCATATCTTATATGCCCACTTCTCCCCGACACCTCACCTCCTTCCCATGGAGGTGTAGATCCTAGCTTCTCCCCTGCAGTGCCTAGCAAGGAGAGGAGGCCTATGATGTCTCCCCAACAATGGCTTGCCTCGACATCGACGCCTCTCCAATGGCATGGTTCCCAGTGACATGATCCTAGCTCCATTATGGCCTCGCACGGCAAAGAGCTGGATGCGGTGCCTCACTCCGACTCCATGCATTGACATCCCTCTAGTGGTCGCATGCTTCGGCGTCGCTGACCTACATGAGGCGCCTGTTTGTCAATTATCCGGTGTGACATTCCCCTAAAATTGTTGTTGCTACCTTATTTGATTTCAACCAGCAACATTTTGCACATCCTCAAATACATTCACACAAAGAGTACCTAACTTTACACGGGAATTGGGGGCAATGGATAGAAAAGATGGTTCTCCCTCCCTTCACAATTGTAAGATTTTGAAATCCAAATCGAATGTATAGGTAACAGTGTGTTTGTTCACTCATTTGAGTTGGTATGCAGCCTATAATGAAATATCCAAAATAAATATATTTGCAAACGGATGGAGTAGAATATTTCCCTCTAGAGTTTCAACTTTCAAGTAACAACACTGGCTGGCATTTTTTAAAGGAAAAAATAAATCAGGCTGGCTTATCCTCGAGGCCACCACACTCCTCGCCGCTCAGCCAGCCAGCTGAGCTCACTCCATGGCCGCCACTGTCGCCCCACCGGCGGCCCCGCCGCCCACCTCCGCCACCATCCGCTCCCTCACCGCCGCGGGGAACCACGCCGCCGCCCTCCGCGCGCTCTCCTCCCTCTCGGCCTCCTCCGCGCAGCTCGACCACTTCGCGCTCCCGCCGGCCATCAAGTCTGCGGCCGCGCTCCGGGACGCCCGCGCCGCGCGCTCGCTCCACGCGGCCGCCCTCCGCCGCGCGCTCCTCCACCGCCCCTCCCCCGCCGTCGGCAACGCGCTCCTCACCGCCTACGCGCGCTGCGGAGACCTCGACGCGGCCCTCGCGCTCTTCGCCGCCACCCCGCCGGAGCTCCGCGACGCCGTGTCCTACAACTCGCTCATCTCCGCGCTCTGCCTGTTCCGGCAGTGGGAGCGCGCGCTCGAAGCCCTCCGCGGCATGCTCGCGGAGGGCCGCCACGACGTCAGCTCCTTCACCCTCGTCAGCGTGCTGCTCGCCTGCTCCCACCTCGCCAGCGAGGACGGCCCCCGCCTCGGCCGCGAGGCCCACGCCTTCGCGCTCAAGCACGGCTTCCTCGATGAGGGCCGCGAGCGCTTCCCCTTCAACGCGCTGCTCTCCATGTACGCGCGCCTCGGACTCGTCGACGACGCGCAGAGTCTCTTCCGCACCACGGCGGCCGCATTCTCCCCCGGCGGCGGCGACGTCGTGACGTGGAACACCATGATCAGCCTGCTCGTGCAGGGCGGCCGGTGCGCCGAGGCCGTCGAGGTGCTCTACGACATGGTGGCGCTCGGCGTGCGGCCGGACGGCGTGACGTTCGCGAGCGCGCTCCCGGCTTGCTCGCGGCTGGAGATGCTGGCCCTCGGCAGGGAGATCCACGCCGTCGTCCTCAAGGACGCCGACCTCTCCGCCAATTCGTTCGTGGCGAGCGCGCTGGTGGACATGTACGCCGGCAACGAGCGGGTGGCGAACGCCCGTAGGGTGTTCGACATGGTGCCGGAGCCCAGCCGGCAGCTGGGCATGTGGAACGCCATGATCTGCGGCTACGCGCAGGCCGGCATGGACGAGGAGGCGCTCGAGTTCTTCTCGCGGATGGAGGCCGAGGCCGGGTGCGCGCCGAGCGAGACCACCATGTCCGGCGTGCTCCCGGCCTGCGCGCGCTCCGAGGGGTTCGCCGGCAAGGAGGCCATGCACGGGTACGTGGTGAAGCGCGGCATGGCGGGCAACCGGTTCGTGCAGAACGCGCTCATGGACATGTACGCGCGGCTCGGCGAGATGGACGTGGCGCGCCGCATCTTCGCCATGATCGACCCCCGCGACGTGGTGTCCTGGAACACCCTCATCACCGGCTGCGTCGTGCAGGGGCACGTCGCCGAGGCGTTCCAGCTCGTCACGGAGATGCAGCTGCCACCACCATCACCACCATCAACGGAAGAAGAAGGAGAAGCACGTAGGTGCATGCCGAACAACATCACGCTGATGACGCTCCTGCCGGGGTGCGCGGCGCTGGCGGCGCCGGCGAGGGGGAAGGAGATCCACGGGTACGCGGTGAGGCACGCGCTGGCGTCGGACATCGCCGTGGGCAGCGCGCTGGTGGACATGTACGCCAAGTGCGGCTGCCTGGCGGCGTCGAGGGCGGTGTTCGACCGGCTGCCGAGGAGGAACGTCATCACCTGGAACGTCCTCATCATGGCCTATGGGATGCACGGGCTCGGCGACGACGCCGTGGCGCTCTTCGACGAGATGGCGGCGGGCGGCGAGGCGACGCCCAACGAGGTCACCTTCATCGCCGCCCTGGCAGCCTGCAGCCACTCCGGCCTGGTCGACCGCGGGCTGGAGCTGTTCCACGGCATGGAGAGGGACCACGGCGTGAAGCCGACGCCGGACCTTCACGCCTGCGTCGTCGACGTGCTCGGCCGGGCGGGGAGGCTCGACGAGGCACACGCCATCATCACCTCCATGGAGCCCGGGGAGCAGCAGGTGTCGGCGTGGAGCAGCCTGCTGGGCGCGTGCCGGCTGCACCGGAACGTGCCGCTCGGCGAGGCCGCCGCCGAGCGGCTGTTCGAGCTGGAGCCCGGCGAGGCGAGCCACTACGTGCTGCTCTGCAACATCTACTCCGCAGCCGGAATGTGGGACAAGTCGGTGGCGGTGCGGGCGAGGATGCGGCGGCAGGGGGTGGCCAAGGAGCCCGGGTGCAGCTGGATCGAGGTGGACGGCGCGATCCACCGGTTCATGGCGGGCGAGTCGACGCACCCGGCGAGCGCGGAGGTGATCGCGCACATGGACGCGCTCTGGGAGCGGATGCGGCGTGAGGGGTACGCGCCGGACACGTCGTGCGTGCTCCACGACGTCGGCGAGGACGACAAGGCGGCCATGCTCCGGTACCACAGCGAGAAGCTCGCCATCGCCTTCGGGCTGCTGCGGGGGGCGCCGGGGGCCGCCATCAGGGTGGCCAAGAACCTGAGGGTGTGCAACGACTGCCATGAGGCCGCCAAGTTCATGTCCAGGATGCTTGGGCGGGAGATTGTTCTCAGGGATATCAGGAGGTTCCACCATTTCCGGGACGGCACCTGCTCATGTGGAGACTATTGGTAGAACAACACACTAAAATTTGTCTCTGCTAGTACAATTATGACAATATTCTTGGGAATTCCATACTGAGAAATCAACATAGTTGAAACTTTTCTTTCGGCTATCAAATTCTTGTAAATTCATTCCAACATCCTCCCTCTGTTCCAAAATACAATTTGTAGACAAGTCAAACTAATTTATGTTTGAGCAAAATATCAACAAGTACAACACCAAATCAGTATCATCAGTATCATCATATAATTTATTTATTTATTTGATATTATGATATATAGTTCTCTATAAACTTGGACAAAACTAGAAAATTTTGACTTTGCTAAAAATTTAATACACCTTATATTTTGGAACAGAGGTCCAAGCAGGCGGGAAATGAGATAACCAGAAATCTATACGCAAATATCACACACATAACCCAGGCATAAATAGGCACACAGATATACGAAAATGACACGATTTTAGGCACAAAGCAGGTGTCAAAGTACATGTATAACTTCTTAGAACACACGGCAAAGCTGGTGTCGGAGGACATGTCCAACTTCTTATAACACGGTGTCAGCTAAACGATAAGCTTTGGTACGGGTACACAAGAGTTCTTGTTTACTAATGCTAGAGCTAGAACAGCAGATGGAAGCGGCCTCACTGCCATAACCGACATAATTCTCGATCAGTCATAACCTCTTCTGTTGGGAACCGGGGATCTTGAGCGCTGGACAGGTGATCGGCTGCAATCATACAAAAATATTTCATCAAACAAGAGAAAACAGATAATGTTAAGAAATGAAAGACTGGATAATCTTTGACTAATCACTGATGTCAGAAGTGAAATAACAATATAGGAATCAGGTGGCGTACACGGCGGCAAATGTTTTCTCACAAAAAATAGAACACAATACTAATCAGCCTAAAGTGGTATGGCAAAATCAAATGGTATATATCCTAATGAAAGCATCTGCCCACATGACTAAGAAGTGCAACCAAACAAAGATCAACCAAAAACAATATATAGGTGCAACCATATGAAGATCAATCAAAAACAATGCAAGTGCATTACCTTCGATAGCGATCACGGACAGGACTCCTGCTCCTGCCATATGCACCATACTGAGGACTCACTGGACGACCATAGTCAGGACTAGGTCGTGACCTTCGGTACACTGGGCTAACAGAACGGCGATATGAACTGTCATCCTGCCTTCCATAGCCACCACCACCTCTACTTGGCCTGTCATACTTGTCACCTGGTTCACTATCATCCCTGAAGGCATACTCAACAGAAATCACTCTGTCCAGTAACTTCCTGCAGAGGGGAAGGAGGATCAATCAGGCGTATTTTTAAACTGTAAGACTATTTTCAAACAATTCATATTACATAAGCTTTATGAAACAGCATGAAATACATTTATCAAAATCTAAACTTCTGCAGAAATACAGGTAGAACTGGTACCAACTACCAACATGCCAGCTGCAGTCAGATTCTGCTAAAAAAACTGAACTTCTGTAGAAACAGGTGAAAGTGGTACTAACTACCAACATGCCAACTGCAGTCAGATTCTGCTCAAAAACGTAACTTCTGTAGAAACAGATGAAGGAGGTACTAACTACCAATATGCCAACTGCAGTCAGATTCTGCTCAATGAATAAACTCAAAGACAGGTGAAAGTGGCACTTACGTCAAATGAGTAGCATCTAGTGCTTTTGAGGCTTCTTCCTGAGTTTCAAATTGCACAAAAGCAAAGTTCTTCCTTATCCGAACATTTGAAATCCTCCCAAATGGACCAAAATGTCGTTCAAGATCACTGACTCTTGTGTTGATTGGGTCAAAGTTAATGACAAACAGTGTCTTGGTGGGCTTAGTATTCACTGGTGGTTTACTATAGCCATCACGGTCATCACGTCTGTTTCCACGGTCACCCTGTCACCAGATAAGGGTTACAAAATGAACTGAAGCTAATATTATTTCAAATACCACCTAAATCAGACGGTAGTCAGCATCCGACAGCATGCAGTTTTATGACTTCTTCTGTGTTAAGGACTTAAGTTTAGTGGAGTTACAAGGCCAGCAAAAGAAATTACCCGTGACCACTCCACTGAAAGTCTGCGTCTCCCTGGGCCAAAGGGATAACCATCCAGAGCCCGTATGGCATCATCACCATCACGTTCATCCTCAAAGTAGACAAAAGCAAACCCTAAAAAAGGTAAATCCACAAGTAAGAAACATAGGAAATTAGGTCATGTGCCAGCCATTGTTCAGCAAGGATATTTTTTTATTGGACAAGCAACTAAAACACGTGAGCCAAATTCAGTCAAATTCAAACCTAACAGAAACAGAAAAATACTGCACCTGCACAGATCTGATGGTATCAAGAGCTGTACTGAGGTTACTCGTAGATTCCATTCATGGTGAGGCTAAGCATGGTGTTGTACAACTTATATCCAAAAATTCCAAAGTAAGAAGGTATGACTGGAGGCACTGAACATGCTTCACCATTCTACAGACCAAGAGCCTCACAGACATTGCTTACTGAGACAGCACACAGAGCAAGTTATCAAGTTGATGCCTGGAGGATACTTCTAGTCGTGGCATGGTATGGCATGATGGAACTGATGGCATGGCACGAATTGCATGATGATTGATGTCAGTCCCAGCAAAACATGCTTGGCAGTGGTAACATGTTACAGTGCGTCAGGAAAATGGATGACCAAGTGCAGGGAGTGATGGCCGGATGAGTCAGGAGTGAATGGAGGGTGAGTTGAGGAGCCCCGGGGGGAGCTATGTATGTTTGCCTCGGTAGTTCCTGCGTCAGAGTAAACATTTAAACATCGTTGCTGCCAGCTATGCATACATTGCTTGCAACTACTTTTTTTACACGACATGGACCACCATATAAGTTCAGATACGTGTTCCACGCCATAATTTTTTACAGAAACATAGCTAACAGAGATTAACCACCCAATTGTTGCATCACAGATTAATACAGCTAATACTCAGATCCTCTGTACAAATTATGCTTTGTCTACGGTGCCAAAAAACACGCAGAAATCATGGACCGGCATGTAAATGTTGAGAACCACCACAAAATTTACAGAAGCATAGCTGACGGACATTAGCAAAGCAAAATTACCATGATGATTGCGTCACAAGTTAATACCACTAACATTCAGATTTCAGATCATCTCTAGAGATCATGCCAGGTGTAAGGTGGAAATAGACATGCAGAAATCAAAAGCTTAAGCAAACAAATTATCTCCAGGATTGTTCTCTAATCAATTTAAACAAATTGCATACTCTAGTGAGACAAAACATTAGCAGTAGAGTTAAAGTCGTTCTTCCAACTCACTATCCCGAAAACTTAACAGATCGGCCCCAGGTGATGAGCACTGGTGGGGCACGGAACCCGTTGATGCGCATAGGCGTCAAAACAGGGGTGGCCATCATAAAATCAAAACCTTATACAGCTTCACATAAGTGCCCCACACCATATATAAATTCTACAGGAGCATAGCTACTAACAGAGATTAGCAAAGCAATATAATCACCGTAGTTGCATTAGGATTAATACGAGTAATATTTAAGATTTCAGATCATCTCTGGAAATTATGCTTTGTGCGAGGGTGCCAATAAACATGCACGGATAACATAAAATCTAAAGCAAATCGATTATCTCAAGGATTATTCTGTGATAATCAATTTCAAAACTAATTACAGGTTAAATTCGTTCCTCCACCTTTGTTAGTACCAACAAAACTTAGCATGAACAGATAGATCGGCCCCGGGTGAAGACAGGAGATGCGGATGGGCGTCGCGACAGGGGCGGCCTGGGGGGGAGGAAGATGTGACGGTGTAGGGGAGGGCGGGGTGCGGACCTGACTTCATGTCGATGCGTTCGATCCTGCCGTAGCGGTAGAAGAGGCGGTCGAGCTCCGAGTGGCGGGTGTCGTAGTCCAGGTTCCCCACGAACACGGGCCTCATCTCCGCCGACGAGATCAGATCCGAGACCCTGCGTGAAGGAGAGCGAGCGGGGTCGCAAGGGGTCAGAATCGGCGCCTGGGAGGGGGCGATGCGCGGCGGCAGAGAGGAAGGGAGAGCAGTACCTGCGTCGCCGGAGAGGGAGGAGGGGAGGCGGCTAGGTCTAGGGTTCTTCTCCGGCTTGGCGCTCGCTGCGGTGGCGTCCGGGGGCGGTGGTGTGTCGTCTCCTCTCGTCTTGTGCGGGTTGGGTTGGGGACGAACGAGGCTCGTGCGGCGTTGGGCTTTTCACGCAGCCCGTGGTTGGGCTTGGGCTACACCTGGGCATGGGCAGCCCGGCCCGAAAAACCCGGGCCGGGCTTTAGGTTCGGGCCGGGTTCGGACCTGGTTTTCAAGTCCGGGCCGGGCTCGGGCTTACTAAAAACGGCATTTTACATGGAGGCCCGGCCCGGCCCGAAAATAGCATTTTTAGTCCGTTCGGGCCGGGCTCGGGCCTGTATATTGCAGTTTTTGACCGGGCTTGGGCCTGAGATATTTGGTTTGGGCTTTATAAAGCCCGGCCCGGCCCGGTGGATGCCCAAGTTGAGCTTGGGCTAAACCTCTCACTCCCTTCTCTATGTGATGTAAAAAGTTGAATGAAAACAAAAACTCAAAAGGGTAAAATAGTGCAATCCCTAATAAAATAAAAATAGTGCACTTCTTTAAAACAAAGATAAAATGTTAAAATATATATACAGTCTCTACCATCGCAAAAATATATGTACATGCAGTCTTTAAAGAAATGGTAATATAGTACGACCTCTACGTAAGTAAAAAGGAGAGACTATTATTCGCATGTATCATACATGCGAATAATGATCAGCCCAATGGTTGCAGCATCTTCCTCCTCCCTTCCTCCTCCTCCCCCATGTCTCCCATCTTACTCCTCCCGAGAGCAGCCTAGCTTGATTGTGCTCTTACCTACGACTTACGGTACCGCGTCCGCCTACCATCTACTGGAGCCACCGCGCCATGGCCGTCCCTTTAAGCACATGTGCGTCGATAAAAACCCGCAATGCAAGAAGCATCACTTTGTGAAGTGATTTAGTATTCTATAAACAATTTAATTAACTAGTAAGTAGCTATGATTTTTTTCTATTGTTTATTGAGTGGCTGCTTAATTAGAATTCATTGGTTGTGGCGGGCCGCAAGATCCTTTTTAACTAGACCACACACGTTGATGCGGGTATCACTTGCAATATGTTTCAACGACATTTGGTTAGATAAACATGGATTTTTGAATTGATAATATAAGCACTAAAATGAAAATACATATAATTATTGTATAATTCCAAAATATTTATTGAATACAAGTAGCATAATATAATTATAACATTTAAGCTTTTGGCATGCATGGCTGCATGATGAGGTGGTCCTTTTTCATGCATGGTTGCATGTTGATATGACATAGTTGCATATTGAGATGAATTATTAGTGGGGATCAACTACTTAGTGCTGAGGCGTGTCGGCCAGGGATCATCCCCGTGCTCCTTGAAACCCAAATCCGATGCATGCCGTTGATGTCATCGAGGCAAAACACCGGAACTGCCACCCACAAGCCTCCGACCTTGTTTTTGGACCTTCATCTTCCCCCAAACAAAGACATCACCACACAAGATGAGATCCGCCATAGACACAACAAACACCACCAGATCCATCGCCTTAAGGAAACAATGGAATAAGGTTCCCACAGATCCCTTGATTTCACCACCAAGGACATCATCGAGATGGGGCTGAGATCAGGGAATTTTTATTCCAAACTCCGCGGTCATCACCATACAAACACAATCGTGGAACACACTAAACCTAACCCTAACTACAGCCGAGTAGAGAGCTGGGGTTCCCTCACCCATCCATTGCCGGAATGGCGACCAGAGGGCAAGAGAACTGACACCGTCGGCGACAGAGCAAAGGAGAAGTCCTTGGTCTCTTTTTACTGGAGCAAAGCGGTTACTCAGGCGAGTGGTTTTTGAAATATTGGCTATTGAGCGTGTTAAGGGCCCATATTGCACGAATGATGGACATGGTGTATTACTTTTTTTTGCGGGAATACATGGTATATTACTTTGTACGAATAAACAACAGTCGAGCTATCGTGGTAAGCAATCCAAACTTGATGAAAACAACAGTCGAGCTAAGTATGGACGTGGCGTGGCAACAAAAGTTGTTAACTTTTCACCATTCGCTGTCCGGCCGGCGGCTAATCATTGTTCTAATCGCCATTTGCCTACCTCAGTCTTTTACCATTATCAGTGTCCAGTATAGCGATCATGCATGATGTTTTTATAGAAAAATAAATCATGCATGATGTCATGTGTTCACAATACTAATTTTGTTTTGATGAACAACCCAATGAATTCAAAAAGACACCAATATTGTTTCTTGCGTTATATTTGCTAGCGGCCTCGTCATAACGACGAGATAATAACAAACACGGAGCATGAGACGACGATCCGGGATCACACATATATGTTGCTCTTTCCTTTTGCTAGACAAATATGTTACTTGCGGCATTTCTATTTATTTATTTTCTCCTCGATAAAATTTGAAAAGGCAGATACAAAAGATGTCTAGGCGCCCATTGGCCATTGGCAGGAACGCGAGTCCATCCCCACTACTAGATATATGTTTCATTTTCACCAATATCACTCCATCCGGTGCTACTCATCAATGAGTACAACAACCGAACCTACCAGCATGTCTTGCCCCATTCAGTTCAGCGTGACGTCAACATAAGAACGGGTCTACAACTATGTTACCGTTGCATCACCACTTTCGGTTCAACGGTACACCGATATAAAGAACGAGTATACAACTCTGTTATCGTTGCATCACCACATTCAATTCAACGGTACACCGATATAGAGAACGGGCCTACATCTACCCTATCGTTGCATCACTTC
Source organism: Hordeum marinum (assembly GCA_022496015.1). Classification (NCBI taxonomy): domain Eukaryota; kingdom Viridiplantae; phylum Streptophyta; class Magnoliopsida; order Poales; family Poaceae; genus Hordeum; species Hordeum marinum. The sequence continues at coordinate 4,782,323 of CM039673.1, forward strand.
GTTTAATTCAACCGTATGCCGACATGGCATTAGGGCATGGCCAATGGGCCATGCTAAACGGGTGCCCCAGGCGCCACATCGTCCTTCCAAACGCCATCTCCGGTAAACGTGTTGTTTGCAGAGGGAAGCGGCCTCCTACATAAGAGCTTGGCTCCTCCCTGAAAAGCCATGAGGCTCATAGCTTCATTTAAATTTATCTAGGTGAAAGAGATGAAGGAAGGTGATGTCACCTTTGTACATGCACTTAGGACATCAGCCTCTGACTGAGTCTGCTTGGTTGGTTTGCTTAAAGATGCAGATCGCTAACATCACAAAACTCACCAACTCAATTTGTTTTGCATGGTAGATGTTGCAACACAATAAAATCGAGACTCATTCATTTGCCGGTGAGACTGACTGAAACAACCATTCAGCGGGGAAAGAGCGACATGTCAAATCTTGTCGGCCACACGAACCAAAATCGCCTAGCATCATGCCAACTTCATGTGTTTTTATTTATGTGTCCTCGGCTCTCCTACTTACTTTCTACGTGAGCATCTGCGTTTGTATTGTATTTCTCAAAAAACCACATTGATCCTCGAGTGTGTTATACAGACCGGTAGTGCAACCGATTCTAGTGAAGCGTCAGAACCGAGTGAACATAGCTAGTGCAGTACTGGTTCCTACTACCTCCCTCTGGGCTTATTAGTCCCCATCGTATTTTGGACAAAGTTAGACCATACATTTGACTAGCAAAAGGCTAATGCATGTCACTAAAAATTATATTGTTGGATTCGTATTTAAATATAGTTTTTAATTTTATTGTATGGCCAGTATAAACAAGAACGAAGCTAGTAAACCAGGACGAAGATAGTAACAAACAATAATGAACATAATTGGCGTGACAACTTAAGTTGTTACTTAACTCGTTGGTTGTCGGGCCGGCGTCTAAGCATGGTTCTCATCCTCGTCTGCCACCTCATGCTCCTCTCATTTTTCACCATTATAACTGTCTAGGGTAGCATTCATCCGCTATCATGCATGCTGTCATTGGTTCACGTCCAAACAACTGCCGGTCTGCATACGTACCCTCTCCTTTTCTCCTTAAAACTTTCGCTCTTACACTTACTCGACAAGATCCTGGCCGTCAGCTAGAGGTCATAGTGTAGTATTATGTGCATTTCTTGACAAGGACCCTGTCTCCAGTGCGACATATGCATAAAACAGAACTGGCAGGGTTCTGTGGAGTATATTTTTTTGAATGAATGAAGTAAAAAGATTGCGCCGGGCCGTCCCTTTGCGTGTGTTGCTACCAGACGATAAAAAAATAGTGAGGAGTGGAAATCGTCGAAAGAGCGTTGGTGTCATTTTCAAATTGACAAGGATCTGAATTGATTGAGAATTGAGAAAATCTCGGTGTACTAAAATTTGAATCGATTTGAGAGAATCTCAGCCGACTGGAATTTGAATCGATTGAGGCTTGAGGAAATCTTAGTTGATTGGGACATAAACTGACCCTTTAACTCTTGTGTCGGGGTCTTATTCCGGCATTTGTTTATTTGTGCATTTTGTGACAATTTTGGCCCCACCTAAGAGTGAGCGGGGCCCCTACTTCAGATCATACTTATGAGAAGTTTCTTGAAGCATATCCGCTACAGTCTGCAACGTTGAGGTGAGAAAGGTGAAGGGCGAGACGACAGTTTGTGATTCCCGCTTGAACACATCCATGTTCTGCTTTTGCCGCGATCACTCCAGCGCACCTAAGCAGCGATGTCCGCAACAACCAAACGTATCCACATGTCTCGCTTCATTCAACACAATGTGTTGCATACACAATAGTGGGACTAAACCTGTGTAACCATGATTGATACACGCGAGGCCAAACTTGTCAAAAAGACATTTCTACTATTAACATTGTCAAATGTTGGGTAATATCTTCATCTGGGTTTATTACCAACCGTACACGGGTTTAGGTCTTCATTTTGACTAACGAAACATGCCTTGTATGGCACACAAAAATTACATTTTAAAGTCGTCATCCAATGCATTTTGTAAACATAACTGCTTAATGCCCTACACACGGTCTTATTTGTCTACTGAAACATCTCAAAATCCCAATAATTGCCCCTTGGTTTGTGATGCAAAATGTTTTATTTTTTAGTAATGTTTAAAAAAATGATGTTAGATTTTTAAGCATGACAAATAAAACTTTTTATGACAAAATATGTTGTGATGAGGATGCTACCTTTTTTTTGTAGCAAGCATAGCAAATCCTGGCAAGAAACTAAACATGATAAGGGTTTGCCATGCTTACTAAACGAACTGTCATCTTGAATGTTTGATTTGTCATGCTAAAAGATCTGACATTCGTATTAGAGTATATTCGGCCGCTTAGTTTTGGTAGTTTGAATTATAATCTATCTCTTCTATACTTGGACTCCAAGACTTTGTACTTATATAAACAGCCCATTGAGGCATCAATCAATATACAATTATCATCAATTATCATGGTATCAGACGCCTAGGTATCCACCCTTGGCATGGCTTTGCCGCCAACTCCTCCCTCTCTGACACCGCGGCGGCTCTACACCATCACCGAGTTTCGCGCCGCTGGCGCGGCTCCTCTATTGTCCTCAACCCTTACCCAAAACCCTACCCCACCCCAACCACCTCAGCTCTCTCTCGCCGATACTATCGCCGATGTTTCCCCTTTCATCCCGATAACCCTAGAACTCGCCGCCCACAACTTCTACCATTGGCGCCACCTCTTCCATGTCCACCTCGGCCGCTGCGGTCTTCGCCATCACATCAATCCAGCCCCCCCCCCTCCCGTGGCTGACCGACCCTTGATGGATCAAGGATGATCTCACTGTCATCCAATGGATATATACTCGCATCTCCACCGAGCTCTTCAACCTCGTCTCCAATGACGACGCCACCGCCGCTGAACTATGGGCCTCTCTTCAGCAGCTCTTCCAGGACAACTCTGATGCGCGTGTTAACGCGTTACATATCGAGCTCCGCACCAGCATCCAAGGTGCTCTCCGGTCACCGTTTATTGCCAATGCATCAAGGCGATCGGCAGCGAACTCCGTGAGCTCGGTGATCACGTTGACGATCGGATTCTCATCAACGCTCTCCTCGTCAGCCTTGGGGAGAAGTTCGAGAAGCAGGTCACCTTCATCCCTATGTTGCGCCCCTAACCCTCATTCGCGGAGGTCTGCTCCATCTTGCAGCTCGAGGCACAGAACCAGGCGCGCAAGGCGACGCGTCCTTCACAGGTGTTTCACGTCGCCCTAGCCCGCTGCACCATCTGCACCACCTCCACCGATGCCCTCGGCTCCTCCAGGCTGGCGCCTGATCCCTAACTATAGGGGCAAAAAACCCGTCTACCGTCCGCCATAGCCCCGACCTGCTGCTCCACCACCACCGGTGCCTCCTCCACCACCACCGGCTGCACCATCGGTGGCTTCTTCATCGGTCGCTGCCTCCGCGTCTTGGCAGCCTCAGCAAGACCCCTGGACTGGTCTAGCTCAGGCATGGCCCATGCCCTGGACTGCGTCATCTCCCTACGACGCTCCTCCCGCGTACACCGGCAACTGGATCCCGGGCCTTCGCCCTGCTACCGGCGCTCCCGGCCTCCTTGGTTTGCGGCCACCGCTTCATGTCTACACTGCCACGACCTCTCCATCGCCGGTCGTCCAAGGATCACACCACGGCTACCTGTCGGTACCCTATGTGCCCTACGCCTATGGCCCTGCTTCACCCATGCCGTATACGCATGCGCCTGCGGCCGCACCGCTAGCTACTCATCAACAGCCAGCCTGGGATCAAGCCGCCTTCATCGCCGCCATGAACAACTTTACACCCAATAACCAAGGTACGGATTGGATCTTCGACTCCGGTGCATCTTCGCATATGTCTTCAAATATGGATATTCTGTCAGCTTGTTTTCCTTCCCTTATTCTTCCATCACCATAGGCGACGGCTCCCTCGTTCCCGTTTCTTGCACTGGTCACTCTTCCATACAAATAGATCATGCCAACTTTCAACTACACATTATTCTTGTTGTTCCCTCTTTAATCAAAAACCTTATTTTTGTTTGATAATTTACCATCGATAATCTTGTCATTCTAGCATTTGATCCTTTTGGTTTATCTGTGAAGGATCTGAGAACGGAGACACTTCTCGCCCGCTACAATAACACGGACAATCTCTATCCACTTCATGGCACGCCTACATCCTCTCCTCGCGCCATGCTTTCTTCAGTGGATACGTGGCATCGTCGGCTTGGTCACCGCAATAATTCAAAGTTGTCATCTGTACTACAAGAATTTTCTATTCCTAGCACCAGTGTGTCCCATGATACTTCTCTTTGTAAGGCATGCCAATGTTGGGGAACGTCGCATGGGAAACAAAAAATTTCCTACGCACACGCAGATCTATCCATGGTGATGAGCATCTACGAGAGGGAGAGTGGATCTACGTACCCTTGTAGATCGCTAAGTGGAAAGCGTTAAGAAACACGGTTGGTGTAGTCGAACGTCTTCGCGATCCAAATCGTCGAGCGTCCCGTGATCCAATCACGATCCGTCCCGCGATCCAATCACGATCCGTCCCGCGAACTTGATCATGATCCATCCCCTGAACTTGATCACGATCCGTCCCACGAACTTGATCACGATCCTTCCGATCTAGCGCCGAACGGACGACACCTCCGCGTTCAGCACACGTACAGCTTGATGACAATCTCCACCGTCTTGATCCAGCAAGAAGGAGCGGAGAGGAAGAAGAGTTCTCCGGCAGCGTGACGGCGCTCCGGCGATGGTGGTGGAGCTATTCCGGCAAGGCTTCGCCTGAGCACTGTAGAAACCCGATCTAGAGGAGAAACTATGCACCGGAGGAATGGGCAGCACGTGATTGAAAATTCTATGCAAAACCCCTAAAACCTCCAGTATATATAACAGGAAGAGAGGAGGAGGCTTGGCACAAGGGCCAAGCCTCCAAGGAGTCGGCCGAACTAGGTGGAGGAGGTGGACTCCACCTCCAATCCTAGTACGACTAGGATTCACCCTATTTTTGCCCTTTTTCTCTTTGGGCCTTTTTTCCCAAACCGCATGGGCCTTGTGTGGGACTTCCACCAGCTCACTAAGGGCTGGTAAACACTCTCCCATAGCCCATGGAGCCTCTTGGGTCGAAATACCCCTCCCGATGGTCTCCCGGTACACTCCCGGCACTCCCAATACACTACCGATGAGCCCGAAACTTTTCCGGCGACCAAAATAGGACTTCCTATATATCAATCTTTACCTCCGGACCATTCCTGAGCTCCTCGTGACGTCCAGGATCTCATCCGGGACTCCGAACAACCTTCGGTCGCCACCATACATAACTCTATACTACCAAAACGTCACCAAACCTTAAGTGTGCAGACCCTGCGGGTTCGAGAACTATGTAGACATGACCGAGACACCTCTACGGTCAATAACCAATAGCGGGACCTGGATGCCCATATTGGTTCCTACATATTATACGAAGATCTTTATCGGTCGAACCTCTATGTCAAGGATTCAGTTAATCCTGTATGGTGTTCCCTTTGTTCTTCGGTATGTTACTTGCCCGAGATTCGATCGTCGGTATCTCCATACCTAGTTCAACCTAGTTATTGACAAGTCTCTTTACTCGTTCCGTAATACAAGATCATGAAAGTCGTGATAGAGATAGGATATTAGACACATACAAAAGTTGAAGGCCATACAATCTTTGTTTTTTCTACGTTACCGAGAGTATTACAATTTTTGTGACTCCATACTAAATCTTCAGTTCTCCCAAGTGCCTTAATGACATGCGCTAACCAGAATTTATTGTAATTTCAGATGCTAGCAGGGTATCCCGCGCGTAGGGCAATCTGTTCTCTGCAGGTTTCAGAAAACACATATGGTTAATAATATATGTAGATTATTCCGACTACGCTCTAGTCATACTATCGGGCCTAGGGCATTTACAACATGGCCATGAATGTTCTATAAATTTATCTTTATTAGCATTCAATTACGGTTTAAGTTATAACATTGTTGTGGGCACATAATGCGTACAACTAGTTGAGCACATAACTATACCTATGTGAAACATTATAAACTTCAATTTCATGTGCGCTAATCTAGTTATATGTATTGTTTATATGGGATGATCTAGTTCCACATTTAGAGGAAAAGAAATGGCATCAACCAATGGTCTATGAACTAAATTATGGAAGCTACCTTAACTTCAAAGTGCAAACTCAAATCATGTTCAGACATACTGATAAAATAATACATGAATATCAAATCTTGGTAGCCTTGGCAAAGGAAAAAAACTGCATTATTCTTTCTCCTTATACAGAGAACACGCAGGGGTCTTGGTTTTCTTATTATGATAATTAAATTAGTGTATCAGATTTTATATGAAAATCGGAGCCTTACTCCTTTTGTAATATTAATTATGTCTCGATATAGAAAACCACCAAAAACTTCTTGCTTCCCATGGTTCCCATATATCTTAATCAAAATATTAGCAAAAGAACGGCAAACTAAAAAAATGATCGCCTAATATGTATTTTGTGAGTCCATGTATAATCATAATATGCTCATATTTTGTGTTTCCTTACAATTCACTGCTGCAGACTAAAAAGCACGGACACGGGAACAGTATGACGAGGATACAAGATACGAAATTTTCCAAAAAGAGCCATTCGAGGATACCACGAGTATATATAAAATAAAATAAATTAGTATATGTCATGTAATATAGAGTTAAGACAGAAACTTAATGAGAAAGAGATCAGAATAGAGAATACTGCCCCATTTGGTGTGTCTTTTATCAAGTGCTTGATTGATCATCCTCCCTCATGCCATGTTGTCATTGCAAGCTACATCCATCTTGCAAAAAACATCACACAAAACAGTCGCAGCATCAGCCTGAGCAGGAGTAACAACACAAGCACAAGCAGCAGCGCCAGCATAAGCAGCATCACAAGCACAAGTACACACCTATTCAATCAAGTAGTAGTAGCCTACCAGACTAGCACCACAAGCAGTCAAACAACTAGAGAAGAACAACATGGAGTAGCAGCACAAGCATTCAAAGAGCAGCAAGCCAACTAGCAACATCCAGCAGACCAGCAGCTTAATGGAAGAAAGATTGAAGAATAAAATGGGAATAAGTTGAGGAAAGATGAGAGCCTGCTGGGTTACCTGTGAGGCTGCGACTACGAGGCTGGTGGTAGCGCCAGCGGTCGCTAGTCAAATCCAGGTGTCGCCAGTGGCGGCAGAATCATATCCAAAGTGACCAGAAAAAAAGTAAACACGTTTGGCAAATAGGTAGGGCCTCACAAAAAAATCTGGATAGGTGGAATAAAAAAGCTAGGAAATTAGTGACGAGCACTGGGTATTTTAATATAGTCCGGACAATGAAAACAAACTTCATCATATAGATAATGCAAATATGCTAGCCAATAATCATGTACATGTATTAGATTAATTCAGATAAATCTATGCAATCTATGCAATTGGGAATATAAAAAAATGAAGTTTTAGGTGTTGTAAATTCATGAAACAACTTTGCATAGAATGAAAGTGCGAGATACGAACATACAAAAAAGACAGAGAGTATGTACTAACACATTCTTAGGTTGAACTATGGCCTAATCGGCAAAGTAGCAGTATATTTGTGTTTCCGTTGCCATGATCTACATGCTCCAACAAGGTTATTTTTCATGCTCTTTGCTTCTCCTTTGCAGTGGGATATCTTGGTGTTTGTTAAGAGTTCAACATGAAGTGCATGTGTCCTGTCCGGTTCAATACATGTGTATGTGTGCGTGTAGGTCTCAAAGTAGTCACCGAGTAGGACTAGCACTAGTTAGCTGAACGCGGAGGTGCCGTCCATTCGGCGCTAGAACGAAAGGACCGTGATCAAGATCGCGAGACGGATCGTGATGAGTTCGCGGGACGGATCGTGATGAGTTCGCGGGACGGATCGTGATTGGATCGCGGGACGCATCGTGATGAGTTCGCGGGACGGATCATGATTGGATCGCGTTACGGATCGTGATGAGATCGCGGGACGCTCGGCGGTTTGGATCGCGAAGACGTTCGACTACACCAACCGCGTTTCTTAACGCTTCCCGCTTAGAGATCTACAAGGGTATGTAGATCCACTCTCCCTCTCGTAGATGCTCATCACCATGGATAGATCTTGCGTGTGCGTAGGAAATTTTTTGTTTCCCATGCGACGTTCCCCAACAGTGGCATCATGAGCTAGGTCTATGTATAGATGATATCTCGAGTAGAACACAAAGAGTTTGTGGGCGTTGATGCTTAGATTGCTTCCTCCCTTGGTCGTGTTTTGGTTCAGCGGTATTGTGAGATGAAGCGGCCCGAACCAACATTACTCGTACGCTTATGAGAGACCGGTTTCCTCAACCGCAAATTGTTGCATAGATGGCTTGCGGGTGCCAGTTTCTCTCACTTTAGTTGGATCGGATTCGACAAAGGTGGTCCTTAAGAAGGTTGAAAAGCAACTAGTGTATCACCGTTGTGGTTTTTGCGTAGATGAGAATTGTTCTTGCTAGATACCCGTAGCAGCCACGTAAAACATGCAACAACAATTAGAGGACGTCTAACTTGTTTTTACAGGGTATGTTGTGATGTGATAGGCCAATTACATGATGTGATATATGTGATGTATGAGATGATCATGTGATGTGATATATGTGATGTATGAGATGATCATGCAAATACGTATCCGGTTTGTGACTTAGAGTCATCCGGATCAGTGCCAAAGCTTGCATCGACGTAACCCTTTACGACGAGGTCTTCATCACCACCATAAACGAGAAACATTTTCTTAGTCCTTTTCAAGTACTTAAGGATATTCTTGACCGCTGCCCAGTGTTCCAGTCTAGGATCACTTTGAAACCTTCCGGCCATACTTATGGCAAGGCTGACATCCGGCCTTGTGCACAACATTGCATACATGATAGAGCCTATGGCTGAAGCACAGGGGATGACACTCATCTTGAACCCCTTCTTGGACTGATCCATTTTGAACTTTTTCAAAACTTTATCAAGGTATGTGCTCTGTGAAAGTGCTATCAAACGTTTCGATCTATCTCTATAGTTCTTAATGCCTAATATGATAGTAGCTTCTCCTAGTTCCTTCATTGAAAAACTCTTGTTCAAATATTCCTTCACGCTTTCCAGCATTTCTATATTGTTTCCAATCAGCAATATGTCATCCACATATAATATTAGAAACGCTATAGAGCTCCCACTCACTTTCTTGTAAATACAAGCTTCTCCATAAACTTGTATAAACGCAAACGCTTTGATCACCTCATCAAAATGCTTATTCCAACTCCGAGATGCTTGCACCAGCCCATAAATGGATCGCTGGAGTTTGCAAACTTTGTCAGCATTCTCTGGATCGATAAAACCTTCTGGTTGCATCATATACAACTCGTCCTCAAGGAAACCATTGAGGAACGCTGTTTTGACATCCATCTGCCAAATTTCATAGTCGAAATAAGCAGCTATTGCCAACATGATTCTGACAGACTTAAGCATTGCTACGGGCGAGAAGGTCTCATCGTAGTCAACTCCTTGAACTTGTGAAAAACCCTTTGCCACAAGTCGAGCTTTATAGACTGTGACATTACCGTCTGTGTCCATCTTCTTCTTAAAGATCCATTTGTTCTGAATGGCCTTTCGCCCTTCAGGTAATACTTCCAAAGACCATACTTTGTTTTCATACATGGATCCCATCTCGGATTTCATGGCCTCTAACCATTTCTCGGAATCCGGGCCCATCACTACTCCTCCATAGCTCGTAGGTTCATTGTTGTCCAACAACATGACCTCCAAGACAGGGTTGCCGTACCACTCAGGAGTAGTACGCGGCCTCGTCGACCTACGAGGTTCAATAGTAGCTTGATCTGAAGCTTCATGATCATCATCATTAACTTCTTCTTCTACCATAGTAGGTTCCACAGAAACATCTTTCTGCGCTGCGCTACTTTCTGGTTGAAGTAAAGGTTCAATAACCACATCAAGCTTTATTTTCCTCCCACTCAATTCTTTCGAGAGAAACTCTTTCTCAAGAAATGTTCCGTTCTTAGCGACAAACACTTTGCCTTCGGATCTGAGATAGAAGGTATACCCGACTGTCTCTTTCGAGTATCCTATGAAGACGCATTTTTCTGCTTTGGGTTCCAGCTTTTCAGGCTGAAGCTTTTTGACATAAGCATCACATCCCCAAACTTTAAGAAACGACAACTTTGGCATCTTGCCAAATCACATATCATATGGCGTCGTCTCAATGGATTTCGATGGTGCCCTATTTAAAGTGAATGCAGCTGTCTCTAATGCATAACCCCAGAACGATAGTGGCAAATTAGCAGGAGACATCATAGAACGCACCATATCTAATAAGGTTTGATTACGATGTTCGGACACACCATTACGCTATGGTGTTCCGGGCGGTGTCAACTGTGAAACAATTCCACACTGTCTTAAGTGACTGCCAAATTCATAACTCAGATATTCACCTCCTCGATCAGATCGCAGGAATTTAATCTTCTTGTTACGATGATTCTCAACTTCACTCTGAAATTGCTTGAACTTTTCAAATGTTTCAGACTTGTGTTTCATCAAGTAAATATACCCATATCTACTTAAGTCATCAGTGAAGGTGAGAAAATAACGATATCCCCACGCATTGTAACATTCATTGGACCGCACACATCAGTATGTATGATTTCCAATAAGTCACTCGCCTGTTCCATTGTTCCAGAGAACGGCGTTTTAGTCATCTTGCCCATGAGGCATGGTTCACATGTGTCAAGTGATTCAAAATCAAGTGACTTCAAAAGTCCATCAGCATGGAGCTTCCTCATGCATTTTACACCAATATGACCTAAACAACAGTGCCACAAGAAAGTGGTACTATCATTACCAACTCTACATCTTTTGGCATCAATGTTATGAACATGTGTGTCATCACTATCAAGATTCAATATGAATAAACCCCTAACATTGGGTGCATGACCATAAAAGATATTACTCATATAAATAGAACAACCTTTATTCTCTGATTTAAATGAGTAACCGTCTCGCAATAAACAAGATCTAGATATAATGTTCTTGCTTAACGCATGCACTAAATAACAATTATTCAGGTTCATCACTAATCCCGATGGTAATCGAAGAGAGAGCGTGGCAACGGCGATCACATCAACCTTGGAACCATTTCCCACGCGCATCGTCACTTCGTCCTTTGCCATCCTTCATTTATTCCGTAGTTCCTGCTTTGAGTTGCAAATGTGAGCAACTGAACCGGTATCAAATACCCAGGCACTACTATGAGAGCTAGTAAGGTACACATCAATAACATGTATATCATATATACCTTGTTTGTCGTTGACCGCCTTCTTGTCAGCCAGGTACTTGGGGCAGTTCCGCTTCCAGTGACCAGTTCCCTTGCAATGAAAGCACTCAGTTTCTGGCTTAGGTCCATGCTTGGGCTTCTTTACAGGAGTAGCAACTGCTTTTCCATCCTTCTTGGTTTTACCCTTCTTGCCCTTGCCCTTGACCTTGCCATTTTTCTTGAAACTAGTGGTTTTATTGACCATCAACACTTGATGTTCTTTCTGGATTTCAGACTCAGCGACTTTTAGCATCGCAAACAGCTCGGGGACTGACTTGTTCATGCCGTGCATGTTATAGTTCATCACAAAGCTCTTGTAACTAGGTGGCAGTGATGACGAACTCTGTCAGTGATCGCCTCTGGCGGAAGGGCAATTTCCAACTCCGCTAGACGAGTTGAATACCCAGACATTCTGAGTATATGCTCACTGATAGACCCGTTCTCCTCCATCTTGCAAGCATAGAACTTATCGGAGGTTTCATACCTCTCGATCCGGGCATTCTTCTGAAAGATAAACTTCAACTCCTGGAACATCTCATATGCTCCATGACGTTCAAAATGTCTTTGAAGTCCCGGTTCTAAGCCATACAATATTGCACACTGAACTATTGAGTAATCTCCAGTACGTGCCTCCCAAGCGTTCTTAACGTCTTCGGAGGTCATGTCTTCTGGTTGGTCACCAAGCGGTGCATCAAGGACATATGATTTCTGGGAAGCCGTGAGGATAATCCTCAGATTACGGGCCCAGTCAACAAAGTTACTTCAATCATCTTTCAACTTAGCTTTCTCTAGGAATGCATTAAAATTCAGGGGTGCTACTGCGCGAGCCATTGATCTACATCATAAATATGCAAAGTTTACTTAGACTATTGTTCAAGATAATGAGTTTAGTTAATCAAATTACTAAAGCTCCCACTCAAATTGACATCCCTCAGGTCATCTGAGTGTCACATGATCGAAATTCACCAACTCAAGTCCGATCATCACGTGAGTTGAGGTGGCTTCAATGGTGAACATCATTATGTTGATCATATCTACTATATGACTCATGTTTGACCTTTCGATCTCTTGTGTTCCGAGGCCATGTCTGTACATGCTAGGCTCGTCAAGTTTAACCCGAGTGTTCTGCATGTGCAACACTGGCTTGCACCCGTTGTATGTGAACGTAGAGTCTATCACACCCGATCATCACGTGGTGTCTCAACAGGACGAACTTTCGCAACGGTGCACACTCGGGGAGAACACAATTTATCTTGAAATTAAGTGAGGGATCATCTTATAATGCTACCGTCGTCCTAAGCAAAACAAGGTGCATAAAAGGATTAACATCACATGCAATTCATAAGTGACATGATATGGCCATGAACTTGTGCTTTTGATCTCCATCTAGAAAGCACCAGCATGATCTCCATAATCACCGGCATGACACCATGATCTTCATCATCTTGATCTCCATCAACGCGTCGCCATCGGGGTTGTCGCGCCCAACATGCTTCCACTACTATTGCTACCGTTTAGCGATAAAGTAAAGCATTACATAGCGCTTAATGATTGACACGCAGGTCATACAATAATTAAAGACAACCCTATGGCTCCTGCCAGTTGCCGTACTCATCGACATGCAAGTCGTGATAATCTATACATCACATGATCATCTCATAGATCACATATATCACATCATGTAATTGGCCATATCACATCACAACATATCCTGCAAAAACAAGTTAGACGTCCTCTAATTGTTGTTGCATGTTTTACGTGGCTGCTACGGGTATCTAGCAAGAACAATTCTCATCTACGCCAAAACCACAACGGTGATACACTAGTTGCTTTTCAACCTTCTCAAGGACCGCCTTTGTGGAATCTGATCCAACTAAAGTGAGAGAAACTGCCACCCGCAAGCCATCTATGCAACAAGTTGCGGTCGAGGGAACCGGTCTCTCGTAAGCGTACGAGTAATGTTGGTCCGGGCCGCTTCATCTCACAATACCGCTGAACCAAAATCCGACCAAGGGAGGAAGCAATCTAAGCATGAACACCCACAAACCTTTTGTGTTCTACTCGAGATCTCATCTACACATAGACCTAGCTCATGATGCCACTGTTGGGAAACGTCGCATGGGAAACAAAAAATTTCCTACGCACATGCAGATCTATCCATGGTGATGAGCATCTACGAGAGGGAGAGTGGATCTACGTACCCTTGTAGATCGCTAAGCGGGAAGCGTTAAGAAACGCGGTTGGTGTAGTCGAACGTCTTCGTGATCCAAATCGCCGAGCGTCCCGCGATACAATCACGATCCGTCCCATGATCCAATCATGATCCGTTCCGCGAACTTGATCACGATCCGTCCCACGAACTTGATCACGATCCGTCCCACGAACTTGATCACGATCCTTTCGATCTAGCGCCGAACGGATGGCACCTCCGTGTTTAGCACACGTACAGCTTGATGACGATCTCCGCCGTCTTGATCCAGCAAGAAGGAGCGGAGAGGAAGAAGAGTTCTCCAGCAGCATGATGGCGCTCCGGCGATGGTGGTGGAGCTATTCCGGCAGGGCTTCGCCTAAGCACTACAGAAATCCGATCTAGAGGAGAAACTATACACTGGAGGAACGAGCAGCACGTGGCTGAAAATTCTGTGCAAAAACCCTAAAACCTCCAGTATATATAAGAGGAATAGAGGAGGAGCCTTGGCACAAGGGCCAAGCTTCCAAGGAGTCGGCCGAACCAGGTGGAGGAGGTGGACTCCACCTCCAATCCTAGTAGGACTAGGATTCACCCTATTTTTGCCTTTTTCCACTTTTTCTCTTTGGGACTTTTTTTCCCAAACCGCATGGGCCTTGTGTGGGACTTCCACCAGCCCACTAAGGGCTGGTAAACACTCTCCCACAGCCCGTGGAGCCTCTTGGGTCGAAATACCCCTCCCGATGATCTCCCGGTACACTACCGACACTCCCGATACACTACCGATGAGCCCGAAACTTTTCCGGCGACCAAAATAGGACTTCCTATATATCAATCTTTACCTCCGGACCATTCCGGAGCTGATCGTGACGTCCGGGATATCATCCAGGACTCTGAACAACCTTCGGTCACCACCATACATAACTCTATACTACCGAAACGTCACCAAACCTTAAGTGTGCAGACCCTGTGGGTTCGAGAACTATGTAGACATGACCGAGACACCTCTACGGTCAATAAACAATAGCGGTACATGGATGCCCATATTGGTTCCTACATATTCTACGAAGATCTTTATCGATTGAACCTCTATGTCAAGGATTCAGTTAATCCTGTATGATGTTCCCTTTGTTCTTCGATATGTTACTTGCTCGAGATTCGATCGTCGGTATCTCCATACCTAGTTCAACCTCATTATTGACAAGTATCTTTACTCGTTCCGTAATACAAGATCCCGTGACTAACACTTAGACACATTGCTTGCAAGGCTCATTGTGATGTTGTATTACCGAGTGGGCCCTGAGATACCTCTCCGTCACACGGAGTAACAAATCCCAGTCTTGATCCATGCCAACTCAACAGATACCCTCGGAGATACCTGTAGAGCACCTTTATAGTCACCCAGTTACGTTGCGACGTTTGATACACACAAGGCACTCCTCCGGTATCCGTGAGTTGCATGATTTCATGGTCATAGGAACATATACTTGACATGCAGAAAACAGTAGCAATAAACTGACACGATCATATGCTATGTTTGTAGTTTGGGTCTTGTCCATCACATCATTCTAATAATGATGTGATCCCGTTATCAAATGACATCTCATGTCAATGGCTAGGAAACCTTGATCATCTTTGATCAACGAGCTAGTTCACTAGAGGCATACTAGGGACAAAGTGTTGTCTATTTACCCACACATGTATTGTGTTTCCAATTAATACAATTATAGCATGGATAAGAAACGATTATAATGAACAAGGAAATATAATAATAAACACTTTATTTATTGCCTCTAGGGCATATTTCCAACAGCCAATGCGGCAAACATGTTCGGCTACCTTTTGGAACATCATCTACTGTTAGCACTTTTGCTTTTGAGATTTTACATTGTGATCTCTGGACCTCCCCTATTCCTAGTGTCTCTGGCTATAAGTATTATCTTGTGATTTTAGATGATTATTCTCGCTACATATGGACGTTCCCTCTACGTGCTAAATCTGATGTTCATCACCTTTTTCTAACCTTTCGCACCTACGTGCAAACACATTTTGGCCTCCCTATTCGCTTTATCCAATGTGACAACGGGCGTGAGTTCGACAAAGTCACCAATCGTACCTTTTTCCTCTCCCATGAAATTCTTCTACGGTTTTCTTGCCCCTATACCTCCTCTCAAAACGGGAAGGTTGAGCGCTCTCTTTGTTCCATCAACGATATCCCACGTACTCTACTTATCCAAGCATCTCTTCCTCCCTGTTTTTGGGTCGAAGCTCTGCGCACTGCCACCCTTCTCCTTAACATCCGCCCCACCAAAACATGTCCTCGCTATACACCCTTTCAATCTCTTCTTCTATCTGATCCCGACTATCTTTATCTTAGCGTTTTCGGTTGCCTATGCTTTCCTAACATCACATCCATCACACCTCACAGACTAGCCCCACGATCTCTACCCTGCATTTATCTTGGCCTCTCCGACGATCACAAAGGACATCACTGCTTCGACCCCTCTTCTGGTTGTGTGTTTATCTCATGGCACATCACCTTTCATGAGCACGTTTTTCTCTTTGCCGTCGCCATCAATGCCTCTTCTTCTCCCTCAAAATCTTCCACTACCCACACACCTTCTCTTCTTCCCATTATGTCAGCCACGGAACCTACCACCGCATCAATCCCTACCACCACCACCTTTGTCGCGACCTCTCCCTCTCCGCGGTGAGCCCAGCAAGCCTGAGGCAGCCGGCAGGCCCGGCAAGCCCGGCAACCGGTGGTCCGAGGCAGTCGGCAATCGACAATCCCGGCAAGAGCAACCGGCAAGCCCAGCAAACCCGACAAGCCCGGCAACCGGTAGGCCCGACATGCCCGGCAACTGGCAGGCCCGACAAGAGCAACCGGCAGGCCCGACAAGCCCGGCAACCGACGGGCCCGGTAAGCCCGGCGTAGCAGCCGGTGAGTGATAACCTACAAGTATAGGGATCGCAACAGTTTTCGAGGGTAGAGTATTCAACCCAAATTTATTGATTCGACAGAAGGGGAGCCAAAGAATATTCTTGAGTATTAGCAGCTGAGTTGTTAATTCAACCGCACCTGAAAGACTTAATATCTGTAGCAAAGTAGTATGGAAGTAACGATAACAGTGGAAATAGTGATAGTAGCAGTTTTGTAGTGATTGTAACAGTAGCAGCAGAGAAGTAACTTAGCAAGGATCAATATGTGGAAAGCTCGTAGGCAATGGATCGATGATGGCTAATTATGTTAGATGTCATTCATCATGCCAGTTATAACATAGGGTGACACAGAACTAGCTCCAATTCATCAATGTAATGTAGGCATGTATTCCATATATAGTCACACGTGCTTATGGAAAAGAACTTGCATGACATCTTTTGTCCTACCCTCCCGTGGTAGCGGGGTCCTAATGGAAACTAAGGGATACTATGGCCTCCTTTTAATAGAGAACCGGACCAAAGCATTAGCACTTAGTGAATACATGAACTCCTCAAACTACGGTAATCACCGGAAAGAATCCCAGTTATTGTCACCCTGGGGGATGCGGATCATAACTCGTAATAGGTGTCTACAACTTGCAAGATAGGATCAAGAACACACGCATATATATTCATGAAAACATAATAGGTTCAGATCTGAAATCATGGCACTCGGGCCCTAGTGACAAGCATTAAGCATAGCAAAGTCATAATAACATCAATCTCATAACATAGTGGATACTAGGGATCAAACACTAACAAAACTAACTCGATTACATGATAAATCTCATCCAACCCATCACCGTCCAGCAAGCCCACGATGAGATTACTCACGAACGGTGGGGAGCATCATGGAATTGGTGATGAAGGATGGTTGGTGATGATGACGGCGTTGAATTCCCCTCTCCGGAGCCCAAAACGGACTCCAGATCTGGTCTCCCGAGGAAGAACAGGAGGTGGCGGCGGCTTCGTATCGTGAAACACGATGAACTCTTCTCCTTGATTTTTTCCACGAATAGGAATATATAGGAGCAGGACTAAGGTCGGTGGAGCAGCAGGGGCCCCACAAGCTTGCTAGGCGTGACCAGGGGGTGGCAGCGCCTAGCAGGCTTGTGGCCTGTGGTTGGCTCCCCTCTGGTTGATTCTTGCACCAGTATTTTTTATTAAATCCAAAAATATTCTCCGTAAATTTTCTAGACGATCTGAGAACTTTTATTTCTGAACAAAAATAACACTAAGGCAATTCTGTTGAAAAGAACATGAGTCCAGGTTAGTTCCATTCAAATCATGCAAATTAGAGTCCAAAACAAGGGCAAAAGAGTTTGCAAAAGTGGATATGGTGGAGACGTATCAACTCCTCCAAGCTTAATCCATTGCTTGTCCTCAAGCAATTCAGTTGATAAACTGAAAGTGATAAATAAAATTTTACAAACTCTGTTTGATCTTGTTGTTGTAAATACGTCTAACTGATGTTCAGATTTTCAGCAAAGATCATGAACTAACCACATTCATAATAACATTTAGGTCTCACATTTACTCATATCAATGACATAATCAACTAGCGAGCAATAATAATAACTCTCGGATGTCAACACTTTTTCAAAACAATCATGATGCATTATGATAAAATGGTATCTTGCTAGCCCTTTCTGAGACCGCAAAACATAAATGCAGAGCACCTCTAAAGAACAGTGACTGACTAGACATTGTAATTCACGGTGAAAGAGATCCAATCATGCTCACACTCAATATCAATTAACAGCAAAGCATACAAATTATGGTGGTGCTCTCTAACTGGTGCCTTTTTATAAGAAGATGATGACTCAACAATAAAGTAAATAGACAGGCCCTTCATAGAGGGAGGCATTGATTTGCAGAGGTGCCAAAGCTCGAGCTTTTAAACAGAGATTAGTAATGATTTGAGCGGTATGCTTTCATTGCTCACATAACGACCAAAAGATTTTCAATATCTTCCATGCTAGATACATTATAGGCGGTTCCCAAACAGAATGATAAAGTTTTTACTCCCCCTCCACCAATCAGTCACACTCCACGGCGAGCCGAATCCACTGGTACCGTCCATACAGACACAATTCCTAGGGGAGTTTGTTTAATTATTTGCATTTTTATTTCTTTGAATTCGGGACTGGGAATTCCTATTACCAGCCACTTTCTCATGAATGATAGTGAATCAACACATATCATGAGAATAACCCACCTAGCATGGAAAATACTGACGGCCCCCCAGTCGCCACATGAGCGATTTGAGCATACAAAACATAAAGTTTATTTGAAGGTTTAGAGGTTGGCACATGCAAATTTACTTGGAATGACAGGTAAATACCGCATATAGGTAGGTATGGTGGACTCATATGGAACGACTTTGGTTTGAGCGATTGGATGCACAAGCAGTATTCCCGCTCAGTACAGGTGAAGGCTAGCAAAAGACTGGGGAGCGACCAATTAGAGAGCGACACGGTCATCAACATGCTTTGAGATTAACCAACATTGAATGCAAGCATGAGTAGGATATAAATCACTAGGAACATAAATATCGTGGAGGCTATGTTGATTTGTTTCAACTACATGCATGAACATGTGCCAAGTCGAGCCACTTGAATCGTTCAGAGGAGGATACCATCCCATCATACTACATCACACCATTTTAATATGCATGTTGGCACCCAAAAAAAACCATTATCCACTCTTAGCTAATTAAGCATGGCATGAATAACTATAATCTCTAATTGTCATTGCAAATATGTTTCACCCATGATGAACTAAATTCAGAACGATGAGCTAATCATATTTACAAAAGCAAGATAGGTCGAGTTCATACCGGCTTTTCTCCATCGCAATATTTTCATCAAATATCGTCATTATTGCCTTTCACTTGCATGACCGAATGATGTGAATAATAATAAGAGTGCACGTGCACTCGACTAAGCTAAAATCTGCAAACAATAGCTCAAAGGAGAAGACAAGGTAATATAGGTTCTCCGACAGGTAAATAATAATGCATATGAGAGCCACTCAACATTTTCATTGGGGTCTTCTCCTTACGACCCAAAGAAAAAAAATTCAAAAAGCAAAAACGAGAAAAACTATTTATACAGAAAATCTCCAAACAAGCAAAAGAAGAATGAGAAATCTTTTTGGGTTTTCTTTTAATGCTACAACTAAGCAAACTAGAAGGTAAAGTTATTACTAATTTTTTGGATTTTCTCAAAGTTAATTAAACACACAAAAAGAAAGCGAAACAAGAAAATAAACTAACATGGATGGTACAATGAAAGAGTATGAACACCGATTACTAAAGATGAGTGTGTGAACATGAATGTAAAGTCGGTGAGAAATACGTACTCCCCCAAGCTTAGGCTTTTGTCCTAAGTTGGTCTATGGCCACGGCTGGAAAGAGCTCTCTCCGGGATACTCAGGAGCGTTATCATAGTTCCACTGGTTGGTGAACTCCTGCAGCTCCCACTGAAAAACTGGCTCCGGATATGGATCAAGGGCTGGTGTCGGTTCTAGAGCCGGGGGTTGGTCAGACCCCAATATCTGTAAATGTCTCTGGGCATAATGGTGTACCTACCTAAGCGAATATCGAACAAAGAAGAAGCAGGCAGAGTAATAATTTTAAAAGTACCCTGGCTAAAAACTAAGTTGTAAAGCAGCCTCCTATCATCATTTTTCTTAATAACATCGTGACCTACCATATGGTCATAATCTAAAAACTTTAAGGGTGGCAACTTTTCATTTCTCTCGTTAAGTCTAATGGGTATCTCAAAATGTTGACTAAACGAGATGCATAGATGCCTCCGAATATGGGCCCCTTCGAACAGTTGGTGTTCAACCGTTGGGCCACCATAGCACCTAGACTAAAGGTTCTATCAGCAAAATAAAGCATGGCGCAAAATGGCAAGGTCAGGGGCACTAAGACTTCCACTCTCCTAGTGACCAACTAAACATCTTCTCGCAAATAATGAATAATAATGTAGCATAGGAAAATGTAAACTAGCCGCTCTTGCCTTTGACACACCTCTGTCTTCCCCTACACTGACTCCAAAAATCTTCCATGTCTCGAGGACACATAGGGTATTTTGTAAACTTTGCAAAAATCATAAAGATTCATTTTCTTAGGCACATCATATAAGTGAAATTCTACTGTAGGAGGATCTTCCCTAAAATGAAAGTGAGAATTTTGCACCACTACAACAAGACCCCACCTATAGCAACACTTTTTTCCGTATCTAAAAGTCCATATATGTGTTGCTAGTGTCTTTACCAACGATTTGGCATGTGTAGCCTTATCCAGCGGTGCTATCGCATAATGCAACGCTTATACTGTCATTGGTAAAAGGGATCGTTGCAAGAGTACAACACATAAAATGAACTTTTACAACACTTTTATATGTTGGTGCTTAATGTACATTAATCCAAATCTCATTGCTTGGCAACAAAAAAATTGCCACGCTTCAGGTGATGTCAACAGTTCAGTTAATGTTCCACATAATGACAATAATTATGTATATTAAGTGAGGAGAAAAAGATATACTCATGAGAGGAACATATCATATATTTTATAGAACCATTGGATTACAATAGTTGATATTACAAGAGGAACATCAGCCAAATGCGATGCATAATCTAAATGTCTTCCAAACAGTGAAACTTAAACTGAAAGCATCCATAACCATCCCTACAACTTAGCTAAAACTTAACCGAGAAGCATCATCCAACTGGAACAACATCGCTACAATTTAACTAAAACTAAAAGCATCCATCATCATCATTGTGAACTGGAACATCATCGTCATCGTTGCAATATACTTGATGCACACCCATATAATAATCCATATATCTTATGAATCTACACAATAAAAGTAAAAAATAAATTGTTAACACACAATGCATTGACATCATGAAAGTCGTGATAGAGATAGGATATTAGACACACACAAAAGTTGAAGGCCATACAATCTTTGTTTTTTCTACGTTACCGGAGTATTACAATTTTTGTGACTCCATATTAAATCTTCAGTTCTCCCAAGTGCCTTGATGACATGCGCTAACCAGAATTTATTGTAATTTCAGATACTAGCAGGGTATCCCGCGCACAGGGCAATCTGTTTTCTGCAGGTTTCAGAAAACACATATGGTTAATAATATATGTAGATTATTCCAACTACGCTCTAGTCATACTATCGGGCCTAGGGCATTTACAACATGGCCATGAATGTTCTATAAATTTATCTTTATTAGCATTCAATTACGTTTTAAGTTATAACATTGTTGTGGGCACAGAATGCGTACAACCAGTTGAGCACATAACTATACCTATGTGAAACATTCTAAACTTCAATTTCATGTGCGCTAATCTAGTTATATGTATTGTTTATATGGGATGATCTAGTTCCACATTTAGAGGAAAAGAAATGGCATCAACCAATGGTCTATGAACTAAATTATGGCACTCAAATCATGTTCAGACATACTGATAAAATAATACATGGATATCAAATCTTGGTAGCCTTGGCAAGGAAAAAAACTGCATTATTCTTTCTCCTTATACAGAGAACACGCAGGGGTCTTGGTTTTCTTATTATGATAATTAAATTAGTGTATCAGATTTTATATGAAAATTGGAGCCTTACTCCTTTTGTAATATTAATTATGTCTCGATATAGAAAACCACCAAAAACTTCTTGCTTCCCATGGTTCCCATATATCTTAATCAAAATATTAGCAAAAGAACGGCAAACTAAAAAAATGATCGCCTAATATGTATTTTTTTGAGTCCATGTATAATCATAATGTGCTCATATTTTGTGTTTCCTTACAATTCACTGCTGTAGACTAAAAAGCACGGACACGGGAACAGTATGACGAGGATACAAGATACGAAATTTTCCAAAAAGAGCCATTCGAGGATACCACGAGTATATATAAAATAAAATAAATTAGTATATGTCATGTAATATAGAGTTAAGACAGAAACTTAATGAGAAAGAGATCAGAATAGAGAATACTGTCCCATTTGGTGTGTCTTTTATCAAGTGCTTGATTGATCATCATCCCTCATGCCATGTTGTCATTGCAAGCTACATCCATCTTGCAAAAAACATCACACAAAACAGTCGCAGCATCAGCCCGAGCAGGAGTAACAACACAAGCACAAGCAGCAGCGCCAGCATAAGCAGCATCACAAGCACAAGTACACACCTATTCAATCAAGTAGTAGTAGCCTACCAGACTAGCACCACAAGCAGTCAAACAACTAGAGAAGAACAACATGGAGTAGCAGCACAAGCATTCAAAGAGCAGCAAGCCAGCTAGCAACATCCAGCAGACCAGCAGCTTAATGGAAGAAAGATTGAAGAATAAAATGGGAATAAGTTGAGGAAAGATGAGAGGCTGCTGGGTTACCTGTGAGGCTGCGACTACGAGGCTGGTGGTAGCGCCAGCGGTCGCTAGTCAAATCCAGGTGTCGCCAGTGGCGGCAGAATCATATCCAAAGTGACCAGAAAAACGGTAAACACGTTTGGCAAATAGGTAGGGCCTCACAAAAAAATCTGGATAGGTGGAATAAAAAAGCTAGGAAATTAGTGACGAGCATGAGTATTTTTATATAGTCCGGACAATGAAAACAAACTTAATCATATAGATAATGCAAATATGCTAGCCAATAATCATGTACATGTATTAGATTAATTCAGATAAATCTATGCAATCTATGCAATTGGGAATATAAAAAAATGAAGTTTTAGGTGTTGTAAATTCATGAAACAACTTTGCATATAATGGAAGTGCGAGATACGAACATACAAAAAAGACAGAGAGTATGTACTAACACATTCTTAGGTTGAACTATGGCCTAATCGGCAAAGTAGCAGTATATTTGTGTTTCCGTTGCCATGATCTACATGCTCCAACAAGGTTATTCATGCTCTTTGCCTCTCCTTTGCAGTGGGATATCTTGGTGTTTGTTAAGAGTTCAACATGAAGTGCATGTGTCCTGTCCGGTTCAATACATGTGTATGTGTGCGTGTAGGTCTCAAAGTAGTCACCGAGTAGGACTAGCACTAGTTAGCTGAACGCGGAGGTGCCGTCCGTTCGGCGCTAGATCGAAAGGACCGTGATCAAGATCGCGAGACGGATCGTGATGAGTTCGCGGGATGGATCGTGATGAGTTCGCGGGACGGATCGTGACTGGATCGCGGGACGCATCGTGATGAGTTCGCGGGACGGATCGTGATTGGATCGCGTTACGGATCGTGATGAGATCGCGGGACGCTCGGAGATTTAGATCGCGAAGACGTTCGACTACACCAACCGCGTTTTTTAACGCTTCCCGCTTAGCGATCTACAAGGGTATGTAGATCCACTCTCCCTCTCGTAGATGCTTATCACCATGGATAGATCTTGTGTGTGCGTAGGAAATTTTTGTTTCCCATGCGACGTTCCCCAACAGTGGCATCATGAGCTAGGTCTATGTGTAGATGATATCTCGAGTAGAACACAAAGAGTTTGTGGGCGTTGATGCTTAGATTGCTTCCTCCCTTGGTCGTGTTTTGGTTCAGCGGTATTGTGAGATGAAGCGGCCCGGACCAACATTACTCATACACTTACGAGAGACCGGTTCCCTCAACCGCAAATTGTTGCATAGATGGCTTGCGGGTGCCAGTTTCTCTCACTTTAGTTGGATCGGATTCGACAAAGGTGGTCCTTGAGAAGGTTGAAAAGCAACTAGTGTATCACCGTTGTGGTTTTTGCGTAGATGAGAATTGTTCTTGCTAGATACCCGTAGCAGCCACGTAAAACATGCAACAACAATTAGAGGACGTCTAACTTGTTTTTACAGGGTATGTTGTGATGTGATAGGCCAATTACATGATGTGATATATGTGATGTATGAGATGATCATGTGATGTATAGATTATCACGACTTGCATGTCGATGAGTACGGCAACCGGCAGGAGCCATAGGGTTGTCTTTAATTATTGTATGACCTGCATGTCAATCATTAAGCGCTATGTAATGCTTTACTTTCTCGCTAAACGGTAGCAATAGTAGTAGAAGCATGTTGGGCGCGACAACCCCGATGGCGACACGTTGATGGAGATCATGATGTCGTGCTGGTGACGATGGAGATCATGCCGATGCTTTCATGATGGAGATCAAAAGCACAAGTTCATGGCCATATCATGTCACTTATGATTTGCATGTGATGTTAATCCTTTTATGCACCTTGTTTTTGCTTAGGACGACGGTAGCATTATAAGGTGATCCCTCACTTAATTTGAAGATAAATTGTGTTCTCCCCGAGTGTGCACCATTGCGAAAGTTCGCCGTGTTGAGACACCACGTGATGATCGGGTGTGATAGAATCTACGTTCACATACAATGGGTGCAAGCCAGTGTTGCACATGCAGAACACTCGGGTTAAACTTGACGAGCCTAGCATGTACAGACATGACCTCGGAACACAAGAGACCGAAAGGTCGAACATGAGTCATATAGTAGATATGATCAACATAATGATGTTCACCATTAAAACCACCTCAACTCACGTGATGATCGGACTTGAGTTGGTGAATTTGGATCATGTATCACTCGAATGACCGGAGGGATGTCAATTTGAGTGGGAGTTCTTAAGTAATATGATTAGTTGAACTCATTATCATGAACATAGTTAGTAGTGTCTTTGCAAATTATGTTGTAGATTACTTGCTCGTGCTGTAGCTCCCTTGAATTTTTATATGTTCCTAGAGAAATAGAGTTGAAAGATGATGGTAGCAATATTGCGGACTGGCTTCGTGATCTGAGGATTGTCCTCGTTGCTGCACAGAAGGCTTATGTCCTTAATGCACCGCTCGGTGCGCCAACCCCTCTAGCGTCGTCTATAGATGTTGTGAACATCTGACAGGCATGTTCTGATGAGTACTTGATAGTTTAGTGCTTCATGCATTACGGCTTAGAATTGAGGCTCCGAAACGTTTTGAACGTCATGGAACATATGAGATGTTCTAAGAGCTGATATTAGGATCTCAGGCTTGTGCACGTGTTGCGAGATATGAGATCTCCAACAAGATTCTTTGCCTGTAAGATGAAGGAGAATAGCTCAATCGTTGAGCATGTGGTCAGATTGTCTGGGTGCTACAATCGCTTGAATCGAGTGGGAGTTGATCTTCTAGATAAGATAGTGATTGATATTGTTCTCCAAGTCACTGTCACTAAGCTACTAGAACTTGGTGATGAAATATAAATGCCAGGGATAGAAATAATGATCCCTGAGCTATTCGCGATGTTCGACACCGTGAAGGTAGAAATCAAGAAGGAGCATCAAGTGTTGATGGTTAGTGAAACCACTAGTTTCGAGAAGGGCAAGGGCAAGGAGGGAAACTTCATGGATAGAAATTCAGTTGCTGCTCCAGTGAAGCAACCCAAAGTTGAACCCAAACCCGAGACTAAGTGCTTCGATTATGAGGAGAGCGGTCGCTGAAGCGGAACAACCCTAGATACTTGGTAGATAAGAAGGTTGGCAACGTCGACAGAAGTATATTTGATATATGTGTTACTGATGTGTACCTTGCTAGTACTCCTAGTAGCACCTGGGTATTGGATACCGGTTCGGTTGCTAAATGTTAGTAACTGGAAATAAAAGCTACGGAATAAACGGAGAACCTGCTAAGGGTGAGGTGACGATGTGTGTTGGAAATGTTTCCAAGGTTGATGTGATCAACATCGCACGCTCTCTCTACCTTCGGGATTAGTGATGAACCTAAATAAATGTTATTTGGTGTTTTGCGTTGAGCATGAACGTGATTAGATCGTGTTTATTGCAACACGGTTATTCATTTAAGTTAGAGAATAATGGTTATTCTGTTTACATGAATAATACCTTCAATGGTCATGCACCTAGTGAGAATGGTTTGTTGAATCTTGATCGTAGTAATACACATGTTCATAACATTGATGCAAAAAGATACAAAGTTAATAATGATAGTACCACATACTTGTGGCATTGCCGCTGAATGTCATGTTGATATAAAACGCATGAAGAAACTCCATGTTGATGGATCTTTGGAATCATTCAATTTTGAATCGGTTGAGACATGCGAACCATGCCTCTTGGGCAAGATGACTAAGGACCCCATTTTCCGGTTTGATGGAGCGGGCAAGTGATTTATTGGAAATGATACATGTTGATGTATGCAATCCAATGAGTCTTGTAGCGTGCGATGGATATCGTTATTTTCTTACCTTCACTGATGATTTGAGTAGATATAGTGTATATTTACTTAATGAAACACAAGTCTGAATGATTTGAAAAGTTCAAGCAAATTCAGAGTGAAGTTTAAGAACACCATGACAAGAAGATAAAAATGTCTGTGATATGATCGTGGAGGTGAATACCGGAGTTACGAGTTTGGCATACAACTTTAGACAATGTGAAAGTTGTTTCACAGCTCACGCCACCTAGAACACCATAGTGTGATGGTGTGTCCGAACGTCATAGTCATGCTCTATTGGATATGGTGCGTGCTATGATGTCTCTTATCGTTTTGCTACTATAGTTTTGGGGTTATGCATTAGAGACAACTAGATTCACTTTAGATAGGGCACCATCTAAATCCGTTGAGATGACACCGTGTGAATTATGGTTTGATAGAAACTTAAGCTGTCATTTCTTAATGTTTGGGGCTGCGACGCTTGTGTGGAAAATGTTTTCACCTAATGAGCTCGAACCCAAAGCGGACAAATGCATCTTCATAGAATACCCTAAGAACAGTTGGGTAAACCTTCTATCTCAGATCCAAGCATAAAGTGTTTGTTGCTAAAACTGGGTCCTTTCTCGAGAAAGAGTTTCTCTCAAAAGAATTGAGTGGGAGGAAGATATAACTTGATGAGGTTGTTGAACCTTTGTTCAACTAGAGAGTAGCGCAGCGCAGGAATTTGTTTCTGTGAAGCCTACGTTAGTTGAAGAGGAAGTTAATGATGGTGATCGTGAAGCTTCGGATAAAGTTACTATCAAACCTTGTAGGTTGACAAGGATGTGTACTGCTCCTGAGCGGTACGACAACCCTGTCTTGGAGGTCATGTTGTTGGATAACGATGAACCTACCAGCTGTGGAGAAGCGATGATGGGCCCGGATTCCGACAAATGGTTAGAGGCCATGAAATCCGAGAAAGGATCCATGTATGAAAACCAAGTATAGACTTTGGTAGACTTGCTTGTTGGACGGCAGGTCGTTGAGTACAAATGGATGTTTAAAATGAAGACAGACACTCATGGTAAATGCCACCATTTGTAAAGCTCGACTTGTTGCAAAGAAGTTTACGACAAGTTCAAGAAGTTGACTGCGGTGAGACTTTCTCACTCGTAGCGATGCTAAAGTCTGTTGGAATTATGTTAGCAGTTGCTGCATTTTTCAATTATGAAATCTGGCAGATGGATATCAAAACATCGTTTCCTTAAAGGTTTACTTGAGGAAAGGTTGTATGTGATACAACCAGAAGGTTTTGTCAGTCCTAAGGATGCTAAAAGGTGTGCAAGCTTTAGTGATTCTTCTATAAACTGAAGCAAGCATCTCGGAGTTGGAATATACCAAAGTTTTTGAGTCTATACAAAGTTTACGAGAAACTTGTATTTACAATAAAGTGAGTGGGAGCATTATAGAATTTCTGATAAGTATATGTGCATGATATATTGTTGATCGGAAATGATGTAGAATTTCTGGCAAGCATAAACAGTTGTTTGAAAAGAGTTTTTCAAAGGAAGACCTGGATAAAGCTACCTAATTGTTGAACATCAAGATCTATATAGATAGATCAAGATGCTAGATGAGACTTTCAATGAGTACATACCTTGACAAGATTTTGAAAGAGTTCAAAATGGATTAGTCAGAGAAAGAGTTCTCGCCTGATTTGTAAGGTGTGAAGTTGAGTGAGACTCAAAACTCGACAACGGTAGAATAAAGAGAAAGGATGAACGTCGTCCCCTATGCCTTAGCCATAGGCTCTATATTATGCCATGTTGTGTACCACACCTGGTGTGTGCCTTGCCATGAGTCAGTCGAGGGGTACAAAAGTGATCCAAGAGTGGATCACTGGATAGCGGTCAAGATTATCCTTAGTGACTAAAATACTAAGGAGATGTTTCTCGATTATGGAGGTGATAAAGAGTTCGTCATAAAGAGTTACGTCGATGCAAGCTTTAACACCAATCCGGATGACTCGTAGTAGCAATCTGGATACGTATAGTGGAGTAGCCATTTGGAATAGTACCAAGTGGAGTGTGGTAGCAGTGTTTACGGTTTGACAAAGAGATTTGCAAAGTACACTTGGATCTGAATGTCGCAGACCCATTGACTATAAGACCTCTCTCACA
Source organism: Hordeum marinum (assembly GCA_022496015.1). Lineage (NCBI taxonomy): Eukaryota > Viridiplantae > Streptophyta > Magnoliopsida > Poales > Poaceae > Hordeum > Hordeum marinum. Next base: position 4,811,323 of record CM039673.1, read on the forward strand.
TGCAAAGCATGATCGAGCCCCAGAACTCATTGGGTGTTAGATTCATAACAATGCGTATCACATGGTGATGTGAACTAGATTATTGAATCTAGTGCAAGTGGGAGATTTTTGGAAATATGCCCTAGAGGCAATAATAAATTGGTTCTTATCATATTTCCTTGTTCATGATAATCGTTTATTACCCATGCTATAGTTGTATTGATCGGAGACTTCGATGCATGTGTGGATACATAGACAAAACCATGTCCCTAGTATGCCTCTAATAGACTACCTCGTTGATCAAAGATGGTTAAGGTTTCCTAGCCATGGACATGAGATGTCATTTGATAATGGGATCACATCATTAGGAGAATGGTGTGATGGACAAGACCCAAACTACAAATGTAGCATATGATCGTGTCAGTTTATTGCTACTCTTTTCTGCATGTCAAGTATATGTTCCTATGACCATGAGATCATGCAACTCACTGACACCGGAGGAGTGCCTTGTGTGTATCAAACGTCGCAACGTAACTAGGTGACTATAAAGGTACTCTACAAGTATCTCCGAGGGTGTCTGTTGAGTTGGTATGGATCAATACTGGGATTTGTTACTCCGTGTGACGGAGAGGTATCTCAGGGCCCACTCGGTAATACAACATCACAACAAGCCTTGCAAGCAATGTGACTAAGTGTTAGTCACGGGATCTTGTATTACGGAACGAGTAAAGAGACTTGCCGGTAACGAGGTTGAACTAGGTATGGAGATACCGACGATCGAATCTCGGGCAAGTAACATACCGAAGAACAAAGGGAACATCTTACGGGATTAACTGAATCCTTGACATAGAGGTTCGACCGATAAAGATCTTTGTAGAATATGTAGGAACCAATATGGGCCTCCAGGTCCTGCTATTGGTTATTGAACGTAGAGGTGTCTCGGTCATGTCTACATAGTTCTCGAACCCGCAAGGTCTGCACACTTAAGGTTTGGTGACGTTTCGGTAGTATAGAGTTATGTATGGTGGTGACCGAAGGTTGTTCGGAGTCCCGGATGAGATACCGGACGTCACGAGGAGCTCCGGAATGGTCTGGAGGTAAAGATTCATATTTAGGAAGTCCTATTTTGGTCGCCGGAAAAGTTTCGGGCTTATCGGTAGTGTACCGGGAGTGCCGGTAGTGTAGCGGGAGACCATCAGGAGGGGTATTTCAACCCAAGAGGCTACATGGGCTGTGGGAGAGTAAATACCAGCCCTTTGTGGGCTGGTGGAAGTCACACACAAGGCCCATGCGGCTGGGAAGAAAAGCCCAAAGGGAAAAATGTGGGGAAAGGCCAAAAAAGGGAGGAATCCTAGTCCTACTAGGATTGGAGGAGGAGTCCTTCTCTCCTCCCCACTTCGGCCGACCCAAGGAGGCTTGGCCCTTGCGCCATGTCCTCTCCTACCTCCCTATTATATATACTGGAGGTTTTAGGGTTTTTTGCACAGAATTTTTAGCCACCTGCTGCCCGTTCCTCCAGTGCATAGTTTCTCCTCTAGATCGGATTTCTGTAGTGCTTAGGCGAAGCCCTGCCAGAATTGCTCCACCACCATCACCGCGGCGCCTTCATGCTGCCGGTGAACTCGTCTACCTCTTCGCTCCCTTTTGCTGGATCAAGAAGGCGGAGATCGTCATCGAGCTGTACGTGTGCTGAACGTGGAGGTGCCGTCCGTTCGGCGCTAGATCGGAAGGACCGTGATCAAGATCGCGAGACGGATCGTGATGAGTTTGCGGGACGGATCGTGATGAGTTCGCAGGACGGATCGTGATTGGATCGCGGGATGGATCTTGATGAGTTCGCAAGACGGATCTTGATTGGATCGCGGAACGGATCGTGATGAGATCGCGGGACGCTCGGCGATTTGGATCGCGAAGACGTTTGACTACATCAACCGTGTTTCTTAACGCTTCCCGCTTAGCGATCTACAAGGGTATGTAGATCCACTCTCCCTCTCGTAGATGCTCATCACCATAGATAGATTTTGCGTGTGCGTAGGAACATTTTTGTTTCCCATGCGACGTTCCCCAACATTAGCTTCAGCTAGTATATATATACTCGTATATCCCCTTGTAAACAAATCATCAAAGCAATAAAGCTAACACCAGGAGCGATATGCTCCGGTGGCACTAATTCTATAAAAGTAAAGATCAATCAGCTTCTTTTATGTGTGCGTGAGGTTGTGTTGTGGCAGGTGTACGTACGTGATGCACGTAGAATACTTCAATCAATCGGGAACCAGCTAGCTAGTAGGAGGCTAGCTTTGCACTGCGGTTCATCGGTGAATCTTGGAGTAAAGGAAAAATGCCGGGATCATGTCAGCTTTGCACTGCGCTTGTTCGCCGTGGTCGTTCGTCGCCACTGCCATCCGAGGTACTCACCGGTGGGATTGGGCCTACAGTGTCCACCTTGCTTCAACCTATTCATACTATCTCTTGGATTTCGAACAGATAAATTGGGAGAAATGACTATCCCGTCATCCACGACTTGAAATTAAAGAGCACTAAGCAAATTATTAGGAGAGCGTAGACCGGACCAAACCCATCTTGTCATTGAGGACCATACGGAGGACTTGTAGCAGCGAGGGAGGCAATCTTGCTCATCACAAAGGCCAACCTGTTCCACAAGCACATCTCTACTAATGATAACTGCCCACGTTGTAATGCCACCTCCGAGGATACTTAACATTTATTCATCGGGTGCCCGGCGACCGCGGCTGTCTGGCGGCAGCTCGGCATCGCCCCCATTGCTCGGTTCCAAGACCTTTGGGCTACAACCATCCCAATGCAACTTGCCTTCTCAATCTGGCCAGAGATACTTTTACCTATCCTATGGAAGATCTGGGAGTCAAGAAACGCTACTGCCTTTAGGAATGAATGTCATACCCCTGCTATAACCATTACTAGCTTATGTAGGGACCTCGATCTCTGGACTCTTCGGTTTAAAGAACCGAGTGATAAGGTTGCTGCCTTGTCTTGGCGCGACTACCTCCCCTCACGGATTTCCGTGACCCTGTAATCTCTTTGTAACACCTTGGCCCCTGGGCCGCTTTGAGCAATATATATACAGGTGGGGATCCTCTCCCCCCGGTGATTGCTCAAAAAAATACCGGGTACTTGCAACATAAATTTATATTTATAGGACCATACTATCGAAGATAGCTATAGGTTTCTATTTTTCACCGAAACGAATCTTGCTGATCGATTCATCTGAAGCCACAGGAGTGGACCAACTCACCTAAATCCAGAGTGAGGAGGAGGAAGAGGAACCTACATGGCTCCTTCGTCCCAGACAGCAGCAAGACTGTCAACTGGCCTTTCTTCCCTGCATGCCCATAGGAGAAGAGAAGAGAAAACGTTAGAGAAAGAGGGGGGAGGGCGAAGCCAGAGAAGGGGATGCACTCACCAGACGAGATGAGGACGACATGGCCACTGGCGCCCGAGCCGACACCGGGATCCCTAGCCATGGGGGAGTGTTGCGGATGGCCTTTGGTGGCCGCGAGCGCCGGATCTAGCCGGATGGCACTTCACTGTGGTGTGAGGGGACCTCGGGCTGTGCTTCGCGGTGGCGGGATTCACCGGACATCGCCTGAATCAACCATCATAGGTGGCGCAGCGAGGAGCCGTGTGAATAGAGAGAGATGGGACATGAGAGGGATAGTGTGGTTGGAGGATGCAGCAGATCGGGCAGCCTCCAGAGCTGCAAGGTCAGTGTAGGGGAGGGGCAGGGCTGACGGCGAGGTGGGAGGAGGGGAGGGTCGAAGACGAGGTGGGAGTAGGGGAGGGAGATGAGGCGGTGCCTGGCGGTGGTTTGGGAGGAATCACGGGATCTGTTTCTCACGCCTGTCTCTCTCTTTCCTTTCGTCATAGGTACCACGATAGGGTTATGAGCAGCAAATCTACAACGCATATGGTGCACCGTTTATATGCGTATCTATATTAAATTCTACAACGCATATTTAATATGTTGTAGAATTTGCGTTGCTTTATACGGTGCATCCTTGTAGTGCACGAAGGTATTCGTGAGTAAGAGGTATTGGTCACACTTATCGTTGAGGAAGTCGGTGATGCCTGCATTCTCGGCCAGATAATAGCAATCTTCATAAATTTCAGCGGCCCTCAAGAATGTGTCACACGGCCATTCACATGGTCAAACTTCTGCGACGCGGGAAAGATTGTACTTGGGCTTTTCCCTCATTTCATTTTCATCTTCTTTAGAACTCCGGCTTGAAGAGCCCCTTAGCAATCTCCTCAACATATTTTTCTAAAAAATTCTGAAATTTTTAGTGAACCAAAATAAAGGGCACAAAACTCAACAAAACTCATAGCAACTACCCCCTCGAGTGCCTAGAGGCTATATCATGTATCAAAACTACTTGGGACCATACAAATTTGACATGCAAGCTCAAGAGGAAGGTTACCACATCCGCAAAAATTTGCAATATATAAAGCACCAGAACAAAAACAAATTGGACCATTGGAGGAGTCACATACCAAAGAGTAATCTCCCAAAATAGTTTTGCGAATGAAGCTTTGAGCAAGGAGATCGAAAATGGCACCAAAATGAGCTAGAACACGGGTTTGAGCAATGGTGGGATTTTTTCTGGAGGAAGATGAAGTGGAAGGGTGCTGGAATAAGTGAAGGGGGGCCACGTGGGACCCACAAGCTTGCTAGGTGCGACTAGGGGGTGGCCGCGCCTAGCAGGCTTGTGGCCCACCGGTGCAGCCCCTTGAAGTGTGCTCAGTGCTAGATATTTTTAAATATTCCAGAAAAAATCATACTAATTATTGAGGGCATTTGTAGAACTTTTATTTTCAGGTCATTTTTTATTGCATGAGAAACTCACAAAACAGAAAAATAATAACATTTTTACTCAATTTAACTTTCTAACAGAAAGTAAAAGCTGGGTACTGAAAGTTGTGCTTTCTAAATTCATCCATCTCATGCTCATCAAAAGGAATCCATCAATAAGGTTGATCAAGTCTTATTAACAAACTTCTTTCAAATAACATGAAACTGAAGAATTTTCGAATAACACTAAGTTACCTCAATGGGGATATGCATGTCCCCAACAATAAGTATATCATATTTCCTCTTGACAGTAGGAAGAGGGAATTCAAAGTCTTCAATAATAATCATTGAATTTTTTTCAATGGAGTTGATACTATGTACTTGAGGTTGTTTCTTCGGAAAGTGTACCGTGTGCTCATTACTATTAATATGAAAAGTGACATTGCCATTGTTGCAATCAATAACAGCCCCTGCAGTATTCAAAAAGTGTCTACCAAGGATGATCGACATACTGTCGTCCTCGGGAATATCAAGAACAACAAAGTCCGTTAAGATAGTAGCATTTGCAACTACGATAGGTACATCCTCACAAAAGTCGATAGGTAGAGTAGTTAATTTATAAGCCATTTGTAAAGAGATTTCAGTAGGTGTCAACTTATTCAAATCAAGTCTACGATTTATTTTTATTTTGTAGGAAAAAATCTTCTTTTCAAAATAACTTTTTTTACTTTTGGAATTTCGAGAATCTAAGAAAACTTCACCGGGTAAACCCGGTGAAATCGAGTCCCAATTTTTCTCTAGTTTTGTTTATTTATTAAACTTTTTTTCGACGTCGTATGCAAAAGTTATGGCCGTTTTACATTGTTTTCCGGTTTTTTTGCAGGTCAAAATTCGTATTTAAAAATTTCTATACCAACTAGACACTAAAACCTAACTACATCTCAAAAGATTTTATTTTTTGAAGATTTTACCATTTTTGTTTATTTTCTACAAAACTAAAAAAGGCGATCCACGGGGGGAGGGGGCAGAGTTTGAAAATTTCAGAACCCCTTTAGTCCGGGTTGGTGTCCATCCAATCATACCGTCGACTACATTTGCTAGCACCATCCCAACCAGAGTCACAACTAAGGTTAACCAAGCCAGAGTTAACCCTTTTCTAACTTCATTTGCTATTTTTCATGCATTTAATGATTTTTTGAGCTAAATGACCCTGAAATTGAAAAGCACTACAAATGAACTCTGAAAAGGTTGAAACTTGGCATGGTATCATCATTTCACCCACATAGCTTGTGCTAAAAAGTTGAGAGGGTTACGGCAAAAACTGGATGCATTTCGTGTACAAACTGGACCATCTCCATCGAAGTATCGAGGTTTAGGACGAAAACACATCTGTTACAAAGGCATTTCATTTTTTTGAACTTATTTCAACTCCAGACTTTTTGTGCATTCAATATGCACCATTCAAATCCAGATCCTCAAATTTCAACCCTTTCTAACTTCATTTGCTATTTTTCATGCATTTAATGATTTTTTTGAGCTAAATGACCCTGAAATTGAAAAGCCCTACAAATGAACTCTGAAAAGGTTGAAACTTGGCATGGTATCATCATTTCACCCACATAGCATGTGCTACAAAGTTGAGAGGGTTATGGCAAAACTGGATGCACTTTGTGTACAAACTGGACCATCTCCTTCGAAGTATCAAGGTTTCGGACGAAAACTCGTCTGTTACAAAGGCATTTCATTTTTTTTAACTTATTTCAACTCCAGAATTTTTGTGCATTCAATATGCACCATACTACAACACGTTAAAATCTACAAAAATAAGTAACTAAAAATAATAAAAAACAACAATTGAATGACTAAAACAACTATATAAGCAAAACAATAATGTTTAAATTAAAATCCTAATTAGATTATTCTAAAAATAACCAAATAAATCTTACCATGACAACAATCTAACATGTGACTAGGAGCAAAAAGAATTAAATTAAAAGCTATTTGTAACCTCAAGTTATTCACAATCTAGGGTTTGAAGCAAATTTGAAAAAAATTAAAATTTGAACCATTCAAATTTGAAAAGTAATGGCACAAACAGAAACTAGACAAAATTTTTGAATCTAATGCAAAAAGAATTACTCAAAAACATCAAATATCCTAAAAGATATAAGAAATTTAAAACATAGACTAAAAACAGAAAACAAATGTAAAAACAGAAGAAAAAAAACTTTCAAGGACCCCTTTAGTCCCGGTGGTGTCTCCCTAACCTTTAGTCCCGGTTGGATACACAAACCGGGACTAAAAGCCTCAACCCCCTTTAGTCCCGGTTGGTGTCTCCAACCGGGACTAAAGGTCCCATTTGAACTGGGACTGATGCCCTAGCCGCTCAAACCGGGACTAATGATCACATTAGTCCCGATTCATAATGCAACCGGGACTAATGTGTAGATCGAGCTATGACGAAAGCCCCGTTTTCTACTAGTGTGGTATAGTGGGTATTCCAGGATCTCCTAATTTCTTTTGTACTCCACCCTTAAAAGTATAATTGGCAAGCATGGCGGAAATTTTAGCATTTGGTATCTTTCTTTTATTAGTCACAATATCTTTCATATACTTAGCATAAGGAGACATTTTAAGAATATCAGTCAAGCGCATACGCAAAAAGACAGGTCTAAGCATTTCAACAAAGCACTCAAAATCGTCATCATCCTTTTTCTTGGATGGTTTAGGAGGAAAGGGCATGAGTTTCTGAACCCAAGGTTCTCTTTCTTTACCATGCTTCCTAGCAATAAAGTCACTTTTATCATATTTTTTTTCTTAGGTTGTGGGTTATCAAGATCAACAACAGGGTCAATCTCCACATCATTATCATTACTAGGTTGAGTATCAACATGAACATCATCATTAATATTATCACTAGGCTCATGTTCATCACCAGATTGTGTCTGAGCATCAGAAACATAAATATCATTTGGGTTTTCAGGTGTATCTATAATAGGTTCACTAGCAGCATACAAGGTTCTGTCATCATCCTTGTTCCTCTTATTACTAGAGCGACTAGGTTCATCAATATTACCCCTTTGAGAATCTTGTTCAATTCTCTTAGGGTGATCTTCAGGATACAAAGGTTCCTGAGTCATTCTTCCACCTCTAGTCAAAACTCTAACAGAATGATCATTGTTCTTACTATTCATCTCATTAAGCAAATCATTCTGTGCCTTAAGTACTTGTTCTACTTGAGTAGTTACCATGGAAGCATGTTTACGAATAAGCTTAAGATCATTAATAGTTCTACTCATATTTTGACCCAAGCAATCAAGCATGTAAGCATTATGTTTCAATTGTCTACTAACATAAGCATTAAAATTTTCTTGCTTAACAATAAAATTATCAAACTCATCTAAGCATTGGCTAGCAGACTTATTATAAGGAATATCACTTTCATCAAATCTACAAAGAGAATTAACCTCTACTACCTATGTTGGGTTATCAAGACCATGTATTTCTTCAATAGGTGGTAGATTCTGAACATCTTCAACTTTAATACCTTTTTCTTTCATAGATTTCTTTGCCTCTTGCATATCTTGAGGACTGAGAAATAGAATACCTCTTTTCTTTGGAGTTGGCTTCGGAGGTGGTTCGGGAATAGTCCAATCATTATCATTGTTCAATATATTATTCAATAGTATTTCAGCTTGTTCAACAGTTTATTCCCTGAAAACACAACCAACACAACTATCTAGGTGGTCCCTAGAAGCGTCAGTTAGTCCATTATAAAAGATATCAAGTATTTCATTTTTCTTGAGAGGATGATCTGGCAAAGCATTAAGTAACTGGAGAAGCCTCCCCCAAGCTTGTGGGAGACTCTCTTCTTCAGTTTGCACAAAGTTAATTATTTCCTACAAGGCAACTTGTTTCTTATGGGCAGGAAAATATTTTTCAGAGAAGTAATATATCATATCCTAGGGACTACACACACAATCAGGAGCAAGAGAATTAAACCATATCTTAACATCACCCTTTAGCAAGAAAGGAAACAACTTAAGGATACAATAATAGCGATTTTTTTCCCTCATGAGTAAATATGGTGGCTATATCATTCAATTTAGTAAGATGTGCCACAACAGCTTCAGATTCATAACCATGGAAAAGATCAGATTCAACCAATGTAATTAACTCAGGATCGATAGAGAATTCATAATCCTTGTTAGTAACAAAGATAGGTGAAGTAGCAAACTTAGGATCATATTTCATTCTAGCATTCAAAGATTTTTCTTTCCACTTGCATATCAATTTCTTAAGATCATCTCCATCCTTACAAGCAAGAAAGTCCCTAGCTACTATCCTTCCATAACATAACCCTCGGGAATATCATGCAATTCATATCTAGGAGACCTAGTTCTAGCAGGTGTCTCATAGTGTTCAGTTTCAATAATTTCATCAGTTTTAGAAGTATCATAATTTTCAGCATTGGCTCTAGCAATTTGTTCATCAAGAAATTCACCCAGTGACACAATATTATCAAGCAAAGTATCATCATAAGCATCATACATAGCAGAAGTGGCATCATCAATTACTTGCAGCATATCTTAATTACTAGTAGGTGGTGGTGTTGCAAACTTACTCATAACAGAAGGTGAATCAAGTGCAGAGCTAGATGACAATTCCTTACCTCCCCTCATAGTAGAGGGATAAATCTTGGTTTTTGGATCTTTCAGATTCTTCATAGTGATCAAAAGATATAAATCCCAAGTGACTCAGAGAATATAGTTATGCTTCCAGGCAACGACGCCAAAAAAGGTCTTGATAACCCACAAGTATAGGGGATCGCAACAATTTTCGAGGGTACAGTATTCAACCCAAATTTATTGATTCGACACAAGGGGAGCCAAAGAATATTCTTGAGTATTAGCAGCTGAGTTGTCAATTCAACCGCACCGGAAAGACTTAATATCTCCAACAAAGTATTTAGTAGCAAAGTAGTATGGAAGTAACGATAACGGTGGAAATAGTGACAGTAACAGTTTTGTAGTGATTGTAACAATAGCAGCTGAGAAGTAACTTAGCAAGGATCAATATGTGGAAAGCTCGTAGGCAATGGATCGGTGATGGATAATTATGCCGGATGTCATTCATCATGCAACAGTTATAACATAGGGTGACACATAACTAGCTCCAATTCATTAATGTAATGTAGGCATGTATTCCATATATAGTCATACATGCTTATGGAAAAGAACTTGCATGACATCTTTTGTCCTACCCTCCCGTGGCAGCAGGGTCCTAATGGAAACTAAGGGATATTAAGGCCTCCTTTTAATAGAGAACTAGACCAAAGCATTAGCACTTAGTGAATACATGAACTCCTCAAACTACTGTAATCACCGGACAGAATCCCAGTTATTGTCACCTTGGGGGATGCGGATCATAACTTGTAATAGGTGTCTACAATTTGAAAGATAGGATCAAGAACACAAATATATTCATGAAAACATAATAGGTTCAGCTTTGAAATCATGGCACTTGGGCCCTAGTGACAAGCATTAAGCATAGCAAAGTCATAGCAACATCAATCTCATAACATAGTGGATACTAGGGATCAAACCCTAACAAAACTAACTCGATTACATGATAAATCTCATCCAACCCATCACTGTCCGGCAAGCCTACGATGAGATTACTCACGAACGATGGATAGCATCATGGAATTGGTGATGAAGGATGGTTGGTGATGACGATGGCATCGATTTCCCCTCTCCGGAGCCCAAAACGGACTCCAGATCTGGTCTCCCGAGGAAGAACAGGAGGTGGCAGCGGCTCCGTATCATGAAACACGATGAACTCTTCTCCTTGATTTTTTTCTCCGCGAATAGGAATATATAGGAGTAGAATTGTGGTCGATGGAGCAGTAGGGGCCCCACAAGCCTGCTAGGCATGGCCAGGGGGGTGGCCGCGCCTAGCAGGCTTGTGGCCTGCATGTGGCCCCCCTCTCGTTGATTCTTGCACCCATATTTTTCATTAAATCGAAAAATATTCTCTGTAAATTTTCAAGACGATCCGAGAACTTTTATTTCTGCACAAAAATAACACCAAGGCAATTCTGCTAAAAACATCGTCAATCCAGGTTAGTTCTTTTCAAATCATGCAAATTAGAGTCCAAAACAAGGGCAAAAGAGTTTGGAAAAGTGGATACGATGGAGACGTATCAGTGAGGAGGCCGGCAACCCTGAGGCAGCTGGCAGGCCTGGCAACCAGCGACCCGAGGTACCCTGCTCCCCCCATCCTACCACGGGAGACATATCCACACCCGCTACTTCTAGCTCTTCTTCCTCTTCTTCCTCATCCCTTGACCCAACTCCTTCACCGTCTGTTACAACCTCTTCCCCACAAATTCCTCCTCATGTTGTACCCATTAAAGCTACCACCAACGATCATGCCATGTGTACTCGTGGAAAACGCGGTTTTCAACTCCCTACTCGTCGTCTTAATCTCACGGACACACCGATTGTCTCCCCTCTACCCACTTCATACAAACCGGCTCTTCTTGATCCTGTTTGGTTTTGTGCTATGCGGGACGAATTTGAAGCGCTTCAGCAAAACAACACCTGGACGTTAGTTCCCAAGCCTCCTGGTGTTAATATTGTCTCTAGAAAATGGGTTTTTCGTCACAAGTTTCATGCCGATGGTTCTCTTGCCCGCTACAAAGCTCGTTGGGTTTGTCGTGGTTTTTCCCAGCAGCACGGCATTGATTTTGATGAGACCTTTTCTCCTATAGTAAAACCTAGCACCATTCGTGTTGTTCTTAGTCTTGCGGTCTCCTCTTCATGGCCTATTCACCAACTGGATGTCAAAAATGCTTTCCTCCATGGAACACTAAATGAAACTGTGTACTGCCAGCAACCTCTGGTTGTGAAAATCCCTCCTGACCAAATCTTGTTTGTCTTCTTAACAAATCATTATATGGACTAAAACAGGTTCCTCGAGCCTGGTTCCAATGTTTTGCTTCCTTTGTTCAAACCATTGGCTTTGTCCCTTCTAAATCCGACTCCTCTCTCTTTGTTTTTCATTCCTCTAATCACACCGTCTATCTCTTATTATATGTAGATGATATTATTATAACCGCTTCTTCCGATACTTTTCTCCGCCAAATAATCTCTTCTCTCAATCGTGAATTTTCTATGACTGATCTTGGACCTCTACATCATTTTCTTGGCATCAATGTTTGTCGTACTCCCTCTACTCTTTTTCTCTCCCAACGGCAATATGTTATAGATTTGCTCTCACGTGCCGGCATGTTTGATTGTTAACCCTGTCGCACACCTGCTGACACCGATGCAAAATTGTCGGCTGATGGTGAACCTATTCCTGATCTCACTCTTTATCACAGCATCACTGGCGCTCTTCAATATGCTACTCTCACTCGTCCCGATATTTTCTATTCTGTTCAACAAGCCTGTCTTTATATGCATGATCCTCGTGCCCCTCATCTTACTCATGTTAGACACATACTTCGCTATCTCAAAGGTACTCTTGACCATGGCCTCCTTATTAACTCTTCCTCTCCAACAATCTTGACAATATATTCTGATGCAGACTGGACGGGATGTCCCGACACTCGACGATCTACTTTCGGCTATTGTGTTTATTTGGGTGATAATGTTGTTTCTTGGTCTTTGAAAAGGCAGGATACAGTTTCTAGGTCCTCCGTTGAATCTGAGTATCGGGCTGTTGCACATGCTGTAGCCGAGGCCATCTGGCTCCGGCAAGTTCTCTTGGAGATTCATCGACCACTCGAGCGTGTTACCATTGTTTACCGCGAAAACATTTCTGCAGTCTATATGGGATTTTTTTTCAAAACTAGTACAGATTTTGTACCAAATTTGAAAACAACTATAACAGTTGATTTGTTTTTCAAAATTAGTACCCCGTCGGCCAGCACCAGGCCGAACACGGGCCCGTCGGCCAGCACCAGGCCGAAGAGGGGCGTGTCGGCCAGCACCCAGCCGAAGAACCACCTGTCGGCCAGAGGGGGGCCAAAGAGCCACCTGTCGGCTAGAGGGAGGCCGATGGGCCCCTGGATAAGGCCCAGGGTTTCTTTCTTCCTCCTTTGACCACTCGTTTCACCCTCCCCCATCTAGTAGCCTTCCCCTCTTGACCTCTCACTCCCGTTGCTCTCTGGTGCTTCCACCGCCTCGCCAATCTCTTTGCTCGACCACCCATGTTGTTAGCGTACCCATGTAAACAATAGATCAGGGCGCTCTCCACCGGCCTATGGTATTTTTTTGGCTTCGAACTCAATCGAATGAGAACTGTCAAGTCAGTAGTGGATTTAGTTCTTATTGGTCATCGTCCGTCTGCAGGTAAATGGCTTGCCCATTTTGCCGAGCTCCAGGTGGCCCTTGTGTTTCCATTGATTCCGGTGCATCTGTATTTACTGTGGTGCTGGATCGTCAATGTCAAGACGTGTTGTAAGATTCTATGTCTTGATTATCTAACTATGGCATATTCGAATGCCTTTGTTTATATGATTATGATGTTTGCTTCCATTCTTGTTGTAGTATGTTCCGTGTAGTGTTAGATCACATATTGCTTGGTACATTAAGGAGTGCAGAGCTTTAGCTATTCAAAGAGGTGACACAGATATTGATCTTGCTCTGCACAACAGTGAGGGTAACTTATACCATGTTATATTTACACATGGTAGGATGAGCAGTAAATTCCATGGTCCTTCATGGGAGGAACTTGTGACTGATTATGGTCTCCGCCGTAGTGACATGATGACTATTATGCTTGAGCACTATCGAACTTATATTAGTGTCAAATTTCATCGGGATGGTGTTATGTTGTTTCCTTTACCCCATGTTGGTAAGATATTTGTTTTTGACTGATTTTTAGATCTGTTTCAGCTTATACGTTTAGCTGTTCATCTGAGTTAGTGAAATCCTTTTTTTGTAGCTCTTGAGGATCTGAGTGAAACTCAGAGGGAACTTGTTGACAACTTTTTTTATAGTCGTGGTGTCACTCTGAATTATCATCAAATGTATGTCATGTCGCGGCAGCGCTTTGATGACAACTACATACTGTGTACTCCTTTTGTTCATAGGATGGATCACATGAATGTTATTTCTCAACATATGGTAAGCTTTGGTTTATAGTTTTTATTATTTGTTTGTTGCTGGTTCATAGGATGGATCATATAGCTTGCTTGTTTTTGTCAGGTTATTCCTACCATGGTTGTCAGGAGTTTGATGGAATTTGTGGCTATTCCTAGGACTGGTTCTTTAACTCTTAAAATTACTTTGGATTCAGAAGATGATGATATATTTGTGAGCATTCCTTGTTCCTACTTCATTGGCTTGGGTGATCGAATGGTGTTGAATAAGGAAGGTTTATATTCTTGTATCTTAATTTCAGCAAGTTGTATCTTAATTTCAGCAAGTTGTATCTAATTTCAGCAAGATGTATATTAATTTCAGCAAGTCGTACTATTCCCCTTATTATTTTCCGCTATACTGTGCCGCCACCTTTTTCCCACCATTCTCTACCGCCACTTTCCTTCCCGCCATTATCTCCCGCCATTCTCTCCCGCCTTTGTCTCCCGCCTTTCTCTCCCGCCAAGTATTCCCGCCAATTCCCGCCCGATTTCCCGCCATTGCTATTGTCATCTGCCTATAAAAGGAGGCATTGTATTTGCCTTCCTCCATCGGCCACCAACACTCGAAAAAACCAACACGGTAGTCATTATGAGTTTGCCTTGTTCGGATCAAAGCATTAGGCCTAGCAAATGGAAGAGTGCGAAGTTGCCTCAGGGGGTGGAAGCAGTTCGTTATTGGTGCGGGGATCTCTGCAAGGTGAAGGAGGTGACGGATTTTTCAGATTGGTTGGGCATGAAGTTTTTCATGTGCGCTAATTATGAGGAAGATCCACCCGTTGGTCCTTCACCGTACATCACGCCTCCGGTATGTTTCAGTCACCCAGAATAAACATGTTGTTGATATTTTTGTTGATTTGATTATTATATTTCTATTTCTTTTGTAGTCTCCTCCGCCCATGTGCCAGTACTACCGTTGGATAGACATGAAAAAGCCGGACTGGGCGGTGACTAAGATACGTGAAAGAAGTCGTCGTGCATGGGCAAGTTTGGACTTGGAGGAGCGCTGCGAGAAGGCGGCAACAGAGGAGAAAGCAGAGTAGGAGAGAGCTTGGCAAGAGTACTGTGTGGAACAGAGGGCTTTTCTTGCTGAGATGAAGATTAAAAACCAAGAAAACCAACTTCGACTGGCGGAGGTCTACCGGCAGCGAGAGGAGGCCCGTGAGGCTGAGAGGCAGAGAAAGAAAGAAAGGGCTCGTGCAGCCCAGGTAGCAGAAGAAGCTGCAGATGGAAAAGGAAAATATCCATGCTGGACTCAGTAGATTTATATTTTTGTAACTCAATTTCAGCAAGTTGTATCTTAATTTCAGCAAGTTGTATCTTAATTTCAGCAAATTGTATCTTAATTTCAGTGAGAAGCGTGATACTTGCCTCTTGTGCAACTGCATTGGTTCTCTCCCGCCACTTTCTCTCCTACCACTTTCTTTCCCGCCACTTTCTCTCCCACCATTCGTTCCCGCCATTGTCTTTCCCGCCTTTCTCTCCCGCCTATATAACCACATTCGCAGCAAGGAGGGTGAGCAGGCCCTTCCTTTCCCTTTCGCTCCGCCATCCTTCCGCTCTCGCCATCCTTTCGTGGAGATGTCTCATCCTCCTCATCCTCATTATCCTTTTGATCGTAGTCTTCACAAGGGTATGTTCGACCGTCTTCTTCGTCTAGCTGCCAATTTCAAGATGAATGATAGAGTAGTTCCATGGGAGGAACTCATTAGTAGTGACTTCATAATGAATGAGTTGGCTCACCAATTAGCTAGGAGTGGGTGGCCTCTCAGGACTTTTGAGGAGATACAGAAAGAACTTCTGAGGTTGCACGCCAGATGGCAAAAGCAACTACACAAGGGTGATGCTTACCTCAGGATTGCTATGAATAATTCGGGTTTATGGTCAGCAGAAAGTGAGGACGAGGACGACCTCTTCATGCCGAGCAGCAAGGTGAAGTGTTCTGCATCGAAGGGCAAGAGTTCTGCATCGACGAAGGGAAAGAGTTCTACATCAACGAAGGGGAAGAGTTCTGCATCGATAGAGGACAAAGACGACGTCTTCATGCCGAGTACCAAGGTGAAGACGACCGCACAGTCGATGGGCAACAGTTCTGCAAGGACAAAGGGGAAGAGATCTGCATCGACGGAGGATGATGATGATGCATTCATGTAATACGTTTTTCATGTAGTACTATTTTTCTATAGTGGTGTTTTATGTAGTGCATTTTAATTAAGTTGTAACGTTTAATTAAGTTGTAATGTTTAATTCAGTCTTAACGTTTAATTCAGTTGTACTTTCTAATTCATTTGGACGTTTAATTAAGTTGTAACTATTTTTCTGTAGTGGTGTTTTCTGTAGTGCGTTTTAATTTGGTTTGAGTTACTGTTGTTCTCTCTCCAAACCAAATAAGTCTCAACCATAAATATGTCGCATACATGAATATACCCAATACATAGAGGGTAAATATGTCAAATACATGAATATGTCCGATACATAAAGGCTACATATGTCTCATACATAAATAGATAGTCATGTCTCGTACGTAGATGACCATATCATTGTTGGGGCTTGCGACGAATCTTGGGCTTCCTCGGATGTGGACCAGAAGGCGATAAGCGCTCAGGCGGTGGACGAGTGTCACGATGACCACGACCATAGAACACCTCGTCCGTCAGTGTTTGAGTCTCCTGCATCGATGGTGGTGGTGGAGTGGCAAGAACTGTCTCCGAGATACCATATGTGCATGCACCATGGTCATCGTCCTTGCTGTCGCTAGGCATGTACGAACCAGGACCAGTAAACAGAGGTGACTGAACTGAAGTCATGAACAGTTGCGACTGGCTGCCGCCTGCTGGTAAATTAGAACATGAAAAGAATGACTTACGAGGCTAAATTTTGTAAAAGAATGTACAAAGTTAAGTTACCTAGGTCCATCTGCTGAAGCCAGGAAGAGTGGCTGTGAAGGAGGTGGCTGCTGGTAGAAATAGCCCCTGGGCTATGAAGGAGGTGACTGCTGGTAGAAATAACCCCCGGGCTGTGACGAAGGTGCCTGCTGCCAGGAGGAGCTCCAGGGCTGTGACGGAGGTGCCTGCTGCCAGGAGGAGCTCCCTGGCTATGAAGGAGGTGCCTGCTGCCAGGAGGAGCTCCCTGGCTGTGAAGGAGGTGCCTGCTGCCAGGAGGAGCTCCCTGGCTGCGAAGGAGGTTCCTCTGCCAAGAGGAGCTCCCTGGCTGTGAAGGTTGAGGTTCTAAACGCTGTAGAGAGGGGCGTGGCAGACGATGTGTTGCACGAGTGTCAACAACATTGGAAGATCGTCTACATGTAACAGCTGTGACGACCCCGCGTATCTTTGCTTGAAGACTCTTCAACCTTGTTGCTTGCTCTTGCTATGGGATATTTTCTCCTCTGTCAATGCGGTCCACCAAAGCGATAACCTCCTCTAGCACCTGAGTTGACAATTCACCCTGTACACAGAAAGTTAACCAATTGTACATGTTCATGTATAGGGAAAACGTAGCATGTGAGAAAAACTGAGGACATACTGCGTGGTGTCTGGTTCCCACAACTGAGGAAGTTGGGAATAGATCGCTGGCGAGAGGAACTGGGATATGATCCAGAGCAGATGATGGAACCAAGTAGATCCTCGTGCTCTGTCTATAACGCTTCAGATACTACCCGAACTTGTCCTAGTCGAAGACACAAACCTCATCCCAGATATTTGTCGGGGCAGTAGTCCATTCCTCGATGTAAGGTCTGATGTCGTGAAACCAAGAAGCCCGGGACTTGTTTCCTCCTACGCGACTGTACGTAAGATTGAAATGCACGTAACATGAATAGCTATAAGTAGACCAAACTGTCTCAACAACCTATTAATGTAGAGCTAAGAACCAAAGTAGTATTACTTACTTGTGCACGTGATCTGGTAATTGTGAAATAACCGGAATGTTAGGCTCTTGGCACAGACCAAACTGTCTCATCACCCTATTAATAGCCATCTCCTCAACCGTCACGTCGAACACCAACTTGGCCTTGGTCATCCAATAATGGTGATCTCTAGTGCAGAATCTAGAAATCCCACATGGGTACCTTTCTGAAATAGCATTACGGGTGTATGGTTCCCATATAACCTGATCCTCATGCAGACTATCAAACTGCGCCATCAAGGAGGGGTAACAACCCCTCACCTGGCCAGGCGTAAACTGTCTCTGTGCATGACAACAAACATTAGTACATAAAACAGGAATGTATAGATGCTAGCCAACCAGTTTCTACCTCTAAAGGTCCTATGGCAGCACCAGCCAGAGGTAATCCCAACAAGTAGGACACATCCTGTAAAGTAGGATCCATCTAAACATATGTGTCTCTGGTCTCCATCTATCTACTAAGTAGCTAAGGAGTGACCTGTCGTAAGAGAAGCGTGATACTTGCCTCTTGTGCAACTGCATTGGATCACCTGCGTCATCCAAGTCCGGGTGATCAACCCACTCATCCAATGTACCCTCAACCAGTCATGCCAAGGGTAGAAGTCCAGCCCAATTCAACCTACAAAATAAACAGAATGTGATTACAATTAGCTTCTATCAAAGCAATGTCAAACATAGTAAGTGATTATATCGACACATACCTATCCACCCATGAAGGATGTATCATCCAGTTAGACTTTGGGGTGCGAGTGATCAACACATCTAAGTTCATGCCCGATTCCGTAAGCGCGCCTCGGTGACCTCTATCGATATTGCCATTAAGCATCGGATACGAAGCCATATCTGCAATTAGAACATAGTCCACACATATTACAAATAAAAACTTAGATGTTTGCATATTACAAATAAAAACATAGTCTCACATATAACAAATAAAAACTTAGTCTCACATATTACACATTAAAGCATAGTCCCACACATTACACATAAAAAAATAGTGCACACATATTACAAATAAAAACATAGTCCGACATATTACAAATAAAAACATAGCCCAACATATTATGCAGCTTCAGAGTTATTTATTCCTCGTCCGCCCCTTCGGCCTCGAGAGCCTCGTCCACCACGACTTCCAGGACCACCTCTTGCAACTGTTGCTGCAGTCGTCGATGTGGAAGCACCGTCTTTTTTCAGGTCGGGGCAATATTTCATCCTATGCCCATAAGCCGCGCAAAGCAAACATTGTCTGGTTGCTCCACCAGCTTTAGATTGGTCCATATCATTTCGTATGCGCTTTACCTTACGCCTGCCCCTGCTAGTTCGCCGTAGTGCAGGATCCGGGATGTATACTCTATCACCATCGTTTACCTTGTTGAAATTGCCGACGACTCTAAGCCCTGTCATCTCACCTGTCCAGACATTGAGTACTGCCTCCTTTGAATAGTACGGAGACATGAAGGAGATAGCGTCCGACTGAATCTGGCCACAGGCAGCCAACACATGTGAGCAAGGCAGGTGCAATAACTTCGGTTTGTTGCATGTACACTCACAAGTTGGATAAAATTCTGCTCCAATTGTAACCTCATGTGTCTTCACCTCATTTGCAGAACCAAAACCATCAGTAGGAAGCTGAATCTCATACCTCCTTTCCTGATTACCTATGAGTGTGACAATGTGCTTTTTTGCTTTCTTTATCTTCTCAACCATGTACTCCATGACACGGCTACAATAAGGATTGTTCTGATTATCTGCAATATGCTTCTTTGCTAACTCGTGCCTTTCTCTGAAATATCTCACAGTGCCATGGAATACACCCTCCACAATAGCTGTCAGTGGCAATGCTCTATTCCCTCTGAGTACAAAGTTATAGATCTCTGCAAGATTGGTTGTCATGTGGCCATACCTAGCTGCATGGGTGTCATGCAACAAAGACCAATTCACTGGAGGCTCTTTCTCTATCCACTCAGAAAAATTCTTTATTGCCTTGCCCTTCTTTCTCTTCGTCTTAGGAGGGTCAATTGCTGGCAAGTCACAAAGACCAACTGGCCCCTCAAGCTCCGCAATGAGTGCTGTTAATTTAACCTGGTCTTTCTCCATTTTCTTCCTAGCAAGGACCTGCTTCTTAGCGAATTCATCAAGTTTTGACCAAATAAAATTGTATTTGCACCGCTGGTTCTGCTTGCATAACTTCCTGAACAAGTTCATCAACCGTTTGTTCTTGAACTGTGAGAAAAAATTAGCACCCAGATGGCGCATGCACCACCGACTTTGCAAGTCCTTCCAAGGTGTTGGCTCGTCAGCAATTGGATTACTCAGTGTCTTCACGGCCTTCAATATACCGGGTTGTCTGTCATGAATGAGACACACATTTGGTCGGTCCTTCACAATCGCAATTTTAACTTGCCAAAAGAACCATACCCAGCTCGGAAAGTTCTCACCCTCCACAAATGACATGGCTAGTGGGATGATTTGGTTGTTCCCGTCCATACCAATAGCAGTCAGGATTTGCCCTTTGTACTGACCAGTCAGGAATGTACCATCCACAAACATCACAGGAGGACAATGCCTGAAAGCTTCGATGCACATATCGAAAGAGAATAATACTCGTTTCAACACCTTGTAATCTGGTATACTATCCAACCTCGTGTGCTGAATGTTAACATAAGTGCCGGGATTCCTCTCCTTCAGTACGTCAAGGAGACGGACAACATTATCATAGGAGTCGAAGAACGTCCCAAACCTCTCCTCCATAGTCTTCTGCTTAGCCCTCCAGGCCTTCCCATATGGAATGTCATACTTCCATCTGAGCTTCACTGCTGTCTGGATGTGTTTTGCTTCCATATCTTTCTTCGTCACTATCTCGGTATACATGAGTTGCGCTATGAGAGTTGAAGTAAGGTTTGGATGACGAACCAACATGTTTTTCCTAACACAATTATGCGGGACAACATTTGTCACAACCCAGTGGATGTTATACTTTGGCACATGGGCGTGCACCTTCGCAGGACAACCTGATTCAACACACTTCATGGTATATTTCGTTGGACTAGATATGTGTGTTTGGAAAACCCTCTGCGTAGACATAGCCCACTTTATCACCACATACTTCATTTTCTTCTTTGTGTCAAACATAGCCCCGATCTGGACTTGGTTCAGATTATATTGCCATGGAGTCTCATGGCCATCGGAACCCGGGTGTGGTGGAAAATGGGCAAGGGCCGGGCCGTCACCCCCCAGGTGGCGCGCCGTATCGTGATCTGGATACGGTCGCAAGTGAGCGAGGATCGGGTCGTCGCATCCTTAGTGGCGCGCTACATCGACGCCCGGGTGTAGTGGAAAATGAGCGAGGGTCTTCACATTTGACTCGACGAGTGCGAAGGGTAAGGAAGCTAGCCGAGCCTAGGAGGATTCGTTTAGGTAGCTGGAACGTAGGGTCTCTGACAGGTAAGCTTTGGGAGGTAGTTGATTCAGCGGTGAGGAGAGGCATTGGTATCCTTTGCGTCCAAGAGACCAAATGGAGGGGACAGAAGGCGAAGGAGGTGGAGGGTACCGGCTTCAAGCTGTGGTACACGGGGACGGTGGCAAACAGAAATGGAGTAGGCATATTTATCAGCAAGAGCCTCAAGGATGGAGTGGTAGACGTCAAGAGACGTGGGGACCGGATTATCCTGGTCAAGCTGGTAGTTGGGGACTTAGTCCTCAACGTTATCAGCGCTTATGCCCCACAAGTAGGCCACAATGAGAACACCAAGAGGGAGTTCTGGGAAGGCCTGGAGGACTTGGTTAGGAGTGTACCGATCGGCGAGAGGCTCTTCATAGGAGGAGACCTCAATGGCCACGTGGGCACAGCTAACACATGTTTTGAAGGGGTGCATGGGGGATTTGGCTATGGCATCAGGAATCAAGAAGGAGAAGATGTCTTAAGCTTTGCGTTAGCCTATGACATGATCGTAGCTAACACCTTCTTTAAGAAGAGAGAATCACATCTAGTGACTTACAGTAGTGGGAAGCACTCTAGCCAGATTGATTTCATTCTCTTGAGAAGAGAAGACAGACGTGCATGCCTAGACTGTAAGGTGATACCTGGAGAGAGTGTTGTCCCCCAGCATAAGCTTGTGGTTGCTGACCTCCGTTTTCGGATTCGTGTCCAGCGGGACAAGCGTGCCAAAGTCGCTAGAACGAAGTGGTGGAAGCTCAAGGGGGAGGTAGCTCAGGTGTTCAAGGAGAGGGTCATTAAGGAGGGCCCTTGGGAGGAAGGAGGTGATGCAGACAACATGTGGATGAAGATGGCGACTTGCATTCGTAAGGTGGCCTCAGAGGAGTTTGGAGTGTCCAGGGGAAGTAGAAGAGAAGCTAAAGATACCTGGTGGTGGAATGATGTTGTCCAGAAGGCAATCAAGGAGAAGAAAGATTGTTTCAGACGCCTATATCTGGATAGGAATGCACACAACATAGAGAAGTACCAGATGGCAAAGAAGGCCGCAAAGCGAGCTGTGAGTGAAGCAAGGGGTCGGGCGTATGAGGACCTCTACCAAAGGTTAGACACGAAGGAAGGCGAAAGGGACATCTATAAGATGGCCAAGAGCCGAGAGAGGAAGACGAGGGATGTTGACCAAATCAAGTGCATCAAGGACGAAGCAGATCAACTCCTGGTGAAGAACGAGGAGATTAAGCATAGATGGCGGGAGTACTTTGACAAGTTGTTCAATGGGGAGAGTGAGAGCTCTACCATTGATCTGGATGACTCCTTTGATGATACTAGCAGGCGTTTTGTGAGGCGAATCCAAGAGTCGGAGGTCAAGGAGGCTTTAAAGAGGATGAAAGGAGGTAAGGCGATGGGCCCCGATTGTATCCCCATTGAGGTGTGGAGAGGCCTCGGGGACATAGCGATAGTATGGCTAACCAAACTTTTCAACCTCATCTTTCGGGCAAACAAGATGCCAGAAGAATGGAGACGGAGTATATTAGTACCAATCTTCAAGAACAAGGGGAATGTTCAGAGTTGTACTAATTACCGTGGAATTAAGCTGATGAGCCATACAATGAAGCTATGGGAGAGAGTCATTGAGCACCGTGTAAGAAGATTGACAAGCGTGACCAAAAATCAGTTTGGTTTCATGCCTAGGAGATCGACCATGGAAGCCATTTTCTTGGTACGACAACTTATGGAGAGATATAGGGAGCAAAAGAAGGACCTGCATATGGTGTTCATTGACTTGGAGAAGGCCTATGATAAGATTCCGCGGAATGTTATGTGGTGGGCCTTGGAGAAACACAAAGTCCCAACAAAGTACATTACCCTCATCAAGGACATGTATGATAATGTTGTGACAAGTGTTCGAACAAGTGAGGGCGACACTAACGACTTCCCAATTAAGATAGGACTGCATCAAGGGTCAGCTTTGAGCCCTTACCTTTTTGCCTTGGTGATGGATGAGGTCACAAGGGATATACAAGGAGATATCCCATGGTGTATGCTCTTTGCGGACGATGTGGTGCTAGTCGATGAGAGCCGGACGGGGGTTAACAGGAAGTTGGAGTTGTGGAGGCAAACCTTGGAATCGAAAGGTTTTAGACTTAGTAGGACTAAAACCGAGTACATGAGGTGCGCTTTCAGTACTACTAGGAACGAGGAGGGGGAGGATGTTAGCCTTGATGGGCAAGTGGTGCCTCAGAAGGACACCTTTCGATATTTGGGGTCAATGTTGCAGAAGGATGGGGATATCGATGAAGATGTGAACCATCGAATTAAAGCCGGATGGATGAAGTGGCGCCAAGCTTCTGGCATTCTTTGTGACAAGAGGGTGCCACAAAAGCTAAAAGGCAAGTTCTATAGGACGGCAGTTCGACCCGCAATGTTGTATGGCGCTGAGTGTTGGCCGACTAAAAGGCGACATGTGCAACAGTTAGGTGTGGCGGAGATGCGCATGTTGAGATGGATGTGTGGTCACACAAGGAAGGACCGCATCCGGAATGATGATATACGGGATAAAGTTGGGGTAGTGCCAATTGAAGAGAAGCTTGTCCAACATCGTCTGAGATGGTTTGGGCATATTCAGCGCAGGCCTCCAGAAGCCCCAGTGCACAGCGAACGGCTTAAGCATGCTGATAATGTCAAAAGAGGCCGGGGTAGACCGAACTTGACATGGGAAGAGTCTGTAAAGAGAGATCTGAAGGACTGGAGCATCACCAAAGAACTAGCCATGGACAGGGGTGCGTGGAAGCTTGCTATCCATGTGCCAGAACCATGAGTTGGTCGCGGGATCTTATGGGTTTCACCTCTAGCCTACCCCAACTTGTTTGGGACTAAAGGCTTTGTTGTTGTTGTTGTTGTTGTTGTTGGAGTCTCATGGCCATCGTTGACAGTAAAGCATGCGGATATGTCCTGCTCCCATGCAGCAGGAATTGGTACCTCCTCCTCATCCTCGGAATTTTCAGAATCAAGTTCCTCTGCAATCCCATCCTCGTCCTCTTCCTCCATCACCCTCTGCATTTCATCGCCTTCCTCATCCCATCAGCAACACCAGAGGCAGCTAATACTATCGACTGAATACTCTGACTAGAAGCATGACCACTAACATAATATGACTCTTTCTCGGCTTGGCTAGCATTCACATCCGGTGGCTGTGACCCGGATACATAAATCTCGTTAGCCACTTGACTACTCTGGCCTGGTTCATACCCCACGGTGGGTGGTACGATATTCTCCTCCTTCGCCACTGGTTGCACTAGGGCAGACGGATGGATTCTTCGGTCTCTGCAATGACTTAACAGAGACAACCAGTGATGGCTTCTATCTATCGGAATCAAATCCCACTTCACATTTTTACAGGATTTGGTCCACACGGCATGAATACTGACGGAACAAACTTCAGGATCCAGGCCAAAACTAGTTGTCAACCAGTGCTTCAACTGCCTAATGTCCAGTCTGTCCGGGTCTGAAAGTGTCATCTCGCCTCTTTTAAACTCGCTAAGATCAACCCCCAACTCATTATATCGAACAATACTAGGGCCGTAATACACAATTAAATTTACGGATTCAGACATTTTAACCTGTCAGACACTGCCAGCTTCTCATTATTCGCAACGAATAAATCGACACTAAAATAAAACGTACACTAAAATATACCCACGTATTCTAAATAAACCTACATTAAAATGAACTTCACAAAAATAAACCGACACTAACATGATTACACTAACTAAACCTACACTCGGAAAACATACACTAAAATATACATACGTATTCTAAAAAAACCTACATTAAAATGAACTTCGCAAAAATAAACCGACACTAATATGACTACACTAACTAAACCTATACTCGGAAAACATACACTAAAATCACTACACTAATAAAAGTAACCTAAAATCACTACACTAATAAAAATAACCTAAACTAATTTTACGTACATTAAAAAACTAGCAAAAAACTAAACTAAACTAATAGAAAAAAATTATACATTTGACGCGTGAGTGCCCTCCTTCTTCCTCTCGACTTTCTTCTTCCTCTCCACCACTCCACCTTCTCACCATTCACACCTCCTTCACCACACCATTTCTCCTCCACACGAACAAATCACTACCACGTTGCAAAAAATGAAACCGTAGGGTGGGGGAGAAGAAGATGATCTATCGTTTCATCGGATTGAAACAGGAAATGGGTGGGGGGAAAGGGAGATCAGGGGGGGGGGGGGGAATTTCGGTTGAAGTATGAGAGAAAGAGAGAGCTGGAGGAGGAAGAAGGGGGCTGGCCGTGTCGGCCTTATCCAGGGACCGGTCGGCCTCCTGACGACCAACGGGTGGCGCTCGGCCTGGAGTGGGCCGACGACCGGGCTGTTCGGCCTGGCTTCAGCCGATGGGCCGATTTCGGCCTGGTAAAAGCCGACGGGCGGCCGGTCGGCCCAACTGCGGCCGACGGGGTACTACTTTCGTAATTTTTCAAATTGATCATATTTTTTAAAATTTTGTGTATAATCCGTACTAGTTTTGAAAAAAAATCTCTATATGGCATCTAATCCAGTTCAGCATCGTCGCACGAAGCACATTGAGATCGACATCCACTTTATTCGTGAGAAGGTGGCTCTTGGAGAGGTTCGGGTTCTACATGTCCCAACGAGTGCGCAATTTGCTGATATCTTCACCAAAAGGCTTCCCAATGCATCCTTCATCGACATACGATCCAGTATCAACATCGTCACGCCCGACGTTGACACTACACGGGGATATTAGAGTATATTCGGACGGTTTAGTTTTGATAGTTTGAATTGTAATCTATCTCTTCAATACTTGGACTCTAAAACTTTATACTTGTATAAACAGACCATTAAGGCATCAATCAATATATAATTATCATCAATTATATATTTGTCTGTGTGTGCCAGATCTTGCACATGCTGCGATGGCGAGAACATGGTCCACCGTCCACGTCGATCCATCAGTCTTCATATGGAGTAGATTGGTGTGGCCCCTAATGGAAAATTGCATAGGTGGTCAGAAGGAGAGCGACATGGCAGATCCTGTTTGCATTACCAAGATCACACCATCATCCTCTACGTAGCTAAGCAAGAGTGGCCACACACTCCATCCAAGCTGCGCCGCTTATAAAAATGGCCGCTCCTCCTCGCTCACCATCTCCCAGCCGCACCACCACTGGTTGTCCCACTCCACACTCCAGAGCAGAGCAGAGCAGACATGGATGGCGTTGCCACCACCGCCGGGACGCCTCCCCAGAAGCGGGTGGTGCTGTACCCGTCGCCGGGGATGGGCCACCTGGTGTCCATGATCGAGCTGGGTAAGCTCTTCGCCGCGCGGGGGCTGGCCGTCACCATCCTCATCGTCGAGCTGCCCTTCGTCGACACCGCGGCGCGGGGCCCCTTCCTGGCCGGCGTCACCGCCGCCAACCCCTCCGTCACCTTCCACTGCCTCCCGCGCGTCCAGTTCCCGCCCCTCGCCTCCCCGCACCCCGAGGCCGTCACCTACGAGGTCGCCCGCCTCTCCAACCCGCACCTCCGCGACTTCCTCCTCGCCGGTCACGCCGCCCCTCCGGCCGTCCTCGTCGTCGACTTCTTCTGCAGCGTCGCCCTCGACCTCGCCGCGGAGCTTAACGTTCCCGGCTACTGCTTCTTCACGTCCGCCGCCGAGGCCCTCGCGTCCTTCCTCTACCTGCCGGTCCTGCACGAGCAGAACCCGGCGAGTTTCCGGGAGATGGGCAAGGAGCTGGTGCACGTGCCGGGGATCGCGCCGTTCCCGGCCACGCACGCCCTCAAGCCGCTCCAGGACCGCGACGACGCGGCGTACTGGGGGTTCCTCCAGGTGTCGCCCGACCTCTGCCGCTCGCGGGGCATCATCGTCAACACGTTCCGGTCCCTGGAGCCGCGAGCCGTCGAGGCCATCGCCGCCGGGCTCTGCACGCCGCCCGGCCTCCCGACGCCGCCGGTGCACTGCATCGGGCCGCTGATAAAGTCGGCGGAGGTGGGCGTGAAGCGCGGCGGGGAGTGCCTGGCGTGGCTGGACGCGCAACCGGAGGGCAGCGTGGTGTTCCTCTGCTTCGGCAGCCTGGGCGTGTTCAGCGCGGCGCAGATCAGGGAGATCGCCGTCGGGCTGGAGGCCAGCGGCCTGAGATTTTTATGGGTGGTCCGGAGCCCGCCGAACGAGGACCCGGCCAAGAAGTTCGAGGAGCCGCCGGAGCCCGACCTCGACGCCCTCCTCCCTCCAGGCTTCCTCGCCCGGACCCAAGAAAGAGGCCTGGTGGTGAAGACGTGGGCGCCGCAGCGGGACGTGCTGGCGCACGGCGCGGTGGGCGGGTTCGTGACGCACTGCGGTTGGAACTCGGTGCTGGAGGCGGTGATGACCGGCGTGCCGATGCTGGCCTGGCCGCTGTACGCGGAGCAGCGGCTCAACCGGGTGTTCCTGGAGAAGGAGCTCGGGCTGGCCGCCGCCGTGGACGGGTACGACCGCGAGGGGGAGCCAGTGGAGGCCGGCGAGGTGGAGAAGAAGGTGCGGTGGCTGATGGCGTCGGACGGCGGGAGCGTGCTCCGGGAGCGCACGCTGGCCGCCATGCGGAGGGCCAAGGAGGCGCTGGCCGAGGGCGGCGAGTCGGACGTGACGTTCACCAAGTTGGTGGAGGGATGGACGAAATAATGGAGGTCTGGCCGGTCACCTGCAAACATCTGTATCGGTCCACTGCTATGGCAATCTAGATAAGCCTGAAAGCATGCACACTTATGATTATGAACAGAGAAGAAAGTACACCTGAACAAAGTTTACTAGTAAAAGGTTGAAAATGAGATATTTAAGTTTCAGAAAAGTCCCAAAAAATACACATGTGCATGGATATTGATATTGCACTACTGTAAATTTGCATGATGAAATACATTTTAGTGCCAGCTACACACAAAAAATCATGCACTTTTATAGTGTAAATGAGCTATATCATCTCCATCAATGCATGATATGTTGGACAAATAGTTTTTCTTTCCAAATATGTACACTCTTAAATTACATAGACATAGACACAACAAATGGCTACTTAGTTCTTGTGAGATCCTATGCAGGTTCCAAACAATATATGTATTGTAGTTACAACAAGTCAACGATAAAAAAGGGGCTCAACCAAGTTTTAACCCATGTATACAAATAGGAACCAATACTGATCCTAGGTATTATAGTGACGCTGAACGAAATTCAACTAGTGAAGCATACACTCCATCTTCGATGTTCACCAGGGACTCATGTCTTCCTTTCTCAACTATTGCACCATCCTTGAGAACTGCAATGATATCAGCGCCTTTGATAGTAGATAGGCGGTGTGCCACGACAATCGTGGTCCTACCAACCATCACATGATCTAAGGCTTTCTGCACAACCCGCTCAGATTCGGCATCCAATGCGCTAGTTGCCTCATCGAGTAATAGGATCTTAGGATCTTTGAGTATTGCCCTCGCAATAGCCACCCGCTGCTTCTGGCCACCTGATAGTTGTATGCCTCTCTCCCCAACGGAGGTGCCATATCCTTGAGGAAGGCTTGATATGAACTCATGCGCATTGGATGCTTTCGCAGCTACAATGAGCTCCTCCTCGGTGACCTCCCCGTCCTTACCATAGGCTATGTTGGCACGTATTGTGTCATTGAAGAGTATAGGCTCTTGGCTCACTAGTCTAATTTGATCTCTAAACCAATTGATGTTTAAGCTCTTGATTTCCACCCCATCCAATAGAATGGTACCTGAATCGGGATTATAGAATCTCTCCAATAGTGCGATTATTGTTGACTTGCCGCTACCACTCTCTCCAACAAGCGCAACTGTCTATATAAGAGCATATTGAAAGCAAGCTCCTAATTACATGGTTGTACAATATATGACAAAACTATTAGTATATGAGAAGTAGGCTAACCTTCCGAGAGGGTATGTGCAGGGTAAAGTCATGGAAGATCGAAATATCTAGGCGAGTTGGGTACTTGAAACTAATATGTCGGAAATCAATGTTGCCCTTGACCTCATCTAATGTCAAACCTTGATTGTTGCTTGAATCGATTTCAGACATTCGATCTAACAAAGTAAATATGGAGATAGCTGAATCCTTTGCTTTTTTTGAATCAGATGCCATTGCACTTGTTTCAGATACTCCCATGGTTGCTAAGACCAGTGCGAAGAAAACCTGCTAAGTATGACTTACTAAATGAAATTACCTCATGATAGAACTATGGCAAAAAATAAGGAGAAGATAATCCTCAGCGAGTAAATTTACGGGTGAAATAATGCATCTACATACCTTAAAAACGTCACCAAAATTAGTTTTTCCATGTCGCACGAATTGCCCTCCGACGTAGAAACAAAGACCGTATGTTAGGTACAACGTCAAGTATGAGAAACCAAATCCAATACCCCCAACTATTCCTGTCTTGACTCCTTGATTCAACGAGGCTTCACATTTATGATCATATATTCTTGTTATTCTTTTCTCAGAACAGTAAGAAGCTATTGTCCTTATACTGCTAACTGCATCCGTGGCCACTTGACTTGCATCTTCATACATCATCTGGAGAAGGACCAATCTATAATTGTGAACTTTAAAAGTTTTGAGGAAATAAAAACGATAGAGTAAGTGCCAATTCTTACTACGCTGGATGAAGTAGAAGATGTCTATGTATGAATTCGTAAAGTTAATTGAATATTTTTCTTTATCTTCTATATTCACTATTATTTAAATGGAGTTGATCATGGTCATCCACCTCTTCATGTTCCCTTTCTCATCTTGCTAAAAATCTTGCG
Organism: Hordeum marinum; assembly: GCA_022496015.1. Classification (NCBI taxonomy): domain Eukaryota; kingdom Viridiplantae; phylum Streptophyta; class Magnoliopsida; order Poales; family Poaceae; genus Hordeum; species Hordeum marinum. The sequence continues at coordinate 4,841,459 of CM039673.1, forward strand.
CAAACAATTATAGGAGAACTAATCAAAATACAACGAAGCTCCCCACATTACAAACTAAGTTCACCACCCCCTTCAAATTTCTACATGGATCATGACATGGGAAATAAAAGAACTATGGCATGTCGTAACTGTGGGTCCAAGGACACCATGTGAGATTATAAGCCAAGCATGAACACCTATTGTGACACTTCCCAGGATGGAACTCATATGTGCACAATAGAATATCGGATATATGAAACAGGATGATCCATTGACCTTGAATTAAGGTAACGTGCAGAAACAAGCACAAGTAGTGAGGTAGTTGTTCCAGGTTGACACTAAAAACCTCACTTGTTGTACTTTATTATGCCCTCCCCCAAGTTTCCCAAAAGATGTGTTTTTGGAAATAATGAGAGTCAATAAATCCTGATACACCACCAACTAATAGATTTGGATTTACTTTACTAAGTCATATGCATAAATCAAGCTTAGAAGATACTTTCATACTGTATATTTTTCTTGGCATTTTCTACATATTATGGGGCAAATTGGCGGTAAAGTTAATTTTTTGCGCCTACGTCCAAAGCAACGACATTTATGGAACTATTGAGTTTAACATTTAGTTTTTGGGAGTTATTCGCAAAAGGACATACTACTTGGCAACAACCCAACAATTTTATTTAGCTAATTACCTTAGCATCTTGACTGAAACCATTCAGGAACTTCACCTGAGCATAACTTTGAAGACCCACAAGTGGAATCACACACATGATGATCAAAGAGAGCTTCCAGTCAACTATCATAGCAATGGAAACTCCCATGAGAAGCGTTGAGCTAAGTTGAACTATTAATGACAAGTTATCACCCACTAAACGTCTGACGTTCAAAGCATCAATTGATAGTCTTACACCAAGTGCTCCGCTGTAAGATATAATTTAGCAGTTATAGTACCTGAAAGTAGTGTTCATGAAATCTATAGTAGGAAGAGAATCCAAGAGATCAAAGTTCCACACACCTGGAATTTCTAGGATCATCAAACCAAGCAACATCTTGATGAACAATGCTTCGAAATGACAAAGCCCGGATGCGCTCTATAAGCTTGCCTCCGGCTATTCCAAATAACAAGAACTCTGCTGGTATTGAGATTACTGATATGATACCCATAACAAAGCACATCATACCCCAAAAACTTGTATCACTTCTAAGTTTATCTGGCGGCTCATATAAAGATTTAATAGCACATGAAATCACTAAACCAAACACAGGAAAAATAACTCCATGAATTGCTGCAGCTAGGGATCCTAATAGAAGAATAGGTACCTCTGGCTTGTTTAGAGATGCTAGACGTACCATAGGATCTTTCTTTGGGGCCTCTCCCTCATCATTCTTTTGTTTTTGATTCTTTCCATGTGTGCCATATTCTCCAGGAAACTCAATTGTGCTAGGTAGCCCAGTGGGGAGCGTGAAAGAAAGCTCACTATCATTTCCTAGCGAATCACTAATCGAACGCTTGATTGACATGCTTGTACTTGACCTTGGAGTAGGTAGTTGATGGTCTATTTTCTGCTCTACATTATTTTCTTGGAGCAGAATAAGTTGAGAGTATGCTCCATCTAAGTTTAGTACTAATTCATCGTGGGAACCTATTTAAAAAATATGTAGAAATATGAACAATTTAGTTAAAAATGTGCTAAATAGGTGATTGATAAGAAGTGAACAGTGGAAATGGGATCATGACCTTGTTCAATTATCTTTCCTTGTTGAATAACTGATATGCAATCAACATTTCTCACAGTAGTTAGACGATGTGCAACCACAAGCGTAGTTCTGTCCACCATGATCCTATCTAGTGCCTCTTGAACTATTCTCTCTGAATCCACATCCAATGCGCTAGTAGCCTCGTCTAACAAAAGTATTTTGGGGTCTTTAATGATTGCTCTAGCAATTGCAATCCTTTGCTTTTGTCCCCCTGAAAGTTGAGCACCATGATGGCCAACCATTGTGTCATAACCCTAATACAAGATAAAGGTAAATATTAGCACTAAACTCAAATGCAAGAACTTGAAATTACATACTGAATGTTTCACGCACATTAGGCAACTTATCGATGAAATTTACTGCATTGGCAAGCTTAGCGGCTCTCTTGATCTCTTCAATTGTTGCATCTTCTTTTCCATATGTTATGTTATCTTTAATTGATGTCATAAAGAGCAAGGGCTCTTGGCTAACAAGAGAAATTTCCCTTCTTATCGAATCAAGTCGTAAATCTTTGATATTAACCCCGTCAATCAAAACCTCACCAGCTTGTGGATCATAGAATCTCTCTACAAGACTAATCACAGTTGACTTGCCACTCCCACTCTCCCCAACTATAGCCATTGTAGTGCCGCTAGACACATGTAGTGAGAATCCATCAAATATTAGTTGTCCAGGCCTTGTTGGGTAGCTAAAATACACATCCTTCAGGTCAATATCGCCCCTCATGTCTACTAGTTCCTTACCAGTATTGTTGTTAGGATCAATCTCTGGTTTCCTCTTGATTGTTGTGAACAATCTATGTGCTGCAGATTGTCCTTCTACAAAGGCAGTCATACATGGGGCTGCATTACCTAGAGACCTACAACAGACGATTGACAAATTTCACTAACAATAAATTGATATGTGGGATCATTGTCGTATGGATTATACTTTTACGGTAGGAGTAAAAACTCACATTGCCCCAGTCATGATAGCCAATAAGACAGTGATGACTTGCCCTCCCGTGTATCCTTTTGCAAGTACCAACTTTCCACCGTACCATATGGCCAAACCATAGCTAGAGTAGAATACAAACAAAACAGATGCCATGCCAAAGCCATTGGTAAGTCCTTCCTCAACATCGGTCTTGTATGCTTTGTGTATTAGTTTATTGTATGACATGATGGCCTTCTTCTCTCCATTGAAAGAAACCACCTGGACATATATAGCCACAAGATAACTTGGTGGGTACACGGAAAGTCATTTATACTAACCAATGTTTAAATGCTCTGTGAATTGAACTTACTGTTTTTATGGCTCCAATTGTCTGCTCGACAATGTTCCCCGCATTATTGTATGATGCTTGACCTCTGCTAGAGATTTTTGACAACACTTTTGCCACTACTCCCGCAGCAAGTACAACTGGAGGTACGAAGGCTAACATGACAAGAGATAGAATCCATCCTTTCACAAAACCTACAATGAAACCACCAAGGAAAGCAGCCACGAGTTTTTGGAACTTGCCGACCTGGGGGATTTTACAATGCATATATATATGTGTTAATTTTAATATGAATTGCAATTTGATGAATATAAATTTTCTTATTGCTCTTCGTTTGACTAGGAGAAAATCCATACCTTCTCACCAATAGCATCTTGAACTAGCACGGTATCACCAGACATGTTTGAAACTACTTTCCCAGTTGTCATTTCTACGTCAAAGAATGAAATATTCTGTCTCAAGACAGATTTGAGGTATTGAGATCGAATGCGTGTTGCCTGCCTTTCACCAGTAATTGTCCAACATGACACCTCTGCACGCATAAAAAGTTGGCTTATCCTACCTTGACATGATCATCACTGCGTGGCCTACGTATAGTTCATTTTGTTGTTAGATGTGTTACGTGAATAGATTTTCCTGCCATGATTGCTAATGGAGTTTTAATATGTTTGTTCATCTATCTTCTTCATTTTTAAATACAAAACATGTTCATAGAGTTCATTTATATTCAAGGTTTTTTCTCTATACTATTCAAATATGAACTGTAGAAACATAACTTAGAATCATGTGATGATGATAATTTGCAAATATAAATCGCTAGTTTGTGCATTAACTACCATTTCTCAAATGTGTCCAACAATTGGCTAGTATCTCACTAGGTGGTGCCAACACATATGTACACGTCAAAAAAGTATGTCGTTCTCACGAAGAAAGGATATGATTGCTGCTCCGATACCCAAGTAGACAAAATTCAAAACCACCTGTATAAATGAAATAACAACATGGTGAAAAGGTATTAATGTGTTTATTGTCGTACACTAAGCTATATAACCACTCAAATTATTTACATTTAAGTGTAATTCAATATAACCATATTATTTTGTGATAAATTACCTATATGGAATATTCGGCCTATTGCTAGCTATAAAATAAGTCAAATAGCAGAGCTGTTCAGAAGTATATTATAATGCAAATCGCAAGTATAGCGGAACATCAAGATGTCATGTAGCATTTGATGTCCCCAAAAAGCTATTTAACATTAGAACGTTGTGTGGGAAAAAAATCATGCCGAGTTTATTTGTGCTACATGATGTTAGTTACATTGATGAGTGGCATTAAATGAAGATGATCCACACACAAGGAAATTTCTGGATCTAGCTGACCAACAAACATTGGTAAAGACTCTAAAGGGTAGGGGCCTAGGTAAGAGAGACAACCCCGCTTTCGTTTCTAGATCCAATAAGTGAACTCCAGATCACAAACATTAGTGATACACTTTCAAAGGGGGAGACAACATGTATATTACCATTCCATATCCAACAAGTAAAGGCCATATCAATAGCCTTCACTCTATAGAGCATTAACTAAAGCCTGAACCGGCACAACATCCTCACGGCCAAATCCAAATTATAAATGACATATCTCATATCATTCAAAGCCCCTGTACCACCGCCAAAAACTATCAAAAACCTCTCAAGCATATGTGGCTCCACATCCTAAGAACGTCGATTTATCTTAAACATGTCGCCCTGTCAAGTTGAGGCGAGAAGAGGGAACATGCAACAATGGTTGAGGTGACGATTACAGTTCCACCTCAAGTTTCACATGTGCGCATCTCAGGAGCTATGGACCTGATCTATCTCTCTTGATTCATTGATTGAAGTTACATAAACATTAAGATTTAGACATATAGACTCGATTGTGGTGGCTTGTATTGCATTGCTATGGGGCTCTATATTATTCCTATATTTGGTTGATGTCTTTTATGGGTAACACGTTTTTTACAGGAACATCGACCTACAGTTGCTCATACATGTAAGGTGTTTCGTAGCCTATATTGACTAGTTCGTATCATGTAGGAAACCCAACATGATGAAGCGCACAAGTGGCAATTAATCTCTCTCTCTCTATACATACATACATATATATATGTATGCGCATGCACGCGTGTGGTTGTGAATGGAGGACGCTTGGGTTATTGATATGGTACCGATGTGCAACTATTTCCATTATTTATGGCATAAATATATTGAAATAACATAATATAAGGATGGCATTTTTGATATTGATGTGGTCCCTATATTCCTAAATACCCGGTGTTTTAATATTGATGTGTTTATGCAAATTTGACCATTATTTATCATGTGAATATATTCCATTTAAATTTGAGGTGGAACCATGTGTGACTAGGTCAGGATTAATCCTACCAATATAGGGGCGCTCTGATTCACTCATGGATATTGATTATTAGGCGACTGCTCAAGTAATGCTTAAGCCTTCCATAATATTTCCGCACATGGGCCGACATTATGCTACTGAAAAAAATCCCCTTGTGTTTCTTCCACCACCCAAAGTCTCCCCAAACCTCTTGATTGGTCTCATTCTATCCTTCTACGATCACTCTCTTCACCTCCCCCTGTCACAACTCTAAGCGGACACCATCCCTCCCCCATAGTCGCCGTCTTCTCTATCTCTTTCTCTGCTTCTAGACACTTTTGGTTACTGTTTAGTTGCCATTGTAACGCAGTACATATAGGATTTATCAAATTCCTTTTGTTTCTCATATTAATTTTTATTGTGTGCAAAGTGTTTCTTTATAAGGAGACTTTTGCTAGAACTTGCAAGAATACTTCTCATATATGGACATTGCTAAATGAGAATCTCCTATTTCCTACTTTAAACGGGAAATTGAGTGGTTGTGCCTGAAGGGAAGCATAGTGAAACGAACATTGGTTCACCATATTAAATTAAATATTTTAAATTAAAAACATGTTTAATTTAATTGTTTTTTATAAATATTGTCAAAATCAGTTTAATAATGGGAAATATTTATATATAGAAAATAGAGATGTTCATTTAGCTGAATAAGGATGTTCACATATTCAAAAACAAATGCGCATCTAATATTTAAAAAATAAATAATCCATGCATATGAAAATAAATATCATTATATTTAAAAAATGATTGTTCATATCTTTGAGAAGAGTTCTTTATGTGTATTTGTATTTGTGTTGGTGTAATTTTCAAAAATTTCACACACTTTACAAAAAGATAAAAACAAAATAAAAAACTCATTAAGAATAATTTATAAATTAACGATATTCAAATTTGAATAAGACAAAAAATATTAGAAGAAAAAATACAATAAAAGAAAAGGTAAACCAGCCAGAAAAATATCACATCGCACCTTACCTTTTTTTTAGAAGAACATCGCACCTTGCCAGTCTGGTTCTCTATGGGGGGGGGGGGGGGGGGACTTTGGCCCAGACGTCCGTATTTATCACAAAGATGAGTGACAAATATGATTGGATTTGCCTCATGGGCGCCCCTATATCTCGCCTACAGCGAGACGTGAGGAACACCCTCGCTGAAGGGTGGCTCGAGTTATGCCCGCCCAGACGCGCGGGAACATTCAGCCCTGTGTTTTGTTTTGTTGTTTTTCATTTTTTTAATTTTTTTAATTTTTTGCTTTCTGTTTTTATGTTTTTTTACACTTCCAAATATTCTAAAAATAAATTATGGAATTAATTATACATAAAATATTTGAAAAATATTGACCAAGAATTTGAAAAATATTAAATATGTATATCAAGAAATTGTTTATGACATATAAAATAAATAAATTCAGTATGAAACAATCTGATCATGTATTGATTTTTTTAATCAAGCATTTGAAAATAAATATGAATTAAAAAAATAAGAAATAAGAAAACCAAACAAAAAACAAAGAAATGAAATAGGAAAAGAAAAACCGATAAGGAACGAGAAGGAATGAAATAAAACATAAGAAAAAAAGAAAAAAAACAATGAAAACCTAAAAAGAAAAAATGAAATAGAAACAATGGATAAAGAAAGGAAAAAATGAAATTAAAACAGAGAAAAAAAGTAGAAAAATCCGATGGGAAAACAAAACGGAAAAACACCAAAAAAAAAAACTGTGGAAACCCGGCTCATTTCGACTTAACTACAGGACAACGGTTCAAATCCCCATCTTGCCCATTTTATTTTGTCTTCTCCATTTACCGTGTGTACTAATAGGCCGGCCTGATAACGATTTACCCTTTAGCGAGTGATCCTTCAATATCCCATAATGTCTAATGCTAGATATAACTCTCATGTCAAAATCAGTAGTTAGCAAGTAATCTTCTAACGATTATTTTCATCTCTCAGGTTGTAACAAGCGACGTACTGCATGCGTGTCACTTGTCGCGATTTGAGAGTTTCCCATTTTTTCATAGATTCGTATTTTCAAAACATTTTATCTCCTAAACCATGCGTCCAAATCTTGAACCGTTTTCATCGTTGGCTTTCTCACGTTGAGATCTACAAAACTAGATTCCATGTTGATAGTTTTGATGAACTTTTTTTTTCACGAAAAAACCGGACGAAAAAACCGTGCCTCACGCGATAGAAAAAAAACACGTTTTTTCCTTTCCGAGAGGCACGTGCCGAGCCTCTCGTGAAGGCAAAACCGTGCCTCTCGCGGAAGCAAAATCGTGCCTCTCGCGAAAAAAAGAGAGTAGAAAACACGTTTTTTTCCTATCAGGAGAGGCACGGCCGTGCCTCTCTCCATAGCAAAACCGTGCCTCTCGCGGAAGCAAAACCATGTCTCTCGCGGAAAAAAAGAGAGAGCAAAAAACACGTTTTTTTCCATTTCGGGGCTGTGCCTCTTGCGATTGCAAAACCGCGCCTTTCGCGAAAGCAAAACCGTGCCTCTCGGGGGGAAAAAGAGAGCAAAAAACGCGTTTTTCGTGCCTCTCACAAAAAAACAATTTTTTTCGTGTAAACAAAACAGAAAACACGTATTTTCACTTTTTTTTGAATTTGTTTTGTCCAACTACAAAAGACAGATGGAAAACCGTAACACCAAAAAAATTCGGAAAAAAACCACTCCAAAAAGGCGAAAACGTATGTGAATTTTTTCCCGAAGGAAACGTTCAGAACGCGACACGTGGCGGCGACTGAAAACGCGCCAAGTGACGGCGTGTGGGAACGATCACTGAAACACTTGTGAGGGAGTGCTCGCTAACTAGTTGCTTCCCTCTCACGTTGCCTCATAGCAATAGAGTGAGCAAGGTTGGGCCTGCCAATGTAGCATTACTGTAGGCATGTGAGCTGGCTTCCATCGGGCTTCTTTTTGGTTGGCTTATTTTTCGTTTTACCATTTTTTCTTATCTGAGTAAGTATTTGATAATTTATTTTTATAAATGCGTGCAAAGGTTTTGAGAATTTTACGATTTGCTTTAAAATATTCACAATTGTTTTCAGAAATGAGCACAAAACTTATAAAATCTTCACTTTTTTTACTAAACTTTCTTTATTTTTATGGAAAAAAACTATTTTATAAATGTTCACAGTTTTTGAAAAAACAAATTTTTATAAAAAATATATTCCAATTTTTATAAAGAAAACTAAAAATGATTTGGAATCTGAAAAAATGTTCTCACATTTATAAAAATATTCATGTATGTAATAAGTGTAAAAACAATAAAAAGGAAAAAGGGAATAGGGAAATGAAAGATGGAAAACGAAGCAAACAAAATGAGAAATCAAGAAGATAAACCGGGGCCAATCGGGGAAATAGAAAAAAAAAGGGAAAGAAAGGCCAGGAGCAAACTTCTAATAACGTTTACAAGAGGCCTGACTGGGCCGGACCATGAAGGAGTCTTCTGTGCGTTTCCGGTATGAGCTCGCACGATAGAGACCAATATGACCGTTGACAATTCTTGTTTTTTAGAGCCGCAGTTGACAATTCTTAATATTTAGCTATTTAGATGGCCATATAATACAAAGGCCACTGATAGCCTAACTAGTTTTTATCTCATACTACTTGTTAAGATTTAACCAAGTTTGTAGAAAATTTTACTAATTTTTTTGGAACGGGAGTATGCAGCTATGGACCAAAACGGCTCAACAAAGGCAGGAGGTCACCTTCTACTATGATTCCAAGTCACAGAAATGTGACTAAAATTGCGTAGCGCATGAGTTCGCTACAATGGCTAGGAGGCCGTGTTTTAGTAGCTGGGCTACTTGGGCAAATAAACATGGATGGTGCCATAAATTACAAGTGACCACACGCTTTCTAGGAGTATATAACATGGATGACGAAGTTGCAACAAAGCGAAAATACAAAGGTGAACATGAGTTCATGCGTACCCACATGAATTGTAAATTCAATAAAAATACTAGAAAATTTTCAAAAATCTAAAATTTTATAGTATAAAACTTAGTCGATCATTCTACTCGATCATGCGTGAAGTTTCGTGGTGTATTGACAATTATGGTATTTTACAAAGTAGGTACAATATATACATTGTATATGCATGCCAAGAAACCTGCAGCCATGGAAGCTGAGCGCGTGAGACGACCAGGGCTCACCTTGTTGACGCGCTGGAGGACGTTGGCGTCGGTGGCGCCGCCGAAGGCGTCGAGGACGTCGCCGAAGAAGACAGTCATGAGGGGCGTCGTCATGCCGTTGGCCAGCGCGGCCACCGTGCCGACCAGCATCAGCAGCTGGTCCTTGCCGTCGGCGTGCCGGAACAGCCCCATGAAGGACACCTTCTCGTGCTGGTGCTGCCCCGCGCTCTCCTCCTCCTCCTCGGCAGCAACTGCCGCTGCTGCGTCCATATTGCTTTAGTAATCGTGTGTGTATACTTGTCACATTTGTTCTAGTACCCATTTGCAGGGTATTTATGGGGGCAGGCCAATGACTGGAGGTGGAGGAATATTGCAGCGCTGCACCTACCTGTTGCCAGAGTAGGGTATTATTATTAGTTATGCTCCACTAACAACAAATAATAGCAGCGAACGATGTAACTGGATCAGAAAGCGTATTCCTGGGCCGTCCTTTGCGTCTGTTCTTGATTTATACTCCCTACGTAAAGAAATAGGATCTAAACACTCTTATATTTCTTTATGGAGGAAGTAACAGCTAAGCACATCGCTGAATATTTTATAGATGATGTATACATTTTTTTAAGTCCAGAAGTGTACAACCCTACATAGACTTGAAGAGGTGCTGTAACATATCTGCACATTTGTAGACGTAGACTTGAACATCATTGACAATATATAACTTTTTGACATACGCTCCAGTATGAACAGTAAAGATAATAACGATAAACATTGAAAACTGTAATTTTATTTGACAATGAATATTTTTCATGTCTTTGTGTCTCGTGCAGACTGTGGTGAAGAAAGGATATCTGTCGTTGTCTGGGTAAACAAAAAATGGGTGCAGTTAGAACACAAAGCCACATTCATTTTTCAAAACAATTTTAGATTCTTTGATTTACTTTTCCTAGTTTTTCAGTTCTATTGTTCTTGCGGGAGCATATGAACCTGAGCTACAAAATGCCTTTCCCAATATGTCATCAACAAAATATAATTATTTAAAGCTAGACATTTAGGTGTGAGACGATCAACATCAGTAAAACTGACAAAAATGAACTTCTTGAGGAAGTTCAACCCAATCTGACCCTTTGGATGAGCACCAGTTATGTCGTATGTCGAGCTGACCAACGGCACCGAGTCACCGTTTGCCGTGTTGGTGCAGGACCGGTTGACCGATCTACATATACTGGTGCATAATCTAAAATTTGATGGTACAGTGCATCTTATCTCAACGTTGGGCAATCATGCAAGCAGCAGTTTAAATGAGTTGCATCGGCAGCCTGTACCTAATCTTGGACAGACTTGTCGTGGCATCAACTTGATGACTCCGGATTAGTATGAATAGATACTCCAACTTGCTTCGCATGAGTAGAGAACTTGGCGCCACAGCAGATAATCCAAACGGTATAGGAAGAAAGCATCTCTACAGTATCATTTAGTTGCTTATACTTAACCTAATCTTCATGTATTATTGTACCCCTGTCACCTGTCCAACTGGGTATAGAAAGAGCGAGCATCCTATTCTATTGTTTAGCTGTTTACTTGATCTATTATTCATGTATTATTGAGTGCATACAATCCATCAGCATGTTGGTTGGAGCTAGCCTCAACGAATCCATTCACCTGACCCGACAACCACCTGAGGTTCCCCCTGATGAGCTTGCTGAAAGCTCATGCCCTCATCGATTCCGTTGAGCGGGGCAGGCTCAAGACCAAGGGGCTCAGGGTGTTGTGCAACTAAGGATACCACCTACGAGGCAACGACCATCCTTTAAAGTTGGACCTAGATATCCAGCGAACGTCGGATTTTTAGGCTAATGAGACAAACTGAATGTTTTTCATGACAACTTGCGTTCGCCGGTGATGGCAAGTTTAGCTGGCAAGCATGACAAATTCACCTTAGTTCATTTTTGGCCAGGAAATTTATCGTGCTTACAAACTAAATTTGCAATCCTCAAATTGGCATAAAAAACTTTTGATTTGCCATATCTTAAAGAACAACGTCAGCTTTTTAGCTTTTCCGTTACAATTTTGGAAAAAGGAAACATTTGGACCTCACAGAAATGTCCAACATTTTGGAAATTCTTTGGTTTTTGAATCATCAAAATCCACTCAAACTTGATGAATTTACTCTAATTCAAATAAGTTTGAAATTACATTGAGTTTGGTCCGAACTTTTAAGGTTGCAAATATTTGGACACTCGCAGAGACTACCAAAGTTTCATTTAGATTTTGAAGTTTGCTCTCTCTCTCGTTTGAACCTGCCACCGACATGCTCGGGGATGAGCTCTTCTAATCTCTCCTGATCTGAAATGATTTTCCAAGAGTAGTTCTCTTAGCCAACAAGGACCTTCCACAATTGATTCTTTGCACCCATTTCTCCTTTCCTGTTTTTCTTCCAAATGGGACCCGCCCACGTGGAGGCATTTGGGGAAGCAACTTCATTTCGGTCTAGGTTTTACATACTTGTACCTTGCCCTTTAATCACTATTTTATTCAAAATTCAGCTTGTCTCAAAAGATTATATGCAATTACATTTTATTTACATCTTATTATTTTACATATATTATATCCAGTTTGAAAATAATTTTCAACTATATTGTGTATTAATCTCGGTTTCAATCTGATTTCTAAAAATATTAACCGAACTTACATATTGTTTTTTTTACTTCAGTTGCCAAAAAAATATATCCAAGTTTCCATTACGGTTTCATTTGTGCCTCTGTCACATTTTCAGCTCGTAATGAATGGATCTCAAAGAGAAAATCCAAAAAGCTTTACATGTGACAAACTCTATAAATCATGACGAAACATCTTCAATTATATGTTGTACCATAAAAATAAATAGAACAAACCTTTCAATAAATCTCTTTTATATTAACCATGTGTCACATTAACATGAAATAAGTAAAACATGATCAATTAGTTTCATTATTATTATTTTCCAAAACCAGCCCAAGATTGATCTTATTTTGAAGATTCTCACACCATGAATATTAACATCCAAACTGATAAAAAATAATCTTCAGAGTCAAACTAAAAAAGCATGGGCAGACATGATTGTTGGGGAACGTTGCATGGGAAACAAAAAATTTCCTACGCACACGCAAGATCTATCCATGGTGATGAGCATCTACGAGAGGGAGAGTGGATCTACATACCCTTGTAGATCGTTAAGGGGGAAGCGTTAAGAAACGTGGTTGATGTAGTCGAACGTCTACGCGATCCAAGTCGCCGAGCATCCCGCGATCCCATCATGATCCATCTCACGATCCAATCACGATCCGTCCCGCGATCCCATCATGATCCGTTTCGCGATCTTGATCACGGTCCTTCCGATCTAGCGCCGAACAGATGGCACCTCCGCGTTCAACACACGTACAACTCGATGACGAACTCCGTCTTCTTGATCCAGCAAGAGGGAGCGGAGAGGTAGATGAGTTCTCCGGAAGCACAATGGCATGGTGGCGGTGGTGATGAACTAATCATGCAGGGCTTCGCCTAAGCACCGCAGAACTAATCTAGAGGAGAAACAGATCTAGAGGAAGAAGAGGGCAGCACGTGGCAATTATGGTTAGCTTTCCCCTCTAAATCCTCTAGTATAATAGGAGGGAGGTGGGGGAGAAGGCAGCCTCAAACCCTCAAGAGTTGGCCGAAATTGGAGGTGGAGGAGTCCTACTCCAATCCTATTAGGAGTAGGATTCCTCCTTTCCACTTGGAAACTCTTTCCACCTCTCCATCTTTGGATTTTTTCCTTCTCAAACCACTCCAGCCGCATAGGCCCTTAGAGGAGGCTTTGGCCAGCCCACCAGGGGCTGGTTTACCTCCTCCCACAGCCCATGTAGCCTTTTGGGTCGAGACACCCCTCCCGATGGTCCCCGGTACCCTCCCGGCACTCCCGGTACACTACCGATGAGCCCGAAACTTTTTCGGGGACCAAAACAGGACTTCTTATATATATCAATCTTTACCTCCGGACCATTCCGGAGCTCCTTGTGACGTCCGGGATCTCATCCGGGACTCCGAACAACCTTCAGTCACCACCATACATAACTCTATACTACCGAAACATCACCGAACCTTAAGTGTGCAGACCCTGCGGGTTCGAGAACTATGTAGACATGACCGAGACACCTCTACAATCAATAAGCAATAGCAGGACCTAGATGCCCATATTGGTTCCTAAATATTCTATGATGATCTTTATCGGTTGAACCTCTGTGTCAAGGATTCAGTTAATCTCGTATGCCGTTCCCTTTGTTCTTCGGTATGTTACTTGTCCGAGATTCGATCGTTGGCATCTCCATACCTAGTTCAATCTCGTTACCGCAAGTCTCTTTACTCGTTCCGTAATATAAGATCCCATGGCTAACACTTAGCACATTGCTTGCAAGGCTTATTGTGATGTTGTATTACCGAGTGGGCCCTGAGATACCTTTTCGTCACACGGAGTAACAAATCTCAGTCTTGATCCATGCCAACCCAACCGACACCCTCTAAGATACCTGTAGAACACCTTTATAGTCACCTAGTTACGTTACGACGTTTGATACAGACAAGGTACTCCTTCGGTGTCAGTGATTTGCATGATCTCATGGTCATAGAAACAAATACTTGACATGCAGAAAAACTATAGCAACAAACTGACACGATCATATGCTATGTTTATAGTTTGGGTCTTGTCCATCACATCATTATCCTAATGATGTGATCCCGTTATCAAATGACATCTCATGCCCATGGCTAGGAAACTTTAACCATCTTTGATCAATGAGTTAGTCCATCAGAGGCATACTAGGGACATGGTGTTGTCTATGTATCCACACATGTATCTGAGTTTCCGATCAATACAATTCTAGCATGGATAATAAACGATTATCATGAACAAAGAAATATAATAATAACCATTTTATTATTGCCTCTAGGGCATATTTCCAAGAATGATGATGTGAGCCTACGAGAAGACAAAATTAAGGTTGAGAGGGGCCAACCCCCACTATTTTTTTTAATTTCAATAGAATATATTCATGCTTGAAGGAAAAATATATCATATTCTATGTATTTATACTACAAGTGCGCCAATCATATGAATTGCATCCATTGGAAAGTAAATTGGGCCTGCCCCTAATGTGGCCACCAAGCTAGTTGTCTCAGTTGTCGAAGAACGGGGAGGAATGTAGATGGATGAAAGGAGATAGAAGGTATTGAACAAATGGGTTTATATTGACACACATCCCAAGCAATGAAATGATGGATGATAGATTTAATTCCAGTAAAAAGCAACTCCCTAGGAAAATTACATACAATTCTCAATAAAACTTCAAAAAGAATATGGATCATGTGACTAAGTTCATCATCTTTGAACAGATCGAGCGCGACACATGTGTAGCGAGCACATGTTAATACACGTGGGCACTTTCGCTTGTCATTCATGGAAAATGCTTTTATAAAAGCATGCATTAGCTAATGAGAGTTACAGTTTAGAATGTATTTTAGTCATATTACAATTTCCGAACAGAATATTTTTAACAACAATAGTATAATTGTACCATCCTATATATACCACACCAAATATGCACTCCTTTCAAGTAATGGAGTTATACTTTATAGACAAAAGTATATTTTTGGCCTGTCAAGTTTACAAGAAGTCGACATCTGCTCCCTCGTCTTTTTTTTGGTCGACATTTCATCCTCATGCTTATAAACCGGAGGCATTTGGTACCAAACCAGAAATGTGGAAAAAACAACTTATGTGTCATTAGTTTTGATGAGGGAGAGAGAAGAAAAAGAGGAAGATCCTAAGGGCTTAGCCAAAGTATATATATTAACAAGATACCGAAGAAGCGCCTTCAAGGACATATATATATATATATATATATATATATATATATATATATATATATATATATATATATATATATATAAGAAGAGAAACAAGAATGGCAACATCTTCACAAAATACATGACATGTACAAAATTCTTAAAAGGCGATTTCAAATGTATATACATACAACCAAAAATACCTTGCTTTTCACATCGACATGGGAAATGCATGTTTGAGAGTTAGAAATGAATCAAAATCAGAAGCCAAACATTTTGTCGCAAATCCATACAATCTTACTACAACACATATACTTATATTAGGCACATCAAACGATAGTTTAAATCTTGAGCTCCCCTTAAGGTAATTTCAAACAGTAAATGTGCATGCAAATTGGAACCCATTGCAACGATCCTAGGTTATTATGATGATGCCGATTGCAGTTCGACCAATGAAGCATACACTCCATCTTTGATGTTCATCAAGGTCTCGTGACTTCCTTTCTCTACTATCACACCATCGTGGAGTATTGCAATGGTATCAACACCTTTGATCGTCGATAGGCGGTGCGCCACAACAATTGTTGTTCTACCAACCATAACATGATTTAAGGCAATATGCACAATCCGTTCAGATTCAACATCCAAGGCACTAGTCGCCTCATCGAGTAGTAGTATCTTAGGGTCTTTTAGGATGGCCCTTGCAATAGCCACCCGTTGCTTTTGACCACCAGATAGTTGTATCCCCCTCTCTCCAACGGAGGTGTCATATCCGTGAGGAAGGCTTGATATGAACTCATGCGCATTGGATGCCTTCGCTGCTGAAATGAGCTCCTCCTCTGTGACTTCTCCATTCTTACCATAGGCTATGTTGGCACGTATTGTGTCATTGAAGAGCACAGGATCTTGGCTCACCAGTCCAATTTGGTCCCTCAACCAATTGATGTTCAAGTTGATGATTCCCTCTCCATCCAATAAAATGATGCCTGAATCAGGATCATAGAATCTCTCCAATAGTGCAATTACTGTTGACTTGCCACTACCACTCTGTCCAACAAGTGCAACAGCCTATACAAGATCATAAAGGAACTAAGCGGCTCATTACATGCATGAATGTTGAAGATATAACAATGAGATGTTATCATGTGAAGCATGTAAATTAACCTTGCCGGTCGGAATGTGCAGGGTAAAGTAATTGAAGATGAAAATATCTGGACGAGTTGGGTACTTGAAACTGACATGTCGGAAATCAATTTCGCCCTTGACCTCATCTAAGGTAAAACCATCATTGTTGCTTGAGTCAATTTCCGACTTTCGATCTAGCAAAGCAAATACAGAGATAGCTGATTCCTTTGCTTTATTTGAATCGGAGACCATAGCACTTGTTTGAGATACTCCCATAGTTGCTAAAACTAGTGCAAAGAAAACCTGCGAAGTATGACTTACTATGTGAAATGACCTTGTGAAAGTTATGACTATGTTTAAAGATGAAATTATTATGAAAATAAAATAATGATAAGAGAATCTTTAGCAAGAAACTGTACTACTAAAAATGCATTTGCATACCTCGAAAATGTCACCAAAATTCGATTTTCCATGGCGCACGAATTGCCCTCCGACATAGAAACAAAGACCATACGTAAGGTACAACATCAAGTATGAGAAACCAAATCCAATACCCCCAACTACTCCAGTTTTGAACCCTTGATTCATTGAGTCTTCACATTTATGATCATATATTCTTGCAATTCTCTTATGTGAACAAAATGAAGCTACGGTCCTTATACTAATAACTGCATCTGTGGCCACTTGACTCGCATCTTCATGCATCATCTGGAGAATGAGCAATCATTTGAGAATGTGGAATAACAACTTTCTAGAGTAAGTGTAGATTCTCACTACTATGACGGTCTAAAAATAAAGACTACACTTTATCAACTCCATCGAATATATTTTTAGTTATTTGTATTTGATATTTCATCTTACTGTTGTATATATGGAGTTTTTTAGTCGACTCTTCTACTTTCCTTTTTGCCTTGATAAAATATTGAACAAAACATTTAAAAACTATTTGAACAACCAAGCTCCCTACATAACAAACTAAGTTCACCACCTTCATAGAACTTTCTAGTGAATATGGATCATGGAATGGGTTAGAATATGACAAAGTGTAACTATGGAGGCAAGGGCGCATTGTAATGTTGCAAGCCAAGTTGAACACCGTCGTGACACTAGCCAAGATGAAACTTGGATGTGCACAACATCATATGAGATATATGAAGCATGTTGAGCCAACATATTTGTCTTACAATAATTCATAGAAAAGCAAGGGTCATGAGCTAGTTGTTCTATCTTGACGATAGAAAATTGACATGCTCTATTTTATTTAGCCAGAAAGGTGGGTCTTATAAATAGCAAGACTCCACATTTTTTGAACATTGGCAACTAACGTACTCGAAATTACTTTGACTAAATCATATGCGTAAAAAAATTCACAAGGTACTTCTACAATATATCATTTTCTTGGCTTTTCGTACATATTATATATTATAGTGCAAACAAGTTGTGAAGTTGCACTATCAAGACATCACTATGCGCAAAGAAACAACATATATGGAATTACAAGGTATAACATTTAGTTTTAGGAAATCATTCTCAAAATGTAATATTACTTGAGGAACGTCCCAATAGTTTTCTATAACTGATTACCTTAGCATCTTGACTAAATCCACCTAAAAACTTCACATGGGAATAACTTTGTAGACCCACAAGTGGAATCACACATATGAGGATCAAAGTGAGCTTCCAATCAGCTATCATAGCAATGAAAACCCCCGTGACAAGTGTGGAGATAATCTGAACCATTAAGGACAAGTTATCTCCCACTAAACGTCGGACATTCAAAGCATCAATTGATAGCCTTGCACCAAGGGCTCCACTGTAAGATATAGTTTTAGCAATTATATTACGTGAAAGTAAAGTTCACAATACCTAGAGGAAGAAGAAATTAACCAAGAGAAGAGATGCAACACACCTAGAATTTCTCGGATCATCAAACCAAGCAACTTCTTGGTGCACAATGCTTTGAAATGATAAAGCTCGGATGCGCTCTATAAGCTTTCCTCCGGCTATTCCAAACAAGAAGAACTCTGCTGGTATTGAGATTATCGATACGATACCTATGACAACACATATGAGACCCCAAAAACTAGTATCCTTTTTTAGTTTATCCGGTGGCTCATAGAAAGCTTTAATGGCACTTGAAAGCATTAAACCAAACATTGGGAAAAGCACCCCATGAACTGCTGCCGCTAAGGATCCTAGTAGAATAATAGGTACCTCTGGCTTGTTAAGAAGTGCTAGTCGTACCATGGGAGATTGTTTTGGGACCACACCATCACAATTGTACTCTTTTTTATTCTCCTTGTGTGTATCATTTCTTCCAGATGGTTCAACTGCACCAGGCAGTCCGAAGGGGAGTGTGAAAGAGTGCCTGCTACTGCCTCCTAAAGAACCACTAATCGATCGCTTCATTGACATGCTTGCACTTTTAGACATTTGAATAGACAATGGATGGTCTATTCTTTGATCTTCATGGCTTTCTTGTAGTAGAATAAGTTGAGAGTATGCACCGTCTTTGTTTAGTACTAATTCATCGTGGGTACCTAAATAAAAGTACATTTATATATGTAGGGAATTGATCAATTTAATTGAAATATTCCAAGCATGTGATTGATAAAAAGTGAGTGATGCGAATGTATCCCGACCTTGCTCAACTATCTTTCCTTCTTGAATAACTGATATGCAATTAGCATTCCTAACAGTACTTAAACGATGTGCAACCACAAGCGTGCTTCTATCAACCATGATCCTATCCAGTGCCACCTGAACTATTCTCTCTGCTTCCACATCTAATGCACTAGTAGCCTCATCTAACAAGAGTATTTTGGGGTTTTTAATAATTGCTCTAGCAATTGCAATCCTCTGCTTTTGTCCCCCAGAAAGTTGAGCACCACGTTGGCCAACCATTGTGTCATAACCCTGGCACGAGATAAAAATAAACGTTAGCATGCAACTCAAATAGAAGAACTCGGAAGTAATAAACAATTATTTTGACGCACATTGGGCAACTTATCAACAAAATTTGCCGCATTAGCAAGCTCAGCGGCTCTCTTAATCTCATCCATTGTTGCGTCTTCTTTGCCATATGTTATGTTATCTTTAATTGAGGTCATAAAGAGCAAGGGCTCTTGGCTAACAAGACCAATTTTCCCTCTTATTGAATCAAGGTGTAAACTCTTGATATTGACCCCGTCAATCAAAACCTCACCAGCCTGCGGATCATAGAATCTCTCTACAAGACTAACCACTGTTGACTTGCCACTCCCACTCACCCCGACTATAGCCATTGTAGTGCTAGTAGGAACATGTAGTGACAATCCATCAAATATTAGTTTCCCAGGCCTTGATGGGTAGCTAAAGTACACATCCTTCAACTCAACATCACCCTTCATTCCTTCTAGTTGCTTACCAGTATTTTCATCAGGATCAATATTGGGTTTTCTCTTGATTATTCTGAACATTCTGTGTGCTGCTGATTGTCCTTCTGCAAAGGCAGTCATGCACGGGGCTGCATTACCTAAAGATCTGCATCAAATGGTCAATATCGCTTCCACTAATGTGTTATAGGACAAATGAATTCTAGTTCATGGTAAGAGAAAGAACTCACCCTGCCCCAGTCATGATAGCTAATAGGACAGTGAGGACTTGTCCTCCTGTGTATCCTTTTGTAAGTACCAACTTCCCACCATACCATATGGCTAGGCCATAGCTAGAGAAGAGTGCAAAGAAAACAGAACCCATTCCAAAACCATTGGTAAGTCCTTCCTCAACAACATTCTCATATGATATGTGTATTAGTTTACTGTACGCTTCTATGGCCCGCTTCTCCCCATTGAAAGAAACTACCTATTTTGTGGATATAGCCACAAGTTAACTTAGTGAGCACGCAAACAATTATTTATGCATACTAGACATTGGATAAAACTTTAAGTTGCTTTGTGAATTGAATTTACTGTTTTTATGGCTCCAATTGTCTGTTCGACAACATTCCCTGCATTACTGTATGATGCTTGACTTCTGCTCGTGATTTTGGTCATCATTTTTGTCGCTATTCCTGCAGCAAGTACAACTGGAGGTATGCATGCCAACATGACAACACATAAAAGCCATCCTTTCATAAAACCGATAGTGAAACCACCAATAAAAGTAGCCACAAGTTGTTGGAACTTGCCAACCTGAAAATTTGCACATCTATGTCAGTTTAATACGAGTTAGAATATGCTCCCTCCCTCCCATAATAGAAGAGCATTTCTTACACTACCCTAGTGTCAAAAACGCTTTTATATTATGGGACGGAGGGAGTAGTGAATAGTGAATACAATGTTGCTTATGCACTCTACATTTTACTTCGAGAAAGTCCTTACCTTTTCACCAATAGCATCTTGAACTAGCACAGTATCACCAGCCATTGTTGAAACTATTTTCCCGGTTGTCATTTGTATGTCAAAAAATGATATGTCCTGCCTCAAAACAGATTTGAGGTAGAGAGATCGAATGCGCGTCGCCTGCCTTTCGCCCGTAATTGTCCAACACGACACCTCTGCACAAACAAAACGATAGTTATTGTACCTTGACATGATCAATGGCGTATTGCTTGCTATGATTGAGTTTATATCAATGTTTTAAATAGCGGGCTATGACAAATAGCGACGAACCTCCAAATAAGCTATAGCGGAGCTATAGCGGGCTATAGCGTGTTATTTGTACATGGAACCATTTAGCAGCACCGTGCTCAAAAGGCTGTAGCAAAGCTATAGCGAGGCTATAGCGGGCTATTTAAAACTATGGTTTATATAGATGATTTACGTGAACAAAAAAAAGAAAACATCCATCTTCCATTTGAAATGTATAAACATTTTTCTATTCAACGGTTTTGCTATTCTCCTTGAAACAAGGACTTTAGCTTGGAATTTTCGCCACATCGATAACTACATGCAAATTTAAAACACTAGTATGTGCATTAACTGCTTTTCAAACAAGATCAAGAGCTGGCTAGCATCTCAGCAGGTGGTTCAAATATTTATTTATGTTTTGTTTTCTGAATAGGAGGATAACCCATAGGCTCTGCATCGACCAAGGTGCAAACACATATGAAGAGGTTGACAAAATCTGCTCATGCTCACGGAGAAAGGAGATGACCGCTGCTCCGATTCCCAAGTAGACAAAGTTGAGAACCCCCTGCATATATAAGCGAAATGACGACAAGGTGAAAAATGTCTCCCTGACGGTAAGTAAACTGGAGCACGTTGGTTACTTTGTTGACGCGGTGGAGCACGTTGGCGTCGGTGGCGCCGCCGAAGGCGTCGACGACGTCGCCGAAGATGACCGTCATGAGCGGCTGCGAGACGCCGTTGGCCAACGCGGCGACCGTGCCGACCAGCATCAGCAGCAGGTCCTTGCCGTCGGCGTGCCGGAACAGCCCCGTGAAGGACACCTTGTCGTGCTGCCCGGTGCCCCCCTCCTCCTCCTCGCCAGCATCCCTCCCGTTGGCAGCCGCTGCTGCGTCCATACCTACGTACCAAGCTCGTCGTAGCTTGAGCTGTATGTCTACCCAGCCCAACCCAACCCAGCGCTTTTGTTGTGAAGCAAGCCTGGTTGACTCTCACAGTTCTTCCAGTACTCATCTGCAGGGTGGGTATTTATGGGACAGGCCGTCGGTGGGTCAACTGTCTGGGGGCCCGAATGCTATACCGCTGCCGTACTCCGGTGGCTCTTGCCGGCGGTTACTGCAGAACCCGATGACTTTTTTCGGATCAGCACCCGCAGACCAGCATTTCTGCTGGCCAGTTTTGATGATCCGGAGGCTTTGAGCGGCCGCGTTTTGATAAATCAGTATGCCGCCCTGGTAAATCAGGGTATAGTCGATGATAACCTGGGGTCTTAGCCGTCTTTGTTTTTCGCGTGCTGTTTTGGGTCAGGGTGAACAACACGGCTCTTCTCTGGCGCTGTTTCTCATCTTTTTTTCTTCAAATAGGTTTTCCCCCTACTTTATTACATACATATAATAAATACTAGCAAACATGCCCGTGCGTTGCAACGGGAGAAAAAAAATCATCCCTCGAACGTATTTTTCACAATATAGACGCAAGCGTTCATATACACGCATGTACACCTACCACTATGAACACACACACATCTTACCCCTATGAGCACCTTCGAGAAACTGAGCCGGCATATCATCTTGAAATTTATGAAATCATCACAGGTACCCCGTCGTCGACGGGATAGTCCCCTCGAACATGTTAAACGATAGGCTTGTATACGTGAGATGTCACGTTTCTCTCTGTACCGTGTTGTATCTTGACAGGTTGTTACTAGCGAGAGATGTTGTTAGGAGTAGATATTATCGTATGTAACTTGGAGTAGAGGAAAAGCTAGTAACAACTTGAGCCATGTAATCTTCTCGTTGGCTATATAACACGAATGCGTCCCTGCCAGGAAGGCATAACGCTTACTGAAACAATTCTTCTTATATGGTAATCAGAGCCACTCTAGAGTTCATCCATGGCGACATCCTCAAGTTCCTTCTCATCCTCTCCATTTGTTCACGCGGTCATTGAGAAGCTCAGCAAGGGCAACCAGGCGCTCTGGAGGGTGACAATGCTCTCTGCCACCAAGGGAGCTAAGATGGCGAGGTACCTCGACATCGAGCACCCGGTATCTCCCATGACCATCGATGTTGCTTCGGCCAATGGGAAGACCACAACGAAATCTCCCAACCCAAAGTTCCAAACCTGGTATGCCCAAGATCAACAAGTCTTTTTGTACCTTCTGACGACACTGCCCCATGAGATGGCCATCCAGGTTGCCACCTGCCATACCTCGGCGGAGCTATGGAACACATTTGAGGGGATGCTTACCTCTCATACCCGTGCCCGGACGGTCAATATCCGGATCGCCCTTGCCAATCTTCATAAGGGCAACTCCTTCACCGACTACGTCGTTAAGATCAGATCACTCTGTGATGAACTGATCGTGACAGGAAAAAAAAGGTGGACGAGGAGGACGTCGTTTCCCACATCCTAGCCGGGCTTGAAGAAGACTTCAACCTAGTGGTCTCTGCCATGTGCTTTCGTGTGGAACCGATAAACCATGCCGGAGCTCTACTCACATGTCCTTAGCTTCGAGACGCGGATGAATCTCCGCAGCGGAGGTCCCAGTTCTCTGCCAACGCTGCCACACGTGGACGCGGTGGTCGCGGCCGCAAGCAAAGCGGCAATAGACCTGGAGGAGATCGTGGTTGCCCCTACATCAAGCAAGGTGGCTATGGTGGACACACTGGCAACAACTACAACTGCGGCGGCAGGAGCAACTACAACAACTCTGCTCCTGGGCCGAAGGTGGTGTGCCAGATCTGAGGCAAGCCGGGCCATCCAGCCTGGAAGTGCTGGAAACGCTATGACGAAGCTTAGCTGGGTAGAGAAGAGAGGTCGGCCAACATGGTTGCTCCTCGGTACGGGGTGGACACAAACTGGTACCTCAACAACGGCGCCACCGACCACATCACCAATGATCTGGAGAAGCTAACCGTATGGGACATGTACACCGGTGGTGAACAAATCCATATTGCAAGCGGTTTAGGTATGGCTATAAAACACATTGGTCATTCAGCTATTTCAACTTTGGACTGTGATCTTCATCTTAAAAATGTCCTTGATGTCCCCGAGGCTGACAAAAGTTTAATCTATGCAAGCCGTCTTGTCATTCACAATAATTCCTTTGTTGAAATTCATCCCTACTCTTTTCTTGTTAAGGAATGGGGAAAGAGGAAGGTCCTACTTCAAGTCAAGGGAAGAACATGGCTCTACCCAGTCAAGCACATGGGGTCCAACGTCAAGAAGCAAGTTCTCAGTGCCACAAAACTTTCTCCGAATAGGTGGCATCGACGTTTAGGCCATCCCTCTTTCACTATTTGTTAGGAAAGTTATTAGCAACAATAATCTTCCATGTGCTATTTCATTCAATAATGATTCTGTGTGTGACGCCTGTCAGAAAGGAAAAAGTCATCAATTGCCTTATCCCGAGTCAATAAGTGAATCAAAATTTCCCTTACAACTTGTTTTTTCTGATGTATGGGATCCTGCTGTTGAAACAGTTGGAAGAAAAAAATTCTATGTGAGTTTCATCTATGATTTCACCAAGTTTACATGGGTTTATCTCATCAAACATAGGTCTGAAGTATTTCAAAAGTTTCACGACTTTCAGAATCTTGTGGAGAGACAATTTAACCATAAAATCTTTACCCTGCAAACATAATGGGAAGGAGAGTATGAAAAGTTAAATTCTTTCTTCACTAAAATTGGCATATCCCACCATGTATCTTGCCCCTATGCTCATCACCAGAACAGGTCAACTGAACGCAAACATCGACATATAGTCAAAGTAGGCTTATCTCTCCTTGCCCAAGCATATATGCCTTTAAAATTTTGGGACGAGGCCTTCATTGCTGCAACATATTTGATCAATCATCTTCCTAGCAAAGTAATCAACTTTGAAACTCCTCTTGAAAAACTATATCACGAGAAGCCAAACCACTCATGTCTTAGAAATTTTGGTTGTGCCTGCTGGCCAAATCTCCATCCTTATAACAAACACAAGCTTCAATTTCGTTCAAAGCAGTGTGTTTTCCCTGGTACAGTAACCTTCATAAGGGATTCAAGTGTCTTGACATCTCTACCGGGCGTGTGTATATCTCTAGAAATGTTGCCTTTGATGAAAATATGTTTCCTTTCTCCACCCTACATCCCAACGTCGGAGCTCGCCTACGTTCCGAAATTCTTTTCTTGCCTCCGGAGCTATTAAACCCATCTGATGACAGGGACAAAACTAGTGTTGATGATCATATGTATAATAGCCCTACTAATAATGTAGGCAGCAGTGAAAAAAAGCAGTTCCAAACCATGATTTTATGCTCTAATATGTTGCCATAGTACTACCTCTGTTCATAAATATAAGTTTTTTTGGATATTTCAATATGAACTTCATACAGGTTAAAATGAGTGAACAAAGACATTAAAATGTGTCTATATACGTCTGATTCAGAAAAAAATAGAACATCCTATATTTGTGATCGGAGGGTCGATTACTATATTTGTCCGGTATTCTTTTTAAATTTCCACGTGGAACAGAAGGAAGTCAAGGTAGGCGAATGGTTTCTCATCAAGCATCCTTTAACAACAAAATGAGTGGTGAATGCATGGCTACTGATAGATGTAGTGTTTTTCTTTTCGAATTTGATGTTGTGTTTTTTCTAAAATCAACAGATGTAAGATCAGTTCTTTTGAGTCACTGTTCAAAAAATCATCCGATTCTGCAATTTATCGTCCGATTTATCGCTACTCGTGGGGTGACCGATAAGATTATGCCTTATCTTCACCATTTATCTTTTGGGCAGATTTATCGCTCTCACACGCGATTTATCGGGAATCTTCCGATAAATCAGGCCTATTCCTAGCACTATATTTACAAAAATTATATGTATTTGTGTTTTTGTGGTCTTTGTTATGCAATATGTACTATTTCGCTATTGTTTTTGTCATTATATGAGGATTCGGAGGCTAGGAATCAAGGTAGCACTTTTGTCCACTATATTTTTGGTGTTAAATATAGCATATTTCGATGTTGGGAACCTGGGATTTGCAAATAATGGCCGATTAATAGTCGACCGATAAAATCGATTAATCGATCGATTTCCGATGAATCTCTAATCCCCAGCTGACCGAGACGATAACGATAAGCGATATCCTCAACATTGTTTTCAGTTGCTTAAAAAATAACTTGCCTTTCTTCATATTAAAAAATACGGCACTTTCTAAATTTATTGAGGCTTCTAAGGCTTTGTCTGTTTGGGCTTTTACTTATGTTTTTGCAGCCTTTTCACTTTGGCTAAAAGAGCCAAAAAAGCACCTAAATAGGTATTTTTTTTCTTGAGCTTTTGGCTTATGCTATCGTGTAATAATATTGATTCAAAAGCCAAAAGCCAAAGCAAAAAAGGCCCTATTTAGGAGCCTTTGTGACTTTTGTACGAAAGTGCAAAAGCTACAAAAGCAGAAGCAAAAGCCTAAACAAATAGGGCCTAAATTAATTATCCCATGTAGTTCACAAGCCAAAATGGATGAGAGACATGGCTTACAGAAAAAACCTGGGAGGAGGGGGCTTGTTTTATAAGCCGCCAAAAAAAACTGGGGCGTATTTTTTTTTGAGACAATCTTGCGAAGCTTTATTGATCAATGTTCAAAGGTACAAAATATAATGTCTCAGGGTTGCCTAACCAAACATGGCGGCCAACCGGTAACTATTGGGAACGTTGCATGGGAAACAAAAAAAAATCCTACATACACGCAAGTTCTATCCACAGTGATGAGTATCTACGAGAGGGAGAGTGGATCTACATACCTTTATAGATCGCTAAGCGGGAAGCGTTAAGAAATACGGTTGATGTAGTCGAACATCTTCGCGATCCAAATCGCAAGCCATCCCGCGATCCAATCACGATCCGTCCCGTGATCCAATCACGGTCCTTTCGATCTAGCGCCGAACGGACGGCACCTTCGCGTTCAGCACACGTATAGCTCGATGACAATCTCCGCCTTCTTGATCCAGCAAGAGGGAACAGAGAGGTAGATGAGAACTCTGGCAGCGCGATGGCGCGACGACGGTGGTGGTGGAGCTACACTAGTAGAAACAGGGCATTGGTTCGGGCCTCCTAAGCCCATTAATCCCGATTCGCTCACGAACCGGGACCAAAGGTGGCTAACGTCCCGGTTCGTGAGCCCAGGGGGCCGGCCGGGCCACGTGGGCCATTGGTCCCGGTTCGTCTGGCCCCTTTGGTCCCGGTTCCAGGCACGAAGCGGGACCAATGCGCCTCGCTGGCCAGCAGCGAGGCGCATTGGTCCCGCTTCGTGCTTGGAACCGGGACCAAAGGGGACCTATTGTCCCGGTTCCAGCCACAAACCGGGACCAATGAGCTGCCTATATAAACCCTTGCCTGCCGCTAGCAGAGCCGTGGAGTGCTCTGTTTTTCCAGGACAACGGTGTTAGAGCTTTGTGGTGCTCTAGCTCACCTCCTATGCACATGAGGTGTTCGATGAAATGCCCAAGCCACACTTAAGCTTTCTCCTCTCGAAGCTCCTTGTCCAAACTCCATTTTCGTCAAGATTTGTCTAGGTTTGGCGGTCCGTCCTGTCCCGTCCCCGTCCTGAAACCGCCGTCGATCGCCCGCGCGTGATGAGCCTCTTGATCTTATCTTCTTTCTAAAAGAAAATATACTTACTCGTATGATTTTCTTACTTTTATTATTGTTTGTTATTATATAGTGCCATGGTTATGGTATCCGCCCACGTCGGCCCTCGTCTAGTCTATGATTCAGATGTGGTATATTATCTTTTATAACTATTTCACACATCTAATGTCTATGACAATTAATTATGCCACCAACTTGACGTAGATGTTTTTATCTATAGGAAGTAGTTGAACCAGAAATGGATACCGACTATGCAATTCTGCTTGACAAGTTAACTAAAGCTGAAAAAGAAATCGATCATTTGAAAGAAAAAATGAAAAGAACTGAAGATGAGAGGATGGGATTGGAGTTGCATGTTGCTGATATCGTCAATGATCACAGGACCAAGATGGCTGCAATGCGCTTGAAGCTTAGAAAGATTAGAAAATATGCCATTGATAAAGAGGCTTGGTATCATTATGCCATTGGATCAATTGTTACCTTAGTTGTGATTATGATCGCATTTGTTGTTGCATTGAAATGTTTTAAATAGTTTCAATGTATGGTTTAATTAGATGATCTGGAGAGCTATATGTTGGTTAACGAGAACTATGTATCTACTTTGGTTTTAATGTGATGATGAACTTCTATTAATTTGGTCACTTCCGTATTCTTGATGTTCTCTAATGGTTTTTGACACACTTAATTATACATAATGCACGCAGATGAACCGGCAATGGATGTACGGTAACAGATGCACGGACGAGTACATTAAGGGGGTGCATCATTTTCTCGAAGTGGCCGAGGCAAACAAGCAGAATGGTTTTATGTGTTGTCCATGCCCTACATGTGGGAATTTGAAGTCTTACTCTGACCAGAAAATCCTTCACAACCACCTGTATGTGAAGGGTTTCATGCCACACTATAATGATTGGACCAAGCACGGAGAAATAGGGGTTATGATGGAAGACGGCGAAGAAGAAGAGGATGATGACAACTATGTGCCCCCTGAATACGGTGATGCTGCAACCAGGGAAGCTGAAGATCAAGAGGAACCAGACGATGTGCCCGATGATGATCTTCGTCGGGTCATTGTTGATGCAAAGAGACAGTGCGAAAGTGAAAAGGATAAGCTGAAGTTCGATCGCATGTTAGAGGATCACAAAAAAGGGTTGTACCCCAATTGCGAAGATGGCAACACAAAGCTCGGTACCACACTAGAATTGCTGCAGTGGAAGGCAGAGAATGGTGTACCTGACAAAGGATTTGAGAAGCTACTGAAAATATTGAAGAAGAAGCTTCCAAAGGATAATGAATTGCCCGACAGTACTTATGCAGCAAAGAAGGTTATATGCCCTCTAGGATTGGAGGTGCAGAAGATACATGCATGCCCTAATGACTGCATCCTCTACCGTGGTGAGTACGAGGAACGGAACGCATGCCCGGTATGCGGTGCACTGCACTATAAGATCAGACGCGATGACCCTGGTGATGTTGAGGGTGAGCGCCCCAGGAAGAGGGTTGCTGCCAAGGTGATGTGGTATGCTCCTATAATACCACGGTTGAAACGTCTTTTTAGAAACAAAGAGCTTGCCAAGAATATGCGATGGCACAAAGAGGACCGTAAGAAAGACGGGAAGTTGAGAGCACCCGCTGACGGGTCGCAGTGGAGAAAAATCGAGAGAAAGTACTGGAAGGAGTTTGCAGGTGACGCAAGGAATATATGGTTTGGTTTAAGCGCGGATGGCATTAATCCTTTTGGGGAGCAGAGCAGCAATCACAGCACCTGGTCCGTGACTCTATGTATCTATAACCTTCCTCTTTGGCTGTGCATGAAGCAGAAGTTCATTATGATGCCAGTTCTCATCCAAGGCCCTAAGCAACCCGGCAACGACATTGATGTGTACCTAAGGCCATTATTTGAAGAAATTTTACAGACGTGGAATGGAAACGGTATACGCGTGTGGGATGAGCATAAACAGGAGGATTTTGACCTACATGTGTTGCTGTTTGTAACCATCAATCATTGGCCTGCTCTCAGTAACCTTTGAGGACAGACAAACAAGGGATACCACACATGCACGCACTGTTTAGATGACACTAAAAGTATATACTTGGACAATTGCAGGAAGAATGTGTACCTGGGGCATCGTCGATTTTTTCCGACCAACCATCAATGTCGAAAGAAAGGCAAGCATTTCAAAGGCGAGGCAGATCACCGGTAGAAGCCCGCCATCCGTACCGGTGATCACATACTTGCTATGGTTAATGATTTACAAGTAATCTTTGGAAAGGGTCCTGGCGGACTATCTGTTCTGAATGACGCTGAGGGACGTGCACCCATGTGGAAGAAGAAATCTATATTTTGGGACCTACCCTACTGGAAAGACCTAGAGGTCCACTCTGCAATCGACGTGATGCACGTGATGAAGAATCTTTGGGTGAACCTGCTAGGCTTCTTGGGCGTGTATGGGAAGACAAAAGATACACCGGAGGCACGGGAGGACCAGCAACGTGTTCACAAAAAAGATGACATGCCTCCAAAGCAGTATGAAGGTCTTGCCAGCTACGCTCTTACCAAAGAAGAGAAGGACATCTTCTTTGAATGCCTGCTCAGTATGAAGGTCCCGTCTGGCTTCTCTTCGAATATAAAGGGAATAATAAATATGGCAGAGAAAAAGTTCGAGAACCTAAAGTCTCATGACTGCCACGTGATTATGATGCAATTGCTTCCGGTTGCATTGAGGGGGCTTCTACCGGAAAACGTTCGATTAGCCATTGTGAAGCTATATGCATCCCTCAATGCAATCTCTCAGAAGGTGATCGATCCAGAAATCCTACCAAGGTTAGTTTTGAGCTGGTGTTCCCACCATCCTTCTTCAATATCATGACGCACGTCCTAGTTCATCTAGTCAACGAGATTGTCATTCTGGGCCCTGTATTTCTACACAATATGTTCCCCTTTGAGAGGTTCATGGGAGTCCTAAAGAAATATGTCCGTAACCGCGCTAGGCCAGAAGGAAGCATCTCCATGGGCCATCAAACAGAGGATGTCATTGGGTTTTGTGTTGACTTCATTACTGACCTTAAGAAGATTGGTCTCCCTCAATCGCGGTATGAGGAGAGACTGACTGGAAAAGGCACGCTAGGAGCGAAGTTAATAATGTGTGGGGACAGGCATTCTTGGTCTCAAGCACACTACACAGTTCTACAGAATTCTACCTCGGTGACCCTGTATGTCGATGAACACAAGAACATTCTATGCTCCAAACATCCAGAGCAGTGTGACGACTGGATTACATGTGAACACATCAAGACTTTCGGTAGTTGGTTGCAAACACGTCTCAGGCGTGACAACACTATTTCTGATGAGATGTACTTCGTTGGTCAGGAGACCATCTTTGACTATATTAACTTACAATGGGTACGAGATAAATGGGAATACATTTTACACGATCGCCCAAGATCAAAGGAGGACCAACCAAAATAGCGGTGTCCGCTTTGATGCAGCAACAACCAATGGGAAGGTCGACATATTATGGTTACATAAAGGAGATATGGGAACTTGACTATGGACATGATTTGAAGGTCCCTTTGTTTCGATGCAAATGGGTCAATCTTACAAGAGGCAGGGTACAGGTAGACCCGCATTACGGAATGACAATAGTGGATCTCAACAATCTTGGGTACACAGACAAACCATTCGTTCTAGCCAATGATGTGGCGCAGGTTTTCTATGTTAAGGACATGTCTACCAAACCGAGAAAAAGAAAAGATAAGAAAGCGAATACATCATACGATGAGCCAAAGCGTCACATAGTTCTTTCAGGCAAAAGAGACATCGTGAGATTGGAGGACAAGACAGACATGTCTGAAGATTATGAAAAGTTTCAGGAAATTCCTCCCTTCAAAGTCAAGGTTGACCCAAGCACCCTGTTAAACAATGAAGATTATCCATGGTTACGGCGCAATAAGCAAAGGACACAAGCGAAGAAAAAGTGAAGACTTTCTCTCCACAACTATTATGATGATGCCTTTGATCTAGAATATCACTGCAGTTACATGTGAAGAAATGAAATGCCTTTTGTAACGGATGAGTTTTTGTCCGAAACCCTAATACTTCGAAAGAGATTGTCCATTTTGTTCACGAAGTGCATCCAGGTTTTGCTGTAACCCTCTCAACTTTTTAGCACATGCTATGTGGGTCTGATACCATGCCAACTTTCAACCTTTTCAGACTTCATTTGTAGTGCTTTTCAATTTCAGGGTCATTTAGCTCAAAGAATGAACTAATAGCAAAAAGAATCAACTAAAAAAAACTTTTATGAAACACTAATAGCAAAAAGAATGAACTAAAAATAATCAATTGAAATATTATTTTATGAACTATAATATTCTTCAATAGCAAAAATAATCAACTAAAAAGCTTTTATAAAACTCTAATAGCAAAAAGAAACTCTAAAAGCTTTTATAAACCTCTAGTATTTTTGAAACTTAAATTATATAAAATTTATGCAACTGAGAGGCCCTTAAGCCTGCAGTTGAGAGGAGCTCGAGAGGGCTGGCGCAACAACGCTTATAAACCACTCTCGAGCCCTCTCAGCTAGCGAGGTGGGACTAAATATTTGTCCCCGAGCAGCACCCCCCTTTCGTCCCGATTTGTTCAAAAGAATGAACTAAAATAACAGAAGAAAAATACTGAAAAAAATAAAGCAAAAAAACAAAACAAAAACACTGGAAAAATAAAAAATAAAGCAAAAAACAAAACTAAACTAAAAAATGACAAAAGTGAAAAAAGATGCGCTTATAGAGAAATTTGAACCTAAATTCAAAGTGTTAGTTAGGCACCTAAGTGCCAGTAGCATTTGAAATTTAGGTCCAATTTCCTGTATAAGGATATCTATTTTCAATTTGAGATGAGCTCAATGTAACTGCCATGGTGGGTCTTATAAACAGGTTCATGCTTCCTTCGCTTGGCCAGGTGGGACTAAACTCCCACCACACCGTTGCCCTTTAGTCCCGGTTGGTGCCACCAACCGGGACGAAAGGTGCTGCTGAAAACAAAAGACAAAAAATAGGGGGAAAATGCCGCCTATTAGGCCACCACGGCCTGAATACGACTAGACACCCACCAGCTAGTTGGGCCAGGATTCAGGCCAACAGCAGGCCCAGCAAGCCCACAGCCAGAGGTGTGTGCGATTAGGCCCATAAGCCTATAGTTGAGAGGAGCTCGAGAGGGTTGGCGCAGCAGCACTTATAAACCACTCTCGAGCCCTCTCAGCTAGCGATATGGGACTAAACATTTGTCCCCAGGTAGCATCACCCTTTCGTCCCGGTTGGTGGCACCAACCAGGACCAATATTTACATTTGGTCCCGGTTCGTGCCACCAACCGGGAGAAAAGGGGGGTGCTGCTGTTGAAAACAGGGCTTTGGTCCCGGTTGGTGGCACGACCCGGGACCAAAGGGGGGCATTGGTATCGGTTCATGCCACCAACCGGGACCAAAGCCCTGTTTCCCACCCTTTGGGCTGACGAACAGGGCTTTGGTCCCGGTTGGGGGCACGAACCGGGACCAAAGGGGGCATTGGTACCGGTTCGTGCCACCAACCGGGACCAATACTCTCTGTATAAAACCCCACACTTAGCAGTTTTTGACCCATTCGCTCCCCCGAAGTCCAGATCCCCACCCACACCGTCAGGCTGCCCGAATCTCGCGCGCTCTCCGCCGGCCGCCATCCCCGACCTCACTCCGGCCGCCCCGCCCCGCGCCACCCCGCTCCGGCCGCCCCACGCCGGCCGCCCCGCCCCGCTCTGGCCCGCCCCGCGTCGGCCGCCCCGCCTCGCTCCGACCACTGCTCCGCCCCGCTCCGGCCACATCCCCCTCCCCTATATATACGTGAGGATATATGATGTTTTTTGTCATATATTTGTGTCTATGATGATATATGTGTGTATGATGATTTTTTTTTCATATACAATATGATGTTTTTTGTTCATATATACATATTGGTATGATGATATATGTATGTGTTCATATATGTGTTCATGCAAGTTAAAAAAAATCATGTTCAATGTGTATTTTAAAAAAAAATGTTCAATGCATATAACAAAAAAACTGTTTATGAAATATATATTGGTATATATGTATGTGTTCATATATATTGGTATGATGATATATCTATGTATTCATATATGTGTGTATTTATGAAACATTTAACATGTATTAAAAAACTGTTTTTGAAAATCGTTCATCATGCATTTGACAAATGTTCAATGCATATAACAAAATGCTCAGTGTATATACAAAAAATGGACATGTATGAAAATAGTCGGCATTTATTTAAAAAACAGAAAAGGCAAAAATAAGAAAACTAAAAAATGATAAAATCCATAAATAAAAAATATGAAAGAAAAAACACACATGTAACCTTTCCAAAATCGATGGAAGGTTGCACGAAGCGAGGCAGAACCTTCGCAGAACAACTTATGTGCATCACGTTTTGTTACCGCCGCTGCGTGGTGATATGTCCGGCCGGCATTTTTTGTTCATATAGAAAACACCGTTGATTTTGACATGAGGGGGAACGTCGATCTCCTACCCCCTCTCGCCCCTACCCGACAAACTCTCGAGGCCACCCAAACCACTAGAAGAAAACTCCGGTAACTTCGATCAACCCCCACTCGCCCGACCAAACCCTAGAAGTGTTGCCGAGGCCACCCAATCCCTAAAAGCGTTACCGAGGCCACCTAAACCCTAGAAGCATCGAGGCAACCCAATCCCTAGAAGCGTTGTCAAGGCCACCCCAAACCGTAGAAGCGTCGAGGCCACTAATATGATCCCTTGTCTATGTTTTCCACTAATTAATATATCCATCTCTCATGTTTGTATATTAATTGCCATGTTGTAATATTTGCAGAAACCATGGATCCAACCATGAACAGAGACTTTGACATAGAAGAGCTAGGACATGATGATGACGGCTCCGGTCACCGAATGCTGGAGGACATAGGAGACCATGATGACGGCTCTGGTGACCGAGAGCCGGAGGAAGAAGGAGACCATGATGACGGCTCCGGTGACCGAACGGAGGAAGCTGTTGCAAAGTTGTCCGACGAGGTATATATATTAATTAAGCCTGTGCTGACTAATTGATGCATTAATTATTTTGGTATGTACATATATTAACTCTTATTTCTTCTTTTATATAGCCCTCTGGATCGAGCCAAACTCCGGTAACGAGACGAGGCCCGAAGAAAAGGTTGGGCAAGGAAGAAAGGTTCACGATCACCTTAATCGCGAACGATGGCCAACCGATTGAACCGAAGAAGACCAAGGATGCATTTTCTACTCGGTGTGGAGCTATTGTGAGGGACATCATCCCGATCAGCATCCAGCAATGGAATGAGCCAGCTAAGAATGCTAAGAACTACGACCCTCAAGTTTCTTATGTCACCGATAGATAGAAAGAATATCTTTGGAAGCCCTGAAGGCAAATTTCACCCTACCGCTAGAGGAGGATGAGAGTAATCGAGTTATACAGCCACTGTTCAGGTCGTTTTCTCTTAAGAAGATGGCAGATCTTTTCAGGAGGTGGAAGAATGAGTTGAAAGCTAAGTTTGTCGACCAAGAGAAGACTCCAGTATTCGTCGGTCGATATGCGGGGATAAGAGATCAGTGGGAGGCGTTCGTGTCCTACAAGACTTCTGAAAAGAGTAAGAAAATGTGAGTGATAAACAAGAAAAATGCTGAAAAGAAGTTGTTTCACCATCGCACGGGGTCAGGTGGCTACCTCAGAGCCCGGCCGTTGTGGGCCAAATGGGAGGATGACCTGCGAGCTAAAGGGGTCAAACCAAAGACAGCGAACTGGCTAGACCGTTCAAGGACTTGGTTCTTCAGGGTTGGGGGAACTTTGGACCTTGAAACAGGGAAGTGCGTTTGGACGGACGAGCAACTTGCAATACCCGTCAAGAAGCTTGAGCAAGTTATCAAGGAAGCGCTAAAAGGGTGGTTCAAACCTGACAGAGAGAAGGACGAGCTGACTGAGGCCCTCGGGAATCCTGAGCACCCTAGACGAACACCAGGCACGCCAGGCTCCGTTCCGTGATAGCATGGGTTTCCCGGCGCAGGCGGGTACAAAAGCCGGGAGAGGAAGAGGAAACATGAGCTGATCATTGTGCAGGAGCTCAATGCAAGAGTACAAAGGCTAGAGGAAGAAGTTATGAGCCAGTGAGCTCCCGACCAGCAGCTTGTTCAGGGGCACGAAGCTACCCCAGAAGCTACCCCCTCTATCTCAGCGGAAAAGCAGTGTGGCTTCCATGGAGGTCCTTCAGCAGCCTGACTTCACGGCTCCTAGCTACCCCGTGGATGCTATCACAGATGGCCAACATTGCGAGCTTATGACGAAATGTGTTAACCTCACCTTCAAGGCGGCTGACGGCTTTGTTGCACCTCCTCGAACCGACGGAACTTTTCACCACGGTCAGATTCCACATGGCTATGTTGTTGTCCAAGTGGATGAAATAATGGGGGGGATTTGAGGAGCTCGAGCTTGACCACCCTATAGGTGAAGGGGAGACTCAGCTGAGATTTGCTCTGAGGAGTACATGTCTATGGCGGAAGGAGCACATCAAGCTTCCAAACTAGACGCCTCCGCCTCCTCCTCCTCCTCCGGCGAGTGATGAAGGCACTCATCCTCCTCCTCCTCCGGCGAGGGATCAAGGCACTCCGCCTCCTCCTTCGCCTCGTCCGGCATGTGACGTCGACGATCAAGGCACTCCGCCTCCTCCTTCGCCTCGTCTGGCACGTCACGTCGACGATCAAGGCACTCCGCCTCTTAAGCAACGACGGAAGAGAGATGCCGTCGCTCCGGCTGCTAGCAGTATAGCCAGTGGCAGGAGACCATACAAATACGGTCCTAAGTCTCTCAAGCCATTGGAAAAGTTGCCATACGAGAGGACCTCCGAGGAAACTGCGAAGATCTCTCAAGACCAAGTGAGGGCCCATTTGCAAAGAAAGCTCCACCTCCGAAGCAGACGATAGATCCGGTGGTAGCGAAGCACACTATCGAGGCCCTAAAGCGACCACCACCGCCTCCGCTGGATACCAACTATGTCCGCGCTACTAAAAAGGCATATCCAAATGCGGTGCGGATGAGAACTACTTCCAGTGATGAGAGGTTAGCTAAACGAAGAAGTGGGAAAACAATTCCCCAGCTCGGCGAACAGGCTAACCAACCGTGCCCCCCGCTGAAGGTGTCTACCGATATCGTGCCTAATCTGGCACCCGGGGTGGTGGTGGAGGGGATGGCTCCCAGTTATAACAATATTGCCGATTACCTCGATGTCGAATTCCCAATAGCGGAGGTGGAATACAAATACCAGTACGGAAGCCTCTCGTCAAAGATGGAAGTCCTCCTCTAGGAACGATGATGAGACAATTGCATAATTGGTACATGAAAACCTGCAGCGAGTCTGGGATGGATTGTTTGATGATGAGTATTAAAGAGGAGCACGACTTCTTTGGCCAGGAGCTGATTCCTGTTGAATTTGACGAGCTTTTCTAGTTTTACAATCAAAAGGACATCGACAAACAAATCATGACTTGCTACTATCTGTAAGTACTTCTGTAATTAAGTCTCTCTATATATCTCACCTCTTTCATTACATGTATATATATAATTATCCTCATCACTATATTATGCAGATTGAAGATCGTCGAATGCAGAAAAGCAGGAATGTATGACATTGGGTTCATTAACCCAAATAACATGAATGGACGGTTAAACACAAAGTCAGAGAAACCGAGGAGAACTTGCTACGATCGATGCTTAAAAATCAAAATAAAGACAAAATACTCCTTCCTTACAACTTCAAGTGAGTGTTACTATCTTGTGCATATTCAGTTTCTCCCTTATTACTCGAGGGTATAGTAATGTAATTGATGAGCTATGCATGTGTGCGCAACCACCACTTTATTCTACTAGAGATTAAGCTTGAGCGGGGAGTAGTAACCGTCTTAGACTCGAGACGAAATAAACCCGAGTTGTATGCGAACCTGACTGAAATGCTCCAGAGGTAAGTTCAATCGATCATTATCGCACCATATCGGCAACTTTGTTCATTTCCTTATATATATCAAGTAATTATTTTCTTTGTCTGCAAGGGTTTGGAAAGATTTCAGCAAAATTGCTCTAGGACTGCCTACCGAGCTACAATTTAGACACCCAAAAGTAAGTAATATATACTACCTAGTTCTTCCCATCTCCCATTGATTCTAGCTAGTTTCATCAATATATACCATTTAGAATGCTTTCTTATCAGTTTGATTGACCTCTATTCTCGTATAGTGCTTGTTTTAGGAACAAGGGACTAGTTTTTGTGGATACTACGTTTGCGAGTTCATCTACAACGAGACGAATCCTAATAAGCGGGGCTACACTGAAAAATAATATGAAGTGCGTAAGCAAAAATATTCAAGATTTTATTTTATTACCATCATTTGTGTTGAGTTTCATTCATATACATGTATTGACCCTCTTCTTCAATTTAGATCTGGCGGATGCAGGATGAACTCCTACCACAAGATCGCAAACGAGCAATTCAAGAGGAATTGGCCGGATTCTTTGTTGACCACGTCATCAATAAAGCCGGAGAATACCATGTGGAACTTGATATTAGATGTTAGGGATTGTAACATAGGATAGATAGACGAAAACTTGTTGTTTGGCCAATCTCTCGGAGAAGGAGGAGGTAGATCACTTCTCTCTGTATATGATGATCTTGTGTACATAATGGTTTCCTTCATTTGCTTACTAACTAGCGTGTCGCGAGTTCTCTCTATACGTATAGTACGTAGCGTCGCGACCAAGCACGGAGATAAGAGAGGTCACTTCTCTCTATTAGCTAGCTAACAAAATATATGAAACCGCTAAATTAACCCTCCAAAACTCTCAACCCCCCCTCTTTCAAAAAAAATAGCTCCTGAGCTGCTGACATGTGGATGCTCTTTGGTCCCGGTTGGTGTTACCAACCGGGACCAAAGGCCCTCCTGCCTGGGCTCGATGGAGCGGCCACGTGTAGCCCCATCTATCCTGGTTTGTAAGCGAACCGGGACTAATGGTCATGGGCTTTAGTCCCGACCCTTTAGTCCCGGGTCCAGAACCTTGACAGATGGGCCTCTGGAACCGGGACAAATGGGCCTTTTCCACTACTGTTGTTCCTGCAGGGCTTCGCCTAAGCACTGTCGAAACGATCTAGAGGAAAAACGGTCTAGACGGGGGGGAGAGAGGGATGCATCGTGGCTTAGGGTGCGGCTTCCCTCTCTCCCCTCCAATATATATACGAGTTAAGGGGAGGGCTGGCGCCCTAGGGTTTCCTGTTAAGGTCGGCCGAACTAGGAGGAGGAGTCCTCCTCCACGCAGGAGGTGGGCGCGGGAGTCCTCCTCCTCCTACTACGACTCCTCCGCCTCTCCTCTTTCCTGCGCATAGGCCCATAGGGGCTGTCCGCCCAGCCCACCAGCGGCTGGTGCGCCACCTCTAAGGACCATGTGGACCCTTGGGGTGTGTGGGTGTAGCGAACCGACCTGAAAGGTCAAGTCTCCGGTGTTTCCGTACCATCCCAAGATCATGCTGGTACACACACGGTACATCAATGTATATATCAAAGGGAAATCACACAGCATTATATTAATCGAAATCTCATATCGAGTCCTTTATTACAATAATATTACAATAAAGTGGCCAAAGGCCAACTCATGAGAATATCTAAATCTTGCGGAAGCGTCGACTGTAGATGAGTCCATCCGACTCCAAGGGCATCTCACTGAGCATAGAACGCGTCCTCACTCCTGGTCGGAAAAATACTCTGCAACATGATACGTTGCAGCCGTGTAGGTCAGCATATGGAATATGCCGGCAAAGTCACAAGAGAGGGGTGAAAATAATCAGCTAGTCTATATGCTTATATGGCAGGTGGTGGTGTAAGTTTTTGCGTAAAGCCAAGTTTTTCCTACATCAAGAGAGGGGCTAACCAAAATATTACTAAGTTGGTTGATTAATGAGATGGTTCCACCAACCAATTCTCATACCCAAAATTGTTAATACCCACATCATCATATTTATTGTGTTGAGAGTTCCGGAAGTTTCAATTCCTTTGGCTCAAGTCGTCCATGACCGTGGACACGGCTAATCGATTAGGTTTGGAATACTCTGCAGAGTTTTGCACACATTCCCCACAAGATTTGGTCGCCTCCGTTTGATTTCTCGCACTTCAGGGTGTTTGAGAAACGGATGACCAAAACATGGTCTTCCAAAGGGTTTCCCTGCGACTCTGTCGGTGCCCATCCTTTCCTACCGTTCTTCTACCTCTCGTAGCACCGCCTGTCCAGGGTCACCACGATATCCAACCAAGCCAGAGCCCATAATGACTTGTGGCTGTGCAGGTAAGCCTTGGGTTTTAAAGCATCCATCCATCTCTTTGTGCCTGGGTGGACCTTTCCGCGTGAATACTGGCCATCTCCAGCATCACCTAGGCAAATCCACTGGTTTCTCCAGGGTGTCGTTCAACCATCATCCACCCAGAGGTATGTTGAAAACTCGGAGTTGTAAATCTTGATCATTATGTAGGTCTTGAAATTATTAACTCTCTCAACTCTCATGAATCACACAACCAACCCCGTCTACTAATAGCATAGCAAAAGGTAAAAACAACGTTTCCCGGGGCCAAAGTTGTCAAAGAGGGTTGAGAGGGGTACCTACCACATGATACTACTACAATGTAACCAAGTTTTCAACTAACCTATCTTGCATGCAACTGGGGAGATGGTAGAACTAATGCATATAAAACATGGGTAAAACATGATCAAAGTGACTTGCCTGATTGATGATCTTCGTACGTGAGTGACTCTAAGTAACAAGCTTCGCACTCCGGATAATCTAACGAGGCAAACAAGCACTCAATAAGCATACAACAGAAAATTGTAACTCACAAACATCAACCAAGAACTAGTAAACAATCAGGACAAAACAATGCACAAATCTCAAGTAAGAAAACACACAAAGTTTTGTTTTCAAAAGGTGAGGAATGAAAACACTACTGACATAATGAAACCATTTGTAATAACAAAACAATTGTTGTCAGCAAGGAAACAATAGAATATTTTATTAATAAACAGAATATAATCAATTTAAGTTTTGTTGGGAAAACTTTAGTAAAGTTTATACAAGTTTGTGATAAACACTATATGAATCAACTATAGTTATAATAACAAAAGAATGAAAAAAACTA
The DNA here is from genome assembly GCA_022496015.1 of Hordeum marinum. Classification (NCBI taxonomy): domain Eukaryota; kingdom Viridiplantae; phylum Streptophyta; class Magnoliopsida; order Poales; family Poaceae; genus Hordeum; species Hordeum marinum. The sequence goes on from CM039673.1 coordinate 4,882,517, forward strand.
AACTTATTATTTATTTGTAAAACATGTCCTTAACAGGAAATAATTTACAATTAAATCTGTCTTAGAAAACAGAATTTAAATATACAAAACTTTGTTTGAAAACAAAACTATTACTAGTTAGTTGTTTTAATCAAAATAAACCTATTTGAAAATAAGTTATGATTCCTATGTTAAATAAAATTAAACTAAGCAAATTTATATTTTTATTAACAGTGAGTGAAAACACTAAATGTTTACTAACAAAACCTAATAAACAAATAAAACCAAATTCTAAATCAAACTAATTAAAATTGAGTTTATAAAACTATATTATAATACTAAGCAGATTCTGTTTATAGCTAAAACACTATTCAAAATCATCCTAAAAATCCTCAAACTAAACATGGATATAGTCCTAACCAATATCAAATAGTAGCAAAAAGAATCATATCAAAATCTATTTTCAAACTCTAGTTATTCAGATTTGAAGATTTTGAGCAAATTTGTTTAAATTCAAATTTTATAGTTCAAATTTGAAATTTAAAAGTACAGGGTGAAACTACATGAAAATTGTGAGCTATTGCAAAAAGAATCAACTCAAAACACTAAATAGATTAAAAGATATAAGCAAAACAAATTTTGAAAACATTCTGTTAATTAAAACAAAAACAGAAAAAGGAAAATTGATTTGCAACGGTCAGGGGCTACGTGGCACTGTCTTATTGGCTAAGGGGGGGTGTGCGTGCGAGAGCTACGGGCGGGCGACCGATCAGAAGAAGAAAACGGTTCGGAATAAATCCGATCTAATCACGGTCGTTGATTCGGGATCCGATGGTCGAGGGAGCTTACGGGGGAGAGGTTGCCGGCGTCGGGGTTTCTTCGGTGATCCGAAGGCGGCGAGGACGACGGCGAGGCGTTCCGGTGGTCGGGCAAGACTGGGAAGTGGTCCGGGCGACGGCGACGGTTCTTCGGAGTCGATTGGTGGCAACGGTGGGGCGAACGGTGGACGGAGTCGGTGGCTACGCTCGACGGGAGGTCCGGTGGTGGCGCTACTCCGGCGAGCAATTGACAGCGTCTCGGCGAGAGAGAAAGGGGGCTCGGGAGGGAAATGGATGCGGGGAGTGTCCGGTTTATATAGGGGCGTTGGGAGTGCGGGGAGTTAAGAGGGGAGAGAGATCCGGTGAGGAGAGAAACGGCCGGCGAGTCGGGTCCGGCGCTCGCGGGTGCGGGGAAGACGACCGTTTCGGGGCAACGGTCGGTCGGGTGGGGTCCGGTTGAAGTGAGAGAGAGGGAAGTGAATGCGCTCGGTCGGCCGACCGGTAACGGTCTCGGCTTTTAAAGCCGGTGGGCCGGCCCGTTTAATACCGGAAACGGTTACCGTTTCTTTTTAATAATATTCTAGAGACATTCAAAAACTTTTAAAGCATTCAAATCGTCTCTAAATATAGGGGTATTATATATCAAAATTAACAGAATAATAAATGATATTTAATGAACATTTCTATTCTGTCATTTGAACACTTTGAAAAAAAATAATATTTTCAGAAATTGCCTAATTGTTTTTAAATCCTTTTTGCAAATATTTTCAAAATAACCCCCTGGTTATTTTTGTTCAAATAAACCACCAATTAGTCCCTGGTGTGGAGTGTCATGTTCCTCCTCTCTTATTTGAACTTTTAACCAAAATTTCAAATAGATGAAAGCAACTTAGGGAAAAGTAGAAAGAACTTTCTGGAATTCAGAAGAGGCATTTCAACTAACACATACAATCAAGCAATGATGCAGCTAGATGCATAGCTATAATCATAACATTCCAAAATGAAATTTTTGGATGTTACAGTGGGCCCCACTTGGTGGTCCCCTGGAACCCATTCGTCACTCCCGGTACACTACACGAAATGTCCAAAACTTTTTTGGAGTTCAAACATCACTTTCCTATATATCAATATTTACCTCCTGACCATTCCGGAGCTCCTCATGACGTCCGAGATCTCATCCGTGACTCCGAACAACCTTCGGGCACCACCGTACATAACTCAATACTACTGAAACGTCACCGAACGTTAAGTGTGCAGACCTTGCGGGTTCGAGAACTATGTAGACATGACCAAGACACCTCTACGGTCAATAACCAATAGCGAGACCTGGATGCCCATATTGGTTCCTACATATTCGATGAAGATCTTTATCGGTTGAACCTCTATGTCAAGGATTCAGTTAATCCCGTATGCAGGTCCCTTTGTTCTTCGGTATGTTACTTGCCTGAGATTTGATCGTCGGTATCTCTATACCTAGTTCAATCTCGTTACCGGCAAGTCTCTTTACTCGTTCCGTAATACAATATACCGTGGCTAAAGCTTTAGTCACTTTGCTTGCAAGGCTCATTGTGATGTTGTATTACCGAGTGGGCCTTGAGATACCTCTCCATCACACAGAGCAACAAATCCCAGTATTGATCCATGCCAAATCAACAGACACCCTCGGAGATACCTGTAGAGCACCTTTATATTCACCCAGTTATGTTGTAACATTTGATACACACAAGGTATTCCTCCGATTTCAATGAGTTGCATGATCTCATGGTCATAGGAACAGATACTTGCCATGCGGAAAGCTATAGCAATAAACTGACACGATCATATGCTACGTTCATAGTTTGGGCCTTATCCATTCTCCTAATGATGTGATCTTGTTATCAAATGGCAACACATGTCTATGGCTAGGAAACCTAAACCATCTTTGATTAATGATCTAGTTTAGTAGAGGCTTACTAGGGACACTTTGTTGTCTATGTATCCACACATGTATCTGAGTTTCCAATCAATACAATTATAGCACGGATAATAAACGATTATCATGAACAAAGAAATATGATGATAACTAATTTATTATTGCATCTAGGGCATATTTCCAACAATAACCTCATAACATGCTTTGCTAAATTGTGAGCCTCGATATTCGAGCTCCTATACTCATGCACAAAACTACATCTCTCCAAAGATGAACTTTGGTCTATGATTTCATGTAGAATTGCACCTTAACTAGTTGGGTTATTTTACTTAATGTCTTCCACCACAACCTTACAATCGGATGACACCATGTATTCGCTGGATGTCAATATCTTCAGGAAGGGCTAGAGCTGGGGCGTAGTGTGTTTGAACAATATCGGATGTGGCCAACAGGACGCAGACGTTTAGTCTATGAGGACACACTAGTAGAAAACATACCTTTGTCCACATCATTAGTCCCGGTCTGATTTTGAACCGGCACTAATGTGCCCATTAGTCCCGGTTCGTGACGGGCATCATTAGTGCCGGTTCGTACCGGACCTTTAGTCCCGGTTCGTGCCACGAACCGGGACTGAAGGTGTGGTGGCAGGCTAGCGTCAGCTTGTGGCCCCACGGTATATTTGGTCCCTGTTGGTGGCTCCAACCGCGACTATCGGCTAAACCTTTAGTCGTGGTTGGAGCCACCAACCGGGACTAAAGGTCCCCTATATGAACCCTTCGGCCAGCCCGAGCTCTCTGTTCTTCCCCTTTCCTCTCCTCTCTGGTTCTTCCTCTCTTCCCCGAGCTCATCCTCCATTTTTGCCAAAATTTGTCAAGATTTGGAGGCACCCCATCCATCCAAGTGTTCACAAAGGTTAGCAACTTTGTCCTTTCATCTCTCATTGCTAGATTACCTCTTGCAATGCTCTATAAGTATAGTGATTTGTGGGTTTTAGTTCGGGAGTATTTATATGTGTTAGTTTATTTGATTATGCAATTTGAGCTCAAATTAACTTCTTACTTTGCATTTGTAGGTGTGGTTTACTTAGTGCCTTCCCGTCCCCGTCCTAACAACCGTCAATCGCCCGCACCGTCCCGTCGCCGGCACCACCTTGGTGAGCCTCTTGTTCTTATCCTTTTTATAAAAAATCATGTTTATAAGATTTAGTTAGTTACTTGTATAGTTTTCTTACCTATATGGTTGTTTGTTATACATAGTGGCATGGTTTTGATATCCGTCCCCGTCGGCCCTCGTCCAGTTTATGATTGGGATGTGGTATATACTCTCTTTTATAACTATTTGTTGCATTTCGTGTTTATGACAATTATGCCCATCAAGTTGACATAGATATTTTTATCTAGGAGGTATGTGAACTGGAAATTCCAACTGGCATAGATATTCTTGTCAAGAAGTTAAATTTGAAAAAGAAAACAAGTATTTGAAAAAAAATTGAAAAGAGTTGAAGAAGAGAAGATGAAACTGGAATTGTATGCTGCCAATGTCGTCGATGATCACAATATCAAGACGGATGCAATGCGCTTGAAGATTAGAAAATTTAAAAGATATGCCATTGATAGTGAGGCTTGGTATCACTATGTTGTTGGATCAATCGTTACCTTAGTTGCGATGTTGATCGCATTTTTCTTGCATTTAAATGCTTTAGCTAGAGAGTTTGTATGTTGTTTTATGAAAACAAGTGTGTGTGAACTTTATGTATGAACTTGTATTAATTTGGTATTTTCGGTGTTGTGTAATGAAGATGATCCGGCAATGGATGTACGACGACAGATGCTCTCCCCAGTTCATTAATGGCGTGCATACTTTTCTAGTTGCGGCTGAGGCAAACAAGCGGGCGGATGGTTTTATGTATTGTCCATGTGTTGGATGTAAGAATGATCGAAATTACTCTAACTCAAGAACCATTCACGTCCACCTGTTTGAGTCCGGTTTCATGTCCGACTATAACTGTTGGACCAAGCACAGAGAAAGATGGGTCCTAATGGAAGAGAATGAAGACGAAAAGGATGATGACAGCTATCCTGGCCATGGATTCCATGAATACGATGGTACAACAATGGGGGAAGGAGCTGAACCGGCAATGCGGGAAGGAGCTAAAGAAGAGGCATCAGATGAGCCCGCTAATGATCTTGGTCGGGCCATTGCCGATGCAAAGAGAAACTGCGGAACTGAAAAGGAGAAGCTGAAGTTGCAGCGCATTTTAGAGGATCACAAAAAAGATTGTATCCAAATTGCGAAGATGACAAAAAAAGATGGGTACCACACTGGAATTGCTGCAATGGAAGGCAGAGAATGGTGTATCTGACAAGGCATTTGAAAAGTTGCTGATAATGTTAAAGATGAAGCTACCAAAGAACAACGAATTGCCCAAGAGTACATACAAAGCAAACAAGGTTGTATGTCCTCTAGGATTAGAGGTGGAGAAGATACATGCATGCCCTAATGACTGCATCCTCTATCACGGTGAGTACGAGGATTTGAATGCATGCCCGGTATGTTGTGCATTGCGCTATAAGATCGGCCACGATGACCCTGGTGATGTTGAGGGCGAGCGCCCCAGGAAGAAGATTCCTGCCAAGGTGATGTGGTATGCTCCTATAATACCACGATTGTCTTCCCGCCGCTTGGCCTCGCCAAAATTCACCCTTTAGTCGCGGTTGGAGCCACTAACCGCGACTAAAGGTCCCTCCTATATATACAACACTTCGAATTTTTCCCCAAATTAGCCTTTCTTCTCCGAGCGCCCCTGCCCTCAACGTCTCCGTCCGTCCGTCCAGGCGCCCTTGCACCTCGCCGTCGTCGTCCGTCCGTGCGCCCCTGCTGCTCAACGTCGTTGTCTGTCCGTCCATGCCACTACTGCACCTCGACGCCGCCGTCCGTCTACGCCTCTGCCGCACCTTGACGTCGTGGCCGTCACGCCCCTGCACCTCGCCGTCGTCGTCGCCGCCCCTCCTCGACCTCACGTGTCGTCGCCCCACTGTGAGCCCCTGCCGCCATGGCCTCCCCGGCCGCCCCCTCCCGTTGAGCCCGCACACACACACATGCATGAACACACACACACACACATTTTCTATTTAATTAGTTGTTTTAGTTGTTTTTCACTAGTATATATGTATGTATGAATGCATGTTAGATGGATATAATTGGTATAGATTTTTTATATATAATGTTGTTTTTCTATTTTGTAATGGATGTATAGAAGTATGCTTAATTAGTAGTATTTCTGTTTTTTAATTTTATATAATGTTGTATATCATAGTATAGAAAAATTTGCATAGGAAAAAGTTGACCATATATATATTTGTTAGAAGGACTATATATAAGTGGGAAAAGTTTCAGAATTTTTTGAGAAACGAATATTATTAGGGTAATTATAACCTAGGAATGGGACATATAATTGAAAAGAGGATATTTTGCTCAAAATTTCCTAATAAAATGACATTGCATATATATGATTTATTTCATAAGAATTTTTTGTCGGCGTCAACGATGCCTAGCCTCCATCCTCGTCGTTGACTCATTCGTGACGACGTCCTGCTTCAGAGGGGCAACATTCGGGACTAGGCTCCGCTAGGCTGGCACTGGGAGGTGCTACCTTTAGAAGCGCGTATCTTGGTGAGGAACCCGGCCCCGGGTCCCGGCGTCGACCCGGAGCTTCTTTGGTGGCGTTCGCGTGGGCCACTTTCGGTGCGGAGGCAGCCGGCCCCGCCGGAGGTGGCACGCCGCCGTGTTAGGGAGGAGGACGAGCACGTCCGTCACTACATGAATGCATTGGACGTCAGGTTCTCCAATACCTGGCAGGTTCTTCAGGGATCTCACCCGAGCTATGATCCTGTGATGATTCCTTCTCTTTGAGTGTCCACCGCCCTCACCTTAGGAACCGCAAGTGAACTAGATTCTTCGGTAATATTCGATCTGTATTAGCTAGTGATGTTATATATATGATAATATTCGAGATGTATTAGTGATAATACTCGAGATGTATTCGAGATTATATTCGATAATATTTGAGACGATTTATTCGAGATTATATTCGAGACGATTCAGTTTTCCTTATTGATTGCATGCATTCTTATTTGAATACTAAATTGTTTTATCTTTCTTCTAGGTTAGTTAAATAAAAGCTATGGACAATACCAGCAGAGAAGGAGAAGAGGCTCTGTTCGACATCATACGCTACATGAGCCCAGAGCATGAACCTGAAGATGATGATGGCTCGCAATATCTAAACAATTCCAGTGAGGGTTGTATGTTTGATGAAGATGAATAAATAGATGAAGTTGACAACGATGTTGACGAAGAAAATGTTCTTCAAATAACAAAGACCAGCAAGGTATATTTATTATATAAGCCACCCGGTGATCATTACATGTCTTAATTGAGTTGTATATGTATTAACGAATCGATCTTTCTTCTTTTAGGCCTCCGGATTGAGAAAATCTTCTACAAGAGACAGGGTAGTTCGACGCCCGGCCAAAAAGTTGGACCCTGGCATAAAGTTCAACATCGATTCCATCAAAACATCAACTGGCGAACCACTTGAACCTAAGAAAAATGCTACCAAGTTTAAGAATCAATGCGGAGTTATTGTCAGGGACCAAATCCCGATCTCCGTTCAAGAATGGAAAAAGGCGGCAAAGGGAGATCAAGAACGAGTTACTTTTGTCAACGAAAGAGCAAAAGATGTGCTTTGGACCGAGATGATATCACATTTCGCACTACCAGATAGTTTGACAGATGCAGATCTGAAGTAAGTCAAAAACTATGCTCTTAAAAAGATGGCGATTGCATTCAACACCTTCAAAAAAATGCATGGGATGCGTACGTCAAAGAAAACAAGAAGACTTCAAAATTTCAGGGAGTACTAGTGAAGGAAAAAAGATCACTAGGACGATTTCGTGAAGTTCAAGGAATCGGAACTAGCTAAGGAACGGTCGAGAAAAACAAGATTAATGATGCGAAAAAGAAGTGGCACCATACTCTGGGGCTAGGTGGCTACCAGACGGCCCTGCCTAAGTGGAATCAGTCCAATAAAGAGATGGTTAGTGCAGGGGTCACTCTAGTTACACTGACCTGGCCCCCCAAGTGTAGGACATGGTTTTATGCGCATGGGGATAAGTTGGAGCCAGAGACAGGGGATATTATGGTGAAGGCAAGTCTTAAAGGAGTGACAGACGAAATACTAATGAAAATAGAAGAAGCTCATACGGGGGTGTTCACGCCCAATAGAGAGGACGACGAGCTTACACGCGCCCTCAAGAATCCTGAACACCAGGGAAGAACATGAGGGAAAGGCATTGTTCCGTGGTTTGAGGGGTTTTGGGGGTTGAACGGCGACGACAGAAGCCGTGCGAGAAAGAAGATGCAGGAGGAGCGGAAGAAGAAGGAGGAAGCACTCCGCGCGAAGGCCTAGAATCAAAGCACCTGGAGTTGGAATCTAGACTTAGGCGATAGCAGGAGCGTCGACTCACTCAGCCAGGAAAGGGCGTCTCAGCGGCATCATGAGCAGATTGATCCAGCATTGGATACCACCATCCCATCTATGCCGAGAAGCAGCGTGGGTTCTGCCCCGGCCGATATCGATGACGATGCACTACTAGCTAGCTACCCTGTGGATGATATCAAAGACAGGACTAACTGTGAGCTACACATGAAAGTGAAGAACATATCCATGAAGCTGACGGACAGCTATGCTTTAGCAAATCCCCCAGAAGCAACCTTCCATTGCAATCCCATTCCAGATGGCTATGCTCGTGTTGGGGTTGATGAAGTGATGTTTGTTAGGAGACGTAGTAGTAAATCAAAATTCTTTCCTATGATCACCAAGATCTATCCATGGAGAAACCAGCAACGAGTGGGGAGAGATTGCATCTTCATACCTTTGAAGATCTCTAAGCGGAAGCTTTACAAGAACGCGGTTGGTGGAGTCGTACTCGCAGCGATTCAGATCGCGGTGGATTCCGATCTCAGGGCCGAACAACGGCGCCTCCGCGTTCAACACACGTATAGCCCGGTGACATCTCCTATGCCTTGATCCAGAAAGGAGGAAGGAGAGGTTGAGGGAGAGCTCCGGCAGCACGACGGCGTAGTGACGGTGGAGCTACATGAACTCCGGTAGGGCTTCGCCAAGCGCTACGGAGAACGAGGAAGAGGAAGGGTAGGGTTGCACCGAGAGAGAAAGAAGTCGTGTCTCAAATCATCCCAAACCCTTGCATATATATAGGAGGAGGGACAGGGAGGGCTTCCCTATCCCCTCCTCCAAGGAGGAGAGCTTCGGCCGAACTAGGGGGAGAGTCCACCTCCCACAAGGGAGGTGGATCTCCTCCTTTTAAACCTTTTTCAGGCATATCTCTTATCTCCATCCGCATGGGCCTTTCTAGAAGGTCTTGGCCAGCCCAGTAAGGGCTGGCACACCTCCTCTAAGGGCCCACGAAGTCCTTTGGTCGTCACACCCCTCCCGGGGGTCCTTCGGCACCCTCCCGGCACTCCCGGTACACTACCTATGAGCCCGAAAACTTTCCGGTGACCAAAACTGGACTTCCTATATATCAATCTTTACCTACGAACCATTCCAAAGCTCCTATTGATGTCTGAGATCTCATCCGGGACTCCGAAAAACTTTCGGTAATCACGTATACCATTTCCCTATAACCCTAGCGTCATCGAACCTTAAGTGTGTAGACCCTACGGGTTCGGGAGACACGTAGACATGACCGAGACACCTCTCCGGTCAATAACCAACAGTGGGATCTAGATACCCATGTTGGCTCCCACATGCTCCACGAAGATCTCATCGGATGAACCACGATGTCGGGGATTCAATCAATCCCGTATACAATTCCCTTTGTCTATCGGTATGATACTTGCCCAAGATTCGATCGTCGGTATCTCTATACCTTGTTCAATCTCGTTACCACCAAGTCTCTTTACTCGTTCCGTAACACATCATCCCATGGATAACTCCTTAGTCACATTGATATCATTATGATGATGTCTTACCGAGTGGGCCCAGAGATACCTCTTCGTCACACGGAGTGACAAATCCCAGTCTCGATTCGTGCCAACCCAACAGACACTTTCGGAGATACCCGTAGTGCACCTTTCTAGCCACCCAGTTACGTTGTGACGTTTGGCACACCCAAAGCATTCCTACGGTATCCGGGAGTTGCACAATCTCATGGTCTAAGGAAACGATACTTGACATTGAAAAGCTTCAGCAAACGAACTACACGATCTTGTGCTATGCTTAGGATTGGGTCTTGTCCATCACATCATTCTCCTAATGATGTGATCCCATTATCAATGACATCCAATGTCCATGGCCATGAAACCCTGACCATCTATTGATCAACGAGCTAGTCAACTAGAGGCTCACTAGGGACATGTTGTGGTCTATGTATTCACACATGTATTACGGTTTCCGGTTAACACAATTATAGCATGAACAACAGACAATTATCATGAACTAGAAAATACAATAATAACCATTTTATTATTGCCTTTACGACATATTTCCAACAGTCTCCCACTTGCACTAGAGTCAATAATCTAGTTACATTGTGATGAATCGTACACCCATAGCATTCTGGTGTTGATCATGTTTTGCTCGTGCGAAAGGTTTAGTCAATGGATCTGCGACATTCAGGTTCGTATACAATTTACAAATATCTATATCTCCCTCCTGAATGTAATCACGGATGGAGTTGAAGCGGCGCTTGATGTGTCTTGTCTTCTTGTGAAACCTGGGCTCCTTCGCAAGGGCAATAGCTCCAGTGTTGTCACAGAATAGAGTCATCGGGCCCGACGCACTTGGAATTACTCCTAGGTCGGTGATGAACTCCTTCATCCAGACTCCTTCCTTTGTTGCTTCTGAAGCAGCTATGTACTCCGCTTCACATGTAGATGCCGCCACGACGCTTTGGTTGCTGCTGCACTAGCTGACTGCCCCTCCGTTCAAAACATACACATATCCGGTTTGCGACTTGGAGTAGTCCGGATCTATGTCGCAGCTAGCATCGAAGTAACCCTTTACGACGAGCTCTTCGGCACCTCCATATATGAGAAACATGTCCTTTGTCCTTTTCAGGTACTTCAGGATATTCTTGACCGCTGTCCAGTGTTCCGCTCCGGGATCACTTTGGTACCTCCCTACCAAACTTATGGCAAGGTTAACATCAGGTCTGGTACATAGCATGGCATACATAATAGAGCCTATGGCTAAAGCATAGGGGATGACACTCGTCTCTTCTCTATCCTTTGCCGTGGTCGGGCATTGAGTCGTACTCAATCTCACACCCTGTAACACAGGCAAGAACCCCTTCTTGGACTGATCCATATTGAACTTCTTCAATATCTTTTCAAGGTATGTGCTTTGTGAAAGACCTATGAGGCGTTTTGATCTATCTCTATAGATCTTAATACCTAATATGTAAGCAGCTTCTCCAAGGTCCTTCATTGAAAAACACTTATTCAAGTAGGCCTTTATACTTTCCAAGTGTTCTATATCATTTCCCATTATCAGTATGTCATCCACATATAATATGAGAAACGCTACAGAGCTCCCACTCACTTTCTTGTAAATACAAGGTTCTCCATAATCCTGTACAAACCCAAACGCTTTAATCACTTCATTAAAGCGAATGTTCCAACTCCGAGATGCTTGCACTAGCCCATAGATGGAGCGCTGGAGCTTGCATTTGTTAGCAGCTTTAGGATCGACAAAACCTTCCGGCTGCATCATAGACAGTTCTTCCTTGAGGAAGCCATTAAGGAATGTCGTTTTGACGTCCATTTGCCAGATCTCATAATCATAAAATGCGGCAATTGCTAACATGATTCGGACAGACTTCAGCATCGCTACGGGTGAGAAAGTCTCATCGTAGGCAACTCCTTCAACTTGTCGATAACCCTTAGCGACAAGCCGAGCCTTATAGATGGTCACATTACCGTCCGCGTCAGTCTTCTTCTTAAAGATCCATTTATTTTCAGTGGCTTGATTATCATCAGGCAAGTCCACCAAAGTCCATAATTTGTTCTCATACATGGATCCTATCTCGGATTTCATGGCCTCAAGACATTTGTTGGAATTCGGGCCCGCCATTGCTTCTTCATAGTTCGAAGGTTCACCGTTGTCCAACAACATGATCTCTAGGACAGGGTTGCCGTACCACTCTGGTGCGGAACGTGTCCTAGTGGACCTTCGACGTTCAATAGTAACTTGATATGAAGTTTCATGATCATCATCATTAACTTCCTCTCCAGTCGATGTAGGCTCCACAGAAACAACTTCTTGTGCTGCGCTACTCTCCCGTTCGAGTGGAGGTACGATTACCTCATCAAGTTATATTTTCCTCCCACTTACTTCTTTAGAGAGAAACTCTTTCTCGAGAAAGGATCCATTCTTGGAAACAAAGATTTTGCCCTCGGATCGTAGGTAGAAGGTATGTCCAATAGTTTCTTTGCGATATCCTATGAAGACGCACTTTTCCGCTTTGGGTTCGAGCTTTTCAGATTGAAATTTCTTCACATAAGCATCGCATCCCCAAACTTTTAGAAACGACAGCTTAGGTTTCTTTCCAGACCATAATTCATACGGTGTATTCTCAACGGATTTTGACGCTGCCCTATTTAAAGTGAATGCGGCAGTCTCTAATGCATATCCCCAAAATGATAGCGGTAAGTCGGTAAGAGACATCATAGATCGTACCATATATAATAGAGTGCGATTACGACATTTAGACACACCATTTCACTAAGGTGTGCCAGGCGGCGTGAGTTGTGAAACAATTCCACATTTCCTTAGGTGTGTGCCAAACTCGTGACTTAAATATTCTCCGCCACGATCAGATCGTAGGCACTTTATTTTCATGTCACATTGATTCTCTACCTCACTCTGAAATTCCTTGAACCTTTCAAAAGTTTCAGACTTATGTTTCATTAAGTAGACATACCCATATCTACTCAAGTCATCAGTGAGGGTGAGAACATAACGGTAGCCACCACGAGCCTCGACACTCACTGGACCGCATACATCGGTATGTATTATTTCCAACAAGTCAGTTGCTCGCTCCGTTGTTCCGGAGAACGGAGTCTTGGTCATCTTGCCCATGAGGCATGGTTCGCATGTGTCAAATGATTCGAAATAAAGAGACTCCAAAAGTCCATCAGTATGGAGCTTCTTCATGCGTTTGACACCAATATGACCAAGGCGGCAGTGCCACATGTAAGTGGGACTATCGTTATCAACCTTACAACTTTTTGTTACTCACACTATGGACATGTGTAACATCACGTTCGAGATTCATCAAAAATAAACCATTGACCAGTGGGGCATGACCATAAAACATTTCTCTCATATAATAGAACAACCATTATTCTCAGATTTAAATGAGTAGCCATCTCGCATCAAGCGAGATCTAGATACAATGTTCATGCTCAAAGCTAGTACTAAATAACAATTATTAAGGTTTAACACTAATCCCGAAGGTAGATGTAGAGGTAGCGTGCCGACGGCGATCACATCGACCTTGGAACCATTCCCGACGCGCATCGTCACCTCGTCCTTTGCCAGCCTCCGCTTATTCCACAGCTCCTGCTTGGAGTTACAAATGTGAGCAACTGCACCGGTATCAAATACCCAGGAGCTACTACGAGCACTGGTTAGGTACACATCAATAACAAGTATGTCACATATACCTTTAATGTTGCCTTCCTTCTTATCCGCTAAGTACTTGGGGCAGTTCCGCTTCCAGTGACCGGTATCCTTGCAGTAAAAACACTCAGTCTCAGGCTTGGGTCCATTCTTGTTCTTCTTCTTCCCGGCAACTTTCTTACCGGGTGCGGCAACAGCTTTGCCGTCCTTCTTGAAGTTCTTCTTACCCTTGCCTTTCTTGAAACTAGTGGTCTTATTCACCATCAACACTTGATGCTCCTTTTTGATCTCGACCTCCGATGATTTCAGCATTGAGTACAACTCAGGAATGGACTTCTCCATCCCTTGCATGTTGTAATTCATCACAAATCTCTTGTAGCTAGGTGGAAGCGACTGGAGGATTCTGTCAATGACCGAGTCATCCGGGAGATTAACTCCCAGCTGAGTCAAGAGGTTATGAAGCCTAGACATCTTGAGGATGTGCTCACTGACAGAACTATTCTCCTCCATCTTACAGCTGAAGAACTTGTCGGAGACGTCATATCTCTCGACCCGGAGATGATCTTGGAAAACCAGTTTCAGCTCTTGGAACATCTCATATGCTCCGTGTTGCTCAAAACGCTTTTGGAGTCCCGGTTCTAAACTATAAAGCATGCCGCACTGAACAAGGGAGTAATCATCGCAGCAAGAATGCCAAGCGTTCACAACGTCTTGCGCTGCTGGGAGAAGGGGTGGGTCACCTAGCGGTGCATCGAGGACATACAATTTCTTGGAAGCTATGAGGATGATCCTCAAACCACGGACCCAGTCCGCATAGTTGCTTCCATCATCTTTCGGCTTGATTTTCACTAGGAACGCGTTGAAATTGAGGGTGACATTCGCGTTGGCCATTGGATCTACAATATAGAATGTAAAGATAATTTTAGACTAAGTTCATGATAATTAAGTTCACATAATCAAATTATTTAATGAACTCCCACTTAGATAGACATCTCTCTAGTCATCTAAGTGACACATGATCCATGTCAACTAGCCCATGTCCGATCATCATGTGAGACGGACTAGTCATCTATGGTGAACATCTCCATGTTGATCGTATCTTCTATACAACTCATGTTCGACCTTTCGGTCTTCCGTGTTCCGAGGCCATGTCTGTACGTGCTAGGCTCATCAAGTCAACCAAAGTGTATCGCATGTGTAAATCTGGCTTACACCCGTTGTATGCGAATATTAGAACCTATCACACCCGATCATCACGTGGTGCTTCGGAACAACGATCCTTAGCAACGGTGCACAGTTAGGGTGAACACTTTCCTTGAAATTTTATTCAGAGATCATCTTATTTACTACCGTCGTTCTAAGCAAATAAGATGTAAACATGATAAACATCACATGCAATCAATATAGTGACATGATATGGCCAATATCATCTTGCTCCTTTGATCTCCATCTTCGGGGCACCATGACCATCACTGTCACCGGCACGACACCATGATCTCCATCATCATGACCTCCATCATCGTGTCTTCATGAAGTTGTCTCGCCAACTATTACTTCTACTACTATAGCTAACGTTTAGCAATAATGTAAAGTAATTACATGGCGTTTATGATTGACACACATGTCATACAATAAAATAAGACAACTCCTATGGCTCCTGCCGGTTGTCATACTCATCGACATGCAAGTCGTGAATCCTATTACAAGAACATGATCAATCTCATACATCACAATGCATCACATCACAGCCTTTGGCCATATCACATCACAAGGCATATCCTACAAAAACAAGTTAGACGTCCTCTAATTTCTAGTTGTAAGTTTTTACGTGGCTGCTATAGGTTAATAGCAAGAACGTTTCTTACCTACACCAAAACCACAACCTGATATGCCAATTGCTATTTACCCTTCATAAGGACCCTTTTCATCGAATCCAATCCGACTAAGGTGGGAGAGACAAACACCCGCTAGCCACCTTATGCAACAAGTGCATGTCAGGCGGTGGAACTAGTCTCACGTAAGCGTACGTGTAAAGTCGGTCCGGGCCGCTTCATCCCACAATACCGCCGAATCAAGATAAGACTAGTAGTGGTAAGCAAATTAACAAAATCGACGCCCACAACAACTTGTGTTCTACTCGTGCATAGATTCTACGCATAGACCTAGCTCATGATGCCACTGATGGGAGACGTAGTAACGAGTGAGGAGAAACCAGCAACGAGTGAGGAGAGATTGCATCTTCATACCTTTGAAGATCTCTAAGCATAAGCGTTACAAGAATGCGGTTGGTGGAGTCGTACTCGCAGCGATTCAGATCGCGGTGGATTCCGATCTCAGCGTCGAACAACGGCGCCTCCGCGTTCAACACACGTGTAGCCCAGTGACATCTCCTACGCCTTGATCCAGAAAGGAGGAAGGAGAGGTTGAGGGAGAGCTCCGGCAGCACGACTGCATGGTCACGGTGGAGCTACGTGAACTCCGGCAGGGCTTCGCCAAGCGCTACGGAGAACGAGGAAGAGGAAGGGTAGGGCTGCACCGAGAGAGAAATAAGTCGTGTCTCAAATCATCCCAAACACTTGCATATATATAGGAGGAGGGAGAGGGAGGGCTGCCTTGGCCCCTCCTCCAAGGAGGAGAGCTTCGGCCGAACTAGGGGGGAGTCCACCTCCCACAAAGGAGGTGGATCTCCTCCTTTTAAACCTTTTTCAGCCCTATCTCTTATCCAGCCGCATGGGCCTTTCCATAAGGTCTTGGCCAGCCCAATAAGGGGTGGCACACCTCCTCTAAGGGCCCACGAAGTCCTTTGGTCGTCACACCCCTCCCGGGGGTCCTCCGACACCCTCCCAACACTCCCGGTACACTACCGATGAGCCCGAAACTTTCCGGTGACCAAAACTGGACTTCCTATATATCAATCTTTACCTCCGGACCATTCCGTAGCTCCTCATGATGTTCGATATCTCATTCGGGACTCCGAACAACTTTTTGTAATCACATAAACCATTTCCCTATAACCCTAGCGTCATCGAACCTTAAGTGTGTAGACCCTACGGGTTCGGGAGACACGTAGACATGACCGAGACACCTCTCCGGTCAATAACCAATAGCGGGATCTGGATACCCATCTTGGCTCCCACATGCTCCACGAAGATCTCATCGGATGAACCACGATGTCGGGGATTCAATCAATCCCGTATATAATTCCCTTTGTCTATCGGTATGATACTTGCCTGAGATTCGATCGTCGGTATCTCTATACCTTGTTCAATATCGTTACCGGCAAGTCTCTTTACTCGTTCTGTAACACATCATCTCGTGGCTAACTCCTTAGTCACATTAAGCTCATTATGATGATGTCTTACCGAGTGGGCCTAGAGATACCTCTCCGTCACACGGAGTGACAAATCCCAGTCTCGATTCGTGCCAACCTAACTGACACTTTCGGAGATACCCGTAGTGCACCTTTATAGCCACCCAGTTACGTTGTGATGTTTGGCACACCCAAAGCATTCCTATGGTATCCGGGAGTTGCACAATCTCATGGTCTAAGGAAATGATACTTGACATTGAAAAGCTTCAGCAAACGAACTACACGATCTTGTGCTATGCTTAGGATTGGGTCTTGTCCATCACATCATTCTCCTAATGATGTGATCCCGTTATCAATGACATCCAATGTCCATGGCCATGAAACCGTGACCATCTATTGATCAACGAGCTAGACAACTAGAGGCTCACTAGGGACATGTTGTGGTCTATGTATTCACACATGTATTACGATTTCCGGTTAACACAATTATAGCATGAACAACAGACAATTATCATGAACTAGGAAATACAATAATAACCATTTTATTATTGCCTCTAGGGAATATTTCCAACAATGTCAGGATATCACGAGCTACAACTTGACATTCTTGGAGGTGACGAGGAGAGAACACTGGTAGAGGCCACACATCGTATCATTCTATGGAAAAAGGATTGCATCGTCTTTCTAAGGCCACCGACTCCTCCTCCTCCAAGTCCGCCGCCGCGTCAGTCGACTCCTCCTCCTCCAAGTCTGGCACCGCATCAGCCGACTCCTGCTCCAAGTCTGGCACAGCATCAGCCAACTCCTCCTCCTCCAAGTCCAGCACCACGTTAGCCGACTCGTCCTCCAAGTCAGGCACGACGTCAGCGTGCTCCGTCGCCTAAGCAACAGCGGAAGAGACATGCCGCAACTACGACGACTAGCGGTACAATAGGCAAGAAATTCAAATATGGTCCAAGCTTCAAGCCTCTTCGGAAGTTGCCTTACCACCTGACTGAGGAGGAACTCAACAGCGCAGTGGATGCCAAAGTGAAGGCCCATTTTGGACCGAAACCGCCCCAGCCGCCAAAGGAGAAAGTACCTGAGCATGTCTCACAACGCTTTATCGATATGGCTCGACCGGCTGTCAATCTGAAGAACTACGACTATATGTGGTCTATCAAGAAGTCATATCTTGCAGGACAAAAGGAGTCGAGCTCGAGCTCGAGCCAAGGAGTTGGCAAAAAAGCAAGAAAATTGTTTCCCAGCTGGGAGAACAGGTAGTGCAATCGATCCCCCCGCTCATTGTACAAACACCTGTGAGTACCGCCGATTGGCTAGGAGTACCCGACGCTCATATAAGGCAGGCTAAAGAGGCCGGTGTCACTGTTGAACAACTCCTAGGCCTTGAGGAAATCATCAGGCTTAAAGAGGAGGAAGTAAAATATCAATATGCCCGCGGCAAACCTCTGGTCAAGTCTGAAGATGTCAAGCTTCTACCAACGAGATTGTACAATTTGCATACGTGGTACATGCAAGAAACGGAAAATACTAATACAGAGTCCCTCATGGTGAGAGTCAAGAAGAGGCATTACTTCCATACAAAAGATTTGTGGATTCATTATTCAGAGTTGTTTCAGTTATTCAATTAAGAAGTACTCAACCAATCTTTAGTCAGTTGCTATTGTTTGTAAGTGATTTCTTTCTGTAATTTAAGTATCTAGCTAGCTGTGCTCTCATTCATTACCTGTAATTATCCTCACTATATTCGTTTCTGTGGTATTATGCAGAATGAAGATGTATGAAATAAAACAAGTTGGACGGTATGTCATTGGGTTCATTGACCCAAATACGGTTAATCAAAAGATATGGGAAACTCAATATTCGAGAAAAGACACGGAGAAATTCCTGCTAGAGTTTTTGAAGCATCTAAACACCCAATCAGAAATACTACTTCCTTACAACTTCGGATGAGTATTACTATCTATATCGTGTACTACAAATTCTATTTTTTGCTTACTATATGTTAATAAGTATAGTTGATTAGTTATGCACACATGCCCGTTTAATTATACAAAACGTGTGCGCATGCAGTTACCACTGGATCTTGTTAATCATTAAAGTTGACAAGGAAAAAGTTAAAGTACTACACTCACTATATAAGGATCCATCCGAATACGCAATTGTAAGGGGATGGTTGACATGTAATTTCAATCATTATCGCACTATGTCGACCTCTTTAATTACTTCATTTTCTGATATCAACTAGTTAATAACTCCTTTGTTCATTTTCTTTGTCGGCGCACAGTGCTTGGGTCAAGTTCATCAAACAGGTCCCAAGCGACTGGGCACAACAGCTGAAATGGGTGCGACCCAAGCTAATTAAGTAGTACTAGCTAGCTATGTCCATGCATCTCTTTAATTCTAGTTTCAATACCATTATCATGCTTGATTAATTATTAGCTGATTGAATTTTATTCTCGTAAAGTGCATCAGGCGAGAGCAGGGGAATAATTTATGCGCATACTATGTTTACAAGAACATTCGCATGATGACGTCTGAAAGGAGCAGAGATGAAAGAAATCTTTGGATACGTTTGCCAAAACACTATCCATAATTTTTTTTAGCATGATCTAGTTAATATATATACACACAACAAATATATTCATCTTGATCTCCTTTTTATAGCTGACGAAGATGCGGGGTCAGCTTCTACCAGAGGCTCGGATACGAGCAATTCAAAAGAAAATAGCTGGATTTCTAGTCGACCAGGTTATAAATCCCAAAGGAGAATATCATTACAAGATCAAGAAGTGATGTCTGCATATGTATGTTTGTGTGTGTGTGAATGGTCGTCATACGAACAATTCGATGATCGGTTCTACGAGAAATGGTCGTCGTACACGTTGTGCATATATATATGATCGGTTCTACGAGAAATTTTATTGAACGTGTGTACAATATGTAGTAGCGTACTATATGTTTAAAATGAAAATTAATTAAATGGAAAACACAAAATTAAAATGAAAAATAAAACCATAATTAATTCATAAACCCCTAAAGTATTAAAAAGAAAAAGAAAACAAAATAAAGGTCCCCGAGCCAACGGCGCCTACAGATGCCACGTGGTGGGTCTTTGGTGTCGGGCCGTATTGAACTGGGACTAAAGGAGGGTGGGCTTTAGTTCGCACCCTTTAATGTCGGTTCGAGAGCCGACACTAAAGGCCCTTATGAACCGCGACTGTAGGTCGATTCTGCAGTAGTGTACATCTATACCCTATATGGCAAAAAAAATTAGCAATTCAACAAAAAGTCAAAAAATTCTAAAAATATTTTTGAAATAAACTTGATTTTCCATTGTACATGTGAGAAAAATTCCATAGAAAAAATAATTGACTTCTTACAAAAAAGTAAATTTTTGGTCAAAATAGCATGAATAGTTACCTACAATAGCAAATAAATTTTGTATTTTTCGCTGTGAAGTCAACGTTAGTTTTTTTGTTGAAAATCTATATAGCGGTACAAAAGTAAGTCAAGTTTATTCTCAAAAAAATTCATAACAATTTTGACTTTTTATTTAATTATTAAAAAAATCCCCATATAGGGTGCATATACAACCAGAAATCGAAATGTATTTCCCTTGGCCGACAGTACTATTTCCATCTATCACAACGGTTGGGCCTCACCCCAATTAGGTGGAAGCAACGTGAGCAAATGCCGAGACCTCCTATTTGGCGCTATAAGCGCAGTTGGCTAACTAGCGCACAGGGGATGTTACCCGCATGGCTGTAGCCCAGTAACCGCATGCTCGGCATACACTCGCTAGGCCTGAATGCTGTTTTTTTGTCGTTGGTCTTTTGCTATGGTCAGTCTACTGGCTTTGGAAAAAACGCCATCTGTTCATTGTTAATTTTTTTAATTTGGTAAAATAAAAATATATTTATTAATTTAAAAAAATCAGAAGTTCCAAAATTGTTTGGATATTTCAAGAATTCACAAATTTGAAAAGAAGTTTATTTTTTTAAAACAATTTGCGAATTTGAAAAATATTCATGAACTAAAAATTTAAAAGGAAGAAAATAAAAGGAAAACGAAATAAGAACCCAGAAGAAGAAATGGAAGAGAAAACAATCAAACATAGCAAAGAAAAAACCAAGCTCAGAACATTCGAATGTTCACAAAACCAGTTCAAAGGGAGTTTAACAATGCCTCCCTACAGTATGTAGTTACGGGGGTGTGCGTACTTTATAAATCCTACCATATTTGGCGTTATAAGCGCCCAAAATAATACCACAAATGCCACCCCATTCTAAAAAAAGGTCACCCCGAGCACAGTACATATAGCCATAGTTTTCACGCCATTACAAAAATTACATGACTATATGTCCTGGCATACATGGATGACCTTTCCCAAATGTATACACTGTTTTTAGAACATTCGAATACTTCTTTTCATATGAATTTGTTTTAGATGTCAGATGATTTTTCTCAAATACATTAACATTTGTTTTCAGGTGCATAATATATATGTTTAATAAAATGTATGGAGCTCATTCTGTTGAAAATATGAGCAAATTACTACAAGATTTAATCCGAATAAACAGCAAATAGATCATGACAGCAAAAGTATAGATGAAACTAATCATGTAGACTAGCATAGTTAACGAATAAAACGAATTTACGATGCCAACTAGACATAGGAATTCTAGTATGATCTCAAACAGGAAGGACAAGATTGCGTACGGTGCAGCGGGAGTAGAACCGCTAGTGTTGAAGTTGTCGGCCATGTCATTGAGGAAGAGGTTGCCGAGGTCGTGGAAGAAGTCGTCATCCGAGAAACCGTCCCTGCCAGCAGTCGCGCGTGTGCACTCTCCAAAAACCTGATCACCCCTCTCCCGTACAGGATCACAAGAGGCGAGGTACCCGAGGCCTGCTGTCCCTTCTCGTGGTGCACGCCGAAAGGAGGGATGGAGAAGACTTGGATGGCGGCGCAATGATCTGGAAGGTGCGAAACCATATGTTGTGACGGCGTAGGTATGAGCTCGGCTTGGCTCAATCCGGCGAGGCGAGGCGTGGCGTGGCGAGGCGAGCGAGGAGGAGGAGTGCACAAGGGCCTCTTCACTTCTCACTCTCTTACATGTGTTAGAAGAGCTCACCTTATAAAGAGGTGTTGCTTCCTCTCCACTAGCGGTATGGGACTAAACTTTAGTCCCAACCACACCACTCAAATAGCCAACGCACACGGGCCATGAGAATTTCAGATTTTGTATGGGCTTTGGGCCAAAGGCCTCATAGCAAAATCCTGCAATCCCCCACAAAGTCTCATTGGCACATCTCATCATTTCTTAGTTCCAGAACATTGTTTATATACCGGTTCTTGATGAAGACTGTTAAGTTGAACTTCCATTTAGAAATTTATGCTACACTAGATCACAACTTGAATAGTGGACTATGCCTTGAACTACAAGTTTTCCGCGAGTCTAGTTTCACACAAATCCTTGACCCATATTGGGCTGCCGCAAGGCTTCCCTATGGGTGGAGCGTATACGCCATACTCAAAGGCCTTTCATGAATTTATTAGGGAACACCCGATTCTCACAGATTTTGATGTTTACAGTCGAATTCATATAGGTGTGTTCCTCAGGAGATGTCATGCAGGACAACATCTCTGCTTACCCAAATAAGCCACTTGGAACACATTAAGATAGGTATCAACCTGCCATGCAGACTATGAGAGTATTGCATCTTCACGGAGTGGGATAACAAATATAGGGATACTCTCCTTCTAGCTGTCCAACAGCTTGTCTCCCACTTCTACTTCACGGGATCTCCAATCACATAGAGTGGGTTACCACTATGGACAACTCATACGGTGGGTCTCAAACTCATCTCCATCTATGCATTTTCTATCACATTATGTGATAAACCCTTTGTGAAGGGATCTGCCAAGGTTTTAGACGTTTAGATATAATCCAACGCAATAACTTCGGAGTTCTTCATTTTTCTAACAGATTTCAATCTCCTCTTCATATGCCTTGAGGACTTCATATTATCCTTAGAACTGTTTATCTTTATGATCACAGTTCATCAGGATAGCGGGTATTGGTTTTTCAACCATAGGTAAGTCCATCAAGAGCTGATGAAGCCAATCTGCCTCAACAATGGCTGTGTCTAATGTTGTGAGTTCTGCTTCCATAGTTGACCTTGTTAAGATGGTCTGCTTACAAGACTTCCAGGAAACAGCGCCACCACCAAGTGTAAAAACATAACCACTTGTGGCTTTAATCTCATCAGCATCAGATATCCAGTTTGAGTCACTACAACCCTCCAGTACCCTCGGGTACCTGGTGTAGTGAATCCCATAGCTCGCAGTGCCTTTCAAATAGCGCATAACTCTCTCAAGCGCATGCCAATGATCATCTTCTGGGTTTGATACAAACCGGCTTAGTTTGCTCACAACAAACGAGATGTCAGGCCTCGTGGCAATCGCCAATTACATAAGCGAGCCTATTATCTAAGAATACCTCAGTTGATATCTAGCAATTTGTCGATTCTTTCGAAGCAACACACTAGCATCATATGGAGTTGGAGAAGGCTTGCAGTAGGTATACCCAAAACGACTCAAGACCTTTTCCACATGGTGAGATTGGAGCAGTGTAATCCCACCATTCTCATCTCTCAGCAGCTTGATGTTCAGTATCACATCAGCTACTCCAAGATCTTTCATCATAAAACAATGAGATAAGAAATCCTTAACCTCCTTGATTAGATCAAGGTTGGTTCCAAAGATCAGTATGTCATCGACATACAGACAGAGAATAACTCCCAGAAAAGAAGGTTGGTTCCAAGATTGCGTACGGTGCAGCGGGAGTAGAACCGCCAGTGTTGACGTTGTCGCCCATGTCGTTGAGGAAGAGGTTGCCTAGGTCATGAAAGAAGTCGTCGTCCGGAAAACCGTCGCTGCCAGCATTCACGCGTGTGTGCTCCCCAAAAACCTCGCCGCTCTCCCGTATAGGATCACAAGAGGCGGGGTTCCGGAGGCCTGCTGTCCCTTCTCGCGATGCACGCCGGCGCGTAGGTATGAGCTCGGCTCGGCTTAATCCCGCATCGCGTCGCGGCGCGGCGCGTGAGGAGGAGGAGTGCGCGAGGGTCTCTTCTCTTCTCACTCTCTTACATGTATTAGAAGAGCTCATCTTATAAAAAGGTGTTGCTTCCTCTCCACTAGCGGTATTGAACTAAACTTTAGTCCCAACCACACCACTCAAACAGTCAACACACATGGACCATGAGAATTTCAGATTTTGGATGGAATTTGGGCCAAAAGGCCTCGTAGCAAAATCCAATACATCCATGCTTGTTTCAGTTTGGTGGGCTGGCACCGGTCCTCGAAGTTTGCCGTTCACCCAATCTTGAGCAGTCGTTGTGTCCAGGAGGCGATAGCTGCCCTCCCCTAAAAAAAGGCGATAGCTGCCCTCCTATAAAAAAAGGCGATAGCTGCACAAAAGCTACCACTTTTCTTCCGGAGACCAAAAAACTATCAGTTTGGGAACTAGTAGAAAACATTCATGCTGCCATGTTGTAGTTATCCAAAAATTTCTGACATTATGTAGCCATTCGGTGAAATTTTAGCAAAATATCACACACCCCAGATATGTGGTCCATCATGAGAAGAAAAAGAGGCCAAAAGTGCACAAACCAGATATGTTTTGCAGTGTAGATAAGATGATGTACACACATAGTGCTAGAAACACTCTGGTGGGTGAGCTACGTGGAGTCAATGGCACCAACTAATTGAGGCTCTTTCTTGCTAGCTAGAGATAAGCCAGCCATATCCCCATGAATCTCAAGCCACTGAAATAACCAGAACTCGACCGATCCCGACAATGTTCAAGACTAGACTCGTTGCTATATATATATATATATATATATATATATATATATATATATATATATATATACATGATCGAATCCGCATGCAGCAACAGAGCTAGTCATATATGCAGTGAAGTTCAGATAAGAAACACTAAACTAGTTTAAGTGGTGATTAATTAGTTCAGTACCAGCTTGCAGCTATTAGCTCATGGGTTCTACAGAGGCTATCCTGTCTGCGCAGATGGCCAGCCAATTCTTCAACATCAATAAGGTAAGTGCAGCTTATAAACTTCATGTTAATCCATTAATGTTTGTTAAGTTTTGTATTTGTGTTCTTTTTGTTCTTGCTCTTCATGCATGCTTGTAATTTGCAGTTCATGGCGGGCCCTGTACCGCAAATGCAGAAGCAATCTGATGGCGGCAGAGGACAGACGGAGAAGAAGGAGATGAACAATAAATCTGATGTCAAGATTGTTGGCAAGCAACGGCAGCAGCAACTGAAGCCACGGTTCGCCCTGGAGCTGGACGGGCTTAATTGCTTCGAGACCCTTGTCCCTCTCTGAAGAGAGGGACAATTTGATCGTCTTGTGTGTTTTCAACGCATAATTTTGTGTCTTTGTTGGAGAGGATCCTTATATGGCAGGGAGTTGCGTCTTTTATATTTCACGAACGATCATTAGTCTGCAAATAGATTTTTATGTTCACAAATTGTCGTGTTGTCTGTTTCGATGCTGACAATTTTTGTTCTGTGTTTCATGCATTTTTGTGTGGCAACATTTGCCCCAACTCATGATATATGGAGATACGCCGACACATTGATGTGCTTTTTGCAAGATTGCCTTTTGAGCGTGAACAATTTCAAATTCATTTTTGAGCCATTTTTTTCTTTTATATGATGAGCCCAGCTAGCATTTTTTTTTTAGAGAATGACGTGTCTGAGAACTAACAAGTCGTTCGACCTTGTCCGATCCACACGTCGCGCCATCGAGGATCGAGGTGAACAGGGGCACCACCGAAGCTGAAACTGGACATATCGTGCCCCACTGCCGGAGGGACGTAGGGTGGTCCGATCTTCATGTGACACCATAGGGAAGGAGTTGGAGATGTGCGCCCACACATTCTATGCAATTGTGGAATGAGAAGGAGGAGGACAGGCATCTCATGATGCTCCGCTCAGGAAGGAGAAGTGGGAAATTCTATTTGGCGACCTGCGCTTCGGAAATCAGCTATACCCCTGCTCCCAAGCGCACCCATCTGGGCCGGCCCATGTGCGGGTTGGGACGCCCCTTGTTTTCTTTCTCTCTTTTTAACAATTCAGCATATAAAAAGTTCTAGATTTAAAAAACTTGCAAATTTTTGAAAATAATAATTATGAATTCAAAAGATGTTCAAGATTTCAGAATACATTGTTCGGAAATTCGAAAAATGTTCATGATTTAAGAGAATGTTCACCAATTGGTAAAAAAATGTTCACTATTTAAGAGAATGTTCACCAATTTGTAAAAAAATGTTCACTATTTTGAAACATTGTGTGCGAATCCCAAACATGTTCATGATTCAAAAATTGTTCAATATTTAAGAGAATGTTTATGAATTTGTAAAACATGTTCAGAAATTTAAGAAAATGTTCATGTTTTTTGGAAAATTGTTTATCAATTAAACAAATGTTCCTGGTTTCAAAAATTGTTTATCGTTTAAGAGAATGCTCACGAATTTGTATTAACATATTCACGATTTCAAAAAATGTTTCAGAATACAAAATATATTCATGATTTCAAAAAATGTTCATGCTTTAAAAAATGCTCATGAATTTAAAAGATTTTCCTAAAATTGAAAAAAAAATGAAGAATACAAAAGAAAAGGAAAAAAGAAAACATAAAAAGAAATATGAAGAACAAAAAAAAAGGAAAAACCCAATGAAAACCGAAAAGACATGTTCAGGGATGAAACTCAGAAATGGGTCGTCCCATTCGAAAACGCACGTGTCAGGGTGGTACGTGCGCGGTCACTATGTTTGGTTGTGTGCATGGCGTGGGGTGGGCCAATGTGAGATATTGTTTGGTAGGTTGTATGAGAAGTCAATCAAGTACTTCCCCAAAGCATGATGGCGATAAATTTCGACGACCAGATCAAGCCGCCACCAACGCGAGCTGGCATAGCCAGGGCCTCCGCCCTCAACGCAGACTAAGCCGGCAAGCGGAGGAGCACAGATGTCGGGCGACAGGTCGCAGCAGACGACGGAGCTCCAGCCGGTGGCGAAAGGAGTTCAGATGGCAGGATTGAGGCGTACAGGGAAGTTCTCACCGGCTGCGGAAAAGGAAGTTCCGACTAGCGACACAAAAAGGGAGCTCCGACCACCGCGACGACGAATGGTTTGCCTATTCGAGCGGATTTGATGCGTGAGAGAGGTGAGGAAAGAGATATACACGGTTGGTTTTGGTGGCAGTTTTGATGTAATTCTAGAAAATAATGAGGTTAATCCCATGTACTGCTTCGTTTTAAGTGAAGCCGTGGGTGAAGGTGCGATGCTGCATCGGAGAAACGCTGGATTCCTGCGTTCCTCTCAGCCTGGCCGAGGCCTCTTTCTGCATCTGTCGGGCCAGGCCGAGAAGGCCACACAGGTAACCAAACGAGCTGGATTGTGCATTCGTGATGCAAGCCAGCTGCGAGGCACCCATCCAAACACGCCCTAAACGACGACCCGTGCGCCCAACAGAGTTCCCTAGGAAAACTTGTCGAGAGAAAAGAAAAATAGAGGAATAGGGCCAGATTGGGGCCTACATAAGCCCAAAAAAACTTCTTGAAATGGGCTCGATCTCACTATGGGCCCATAAAAACCACCATAGCCTTTTCTTAGGGTCCCGCCATAGCTATGTGTCACTATGCGAGACGACCTTGCTACACCACAGATATGTGTCCCATTCCTATTTATTTTTTGATAAATGTGTCATTCTTAATAGAAATCGCCTACGGCCGACATACTAGCAGTCGACCCATTTAGCACAGTAGTCGTTGCCGCTCGTAGTGATCATCGTAGGTTCAATCGGTCCTGGTTTTCTTTGTTTTCGTTTTTTTAATGTTTTTTCGTTTTTTAGTTCTTGGTTTTACTTTGGTTTCTTTTCATTGGTTTTATTTAGCTTTCTTTCTTTCTTCATTATATTTTCTTTTCTTTTTCATACAGTGTTGCATAAACCTTTTCTTAAATGGCACATACATTTTTTCAACATGGGACATTTTTTGAATGTCACAAATGTGAAAAAAAAGAGTCACGTCAATGTGATGTCAGCATGCATGTCACTGGGCCAGCCCAGCAATGGTTCCCGACAGGCGATGTTGCGGGCGGCACATAGCCGCGGCCACCTTACTATAGGACTACCTACCTCTCAAAAAAAAAAACTATAGGACTACCTGAGATAGTTTTCAAGACGGACCTGCTTTCCTTGTGCCTCAAAATGCCTACCTTGTTGATACATGCATTTCTCTCTAAGCTGTCTACGAGCGAGTATAAGATAATCCGCCTTATATAGTCTTTTTCATGGTGGACATTTTTGGCGCGCCTTGAAAGCTCTATATGATATAGGTCTTCTTCTGTAGTAGTGAGATTGAGATGATTTAGCTCTTGAGGTTCTCTGCAAAGTTGATCTAAAATTTGAAGTTCACAATAAAAATCGAAACAATTCTAAATAACCAAAATGCCCTAGTGACTATTCTATGAAAGTTTCATATCATTTGGATGAGAAGCTTGATAGAATCATATCTAATTTGATTGAATCCCGAGTGAAAGCTTGAAGGTTTTTTATAGAAAATAGGACCGTCTCAAGGAAATATGGCCAGGTCGATCAATGTCAGCACATCAAACCTGGCCAAACGGGCCGGGCTTAACGGGCCGGCCCAGCGGCACGCCGCGCCGGCCCGGCCTGGCACGAGCTAAACGGGCCGTGCCAGGCCCGCGGCCCGCCTTGGGTCGTGCCTGGGCCACCACCACCAGCACGCGGGCCGGCACGGCACGGCCCGATTAGCTCGTGCCGGCCCGAGGCACGGCACGGCAAGGCCCGTGGCATGGCCCGTTAGGCACGCGCGGCACGGCCGGCCGGCACGGCACGCGGGGGCGGGGCAGGGAGCCGTTGGCTCGCCAGTCACCTCGATTGATGGGGGAGCGGGGGGATGGGGGAGCAGGGTTTAGGGGGGGTAGGGGGGTTTAAGGGGGTTTAATAGGGATTAGGGTATTTTTTTAATATAATGTATAAATTTAAAATTTTGACCATTAGTGGGTCAAATTAGTCCGAAAATTATCAAATTTTTGCTATAAATAGGGCCACCCAGCCCACATATTTCTCACACTCAAACATGGATGATCATGCCAATACTAGCTCCCCACTCTCTGATTTCGGTCTTGGTGGTGGGGATATGGATGATTATAGCCTCTTCCCTCCGAGCGTCGATCCCACTACCATGCCCCCTGTCGGGAGACATAGTAGTAAATCAAAAAAATTCCAACGATCACCAAGATCTATCCATGGAGAAACCAGCAACGAGTGGGGAGAGATTGCATCTTCATACCTTTGAAGATCGCTAAGCGGAAGCGTTACAAGAACGCGGTTGGTGGAGTCGTACTCGCAGCGATTTAGATCGCGGTGGAT
The DNA here is from genome assembly GCA_022496015.1 of Hordeum marinum. NCBI lineage: Eukaryota > Viridiplantae > Streptophyta > Magnoliopsida > Poales > Poaceae > Hordeum > Hordeum marinum. The sequence goes on from CM039673.1 coordinate 4,911,735, forward strand.
TCCGATCTCAGCGCCGAACAACGGCGCCTCCGCGTTCAACACACATGCAGCCCGATGACGTTTCCTACGCCTTGATCCAGCAAGGAGGAAGGAGAGGTTGAGGGAGAGCTCCGGCAGCACGACGGCGTGGTGACGGTGGTGCTACGTGAACTCCGGCAGGGCTTCTCCAAGCGCTATGGAGAACGAGGAAGAGGAAGGGTAGGGCTGCGCCGAGAGAGAGAGAAGTCATGTCTCAAATCAGCCCAAACCCTTGCATATATAGGAGGAGGGAGAGGGAGGGCTTCCTTGGCTTCTCCTCCAAGGAGGAGAGCTTCGGCCGAAGGTGGGGAAGAGTCCACCTCCCACAAGGGAGGTGGATCTCCTCCTTTTAAATCCTTTTGCCCTTTGTCTCTTGATCCTAGCCGCATGGGCCTTTTTAGAAGGTCTTGGCCAGCCCACTAAGGGCAGGCACACCTCCTCTAAGGGCCCACAAAGTCCTATGGTCGTCACACCCCTCCCGGGGGTTCTCCGACACCCTCCCGGCACTCCCGGTACACTACCGATGAGCCCGAAAACTTTCCGGTGACCAAAACTGGACTTCCTATATATCAATCTTTACTTACGGACCATTCCAGAGCTCCTCGTGACGTCCGGGATCTCATCTGGGAATCCGAACAACCTTCGGTAATCACGTATACCATTTCCCTATAACCCTAGCGTCATCGAACCTTAAGTGTGTAGACCCTACGGGTTCGGGAGACACGTAGACATGACCGAGGCACCTCTCCAGTCAATAACCAATAGCAGGATCTGGATACCCATGTTGGCTTACACATGCTCCACGATGATCTCATCGGATGAACCACGATGTCGGGGATTCAATCAATCCCGTATACAATTCCCTTTGTCTATCGGTATGATACTTGCCTGAGATTCGATCGTCGGTATCTCTATACCTTGTTCAATCTCGTTACCGGAAAGTCTCTTTACTCGTTCCGTAACACATCATCCCGTGGCTAACTCCTTAGTCACATTGAGCTCATTATGATGATGTCTTACCGAGTGGGCCCAGAGATACCTCTCCGTCACACGGAGTGACAAATCCCAGTCTCGATTCGTGCCAACCCAACAGACACTTTCGGAGATACCCGTAGTGCACCTTTATAGTCACCCAGTTACGTTGTGACGTTTGGCACACCCAAAGCATTCCTACGGTATCCGGGAGTTACACAATCTCATGGTCTAAGGAAACAATACTTGACATTGAAAAGCTTTAGCAAACGAACTACACGATCTTGTGCTATGCTTAGGATTGGGTCTTGTCCATCACATCATTCTCCCAATGATGTGATCCCGTTATCAACGACATCCAATGTCCATGGTCATGAAACCGTGACCATCTATTGATCAACGAGCTAGCCAACTAGAGGCTCACTAGGGACATGTTGTGGTCTATGTATTCACACATGCATTACGGTTTCTGGTTAACACAATTATAGCATGAACAATAGACAATTATCATGAACAAGGAAATACAATAATAACCATTTTATTATTGCCTCTAGGGCATATTTCCAATAGTCTCCCACTTGCACTAGAGTCAATAATCTAGTTACATTGTGATGAATCGAACACCCATAGCATTCTGGTGTTGATCATGTTTTGCTCGTGAGAGAGGTTTAGTCAACGGATCTGCGACATTCAGATCCGTATGCACTTTACAAATATCTATATCTCCCTCTTGAATGTAATCACGGATGGAGTTGAAGCGGCGCTTGATGTGTCTTGTCTTCTTGTGAAACCTGGGCTCCTTCGCAAGGGCAATAGCTCTAGTGTTGTCACAGAATAGAGTCATCGGGCCCGACGCACTTGGAATTACTCCTAGGTCGGTGGTGAACTCCTTCATCCAGACTCCTTCCTTTGCTGCTTCTGAAGCAGTTATGTACTCCGCTTCGCATGTGTTGGAAATATGCCCTAGAGGCAATAATAAAATGGTTATTATTGTATTTCCTTGTTCATGATAATTGTCTATTGTTCATGCTATAATTGTGTTAACCGGAAACCATAATACATGTGTGAATACATAGACCACAACATGTCCCTAGTGAGCCTCTAGTTGACTAGCTCGTTGATCAATAGATGGTCACGGTTTCATGGCCATGGACATTGGATGTCATTGATAACGGGATCACATCATTAGGAGAATGATGTGATGGACAAGACCCAATTCTAAGCATAGCACAAGATCGTGTAGTTCGTTTGCTAAAGCTTTTCAATGTCAAGTATCGTTTCCTTAGACCATGAGATTGTGCAACTCCCGGATACCGTAGGAATGCTTTGGGTGTGCCAAACGTCACAACGTAACTGGGTGGCTATAAAGGTGCACTACGGGTATCTCCGAAAGTATCTGTTGGGTTGGCATGAATCGAGACTGGGATTTGTCACTCCGTGTGACGGAGAGGTATCTCTGGGCCCACTCGGTAAGACATCATCATTATGAGCTCAATGTGACTAAGGAGTTAGTCACGGGATGATGTATTACGGAACGAGTAAAGAGACTTGCCGGTAACGAGATTGAACAAGGTATGGGGATACCGACGATCGAATCTCGGGCAAGTATCATACCGATAGACAAAGGGAATTGTATACGGGATTGATTGAATCCTTGACATCGTGGTTCATCCGATGAGATCATCGTGGAGTACGTGGGAGCCAACATGGGTATCCAGATCCCGCTGTTGGTTATTGACCGGAGAGGTGTCTCGGTCATGTCTACGTGTCTCCCGAACCCGTAGGGTCTACACACTTAAGGTTCGATGACGCTAGGGTTATAGGGAAAAGGTATACGTGATTACCGAAGGTTGTTCGGAGTCCCGGATGAGATCCCGGACGTCACGAGGAGCTCCGGAATGGTCCGGAGGTAAAGATTGATATATAGGAAGTCCAGTTTTGGTCACCGGAAAGTTTTCGGGCTCATCGGTAGTGTACCGGGAGTGCCGGGAGGGTGCCGGATGACCCCCGGGAGGGGTGTGACGACCAAAGGACCACATGGGCTGTTAGATAAAGTGTGCCAGCCCTTATTGGGCTGGGCAAGACTTTTGCTAAAGGCACATGCGGCTGGAGATAAGGAGATAAGGCAAAAAGGATTTAAAAGGAGGAGATCCACCTCCCTTGTGGGAGGTGGACTCTCCCTTTAATTCGGCCGGCCATCTCCTCTTTGGAGTAGAGGCCAAGCCAGCCCTCCACGTCCCTCCTCCTATATATACTTGAGGTTTTGGATGTTTTGAGACAAGATTTGATCTCTCTCTCTCACGGCGAAGCCCTACCTCTCTTCTTCCTCCTCCGCAGCGCTTAGGCGAAGCCCTGTCGGAATACCTTGCTACTCCACCACCACCACGCCGTCGTGCTGCTGTTGGAGCCCTTCCCCAACCTCTCCTTCCTCCTTGCTGGATCAAGGTGTTGGAGACGTCACCGGGCTGCACGTGTGTTGAACGCGGAGGTGCCGTCCGTTCGGCACTTGATCGGATCTACCGCGATCTGAATCGCTGCGAGTATGACTCCATCAACCGCGTTCTTGTAACGCTTCCGCTTAGCGATCTTCAAAGGTATGAAGATGCAATCTCTCCCCTCTCGTTGCTGGTTTCTCCATAGATAGATCTTGGTGAACGTAGGAAAATTTTGATTTACTACTACGTCTCCCAACAGCATGTAGATGCCGCCACGACGCTTTGCTTGCTGCTGCACCAGCTCACTACCCCTCCGTTCAAAACAAACACGTATCTGGTTTGCGACTTGGAGTCGTCCGGATCTGTGTCGAAGCTAGCATCGACGTAACCCTTTACGACGAGTTCTTCAGCACCTCCATATACGAGAAACATGTCCTTTGTCCTTTTCAGGTACTTCAGGATATTCTTGACCGTTGTCCAGTGTTCCGCTCCGGGATCACTTTGGTACCTCCCTACCAAACTTATGGCAAGGTTCACATCAGGTCTGGTACACAGCATGACATACATAATAGAGCCTATGGCTGAAGCATAGGGGATGACACTCATTTCTTCTCTATCCTTTGCCGTGGTCGGGCATTGAGTCGTACTCAATCTCACACCCTGTAACACAGGCAAGAACCCTTTCTTGGACTGATCCATATTGAACTTCTTCAATATCTTTTTGAGGTATGTGCTTTGTGAAAGACCTATGAGGCGTCTCGATCTATCTCTATAGATCTTAATACCTAATATGTAAGCAGCTTCTCCAAGGTCCTTCATTGAAAAACACTTATTCAAGTAGGCCTTTATACTTTCCAAGAGTTCTATATCATTTCCCATTATCAGTATGTCATCCACATATAATATGAGAAATGCTACAGAGCCCCCACTCACTTTCTTGTAAATACAGGGTTCTCCATAAACCTGTACAAACCCAAACGCTTTAATCACCTCATTAAAGCGAATGTTCCAACTCCGAGATGCTTGCACCAGCCCATAGATGGAGCACTGGAGCTTGCATACTTTGTTAGCATCTTTAGGATCGACAAAACCTTCAGGCTGCATCATATACAGTTCTTCCTTCAGGAAGCCATTAAGGAATGCCATTTTGACGTCCATTTGCCAGATCTCATAATCATAAAATGCGGCAATTGCTAACATGATTCGGACAGACTTGTTGGAAATATGCCCTAGAGGCAATAATAAATTAGTTATTATCATATTTCCTTGTTCATGATAATCGTTTATTATCCATGCTATAATTGTATTGATCGGAAACTTAAATGCATGTGTGGATACATAGACAAAACCATGTCCCTAGTATGCCTCTAATGGACTAGCTCGTTGATCAAAGGATGGTTAAGGTTTCCTAGCCATGGACATGAGATGTCATTTGATAACGGGATCACATCATTAGGAGAATGATGTGATGGATAAGACCCAAACTACAAACATAGCATATGATCGTGTCAGTTTATTGCTACTATTTTCTGCATGTCAAGTATATATTCCTATGACCATGAGATCATGCAACTCACGGATATCGGAGGAGTGCCTTGTGTGTATCTAACGTCGCAACGTAACTGGGTGACTATAAAGGTGCTCTACAGGTATCTCCGATGGTGTTTGTTGAGTTGGCACGGATCGAGACTGGGATTTGTTACTCCGTGTGACGAAGAGGTATCTCAGGGCCCACTCGGTAATACAACATCACAACAAGCCTTGCAAGCAATGTGGCTAAGTGTTAGTCATGGGATCTTGTATTACGGAACGAGTAAAGAGACTTGCCAGTAACGAGGTTGAACTAGGTATGGAGATACCGACGATCGAATCTCGGGCAAGTAACATACCGAAGAACAAAGGGAACGTTATACGGGATTAACTGAATCCTTGACATAGAGGTTCGCCCGATAAAGATCTTTGTAGAATATGTAGGAACCAATGTGGACGTCCAGGTCCCGCCATTGGTTATTGACCGTAGAGGTGTCTCGGTCATGTCTACATAGTTCTCGAACCCGCAGGGTCTGCACACTTAAGGTTCGGTGACGTTTCGGTAGTGTAGAGTTATGTATGGTGGTGACCGAAGTTTGTTCGGAGTCCCGGATGAGATCCCGGACATCACGAGGAGCTCCGGAATGGTCCGGAGGTAAAGATTCATATATAGGAAGTCCCTGTTTGGTTTCCGGAAAAGTTTCGGGCTCATCGGTAGTGTACCGGGAGTGCCGGTAGTGTACCGGGGGACCTCCGCGAGGGGTATTTCGACCCCAAGAGGTCCATGGGCTGTGGGATAATAATAAACAGCCCTTAGTGGGCTGGGAAAACATCCACAAAGGCCCATGGCGCAGGAGAGAAAGTCCTAAAGCAAAAAGTGGAAAATCAGCCAATAGGAGGCAATCCTACTCCAACTAGGATTGGAGGTGAAGTAGGATTGCCCCCACCTCCTATTTCGGCCGACCCAAAGGCCTTGGCTGCCTCTCCTCTCCTCTCCTCCTATATATACTAGTGGATTGGGTGGTTTTTGGACAGAATTTCCGGCCAGGTGCTACCCGTTCCACCGGTGCATAGTTTCTCCTCTAGATCGTAGTTCTGCAGCGCTTAGGCGAAGCCCTGCCGGAATTGCTCCACCACCATCACCGGAGCGCCGTCACGCTGCCGATGAACTCTCTCTCCTCTTCACCTCCTCTCGCTGGATCAAGACGGTGGAGATCGTCATCAAGCTGCACGTGTGCTGAACGCGGAGGTGCCGTCCGTTCGGCGCTAGATCGGAAGGACCGTGATCGAGATCGCGAGACGGTTCGTGATGAGATCACGGAACGGATCGTGATGAGTTCGCGGGACAGATCGTGATCAAGATCGTGATATGGATCATGATGAGATCGCGGGACGGATCGTGATTGGATCGCGGGACGGATCGTGATGAGATCGCGGGACGCTCGGCGATTTGGATCGCGAAGATGTTCGACCACACCAACCGCGTTTCTTAACGCTTCCCGCTTAGCGATCTACAAGGGTATGTAGATCCACTCTCCCTCTCGTAGATGCTCATCACCATGGATAGGTTTGCGTGTGCGTAGGAAATTTTTTGTTTCCCATGCGACGTTCCCCAACAGTGGCATCATGAGCTAGGTTGATGGTTCGATGAGATCTCGAGTAGAACACAAAAGGTTTGTGGGCGTTGATGCTTAGATTGCTTCCTCCCTTGGTCGTATTTTGGTTCAGCGGGATTGTGAGATGAAGCGGCCCGGACCAACATTACTCGTACGCTTACGAGAGACCGGTTCCCTCGACGCAACTTGTTGCCTAGATGGCTTGCGGGTGACAGTTTCTCTCACTTTAGTTGGATCGGATTCGACAAAGGCGGTCCTTGAGAAGGTTGAAAAGCAATCTATGTATCACCATTGTGGTTTATGCGTAGGTGAGAATCGTTCTTGCTAGATACCCGTAGCAGCCACGTAAAACATGCAACAACAATTAGAGGACGTCTAACTTGTTTTTGTAGGGTATGTTGTGATGTGATATGGCCAATTACATGATGAGATATATGTGATGTATGAGATGATCATGTGATGTATAGAATTTCACGACTTGCATGTCGTTGAATACGGCAACCGGCAGGAGCCATAGGGTTGTCTTTAATTATTGTATGACCTGCGTGTCAATCATTAAGCGCTATGTAATGCTTTACTTTATCGCTACGGTAGCAATAGTAGTAGAAGCATGTAGGGCGTGACAACCCCGATGGCGACACGTTGATGGAGATCAAGATGATGGAGATCATGGTGTCGTGCCGGTGACGATGGAGATCATGCCGGTGCTTTCTAGATGGAGATCAAAGCACAAGTTCATGGTCATATCATGTCACTTATGATTTGCATGTGATGTTAATCCTTTTTATGCACCTTGTTTTGCTTAGGATGGCGGTAGCATTATAAGGTGATCCCTCACTTAATTTCAAGATAAATTGTGTTCTCCCCGAGTGTGCACCGTTGCGAAAGTTCGTCGTGTTGAGACACCACGTGATGATCGGGTGTGATAGACTCTACGTTCACATACAACGGGTGCAAGCCAGCGTTGCACATGCAGAACACTCGGGTTAAACTTGACGAGCCTAGCATGTACATACATGGCCTCGGAACACAAGAGACCGAAAGGTCGAACATGAGTCATATAGTAGATATGATCAACATGATGATGTTCACCATTGCAGCCACCTCAACTCACGTGATGATCGGACTTGAGTTGGTGAATTTGGATCATGTATCACTCGAATGATCGGAGGGATGTCAATTTGAGTGGGAGTTCTTAAGTAATATGATTAATTGAACTCATTATCATGAACATAGTCAAAGTGTCTTTGCAAATTATGTTGTAGATTACTAGCTCGCGTTGTGGCTCCCTTGTATTTTTATATGTTCCTAGAGAAATAGAATTGAAAGATGTTGGTAGCAAAATTGCGGACTGGGTCCGTGATCTGAGGATTGTCCTCATTGCTGCAGAAGGCTTATGTCCTTAATGCACCGCTCGGTGCGCCACCCCCTCTAGCGTCGTCTATAGATGTTGTGAACATCTAACAGGCATGTTTCGATGACTACTTGATAGTTTAGTGCGTAATGCATTACGGCTTAGAATTGAGGCTCCAAAACGTTTTGAAAGATGTTCTAGGAGTAGAGATTGTGATCTCAGGCTCGTGCCTTTGTTGCGAGATATGAGATCTCCAACAAGATTCTTTGCTTGTAAGATGAAGGAGAATAGCTCAATCGTTGAGCATGTACTCAGATTGTCTCGATACTACAATCGCTTGAATCAAGTGGGAGTTGATCTTCCAGATAAGATAGTGATTGATATAGTTCTCCAAGTCACTGTCACTAAAGCTACTAGAACTTAGTGATGAACTATAATACACCAGGGATAGAAGTATTGATCCCTGAGCTGTTCGCGATGTTTGACACCGCGAAGGTAGAAATCAAGAAGGAGCGTCAAGTGTTGATGGTTAATCAAACCACTAGTTTCGAAAAGGGCAAGAGCAAGGAGGGAAACTTCATGGATAGCAAGTCAGTTGCTGCTCCAGTGAAGCAACCCAAAGTTGAACTCAAACCCGAGACTAAGTGCTTCTATTATGAGGTGAGAGGTCGCTGAAGCGGAACAACCCTAGATACTTGGTAGATAATAAGGCTGGCAACATCGACAGAAGTATATTTGATATACGAGTTATTGATGTGTACCTTGCTAGTACTCCTAGTAGCACCTGGGTATTGGATACCGGTTCGGTTGCTAAATGTTAGTAACTCGAAATAAAAGCTATGGAATAAACGGAGAACTAACTAAGGGTGAGCTGACGATGTGCGTTGGAAATGTTTCCAAGGTTGATGTGATCAACATCGCACGCTCTCTCTACCTTCAGGATTAGTGACGAACCTAAATGTTATTTGGTGTTTTGCGTTGAGCTTGAACATGATTAGATCATGTTTATTGCAATACGGTTATTCATTTAAGTTAGACAATAATGGTTATTCTGTTTACATGAATAATACCTTCAATGGTCATGCACCCAGTGAGAATGGTTTGTTGAAATCTTGATCGTAGTGGTACACATGTTCATAACATTGATGTCAAAAGATACAAAGTTAATAATGATAGTACCACATACTTGTGGCACTGCCGCTAAATGTCATATTGGTATAAAGCGCATGTAGAAACTCCATGCTGATGGATATTTGGATTCATCCGATTTCGAATCGGTTGAGACATGCGAACCATGCCTCTTGGGCAAGATGACTAAAAGACCCCGTTGGATGGAGCGGGCAAGTGATTCATTGGAAATGATACATATTGATGTATGCAATCTAGTGAGTCTTGTAGCGTGCACTGGATATCGTTATTTTCTTACCTTCACTGATGATTTGAGTAGATATAGTGTATATTTACTTAATGAAACACAAGTCTGAATCGTTTGAAAGGTTCAAGCAAATTCAGAGTGAAGTTTAAAGATCATCGTGACAAGAAGATAAAATGACCACGATATGATCGTGGAGGTGAATATCTGAGTTACGAGTTTGGCACACAACTTAAGACAATGTGAAATTTGTTTCACAACTAACGCTACCTGGAACACCATGGTGTGATGGTGTGTCCGAACATCATAGTCATGCTCTATTGATATAGTGCATACTGTGATGTCTCTTATCGTTTTACTACTATAATTTTTGGGGTTATGCATTAGAGACAACTACATTCACTTTAAATAGGGCATCATCTAAATCTGTTGAGATGACACCGTGTGAATTATGGTTTGATAGAAACCTAAGCTGTCATTTCTTAATATTTGGGGCTGTGACACTTGTGTGGAAAATGTTTTCACCTAATGAGGTCGAACCCAAGGCGGACAAATGCATCTTCATAGAATACCCTAAGATTAGTTGGGTGAACCTTCAATCTCAGATCCTAGTGCAAAGTGTTTGTTGCTTAAACGGATCCTTTCTCGAGGAAATGTTTCTCTCAAAAGAATTGAGTGGGAGGAAGATAGAACTTGATGAGGTTGTTAAACCTTTGTTCAACCAAAGAGTAGCGCAGCGCAGAAAGATGTTTCTGTGAAGCCTACGTTAGTTGAAGAGTAAGTTAATGATGATGATCATGAAGCTTCAGGATCAAGTTACTATCGAACTTCGTGGGTCGACAAGGATGTGTACTGCTCCTAAGTGGTACGACAACTCTGTCTTGGAGATCATGTTGTTGGACAACGATGAACCTACGAGCTATGGAGAAGCGATGATGGGCCCGGATTCCGACGAATGGTTAGAGGCCATGAAATCCGAGATAGGATCCATTTATGAAAACCAAGTGTAGACTTTGGTAGACTTGCTCGTTGGACGGCAGGTCGTTTAGTATAAATGGATCTTTAAAATGAAGACAGACACTGATGGTGAATGTCACTATTTGTAAAGCTTGACTTGTTGCAAAGATGTTTGTGACAAGTTCAAGTAGTTGACTACGATGAGACTTTCTCACTCGTAGTGGTGCTAAAGTCTGTTGGAATTATGTTAGCAGTTGTTGTGTTTTCAATTATGAAATCTGGCAGATGGATGTCAAAACATCGTTTCCTTAACGGTTTACTTGAGGAAAGGTTGTATGTGATACAACCAAAAGGTTTTGTGAGGCCTAAGGATGCTAAAAGGTGTACAAGCTTCGGTGATCCTTCCATGGACTAAAGCAAGCATCTCGGAGTTGGAATATACGCTTTGATGAGGTGATCAAAGTTTTGATGTTTATACAAAGTTTATGAGAAACTTGTATTTGCAATAAAGTGAGTGGGAGCACTATAGAATTTTTGATAAGTATATGTGGATGCCATATTGTTGATCAGAAATAATGTAGAGTTTCTGGAAAGCATAAAACGGTCATTTGGAAAGTGATTTTCAAAGGAAGACCTGGATGAAGCTACCTAATTGTTGAGCATCAAAATATATGGAGATAGATCAAGATGCTCGATGAGACTTTCAATGAGTGCATACCTTGACAAGATTTTGAAAGAGTTCAAAATGGATCAGTCAGAGAAAGAGTTCTCGCCTGATTTGTAAGGTGTGAAAGTTGAGTGAGACTCAAAGCTCGACAACGGCAGAAGAAAGAGAAAGGACGAACGTCGTCCCCTATGCCTTAGCCATAGGCTCTATATTATGCCATGCTGTGTACCGCACCTGTGTGTGCCTTGCCATGAGTCTGTCAAGGGGTACAAGTGGTCCAGGAGTGGATCACTGGACAGCGGTCGGAATTATCCTTAGTAACCAGAGGACTAAGGAAATGTTTCTTGATTATGGAGGTGACAAAGAGTTCGTCGTAAAGAGTTACGTCGATGCAAGTTTTAACACCTATCCGGATGACTAGTAGTAGCAATCTGGATACGTATAGTGGAGCAGCCATTTGGAAATAGTACCAAGTGGAGTGTGGTAGTAGTGTTTACAGTTTGACATAGAGATTTGCAAAGTACACACGGATCTGAATATCGCAGACCCATTGACTATAAGACCTCTCTCACATGCAAAGCATGATCAAGCCCCAAAACTCATTGCCCTACGGGTTCGGGAGACACGTAGGCATGACCGAGACACCTCTCCGGTCAATAACCAATAGCAGGATCTGGATACCCATGTTGGCTTCCACATGCTCCACGATGATCTCATCGGATGAACCACGATGTCGGGGATTCAATCAATCCCGTATACAATTCCCTTTGTCTATCGGTATGATACTTGCCTAAGATTCGATCGTCGGTATCTCTATACCTTGTTCAATCTCGTTACCGGCAAGTCTCTTTACTCGTTCCGTAACACATCATCCCGTGGCTAACTCCTTAGTCACATTGAGCTCATTATGATGATGTCTTACCGAGTGGGCCCAGAGATACCTCTCCGTCACACGGAGTGACAAATCCCAGTCTCGATTCGTGCCAACCCAACAGACACTTTCGGAGATACCCGTAGTGCACCTTTATAGTCACTCAGTTACGTTGTGACGTTTGGCACACCCAAAGCATTCCTACGGTATCCGGGAGTTACACAATCTCATGGTCTAAGGAAACAATACTTGACATTGAAAAGCTTTAGCAAACGAACTACACGATCTTGTGCTATGCTTAGGATTGGGTCTTGTCCATCACATCATTCTCCCAATGATGTGATCCCGTTATCAACGACATCCAATGTCCATGGTCATGAAACCGTGACCATCTATTGATCAACGAGCTAGCCAACTAGAGGCTCACTAGGGACATGTTGTGGTCTATGTATTCACACATGCATTACGGTTTCTGGTTAACACAATTATAGCATGAACAATAGACAATTATCATGAACAAGGAAATACAATAATAACCATTTTATTATTGCCTCTAGGGCATATTTCCAAGAGTCCTTCATTGAAAAACACTTATTCAAGTAGGCCTTTATACTTTCCAAGAGATCTATATCATTTCCCATTATCAGTATGTCATCCACATATAATATGAGAAATGCTACAGAGCCCCCACTCACTTTCTTGTAAATACAGGGTTCTCCATAAACCTGTACAAACCCAAACGCTTTAATCACCTCATTAAAGCGAATGTTCCAACTCCGAGATGCTTGCACCAGCCCATAGATGGAGCACTGGAGCTTGCATACTTTGTTAGCATCTTTAGGATCGACAAAACCTTCAGGCTGCATCATATACAGTTCTTCCTTCAGGAAGCCATTAAGGAATGCCATTTTGACGTCCATTTGCCAGATCTCATAATCATAAAATGCGGCAATTGCTAACATGATTCGGACAGACTTGTTGGAAATATGCCCTAGAGGCAATAATAAATTAGTTATTATCATATTTCCTTGTTCATGATAATCGTTTATTATCCATGCTATAATTGTATTGATCGGAAACTTAAATGCATGTGTGGATACATAGACAAAACCATGTCCCTAGTATGCCTCTAATGGACTAGCTCGTTGATCAAAGGATGGTTAAGGTTTCCTAGCCATGGACATGAGATGTCATTTGATAACGGGATCACATCATTAGGAGAATGATGTGATGGATAAGACCCAAACTACAAACATAGCATATGATCGTGTCAGTTTATTGCTACTGTTTTCTGCATGTCAAGTATATGTTCCTATGACCATGAGATCATGCAACTCACGGATATCGGAGGAGTGCCTTGTGTGTATCTAACGTCGCAACGTAACTGGGTGACTATAAAGGTGCTCTACAGGTATCTCCGATGGTGTTTGTTGAGTTGGCATGGATCGAGACTGGGATTTGTTACTCCGTGTGACGGAGAGGTATCTCAGGGCCCACTCGGTAATACAACATCACAACAAGCCTTGCAAGCAATGTGGCTAAGTGTTAGTCATGGGATCTTGTATTACGGAACGAGTAAAGAGACTTGCCAGTAACGAGGTTGAATTAGGTATGGAGATACCGACGATCGAATCTCGGGCAAGTAACATACCGAAGAACAAAGGGAACGTTATACGGGATTAACTGAATCCTTGACATAGAGGTTCGACCGATAAAGATCTTCATAGAATATGTAGGAACCAATGTGGACGTCCAGGTCCCGCCATTGGTTATTGACCGTAGTGGTGTCTCGGTCATGTCTACATAGTTCTCGAACCCGCAGGGTGTACACACTTAAGGTTCGGTGACGTTTCGGTAGTGTAGAGTTATGTATGGTGGTGACCGAAGTTTGTTCGGAGTCCCGGATGAGATCCCGGACGTCACGAGGAGCTCCAGAATGGTCCAGAGGTAAAGATTCATATATAGGAAGTCCCTGTTTGGTTTCCGGAAAAGTTTCGGGCTCATCGGTAGTGTACCGGGAGTGCCGGTAGTGTACCGGGGGACATCCGGGAGGGGTATTTCGACCCCAAGAGGTCCATGGGCTGTGGGAGAATAATAACCAGCCCTTAGTGGGCTGGGAAAACAGCCACAAAGGCCCATGGCGCAGGAGAGAAAGTCCTAAAGCAAAAAGTGGAAAATCAGCCAATAGGAGGCAATCCTACTCCAACTAGGATTGGAGGTGAAGTAGGATTGCCCCCACCTCCTATTTCGGCTGACCCAAAGGCCTTGGCTGCCTCTCCTCTCCTATCCTCCTATATATACTAGTGGATTGGGTGGTTTTTGGACAGAATTTCCGGCCACGTGCTACCTGTTCCACCGGTGCATAGTTTCTCCTCTAGATCGTAGTTCCGCAGCGCTTAGGCGAAGCCCTGCCGGAATTGCTCCACCACCATCACCGGAGCGCCGTCACGCTGCCGGTGAACTCTCTCTCCTCTCCACCTCCTCTCTCTGGATCAATACGGTGGAGATCGTCATCAAGCTGCACGTGTGCTGAACGCGGAGGTGCCGTCCGTTCGGCGCTAGATCGGAAGGACCGTGATCGAGATTGCGAGACGGTTCGTGATGAGATCGCGGAACGGATCGTGATGAGTTCACGGGACAGATTGTGATCAAGATCGTGATAAGGATCATGATGAGATCGCGGGACGGATCGTGATTGGATCGCGGTACGGATCGTGATGAGATCGCGGGACGCTCGGCGATTTGGATCGCAAAGGTGTTCGACCACACCAACCACGTTTCTTAACGCTTCCCGCTTAGCGATCTACAAGGGTATGTAGATCCACTCTCCCTCTCGTAGATGCTCATCACCATGGATAGGTTTGTGTGTGCGTCGGAAATTTTTTGTTTCCCATGCGATGTTCCCCAACAAGACTTCAGCATTTCTATGGGTGAGAAAGTCTCATCGTAGTCAACTCCTTGAACTTGTCGATAACCCTTAGCGACAAGCCGAGCCTTATAGACGGTCACATTACCATCCGTGTCAGTCTTCTTTTTAAAAATCCATTTATTTTCAATGGCTCGCTTGTCATCAGGCAAGTCCACCAAAGTCCACACTTTGTTCTCATACATGGATCCTATCTCGGATTTCATGGCTTCAAGCCATTTGTTGGAATCCGGGCCCGCCATCGCTTCTTCATAGTTCGAAGGTTCACCGTTGTCTAACAACATGATCTCTAGGACAGGGTTGCCGTACCACTCTGGTGTGGAACGTGTCCTAGTGGACCTTCGACGTTCAATAGTAACTTGATCTGAAGTTTCATGATCATCATCATTAACTTCCTCTCCAGCCGGTGTAGCCTCCACAGAAACAACTTCCTGTGCTACTCTACTCTCCGGTTCGAGTGGAGGTACAATTACCTCATCAAGTTCTATTTTCCTCCCACTTACTTCTTTCGAGAGAAACTCTTTCTTGAGAAAGGATCCATTCTTGGCAACAAAGACTTTGCCTTCTGATCGTAGGTAGAAGGTATACCCAATAGTCTCTTTGGGATATCCTATGAAGACGCACTTTTCCGCTTTGGGTTCGAGCTTCTCAGGTTAAAGTTTCTTCACATAAGCATCGCATCCCCAAACTTTTAGAAACGACAACTTAGGTTTCTTTCCAAACCATAATTCATACGGTGTCATCTCAACGGATTTTGACGGTGCCCTATTTAAAGTGAATGCGACAGTCTCTAATGCATATCCCCAAAATGATAGCGGTAGGTCGGTAAGAGACATCATAGATCGTACCATATCTAATAGAGTGCGATTACGACATTCAGACACACCATTTCGCTGAGGTGTGCCAGGCGGCGTGAGTTGTGAAACAATTCCACATTTCCTTAGGTGTGTGCCAAACTCATGACTTAAATATTCTCCGCCACGATCAGATCGTAGGCACTTTATTTTCCTGTCACGTTGATTCTCTACCTCACTCTGAAATTCCTTGAACCTTTCAAAGGTTTCAGACTTGTGTTTCATTAAGTAGACATACCCATATCTGCTCAAGTCATCAGTGAGGGTGAGAACATAACGGTAGCCACCGCAAGCCTCGACACTCATTGGACCACATACATCGGTATGTATTATCTCCAACAAGTCAGTTGCTCGCTCCATTGTTCCGGAGAATGGAGTCTTGGTCATCTTGCCCATGAGGCATGGTTCGCATGTGTCAAATGATTCGAAATCAAGTGACTCCAAAAGTCCATCAGCATGGAGCTTCTTCATGCGTTTGACACCAATATGGCCAAGACGGCAGTGCCACATGTAAGTGGGACTATCGTTATCAACTTTACACTTTTTGGTACTCACACTATGGATATGTGTAACATCACGTTCGAGATTCATCAAAAATAAACCATTGACCAGCGGGGCATGAGCATAAAATATTTCTCTCATATAAATAGAACAACCATTATTCTCGGATTTAAATGAGTAGCCATCTCGCATCAAGCGAGATCCAGATACAATGTTCATGCTCAAAGATGGTACTAAATAACAATTATAGGTTTAAAACTAATCCCGAAGGTAGATGTAGAGGTAGCATGCCGACGGCGATCACATCGACCTTAGAACCATTCCCGACGTGCATCGTCACCTCGTCCTTGGCCAGCCTCTGCTTATTCCGCAGCTCCTGCTTGGAGTTACAAATGTGAGCAACTGCACCGGTATCAAATACCCAGGAGCTACTCCGAGCGCTGGTCAAGTACACATCAATAACAAGTATATCACATATACCTTTAATGTTGCCGTCCTTCTTATCCGCTAAGTACTTGGGGCAGTTCCGCTTCCAGTGACCGGTACCCTTACAATAGAAACACTCAGTCTCAGGCTTGGGTCCATTCTTGTTCTTCTTCTTCCTGGCAACTTGCTTACCGGGCGCGGCAACAACTTTGCCATCCTTCTTGAAGTTCTTCTTACCCTTGCCTTTCTTGAAACTAGTGGTCTTATTCACCATCAACACTTGATGCTCCTTTTTGATCTCGACCTCTGCTGATTTCAGCATCGAGTACAACTCAGCAATGGACTTCTCCATCCCTTGCATGTTGTAGTTCATCACAAAGCTCTTGTAGCTAGGTGGAAGCGACTGGAGGATTCTGTCAATGATCGAGTCATCTGGGAGATTAACTCCCAACTGAGTCAAGCGGTTGTGTAGCCCAGACATCTTGAGGATGTGCTCACTGACAGAACTATTCTCCTCCATCTTACAGCCGAAGAACTTGTCGGAGACGTCATATCTCTCGACCCGGGCATGAGCTTGGAAAACCAGTTTCAGTTCTTGGAACATCTCATATGCTCTGTGTTGCTCAAAATGCTTTTGGAGCCCCGGTTCTAAACTGTAAAGCATGCCGCACTGAACAAGGGAGTAATCATCGCAACGAGAATGCCAAGCATTCGCAACGTCTTGCTCTACTGGGAGAAGGGGTTGGTCACCTAGCGGTGCATCGAGGACATACAATTTCTTGGAAGCTATGAGGATGATCCTCAAACCACGGACCCAGTCCGCATAGTTGCTTCCATCATATTTTAGCTTGGTTTTCTCTAGGAAAGCGATGGAATTGAGGGTGACATTCGCGTTGGCCATTGGATCTACAATATAGATTGTAAAGATAATTTTAGACTAAGTTCATGATAATTAAGTTCACATAATCAAATTATTTAATGAACTCCCACTTAGATAGACATCTCTCTGGTCATCTAAGTGACACATGATCCATGTTAACTAGCCCGTGTCTGATCATCACGTGAGACGGACTAGTCATCCATGGTGAACATCTCCATGTTGATCGTATCTTCTATACGAGTCATGTTCGACCTTTCGGTCTTCCGTGTTCCGAGGCCATGTCTGTACATGCTAGGCTCGTCAAGTCAACCTAAGTGTATCATGTGTGTAAATCTGGCTTACACCCGTTGTATGCGAACGTTAGAACCTATCACACCCGATCATCACGTGGTGCTTCGGAACGACGATCCTTAGCAACGATGCATAGTTAGGGTGAACACTTCTCTTGAAATTTTATTGAGAGATCATCTTATTTACTACCGTCGTTCTAAGAAAATAAGATGTAAACATGATAAACATCACATGCAATCAATATAGTGACATGATATGTCCAATATCATCTTGCTCCTTTGATCTCCATCTTCGGGGCACCATGATCATCACTGTCACCGGCACGACACCATGATCTCCATCATTGTGTCTTCATGAAGTTGTCTCGCCAACTATTACTTCTACTACTATGGCTAACGTTTAGAAATAAAGTAAAGTAATTACATGGCGTTTATGATTGACACGCAGGTCATACAATAAAATAAGACAACTCCTATGGCTCCTGCCGATTGTCATACTCATCAACATGCAAGTCATGAATCCTATTACAAGAACATGATCAACCTCATACATCACAATGCATCACATCACATCCTTTGGCCATATCACATCACAAGGCATATGCTGCAAAAACAAGTTAGACGTCCTCTAATTTGTAGTTGCAAGTTTTTATGTGGCTGCTATAGGTTTCTAGCAAGAACGTTTCTTACCTACGCCAAAACCACAATGTGATATGCCAATTGCTATTTACCCTTCATAAGGACCCTTTTCATCGAATCCAATTCGACTAAGGTGGGAGAGACAGACACCCGCTAGCCACCTTATGCAACAAGTGCATGTGAGGCGGTGGAACCAGTCTCACGTAAGCGTACCTGTAAAGTCGGTCCAGGCTGCTTCATCCCACAATACCTCCGAATCAAGATAAGACTAGTAGTGGTAAGCATATTAACAAAATCGACGCCCACAACAACTTGTGTTCTACTCGTGCATAGATTCTACGCATAGACCTAGCTCATGATGCCACTATCGGGAGACGTAGTAGTAAATCAAAAAAATTCCTACGATCACCAAGATCTATCCATGGAGAAACCAGCAATGACTGGGGAGAGATTGCATCTTCATACCTTTGAAGATCTCTAAGCGGAAGCGTTACAAGAACGCGGTTGGTGGAGTCGTACTCGCAGCGATTCAGATCACGGTGGATTCCGATCTCAGCGCCGAACAATGGTGCCTCCGCGTTCAACACACGTGCAGCCCGATGACCTCTCCTACGCCTTGATCCAGCAAGGAGGAAGGAGAGGTTGAGGGAGAGCTCCGGCAGCACGACGGCGTGGTGACGGTTGAGGCCAAGCACTACGGAGAACGAGGAAGAGGAAGGGTAGGGTTGTGCCGAGAGAGAGAGAGAAGTCGTGTCTCAAATCAGCCCAAACCCTTGCATATATATAGGAGGAGGGAGAGGGAGGGATGCCTTGTCCCCTCCTCCAAGGAGGAGAGCTTCGGCCGAAGGTGGGGAAGAGTCCACCTCCCACAAGGGAGGTGGATCTCCTCCTTTTAAATCCTTTTGCCCTTTATCTCTTGATCCCAGCCGCATGGGCCTTTCTACAAGGTCTTGGACAGCCCACTAAGGTCTGGCACACCTCCTCTAAGGGCCCACAAAGTCCTATGGTCGTCACACCCCTCCCGGGGGTCCTCCGGCACCCTCCCGGCACTCCCGGTACACTACCGATGAGCCCGAAAACTTTCCGGTGACCAAAACTGGACTTCCTATATATCAATATTTACCTCCAGACCATTCCAGAGCTCCTCATGACGTCCGGGATCTCATCCGGGACTCCAAACAACCTTCGGTAATCACGTGTACCATTTCCCTATAACCCTAGCGTCATCGAACCTTAAGTGTGTAGACCCTACGGGTTCGAGAGACACGTAGACATGACCGAGACACCTCTCCGGTCAATAACCAACAGCAGGATCTGGATACCCATGTTGGCTCCCACATGCTCCACGATGATCTTATCAGATGAACCATGATGTCGGGGATTCAATCAATCCCGTATACAATTCCCTTTGTCTATCGGTATGATACTTGCCCGAGATTCGATCGTCGGTATCTCTATACCTTGTTCAATCTCGTTACCGGCAAGTCTCTTTACTCGTTCCGTAACACATCATCCCGTGGCTAACTCCTTAGTCACATTGAGCTCATTATGATGATGTCTTACCGAGTGGGCCCAGAGATACCTCTCCGTCACATGGAGTGACAAATCCTAGTCTCGATTCGTGCCAACCCAACAGACACTTTTGGAGATACCCGTAGTGCATCTTTATAGCCACCCAATTACGTTGTGACATTTGGCACACCCAAATCATTCCTACGGTATCCGGGAGTTGCACAATCTCATGGTCTAAGGAAACAACACTTGACATTGAAAAGCTTTAGCAAACGAACTACACGATCTTGTGCTATGCTTAGGATTGGGTCTTGTCCATCACATCATTCTCCCAATGATGTGATCCTGTTATCAACGACATCCAATGTCCATGGTCATGAAACCGTGACCATCTATTGATCAACGAGCTAGCCAACTAGAGGCTCACTAGGGACATGTTGTGGTCCATGTATTCACACATGCATTACGGTTTCTGGTTAACACAATTATAGCATGAACAATAGACAATTATCATGAACAAGGAAATACAATAATAACCATTTTATTATTGCCTCTAGGGCATATTTCCAACAGCCCCCACCCATGCAACATGCCTATACCGAAAATCCAGTCTCGACCCCCCTCCTGAACCCGAATGTCAAACCAATTGTAGTAGCGGGACGGGTTCCTCCGCCAGCCTGGGTGCAAGGAGAGCTCGTCGTAGAACCTCTCCTATGTGGGAATATTTCGATGAAGAAATATCCATGGTGGACGGTGTACGGAGGGTTACGGCAAGGTGCAATAGGTGTCGGAAGGAACTAACCAGAGAAGCCAAGGCGGGAACCGGCCACCTGAAGAGGCATGCGGACACCCATGCCAAGGCGGATGCAAGAAGCGCGTCGAGCTTGGTAGGGGCAAGTATGCAACCTCAACTCAGGTTCAACCCTGACGGTACGATAAGCAATTTCATGTACGATGCTAATGTTGCGTGAGAAGGTTTATGCCGTTTTATTGCTTCTAATGATTTACCACTAGGCATTGATGAATCTGATGGTTTCGTTGAATATATTCAAACTTGTCATAATCCTAATTATAGACCAGTTTCTAGAAAGACTACAAATAGGGATATTAAAAAGCTATACCTAACTGGTAAAGAGAAATTAAAAGAAGAATTTTCTACGTGCACTTTTTCAGTTTCGTTAACATCTGATATATTGACTGGTCGGGCTAAGCAAGACTACATTAGTGTAGTAGCTCATTATGTTAACGAACATTGGCATCTACAAAAAAGAGTCATAGGATTTGAATTAATAGATGTATCACATAGTGGTCAAAATATTGCTGAAGCTGTACTCAAAGTTGTGAATGATTTTCATCTTGCCGACAAGGTTTTCGCAATAACTTTGGATAATGCTTCAGCAAACACTAGTGCAATGACCACCCTCACTCCTATATTCTCCGTATATGCTGCATCCTTTTTAATGCATCGACGTTGTGCTTGCCATATCATTAATCTTATTGCTAAAAGTGCTTTACATTTATGTGAATCACACGTTGAATGCATACGCACTGCAATATCTTATCTTTCAAATTCAACTCAACGAATTTCAAACTATAAGAGATATTGCATTGCTATAGGCGCAACTCCTCATAAGTTTCATTCAGACATGCCTGTTAGATGGAACTCTACATATTTGATGCTTAAGGCAGTTATTTCAGACAGAGTTCCCTTCAGTGGTTTCATTAATGCAAATTATGGGGCTGAACCTCTACTCACGACTGAGACTTGGCATGTTATTACATCATTGTATGCATTTCTTGAGTTGTTCTATGATGCAACAATATCTTTGTCTGGGGTTTATTACCCCACATCTCCTTTGATGGTGCATACCTTATTAGACATTGCTAGTCATCTAAAGCATATGAAGGTGATGGATTGTTACTTAATGTTGTTGCCGACATGAATGTTGGGGAACGTGCATGGGAAACAAAAAATTTCCTACGTACACGCAGATCTATCCATGGCGATGAGCATCTACGAGAGGGAGAGTGGATCTATATACCCTTGTAGATCGCTAAGCGGGAAGCGTTAAGAAACGCGGTTGGTGTAGTCGAACGTCTTCGCGATCCAAATCGCCGTGCGTCCCGCGATCCAATCACGATCCGTCCCGAGATCCGATCACGATCCGTCCCACGAACTTGATCACGATCCGTCCCACGAGCTTGATCACGATCCTTCCGATCTAGCACCGAACGGACGGCACCTCCGCGTTCAGCACACGTACAACTTGATGACGATCTCCACCGTGTTGATCCAGCAAGAAGGATTGGAGAGGAAGAAGAGTTTTCCGGCAGCCTAACGGTGCTTCGGCGATGGTGGTGGAGCAATTCCGGCAGGGCTTCGCCTAAGCACTACAGAAATCCGATCTAGAGGAGAAACTATGCACTAGAGGAACGGGTAGCACATGGCTGAAATTCTAGTGCAAAAAACCCTCAATACCACCAGTATATATCGGAGGAAGAGAGGAGGTAACTTGGCCCAAGGGCCAAGCCATAAAGGAGTCGGCCGAACCAAGGGTGGAGGTGGAGTCCACCTCCAATCCTAGTAGGACTAGGATTCACCCTTTTTTTTTCGCCTTTTTCCATTTTTTCTCTTAGGACTTTTTCTTCCAGCCACATGGGCCTCTTGTGGTTGTTCCACCAGCCCACTAAGGGCTGGTTTCCACTCTCCCACAGCCCATGCAGCCTCTTGGGTCGAAATACTCCTCCCGGAGGCTTCCCGGTAGTGTACCGACACTCCCGGTACACTACCGATGAGCCCGAAACTTTTCCGGCGATCGAAACGGGACTTCCTATATATGAATCTTTACCTCCGGACCATTCTGGAGCTCCTTGTGACGTTCGGGATCTCATACGGGACTTCGAACAAACTTTGGTCACCACCATACATAACTCTATACTACCGAAACGTCACCAAACCTTAAGTGTGCAGACCCTGCGGGTTCAAGAACTATGTAGACATGACCGAGACACCTCTATGGTCAATAACCAATGGCGGGACCTGGATGTCCACATTTATTCCTACATATTCTACGAAGATCTTTATTGGTCGAACCTCTATGGCAAGGATTCAGTTAATCCCGTATGATGTTCCCTTTGTTCTTCGGTATGTTACTTGCCCGAGATTCGATCGTCGGTATCTCCATACCTAGTTCAACCTCGTTACTGGCAAGTCTCTTTACTCATTCCGTAATACAAGATCTCGTAACTAACACTTAGTCACATTGCTTGCAAGGCTTATTGTGATGTTGTATTACCGAGTGGGCCCTGAGATACCTCTCCGTCACACGGAGTAACAAATCCCAGTATTGATCCATGCCAACACAACAGACACCCTCGGAGACACCTGTAGAGCACCTTTATAGTCACCCAGTTACGTTGCGACGTTTGATACACACAAGGCACTCCTCCGATATCCGTGAGTTGCATGATCTCCTGTTCATAGGAACATATACTTGACATGCAGAAAAACAGTAGCAATAAACTGACACGATCATAAGCTACTTTGTAGTTTGGGTCTTGTCCATCACATTATTCTCCTAATGATGTGATCCCGTTATCAAATGACATCCCATGTCCATGGCTAGGAAACCTTAACCATCTTTCGATCAACGAGCTAGTTCACGAGAGGCATACTAGGGACATTGTGTTTGTCTATGTATCCACACATGTATCCATGTTTCCAATTAATACAATTATAGCATGGATAATAAACGATTATCATGAACAAGGAAATACAATAATAAACACTTTATTTATTGCCTCTAGGGCATATTTCCAACAGTCTCCCACTTGTACTAGAGTCAATAATCTAGTTCACATCACTATGTGATTTACATTGTAATGAATCGAACACCCATGTAGTTCTGGTGTTGATCATGTTTAGCCCTTGGAAGAGGTTTAGTCAACGGGTCTGCAACATTCAGATCCGTGTGCACTTTGCAAATATTTATGTCTTTCTCCACGATGTAATCGCAGATGGAGTTGAAGCGTCGCTTTATGTGTCTGGTCCTCTTGTGAAACCTTGGTTCCTTGGTCAGAGCAATGGCACCAGTGTTGTCACAGAACAGGTTCATTGGATTCAGTGCACTGGGCACTACTCCAAGATCTGCCATGAACTGCTTCATCCAGACACGTTCCTTCGCCGCCTCCGAGGCTGCGATGTATTCCGCTTCGCACGTAGAATCAGCTACCACGCTTTGCTTGGAACTGAACCAGCTTGCCGCTCCCCCGTTAAGAATAAATACGTATCCGTTTTGCGACTTAGAGTCGTCTGGATCAGTGTTAAAGCTTGCATCGACGTAACCCTTTACGACGAGCTCTTTATCACCTCCATAAACGAGAAACATTTCCTTAGTCCTTTTCAGGTACTTAAGGATATTCTTGACCGCTTGCCAGTGCTCCATTCCAGGATCACTTTGAAAACTTCCGGCCATACTTATGGCAAGGCTGACATCGGGTCTTGTGCACAACATTGCATACATGATAGAGCCTATGGCTGAAGCATAGGGGATGACACTCATCTTTTCTCTATCTTCTGCAGTTACTGGGCTTTGAGTCTTACTCAACTTCACACCTTGTAACACAGGCAAGAACCCCTTCTTGGACTGTTCCATTTTGAACTTCTTCAAAACTTTATCAAGGTATGTGCTCTGTGAAAGTGCTATTAAGCATCTCGGTCTATCTCTATAGATCTCAATGCCTAATATGAAAGCAGCTTCTCCTAGGTCCTTCATTGAAAAACTCTTGTTCAAATATTCTTCACGCTTTCCAGCATTTTTATATTGTTTCCAATCAGCAATATGTCATCCACATATAATACTAGAAATGCTATAGAGCTTCCACTCACTTTCTTGTAAATACAAGCTTCTCTGTAAACTTGTATAAACTCAAACGCTTTGATCACCTCATCAAAGCGCTTATTCCAACTCCGAGATGCTTGCATCAGTCCATAAATGGATCTCTGGAGTTTGCAAACTTTGTCAGCATTCTCTAGATCGACAAAACCTTCGGGTTGCATCATATACAACTCTTCCTCAAGGAAACCATTGAGGAACGCTGTTTTGACATCCATCTGCCAAATTTCATAGTCGAAATAAGTAGCTATTGCTAACATGATTCTGGCAGACTTAAGCATCGCTACAGGTGAGAAAGTCTCATCATAGTCAACTCCTTGAACTTGTGAAAAACCCTTTGCCACAAGTCGAGCTTTACAGACGGTGACATTACCGTCCGCGTCTGTCTTCTTCTTAAAGATCCATTTGTTCTGAATGGCCTTTCGCCCTTCAGGTAATACTTCCAAAGTCCATACTTTGTTTTCATACATGGATCCCATCTCGGATTTCATGGCCTCTAACCATTTCTCGGAATCCGGGCCCGTCACTGCTCCTTCATAGCTCGTAGGTTCACTGTTGTCCAACAACATGACCTCCAAGACAGGGTTGCCGTACCACTCAGGGGTAGTATGCGGCCTTGTCGACCTACGAGGTTCAATAGCAGCTTGATCCGAAGCTTCATGATCATCATCATTAACTTCCTCTTCTACCGTCGTAGGTTCCACAGAAACATCTTTCTGTGCTGCGCTACTTTCTGGTTGAAGTAAAGGTTCAATAACCTCATCAAGCTCTATTTTCCTCCCACTCAATTCTTTCGAGAGAAACTCTTTCTCAAGAAATGTTCCGTTCTTAGAGACAAACACTTTGCCTTCGGATCTGAGATAGAAGGTATACCCGACTGTCTCTTTCGGGTATCCTATGAAGACGCATTTCTCCGTTTTGGGTTCCAGTTTTTCAAGCCGAAGCTTTTTGACATAAGCATCGCATCCCCAAACTTTAAGAAACGACAACTTTGGCTTCTTGCCAAACCACAGTTCATATGGCGTCATCTCAACGGATTTTGATGGTGCCCTATTTAAAGTGAATGTAGCTGTCTCTAATGCATAACCCCAAAACGATAGTGGCAAATCAGCAAGAGACATCATAGAATGCACCATATCTAATAAGGTGTTGGGTAACGTTGCATGGGAAAAAAATTCCTACGCACACGCAGATCTATCCATGGTGATGAGAATCTACGAGAGGGAGAGTGGATCTACATACCCTTGTAGATCGCTAAGCGGGAAGCGTTAAGAAACGCGGTTGGTGTAGTCGAACGTCTTCGCGATCCAAATCGCCATGCGTCCCGCGATCCAATCACGATCCGTCCCGCGATCCGATCACGATCCGTCCCACGAACTTGATCACGATCTGTCTCACGAGCTTGATCACGATCCTTCCGATCTAGCACCGAACGGACGGCACCTCCTCGTTCAGCACACGTACAGCTTGATGACGATCTCCACCGTCTTGATCCAGCAAGGAGTGGAGAGGAAGAATAGTTCTCCGGCAGCCTGACGACGCTCCAGCGATGGTGGTGGAGTAATTCCGACAGGGCTTCACCTAAGCACTGCAGAAATCCGATCTAGAGGAGAAATATGCACTGGAGGAACGGGTAGCACATGGCTGAAATTCTAGTGCAAAAACCCTCAATACCACCAGTATATATAGGAGGAAGAGAGGAGGTGGCTTAGCCCAAGGGCCAAGCCACCATGGAGTCGGCCGAACCAAGGGTGGAGGTGGAGTCCACCTCCAATCCTAATAGGACTAGGATTCACCATTTTTTTTTGCCTTTTTCCACTTTTTCTCTTAAGACTTTTTCTTCCAGCCGCATGGGCCTCTTGTGGTTGTTCCACCAGCCCACTAAGGGCTGGTTTCCACTCTCCCACAGACCATGTAGCCTCTTGGGTCGAAATACTCCTCCCGGAGGCCTCCCGGTACACTTCCGGCACTCCCGGTACACTATCGATGACCCCGAAACTTTTTTGGCGACCAAAACGGGACTTCCTATATATGAATCTTTACCTCCGGACCATTCCGGAGCTCCTTGTGACGTCTGGGATCTCATCCTGGACTCCGAACAAACTTCGGTCACCACCATACACAACTCGATACTACCGAAACGTCACAAAACCTTAAGTGTGCAGACCCTGCGGGTTCGAGAACTATGTAGACATGACCGAGACACCTCTACGGTCAATAACCAATGGCAGGACCTAGATGTCCACATTGATTCTTACATATTCTATGAAGATCTTTATCGGTCGAACCTCTATGTCAAGGATTCAGTTAATCCCGTATGATGTTCCCTTTGTTCTTCGGTATGTTACTTGCCCGAGATTCGATCATCGGTATCTCCATACCTAGTTCAACCTCTTTACTGGCAAGTTTCTTTACTCATTCCGTAATACAAGATCTCGTAACTAACACTTAGTCACATTGCTTGCAAGGCTTATTGTGATGTTGTATTACCGAGTGGGCCCTGAGATACCTTTCCGTCACACGGAGTAACAAATCCCAGTATTGATCCATGCCAACTCAACAGACACCCTCGAAGACACCTGTAGAGCACCTTTATTGTCACCCAATTACGTTGCGACGTTTGATACACGCAAGGCACTCCTCTGATATCTGTAAGTTGCATGATCTCATGGTCATAGGAACATATACTTGACATGCAGAAAAATAGTAGCAATAAACTGACACGATCATAAGCTACATCTGTAGTTTGGGTCTTGTCCATCACATCATTCTCCTAATGATGTGATCCCGTTATCAAATGACATCCCATGTCCATGGCTAGGAAACCTTAACCATCTTTCGATCAACGAGCTAGTTCACTAAAGGCATACTAGGGACATTGTGTTTGTCTATGTATCCACACATGTATCCATGTTTCCAATTAATACAATTATAGCATGGATAATAAACGATTATCATGAACAAGGAAATACAATAATAAACACTTTATTTATTGCCTCTAGGGCATATTTCCAACAATGAAAACCAAGTATTTAAAATATTGGAAACATATTCCACTATTGTATGCATTTGCATTTATCTTGGATCCTAGAGCTAAACTTGAAGGGTATCGTAGCACACTCAATGTATTATCTGCATCCCTAAGTTTAGATTATACGGGTGACTTTAACATGGCTCGTGAAAAGCTTTATGATGTTTTTGCTAAGTATGAGCAAAAGTATGTCGGAGTCCGAATGCAACGACCTCCACCAGCACCTACTACAGGTAAAAAAAGAGGAGCATGGAGCAAGATCTTTGGTTCTTCCTCCTCCTCTACCGACGGAAGCTCTTCCACATCAACATCTATGATTCAAGGTTGCGGGGAGTTAGCGAAGTACCTCAACAGTGACAAAGTCATGTTCGATTTAGATAGTGAGGAAGACTTCGACATACTGCAGTGGTGGCAAGAACACTGACTTACATTTCCGGTGCTTTCGATATTAGCACGTGATGTGTTATCGGTACCCGTCTCTACTGTGTCATCGGAGTCCGCTTTCAGCCTTGCTGGAAGAATACTTGAGGAAAGAAGAACTAGTCTCACTCCTGATATGGTGAGAACACTAATGTCTGTGAAAGATGGGGAGCTATCAAGAAGGAGAGCCCAACACACTGCAGAAAACAAGGAACTGCTGGAAATGTTTGAAGATATGAACCTTGACGAAGACGACACGGAATAGATTAGTAGTGTAGTTGTTTTCTATTTCTTTTGTAATTTTCTTATCTTTTTGTAATTTTATTTCCTTTTTGTAATTCCAGAGCGTGGCTTTGTACTCTTTTACTTCTCAGGGATGGAAGGTTTTAATGAGGCAGCCACTAATAAAGCTCAAGATTTATCCCACATGATGACACTTCATCTCCATTTATTTTTTTGTACCTAACATGCCATTTTTCTACATTTTTTTATATTTTTTGATCTTTTTGCTATTTTTCCGCGAAAAAACATATATAATTGAATAAACAGGACTGGCGGCCTAATCGGGCCTGGCGTGCCTAAACGTGCCTGGTGGGCCGCGGGCCGGCCCACTTAACCACCATGCCGTGCCTGGGCCGGCACCCCGGGCACGCGGGCCGGCACAGCATGGCCCGGTTAGTAATCGTGTCGTGGCGGGCCGTGCCGTGCCGGGCCGGCCTGTTTGGCCAGGTATGCAGCACATGTATGAAATGAGTACCGTCCTCTCAGTTTTGATATCCAATGGGGACGAGGTGTGACTTTGACTTTTTTTTGTGTTGGGGAGGGGGGGCTCCAAATGTTTGGTAAATTGACACAAGTTCATTTCAAGTTGCGGCTTCATGAATCAATTATAAATCAAACTTCTTGTTCTCGTCATTCACGATCCAGCGAGCCAGCAAAAGACATCAAGTAAGCGCAAAACTTTGATACCATCTTGTACTTAAACATTATGGTTGTGGCCTCCGTCCATGCTGTGAGTTGAGCCTTCCAACTTCCACCCAAATTAAGTCTCGGTCATCGCATGATGAAGCAGATCTTGAACACGATAACACCATATTTAGTTCGCCATCAAATCACGCAGGGTAAAAAGTTTTAACATCATAATAGTAAGAAAAGAACCGTCCAACACATTCCGAACCTATGACGTTGACTTGTTGTCCGCATAAAGTTCTTGTCTCTAAGACGGAGTAATTGCCGAGAACGAGAGGCACCACCATAATGACAAATATAACAACCACACACAAAAAAAGACAAGTATAACAATCATAGATGTCTTGCTATATTTTACATACAATTTTGTACTATAAAATCTCTTGCTTGTTGGTTGCTTGGTGCAACAAGAATTTGCTCCTAGTGAAGACAGACCATCGGGCTCTTTTTTCCTCGGTGTAGTTGTAGTCGGACACGCTTGGATGAACAAGAAAATCAACCAATCTGTCACTCATCGTGGGCTCGTGGCCTAGCCGGAGCCCGGAGGCGGACCCTCCCAAGCCACCCCAAACCCTCTCTCAATCCGTCTTCCTTCCTCGTGCTCTCCGCCCCTCCTCTCTTTATACGCCTCCGCCCCGAGCTCTCCTCCCCCATTCCGCCGCATTGCGTCGACCACACGGGCAGCAGATCTTGGAGACAGAGGAGGAGATGGCGGCCGCGTACTTCACCGCCGCCAAGTGCCTGGCGCCGGTGGCCGCCAGATCCGGCGGCGGCGACAGGGTCCCCGCGCCGTCCGCGTCCTACATGCGCCCGCTCCACCGCAGGCCCGCGCGCCGCCTCAGCTCCGTCCTTGCCGTCTCCTCCGACGTGCTCAAGGCCGCGCCCGCCGCCGCCGCCTACCCGGTGAGAATTCGCATCGCATCTCTCGTCCACCACTCGCCTCCCCAGAGCGATTGTAAAGAAAGTTGCGATCTTGCAGTCCCGAGTGTAAAAATTCGATCTTGCCTCGGGTCGTTTTTACGATTGGATCCTGGGAGCCGCGGTCTGTAGATTCGTCAAGTGTTCTAGATTTACTACTGCAGCCCTGCGTGCCTTGGTTCAGATTAGGTATACACAGTTTTCTTCTCCTAGTCTGGACAGCAATTCCATTACCCAGATGCTAGCCAGTAGCCTCCTGAATCTTGTATACGTACATAATTCTCTTGTATTGTAATTTGAGCACATCCCACGCTCGAAAAGTGAACTTCAGGATTTGAAAGTGCTGCAAAAGTTCTCTGTCCACCGATCCTCTCATGCCAACCTTGTTTCGGTTAAAAAAAGGTGATACTTGTTAGCAACTTAAAATGTAGTGTATCATATAATTTCAGAATTGGGAGTACTGTTTAGGTATTAGATCTAGCTTCAAGTGTGGTGACTGCAGTGAGCCACTGATGCTTGTTTATGCAAAGCTGAGAACCTGAGGTTATATCAATTGTTATACCTTGGAAACCTTTTTCATCTTCAGGTGATCTGTTTTCTAATAATTTGAAGTGTCTTGCTTTATGCAGGCGGTGACGCGGGAAGAGGCATTGGAGCTGTATGAGGACATGATTCTCGGCCGTAACTTCGAGGACATGTGCGCGCAAATGTACTACCGTGGCAAGATGTTTGGTTTCGTCCACCTTTACAACGGGCAGGAGGCCGTCTCCACCGGCTTCATCAAGCAGCTAAACCAACCTGACTGTGTTGTTAGCACATACCGTGACCACGTCCACGCCCTGTCCAAGGGTGTCCCAGCCCGTGCTGTCATGGCCGAGCTCTTTGGCAAGGCCACTGGCTGCTGCCGTGGACAGGGTGGTTCCATGCACATGTTCTCTGAACCCCACAACCTCCTTGGAGGTTTTGCCTTCATTGGCGAGGGCATCCCTATAGCCACTGGCGCTGCCTTTGCCGCTAAGTACCGCCATGAGGTGCTCAAGCAGTCTAGCCCTGGTGGGCTTGATGTCACGCTTGCATTCTTTGGGGACGGTACCTGCAACAACGGCCAGTTCTTTGAGTGCCTGAACATGGCTCAGCTGTGGAAGCTTCCGATTATTTTTGTTGTGGAGAACAACCTATGGGCAATCGGGATGTCCCACCTTAGGTCTACTTCAGATCCCGAGATCTGGAAGAAGGGCCCAGCATTCGGAATGCCTGGGGTACATGTCGATGGGATGGATGTCCTGAAGGTCAGGGAGGTGGCTAAGGAGGCAATTGACAGGGCAAGGAGAGGTGAAGGACCAACTCTAGTGGAATGTGAAACTTACCGGTTCAGAGGCCACTCTCTTGCTGATCCAGATGAACTCAGGAGGCCTGGTAAGGATTACCTTTCTGGTTAATTTTTACCTCACTTTTACTTTAAGTAGTGGCACTGCCAGTGCCTAGGCTAACTGGAGAAATGGAAGATGCAAGAAAAGCATTTTAGTCATGAAGTTTATGGTTCTGTTTAGATTGTTTTGCCAAGTATCTGAACTGTATTGCTTCATAGTACTATTTTTTTTTTGAGTAACAGTACATCACATACAATTTTGCTCATGGAAGCTGTGTCCTCCTGTTTGGTGGCATCATAAACTTGAGAGCCTCGTAGGAAGTAAACTTAATGGTGCCAATTGAAATACTGAGCGAAATATTTCTTTTGTTCTTATCATCATCGCAGTCATCTTATCTGATATGTCACCATCCTGATAGGTATGACTAGATTGTCTCGTAGTCACTGCATAGAGTATTCAGCACCACTTGTTTTCTTTAAATAAATCTTAATACATACTGCAAAATTCTCCTATATTAACCTTCATAACAAGCAAAGTCTTTTTTAATTGCTTATTAGGGGATGTGCTTTAATGAACCTGCTACCAAGTGTTTCCATATCAAGTTGATAAACCTTAACAATTTGACAGTTGACATACAACCAATCATAATCTCTTTCTCCAGGATGTATCCCTTTATATGCAGTTATTCTCAAGTCACTTCTGCTCAGTAACCATATCAGATAGATGTTCAGTCATAAAGGTGGAAATATGAATTAGTTGGCTATGTTTGGATCTTATGTGACCTAGACCATATACTTGTTTCGGTCTTCAACCTGATAACTATATTTTTCATGGTCTATGTATCTAACATGGAAAGTTTTGTATCCAGCATCTCAGTGTATATCTGCATCTGTCCTCTTTTCTCTGATGGCAAACTTAATTATGAGCTCCTGAAATTGTCAAGCTGCACATATTTCCTCTTTTCTTGCTAATGTGCTCTCTGACTCAATCATCTGATGACCTTGTGCACAGATGAGAAATCTCACTATGCCGCAAGGGACCCCATCACATCCCTGAAGAAGTACATCATTGAGCAGAACCTTGCATCTGAAGCCGAGCTGAAGAGCATTGAGAAGAAGATTGATGACGTCGTCGAAGAGGCGGTGGAGTTCGCCGATGCAAGCCCGCTCCCCCCACGGAGCCAGCTGCTGGAGAATGTGTTTGCCGATCCCAAGGGCTTTGGCATCGGCCCGGACGGCAAGTACAGGTGCGAGGACCCCAAGTTCACGCAGGGTACAGCGCAAGTCTAAGGGCCTCCACCGCAGAAGCAGCATGTTTACGCCTTGTTTCTCATGTACTACCTCCTCTCTAGCTACCCCTGCCCCTAGTTTTGTTGAACCCGCGGTCGATTTCTTGTGTTGTTAGAGGGTCATATATCACTGTAATTCATTGATCGCTGTGCTACTGCACGGCGGCTGATGCCCCAGTTTTTTACCGAAGAAATGTTCACCAGTTCAGTTGTTTGTTCTACAGTAAACTCTACATGTATCTGGGTTGTAGTAATTGGTACAGAATTTATATTGGAAGGCATGTGAAACATAATAGTATCTGTTGAAACTGTTCTACTGGGTTTGTTTGGGAGATTCCTTTCCTCTGTCCAGCCTCAGCTCACAGCACAAGGCCACACACGCCCTGCTCACGTGCCAGATGATCCACAAACACAAATAAGCATCAAACTTTTGCATTGAAAAATCTGTTCAATATGCCAAACTTAGTTATCTTTCTCATCCAAGGCCCTAGATCTTGCGATGGCAAGGTCGCCCCATTGCACGTGCCCTAACGCCGCTCCTCTCCTTTTCCTCTTGATCCGGAGAGAAAAAATAATCCGCTCCTCTCCTTTTCCTCTTGATCCGGAGAGAAAAAATAATCTTATTTGCGCAAAAAGGAAGGAACTGACTTCTTAACCAATCACATGCCGTCAGGGTGTGCAAATATCCTTCAACTGATCTTAACCAATCTTTAGCCATGCCATCACGCGGCGCCTAACACTAACCCCTTTTCGGTTAACTATCATCACGCCCCCTTTTCGATCCCGAAATGCGCATCGTCTTGTTGGAGAAACTAATTTGGGCGCCATTTGTGAGTGAGAGATACGATAAGGTGGTAAGAATCATGGTTTGTCAAGCAACGTTTATTCCCTCACTGGGATGGATGGCACCACCACTGCTTTTGCAAAGGGAAAGGATGGACCAGGAAGCTGTTGAGAGAAAGTGGAAAGGAGAGAAGGAGAACACGGCAAGAACCATCTGATTTTCTTCTTCTTGATCTTATGAGAGCAATCATGCGTGCGCGATGCTTGATCTGCATTTGGAGGATGTTTGGAGTGTGCACTTGAATTTCTAATGCGCAGATTCATCGCCAAGTGTAAGTTTGCGATTTGTATATTCGTTGGGTTTTTAAATCTGAAGAGAGATGGCCCCTCTTCGAACACCGCAAGGCATCAAATGCTTGGTCAAGGTGCATTATGTTGATGGGGAAATTTTCAAAGATCGGACTCAGTCATCCCTTTGGTGTGATGAGAACGTTTGAATTCAGTGACATGAAAACATTGACAGCTTTTATATAGATGTGCTTTTCTAAGATAGGACTCCAAAAGTAGTCAAGAGTTTGAAGTTGAAAAAACTTGACAGCTTTTATATGCAAGAAAAATGTTCAAGATGGACAATCCAGTTGGACACAGATGTCTCTGAAGAATAATATTCAACCACAAAGGCCAACCAACATGTCAACACCAACCATAGGTAAATCAGCACATGCATGTGTGTCATCAGCGAGCAAAGCAAGAAAGAAAATTCTTGTTAGCAACTAACCAACAAAAAGCACTATGTTTTCATAGCACCTCCAAAATATGAGCCTTATTCATTGCAGTACATGCATCATCATTAATGATGATGGCCATGTCTCAGCATCCAATCCAATCAGTCTCATTATCACCATGGTTCTATGTCCTAATCAGCTCTCAGCTTCACAGACTGCAGCTACAGCAGTACGTACACAAGCCTGCTTTACAGATGCTTTCTACCACGAGCAAACCTCGTCCCTATGTCCTCATCTGCAAGCACGAGCGTCTCAGGACCGAAGATAATACCGGATAGCTTTGCTCGGTTGTGCATCGGAACAGATGTGCATAGCATCGCAATGATAGGCACGGATGTTTGGTTCCTATCTCCTTCCTGGTCCTGCAAACCTTCTCGCCGTTCCGAATACGAGAGCCTTGGTCAGTAGCCCCTTGTCGAAGGTGCAAGCCAGGGCGACCACGCTGCCTATCACGAAGACTTTGGGTAGGTTGCCCGTCCAGTGCTTCGGCTTCTCTGCTTGGGTGTTGTTGCTGGTCGAACCGGCCTCGTCATTGTTCTCTGAAGCGGTGAGCTCGCCGGCGACAAACTTTGTGTTGGCGTGTGCCATTGCTGCAAATTTCGAGATGGGCTCGCCGGCAGCCCTCGCGGTCTGGTATGCGCGCAGGCCAGGTTCAATCCGTTTGACGCAGCCCCACATACCCTGCTGCACGCCGAGCTTCGCGATGCTCCATGGAATACCCATGTCTTCGTGATGAAACAGGAGCACCTCACATGCAGTCATTGCACCATCACCGTTTCTTGATTCAACTGATAAAAAGGGAACATGTGTAAATTCATTGGCCTAGCAAAACCTGTTATTATGAGGAAACTGTGATGGATCTGGAATAATACCTGGACGGATGCACCAGCTAGAGTAGTACAGGTCCACACGGCGAGGTTTGCTGCACCTTGGAACAGAGGGACGAGGCACGCTCTGAAAAAATGGAGTGAGACATTTAATGATCTGTCTTGCCCAAATAAAGCAATACTTCAGAGATAAATGACTTCTAATTAAACTAGAGATAGCCTGTATATATGTGAGAAACTAGAGATACAAAGACAAGTATGATTGGCACAGAGATTGATAGATATAGAATGCAGTGCCAGTGCATCCTAACCAAATATAGACAATGCGGCCATATATCATTTTCCTTGATGCAAATTTGCAAATGGGAACATGGAATAAACAGCCACAGTTTCCATCTTAAATCCGTTGCGTAAAGGAACTCTAAACATGGTTTTAAAAGCAATAGTGTGAACGTGTACTACAATAACAGCTTTTCTAACAGACAAAGCTATACCACTTCATCGCATACCTTGGTAACGCAGTAGTAGGTCTTTCCAGATGCCCATATCCTGCGACCGATAACATACTCCCTGTCGCTGCAGAAGAATGGAAACTGCAAAGGCAAGAACAAGGCAAGCAGTGTAAGCAAAAGATACATAGCTTGTCATGAATTCCACAAGGGTTGCCAGGGAGGGATATACCACGCAGATGGCTCACCTTCCTGACCCAGCGAACAACCATCGTCCCAGTCCTTGTGCACTCCTCCAGCGTCTCGTGCTGCAGAAGCATGTCGTCCCAGGTGTTCTTCATCCGGAAGTCATCGTCCCAGAAGAAATCCCTGACGACATCCGGCGACGCGTCTTCGAAGATGGTGCTGCTGCGGTACTGCGGTGGGCCGTTCTGGAATGCAACAAGCATTTTAATCCTGGGCTATAGTAGAGCATCTGCTATGTCTAAACACTGAATTACCGAACCAAATTTCGTTGCAACTAATCAGAAAAGTCTGCAACTCATTATCATGATTCCAGAAACAGTAGAATAATAATTGATATAATTTTGCAAAGTGCAGACACCTATGTTGTTGCTGAATTGCAAAGCAAGCTAGATATGAAAACCTATGGGTGAATCCAGTTTCGAGCGAGCACATACATACACCAAAATTCTTGAGCTGTACAAAATCATAAATTGAACTGTAAACTAAAAACACTCTGGATTCTGAAGGGAAGGCTTGTTGATACCTCGGGTTCTCTCTTCCATGCCTGGTAACGGAATGTAGGCAGCGTGCGGTCCATCATGTGCGTCCAGGCGGGGCCGCCGTCCTTCTCCTCGACGACCCTGCGGAGGTGCATGAGGTCCGGTGTGCTGACCGCCAATTCATCCTCCGCCGTGGGCGCCACCGAAGCCGACGCCGTGGCTCTGAAGCACACCAGAATCAAGATACGATTCAGTCAAATCCCTGACCCAATTGGGGAGAATTGAGGGTAAGGTGTCCACAAGCCTCACCTTGGCACTAGGACGACGGCTGAGTCCATGGCGGTGGCCTGTGCAGGCGGCTCGTGGTGCTGGCCGGAGCCGGCGACGTGGACGACCGCGGCTGCCCATCGCGGGCGCCAGGCCCATCCGATGAGCAGGCCGGCGATTGCTGCGAGCCAGAGCGGCGCGGCGAGCGTGGCCAGGTCCCGCGCCACCCCGGCCAGCGTGGGCTCCCGGAAGACCTCCGCCAGCACCGACATGTTGGGTGGATAGAAACGAACAAATTCGGAGTCCGGGCTGGTGTTTGTGTGGATCGGAACGACTCCCAGCCAAGCCCCTAACTCACTCTGATGGTGAGAAGAAGAAGAAGAAGAAGAAGAAGAAAGAAGAAGAAGAAGAAGCCAAGCCCCTAACTCGTGGTTGGAGTGGCGCGGCGAGGAAGGGCCTAGTATAAAGCGGGAGTGGAGCTGGCCGGCGGAAGAATCCAAATCGGAGAGTAGAGGGTTGTGTGGCCTGAGGAGGGGAGATGCGTGCGGTGCGGGGTGGGGATAAGGCCTCTCCGTCGGGAGGAGAGGAGACGAGACGAGGTGAGACTCCAGCAGAGAGGATTTGGACGGAGGGAGAAGAGGAATTGGATTGGTGGATGGGGATCACGGGGGATGCCAGCCATTGATATACGACGAGACGAGATGGGGAATTTCTTTCTCACGCGGTGGCGGTGGCGGACACGGAGGTGGTTGGATTCTGAGTCCTACTCTGCTCTGCTTCTCCGTCCAGTCCAGGCCAGGGTCGTGGTCCGCGCCGTGCTGGGCCGGCCTCTCCGTCCGTCCACTTTTTTCTTTTTTCTTTTCTTTTCTTTTTCTGTACTGCGTGCGTGCGTGCGCGCGCGCGCTGGGAGTCAGGGGGGTGGTGGACGGCGGTGGGAGGGAGGAAGCAGCGAGCGGAGCGGAACGGTTCACACCTCACACTTGACCCGACCCGACCCGAAAGCCCAAAGGGAGCACGAGGAACGCATGCTACTCCCCACCAAAACGACTACTCGTTTTCATCAACCAACGTGCAGCCTTCAAAAGTTGGCCGTAACCTACCACCTACCAAGGCAAAAATAAATGTTCTCTTCTGCTAAAAAAAAGAAGCTTTATAATAATCTCTTCTGCTAAAAAAAGAAGCTTTATTATAATAATCTCGGGAAAAAAAATGTTTAACCGACTGAGATTTGAGTGTGCAGATGGTGATGGGGCAGAGGTGCAACCCGACGGTGAGTCCGGCCGAGTGGGACGTACGGATCCTGCCGTCTAGGCGGACGTGGAGCGATGTGCTCCGTCCGGTCCGGGGATGATACGTACGGTGCGAGCGCAATGTTTGACCCTACGCACTAGAGCTGACCGCCCGGCCACGCGGTCCACGCCACCACACGTTGCCGGGTTCAGCCGCACGTGCAGTACGTGACCAACATTTATTTATTTGCCTTTCCAGCCGCACCTTCTCCTGCTATAGTGCCCAGATGAATGAAGAGAGTATTTTAATTTGGATTTCCGCACGTCCGATCAGACGGTTTTGATCGGTTGTTGCCACCGTCAAACTCGGTCCTCACATGTACTCTTTCCGGTCTTTTTTTAGTTTGCATGCATATAAATTTTGTTTAAAGTCAAAGTATCTTTATTTTCATCAAACATATGGAAAAAAATATCAACATTCACAACAACAGCTTATTTATGAATATTTATTTATGAACCGTAGTTTAAAATCTAATACGTTATGAACTGTAGTTTCATATTTTTTTAGTATAAATTAGGTCAAACTTTGTAAATTTTGACTTAACCCAAATCTAATACGCGGAGTAAAAAGGACCGGAGGGAGTACTTATTTCGTTCCAATTCCAAAGAGTTTCAGGTTTGTTTTAAACTGGATTTGCTTGGGTTTAACCAACACTTGAAAAATGTGGGCCACACTAATACTGTACCTGCCAGCAGTGGCGTAGCCGAAAATAAAATGGTACATGTGCATACTAGCTTCTTGTTCATTATGCTTAAGGATTGTTTGAAATGACTAATTTGGTCAAAATTCTATATAACAAAAATATACCTTAATATTCGGGGCACACCCGACACACGCGCTAGCTACGCCACTACCTGTCAGGAGCGCCTTAATATTCGGGGCACACCCGACACACGCGCTAGCTACGCCACTACCTGTCAGGAGCGCCTTAATATTCGGGGCACAACCGACACACGCGCTAGCTACGCCACTACCTGTCAGGAGCGCCTTAATATTCGGGGCACAACCGACACACGCGCTAGCTACGCCACTACCTGTCAGGAGCGGATTTACAAAGCCTCCATGAACTAGTTTGGTCCGCCGGTTATTGAAGCTTTCATTTGGTTTTTTATTTGTGTTTTTCTTACCAGTTTCATTGTTTTTGTTGGTCTTCTTTGATTTTTGTTACTTTCCTTTACCTTTTTCCGAATGCATGTCTAGTTTCTTCAATACACATTTTTTTATTTTCCCATGCATCGTAACATTTCTTTATACACGTTGAACATTTTATACGTACTTAGAGATCCTTGTGTCTCGCTTCTCGCGCGAGGTTAGTGGGACGACATAGTACTATAACTGTCAGAAAATGGTTTTGGGAAGCTTCTACGGACCAGTTCGATCTGATTTTAGAAGCTTATGTGTTTTTCTTTGTGTATTTCTCATCGATTAGCGATTAGCTATCTTAAACCAACAAACAACAAAAGTACACAATATGCAGCCGAAATATAGTAACCGAGGAGGTAGTACGTAGCCGTATCAGGGAGGAGGACGAGCACGTCCGTCGCTACATGGTTGTGTTGGACGCCAGGTTCTCCAATACCTGGCATTCTCCAATACCTGGCAATTCCTTTAGGGATCTCACCCGAGCTATGATTCTGTGATGATTCCTTCTCTTTGGGTGTTCACCGCCCACGCCTCAGGAACCGCGAGTGAACTAGATTATTCGATAGTATTTGATCTGTATTAGTGATAATATTCGATGCTTCATTAACTGATTATTCGAGATGTATTAGTAATATTATATGATAATATTATATGAAGGGTCCCGACGATCGCCGGTGATATCATATGTATTAGTGATATTATATGATGATCTTGCTTAAAAAAATTGCCGTCAATTTTTAATCTTAGAATCTTTAACACAGGAAATGTCGACGTCGTCTGACGACGATAGGATCCCTCAATGCCTTTGTGCTGGGATGACAGGGGTATATGCGACCTTTATCCTCACCTGGACAATGATAAGTCGTTCACTATCAAGCTAACAGAAGAATTTAGTATTATTACAGTATGTAAAGACGACATGTATTTTTTGTTAATGAAGTATGACCTGTGGTTTTTTGCTTTAATTAACCTTTACTTTTTTTTTTGTATAATTCGACTAGTGCGTTCCCTGTCATGCAAGATTCGCTGTTTTGGATAAGTTCCATTCCGAAGAGAAGGATAGTACAGAACCTAAGATAGCTCACCTAAGAACGGAGCATTACATTTTTGTTGTTAAGGTGAAAAATAATGAAGATCACACATATTTTGGTTGTTCTAATTGGAGAGCATTTTGTAAGGCATATGCGTTGGATGAGGACATGAACATTACCTTCGATCTTGGTAATGACGATGTTCGTGATAATAATATAGATATTTGGGTGCATGCAGAGTATGACTTGATTCCGGTGCTACCTTCAGATGCGTTTGTCAACAGATTTATTAG
This sequence comes from Hordeum marinum, assembly GCA_022496015.1. Lineage (NCBI taxonomy): Eukaryota > Viridiplantae > Streptophyta > Magnoliopsida > Poales > Poaceae > Hordeum > Hordeum marinum. Next base: position 4,952,039 of record CM039673.1, read on the forward strand.
GTAATTTATATTGATTATTGAAAAGTATTTGATACTCATCCCGACTAATTTTCTTTATTTTTAATTATCATTTTATTTCCGTGATACAAGAACTACCCGACAGATAATAGATTAGACGTACTAGAGTCATGACTCCAAACTTACTTGTTTGGAGATAAATCATCTCATCTCATTTATTCATGATGTTGAGGATCATGCTAAACATTACCGGCAACATTTATCATGGATATGTGCCACTAGTGCATAAGTTGAACCACCGTAACATCACTTCAAACAACTTTGTAAGATTTTTTTACCATTGCATCACTAGTCCATCTTTTTCATATGTACATTGTTATTAAGCAAAACTAGTTTGCTAACTATGTTATTATTACTAATGTTTTTCAATAGGTACTCCCTCCAGAGACCGTGCCTAAATGGATGTTCAAAAATGGTGATTTGCAAATGGTTAGCTTACGGCCGCCACTCCCGAGTAATTACAGTGGTAAATACAGGATATCTTAAAGTGAAGAAACCTTGAAAATCACAGAATGGAGAAATGCAATAAAACATTCACGCTACCACTTGAAGAGGAATAGTTGCGCATCCCACAAGTTGGAGATAGGTTGATCTGTGTTCTTCAATCGGAAGATGACGGAGTTTGCCTTTATAGCAGTAGTTACGACGCAAATTAGATGGATGCAATAGACCAAGTTGAATTAGAGAAAAATACGACGCAACATCGTATTTTCCTCTAATTCAACTTGGTCTATTGCATCCATCGTATTTTCCTCTAATTCAACTTGGTCTATTGCATCCATCGTATTTTCCTCTAATTCAACTTGGTCTATTGCATCCATCTAATTTGTATTCATGTTGGATGTTTTTTCCATAATTTATATTGAAGATGTTGTATATTAATATGTGTAACCGCGTGAAAATACAATATAAATATAAAAAAATGAAACACGGCCTTTCCAAAAAAAAAAAGCGCCTTATTGTCCCGGTTCGTGTTAAGAACCAGGACTGAAGGTCCTCCTACGTCGACGCCGCGCAACGGCCACATGAAGCACCTTTGGTTCCGATTCGTAACAGGACCGGACCTAAAAATAAAAGGCATTAATCCCGATCGTTTATTCCCGGTTGCTGAACCGGAATGACCCGTTTTCTACCAGTGGTAATCCGCCCACCTCTCTCCACCGTCTACGTCTTCAATAGGAAGATCCGCTTCCAGAGCTCCCAGTGTGAGTGGGTTCCCATGAAGCACTCACACATGGTGTGATCAAGCATGCAGTGGCAAAGATAGACCTCGAACGATAGATTGAACGTGGAGTATGCCCTCATCCTCGTGCGGGCTCGGCGCTGCCACGCATCTAGGCGCTCGGGTGAAAAGAAACCTACCCCACCCCCACCTCCATCCATTGTTAAAAAACCCTTTCATAAGAGGCTTGACAAGAAACACAAATGATGAGTATGGTATTTCTTCCAAACCGGAAGCCTCGAATCAGGGTAAAAAAAAACCGTATGAAATCTGATGCCTAGATCATCCACATGTGCATTGTCTTTCTCAAAATCCCCAAATCATCGGTATTGCTGTAGTTTTCATTTGGTTCGTTATTCCTATTTGTTTTTAAGATTTTCTTTTCTTGTTGATTTTCCAAAATACATGTTGAACATTTTCTAAATACCTATTGAACATTCATCCAACTACATGCATGTTGAATGAATGTTGTATGAAATGTTTTTTTAAAGCCAAGCCACATGCTCTAGAAACAAATCGCTCAACCAAGCAAGTTAGGCAGACAAGCGATGGAGGACAGAGTCACGGTGCAGCTAGTCGTACGTAGCTAGTGTGCGCAAGCTTTGGAGGACAGAGTCACGGCGCAGCTAGCCGTAGCTAGTGTACGCGGTGGATGTATCAGACAGAGACGGCGAGGGAGGGACCGGCCGGGTGTCGACGAGTTTCACCGAAAAGTGCCGTGGATCATTGGAGTCGGGCACCACATGTGCTGTGCTTGTGCTTGTGCTTGTGCTGTGCTGTGGCGACATGGTAGTGCAGTGCCTGTGTGCCAGCGACTGGCATATCCGGCTCTGCGGCGGGGACGAGTTGGGCGCGAGCAGAAAGCAATGGCGGGCGTCGCGGAGCACCGCATGGAGATCTCTCCCGCCGCCGCCGGCGAGGCCACGGCACCGGAGAGGCGGCTCATACACTTGGTCCGGTTGGTGGCGCTGGTGGAGCGAGCGGGCAACGCCCTGGGCACGCTGGCCTTCACGTGGGCCACCGTCGTCCTGCTCGGCGGGTACGCGGCCCAGCTAAAGCTCTTTTCTGAGTATGGTAGCATCGGAGATTTCTGCGCGGCCACCATCATATTCTTCCTCGAAGCCACCAGGTACGTTACCACACAAAGGCCAATCCCTACTACTCCCTTCGTGCCGAAATATTTGTAGTTTTAGCAGGCTATGTCGTAATAGTTTGTATAATTCGTTAACCGGCTAACTAGCAAAATCATCATGTCATCATCTCTAAACAAACAAAGCCCTGAACCGAAACCAAACATCATATTGGTTGATGATTTTATTTTTGGCTCTTAACTTTATAGCATTCTCCATACCCATCAATTGCTTCAGATTTTTTTAGAACCTTGAATGCAAGAAATATCTTCCAAAGCTTAACTTGTTTATTTGGGGTGGTTTTACATCTTTCAAGTTGGAGAAAAAGGAACCAAAACAATCTGTAAACATGGGGGATGCTACAATGTGGGAACCCTGCAAAAAATGAACCCGAATATAAAACGCTTAGAACAGTATAAACTTTTTAAACACTGGTTTTGGTCCATCTTCGATTGTTTATAAAAGTTCCTTAGTGAATACAAACGGCTTTCATAGGATAGAGTTCAACATGGAGCTAGCACAAGGGTTCAGAGTTGAATGACAAACTTGTTTCATAATTAAAACAAGCAGCAACCTTGCAAACATTAGGCAAATTCACTAAATCTCCCCAGGAACTTCTGAATGATGCAAAGATATACTACCTCCGTTAGACAAGACTTTTGGGACGGAGGGAGTACTAAATTTGGTGATATAGCAGACTGAGGAAGCATGATAATGTTTAGTAACTTGTACTACCTATGTTCCTAAATGTAAGAAGTTGTTTTTCAAACGTCTTACTTTTAGGAGGGTGTACATTTTAAGCTATAGACGATTCAAAACCAGAAAGCCTCATTTTCCATTAGTTTCATAGTGGAATATTTCGCATGATATTATTTCCATTAGTTTCCATAGCTAACCAAGCTATAATTAATTGCATGTAAATTTACTTCAGGATGTTCAGCAGCCGCAGCAACAGACTGGATTACCATTTGTTCTTCAGTGCCAGAGACGCATTAAAGCCTCTTGCATGGAATGGGCTGGTTATGATGATCTTCTTTTCTGATGTCCTCATGTGCTTGTTGATCTGGACTCTGCCCCAGCAAGAAACAAGTTTCAAACCTGCGGTCATCCTGGCCGTATTGGTGGCTTGCCAGTTTCTATGTCCAAGGCTGCATGTATGCAGTCCGCTGCGCCGTGCCGTGTCGCTGTGGAGCCCTATGGTTGCAATTCTATTTCTGAGTCCCTCTGTGCCATATGCCTATGATCAGGGTAAAGCCACTTTTGAATATAGCCCATTAACCATCAGAAGCTCGGTTCGGAAATGGATAGTGTACCTGGTGTTGTGCGTGATTGTACTCCTACTGACAATCAGCAGGCTGCGATTCCCATGCATTATCAAGCTGGCAGATTCGGCAATTGGTAGGGGACTGGCATTTTGGCACAAAACTGTCATAAACCTATGTATGTTGGCCGCGGCAATTATGCTGGTGTTCACTTGTGGCTATCTCAGTGTTATGATGATCATATTCCAAGCACTTGCGTTTGTGATAGTGTCGTTTGGTAACCTACAGATTCCAGCAGCTCTAGTGCGTGTCTGGGTTGCAACAGAACGCCTTTGGGCACTGAGTCGTCCGGGAAACGCCAATGATATGGAAACTCTTGTGCCATCTCTTCGCATCTTCTATGTGATGGTGCTTGGACAAGGTATACTCTACATTGTGGCATGCATTCTCCCGGTCTTCTCCTTCATCCTCCGAAGATCTCTCGTCCGTGGTGCTGGACTCAGAGGTGAGCGGGGAGTGGAATGTGTCGATCTGTACTATTCGTTTGCCTTCGAGAGACACATGGAAGGGCATATACTTTCTACAAAAAATATCAGCATCATCACATTTGCAATTGAATCTTTGAAATCGGACAGACCAAAGATGCAACTACATGGGGTTCAGATGCTTGACAATTTTCTGAAGAAGGAGCCCTTCAGGACTATGACCATCCAGAAACTCACCAGCTCCATGGAGACGGTTGCCACATTGCTCAACATGTTAGACTGGACAAGTGAAGCAGGATATAAAGACGATATCAGATCATTTGCTGCAAAGGTCCTCACCGAGCTTGCCGTGGGCCTCCGAGTTGCCACTATACCTGGCGCAATGCAGCGTATAGCCTCACTTGTGCACCCTGTTCACCGGCCGAAAGTAAATGATTCTATTCTGGACATTGACAGCCAAGAGCCAAAACAAGAAGCCCCAATTCAGCCAGTTGACAGGGAAGAGCATAACTCTCCTCCACTTAAATTCTGGAAACAGATGGCAATATACTGCTTTATTCCCGTGGAGGAGCAATCTAAATTAATAGATGAACAAAACTCCAGTTGGGTACTAAAATTTTGGGAGTACATTACAAGATGGTGTTCTGTTCCAGAGGAGGAGCAATCGATGGACCATGATTTCCTCCCTGTGCTGGGCATGTTAATTCTGGAAAGGCTGAGCTCCTTTGATACTGAAAATTGCATGGAGATGAGCAAAGCAGGCCTTATCTCGACGATTATACAATTTACAAGCAACAGAATCGTCCTTGAAAATACAACTGAGGCACATCACAAGCTGCTGAAAGGCTCATCGTTGAAGGTGCTGACAAGACTTGCAAGCATTAAAGGGAGGTTTGGTGTAAAATTGCGCCGCGAGATTTCAGAGCATCCTTTCCTTTTGCGCAACCTTGCAGGGATCTTGGACGACAATGGGAGCTGCAGCCAACAACTTAAGGAGTTGGCAGCAGAGATCCTTAGAAACCTTGCCATGGATGAAAACACAAGGGAGGAGATTGGGCACTTCCAAGCTATCATTAGCAAGCTGGTGCATGCATTTCTTAATCCAGATGCTGCACCCTCATTTACAGATTCAGACAAGTCTCTGCAAAATATTGCCGGTCAAGCACTAGCAGTGTTAACAATGGAGAGTCCCAGTAACTGTTTGGCTATCTCAGCGGAAGCAGGGTATGCGTTCATCAAGGAGCTCACAACTATGATCCATGTTGACAGGTGCAAGTACACAGCATCAAGCCTGTTGCAGAATATATGCGTGCATGCTCAATCCATGCTCAGCAAAGCAGACCTCAAGGAACTCTCACACATCTTGCCAGAGGTACCTAACTTACAATTTAAAGCCGGCTATTTAGCGGGAGAGCTCTCCAAGGCTATAGCAGGCGGTTATTTAAACATTGACTGTAACTGAAGCTCGTCAAATAAAATTGGCATAAAAATGACATGATGCAGTTTCTTTTTTCACTACAGGTGCTTGAAGGAATTATGGATGCAGAAGGCGCAAAACTGGAGGTCCTTGCTGGCCTTGGTTCACAAATATGCAAAGCCGTGCCTCAAGAGTTTGATCAAGAACTGGAGCATGGTGAAATTAAGGAGACATTTATAAAGGGGCTCATCAGTAAACTTAATGCAAATATGAAGCCCGCTGCTCGTTGCCCCAGAGTCACGAGGGCGATAGTGGAATTAGCTGTATTCATGATGGAGTGCAATCCCAGCTACAAAATCTGTTTCAACAAATACCAGATAATGGAAGCACTGCTACTGGTATAGCAGAGACTCTCAAGGGCTGAAAACTACAGATATTTCTCAGATGATGTAGGACTCATGGAGCACAGCGTACCTCTCTCCGCTCTTGTGGCCATAGCAAAAGAAATGATGGGTGGCAACAAACTATACTAGGGTGCCTACCAATCCAAGAAGAAGACCTCGTGAATCAGACATATAGTAAATGCTGCAGGTTGAATGGATCAAAATAAAAGTATTATCTGCATTGGACTTGCAAAATCATGCAACTGCTTTCAGCATGAGAAAAACAGTAGCAGTTGGGTGTTTCTGTGCTTAAAAGTATTGAGCTGATTGTTCAGCCCCTTTATATTGAACGGGTTTTCTATTTGCAGTGAGAGTGTGAGACTGAAGGCTAATGTAATTGCACTTATTAATACTATACAATCACTTGTTTGTGTACTACGGCACTGCTGATTGTTTAAGTACATATTCAGTGTCTTGAACAAGAACTTGGGATTCAGAATAAAGGTGAATATTCCCTTAAATTATCTATATGTTGTTCGTATTTCGGTATGATTCTCACTTGGGTGGTATTCTCAGCTTTTGTGCGTGGTGTGACAGTAGGGTACCCACCATGGAAGAATCTACTACCGACCTAACCCTAATTACTCAAAATTAGATAAAAAGTAAACGACAATATTCTTCTTTGTTTTATTGAGAGGGATCGGCCCCTTTATATAATAATAGACAAGACTTGGCCAACAAGCAAGTAAATCTATTCAAACTCTAATACAATCTCTAAACTGACTGGACTCTTTTCTAACAAAGATGCTTAATCAACTAGGACTCTAATTAAGGGATAAGACTCCACGTTTGATGTGCTGGTCCACATAACAGGCCAGGTCCTGCAAGCTCGCCTGCACCAAGTACACTTGTCCTTCCGTGGCGTGCACTTTAAGGACTACATACGGTGCATGCTCGATGGATCGGAAGATGGATATGGCATCGATCGATCGATCTCATTCTCATCTGACTCGTTTGTTTCTCTTTTCTTTGTTCCCCATTAATTCACCTGGCAATCAAACTCCCAAGACGAAATAGCTACACGTATTATCTATTTATTTTTTAGAATCTTCGGCCTCTGCATCATGATGATGCATGCGGCCTATTTATTAACTAAGAAAAACAAATAGTCTCCGGTTCCGAACAAGCTCTCAATGAGATATAAAACAAAGTTCAATAATAAAAAGAAACAAATGATGCCACCGGCGAACATAGGCCTATGTGTCTACCCATCTATTCTATTACTGGACCGCCATCCAAACCGGTTGTAGATATCCCGTGCTACCATCTCTCACCAGATAGACCCAGTAACCAAAGGCTTCCTGGTTTCCGCAGGAGTGAGTAATGACCACGTACGGATCAACGCCGATGCCCTGTGTAGTACCTGCAAAAAGTGTATATGTGGCTGTCTGTTAAAAACCATGTCATTTCTGCAGTTTCATATTTCCCATAAAAGTGCACACCCCCCTATGCGAATATGTCTAGCGAAGCTTTATATCCACCCCATTTAGCCACGTATCAAACAACATATCAATGCTATCCGGGGGAGTGATATTAAAGGCTATGCGAATTGTTTGCCACAGTATTTTTGCTAACGGGCACTAGAAAAACAGGTGTTTGATTGTTTCCTCATGATCACAAAAGCTGCATCGTGTATTTTCCCGCCAATTGCGTTTTGATAAATTATCCTTAGTCAAAATGACCTTCTTATGAACAAACCACATGAAGACTTTGATTTTTAAGGGTACCTTGACCCTCCAAATATGAATCGATTTGGATATTACCGTTGTGTCAATAAGGTTCAAATACATCGATTTAACTGAAAAGATGTCAATCGTTGTTAGCTTCTACTGAAGCCTATCGGGCTCATCCGATAACTGAACATCCATAAGTCTCCGGACTAAGTGTAGCCATTCATCCCATCGATGGCCTATCAAAACTCGTCAAAATTGAATATTTAGAGGTACTGACTGTAATATTGAGGCAACGAACACATCTTTACGTTGCGCAATATTATAGAGAGCCAGATATTTTATGGCTAGGGGCCTCTCTCCCAACCATGTATCTTTCCAAAATCTCGTTGACCCACCATTGCCAATAATGAATTTGGTTCTATTGAAGAAATCCATTTTCACCTTCATCAGACCTTTCCAGAAAGGTGAATCCGTGGGTCTAACGGATACCTGGACCAAGGTTTTAGATTGTAGGTACTTATTTCTCAAAATTTGTAACCACATACCTTCAGCCTCTACATATAGTCTGAATAGCCACTTACTAAGCAAACATCTGTTCTTTACCTCTAAATTCTCAATCCCCAGACCTCCCTGGTCCTTGTGTCTGCATATGATTTCCCATCTAGTTAACCTATATTTCTTCTTAACTTCATCGTTCTGCCAGAAGAATCGGGATCGATAGAAGTCCAATCTTTTGCGAACCCCTACCGGTATCTCGAAGAAGGACAAGAGGAACATCGGCATACTCATGAGGACCGAGTTAATCAAAATGAGCCATCCCTCGTAGGACAAAAGCTTGCCCTTCCAGCAACTTAGTCTTTTCTCAAAACGATCATCTATGCACTTCCATTCTTTGTTTGTTAGCTTATGATGGTGAATTGGTATACCCAGATAGGTAAACGGTAAGCATCCCAATTCACATCCGAACAAATGTTTGTAATTTTCTTGCTCTTCTTTGGCTCTCCCAAAATAGAATAATTCACTTTTGTGAAAATTTATTTCAAGGCCAGACAGTTGTTCGAACAAGCATAGAATAAGCTTCATATTTCTTGCTTTTGCTACATCGAGCTCCATAAACAAGATAGTATCATCCGCATACTTTAGTATGGACACCCCACCATCCACTAGATGTGGTACAAGTCCCCCTACCATGCCTTCCTCCTTAGCACGTCCTATTCGTGTTGCTAACATGTCTGCAACTACATTAAATAGGATGGGGGACATTGGGTCTCCCTGCCTAAGACCTTTGTGAGTTTGGAAAAATTGGCCAATATCATCGTTGACTTTAATTCCGACACTCCCTTTTTGTACGAAGGATTCAATGTGCCTCCTCCATAGCTCGTCAAACCCCTTCATACGTAATATCTGCTGCAAAAATGGTCATTTGACCTTATCATAAGCTTTCTCAAAATCCACTTTGAGGATAACCCCATCTAGTTTCTTCGAATGGATTTCATGAAGTGTTTCATGTAGCACAACCACCCCCTCGGGTACGTTTTTGCCCGGCATGAAAGCTAATTGACTGGGTTGCACCACCTCATGTGCAATTTGTGTCAATCTATTCGTCCCCACCTTGGTGAATATTTTAAACACGTTAAGCAGGCATACAGGTCTGAACTATTCAATGCGCACTGCCCCCTCCTTTTTTGGCAACAATGTCACTGTCCCAAAGTTGAGGTGATGAAGCTGCAAGTGCCCATTAAATAAGTCCTGGAACGGTAGTAAGTCTCCCTTGATAATGTGCAAACACTTCTTATAAAACTCAGCGGGAAACCCATCTGGTCCCGGTGCCTTATTATTCTTCATTTGTGGTATTGCCTCAAACACCTCTTTCTCTGTGAACGGTGCCGTTAATATCTCATTCTCGTCAGACCCGAGTTGAGGGATATCACTGACCCGCTGCTCATCCATGGACACCGTGTTGTCCTCTGGAGCCCCAAATAGTTGTTTATAGTATTCCGAGATGTATAACTTCAGGTTTTCATGCCCGACAATTGTACCTTCATCTTGTTCTAGCTGATATATCTTTTCTTCTGTGTTTTCCATTAGCAATCAAATGGAAAAATTGGGTATTGTCATCACCTTGTACTACTTGTCTCACTTTCACTCGAAGTGCCCACTTCAATTCCTCTTCTCTGAACAATTTTTTAAGATTTCCTTCTGCCTCGTGTTTTGATGCCCTTTCATTGTCATCTAACACCACAAATTCAGCTTTAATGTCTAGCTCAGTTATAAGATTGAGAAGCCTTTGTTTCTCCTTCTTATAAATTCCGCTCTCGTGTTTAGCCCAGCCCCATAGGTACTGCCCGAGGCGTCTAATTTTGTTCTGCCATTTATCGACATTCGACCTACCTCCCGTGTCCCTCCCCCATTCTCGAGCTATGAGGTCCACTAATCCTTCCCGTTCGAACCATGCCACCTCGAAGGAGAAGGTATTCTTGTTGCCCATGTGCATTGCCTCACCGGAGTCAACAAACAGAGGTGTATGGTCTGAAATAACTCTCGACAGCGCTCGCACTATCACACGTGAGAATTTTTGTTCTCACTCCACGCTCGTAAGAACCCAATCCAACTTCTCAAATGTTGGATTAGGTAAAGTGTTCGTCCAAGTAAATTTTCTTCCCGTTAGCTCAATATCACGCAAATCTAGACTTTCGATAATCGTATTAAACATAAATGACCATCTACCATCAAATTATCATTATTCTTTTTGTCTCTTCGCCTGATTATGTTAAAGTCCTCTCCAACTAAAATCGGTAGCCTCTCGTCTCCACAGATCCGGACAAGGTCTGCCAAGAATTTTGTCTTGAGCTCCGGCTGAGCCGCACCGTATACTCCCACGAGCGCCCACTCAAACCCGTCCAGCTTGTATCTCACTCTAAATTTGACGACAAAGTCCCCAAACACGACGTTTCGGACTTCGAGCGTCTCGCACCTCACCCTAAGTAAGATCCCTCCAGACCTTCCTCTTGGCGGTAAATAGTGCCAATAAAAATCAATACCACCAGAGAGTGTACTTAGGAACTGCGACGTGAAGTTCTCTCTATCGGTTTCCATTAGTGCAATGAAATCAAGTTTGTGTTCAAGTGATGCTTCTGTTAGAAATCTTCTTTTAGCCAAGTCTGCAAGACCTCTTTTATTCCAAAAGATTCCTTTCATATTTCATCATGAATTTTTTTTGTAGTCTTAAATCTTGCGTTTCTGCAAACTGCAGATACAGGATACACCTTCCTCTTCCAGGGGCGTTTTGGTTTATCCCGTCCAGCCAACCGGTCCATACAACTGCTCTCCGACTGAGTGCAATCATTCGGTTGCGTAGGGGCCACATACCCCTCCATACCGGTCTCATTATCTTCATCCGACATAATAGATGTTGGCACCAGATCCTCACATAATCGTTCTATAGCCCCCATCCCTAATGCATTAACCTCCGAGTCATCCATAAGCTTTACCTCCACAATATTTCTAATCATCTCCATAGCCCTCTCAGCATCTAAGTCTAAAAGGTCATTAACATATTTTGAGACTTCCTGCCCATTACTACCCAATGATACCCCGAGTTTGTTTGCATTTAAGATAATTTCATCATACGAAAGTTGCAAAATAGAACAACTCGTATTAACAGACATACCTGTAGCTAGTCGCCACGATATCCCGAAGCTTAGCCGCCCTCATGGCATGGCCCATCTAAAGCTCATCCACATCCGGCTAAGCCTGGAGGCGGTGACTCGTCTGCCTGTCCCCAGATGCCGGATCGGGGATGCCTCCAAAAGCGACGACGTCCTCGGTAGTGTGCCCCGCCAGAAAGTGGCCACCTGCCACCTGACCGAAGGGACTAGCCCCACCTCCGGCTGTCTCGCGCTCATCAGGGATTGCGTGTCCCGCCTCCGACGCGTGATCGGCTGTCACGCACCCGTTGGGGCTAGCTTTTCCGCATCTGGCACTCTCCAGCAGTCCCGCCTCTAACTCTCGACCGACTGTCTCGCGCCTGGCGGGGCTAGCGTTCCCGTGTCCATCACTCATTGCTGGCAGTCCCACCTACGAATGGCGGTCAACACCACGGCCGCCCGAAGAACTCACTCTCGTCAGGGCAGTTGGGGTATGGCCTCCTTCCAGCATCCCAACCGCAACCATCGTCCCCTGGACGGGCAGTGGAGATGGCGGGCGCAACCCCTCCTTCGTGGGAGCGGTCACCCTAGAAATCAGCGGCTATTCCATACTCCTATCCACGGACCATGGCGCACTCGGCGTCCTGGACCTCAGCGGTGTAGTAGGAGGGGATATTGGTGGCAGCTCCTGCTCCACCGGAGCATCCGCCTCGGCCCTGACACCCCAAAGTCTGGAGGGTGCCGACAAAGAGTCAAAGGATCCAAACCTCAACTGATTCATTAGAGTGGAAAATTGCAACTGCTCCCTAGGCGTGCCAGTCTCTGCTGGCTTATCCATCGGTGCCAAACCTCTATCAGTAGCATCCCTCTGATCAGACCCCTTATCAATATTTCCATCACCTCCATGACCCTCGCCAGGATCCATGTCTACCTGCTTAGCCAAGTCCTGAAAGTCAGCATTCTCCTCTATCTCAATATCCAAATCAAAAGACCTGCCATCATACGTCCATGTGACAGTCTCCGGAATATGTTCAATACTGATGACACTGACAAGTAGGCGGGCTATTCCCTGCGCCCATGTAAAAGGCATGTCCGCTTTCTCTGTCTTACCAATCAGGGAGCCAATACTCCAAGTCACCAAGAAATCATCTAGGGCCACCCGCGGGGCACCTAGGAACCTAACCCAAAGCTGAGGGAGAGGAGTGTCCTCGGGTTCCTTCTGAGTCCACGCATCAAACTCAAGAACACAAGTGCTATTAGGAACCCTGCTCATCCCAAACTTAAGAAGCCTCGCAAGGTCCTCCTTAGTAGGAAAGTCCACTCTGAATATCTGGTCATCAATCCTGACTGGATCCCATTGGAAGCTAGCAGACACCAACTCATGCATGCGCTGCACCACCTGGTCTCTAGTCATTGTTCCGCGAGTCACCTTCACAAAACCGGTCCGTGAACTCTCCGAAGCCGGCGTACTTGAAGTAGAGCGAGGGGACTCGAAGAACATTAGCTCCGGACAACATGTCCCGTATATAGTAACCACCGGTTTCGGCCTCAGAAGTAAGGGACACTCGCCCGTTTCATGCTTCGGCTTATTGCAAATGTCACAGAGCTCAACCGAACACTCAGCCACAAAATGCCCCGGTTCACCACACCGGTAGCACGTCATCGTTTCTTTTTTCCGAGCCCACTTCGTAGCTCTCTTCCCATCAGATTTCTCACTAGCTTTATCAGACACCGCATCCGTACTAGCTGCCCCCTTGACCTTAACCCCGGCAAGAGCCCGTACAACCTCCATGGATGCTCCCGAGAGCGGTGCTGTAGCCGTGGCACCCACGTTAACCAGGGGCTGCGCCTCTGTCACCGTGCCCCACTCCCCCGTGCTGTTGGAGGGTCTGTCCGGTTTGTGCTCAGGTCCCGACGCTGCGGTGGCCATCATCCACCCCCTCGGCCAGGGCGGAAAGTCTGCCGGTTCCGGTTCAGAGGACCAGTGGCGCCCACGACGAACGGCCCGGGTGGGCCATTGAAGCCACCTATGGTATACTTACTAGCTAGAAGTTGTTAACTGACACTAGTGCTAAACTTGATTTTCCTCGTCAGTTAGTCAAGTGTGCAAACTAATTAAGCAGTTCACGAGTTTTTTTTTCGATAAAGACGTTCACTGGGCTAGGTCCTTTACCATGAAATCAACATACTGGGGTTTAAGTACTAGATTCACACATTTGCTCTAGTCTTTCGAGACCGTACGTAATTAAGGTGCACGTATGCACTTCAGGCGGCTTGACCCAACCACGCGCGAGGTGACCGATGGGGTACTAGCGCTGTCCTAGTATTATACTTTTGTTTGCGTGAATAGATCAGCATGCATGATGACCGACGACTAGGGAATACTACTACTACTACCAAGCTGCAAGCTGGACATCTATCTGGAGTGGCTTTCAAATTCTCTACAACTTTATTTTCATAGCATTATTAGCCATCAAACATGGCTGGCTGAAGAAACAAACAGTGAATATGGCTACAAAAACAAAACAGCAAAAACTGTTGTTTGCAGATGGTTCGTTCGTTCGTTCAACAAGCCCAAAAGCCAGTCAGCCAGCCAGCCAGCAAAGAAAATAAAAGATTAGGTAGCAAAGCACATTCTTACACATCAAATCAAAGACCTAATTAGACACGATTACACAGGCAGGCAGCAAAGTGACACGTTCTTCTGAATCATGTCAAAGATACTACTGTTGCCATGCCTTGCAGGTGAAAAGAAAGCATCCAGGCATGTACTATAAGATAAGATGACTGCGGGAGGATATGGTTCATCTTTAGGGTGGGTCTAAACAAAACATATCCTAAAACCATCGGCTGCCAGCATCATCAGTAACACACATTTGTCTTAACTAGTGACCAGTTATCTATCGCCATGGCACACGCGAGTAGGAATACACAACTGCAGTGTATCTCCGGCTGTGCAGTATTTTTGTTGTACTACAAGCAGGCACATCAACAGCCTGGCAGCATAAATAAATCCCGGAGCAGAAGCAAAACACCTCTGACAGGAATCATGATATGGCAATCACATACACCAGCAAGCAACCTGGGATCCCATGACTTGAGTGCGGGGGTACATACCGAAGAATCATGAAAAGAGAGCGATGTTGACTAATGAAGAGAGTCCAAAATTACTGTTACAAGGTTACCTGCTGGCTGCTGAGTAGAGTTACGCCTGAACCACTCATTAAAGCTTTAGATCCCAAGTCGATCGGAGCATCTCCGGCAGGCGCGCAACGTGCGCCGCCTAAAAACGGATTTGCAATGCGTACATTGCGTTTTTTAGCGCGCCGACAAACGCCGGTTTCAGCGGCCGTTGTAAAATTTAGCGTGCGCGACGCTTCAGCAGGCGCTGCAAATACACATATGCACTTCAAAGATAAATCAAAACATCAAACAATCAATAATAAATAGTTGAATTTCATTATTACAACTCAAACAAATAGTTTATCATCCAATACAATAAATAGTTTAACAATACAACATCAAGCATACAACATCAAATAACCAAATCATCATGCGTTCTGTCGGTCATTCCATTCCCACCACTTCTCGATGAGATCGTTCGGAAGATCATCATGCATTTCGGCTCGCCGAATAGCATGATACGAAGCAACAAATCGGGCCACCCTCGCAGCATTCCGCTGCACTCGCATGGGATGTCCCAAGAGCTCGTACTGAGAGTAGTCTAAATTTTGACCACGTTCATTTTTGACGATCATGTTATGCATGATCACACAATCGTGCATGATGTATCAAAGGATCTTTCGATCCTAAAATCTAGCCGCTCCTCTCACAATAGCAAATTGGGCTTGCAAAATCCAAAATGCTCTCCCAACATCTTTCCTAGCCGCCGCCTAAGCATTGTGAAAATTTAGATTTTTCTTACCTTGCGGTTTTTTCAACGGCTTAACAAATGTTTGCCACTTTGAATAGATGCCATCCGCAAGATAGTAGCCATAGTTGTATGTATGGCCATTTGCTACGAACTGTATCGATGGCAGATCACCATTTGCAATCTTATAATTCATCAGTGGTGAACGATTAACAACGTTGATGTCATTCAAAGATCTAGGCATTCCAATTTTTTTGCCAAATCCAAGTCTCTTGATCGGCCACCGCTTCAAGGATTATAGTGGAACCCTTTTTTGCGTCGTGGAATTGTCCATACCATGCCTTAGGACAGTTTTTCCAACTCCAATGCATGCAATCTATTGAGCCAAGCATACCTGGAAACCCGCGAGCTTTATTCATCTCCAAAAGCCTTGCGACATCTTTAGCATTGGGAGATTTCAAATACTTTGGGTCAAACACTTGCACAATTCCGACTGCAAAGCGCTTGACACACATGATGGCTTGACTATCACCCATGACCAAGTGGTCATCAACTAGATCAGCCGTAATACCGTATGCTAACATACACAAAGCGGTTGTCACCTTTTGAAAGGTGCTATGCCCGAGTTCTCCGGCAGCGTTCCTCCTTTGCTGAAAAAAAACGATCATGGCTCGCTAGTTTCTCTGCAATGCGCCTGAACAACCCGGTGCCCATCCTAAAACGGCGTCGGAAATACGACTCGGGGTATGTGGAATTCTCCATAAAATAGTGCCTCAGCAATCTGTTATCGGCATCGATCTTGTCCCTCCAAATTTTCTGCCTACCCATAACCGAACCACCGTGCTTCGGTTTTTTATTGATGTGCATAGCTATGATGATTGCAAGGTCCTCTTTCTCTTCCATATCAAATTCTTCTTTGGAAGAATTTTATAATGAATCCATCTACAACATTGAATTTAAACTAATCTATAAAAACTATGAACAACAAGCATCAAATTAATGTAAAAAGATGTGTAGTTTGAGCAATATATACCTTATGGACGTTCTATCGAACACCATGTGGGCGCCGAGCGGCGATGGACGGCCGAGCGCTTTTCGCCGGAGGAATGGCACGCGCAACGGCCGACGGCGACTAGTGGGAGAGGGAGGAAGCTGCAGAGGCACGGGGACGGTTGCCGAAGAAAAGGGATGGCGCGGCGACAACGAGGGCGCTGGTGGGAGGGAGTTGGAAGACGATGCACGAGCGCCCAAGTGGTTCCGCACGCGGGAACGGGCGCAGCAAATAAACCGCGCGCGATGCCGTTTTGCTCCACGCGGGGAAGCACTTTTGTCGCGCGCACAGCTTTTGGGCGGCCGCTGAAACGCCCGGTTGCGCTGCATACGCTAAAGCGCGTAATTTTGCAGCGCGGGCCGTTTTTAGGACAGTTGGAGATGCTCTCACGACACGTTGGCTTCTTTCTGGACACGATCTGCGAAGCTGTGCCTCCGACAAGCCATGCTGTGAGCTCTGGTTGCTACTCAAGGTGTTTGAGGGGGGATGTGCTTCCATCCCTTGTCTCGGCACCGTACACGAATGGAAGCATCAAGGTAACAAAGCTCTCGGGTGGAAGGAGAACTCAGCATCCAAGACTGAACGATCCTTGTTGATCACGGTCAGATACATTTGATGGCAGACATGACCTCTGATGTCCAAAAGGAAAATAAGGGATCCATTAGTAATAAATATGATAATGCATGAGTTCACCTGATCTATATTACTACAATTTACAAATTTATTTGCTCAGCATTAAAATGTTGAGAAGATAACATGGGTATTGTTGATTGTACTCACATCAAATTGCACAAGTGGGCAGCTACTCAACAGGACAGGGAAATCAGGTGTCACCTGTGCCAGAAAGCAACACCACTGGAATGACATAAAGATCAGTATATAGATACTGCAATGTTTAGCAGGTAGTGCCCAAAGATCAGTATTAGAAATATATTTTTAATATCTATCAATCCATGTTCCCAATGTAAATCATATAAATGGTGACATAAGAACTGGAGCTTGAAAATTAAACTTACGATAAAAATCCGTTGAAGTTGTGACCAACGAAAAAAATAGCGCGCTAAAAAATATAGCAAGGCCCTTCTTCAAATGCTATAAAAGTTACAGCGTGCTAAAAAATATAGCAAGGCCCTTCTTCAAATGCTACACAAGTTATAGCATGCTATATAGCGAGGCCCTCTCTTTAGTAGAGAGTAAAATAAATAAATATTCAGAATTCATATATCTGTAAACATTCAAAATTAAAACATTAAACAACAACGGCAGCTTTACTGACGAGACGAGTTTCAAAGTCAGATGTGGTAGGATCCAGCTGTCACATGAACGTATCATGTTCATCTGACGAGCGGATTAGATTAATTGCGGCTATGTGAGTTACTAGTGGGAAGTGGGTATATGACGGTGTGTAAGCTGACCTGGTGCCTGACTTGCCGGCGGGGTGGCTGACATCTCCCCTGCCGGTGCGAGCTAGGATGGAGTCGAGTTGGAGGAGCCGCCGCGAGACAGGATCAAGTCGACCGCCGCGATATGATGTTGCCGCAACTTCTTACGTGAAGATGTTGCCGCTACCGTTGACGACTAGATGCTGCCGCTACCTCCGCTCACGCCCAGTTGTTATGGCTGCCGCTGCCGCTACCGCCGCTCATATCAGCTGGAAACTTTTTTTTTGAGGGGGTTGAAATGGAATATCAGCTGGGAACTGACAAGGGAATGGGAAGTGAGAACTAGGGTTAGCCGGTTAGGTCGTTCTTGTCGAAATTGGTAGTGGGCGAGGCTTGGTTTCGGCCTGTTGGGCTTTACTGGGTTGTGCTTATCTGAGTTTTCCTGCTTTTGGATGATCCACGGGAGCAACTAGTTAGCGAGCACTCCCTCACAAGTGTTTCAGCGATCGTTCCCACGCGTTGCCACTTGGCGCGTTTCCAATCGCCGTCACGTGTCGCGTTTTGAGCGTTTCCTTCAGATTTTTTATTTTTTATTTTTTTGCACTCGTTTTCACCTTTCCGGAAAGGAAAAAAAAACGTGTTTTCTGCTTTCTTTTTTTCCCACGAGAGGCGCTGTTTTGCTTCCGCGAGAGGCACGGTTTTACTATCGCGAGAGGCATGGCCATACCTCTCCCGAAAGGGAAAAAACGCGTTTTTTGTTCTCTTTTTTTTCGTGAGAGGCACGGTTTTGCTTCCGCAAGAGGCACGGCCCGTGCCTCTCGGAAAGGGGAAAACGCGTTTTCTGTTTTTTTTCTATCGCGTGAGGCATGAATTTTTCGTCCGTTTTTTTCGTGAAAAAAAAAGTTCTTCAAAACCTATCAACATGGGATTTAGTTTTGAAGATCTCGACGCGAGAAAGGCAACGGTGAAAACGGTTCGAGATTTGAACGCATGGTTTAGGAGATAAAAGGTTTTGAAAATACGGATCTACGAAAAAAGGGAAAACTCCCAGGTTGCGACAAATGACACGTATGCAGTGCACCACTTGTCACAATCTGGGGAGGTGCGAGTAATTGTTGGAAGGTGTACTCGCTAACTAGTGATTTTGATGATCTACACGTTACAACGTATAATGTTGTTATAGCGTGTGTATACAGACCTGGCCAAACGGGCCTGTCCCGGCACGTTTAACGGGTCGTGCCATGCCAGCCCGTGGGCTGCGCTTCAGACCCAGCCACGGCCCGGGAGCTATTTTTAGGCCGATTTTGGCCCATTGGGCTGTAAACGGGAAGGCTGGAAGGGATTTTGCTTTGGTGTTCTTTGGTACACTTTTGTGTATGGATGGGGTTGGTTATGGTGGAGGGTTGGGAAGTCTCGAGCGTGCCATGAGGGATCATGCATGGATGTGCGAATGGTCATGATGCAGGGTGGAGCATGGTTGCAGTTGGATAATTTTGGTTGGGTCAGACTGGACTGTTTGACGGATCGACGGGATGTCGGTCAAACAGAAGACGGCGGTGATTTCAGTGATGACAACATAGGAGTGTGATGCTGATGATGGTCGACTTCTGGGACGTGGAAACATGTGATGCAGGCCTAAGGGCTTGTGTGGCTTCGACAAGACTATGACACAGGGTTGATTCAAGGCAGTGTATACATGAGAGAGCTTGAAGTCAACATGGCGCGGGTAGCACGACCAGCTACATGGATTCATGTTGAAGGTGAAGCTAGAGTCTAGTGAAAGACTTCACTCTGTTGTGATGGAGGGGCTAGGGTGTAAGACGTTGGAGAATCGAGCCTATTTTAGCAGGATAGCGAGAGACACATGGATCGGAATGGGTACCAGTGGTCTGATGGATATGTGACACTCAGCATCGGTCGATAATGATTGATGGTTCTCTGTAGTAGGGATTTTGAGTGGCGTTGGTCTGCAGCCCTAGGGACTCGACCAGGACAATAGAGGTTCGACGCGGTGATTGCGACGAGGTGTGCGGTAAGCATGGGACACAACAGCAGACCAAGGCACTAATGGTAAGACACGTGGTCGTACAACGTGTGCAGAGATGCTGAAGCAATGTTGACGAGTACCAGATTCAAATTAGTGACTGGGTTTGTCGGTGCTAGTTGATAGACGGGGTTGACCATGGAGAATCTGAGGAAGTGACGAAAAGTCTGAAATTGTCAAAAGTGGAAAGAGTACATGCCCGTATATTCTACGGTGTTCACTACACATGGCAAAGTGTGGATAACAAGTACAGAAGAAGACAAAGTGCTATAGTTGTGGGACATGTCAGAAACTATCAAGGCAAAAGGGGTGAGACAACTGCGAGTGAAATTCCTTTAAGTTTCAGACAGGCGGTCAAGAAAGAGCGAGGATGTTGAGTTCAAGTAACTCTTATCTGTGTTATCCAATATGTGGGTTATTTACTTTCACGCAGGTCAGTGATCAGTGTGTAATGGTGTCGAATGGATACTCCAGAAGTTGGGTGCACAAAATAGAGTAATGAGGAATTTAATTTCACTCGAGTGTTGAGTGTGTTGAAGATGAGAAGAGACTACAGTTGCAGGTGGAGTTACATAAAGTCTGGGAGTAACAGCGATGCTCATGGCGTATCTCAAGTCCAATGTACATGGAGGTTTGACGCATGGACGAATCCAAGGTAGCGGAGAATATTTGTCAAGGGGAAGTTTGTTAGAATTGTATCGAATATTTATACAAGTCATGTTACATTTAGACATGGATTTGGACCGTGCATAGACATGTTAGGAATCGTGTCCTATTAGGATACATGTACCCCTAGGCCTCTTATATAATGTGAGGGTAGACACACGATGTAACCTATGCCAACATAATAGCACAAGTGCGTGGGGGTGTCGGCGACGTGTGCCGGTGCCCAGGCGGCCGTGGTGCGGTATTGTGAGGAGCGCCCATAGTCATGCCCCGGGGAAATAGCCATTTCAGTGAACCTTGTTAACAAATCTCGATGTCATGCTCGTGTGATTTCTTGATCCTCGGTGCACCTCGAATTTATTCTAACAAAACATATATAAGATGAAGACATTATATACAATATAGTATCAACAATATACATTTCACTTTTTTCACATGACTATATTACTTGCCATATTATTATCTTATGAGGAGTTACTCTAGGTGAACCTACAGGCCCCAATCTAGTTATTAGCACAAGAAAACACTTCCAAACTATAGCTTCCACTTTTATGCTCAACAATTAGTTATTCCCAAAATACAAAAAACCTACCTATCACATTAATTTTTTAACATCTTGTACAACTACAAAGCTATCAAGGTTCACACCCTTGTTAGTGTTGTGGGGCACATAAATTAAGCTTTATCTATGTTGCACAACTTACCATTGGTGTAGGAAACGTGTAACTTCCCATATTGATACTTTTTTTCTAACTGGGAAAATTTGATACTTCCTACAAACAGTTGCATTTGGAGATCAACTACCTTGAATTAGTTATACCACCTGCCACCATCAGGGTGACTAAGAGTATGTCATGTCAAGGGCAGTTGAAATTACTTATTATGTTGGTTGCCTTTTAGTAACCAACTTGTATTCATGTATGTTTGTAACCTAGATGACCTTGTATTGTTGTGTTCACATAATAGCAATCGTAGATTGGATGCCATATATATGGTAATGCATTTATCCCTATCCATGTGACAAATTATTTCATCTAGCATGCTAAAGTTAGAGGGGTGGTAAATGCTCTAACTATTTTAAGTTCTTGGGAGCTCGCCAATTTTAGTTAATTAAGCTTTACGTCCTTTCTTTACCTCTAGTTAATTTAGCTTCCCCATTTCTCTGTGTGCCAAATAACCTAACTATGTATGGTAAGCGTGGTGCAAGAACACTATAAGAACCTCACAAAGTAAGGACACCCGATAACACAAGATCACTACTACATTCTTGAGCTTCTCTTGGCTAATCCAAGTGCATTCTCCTGTTCTATGATGGTGGCTGTGAGGAAGAGTATTTTGTGCTACGTCATTGTTATATTGCTTGTGCCTTTTTGTAGTAAGCATTTTTTTCAATAGTTTTGTGTTATATACTGGAAAATTGGCATTGTTAGCCATATTGATAGTACTGGTGCTAACCTTGTGTCATTTATCCATAGGTGAGGTTTCATGTACTAGAAATAATTGTTATGAGGTGATCTCGAGAACTTGCCCTGACAACGACACTTGCATAAATGGATGTATCAAGAAAGGATGGGATGACGGTGAATGCGTCAAAGTCGGACTATTTCGAGTTTTTGCCCCTAAAAGTTGTGTGTGCTACCCCAAGACATGCAACCATTAAAAATATGTCACAATCATTTACAGTGCACCGACCCTAACATATGACTTTCTCCTTCGAAGTTACTAATATTTATGGATTTCATCATCATAGATGATTGGCAATAACATGCTCTCGTTCTAATCAGGGCGATTTCTATATCACCTGCTATTTTATTTTTATTTTTGATAAATATGTATGAAAACTCCATATTCAAGATTGGGATGTTATTCCAAATGTTTGGTTAATGTTTGATGTATCACGAAATGAATGGATCTTTCGCCGCTTGTTAGCATTGAGTTATATATTTGACACTCTACTAGCATGCATCATCCAGTTATTTGATCATGTGTAAATTTACTAGTTCTAGTGACCTGTACATATAAAAATCGTTGAGTGTCGACAAGATGGTGCCTAAAAGTTCATGGAAGCGCACGAAAGAGCCCGCGATGGAGTGACCGCATGCAATACCAGAATTGAGCTAGACAAGTTTTGTGTTGTCAAGGGTCCTCCCAGGATCCAATTGGGGTGGAAGAGAAGAAGATAGGAGTTGGGGCTTGGGGTTGAGCTCGTAAGCTCTGCCTGTAAGGGCTAGGTAAGTATCATGCACATGCTTGTCTGAGGCGACATCAACGATGCCATGGGCTAGGGCCGTGCCTAGTGACAGTTTTCAGGAATTGGGAAGGATAAAGCGGTCCTTTTTCCCTCCCAAGCTCTCCCGCGTTGCCCCCGTAGGCGATGGGGAGGGAAACCTAGCTGCCATCATGCAACTCCCCCTCTCCTCCCTTGCCACCGACACAAGGCGCGACCGGGCAGCTCCCCCTCCCCCTCCTCGCGTGTGGGGGCTGGTGCAGGCTGACTTCAACGGGCCTGAGAGCCACATTTTAGTGGGTCGTAGCGGCGCAGCGGAGTTCCTCCAAGCAATGAAGTCCGGTATAATCGGTGGTGGGATGGCTTGCGTGGTGGTGGGGCATGCCGAGTGTTAGTGGCGGCGACCTGACCTCTACTCAGATTTGGCAGTCGATGGTGGTTGGTGGCGCGGGACGTGGGCGACGTTGGCCGGTGGTGGCTCCTACTCCTTAGTGGTAGTGGCGGCCAAGGGTGGTGTGCGGAGCTGGATCTTCGGGTGGTTGCGTGCCGACCGGATCTGGCGGTGACCACCCCTTGCCAGGGGTGACTTTTGCCCCTTCATGAATCCATATTTTTCCATTGCCCCCCACCCCAGTGATCATGTGGTAGCTTCTCCACTTGTCATATGAGGCAAGAGGTTTGATCCCATGTGACTCGCCTAAAACGGGCGCAAAAGAGGCTAATAGGTGATCCATCACGCCACATAACGCATAGCACCGTCCAATTTGAAAACTTAATTTACCCACTTTGTGAATTTTACAAATGATTCACGGAAGAAAAAAAAGCCTGAAAAACTCGCCATGACTCAGATTTTGAATCAAGTAATTGCATTTTAATTCGAAGACTTTAATGACGCACAAAAATAAAAATAAAATATGTGAGTGATTAGAAGTCCAAATTATGGAACACATAATGTCAAGTTGACCACAAAAGGAATACGAGTAACCCTATTAAAGCATCCAACAGTTTTTCATGATATCGGTTTTTATTTCCAAATTGTAACATCACATACGTGGTACGAGAGAGATGCAGTGGTCCTACGAGGCAAGAGGGCTGGCCCAGATGGATCGATCAAACGGGGTGCAAAGAGGCCCATACATGTGATCCATCGGCCCATCTGAGGCATAGCACTGCCCAATTTCAAAATCCGGTTTTCCGGCATCACGGATTTATGGTGTATTCATGTAAGAGAAAAAAAGCCTAAAAACTCGCGCCGATTCCGAATTTAAATCAGGTAATTGCATCTTCGAGTTTAGGAAAAGTTTCAAGAACCAAATGTCCCATAATCAAATAAGGTGATTGCATTTTTCGAGTTCACAAAAATAGAAAAACATGTGAGTGAGCTCATTGAAAACTCAGTCGAGTATAAGAAAGCAACCGTGTCCAGAAAAGGAATACAATTAATCCTATTAAAAGAATACTAATGTTTTTTATGGGTATATGTTGTGTCATACTCGTTTTCCCATGATATCGGGGTTTTCTTCAAATTGTAACATCACATACGCCGCACATGAGAGATGAAGTAGTCATATAACGCAAGAGGGTTGACCCCATGCCACTCGCATCGAATGGAAGCAAAGAGGCCAACACATGATCCATCATGCCACCCGACGCATAGCACCGCCCAATTTCAAAATCCGATTTCCCCGCGTTATGGATTTACAACGGATTCACGGAAGAGAAACAAAAAGCCTAAAAACTCACCCCGATTCAGATTTCGAACCAGGTAACTCCATTTTCAAACTCAAGAAACTTTGAAGAATCGAATGACGCAAAAATATAGAAATAAAAAATGTGACTGATTCAAAGTCTAAATTATAGAACACATAATGTCCAGTTGACCGGAAAAGAAATACGAATAACCCTATTAAAGCATCAAAAAAAGTTTCATGCGTTATCCCGACTCATTTCCCCTGATATCAGGGTTTTCTCTAAATTGTAATATCACATATGTCGTATGTGAGAGATGTGATCAATCGCCCCACCCGACGCATAAAACCGCCCAATTTCAAAACTCGGTTTTCCCAAGTCACGGACTAACGTGAGAGAAAAAAAAGCCTCAAAAGCTCGTGCCTATGCCGAGTCCGATCGGGTAATTGCATCTTCGAATCCAGAAAAAAAAAAACAAGAACCGAGCCACCCACAAGGCCACAAAAGTTACCATAGTCGAATAAGGTAGTTGCATTTTTCGAGTTCACAAAAAAATAGAGATCTGAGTGAGCTCATTGACAGCCAGTCGTGTGTAAATACTCGGTCGCATTCGATGTGGCGTGAAAGCGACCACGTTCGCACACGGATCTGTGTGCCGTGACGCCATGCGCGGCCATCAAATTTCAAATCAGGTAATTGAATTTCCAATTTCAAATAAATAAATAAATAAATAATCAGTTGCGCATGGAAAAAAGATAAACGTGAGTGATTCAAAGTCCAAACTATGTTACTCGTTAAAAACTTCTCGATATAAATACTCGGTCGCGTTGAATGCGCAAAAAGGAGATCGTGTCCAGAAAAGGAACACGGTTAACCCTATTAAAATAATCCTAAGTTTTTCTATGGGTTATCTCGAACTTGATGTCCCAATGATACCACGATCTTTAACATCAAACGGGCGCAAAAGAAAAAAGGTCGATAGATGTGATTCATTGCTCGCCCAATGGATTGCACCGCCCAATTTCAAAACAAGATTTCCTCCTCGCGTTGTGGATTTACGATGGATTCACAAAAGAGAAAAAAAGTCCAAAAAATGGCCCTGATCCAGATTTTGACTCAGGTAATTGCATTTTAAAATTCAGAAAGGTGTCACGAATCGAATGATGCACACAATAACTATGGAACTGTTAAAAACTGCTCGAGTGTAAATATATGTGATCCATCGCCCCGGCTGATGCATAGCACCGCCCAATTTCAAAACTCGGTTTTCCCGCGTCACGGATTTACGGTGGATTCACATAAGAGGAAGAAGTCTTAAAAAGTCATGCCGATTGCAAATTCAAATCAGGTAATTGCATTTTCGAACTCGAAAAACTTTCAAGAATTGAATGTCGCACTAAGATAAAAGTAAAATATGTGAGTTATTCATAGTCCAAATTATGGAACACATAATGTCAAGTTGACCGTACGAATAACCCAATTAAAGCATCCAAACGTTTTTCATGGATCGTTTTCCGCCATGATATTGTGGTTTTCCCTAAATTTTTGACATAACAGACGTCGTCGTCGTCGCACAAGTGGCATACGAGGCAAGAGGGCTACCCCGCAAATAAAAAAGAGGGCTTCCTTGCGTGGCTCACATCGGACAGGCGCAAAGAGGCCGTTGGACGCGACCCATCGCCCCATCCGACGCATAGCGCCCCCTAATTTCAAAAGCCGGTTTTCCACGTCGCGGATTCATGTCAGAGAACAACAACAAGAAAAGCCTCAAAAGCTCGTGCCGATTCCGATTCCGAATCTGAATCGGGTAGTCGCATCTTCAAATCCAGGAAAAAAGTTTCAAGAATCGAATCACCCACAAGGCCACAAAAGTTACCATAGTCGAATAAGGTAGTTGCATTTTTTGAGTTCACAAAAATAAAAATAAAAAGTAATATAGAGATATGAGTGAGCTCATTGAAAACCAGTCGTGTATAAATACTCGGTCGCGGCGTGAAAGCGACCGCGTCCGCATCCGCGTCCGCACACAGATCCCACTTCTCTTCCCTTCGCTCCCACCATCGCTGACGAGGCGAGCGATCCCGATGGCCACGGCGGGCAGCGGCGGCGGCCGCCACTGGATCGAGGCCGAGGCGCCCAACTTCCGCGCCCGGATGTGCCGCCACTACCTGTGAGCTTCCACCACTCCTCTTTCCTCCCCCTTCTCCTCACTCCGTGCCGCGTCCGTCTCCTGTCGGCGATCGTGCGCCTGGTAGGTCGAATTTCCCGGGGATTCCTCGGCCTCCGTCCGGATCTAGGTGGTCGGATCGAGTGGGAGGGCTTAGGGTTTCGCTTGCTCGGTCGATTATCTTTCACAGCCGTTTCTTGGCCTTTTCTGCTCGCGTCTGCTTAGGGTGTTGGGTTGGGCGGATCTGCCGGGTGAGGGCTTAGGGTTTCATCGGTAGTAGTTCCGGAGTTCATCTTGGTTTTGATCTGGATTCTGGAGGCAGGAGGGCTCCCGTTACTTGACGTTTTGGTAATGTTGTCTAGTTGCTTAAGTTAGGGCTCCACCTAAATACATTGTCAACTCATTGTTTCATTTCACCATGTGTTTCAACTGCTTGACAAATCTTTCGAAAATGGAAACTGTTCTGTGCTATCGGGTGACGAGTTTGCTAGCTAGTTGGTTTGGCGAATCTACCGGGTGCACACGTGCGGTGGCCACGGGATTCGTCGGTAGTACCGGAGCTCAGCCTGGTTTTGATCTGGAGGCCGGAGGGTTCCCGTTGCTTGATGTTTTGGTAACCCTATTTAGTTGGTTTGGCCTCCAGCTAAATACATTGTTGTTGTTATATTGCTTCATTTCACCAAGTGTCTCAGCTGTTTGACAAATCTTTTGGTTATTCAGAAATGGAAACTGTTCTGTGCTTCCGGCTGGCGGGTGTATGGTTGATTGTGAGACTAATTTGATTAATTCAGGAATTTGAAATTCTTCTGATATGTTGCATATATATATATATATATATATATATATATATATATATATATATATATATATATATATATATATATGACTATGAGTTGAGCTCAGATTCATCTCAGAGTGTTCTATTATGATACCAGATCTTGCTTTAATGTATCTTAACCCCGTTTCCTTCTAAAATTTTCCAGACCTGCCAAATTGGCCTCATTTTTTCAGCCTAAGTGTGCCCCCGATGCCCCGCAGGCCCAAAGATTTATTTCCATATTGGAGGAGGATGCATTCAGGGGGACAAACAGTAAGGTGTGTTTATCCGCTCGTGCTTCCTTGCACCAGTCGATCAGCCTTTTCATATGTTTCTGCTATTTAATTGGACAATGCAGAGAACTAGGCAGTAGCCTAGTGGCAAGGGGTGCAGTGGTGCATCCTACGCCCAGGGTTTTACTCCCGTCCCGTTGGGAGCGCGCCTCACCTGGGCGGCTCCTTTTATAAAAATATGTCCTGGGTGCTAGTGCCCACGGATCTCATGTTTTTTTAATTGGACTACAACACACGGAAGTAATGTCACACGTCTGCAGTTACGCATTAGATGTTTTCTTCACATGCTCAAGTTTCAAATTTGATTCATTAGATTTAATTTTATTTTCCATTTCTCCAGGCAGAGTACCTGAAAAATATATCTGACAAGGTGGTCACTATGTTGAGAAAAAAAACTGACGAGCTACAACGACGAGCGTTACGTAGCCAATTGAACAAGCTTTAAATGGAGGCAATTCTTCTGTAATGCCAGAGGCAGTGATGTTGGCTGGTCCAGGGCCAACTTCTCAGTCCATGACACCTCAAACTCCAGGTCCAGTGCCAAACCAGCACATCCTTCACCCTTACACGTCAAACATGATGATTGGGTTGAGCGAAAGCACCATGGTCTGGATCACCGTCCAAACTTTCAACCAATGGGAATCACGACAGTAGGGCCGGGTGTCCAGTCCCGTCCTTGGCCGATGCAGCCAGGAGCCAGTCAGGGTGAGAGCCAATACATGGCCAGGCAACCGCAGCCTACAAAATTTGTAGGCTGCACCCCAACAAGTGCGTCAAAGCCCGTTATCCGGCCAAATTCTCAACAAAATCACCTACTTGGCCAAAATGATAGTGCCATTGGAGTGCGACAGCCGCAGATGACAAGGTTGAATCAAATTTACAGAGCCAACCAACAAGAGATGGGCACACAAAGGTACCAAATTCTCGGAGCACAACAAGCTGATGTCTCCAAGATGCAGCCTGGTTTGCTTAGAGTACAGAATAAGCAGCAGGATGCTAAGCAAACAGGTCCATTATATCTGCCATTCAAGGCAGGTGAACCTGAGCCCATGACTCCACCTGTACAACAGATTCCCCGTGCTCCGTCCGAGACTTCATCCTCCAAGAGCCAGAAAGGGAAGAATTCAAAACAAGAGTCGATGAACTCGAGCAATGCAGCTGATAGAGGAGCAGAGGTGATCTCGCCAAGGAAGAAGAATCTGGCGCCTAAAAGCAAGGGAGGGCCGCCGAATCAGGTGTACAGACAGGTGGCAAGGAAGCTTTTGATGAATCACGCAGCTAATGATGGGGGTGGAGATGTCACAGGCAATGAACACGCAGTTGTTGGGGATGGGGATGAGGATGATGGCACAGAGAGAGTCCCGAAGAAGAAAAAACCGACCCCAACAAATTCTAGAAACTCGGCAGCGGCTGCGGGGCACCCCTGCCGGGAGCAATGAATTGCTTAAGCTGGAACTGCCGGGGGCTTGGGAACCCCGAGGCAGTTCGCGAGCTTCGCAATGTGGTGAAGCAGGAAGGTCCCGCCCTTCTCTTTGTTATGGAGACCAAGATTAGGGCTGAGAGAGTTGAGAATCTGAAATTTACTTTGGGTTTCTCAGGTTGTTTTGCTGTAAGCAGCGTTGGCCTCAGCCGGGGCATTGGTTTGTTTTTGACTAATGATGTGTCTATTGAGTTGAAGAACTACATTACCGGCCATATTGATGTTGTGGTGCGGAGGGTAAACGAGGTTTCGGATGTTTGGAGATTCACGGGGATCTATGGAGCGCCCAGGGTGGAGGACCGGCAACATAGTTGGCATTTTCTCAGAACTTTGCATGCATTACTGCATGATGCATGGATGTGTATGGGAGACTTTAACGAAACATTATACGGTGATGAACATTTTAGCCCCTCAGCTTGACCTGAGGGGCAGATGAGAGCTTTTCGTGAAGTTGTAGATGAATGTGCCCTCCAAGACCTGGGATGGACAGGGGTCCCGTTCACCTGGGACAGCCGGCAGGATGGAGGAGCTAATGTGAAGGCTCGGATTGATCGTGTGTTTGCCAACGAACAATTCCGACAAATGTTTGCTCATACATGTGTACGCCATATAAGTGCAGCTGAATCCGATCACTGTTTTGTCAAGGTGGAGTGCTGGAAGCAGCTGGCTGATCAACGCGGGTGGGGGGCAAAGCCATTCAGATACGAGAATGTATGGCAGACTCATGGTGACTATGAAAGAGTGGTGACCGAGTGTTTGCTACAGCAGCAGCGAGCACCGGGCATGCAAGGCGTAGTCGAGTCTTTAGAAGCTTTGAAACAACAGCTCGGACCGTGGGGGAGGAAGGAATTCGGATGTCTTGCTAGGACAGTTCGACAATTGCAACAAAAGCTAGACAAATTGAGACGGCAGTCCATGGGGTGTGGAGGAGAAACGTACTGTCATTAAACTGAGGGAGGCTCTACGCCAGGAGGAGATATGGGTGCGGCAGCGATCTCGCGTGCTTTGGCTCCGTGATGGGGACCATAACACCGAGTACTTTCAGGCGCAGGCCAAGCAAAGGCAAAGGATTAACAAAATCGCGTGGCTGCGCAGGTCGGATGGCTCGGAAGTTTCTTATGCTGACGGCGTGAAGGCTGAAATTCAGCAGCTCTACCAACAGTTATATACCTCCCGAGGGCCGGCCGAGGCTAGTGAGGTATTATCGCTTGTGCCAACGCGCTTCACTACGGAGATGAATGCGGTCCTAGACAGGCCGTTCGAACCAGAGGAGGTGCGTAGGGCTCTCTTCCAAATGGCACCATCAAAGGCACCGGGTGTTGATGGTTTCACAGCCAGATTTTTTCAGAAGCACTGGGAATTGCTTAAGCATGACGTGACTAGTGCAGTTCTGGGTTTTCTTAATGGTTGAGACTTGTCGATGGGCCTGAATGACACCTCGATTACTCTTATCCCTAAGGTACGATGCTCGCAGAATATTACGCAATATCATCCTATATCTCTGTGTTCTGTTCTATACAAGATCGCAGCCAAAGCTATTACAAACAGGATGAGGGAGTTTATGGATGAGATCATTAGTCAGGAGCAGAGTGCTTTCATCCCCGGCAGGCTAATCACGGATAACGTTCTTGTGGCGTTTGAAAGTGTGCATGCCATGAAGAGGAGGCGGAAGGGGAAGAATTGTGTTTGTGCTGTCAAGTTAGATATGATGAAAGCCTATGACCAAGTGGAATGGAGCTATCTCGAGGCGATTCTACTTAAAATTGGCTTTGGCATCAACTTTGTGAGGCTGATCATGAAGTGCGTTACTTCGGTTCGGTTCTCGGTTCGGGTAAATGGGGAGTTGCTACCCATCTTTGTTCCCACTTGTGGTCTAAGCCAAGGGGATCCCATGTCACCATTCTTGTTTCTTATATGTGCAGAAGGTTTTTCTTCCCTTCTAAAACACTATGGTCAGATTGATTGAGGCATACGGGTCAGCTACCGAGCTCCATGGGTGAATCATTTTCTGTTCGCGGATGATAGCCTTATCTTCATGAGAGTTGACAACCAAAGTGCAGCTCATTTGAACAACATTTTGCAAGTGTATGGTGCAGCCTCTGGTCAGTGTGTAAACCGGGATAAGAGTGCAATTTATTTCAGCCCAAACACAATGGATACCAGCGGGCAGGCTATCAAGACTACACTCAACATCCATGTCGTGGCGTTCAGTGAGCGGTATCTCGGCCTACCTACAGCGGTGGGCAAGATCACCAGCGGGACTTTTGATCACATTGGTGAAAGAACGAGGAGCAAGATGCATGGGATAGTCAGAGAGGATGTTCGCTTGTGCGGGCCGTGAGACTCTTATAAAATCCATTGCGCAAGCAATCCCAACTTTTAGCATGAGCTGTTTTCTTCTGACCAAGAAAGTGTGCAAGAATCTGAAATCAGGATGGGCTAAATATTGGTGGAGCAATTCCATTGACAAGCGATCGCTACATTGGATGTCCTGGCAGAAACTTTGTGCACCCAAATGCAAGGGTGGTATGGGTTTTCGAGATCTTCACTTCTTCAACTTGGCCCTGTTAGGGAAGCAGGGATGGCGCCTTATAACAAACCCCAACACTCTTTGTGCAAGAATTATAAAAGTGAGATACTTTCCGGATGCAGATTTCATGCAAGCAACAGCCCCCAAGAACTCATCGGCAACCTGGAGAACAATACTTGCCGGGAGGGAGGCATTGATTACAGGCTTGGTCAAGAGGGTGGAGGACGGGTCCTCCATTTTGATCTCGGAGGATCGCTGGATCCCGTCCTCAACAACTTTGTCGCCGCTGTTTTGTCCACCGAACACAACAATATCAAGAGTTAGAGAGCTGATTGACACAGCAAACTGGACGTGAAGGTGACAGCTGGTTCGGGACTCCTTTACTGCGCCGGATGTGGAGGCCATTCTCAATATCCCGCTTCGTTCTGGAGGAGGCGAGGATTTCATCGCATGGGCGCACGAGGTCTCAGGCAACTACACCGTCAAGATGGCGTACCGAGCTCTAATGACTCAGAAAGAGTGTCAAGCTCTAGAAGAAGGGCGGGTTACCGGTTCCTCAAATGACAATCAACGGATGTGGAATGCTTTGTGGAAGTTAAACGTGATGCCAAAGGTCCGGGTGTTCTTCTGGCGAGTCCTGAGGGGTATTCTGCCGGATGAAAGCACTCTCCATCACCGGCATCTACGGGATATTAGTTTATGCAAAATTTATTTGGCTATGGAGGAAAATCTGGAGCATGCCTTGGTGAGATGCTCTCATGCGCAACTCTTTTGGGAAGAAGCCCAACAACTCTTTGATTTCCATATGCCCCGCCTGCACCCAGATACATGGGCCAAGGATATCA
This sequence comes from Hordeum marinum, assembly GCA_022496015.1. Classification (NCBI taxonomy): domain Eukaryota; kingdom Viridiplantae; phylum Streptophyta; class Magnoliopsida; order Poales; family Poaceae; genus Hordeum; species Hordeum marinum. The sequence continues at coordinate 4,984,398 of CM039673.1, forward strand.
TATGCGATGATCGTTTCTCAAGGAGGGACCGTGCCATCATTGTCTCTGTTATGTGGTCGGTCTGGCATTCAAGGAACAAGCTGACGCACGGGGAGGACAAGCTGGATCCGGCCCAGTCAGTCCGAAAGACAAGGGAGTCGCTGGCGCTCCTGGATGTGCCCCGGCGGCAAGTCTTTGTGTTACCAGGGCATGGCTGGCGCTCTCCTGACTCCGACGTGATTAAAATTAATACCGATGCTGCTGTAAGGCGCGAGGGCGGGAAAGGAGGAGGAGGCGCTGTCGCAAGATCATCAAACTCCTTCCTTGGAGCATGGAGCAAGCCATACCCAAGTGTAACGGATCCTCTCATTGCAGAGACGATGGCAGTTCGAGATGGGGTCATCTTCGCCAAGCTGAGGGGCTTTACGAGCGTCGTTCTCGAGACGGATTGCCTGGAGGTGGTAAACCTTTGGGCCAATCGCCATGATTCACGTTCAATCGTGGCATCTATTTTTTCAGAGATTGGAGAGCTAGCTAGTACTTTTCATTCTTTTGTAATTGATCATGTATCCATTTCAGCTAACGGTCCGGCTCATCTATACGTGAAGCATGCATGCACAGTGGACGTGACCGAGAGCTGGCTGGACAAAACTCCGAGCTTCTTGATCAGCAGCCTGTTGGCTGACTGTGAGGCAAATGCTTTTATCTAATAAAGCTCTCTAATTCCCCGCAAGAAATAATCCTTACCCCAACGTACGCTCTTCAATGACAGCAAATGAGATCAAATCAGGAGTTACATGCAGGATTCGCCTGTACACTTACCCGTTAATTACTCCACTTCATCTGTATATATATATATGCTGCTCGATCGCCTGGCCAAGTTGCTTACTCGTTCAACAATTGACCAAAGCTTGTTAACCTAATCTCCTTTTTTTTTCCGAAAAGGGGAATAAGACCCCGGCCTCTGCATCGTGACGATGCACACAACCTTTTATTAACTATATCTCAGAGTATCATAGTATTTATTACAACTCAAGGGTCGCTGAAAGTTGAGACTAATATCAACCAGCGAAAAAGATTGGCTAAGTAAACATATCGCAGACTAAGCATCCTGTAGTCGATTAATATGCCGCCATCCAGCACGGGACAAGATATCCTGAGCAACCGTCAGGAGATGGATGCATCCAGAACCCATAACATCCCTGTGCGCCTGAGGAGAAAGGAGTGCCCATAGCTGTACCCAATGAACCACCATATGGATAACCTGCAAGTATTTCTGCATCTCCGTATTGACCAAAGTAAGGCTGAAACACCAATGCGAATGCGATCCTTAGAACTTTTGTCAACTCCATTCAACCAATTGCCATACATATTAGTAATATTCGTTGGAGGAGGAAGATCATACGAGGAATAACGATGCGCCATAAAATCTTAGCAAAGGGGCACTCTATGAAAAGGTGCTCTACCGTCTCCTGTTTCCCATAGAAAACACATTTTGTACATCCTTTCCACTTCCTCTTAGCTAGATTGTCTTTGGTCAGAAGGACTTTGTTGCTTAAGAACCACATAAAAATCTTTAACTTCAAAGGAATTTTAAGTTTCCAAAGATACTTTCTCAAATAAGGTGTGTGACCATTCATTAGGTCTTCATACATGGATTTGACGGAGAAGATACCCGAGGTAGTAAGATTTCAGACAAACTTATCTTGTTCACTATCAAGAGAAATTATCATTAGGCGCCTGCAAAGGTTCAGCCAAGCCGTCCATTTGTTCCCAATTAGTAACCGTCTGAAACTGATATTCAGAGGCTGTTGAGACAAGACACTTGCAACAGAGACATTCTTATGCTGCACAATGTTATACAGGACCGGATACTGCTGTGCTAGACTAGTGTCACCTAACCAGACGTCTTCCCAGAACCTAATAGTAGTGCCATCTCCCACTTTAAAATGGCCCCTAGCAAAGAACTCATCTTTCACATTCATGAGTCCCTTCCAGAAAGGAGAGTCCGTTGGTTTGACTTGAACCTCAGATAACGTTTTTTTGGCTTAGATATTTATTTTGAATGAGTTCTTGCCATACACCTTCGTCATTAAGAAGCTTGAATAACCATTTACTCAATAACCATTGGTTTTCTATTTCCAAAACTTCTATTCCAAGGCCACCTTGGTCTGTAGGACGACACAAAATATTCCACTTGGTTAGCCTATATTTTCTTTTTTCGTCATCACTTTGCCAGAAGAAGCGTGATCCATAAAAATCCATCCGTTTTAAAACACCCTTTGGTATTTGTAAAAAGGATAACATAAACATGGGCAAGCTAGTTAACACTGCGTTTATAAGGACTAATCTGTCACCGTATGACAGCATTTTTGTTGGGGAACGTTGCATGGGAAACAAAAAAATTCCTACGCACACGCAGATCTATCCATGGTGATGAGCATGTACGAGAGGGGGAGTGGATCTACGGTTGGTGTAGTCGAACATCTTCGCGATCCAAATCGCCGAGCGTCCCGCGATCTCATCATGATCCGTCCCGTGATCTCATCACGATCCGTCCCGCGATCTCATCACGGTTGTCTTGTGTCCTTGATCACTGTTCTTCCGATCTAGTATCGAACGGACGGCACCTCCGCGTTCAGCACACGTGCAACTTGATGACGATCTCCACCGTCTTAGTCCAGCAAGAGGAAATGGAGAGGAGGAAGAATTCACCGGCAGCGTGACGGCGCTCCGGCGATGGTGGTGGAGCAATTCCGGCTGGGCTTCGACAAAGCACCGCAGAAATTCGATCTAGAGGAGCACTGGTGGAATGGGTAGCACGTGGCCATAAAATCAAGTGCAAAACACCCAAGTCCACCAATATATATAGGAGGGAGGGAGGAGGAGGGCTGGCGCACCAAGGCTGCCTTCTCTCTCTCTTGCGCAAGGAGGATTGGAGGAATCCTCCTCGAATCCTAGTAGGACTAGGATTGTTCCTTTCCTACTTGGAATCTCTTTCCACCTTTGCGTTTTTTCTTTCTTTCTCAAGTCCAGCCGCATGGGCCTCTTAGAGGACTTCCACCAGCCCACCAAGGGCTGGTTTTAACCCTCTCACAGCCCATGTAGACTCTTGGGTCGAAATACCTCTCCCGATGGTCCCCCGGTACACTACCGGCAATCCCGGTACACTACCGATGAGCCCGAAACTTTTCCGGCGACCAAAATAGGACTTCCTATATATGAATTTTTACCTCCGGAATATTCCGTAGCTCCTCATGACGTCCGGGATCTCATCCGGGACTCCGAACAACCTTCGGTCACCACCATACATAACTCTACACTACCAAACATCACCAAAACTTAAGTGTGCAGACCCTGCGGGTTCGAGAACTATGTAGACATGACCGAGACACCTCTACGGCCAATAACCAATAGCGGGCCCTGGATGACCATATTGGTTCCTACATATTCTACGAAGATCTTTATCGGTCGAACCTCTATGTCAAGGATTCAGTTAATCCCGTATGACGTTCCCTTTGTTCTTCGGTATGTTACTTGCCCGAGATTCGATCGTCGGTATCTCCATACCTAGTTCAACCTCGTTACCGGCAAGTCTCTTTACTTGTTCCGTAATGCAAGATCCCATGGCTAACACTTTAGTCACATTGCTTGCAAGGCTTGTTGTGATGTTGCATTACCGAGTGGGCCCTGAGATACCTCTCCGTCACACGGAGTAACAAATCCTAGTCTTGATCCATGCCAACTCAACAGACACCCTCGGAGATACCTGTAGAGCACCTTTATAGTCACCCAGTTACGTTGTGACATTTTATACACACAAGGTATTCCTCCGGTGTCAGTGAGTTGCATGATCTCATGGTCATAGGAACATATACTTGACATGCAGAAAACAGTAGCAATAAACTAACACGATCATATGCTACGTTTGTAGTTTGGGCCTTGTCCATCACATCATTCTCCTAATGATGTGATCCCGTTATCAAATGACATCTCATGTCCATGGCTAGGAAACCTTAACCATCGTTTGATCATCGAGATATTTCACTAGAGGCATACTAGGGACACGGTGTCGCCTATGTATCCACACATGTATTTATGTTTCCGTTCAATACAATTATAGCATGGATAATAAATGATTATCATGAACAAGCAAATATGATAATAACTAATTTATTATTGCCTCTAGGACATATTTCCAACAGTCTCCCACTTGCACTAGAGTCAATAATCTAGTTCACATCACCATGTGATTCACATTTTTATGAATCTAACACCCAATGAGTTCTGGGGCTCGATCATGCTTTGCATGTGAGAGAGGTCTCATAGTCAACGGGTCAAAATGTAAACACTGCTACCACACTCCACTTGGTACTATTCCAAATGGCTGCTCCACTATACGTATCCAGATTGCTACTACGAGTCATCCGGATCGGTGTTAAAGCTTGCATCGACGTAACTCTTTACGACGAACTCTTTTACCACCTCTATAATCGAGAAACATCTCCTTAGTCTTTTAGTTACTAAGGATAATCTTGACCACAGTCCAGTGATCTACTCCTGGATCACTCTTGTACGCCTTGAAGGAATCACGGCAAGGCACACACAGGTGCGGTACACAACATGGCATACTATACAAAGCCTATGGCTAAGGCATAGAGGACGACGTTCGTCCTTTTCTCTTTCTTCTGCCATTGTCGAGCTTTGAGTCTCACTCAACTTCATACCTTACAAATCAGGCGAGAACTATTTCTCTGACTGGTCCATTTTGAACTCTTTCAAAATCTTTGTCAAGGTATGTACTCATTGAAAGTCTCATCAAACATCTTTGATCTATCTCTATAGATCTTGATGCTCAATAATTAGGTAGTTTTATCCAGGTCTTACTTTGAAAAACTCTTTTCAAATAACCCTTTATGCTTTCTAGAAATTCTACATCAGTTCCGATCAACAATATGTCAACCACATATGCTTACCAGAAACTCTATAGTGCTTCCGCTCACTTTATTGTAAATACAAGTTTCTCTTAAACTTTGTATAAACTACAAAACTTTGATCACTTCATCAAAGCGTATATTCCAATTCCGAGATGCTTGCTCCAGACCATAGAAGGATTGCTGGAGCTTGCACACCCTTTAGCATCCTTAGGACTGACAAAACCTTCTGGTTGTATCACATACAACCTTTCCTCAAGTAAATTGTTAAGGAAACGATGTTTTGTCATCCATCTGCCAGATTTCATAATTGAAAAATGCAGCAACTGCTAACATAATTCCAATAGACTTTAGCATCGCTACGAGTGAGAAAGTCTCATCGCAGTCAACTCCTTGAACTTGTCGAAAACTTCTTTGCGACAAGTTGAGCTTTATAAATGGTGACATTCACCATCTGCGTCTGTGTTCATCTCAAAGATCCATTCGTACTCGACGACCTGCTGTCCAACGAGCAAGTCTACCAAAGTCTATACTTGGTTTTCATACATGGATCCTTTCTCGGATTTCATGGCCTCTAACCATTTGTCTGAATCCGGGCCCATTATCTCTTTCCCATAGCTTGTGGGTTCATCGTTGTCCAACAACATGACCTCTAAGACAGGGTTGTCGTACCACTCAGGAGCGGTACACGTCCTTTGTCGACCTACGAGGTTTGATAGTAACTTGATCCGAAGCTTCATGATCATCATCATTAACTTCCTCTTCAACTAACATAGGCTTCGCAGAAACATCTTCCTATGTTGCGCTACTCTCTCGTTGAAACAAAGGTTCAATAACATCATCAAGTTCTATCTTCGTTCCACTTAATTCTTTCGAGAGAAACCTTTTCTCGGGAAAGGACCCATTTTAGCAACAAACACTTTGCACTCGGATTTAAGATAGAAGGTATACCAAACTGTTCTTGTGGTATTCTATGAAGATGCATTTGTCCGCTTTGGGTTCGAGCTCCTTAGGTGAAAACATTTTCCACACAAGCTTCGTAGCCCCAAACATCAAGAAATGATAGCTTAGGTTTCTATCAAACCATAATTCACACGGTGTCATCTCAACGGATTTAGATGGTGCCCTATTTAAAGTGAATGTGGTTGTCTCTAATGCATAACCCCAAAACGATAGTGGCAAAACGATAAGAGACATCATAGTATGTGCTATATCAAATAAGGCATGACTACGACGTTCAGACACACCATCACACTATGGTGTTCCAGGTGGCGTGAGTTGTGAAACAACTTTCACATTGTCTAAAGTTGTATGCCAAATTCGTAACCCAGATATTCACCTCTACGATCATATCGCAGAATTTTTTATCTTCTTGTCACGATGATCTTAAACTTCACTCTGAATTTGCTTGAACCTTTCAAACGATTCAGACTTGTGTTTCATTAAGTAAATATACACTATATCTACTCAAATCATCAGTGAAGGTAAAAAAATAACGATATCCACCGCAAGCTAGAAACACTCATTGTACCGTATACATCAACATGTATTGTTTCCAATAAGTCACTTGCCCGTTCCATCAAGCCGGAAAACGGGGTTTAGTCATCTTACCCAAAAGGCATGGTCCGCATGTCTCAACCGATTCGAAATCGAATGAGTCCAAAGATCCATCAGCATGGAGTTTCTTCATGCGCTTTACACCAATATGACATTTAGCCGCAGTGCCACAAGTATGTGGTACTATCATTATTAACTTTATATCTTTTGGCATCTATGTTACGAACATGTGTATTACTATAGTCAAGATTCAACAAACCATTCTCACTGGGTGCATGACCATTGAAGGTATTATTCATTTAAACAGAATAACCATTATTCTCTAACTCAAATGAATAACCGTGTTGCAATAAACACGATCTAATCATGTTCATGCTCAACGCAAAACACCAAATAACATTTAGGTTCGTCACTAATCCCGAAGGTAGAGAGAGCGTGCGATGTTGATCACATCAACCTGGGAAACATTTCCAACACACATCGTCACCTCACACTTAGCTAGTTCTCCGTTTATTCCGTAGCTTTTATTTCGTGTTACTAACATTTAGCAACCGAACCGGTATCCAATACCTAGGTGCTATTAGGAGCACTAGCAAGGTACACATTAATAACACGTATATCAAATATACTTCTGTCGATGTTGCCAGACTTCTTATCTACCAAGTATTTAGGGTTGTTCCGCTTCGGCGACCGCTCTCCTCATAATCGAAGCACTTAGTCTCGGGTTTGGGTTCAACTTTGGGTTGCTTCACTGGAGCAGCAACTGGCTTGCCATCCATGAAGTTTCCTTCCATGCCCTTGCCCTTCTCGAAACTAGTGGTTTTACTAACCATCAACACTTGATGCTCCTTCTTGATTTCTACCTTCACGGTGTCAAACATCGCGAACAACTCAGGAATCATTATTTCTATCCCTGGCAATTTAATAGTTCATCACAAAGTTCTAGTAACTTAGTGACAGTGACTTGGAGAACTATGTCAATCACTATCTTATCTGGAAGATCCACTCCCACTCGATTCAAGCGATTGTAGCACCCAGACAATCTGAGCACATGCTCAACGATTGAGCTATTCTCTTTCATCTTGCAAGCAAAGAATCTTGTTGAAGATCTCATATCTCGCAACACGGGCACGAGCCTGAGATCACAATCTCAGATCTTAGAACATCTCATATGTTTCCGTGACGTTCAAAACGTTTCGGAGCCTTAATTCTAAGTCGCAATTCATGACGCACTAATACTATCAAGTAGTCATCGGCACGTGCCTGTCAGATGTTCACAACATATACAGACGACGCTAGAGGGGGTGGCGCACCGAGCGGTGCATTAAGGACATAAGCCTTTCTGTGCAGCAACGAGGACAACCCTCAGATCACGGACCCAGTCCGCAATATTGCTACCATCATCTTTCAACTCTATTTCTCTAGGAACATATAAAAATACAAGGGAGCTACAGCGTGAGCTAGTAATCTATGACATAATTTGCAAAGACACTACTGACTATGTTCATGATAATGATTTCAATTAATCATATTACTTAAGAACTCCCACTCAAATTGACATCCCTCCAGTCATTCGTGTGATACATGATCCAAATTCACCAACTCAAGTCCAATCATCACGTGAGTTGAGGTGGTTTCAATGGTGAACATCATTATGTTGATCATATCTACTATATGACTCATGTTCGATCTTTCGGTCTCTTGTGTTCCGAGGCCATGTTTGTACATGCTAGGCTCGTGAAGTTTAAACCGAGTGTTCTACATGTGCAACACTGGCTTGCACCCATTGTATGTGAACGTAGAGTCTATCACACCCGATCATCACGTGGTGTCTCAACACGACGAACTTTCGCAATGGTGCACACTCGGGGAGAACACAATTTATCTTGAAATTAAGTGAGGGATCACCTTATAATGCTACCGTTGTCCTAAGCAAAACAAGGTGCATATAAGGATTAAAATCACGTGCAAATCATAAGTGACATGATATGGTCATGAACTTGTGCTTTAGATCTCCATCGTCACCGGCACGACACCATGATCTCTATCATCTTGATCTCCATCAACGTGTCACCATCAGGGTTGTCACGCCCTGCATGCTTCTACTAATATTGCTACCGTTTAGCGATAAAGTAAAGCATTACATAGCGCTTAATGATTGACACGCAGGTCATACAATAATTAAAGACAACCCTATGGCTCCTGCCGGTTGCCGTACTCATCGACATGCAAGTCATGATATTCTATACATCACATGATCATCTCATAGATCACATATATCACATCATATAATTGGCCATATCACATCACAACATACCCTGCAAAAACAAGTTAGACGTCCTCTAATTGTTGTTGCATGTTTTACGTGGCTGCTACGGGTATCTAGCAAGAACGATTCTCACCTACGCATAAACCACAACGGTGATACATAATTTGCTTTTCAACCTTCTCAAGGACCGCCTTTGTCAGATCCGATCCAACTAAAGTGAGAGAAACTGCCACCTGCAAGCCATCTAGGCAACAAGTTGCATCGAGGGAACTGGTCTCTCGTAAGCGTACGAGTAATGTTGGTCCGGGCCGCTTCATCTCACAATACCGCTGAACCAAAATACGACCAAGGGAGGAAGCAATCTAAGTATCAACGCCCACAAACCTTTTGTGTTCTACTCGAGATCTCATCGACACATAGACCTAGCTCATGATGCCACTGTTGGGGAACGTTGCATGGGAAACAAAATTTTTCTTACGCACACGCAGATCTATCCATGGTGATGAGCATCTACGAGAGGGGGGAGTGGATCTACATACCTTGTAGACCGCTAAGCGGGAAGCGTTAAGAAACGCGGTTGGTGTAGTCGAACGTCTTCGCGATCCAAATCGCTGAGAGTCCCACGATCTCATCACGATCCGTCCCCGATCTCATCACGATCCGTCCTGTGATCTCATCACACTCCGTCCGCGATCTCATCACGAACCGTCCCATGATCTCATCACGATCCGTCCCATGATCTCATCACGGTTCGTCCCGCGATCTCATCACGGTCGTCTCGTGGCCTTGATCACGGTTCTTTCAATCTAGTACCGAAGGGACGGCACCTCCGCGTTCAACACACGTGCAGCTTGATGACGATCTCCACCATCTTGGTCCAGCAAGTGGAAGTGGAGAGGAGGAATAGTTCACCGACAGCGCGACGGCGCTCCGGCGATGGTGGTGGAGCAATTCCGGCAGGGCTTTGCCTAAGCACCGTAGAAATCCGATCTAGAGGAGCACCGGTGGAACGGGTAGCACGTGGCCGTAAAATCAAGTGCAAAACACCCAAGTCCACCAATATATATAGGAGGGAGGGAGGAGGATGGCTGGGGCACCAAGGCTGCCTTCTCTCTCTTGCGCAAGGAGGATTGGAGGAATCCTCCTCCAATCCTAGTAGGACTAGGATTGTTCCTTTCCTACTTGGAATCGCTTTCCACCATTGCGTTTTTTCTTTCTTTCTCAAGTCCAGCCGCATGGGCCTCTTAGAGGACTTCCACCAGCCCACTAAGGGCTGGTTTCCACCCTCTCACAGCCCATGTAGCCTCTTGGGTCAAAATACCTCTCCCAATGGTCCCCCGATACACTCCCGGTACTCCCGGTACACTACCGATGAGTCCGAAACTTTTCCGACGACCAAAATAGGACTTCCTATATATGAATCTTTACCTCTGGACCATTCCGGAGCTCCTCGTGATGTTCAGGATCTCATCCGGGACTCTGAACAACCTTTGGTCACCACCATACATAACTCTACACTACCGAAACGTCACCAAACCTTAAGTGTGCAGACCCTGCGGGTTCGAAAACTATGTAGACATGACCGAGACACCTCTACGACCAATAACCAATAGCGGGCCCTGGATGACCATATTGGTTCCTACATATTCTACGAAGATCTTTATCGGCCGAACCTCTATGTCAAGGATTCAGTTAATCCCGTATGACGTTCCCTTTGTTCTTCGGTATGTTACTTGCCCGAGATTCGATCGTCGGTATCTCCATACCTAGTTCAACCTCATTACCGGCAAGTCTCTTTACTTGTTCCGTAATGCAAGATCCCGTGTCTAACACTTTAGTCACATTGCTTGCAAGGCTTGTTGTGATGTTGCATTACCGAGTGGGCCCTGAGATACCTCTCCGTCACACGGAGTAACAAATCCCAGTCTTGATCCATGCCAACTCAACAGACACCCTCAGAGTTACCTGTAGAGCACCTTTATAGTCATCCAGTTACGTTGCGACGTTTGATACACACAAGGTATTCCTCCGGTGTCAGTGAGTTGCATGATCTCATGGTCATAGGAACATATACTTACATCCAGAAAACAGTAGCAATAAACTGACACGATCATATGCTACGTTTGTAGTTTGGGTCTTTGTCCATCACATCATTCTCCTAATGATATGATCCCGTTATCAAATGACATCTCATGGCCATGGCTAGGAAAGCTTAACCATCTTTTGATTAACGAGCTAGTTCACTAGATGCATACTAGGGACACGGTGTCGTCTATGTATCCAAACATGTATTTATGTTTCCGTTCAATACAATTATAGCATGGATAATAAACGATTATCATGAACAAGGAAATATGATAATAACTAATTTATTATTGCCTCTAGGGCATATTTCCAAAAATTTTGCCCTTCCAGCAACCCAATTTGCCTTCAAAGCGGGTTTAAACTGGGTACCAATTTGAGTTCCTAAGTTTGCCATAATGAATGGGTATCCCAAGATATCGGAAAGGAAGTGAACCCGCCTCACATCCAAAAATGTGTTTGTATTGCTGTTCATCCTCCTTTGCCTTGCCAAAACAGAAGATCTCGCTTTTATGAAAGTTGATTTTCTATCCCGAGAGTTGTTGAAAAATGCAAAGGATTAGTTTCATGTTAAGTGCCTTCTGTATGTCATGTTCCAGAAATAAGATGGTGTCGTCCGCATATTGTAGTATTGATAAGCCTCCCTCAACCAAATGAGGAATGAGGCCACCCACTTGACCATCCAGTTTTGCACGCTCAATAAGAATAGCAAGCATGTCTACTACAATATTGAAAAGTAAAGGCGAGAGGGGGTCTTCCTGTCTCAAACCTTTTAGAGTCTGAAAATAGCGGCCAATATTCTCATTTACTTTGACCCCTACACTCCCATCTTATACAAAGTAACATTTTAAAAATAGGCGTTGTACATTTTTTAATTGCCAAAAATATTTTTTAACTACATGAACATTATTGACATTGTATAAACATTTTTGTATTTTCATGAATGTTTTTATATTTTCATGGTCATTGTATAAACATTTGTTAATTCTCTTTGAAAACGTCGCGTACAGTATTTTTATTGGTACGAAAACATAATTTTTACATCACACAAACATTTTTACGTTGTATACTTTTTTAAAAATGGCCAAAAATCATTTTTGAAACTCGCAAACTGTTTTTAAATTGTATTCCCTCCGTTTCAAAATATAAGTCCTTTTAGAGATTTCACCATGGACTACATACAGAGCAAAATGAATGAATCTATACTCTATAATATGTCTATATACATTCGTATATAGTTTATAGTGAAATCTTTAAAAGATCTTATATTTAGGAACGGAGGGAGTATAATCTACACGTCTAAAATCTCTTAGAAACTCCAGCTGAGAGCTAGTTGGCAGGCAGCCCGGGTGTTTCATCTCTTCTTTCATTGGAGACCCCATTTTAAAAGGTCTAGCGTACGGATGGCTCTCGCGACGGGGTGGGAGATCCAGGTGCCTCGCCGGAATCGCCTATCGCGGGCAGTGTTGCTGACGGATCGGCGTCGTGGGTCGTCGGGAGTAGGTTCTATTTACTCGCCCATGATTCCACTGGCGATTCGGACGTTGAGGCCAAGGACGGAATGGCATCGTCGTTGTCATTGACGTACATCTGTCGCTCGCCGACTCCGGTGACCGGCAGAGACCTTCCCGAGGACGGATCTGATATTTCTCGTCGCGTGACAAAACGTCTTGCGAATCGGCAACGACAGCGGGAGGCGGCGATCACTCCGTTGCCGCCGTCTCCTTCCACATCCACATGGTCAGGCAAGGTACGTGCGTGTTCCGAAGGTTCAATTCAAAAATCGTTGGCAAGGGCCAAATCACTACCACTGATCGAACCAACATCTTTTGTTGATGATGGCGGCGGAGATTGGACGTTAGTTCGCCAGCAACGCCGTGCGCACGCGATCCGGACCGAAGTGCTGGCTTCAGTGGATCTGAAAGTGTCGGCAAATTCAAAATCATATTTCCGCCGATCCAAACCCAGAGGCCCACAGGCTCATCGTGGGCCATTGGTTTCTGATCCAAAAGTGGATGGTTTCGACAATCGTCAGGCCCATAGAGCGAGATGCGTACAAAATCGACCTGTACCGCACGCAAAGGAACATCCTGGCGACCTAAACCCTGTCACTAGACAGGTTTTCAGGTATCCCCTAGGGTTTTCCTGAAAAAAACCAATCAGAATTAACCAATCTGGGGCGGCCAACTCCTGCTGCAATGAACAGAGGCGGCGAGCGTGCGTCTGGTGGTGGCGGTGGCGGCCCCAACCGAGGTCGTTTCGGTGGCAATGGAAGGGGAGGTGGACGCAACCAGGGCAATCGTTTTGGACGGAACTTCGCTCAAGGAGAGGGCAGCGACTGTAATGGAAACCGAGACGAGTTTGATGGGAACAGATTTGAACAGCCAAACGGCCGTGATTACAGCAATGTCAGAAATCAAGGGTACAACACCAATTTCCAAAACCGGCAAAACCTGAATCAGCGCCGGGGTGGCTACGAGAATCGGGGAAACAATGGTGGCCGTGGCGGGTATGTGGTTACAGGAACGATGGGGTTTCACGGAGAGATGATGGTGGTTTTGATCAAAATCTGATTCAGAAGACTGTCGAGGCGGTAGTGGCTGCCGTTACAGTGGCGTGTGGAGGGTCTCTCATCAAACCACCTCCGGCAGCAGATCCGGCCGCTAAAGCGGGGGCCCCTCTTCCAATGGCAGACGGGGGGCCTATGGTCGTCAACCAACAGCCGATGAAGCAAGTGGCGGGTGTGCCTGTCGTTTTTGGTGCCGATGAGAACAATCAGGTTAAGAAGAAGAAAACCGATGTTTGCTTTAGATGCAAGCAATCAGGACATTTCATTGATGATTGCACTGTTCCAACATGTGATATATGTGAGTCCATTCACCATGCTACAGATGTATGTCATTTGTTGCAAGCTCCGAAACTCACTGTGACGATGTATGGCTATGCCAATGAGGTGCTAATGTTTTTTGAACTTCCTCTCTCGGGTTCATTCCGGCCTAAGGTGGAAAATGCCAAAATGGCAAAGGTCACGGTGGAAGGGGATGCCATGACAATCCCAGAGATTATTGAACAGCTCAAATGGATTGTGCCATAAGAGAATTTCCAATGGGAGGTTATGCATTATCATGGTAGTGTTTTCACGGTCAAGTTCCCGAGCAAAACTGAAGTAGAGCGTATGAAACACTTCAAACATACCCTGTGCCCCTGAGAGCTACTGATCTTATTGTTGATGAGTGGGCAGTAATGGAGGAGCCTGAATATATGTTACCTGAGCTTTGGGTGCGTGTAAAAGGGCTACCAGCTGATGTTAGAAAGGACTTCCTAGATCTATGGGCGCTGGAATCTCTTTTTGGGAAGACTCTAGAAGTGGACATGCCTTTTACTAGGAAGCATAAAATACTAAGGTCAAGAATAGGTTGTATGGATCACACTCTCATTCCATCCACAATGGATGTCATGATCAAGGGAGGTTTCTACAGACTTCAATTTGAAGTAGAAAGTGTGATGCCTAACGCTCAGGGATACAGAACTTTGAGAGATGCCGATAATGGCAATGGTGGAGGAGGCAATGGACACGATGACAAGAGAGATAAGGGCAAGGATGCTGCCACTGATATGGACGTGGAGAAAACTATTGCACCAGCCATGGTTCAAAACCCCATCGTTCTGGCTGAGGGGAATGGGAGTGTCGGCCATGGTTCAAATACTCAACATCTCTCCATCATCTCTGGCGATTTGCCTCCTCTTGTGAAAATATTTGAAGGCTTTATTGTGGGCACTAAGCAGACAAATGAAGAGGACAAAAGTGATGCGGTCGTCGCAATTGATTTGGCACGCGATACAACCCAAACGCGTGTTACCTCACCAATGATTGGCGCAAGGGAATCTGCCCCGGGATCGGAGGTGATCCTCGTCGGCAGAAACCAGCTAGAGGCACGCCAGGGAGAGCTGCTCCCGCTCTCCACCGCCCAATGCCAGGCTTCCGCGAGTGGGCGGAATGATGTCGCGCTGCTGCCGTCTGATGCCGCGGACGACGCTGCCGCGGATGTGGCTACGGAGATCGGGTCCTCTACGAAGTGCGTTGGTGTGGTGGTGCATATGCCACAGTCATCGGAGGAGCTCACTGGAGCGTTTACTGCATCATGTGATGACGCGGTGCCTTTTGACTCCGAGATTTTGAAGGAAATAAAGAGGCCCTCGCTGGAGGAGGTTATTGCCTTTGGAGGAATCCCTCAAGCGGCTAATGACATGCGATTGAGTTCACGCATCCGTGCTCAAGCAAATGCTGATGACACTCAGATGGCAAGGGCAATGCAGCAAGCTCAGCAATGCGTTGAGACAACCCTCTCAGGTACTAAACAACCCCCCAAACTTCTTTCATTAATTTGCCACATGCTAAAATTATTGGTAGAGCCTCTCGTATAGGAGTTTGTCTAGGGAAGAATTTTGATGAAGCGGTACAAACAATAGAAAACATTAAAGGGGTAGAGGTGATTCGAAATTTGCAGTTTTTGGAAAAGAATTTGGAAGTTACTATGGTAAAGGATGATGATCCTTCAAACCGAATGATGTCTAGTGTTTCAAATATGTGTGAGGACCTAGTAGCTAACGAGACAGATGATCTTGAGTTAAATGAATTAATGAGCAAACCATTACCTCTGATTAAAGAAAAAAATTAGACACAGAAAGGTCTATGATACTATGAATATCCGGAAAAGCAATAGGAAGAGAACCAAAAAAATCTATTAATAATGTAGAATCTAATGGGCATGACATGGAATAGTGATGGTTTTGGTGACCCCTCTAAGCACATTTTTGTTAAAGAATCGATTCGTGAGTATAGATTGGATTTTATTTCCTTGTTGGAGATAGAAGATCTAATTTCACGGGTTTTTTAACTCAACTTGCGGCTGGTTTCAATTTTACGTGGTTTTGCCTACCACCTCATGGTCGATTGGGTGGTATTTTAGTTGGAATTAATTCAGACACTTTGGATGTGCTGAAAGTGACAACAGGGGACTACTCGGTGCATTTGCACATGAAATGCAAGAGAGACAGTTTTGAATGAATTTTGTGCCGGTCTATGGTGTTGCCCAAGATGCACAAAAGTCAGATTTTTTAATTGAGCTAGTCCGCATGTGTGAGTTGCAATCGCTTCCTATGTTGGTCGGAGGGGATTTCAATATTATGAGAAATCAAAATGAAAAGAACAAAGAAAATTTTAATGCGCGCTGTCCATTTATTTTCAATGCTATCATTCAAGAGTTAAACTTGAGAAAGATTGCTCTCTCAAGTAGACAATTCACTTGGGCAAATAGAACAGACAATCCAACCTTCGAGAAGCTGTATAGAATTCTAGCAAGTGTGGACTGGAAGCAAAAATTCCCTCTCGTTACTCTTTCGAGGACCGAGGCTGGGTCAGACCACACTCCTCTCTTAATTGATTCCAGGCTCAAAGCCCATGATGGAAATCGGTCACGATTCTCCTTTGAACTTTTTTGGCTTAGACAAGAAGGTTTCTATGAGATGGTAGCGGTTGAATGGGTTAAGGTAATGGAAGGTAGGAATCCTATGGAGAGATGGCAAAATAAAATTCGCCATCTGCATCGTTTTTTAAAAGGTTGGGCAAAAAGCATGAGTGGAAAATATAAGAAAGAAAAAGAAAGACTTCTGTCAATCATTGATGAGTTAGATGTTAAATCTAAGACCAATCCCTTAAGTGAAGCAGAGAGAGTTGTTTTAAAAAATGCTAACGAGCATATTTCTAAGCTAAGAAGGGATTAAGAGACTAAATGGGCACAACAAGCAAAAGTTAAACATATCCAGGAAGGGGGAAATAACACCAAATATTTTTATTTGATTGCTAATGGGAAGTGGAGAAAAAAGAAAATCTTCCAATTGGGGCAAGAAGAAGGAACTATAACTAGAGAGGAAAACCTACGGGTATATATCACCGAATTTTATAAAAAGCTTTTTGGGAAGCCTGCGCCATCTAATGTTTCAATGATGGAAGAGGTAAATCAGGATATACCTGAGCTATCTGATGTGGACAACAGTATCCTCACAGCTCCTTTTACTAAGAAGGAGGTGCATGAAGCTATTTCACAGATGGAACATAATAAGGCACCGGGCCCGGATGGCTTCCCTGCTGAATTCTACCAGAAGTTCTGGGAAATACTAAAGGGAGACCTGATGGCATTGTTTGATCAATTACACAAGGGAGAGTTGCCCCTCTTCAAATTAAATTTTGGTATTATTACCCTCTTGCCTAAGAAGGAAAACGCAGTTCAAATCCAATAATACAGACTGATTTGTCTGTTAAATGTTAGCTTTAAGATATTCACCAAGGTTGGAACTAATCGCATAACGGGTATTACCCCGAATGTGATTAGGCCAACCCAGTCGGCATTCATGCCTGGGCGAAATATTCTTGAAGGGTAGTCATCCTTCATGAGACTATTCATGAACTTCAGTCTAAAAAAATGGACGGAGTTCTTTTTAAGATCGATTTTGAAAAGGCATATGACAAGGTCAAATGGTCTTTTCTCCAACAAACTTTGCGTATGAAGGGTTTTAGACCTGAATGGTGCCGCTTTTTAATATTGTAGTAGACATGCTTGCTATTCTTATTGAGCATGCAAAACAGGATGGTCAAGTGGATGGGCTCATACCTCATTTGGTTGAGGGAGGCTTATCAATACTACAATATGCTGATGACACCATCTTATTTCTGGAACATGACCTTCAGAAGGCACTTAACATGAAACTAATCCTTCGCATTTTTGAACAACTCTCGGGATTGGAAATTAACTTCCATAAAAGCAAGATCTTCTGTTTTGGTAAGGCAAAGGAGGATGAACAGCAATATAAACACATTTTTGGATGTGAGGCTGGTTCACTTCCTTTCCGATATCTTGGGATACCCATTCATTATCGCAAGCTTAAAAACTCAGATTGATCTCCGGTTGAAACCCACTTTGAAGGCAAATTGGGTTGCCGGAAGGGCAAAATGTTGTCATATGGTGACAGACTGGTCCTTATAAATTCTGTGTTAACTAGCTTGCCCATGTTTATGCTATCCTTCTTACAGATACCAAAGGGTGTTTTAAAACGGCTAGATTATTATAGATCCCGTTTCTTCTGGCAAAGTGATGACAAAAAAAGAAAATACAGATTAACCAAGTGGAATATTTTGTGCCGTCCTAAAGATCAAGGCGGCCTTGGAATAGAAGTTTTGGAAATAAAAAACAAATGTTTATTGAGTAAATGGTTATTCAAGCTTCTTAACGAGGAAGGTGTATGGCAAGAACTCCTTCAAAATAAATACCTAAGCCAAAAGACGTTATCTGAGGTTTAAGTCAAACTAACAGACTCTCCTTTCTGGAAGGGACTCATGCATGTGAAAGATGAGTTCTTTGCTAGGAGCCATTTTCAAGTGGGAGATGGTACTATTGTTAGGTTCTGGGAAGACGTTTGGTTGGGTGACACTAGTCTAGCGCAGCAGTATCCGGCCCTCTATAACATTGTGCAGCATAAGAATGTTACTGTTGCAAGTGTGCTGTCTCAAGCGCCTCTGAATATTAGTTTCGGACGGTTACTAAATGGGAATAAATAGACGGCTCGGCTAAACCTTTGCAGGCGCCTAATGACAATCTCTCTTGATAGTGAACAAGATAAGTTTGTCTGGAATCTCACTACCTCAGGTATTTTCTCTGTCAAATCCATGTATGAAGACCTAATGAATGGTCACACGCCTTATTTGCGAAAGTATCTTTGGAAACTTAAAATCCCTTTGAAGATAAAGATTTTTATGTGGTTCTTAAGCAACAAAATCCTTCTGACTAAAGACAATATAGCTAAGACGAAGTGGGAAGGATGTACAAAATGTGTCTTTTGTGGGGAACAGGAGACGATAGAGCATCTTTTCATTGAGTGTCCTTTTGCTAAGATTTAATGGCGCATCGTTTATTTCTCTTATGATCTCCCTCCTCCAACGAATATTACTAATATGTTTGGCAATTTTTTTTGAGGGAAAGCCTTCATGGCGCACTTTATTGATTTTTAAACAAAGTTACATCGTTTATTACATCCGGAGCAATAAAGCTAGGAGGAATGGCAATTTGTTGAATGGAGTTGACAAAAGTTCTAAGGATCGAATTCGCATAGGTGTTTCGACCTTACTTTGGTCAATATGGAGATGCAGAAATAATCTAGTGTTTAACAAACAAAAAACTTTTAGTATCTTGCAGGTTATCCATATGGTGGTTCATTGGGTACAGCTATGGGCACTCCTTTCTCCTCAGGCGCAGAGGGATGTTATGGATTCTGGATGCACCCATCTCCTGACGGTTGCTCAGGATATCTTGTCCCGGGCTAGATGACGGCATATTAGTCGACTACAGGATGCTTAGTTTGCTATGTGTCTACTTAGCCATTTTTTTCGCTGGTTAATATTGGTCTCAACTTTTAGCGATCCTTGATTTTTAATCATTTATACTATGATACTATGAGAATTCATTAATAAAAGGCTGTGTGCATCTTCACGGTGCAGAGGCCGGGATTTTATTCCCCTTTTCGAAAAAAAGGCTGAGAGCTAGTCATGGACAATATTACTCGAGCTTTGTAAAGATTATATAGTTGTCTCTTCCACAGGGCAAGCTGAGTGTGATATGCATGTAGCTTTAGCATCAAGTATAAGCTGGTCACAATTTGGGACAACCGCACTGAAGTTTCTTAAAGACGGTACAACCTCAGTGCACTTGCAGCTTGTAGCTCAAGTTTTCTAGAAATGAGCAGCACTGAGAAATATTTCCCTCGAATCCAATGCTCAGCTTTTATATGGTGGTTTCCCTCACATGCAAGAGCAACAAAGCAAAAGGTATATATACGAGGAACACTATGTGACCTTTTTGTTTTTATAGTCCCAAAGGCTCAGTACCTGCTATCCAAAATTGCAATGTTATATTGCAAAGAACGCCCATCCTGATGACCGTGTGTGTTCAAGAATCAGAATTTTACGTTCTTTCGGCGAGTGGGTGACCAAGACGACCAAAAACCAGGTGACCGTGACTGGCTCACGGGCGAGTGCGTGATACTTTTTTCTGTAAAATTAGCAGGCTGAGGACCTTTATATCGTGGCGAAACGAAGCTTCAGATGACTGGGTGGTAGTCGTCCAGACGTACCCGGGGCCGGCGAAATGGCCAACTGAGCCGTATGCCAGGAACTTGGGATATATATATATATATACTGATGTGCGGTTTCACAATCACAGGCATACACTTAAGAGCCAGGTCCTACCACACCTAGCGACTCCTGCTATGCGACTAGCCATGGAGGCCTCCCCTCTCCTAATGCTCGTCTCACTCACTCTCCTAATAGCCTCCATTCACCAGGCAAAGGCAGTGCCATCCCTGCAAGAACAAGCAGGAGCGCTCCTTGCCTGGAAAGCCACGTTACAAAGCCAGCCAGCCCAGCTGCAATCCTGGTCAAGGGGAAACAATACTAGCACATGGCCATGCAGCTGGTATGGCATCAAGTGCATCAAGCATCAAACAAGTCACCAAGAGGTGATCACCGAGATCTCTCTACGGGGGCTGCAACTGAGAGGGTACCTCGGCGCCCTCAACTTCACGGCCTTGGCAACCCTGACGAGCATCCAACTCTCGCACAACCGGCTCACCGGGAGGATCCCTCCGAGCATTGCATCGCTCCGAGAGCTCCAGTTCCTGCTTCTTCCACGCAACCAGATAAGGGGCTCTTTATCACCTGCTTTAGCATCCTTGAGAAAGCTGCAGTACTTAATGCTCCAGCAGAATAAACTCTCCGGTGGAATACCATGCCAAATAAAACACCTAGAGAGTCTCGTGAGGATGAACTTATCTTTCAATCACTTGTCTGGTCCCATCCCCGGTCAACTAGGCTACCTAAAGAAGCTTGTCAAGTTAGATTTTACCAACAACAACCTTACAGGCCCCATTCCAAGAAATGTAGGGAATCTCACAAAACTCACTGTCTTGTACCTGTATGGTAATCAGTTATCGGGGTATCTTCCTCGACAACTAGGTTACCTTGTAAATTTAAAAGAGTTGGATATAAGCAAAAATAAACTCATGGGTTCTATCCCCAATTCTTTTGGGAGTTTGCTTAACCTCAATGTCTTGGCCCTATGGGATAACCAACTTTCAAACCATATTCCTCAAGAACTAGGTTACCTAGTTAATCTAAAAGAGTTGGATCTTAGCTCCAACAATTTCATAGGCTCTATCCCCAACACTTTTGGAAGTTTGATTAACCTCACTCACTTATATCTATGGAGTAATATATTGTCCGGGTGCATTCCTCCCGAACTAGGTTACTTGGTGAATCTAAAAGAATTGGATCTTAGCTATAACAAACTAAAGTGTACAATTCCCTATACCTTTGGGAGTTTGATTAACCTCACTGGCTTTTTCCTCAGTGATAACCAACTCACGGGCCATATACCCAATATATTTGGAAAAATAACTAAGCTCATTATATTACACCTCGATGATAATCAATTCTCTGGACATATTCCTCAAGAAATTGGCACCTTAAAGGATCTCGAACATCTGCAATTCGATGGTAACAACCTCTCCGGTCCTATACCACCTGGGTTGTGTTCCGGAGGCCGTCTCAAGAATTTAACCGCATATGACAACAATCTGAATGGGCCTCTACCATCTAGTTTGATACACTGCAAAAGCCTAGTTAGAGTTCGTCTGCAAAGGAATCAACTAGAAGGAGATATCTCTGAGTTGGGAGTTCATCCAAATCTTTTTTATATGGATCTGAGCTCGAATAAACTATATGGAAAATTATCTTCACACTGGAGGGAAAGTGGTAATATTACTATGCTATGCCTCTCGAACAATAACCTCATGGGTGAAATACCTACAAGTATGGGGCAACTGCCTTGGCTAGAGGTGCTTGATCTTTCATCAAACAAGCTTAAAGGAGACATTCCAAGTGAATTAGGTAATCTAAAAAAATTGTTCCAATTGAGCCTTGCAAACAATTTACTCCATGGCAGCATACCACAAGAAATTGGAGCATTGTCCAGTTTGGAGTTGCTGGATTTGTCATCAAATAACCTAAGTGGTATTGTACATGGTTCAATTGGGAATTGTTCAAATCTTCGCTCATTGAATTTCAGCAGAAATACGTTGAAAGGGCGCATCCCTACCATCCTAGGGTTGTTGCACAACTTACAATACATGTTGGATTTAAGTGATAATTCCTTTACTGGGGTGATACCAAGCCAACTTAGTGGTTTGATAATGCTAGATACTTTGAATATTTCACACAATGAACTTAATGGATCCATCCCTGGATCATTTCAGAATATGGAAAGCTTGATATCCATTGACGTATCTTACAATGAACTGGAAGGACCGGTCCCAGAGAGTAAGCTCTTCCAAGATTCTCCAATCCAGTGGTTCATGCATAATAAGATGTTATGTGGTGTAGTAAAAGGATTGCCCCCTTGCAGTAGCGCAACTCAGAGCGGTAGGAAAAGAAAAGGATGTAAGACACTTGCACTATCCATGGTTCTTACACTGGTATCTCTTGTTTTTGTTGCAACAATATTGATGTTCCGACATGAGACAAAGAAATCGAAGGAAATTAACAATGATAAAGTAACAGAAGAAAAAGTTTTTTCAATTTGGAGTTTTGATGGGGCAAACGTGTTCAAGCAAATCATTGAAGCAACCAATAATTTTAGCGAGAGATACTGCATAGGAACAGGGGGGTATGGATCTGTATACAAAGCTAGACTTGCACCATGGGAACTATTTGCAGTGAAGAAGATACACACGATAGACGATGAATGTGGTGTGAATGAGGCAGTGTTCAATCGTGAAATAAAGGCACTGGTGCAGATTCGACATCGAAACATTGTAAAACTATTTGGTTATTGTTCGTCTAGCCGAGGAAGGTTTCTTATCTATGAATATATGGAGAGAGGAGACTTATCACAAACACTAAGGGCCTATGAAAGGGCGATCGAGTTGGATTGGAGAAGGCGGACACATATTGTCTTGGATGTGGTACATGCTTTGGCATATATGCATCATGATTGTTCCTCACCAATAGTCCATAGAGATATAACAAGCAAAAATATTCTGATTGATTTGGAATTTAGAGCATGCATCTCTGACTTTGGTATGGCTAAAATTCTCGATATTGGTGGTTGGAACCTCACAACGCGTGCTGGGACAAAAGGCTATCTTGCCCCAGGTAAACAAAAATGAAACCTTACCAACTAGTGTTCTAGTTTTTGCACTGCATATATATATGTTCATGTAAATTGTGGTGTATTTTGAATATTACAGCAAACTTTGAAATATTTAACAGAGATACTAATTAAATGGTAGTCCTTGCAGAGCTTGCTTATACAGAGAATGTGACGGAAAAATGTGATATATACAGCTTCGGAGTGCTTGTTCTCGAGATTTTTATGGGTTCTCATCCTGGCGATTTTCTGTCATCCTTCTCGTTGGGCACCAAGAATAATGATGTTTGCCTGAAGGATCTCCTAGACTCGAGGCTTGTTTTGCCGGATGCGGAAACCACTAAAGAGATATACTGCATGCTCATTGTTGCAGTACAGTGCCTAGAGCCAAGTCCATCACGCAGACCAACAGCACGACAAGCCAGCGACGTGCTGTCTACCCTTACAGCATGTGAAGGTCATGTTGATTACCTGCACACTAGCGTCACCATTCCTAAACAGTAGTGTCTATGGCCATGGCTGGTGAATTCGTGTCCTATAGTTTCCTCTTTGGAACCTACGTACATGCTTGCTTAATAAGTGTAGTTGCCTCTGTATCTAACCAAAACATATAATTCATATTGTATCTAACAAGTTTGATTTTCTTTTAAGATTGTACGGTGTGACAATTACATTTAAATTGACCACATTAGTTGTGTTTTGAGGCATTGAAGACTCCCTTTTCCGCAAAAAAAAAACATTGAAGGTGGGCTGCAATTTAATTGCGCCGGCCGGGTCTTGAACTCAAGACCTCTTGACTCTGATACCATGTAGAAGTGCATGTTCTAGCCAATGCAACCAAAAAACCAATCTGATAGAAGAGACTAGGCAACACATTTATATGTCAACACAGTGCAACTGTGCAGTCATGGTTTCTAAACTGTATTCGCCATGTAGAGTTGCCAATATGTCTGGTAAGTGTTACGTGACAGAAATCGCAAGCTTACACTCAACTTGGTGGGAACCAAAACTTCAGTTTGGTCGTTATGTTTGCGTATAAGCGACATAATTACTTCTATAAAGGATGTTGCAGCACCTTCCATCATGGGCTCATCGAGGGCCAAGAGAGGCTCTTGGCAGTCCGACCAGTTGGCTTGCGGTGGGAGCCTCTCGAGGCGTCTCCGAGCCGTCTATTCTATCCGGACAGCTTGGATCTGGACGACCTAACTGGATGGTCGATGAAGGGTGGACCACTGGGCACTCCCGGGCCACCGTCATTGGGTGGTGTTCATCATGCCCCTGCCCTTGCACGGACGATGACTGGTGGACCTACGGTGGATTGCCGGGGGAGCCTCTTTGGAGCGGTTTGAGACTTCTAATCTTCCTGGATGGCTCGCACTCGAGTGAGCCGGCTGGTAGGTCCATGACGGGTGGACCTCCCAGTGTGCCCGGGGCCAACGTCATTGGGTGGCTTAGGGCACGCCTGCAAGCGATGCCACACGCCCGAGTGACCCGCCTTGGGGGTCCATGATGGGTGGACCACGAGTGTTGGCTAGGGCCATCGTCGGGTGGCTATTTAAATCATGTCCTCAAGATCCCTAACCAGCACTTCCCCTTGCACATGATTCAATCACATGCAGATGTATCTCTGACATATTTCACATGATTCGATCGATGTTAGTTTTTGGTGGACCGCTTTGGATCTTTGTTCGTATTTGGTCATGTGTTTATGGGTTGGATTATTTTGGTTGCAAATAGCAAGCGACTAAGAGATAGGCGGGCCGGCCCATAAGGTTGTCTTCAGGTGCTAAGTAGTGACCCAATGCCCGAATCGTTGAATTTTACGCGAGTTGTCTAAGAGTGACTAATTGGGGAACGCTCCTTCAGGAGCCTCCGAAGGGTCACTCTCAGGCGCCGCCAAGTGTCGTGCTCTAAGCGTTTTCTTTGGATTTTTTTTAATTTTCCAAACGTGCTTTTGGCTTTTTAGATTGTTTTTTTGGATCTTTTTGGCCTTTTTGTTTTCAATCGGTGAAAAACACATTTTTGTTTTTTTCTTCCGCGAGAGAAACAGTTTTGCTTCCGCGAGAGGCATGGATTTGCTTCCGTGAGAGGCACGGCCAAAAAGAAAAAAAAACACATTTTCAGTTTCTTTCGTACCTGAGAGGCATGATTTTTGGTTCTGCGAGAGGCACGGGTTTGCTTCCGCGAGAGGCACGGCCGTGCATCTCGGGAAAAATGCATTTTCTTTTTCTTTCTTCCGCGAGAGGCTCATATTTGCTTTTTTGCGGGGCACGGACGTGCCTCTCGAAAACAAAAACAAAAACGTATTTTTTTCTTCCGCGAGAGGCATGATTTTTCTTCCGCGAGATGAACGGATTTGCTTCCGCGAGAGGCACGACCGTGTCTCTCGAAAACAAAAAAAATGCACTTTCCTTTTTTTTACTTCCGTGAGAGGCCTGATTTTTTCATCTGTTTTTTTGTGATTTTTTTTGTCAAAATCTATAACCATGGTATCTAGTTTTGATGATCTCTATGCAAGGAATCTAATGGTGAGAACGATTCGATTTGGACGCACGATTTAAAAGATAAAACATTTTGAATAAATGGATCTACGAAAAAAAAGGAAAATTCTCATGTTGTGACAAGTGGCACACATGCAGTGCGCCATTTGTCGCAACTGGGGAAGATGGAAGTGACATTCGAAAGATGCAAAGTGTGTTGTCCCACCAACTGCCACTTTCCCTAGGGCACACCTGACCATGGGCAGCCCGGCCCGAATGACCCGACCCGACCCGACCCGAAAATCCCAGGCCTGCCCAGGCCAAATCATGCCATCGGGCCATGCTCGAACCTGCCTAGGGCACAACGGTGGTGCCGACACCGAGATGGGCGCGGGCGATCGACGACGGTGAGGACGGGGACGGGACAGGACGAACCGCCAAACCTAGACAAATCTTGAGTAAAGTGGAGCTTGGACAAGGAACTTAGAGAGGAGAAAGCTTAAATGTGGCTTGGGCATTTCATCGAACACCTCATGTGCATAGGAGGTAAGCTAGAGCACCACAAAGCTCTTCCCTCGCCGGTCAGAAAAACAGAGCAGTGTGGAGTGCTCTGCTCGCCGGCGAGGGGGTATATATGGGCATCTCATTGGTCCCGGTTTGTAGATGGAACCGGGACTAAAGGACCCCCTTTGATACCGGTTCCAGACACAAATCGGGACCAATGGATGTGGGCTAGGAGCGAGGAACATCGGACCCGGTTCGTGTCTGAAACTGGGACCAAAGGGGTCCGACAAACCGGGATCAATGCCCCACATGGCCCGGCCGGCCCCCTGGCCTCACGAACCGAGACCGTTGCCCCCATTGGTTCCGGTTCTTGACTGAACTGGGACTAATGGGCTGGCCCGGCCTGAACCAAAGCCCTGTTTTCTACTAGTGGTACTTCAAAGATTGTTTTGACAATGACCCAAAATGAGACCATGGTTGATGGTTGTATTGCATATGACTTTGATTGAGCATACCAATATACCGATAATATATATGTACGTAACTTTGTTGGTTTACATGGCAAGAGAGATTACTGAACATTGGGACAAGTAAAACAAGAGAGAGCATATTCAAGCCAGGTAGCAGTCTGGCACGTAGATGAATGCACGCCTTTGGAAGGATGATCGATTGACTATGGGCACTTGAGCTTGCCGGTCTTGGAGTCGACCAAGTTGGCATAGCAGGGGCATTCGTTACGGGTCTCTTGGCTGGTGCCGGAAGGGACGCAGTTACACTTGCCGCAACAGATATTGCAGTCCTTGTTACATATCTCGTTCCTCCTGTTCTTCGCGCAACTACCGTTGCACGACGACGGGCAATCTGCAGATCATACATCATCGCAACCATTCATCAAGATACCACAACAAATTATACGAGACAAATTAGGTTTAATTTGTTGATCAAGGCCACATGCATGCATCCATGTACTGATGTTCGTACCTATCTTCGGTGTCAGCTGAGCGTCCGCAGCCATGAGGAGGGCGGTGAGGAGGAGAGTGGCGAGGACAATGACAGGCTTAAAGGACGCCATGGATGCAGCTCAAGAGACCGGTTACGACCTATATGACTTCAATTGTTGATCGAGCTACTGATGTGTGACCCTATATATCTACTAGTATATCTATATCTATATATACTAGTATAAAAAGACCCAATAAGACTTTAGCATGCAACTAATATCATACCAAATATAGCGCTAATCGAATTAGCACGCAAATAATATCTAACCTATTATTCACGTGCAACTAATATACTGCCTAATGTTAATGTCCATTCCAATTACACAATTACTAGTACACTTGAAAAGTAGAAACTAATTAAGGGGTAATAAAATTATGCAAATCCTGTAATGTCTGATTTCGACATCTCATTACTACCATTGATTCATATTTTTGGAGCATACGTATGTTGGGCACTAAAAAATTGGAATGTCTAAAGCTACACAAGCCGGTTGCAAATCCAGCAATAAATTCGATATGCTCATACGATATTCTAGGATAACTGCCAGATCCAAAAAAAATCAAAGTTTGGAAAATGTGAATTATTTAAATAGGGTAAATTAAAATTTTGATTGTGATGCTGCGGAAAGATAACATTTAAATAATTTAGAACCTGTAAAAAAAATCATATTTCGATGAGATTTATAATGCCAAAATAGAACTCACACATTTGGTACAGGTCAATCATTTAATTTTTGCACTAAAAAATATTTTCCCCAAGGCCCAATTATTAATTGAATATTTTTTTATCTTATGGAAATCCTCCAAATTTCAAAGTCAATATCGCAAAAAAAATCAGAACTAACCTACCCAGACCAGCTAACCCTCCCCACGTGCTCGCAGCCCAGCCTCACACTGTAGCTCCTTCATCCTCACTCCGATAGATGCGTGAAACCCATGCAAAAAATATTTTTTCGTGTTATTAGCCCCCCTCCCTCTGGAAAATTTCTCCAAAGAACTAACATGTGTGACCTGCGACAATATATTCAGAAGCTTGAGGGACGAAATGATATACTTACATCCATGACCTGCGACAGGGGCAGTTCGGTTATCAGAAATATATCTTCTCCACATGCAATTCTTTGCTAAACACACAAATTTCTTCTCCAAACTGAAGTTTGAGGCACGAAATGATATCATCCATGGAAGTTACCCTCAAGACGTGGCATCATAACATTCCGTGTGCTCAAATTGTCCACACACGCACTTACTCTGATTTGTCCTCGTTTACTGTTACCTCGTAGACAACTATGCTCCATTTCCCCCTCTTCATTGCTTTGTCGGACGTTGTGACATACTTCATCATCTTCTCCACCTCCGTGAAATTGTATGCCGTGCCTTTAGTTAGTAGGCGACTGAACTCCTCGAACATAGCCCTAGTGTTAATCTTGCTTGCGTGCCGCTTAGTTGCCAAATTCGTTCTCCTAACAACTCCAGCCTGTCAAAACATAACTCAATTTAAAAGATGGAAACCAGATAATTACATGACATGGGGGTGCGGTGGGTAGGTGATTAGGGTGGTTGGCACTAAAACTATGCAAAGAAGCGTAGTGAACTTACGATCATCGTCCTCTGTTTCTTGTAGCTTCCCTCACGCTCACTGTCAAACCGCGACCTCATGTACTCTTCACAAAGACATGCATCGAGTTAGCAGGAGGCATGTACTCCTTCAACATGCGTTTCACGCTCTCACCGCTGTGCTTGTCATCTTGGCGCAAGAAAAAACCTTGAAGTATGCTTTTGCCCATTTTCTTCTTATTTCGTAGATCAGGCCATCAGGGTCATGTGCTAGTGCTTCCTCAAGCTGTACAAACCAAGCTGCATACCCCACACCATCTCGAACTCATCTTCATTTAACATGTGGTTCACTGCCTTATTGAATTCAGCTTGGAACTCACTCTACTTCGTGTACATGGGACCAAGCTCTCTTTTGCCTTCCTCACCACATGCCATGCACACCCAGACCCAAACCCAACAGAACTCCTGCCGCATTGGGAACCTACAAACTGACGGCATTGGGCGATGGCCAGACCCGGCGTTAGATTCCCTCTCTAGCTTTGCTGGCGGACAGAACGACCCCCTAGAACTACAAGATCTCCAGCCATACAAGATGAACTAGCCTGTCGACGGCATCGAGAGGAACTCAATCCCAGCATCTTCCATTCCAAAATCCGCCAGAGCAAGTCAAGCGCTGCTGCAGGACCTACTGTATGTGAGATTGGGGAAGGACAAGGGAGGTTATTTGGGGAGGGAGCGGTGTGTGAACTGCGAAGTGTGGAAGAAGAAGAAGAAGCACAACAGCAGCAACAGAAGAAGATGGACTTCCACCTAGTTAGCAGAGATGAACTTTCCAGTTTCAGTCATATCGGTCTTAATAATTTGTACTGCCGTTTGTTAATAGTTAGGATAAACTATCATTTGTTTCTTAGTTAGGACAAGATGATGTTCAGTTTATGTGGTAAGGTCATCACTAGTGAGAAGTAATGATTATACGGTACCTTATGCCGTTTGCAACCAACAGCGACGCAGACAACCAAACAAGATGGTACAAATTGCTTTTCTCGTGCAGAGAGCCTAATCCAGACAATCAAACTACATGCAAATACTTATTTTTAGA
The DNA here is from genome assembly GCA_022496015.1 of Hordeum marinum. NCBI lineage: Eukaryota > Viridiplantae > Streptophyta > Magnoliopsida > Poales > Poaceae > Hordeum > Hordeum marinum. The sequence goes on from CM039673.1 coordinate 5,014,114, forward strand.
CGCATCATCTTAGATAGGCCTAAATGGAACAAATATGCGAAATGCCCTAAGTCATTGATGTGTACCAAACGGGTCCCAACATGATAAACACTAGCCCGGCATAGAAGAAAAATTGAAACTAAGAGTGTGGACTACAAGCCTATATAAACTCCTGCCGATCCAACTTTTTTTGTGTGTGAGATGATCCAACTTATTTCAGACAAGGAACTTGAGTAGGTTCACAGGTTATTAATAGAAGTAACTTGGCTAGAGATGGCGTCGTGGGCCTCGATTGGAGTTGGTTTCAAAGCTCACGGTTTGGTCACGAGCAGCAGCTACACCATCCATGGCGCTGGCCGAGGTACGAGTTCGAATTTGTTTTCCCGTATATTTAATTATTACCTGGAATACAATACATATGTTTATTTTGAATATTTTCTTGTTCTAATTTGTTTCCATATATTTTTAATTGGTTTGTCCTTTTTTTAAACAATCACCGGGTGGAGAGGGTCCCCACCTGAATACATTACTCAAAAGGCGTCCGAGGACTAGTTGTTACATTACAGATTACAACGAGAGGAGAGGTATAGGCTCCATGACATGGCAGCCTCCCTACTAGCGTGGTCCTTAAATTTGAAGGCCCAAAGCGTGAAATCTGTGACAATATTTCGGAGAGTGTGCAGTTGGGAGTGCGTCTCACTACGGAAAACCCGAGCGTTCCTGGAGTCCCATAGCTTCCAGAGAATGGAGAGGGCGACAGTAGGCCAAATGTTGATGTCCAGGCCAGCCGGAGTAGGAGTGTCCCAAATACCGTTGATGGAGTGAGGGGTTTGAAGTCCCAAGAGGGACTAGACCTGGGCCGCCCATGGGCAGAGGAGGGAGAGGTGTGTAGAGTCCTGAGACGAAGAATCGCAGCGAGGGCAAGACATCACAAATGTGATGGTCTTGCGATGTAAGTTTGCCATCATGCTTAGCCTATCTCGGCAGAGGAGCCACCCGAAGATCTTAACCTTGATCGGTGCCTTGGAGCCCCAGATGTACCCAGCGTTGAGATCAAGCTCATGGTCGGATGAAAGCAAGGAGTAGGCACACCTTGCGGAGAAGCCAAGCCGTGGGTGAGGAACCTGTCGTCTGGCGTATCGCTTATGGTGACATCCTGCAACAAAGACAAAACAAATGCAAGCTCGATAGAAGCCACAGAGGTTAGGTGGTTCCGAAGAGTAGCGAGTAAACCATTATGCATGACATGAGATACCAGGAAAGAGGGTGAGGTGGAGTGAGAGAAGAGGTGGGGGTAGTTTTCGGCGAGCGGAGTTGGCAGCAACCAAGCATCGAGCCAGAAGAAGGTGGAGGTGCCATTATTAGAGAGGACAAAGGAGATTTTACGAAGGTGGCATAACTATTGTTGAACGATTCGCCAGAGGTAGTGCGGGTGCGCGGGTTTAAGCGTGAAGTCTAGAGAGTAGTGTTGGAAGAACCAATTTACCCAAGGCAAGTCTGATTTTTGAAGAAGTTTGACGGCGAATTTCATGAGGAGGCAATTGTTTTGAAGCGCCAGGTTCTTGATGCCTAACCCGCCAGCCGGCTTGGGAGTGCACACATTTTTCTAGGCGATAAGGCATTTTGCACCAGAGAAAAATTCATTTGCCGCCCAGAAGAAGGATCTACGGATAGCGTCCAATCTTTTTAAGATCTTCTTGGGCAGCCTAAAGATAGAGAGAAAGTGGGTGGCGAGGGCGTATAGAGTGGAGGAAATGAGGGTAAGTCTAGCTCCTCAAGAGAGAAGTTTGCCGCCCACCCAGAGAGGTACTTAAGGAAGCGTTGAATGATTGGTTCGAAAGCAGAGGAGGGCAGGTGAATGTGGGAGAGCGGTAGCCCCAGGTAAATCTGGGGGAAGGATGCAAAGTCACAACCGGAAGTTTGTGCGATAGTAAGGCTGGTTGAGGCGTCCGAGTCGATGGGCACGACGGTAGTTTTGCGGAAGTTGATAGAAAGGCCGGTAGCGAGGGAAAACATGTCCATGATGTCTTTAAGCGTGGTCGCAGCCTGAGGGGAGGCATGAGCAATGATTAGGGTGTCGCCAGCATACTGAAGTATAGTGGGAGGTCTGTCTTTGTAGATCGGGTGGATTAGCTAGTCAGGTGAGGCAGCCTGGATGATTAATCGCTGGAGAAGGTGTGCGACAATAAGGAATAGGTAGGAAGACAGTGGGTCGCCCTATCGTAGACCAACCATACAGTTAATCCAAGGCCCGGGAGACCCGTTTAGGAGGACGGTCGTCTTGCTAGAGACAAGGAGAGTTCGTATCCAGTTTACAGTGGTGTTGGGGAAACCTCTAGATAGGAGGAGGAGGAGCTGCAATTCCCAGAAAATAGAGTCAAAAGCTTTTTGAAAGTCCAGTTTGATAACCATAGTCGGAGCCTTCCTGATGTGGCAAGCACTGAGGATGTTTACTGCGTAGATGAAGTTCTCAGCAATGCATCTGCCGGAGATGAAGCCTGTTTGGTCTCCGTGGACAAGGAGAGGGATTAGAGGTTTTAATCTATTGGTAATAACCTTAGTGACCGCCTTTCGCGTGCTATTTTGAAGGTATATAGGGCGAAAGTCATCCGGGGATCTGGCAGATTCCTTTTTGGGAAGCAAGATCATGTGAGCTCTGTTGAAGCATTCAACATCAACACGCAAGTTTGCAAAGTCATCGAAGAAAGGGATGATCGTATGCTTAATGTTGTGCCAGAATTTGCGGTAGAAACCCGGCCCAAGGCCGTCAGGTCCATGACTAGCATTAGCGTTCATTTGGAGGAAGGCATATTGGATTTCTTGATTGGAGAAGGGGGAGTTCAGGTGGCGAAGCTGAGGTGGTTGTGTTGAGTAGAGGTCTTGGAGGGAGAAGAGCCAAGTCGGCGTTTTTGGGGTGCCGAGAAGCTGCTGAAAGAAGTTGCGGAGGATGGCGGCCTTGCAATCATGGGCGGAGTGTTCGATGCCATTATCCTCAAGGATGGCGATGTTATTTTTGCGGAACCTTGGGAGGCAGAGACGTGAAAGAATTTCGAGTTCTCATCTCCATCGATGATGGCTTTAACTTTCCCCCTTTGCTTCCAGAAGAGAACCTTCTGACGGATGGCATGCTAGAGTGCGTTTATGACTACCAGCCTGAGGGAGGCTTCGGGATGGGAGAGGCCTCTATTTTCCTCAAGCCTGTCAATCCTATCGATCATAAGCTTGCAGTAAATTTCTCGCTGATGCACAGGTCTGATGGTTTTGGACCAATCTTTTAGGTTTGCTCTCGTGCGTTTAATGGCGGTGGGAAGGGCTAGGTCCGAAGAGATATGTGGTTGGATAGAGGGCCATGCCTGAACAATGATACGCTTGCATGCCGGGTGAAGGGCCCAGTAGGATTCAAAAAGAAAGAGTCGGGAACATGGGATATGCGAGGAGAAGTTGACGACGAGAGGAACGTGGTCGGAGGAGAAACGCGTCAGAGAAGACATGGTTGAGTTTGGGAATCAGTCTTCCCAAGCGAGGTTAAAGAAAGCTCTGTCAAGGCATTCTAAGGTTGGAGTGAGGCGATTGTTAGACCATGTAAATGATCTATCCAACAGTGGCAGCTCAATAAGCTCCAAATCTGAGTTGGCCGTGTTAAACAGATCAGCCTCCGAGGTGTGGAAGTTACTGTTATTTTTCTCTCAAGCAAACCACATTAGGTTGAAATCACCTATAAGAAGCCACGGTGTGGAGTTTGGGTGGGGGGTGGGGGGGTGGGGGGGCGATGTCTCCGAGCCTTTGGAGGAAGTCCGCCTTCAACGGGCGTTGAGAAGAGCATAAATGTTAGAGATAGTGACGTTGACGCCGGAGACCGGACAAGAAAGGTTGAGGGACGTATAAAATCTTCCGTGAGAGTGGTTTAGGACGGTAAGATGGTGAGAGGCAGTCGTAGAGAGAATACCGCCAGCACAGCTGATAGCGGGAGGAGAAACGACTTGGTCCAGCGATCGAGGCAGGAAGGAGTTTAACTTTGGGACCGGGGTGGAGTCAAGTTTTGTCTCATGTAGGAGCGCGACGGAGGGCTTTTGCGAGACTAGCTCCGAGAGGACGTCCTTACACTTATCACCATCCCCTAGACTCCGTACATTCCATGAGAGGATAGAGAAACGGGATTGATTCATAATTTAAACCTGGTTTCACCAGTAGCCAGAGAGCATAGCAGCAAGGAAATACATGTGAAGGAGCGGGCGCATCGAGAGACTAACCTGTCGATGGCCAGAATTAAACTGAACCTATGAGGACTACGAAGCGGGAAAGAAAAGGGCGCAGCTGCAGGCGCAAAGATATAACTGATACAACAGCACCCCACATACGGATGAGCTCTCCTGGTTGTGCCTACAGCTCCGATCATGGAGAGGGAAGTGCACTGGCAGCACGGACAATGTCCGCCTCGTCAGTGTCAACACCGCAAACCAGCGCGATCTAAGCTAGTTTTTCGGCGGTAACGTCAAGGAGGCCTCGCCATGAGAGGCACAGAGAGAGGAGCCCTAAACAGCCGCAGTTAGGGCATCCGAGGCAGCCTGGAGGTTGAAACGAGCGGCCTTGAGTCTAGAAGCTTTTTGTGTCATGGAGGAGTAGAATGGTGTCTCCCGACCGGCGATGCGCGCGCTAAGTCATAGTTTAGCGGCGGAGGCCACCCTCCGAGAGTGCACGTCCCTCTTGCGGATGACGTTGTCATGGACAGCGAGGTTGGAGATGGTGGCCACCGAGGAGGAGGCAACCGTGGTTAGCGCAGGTAGGGCACCACACGTCCGGGGCGCGATGATGGAGGGAGTGGCCGTAGAGTTGGAGGAAACCGTAGCGTCGTCGCCGTGACCGATGGCCAGTCCAGCACCGACCACTGGCGCCGGCACTGGAGTCACCGGATTGTCGGCAGCACGTTGGGGAGGTGTCGGTTCGTCGGTCAGGAGGTGAGCAGGTGTAGTAGGGACTAGGATTGCTGGCAGGGCGCCACCCGGCTGGAGCATGATAATGGAGGGCGAGTCGACGGCGTGCCTCTTCCCCCATAGCTTCCCCGCGACGGTTCCACAGGGATCCATGGTGAGAGGGGGCGGACCCTGCCCCCGGGCACAGCTGGCGAAGTCGCGGAGCACAGCCTCGCGGACGGCAGAGGCGTGGCTATCGTTGGAGTTGGAGCTGCTGCTGTTGTCCGAGGAGAAGGGGGATGGGTCGTCGGGCCCGATCCCGTGCGCATGGAAGGCGAGTTGCGAGAGAGAGACCGTGATGAGCTAACGGCCAGGCAGCAGGACGATCATGCCCGGCGGCAGGCGCATGCCTCTGGTGACCATGACCGTGGCACAGACGCTGACGAAGTCACCAGCACCGACGCAGTTGGTCCAGAGCGCAGATCGAGCCATGGTGCACGAAGAAGTACTTGACACCGGCCTCATGCCAAAGCTCCTGAGGGAAGTCGTTGGCTTCGATCTCCATGAGATCATCGAAGTTGGCAATGGCACGATTGTCGGTGTGCTCGATGCGCTCGAAGGAGAGCGTGTTTCCCTCGAAGTCGATGTCGCCGTGACCGGTGACTGCCCAACGGATTTGGCGGTTCGGGAAGGAGAGGAGTGCAGCTCCACGGGAAGAAGACGTGACCCCGATGCTAGGGTTGTTGCGGCGAGCAGAGATGGCTTTTTTGATGAAGGAGAAGGTGTTTTGCATGGGTGACGTGAGGTGGACAAAACAAAGGTGAGCCACCTCAAGAAGGAGACAGGGTGGCGGAGCTATTAGCGGCAGATCAGCGGCAAGCGGGGGTGGCACGTAAGCAGGTGTCGGAGCGTGCGTGTGTGTGCGAGAGGCTTGAGTGGGAGCGAAGGTGGGCGAGCCCCGGTTGGTTGTAGGGCAGCATGGGTAGGCAAAAAGACGGGAGGGGGGGCGACACGGTCGGCGCCCGACAATCGGGCGAAGCAGCCGTGTTTCGCGCAGCATAGAGCGTAGAGAGGGTCGGAGTAGCGCGAGTGTCGACGAAGATGAAGTGTGAGCCGAACGACAACGGGCGTGTGACGTCCTCGTTGACGTCGGCGGAGGAGCCGGAGGTAGTGTGGGTGCCCGTCGTGTGAGCCATGCCACCGTTGGGAAGAAAAGTAGGGTTAGACTTTGGATTAGCTGGCAGAGCTGGGAAGAATGGGTGGATACGAACGGGTTTGCACCTATAGGAGCGTGGCCGGAGCACCAACAGCGAGAGCACCGGACAGGATCGCGGCTGGCGTCGACGAGGCGGTCAGCGGCGAGGCAACGAAAGGAGCGAGCCGACGGTTTGTTGCTGCGTGGTGAGCGAGGTGTGTGAGTGTGCGGGGGCGTTCCGTTCATGATATAGGTCGAGAGTCGAGACGGAGCTGCAGGGCGAGTGGACAACAGCGCGTCCCTGTATGAACGACGAGCTCACTTTGCCGTGGGAGTAGGCGAGCAGTTGAGGACCGGTGAGTTGGTATGAGCTGCAGCTTTGCTGCCGATGGAGTGAGACAAGATCTTGGGCGAGGCGCTGTGGATAGCGTAATGGGAGAGAGAGGGAGAATATGGCGACGGGTGAATAGGGGTGTGCTGCAGGTCGGTCATGCAGAGATGGGCGATCAAAACGTTGAGCTAGGATGAAAAGTAGGAGCGTTGGGTCCCATTCGCAGTGACCCGTGCATGGTGGACCACGCCCATGTTTGTTAGCGGCCCATCCGGCCAAGCGTCCGGGTCGGCAGAGAGGGGTGCGTGCGCATGTGCCCCCTGGTCGATTTGCACCTCGGTTCCAACGCCAATGGAGGAGGTGTGGGGGGCAGGTGGGTGGCATGGGGGTGTCCGTGTGAGCAGCGGTCATGTGCAGATCGTGGGAGTCTTTGATTCTGGTCGAACTTTGACGGGCATGGGATTGGGGGTCAACGTGCTTGTGGTCAGCAGTGGGAGGATGTGAGTGGTCGTTCTTGCGGTAGAGTCTGCGGATTGAGGGGGCAGGTGAGCCGCCCGTGTGACGGTGTAACATCGAAAATAGCTCTCGGAGGGGTGATTAGACTACTTAACCAAATAAAATTATGTTTTTCCCAATTTTAATTCTCGGCAAGTTTTAACATTCATAACATGTCAAGTACACCCTACACATGCTTGTCTAAGAGTATAGCAGCGAAAAGTAAAGACATTGCACATGTAAGTAAAGAGAGGCTATGAAAAGCAAACACAAGTGATGACACGAAGATTTTTCCCGTGGTTCCGAAAGCTGGTGCTATCGTACGTCCACGTTCATGGAGTCTTCAACCCACGGAGGGTGACGCTCGCGAGAATCCACGGAGGGCTCTACCCACGGAGGGTTCCACGAGGAATCAACCTTGACTATACCATGACGGGTTCCATCCACGAAGGACTAGCCTCACTATGGGTAGATCTTCACGAAGTAGGCGATCTTCTCGCCCTTACAAACTTCTTGGTTCAACTCCACAACACGAAGTAGGCGGCTCCCAACCGGCACCTAACCAATCTAGGAGGCACCACCCTCCAAAAGGTAATAGGCTCGGTAATGTCGATGAACTCCTTGCTCTTGTGCTTCAAGATGATAGACTCCTCAACACACAATCTCTCTCTCACAGATTTGGCTTGGTAGAAGAGATGGGATTGGTGGAAAGCAACTTGGGGAGGCTACAAATCAAGATCCATATGGTTGAAGTGGAAGATCTTGACCTCAACACAAGGGTAGGTGGTTCTCTCTCAGAAAATTTGTTAGGATAGGTATGGAATGGTTCTGAGTGCTTCTCTGACGAGTAGGTGGTGGTGGAGGGATATATATATATGCATCCCCAAAAATCCAACCGTTACACACAAAATGACCAACTCGGTGACACCGATGTGTTAATCTCGGTGGTACCGAAGTGACCAAAAGGTGGCAACTTTTGAATCTTGGTGAGACCGATATAGGAATCTCGGTTGCACCGACAAGGTAACCAATGGTCAGAATTACCAAACTCGGTGACGCCGATTCAACATTCTCGGATGGACCAAAAATGTGAAATTGCGTAACAGATACTTGGCAGCCCAACTCGGTGGCACCGAAAGCTGTGTCGGCTGCACCGAAGGGTTAGGGTTTGGCTGAGTCTGTCTAGGGTTTGGAATCGGTGGCACCGGGATGGGAATGTTGGTTGCACCGATTTGAGTGTTTGGCTTAGAACAGACTTTGGTGGGAGAGTTTGTGGGTGTCTTTGATGAGTATCACTTGTGCACGTATGAGCTTTTTGTTCACCAACAAAACTTTACCCCCTTTTAATAATATTGGCTTTCCTATGGATCAAAGTGGTTTCTCACAAATATAAAATTTAGAGTCCTCTTGCTTGAAGCTTAGCCAATCCATTTCCTTGCATCTTCGGGTGTTCCACACTCTCTTTGCCAACCCATCATTGAACTTTTCCTGAAATATACTTAATGGAAACATTAGTTCAATGACTTATATGTTGTTAAGAATTACCAAAACCACCAAGGGAGCAAATGTGCTTTCAATCTCCCCCTTTTTGGTAATTGATGACAACATATAGATCAAAGCTTCGACATATGATATGATTAATTAATATAATCGTTGCTTTGAGAAGTATGTGATAATCAAGAGCCCCCCTAAATTTATGCAATATTTTGAATTTGCGTTTGAATGCAAATGCACAAACGATTAGGTACATGGGGCACTTCTTCCATGTTACATACATCTTGGTGGTGTGCGAGAATAATTAGAATGAACATCATAGCACAACACAATCGAGCAATGTAGAAAGATCATATCATAAAGGATGTTTCTCCCCCTTTAGTAATAAGATAATAGGAAGTAGTAGCATCACACAAAAGTGTATCACAAGCAACCAAAACACAATTGTTTTTGAAAAGCAATAAACACCAAAACTCTCTCTCTCAAATCCTAAAGATCTGTATACACTTCTCCCCCTTTGGCAACAAGTTACCAAAAAGTTCAAAGACATATATCTAAGCATTCTTGGGCTGATCTCCTCCGATTGTTGATGAAGGAGTCGAGAGAAGAGTGTCGGCAAAGATCTCTGCAGATATCGTGGATGGTGCTGGAGTAGATATAGGAGGAACTGGAGCTGATGGAGCAGTAGCTGAGCTGATAGTACCAGGAGCTGATGAAGAGGGCCTCAAGTCTGGTGCTGGCACTGTGGCTGATCTGGCCTAAGTAGGAATCTGAGTGCCTGGCCTGAGAGGTGATCCATCATCATCATCATCATCATCATCATCATCATCATCATCATCATCATCATCATCATCATCACAAGTAGAAGCATGAGGTATGTGCACTGAGTCAACTTCCTTCTAAAGCTCCATGACTGTCTTAGTCACCCTATCCACCTTATCATTGAGAGTCTTGATCCTTGTTTCAAAGATCCTCACAAGACTGTTCTAGTTGTCCAGAATCCCCTTAATGTCCTTTTGCATGCTCTGAACTAATGAAATCAAAAGATCCATTTGCTCACTCCTGGGTCTAGGAACTGGAGCACTAGTGGCTCGAGCTGCCTCTGCCTCTGCCTGTGCTGTAGCAGATGTGGGATGATATAGGTCCATCACCATGATGTTGTCCTCAAGCTCTGGATGTAGAGCCAAATGTGGACGATCTAGAGCAAATATGTGCTTTTCCAACTTTGAGTTGATGAGCATCTGGATGTAGGGTGCATAGCAGCAAGAGCGCTTCTGATCAGCAGTAACCCTCTTAACTATCTCAACAATCAAGTTCATGACTCTGATCCTGGTGTGTCTGTCAAGGTGGATCAACATGTTGATGGAGTATCCTCAGATCATCTTGTCATCTCCTGACTTGGGCATCAAGGTATGCCTCAGAATGGTGTTCATCATGCGGAGGCCAGCCTGAAGAAGTAGGTGGATCCTAGCTTGTGAGACTTCACATTGGCAGCAGGGATCTCCTTGTACACTTTGGCCATGGCATTGTGGCTCTCCTTGGATTCCGAGTAGATGTCCAAATCACCATCCTGTGTCTCTAGAACTCCTAGAATAGCAGCCCATTCATCAAGAGTGGACTCATATCTTGCTCCTTCTATTAGCCATACAATCCTACCATCTCCATAAAAATGTGTTGTCGAGTAGAATTGCATGATCATTTCATCGTTCCATGCAGTAAATTCTCTGCCAACAAATTCATCCAGTCCAATGCAGTGGAAATTATCTTGGACACTTGGAAAGTAGTCCTCATTCTCCTTAATTAATTTCTAATCAACATATCTCATGTCACTAACTGTTGGGCTCCTACCTAGCAGGACTGCCTCATAGAAGTCTCGTTGTTCCTTGGTGTAGAATCTGTAATCTACAACAATCTTCCTCCTCTAGGCATAGGATCAACAACTCTCCATGCCCTCAAACCTGAGTCTTTCCTCTTCTTCATATCTTCAGCAACTAGGTGACTGACATCATGCACTAGAAGATGTGGTCTGGGTTTCATCAAAGTTGTGAAGTCATCATCTTCAACACTGGAGGTAGTTCCTTTGTTCTTCTCAGAAGCTGGAATTTGTCTGGATGTCCTCTTAGGCTTTACAGCATCAGCTTTCTTGGATTGTGACTTGGTGCTCTTGGATGTACCTGCCTTAGGCATAGCATCAACTAGAAGTTTCTTGGGAGGAGCCTTTGTAGCTGGTTCATCCTCCTATTCAACAGCAGTTGTCTCCTCTGGATCTTCATACATGGTTGTAGGCCTGCCAATAACATGAACTATCCTCGTCCTGGCACTCTTCTCCCCTTCCTTAGGCATAGACTTCCTTGGGGGCTCAATTTTCATTGTAGCTCTGGCACTCTCAGGTGCTCTCATAGCTTCAGGAGGTGCATAAGTTTTGCTAACCACCCTCCTGGAAGAGGTAGCCACATTTGCTGACTTCTTGGCAGCCTTCTCTTGCTTCTTGGCAAGAGCCTCCTCAGGTACAAAGTCTGAATCTTCCTCATCTGAATTCAACTTCTTTCTGGTCCTAGTAGCAGCTTTGGGCAACCCAGGGGAGCTAGGGATATCTGGATCTGAAAAAGAACTGGCTTCTGGACTAGTGCCTGAACTCATGTCAACTCCATGTTCTAGCAGATTCTGACTGTCTGACTTTGACATGTTGAACCTATGAATAGAGTATAGAAGAGTGGAATAGGTTGAGTCATCACAAAATACAACTGGTTTTTGAAAGTTTGAACAAAATATTTTCAACGTTTTGCATTCTATCAAATGAACATCGATACAACCGAAGCAAAAATATCGGAGCTACCGAGACTGACTTTCCCCTTAGCCGAAAATTGGCACCCCTTTCGGTGAGACCACAAGGTGCACTCGGTTTCATCGCGAAAGTTCTTAGTAACACAGACATACAAATCGGTGACACCGATTTGCCTCCTTCGGTTCCACCGAGTTTCATCGGGCGGATGGCAAAACCCTAAAAATCCATGGTTCTCTATTCTACGGGAATTTCTTTGTGGATGGAAGGCTTTCAATCTGTGGAAAGATACTGTAGAAACCCTAATGCACAAGATTTGGAGATTGGAGCGCACGAGGGGGCCGAATCCGTACCCTAGCTTGGCGACGGATCCATTACGTCGGTGACGATAGTGAAGATTCCGTTGGCGGCGGCGATTCCTAGCGGCGGAGGAGCGCGGGAAGACAAAGACGACAACTAGGGGGTCCTTCTGTGGCAGCTTAGGGCTTGTGGTGCGACGGTTTGAGGAGTAAAATTTCGAACCGTCGGGACCACCAAATATATACCCTTCACTGTCGGTGACACCAATTCTAAATTGTGGGTGTCACCGAGTTCCTCAACTGTCAACTGACAGGGAAACTCGGTGTAACCGAGAATATGGAATCGGTTGTGCCAAGGCAAGAAATACAGATCAACCCTAGGCATTTGGTGTGACCGAGATTTTTGTGTTGGTTCCACCAAGATGCACATGGGAGGTTTTAATGGTCAGTCCTTGTCGATACGGAACTCCGAATGCTCCACACACAGAGGGAACGAAAAGCACTTGTTCAAAGTTTGTGATGCAACATGAATATAGTATGAGGTGAGAAAACATAGATAGCTAAATAAGTGGTCCTAGGCATTCTTGTATATCCAATTGGCAAAAGATATATCAAAGCCAAATAGCAACAATTGGATATCCTCGAATGAGTAAATAAATGTAGACCAACATGCTCACACAATAAGATGTCAAAAGAAATCATGGCGAACATGCACAAACATAATAGCATCTAACAAGCACTTTGGCAATGACGGAGTCATCTATATATGAGTATATTTACTTAGGAGCCAAGTAAGAATACTTGATCATAGGTCATACTCATCGTTTAAGCACAATTGGGGTTACCACTTTCACGTAAAGCATGTAATGTCATCACATTCTTTTGAGATGCTTTAACTCAAGTCTTATAGTAAAGCTCCCCCTAGATGTGACAGCCCCCCATAAGAGGGATAAACTAACCTTTGGTTTTGTCGATGAAGACTTCATGTTGGTGAGGTAGTGGTGGATGCTCAAAGTTGATGAAGATCGCCAAGAGTTGGGAGCATCCTTGTTGTTTCATTACTCTTCTCACATACATGGGTTAGTCCCAACACACAAGAGACAAATACAAGGATATCTATGGACATGAAGTGCAATGCATATGTAATGATGTCCATTAATTTGTTGATTACCTTGTCTCTTGTTTACCTTCGAGGGAATGTGTGACTCCTCGAACTATTGCATAGAGATGATGTTGGTTGCAAATAGTCCTTGCCAATAATGAATATGATTGAATTTCATTGGCGGAGTCACCCCTCAAGAACTCTCTAGTTATTATTCTTGGGGACCCACTTAAAGTTGATGGGGATCCTCGGTGTTATAGTAGCACTTGTAGAAGTTGAGCTTGTAGTAGCCTTGGGAACCCACTTCACCAAAGCTTGGAATTGATCTTCATATGAGTCAATGTCCTCTTGAAGTTTGTTCTTGCCCTTGAGCTTGGTATCTTGTGGTGGAAGGTCATCTTCCAACTTTTTTCCCTTGAGGAGAGTATTTTCACACTTCTCCTTTTGATGAACAAACTTGGGATTGGGCTATTGACCTTCTTCCCATTCAACTCCATTAGCGTTGAAGTAGCCAACACCACGATTCTTCCGGTATCCTCCGTGCTTGCGTACAGTCTCATCAAATTGTTTGCATCCTTCAAGACTCTTGTAGATATCTTTCTCTATAAACCCTTTCAAGAGTTCATTTTCTTTCTCAATTGTAACTTGGCTAAGAGAAGAGTTAGTGGGATCAAGAGAACTACTAGAAGCAATATCATTGGATTTATCATTTTTATTGCTACTAGTTGAAGAAACTTTCTTTCCTTTGTTACTAGCTTGCTTAGACTTAATTTGAGGCATGAATGTAGATAAGAAAGTCGTTTGGCTAGATAAGAGGAAGTCTTCTTTTGAAGATCATCATTGATAGCTTTATGGAACTCATGCTCTTGCTCAAAATTGAGCTTCTCGAACCGTAGCTTCTCATGTGTCCTTACAAGCTCTTTATGATCTTCTAGAGTTGACTCATGAGCTAACTTAAGAGTTTTTAGTTCTTGAGTTAGTCCTTCTATTGACAACTTATTATCATCAAACGACTTATCTTTGCTAGAGCAAGTACTAGCAAGTTCATTTTGACTATCATTACTAGTTTTGTCAAATAGCAGGTCATCTTCAATCAACAAGTCATCTTCGTCACTATTGAAATCAAGGTACTCGGGGTGTGATACCTTAGGGCCTTTAGCCATGAAGCAACTTCCACTCCCTTCATTTGGTGAATCAAATAGTTCATAGGAGTTGGTTGTCACTAGTGCAATTCCGATAACACCTTCATCTTGACTATAGTCGGAGTTGGAGTGATAGATTTTCTTGGAGTGGTTGTCGGAGTCGAAGCCGGAAACCCATTCACCAACATGAGCTTGGTGTTTCCTTCTTGAGTACCTCTTGGTGTACTTGTCCTTCTTCTCCGAGTCTCTACTTATCCTTGAGGGTCTTCGTTCATAACGATCATCTCTACTCGTTCTCTCTCTTCGAGGTGACTCGTCTCTTGAGCTTCGTCTTCTTGGTGACTCTTCTGTTTGTTTGTAAGGAGCCGTACTCTCATTGGAGTAGTGTTCGGGATTCCCACAATTGTAGCAGTTTCGGTCATGACTTGACGAACGCTTCTCTTCATGTCTTCAGTTGGAGCTTCAATCCTTGCTTCTATTCTTGTAGAACTTGTTGAATTTCTTGACCATCAGGCTTATATTTTCATTTGTGACAAGGTTGTCGCTTGAGGTAGCGGGAGCATCGCTTGTGTCTTTGTAAGCACTGCTAGACTTGTGATGAAGCTCTTCCTTGTCTTTGAGTGTCATCTCATGAGCAACAATTTTACCAATCACTTCCGTTGGTTTGAGATCTTTGTAGTTGGACATAATTTGGATCAATGTGCAAACGGTGTCATATCAAACATAAAAAGCTCGAAGTATCTTCTTGATGATGAATTTGTCTGTCATTTCTTCGCTTCCCAAGCCGGAAATCTCGTTGGGGATGAGAGCTAGCCTCGAGTACATCTCAGCGACTCCTTCACCATCCTTCAACTTGAACTTGTCAAGTTGACCTTGAAGAACATCTAACTTGGATTCTCTCACGGACTCAGTTCCTTCATGCATATCAACCAAAGTATCCCAAATCTCTTTTGCATGTTCAAGACGGCTGATTTTTTGAATTCTTTGGGGCATAGGCAGTTGAAGAGAATGTCACATGCTTGAGCATTGAGTTGCGACATCTTCAACTCATCCGCAGTTGCTTCGCGATCGGGTTCCTTTCCTTTCGCAAGGAATTCACCTTGCAAGCCAACATGAACAACAACCAAAACTTTAGGATTATGACCAAGCAAATGCATTTTCATTTTGTGCTTCCAACTAGCAAAATTTGTGCCATCAAAGTACGGACCTCTACGGTGATAGTTTCCCTCACTAGATGCCATACTTCTCCTAGGTTGTGAAACCAATGCAATGGAGACCAATGCTCTAATACCACTTGTAGGATCGAAAGTAGGTCTAGAGGGGGGGGGGGTATTAGACTACTTGACCAAATAAAACTATGTTTTTTCCCAATTTTAATTCTTGGCATCTTTTAGCATTCATAGCATGTCAAGTACACCCTACACATGCATGTCTAAGTGTATAACAGCAGAAAGTAAATACATTGCACATGTAAGTGAGAGAGGGTATGGAAAGCAAACACACGTGATGATACGAAGATTTTTTTCCTGGTTCCGATAGGTGGTGCTATCGTACGTCCACGTTCATGGAGTCTTCAACCCACGGAGGGTAAAAGTCGCGAGAGTCCACGGAGGGCTCTACCCATGGAGGGTTCCACAAAGAAGCAACCTTGACTATACCATGACGGCTTCCGTCCACGAAGGACTAGCCTCACTATGGGTAGATCTTCACGAAGTAGGCGATCTCCTTGCCCTTACAAACTTCTTGGTTCAACTCCACAACACGAAGTAGGAGGCTCCCAACCGACACCTAACCAATCTAGGAGGCACCACCCTCCAAAAGGTAATAGGCTCGGTAATTTCGATGAACTCCTAGCTCTTGTGCTTCAAGATGATAGACTCCTCAACACACAATCTCTCTCACACAGATTTGGCTTGGTACAAGAGATGGGATTGGTGGAAAGCAACTTGGGGAGGCTACAAATCAAGATCCATATAGTTGGAGTGGAAGATCTTGACCTCAACACAAGGGTAGGTGGTTCTCTCTCAGAAAATCTATTATGATTGGTATGGAATGGTTCTGAGTGCTTCTCTATCGAGTAGGTGTTGGTGGAGGGTATATATATGCATCCCCAAAAATCCAACCGTTACACACAAAATGACTAACTCGGTGACACCGATGTGTTAATCTCGGTGGTACCAAAGTGACCAAAAGATGGCAACTTTTGAATCTTGGTGAGACCGATATAGGAATCTCGGTTGCACCAACAAGGTGACCAACGGTCAGAATTACCAAACTCGGTGGCGCCGATTCAACATTCTCGGACGGACCGAAAATGTGAACTTGCGTAACAGAAACTTGGCAGTCCATCTCGATGGCACCGAAAGCAGTGTCGGCTGCACCGAAGGGTTATGGTTTGGCTGAGTCTGTCTAGGGTTTGGAATCGGTGGCACCAGGATGGGAATGTTGGTTGCACCAATTTGAGTGTTTGGCTTAGAACAGACTTTGGTGGGAGAGTTTGTGGGTGTCTTTGGTGAGTATCACTTGTGCACCTATGAGCTTTTTGTTCATCAACAAAACTTTACCCTCTTTTAATAGTATTGGCTTTTCTATGGACTCAAAGTGATTTTTCACAAATATAAAATGTAGAGTCCTCTTGCTTAAAGCTTAGCCAGTCCATTTACTTGCATCTTGGGGTGTTCCACACTCTCTTTGCCAACCCATCATTGAACTTTTCCTGAAATATACTTAATAGAAACATTAGTTCAATGACTTATATGTTGTTAAGACTTACCAAAACCACCAAGAGAGCAAATGTGCTTTCACACGGTGATCACGTCGCATGCGACATAGGCAAGCCCGGCCGCGGCGCGTGCGCGCACTGGACAAGAGAAAAACATCAGTTTGAAATTGGGTAGAGGGACCGGCGAGCAGCAAACAAGCTCATTTCGAATCGATGGGGAGAAAGCTAGTGCTCGGAAGAGACTGTTTGATACCCTAAGACAGTTAAACACACTTTGTGATGCAAAACGGTGATCAAGGGCGCCGTTGACTAGCGTAGGGGATGGGACAATGGAGTATGAAACTGCAACAATCCAGAGTGTGGCACTGTTTGGACATTTGGGTGGTGGTAATAGGGAGGTAACCTAGAATCTGTAATCATGGTAAATGAATTTATAGAACGCTACACCTGGTCGGAACTGCCTCACCCGAGGGATCCGACGACGCCTGATCTGAGCAGTCGATGAGGAGGGCGCAACAACAGCGATCATCTTAGAAGGTTCCCCACCCACGACCTCAGAAGACCGCGTAGGAAGCAGTGAGCTCGATGTTGATGGCCCAAACGGATCTGAAGACGAATGCGGGGTAGCATCTGCAAGGTTGGAGGCACGGTGAGGAAGGCAAGATAGCGGATGGTCTCCGCCGAGCGATGGCGGGGCGGTGATGTAGGCAAAGAAATGGTCGTTGTTGATTGACGAGCGGTCGAGGACGAGGTTACCGACATTGGTTCCGGCAACGACAAAGGAGAAGCAGTAGTCGGAGACGCGCTCGATGGCGAACTCAATAGCAACGCCACCGAGGCGAAACTGGAGGAGAGTGGCCACGATCGGCGCAACCAGGTGGAGCGAGGAGGGCCGGAAGCGGATTAGGAGCATGCAGGCGGCAGAATGATCGTTGGTTGCCCGAGAGACGCGCGAGCGAAGGGTGGACCAGACAGAGTTCTGAAAGTAGGCCAGTTTCATCCAAGCATAGCTGAAAGCGGATGAAATCCCAAGCAATTCGATGATATATATATATACATATATATATATATACATATATATATATATATATATATGGCCATTCTTCCACAAGGCAAAAAGTCTTGCCCCGCCATGTCACTAGCGGGTGAATAAGCTTACTCTAGAAAAAATAATAAGTGAATAGTTGAATAAGCAATAGAGAAGCATCCTCTATGGGCGCATGCATGTAAATCTCAAAAGTACATTTACTTAGTCAGCAAATGTATGTAACCAGCATGTGTTGTGTCCATAGAATAAAAGCAATTCATGTGAAATCTATTTGTTTCCGCATCATTTCTACCGACATTAAACTAGTTCGATTTTCTCTGAGCAACTAGGCGGCCTGAGAACATCAAGAGCTACCCAAACATAGTTTGGACTACTAGCCGCCGTGGATCCTAGATTACTCAAAACAAGCTATTCTTGAAGTTGATTTTGAAGTCCTACCCTTGCACTGAAAATGTGTTACTATTTTCCTTCCCTCAGCAGCGGCTAAGGCAAGGTACTCATCCCCTATAGGCACCAAACCGAAGGCCTAATTTGACGGTAGAGAATGAATAGCATAATGAGGAGTGGCTGAAAGGGAAGGCGAGGAGCATTTTCCATCAAGTTCAGAGGGCATTGTCCTCCTCCTTTGCAAAAGCAAGACCGGTGGTTTTGGAGGAGGTGTCGGAGGAGGCATCGTCGGCGTCAGCATCTTGAGATAGCGTGTGGAGAGGGGGAATTGCTCTTACTATGAAATCGAGCCCAGGAAAAAGGCTTTGGGCCTTGGCGAGGATGGGGATGGTGTTTTTAGTTCCTAGGCATAGGGATGGCCATGGGGATGTGGAGGTAGTAGAAGCAGAAGCGGAGCCCGGGCTTCTCCAAGTCCTGCTGACGCGGCGCTTCGGGCATAGCAGTGCCGACTGGCCGGAGACGAGCGTCCTCATCCTCATCCCTATACGCTCCACTCAATGGAGCAACCAATGGATGGATGGATCACTGGCGAGGGCGGGGGAAGACGGGGATCAAGAAGAAGAAGAGGATGGATACTGATGAATGATGACGATGAAACGTACCGCACCCCACCTTACCTATGGGACGCCCATCTCATCTCATCTCTCTCTTCATCCATCCAGTGGTCGGGTCAACCCAAGAAGAAACGCCGCAGAGTATCCCAGCCCAACATAAACCAATAATGAATGAGGACCTACATACATAAAAGCATCAGGGTGTGTTTGGTTGCCCGTATCGGCCCCAACAAGGCCGACTTGGGCCACAAAAAATGAGTTTGGTTGTGAACGCCGTGGGTTATGTCACATCCGTATGATCCTTATAGCAGCCCATAGCTTGGGTTGCTCGGCAGTTTCTAGCGAGCCAGACTAAGTGTGACACAAGCTCGCACGTGGGGAAGCAAGGCGAAAGCGAGTAGGGATGGAAATTGGGCACGGCGGTAAGGCGCCAAACCTAACCTGGACCCCCCCCCATTTACTTGGTCATCACTATCTCTAAGACATCTACTTCCTCTAGCCTCACCATCGGTGCAACACTGGCTAGACGGAGATGAGCGCCCTCATCCCCCTCCACTCCCCTCCACTCAACCTCTAGTACAAAGTGGCGACCGGAGATGAGACTGAGCAAGCAATCAATGGATGGCTGACGAGGAGGGGGCGGTGGAAGAGGAGGAGGAGAAGCAAGAGAGGATGGATAATGATAATGACAAAAGCACCACACCTCACCTATGGGCTGCTCATCTCATCTCGGTCCCTCCCCAATCCAGTAGCCGGGGCGTCCCGGCCCAAGAAGAAACACCGCAGAGAGACACGACCCAATATAGCCCACTAATGATTAATGATGCCATAACAGAGTGTAGTAGTACGATGGACCCACGTGAATAAAAGAATTAGGGCATCTTCAACCCAACCACGCGTCGTCAACACACACCTATGTCGCGATTTCAGCCTGCCATGTGATCTTCTGGTGGCGGCAAGCAGATGGGGTCTTGGGTCTTGAGGTTGCCGGGTCTGCAGCGAGTAACGACCTTGCACAAGTGTGGGAAAATGGGGATGAGGCAACGCGTCGATGGTCATTCATGAATACGGGTAGGCGGATGAGTGAGCTTCAACGCGGACGAAGGAAAGGCATGGGCTTCGGGAAAAGGATTTTGGATGGGACTGGGTTGTGAGACTACGATGTGGTAGACTACGAACTTCTCCGTTGTTGCTGCCGCCCTGGCCACCTCCAACGCCCTATGATCATTGATCATCTTATTGTTCTCCACAAGCCATTTCTTGGCATGCTCATCCAATAGGGATTTATCCGTCAACATGATGTTTGCATCCTTCGCATCCCATGCGAGTTGCAACCTTTTCTTCTCGAGCTCAATCTTCCCAAATGTCTTGGCCTTCTTGAGATCCCATTTGATCGCCGTCTTTTGCTTCTCCAACTCGATCTTTTCACTCAATTTCAAGCCTCCTCTCTACCCTCATCCGATCCCACTCCATTCTCTGCTTTTGTGCATCCAACATAAGCTTGTACCACTCCTCTTTCTTGTTCTTCCTTGTCAAAAAATGCCAATCCACGTGGACGACATTTTTGTAGCCGCGACATCACGGGAGATCCTTGCCTACTCCCACTTGTTTCCCATGACTTGTCGGTTATCCTTTCACACGGTAGCTTTTCCATTGGTGACGACAACCTCGTCATCCTGATCGTCCAACCCAATGGATTGGTGCAAGCATGAGCCATCATTCCTCTTCTTGCTGGCCTTGAGACCGACAACAACTTGTTTCCACTTTGCTTGCCATTCAATAAGAGCCAACAATGTCTAAAAGCTAATGTCGTCTTCTTGAGCTCCTGATACAAAGTGTCCGCCACTGTCATCTAGCATACAACATACGTATGAGCACAAGAATGAACACACATAAACATATTGAAATGACCAGAAGATGAGGCAATTGAGCTTACATGAGTTGTCAGTCCCATCCCACTTTGAGGATGTTTGGTCACTTGTGAGTAGTAGACGACATACTTTTTCAATTCTTCTTGAATGATGCCCCATCGATGTTGGAGAGAAGCCACATTGCGGGTCGTCATGATAGGATGCGGTTCCGAATACTCCTTTCGTTCGTGATAGTTCTTCCAAATCTTCTCCCAACACGTGCTCCCCTTTTGCTCGGTGCTGGTTATTGGCTCTAATGTTGTGTCCAATCAAGATTTTACCAACAAGATGTCCTCAAATCTTGGGAAAGCCAGACCTCTTTCCTTAGCCGTCTTTCCTTTCTTTTTCTTCTTGCTCAGATTGGGATCAGATGTTTCCCCAAGTACAAATGCGGTGGTCTCCTCCAATTAATATTCCATTTTCGATCGGATCTTCATTGTCATTAATCATGCTTACCACGTACGCCTCCTACACGATCATGGTTTTGCAAGCATTCATCATGTGCGAACTAGTGATTTATACAAAACATTGAACATTTGACCGGACAGGAGCAAACGTCCTCGGTCTTGTTCAGTCATTCCGTCGAACATGTTGAGTGCAGCCCGGGTGGTGGCGGTGCCCGGGCTCACCTGCTCCCATACGAGTTGCGGCGGCTCACATCCGTCAACTAACGAATTCTACGTGGCCGAAAAGCTCTCTGGAATGGCCCAGCCGGTCGTCGCATCATCCTTGATCCCAAGGGTACCCGACGGCATAATTTGCGTCGGGGCGTGGATTGATGAGGTGCGGGGAGACCGGCGTGCCGGGGAGACATCTCCTCGACGAAGCCCGCACCTACCTGCGGTTCCAACTTCACATCCTTCTCTTGCTGGCGATGACGACACATCTTATGGGTGATGTTCTTTGGCCTGCAAGAGGAAGCGGAGGAAGGGACGCCAACGGACGAGGCAGACTGCGTCTCCGTCGCGGCGGTCGGGGGCAGGCTGGAAGACATCACAACGGCGGACTGGGATAGCTGGTGAGGATGGAGACCAAGGGTACCAGACGGCAAGGGCTATGGCGCGGGAAATGTTGGAGGGCATAGGGAGGAGGAGGAAGGGTTAGGAGAATTTGAGGCAATTTGCGGTGGGGTCGGGTCGTCGCGTCCGACGTGGCAGGCGTACCTGGGCGCGCCCGGGCTCCCCTATCCTCCTCATATTTGGGCTGGATATGAGGGGTGTCGGTCAACCCGAACGTTGGAGGACCGTTTAATAAGCCCGTCTAGGTCGAAATTTTGTGACACGTCAATGACCGGGCGGCTTGCCCGGACGTTTGAGATGGGTATGACGGGCCTGTAGATGCTCTAAGGGCATCTTCAAAGCGGATCCTCAAACCTCATGCAAGTGTATGGGGCACACTGTCCAGATGTAGTTTGCCATCCAACGAAGTCCCGCATCGACTCACCGACGCATCAGAATGTCTCTTTTCCCACAAACTGGAGACAAACAAAGGAGGATTTTACGGGAGTCTGGATATCCGTCTGGCCAATCAAAAGGCACCACGCGATGTCCATTAAAAATGGTTAGCATTTGGTGGAAGAAATTGTGCTAATTGCGCTACATTGGGCGCAATGTTGAGGAAATCGTTAAGTGATAGTTGCTTGCCCAGCTTGGGAGTAAAGATTGTTTGCTGAATCGGCCTATTAACTGAATTAATCGGTCAACCGTTAATTGGTTTAATTTTAAACTCAATGAAAGCAAATTTTGTTTGGAGAAACAAATGTACATTGTAAATATGAAGAAAATGGAACCATTTTCTTTTATCAATACATGATAAACATGTATACAACAACAATCATCCATGTGGGCGTAAAAATCATCAACACACATGTGTACAACAATGGTTTTTGTGCCGATTTCCGCCTAGGATGCAACTCGGAGAGATGGCAGCCAAGCGACGGTGACAGACAAAGAACGATGACAGCGGCCGCACAAGCCGTTTGAATGGATCGTTGCCGAAGGTGGTAGGTCAAGAAGGTGGAGGGGACATAGCGGCTAGCAGAGGGAGAAGAGAAAATGGAGACACACAAAGGAGGAGGGGAAGCAGAGACATGTCGACGAGGACCTGGCCAACCGTCATCTAGGCCCGTAGGGGATGAAAGGAGGGAGGGGGGGCAGGTGGAGGGATGAAAGGATTGGAAGGTGAATGGATGGGTTATTATGGGCCAAATAATTGAGGTTTGTTTGCCCATGAGTTAGCGGGCTAAAAGTGATTAATCTGCCTCACAACTGACTAATCGGTCTAATAGACCGTTTAATCAGTGTACAAGACCAGTTAATCAGCCTGCCAAGTTAACGCGATGAATATATGTTATTCGATTTAGTCATCCAATGAGTAGCGATTAACTTGTCAATTAACTTATAAGTCGGATGAATTCTTGAACGGTGATTTGGCGGAAGGTAGTGTGGAACGCGTTTGTGCATTTGGCGGAAGGTGCTAATTATGCTTGATTAGACTATCGACAGGGCCATTAGACTGCTTATTTGCTCCTCTACATCAACGACATCAAACTAATGGCTGCTACTTGTGAATCCATTGAGATTTTTCAAAAAAAAAGGGTGATGTAGTAAAGTAGCGAAAATTATTCCCATCAGTTAAGAACCAAGGTTTGTGGAATCAATTGGAAGATATCCAAACAAACGATCGACACTACCTACACACACAAGAGCAAATATTTACACCCAACACGGCAGCAAGTACGTATGTACTAATTATGCTTGAATTATAGATAGACTTTTGCCCATATATAAGACAATAATCCTGCACAGGGAGATGGGCTATAAGGTGTTTTTTTTCGAGTGGGGTGTCTCGGTGCGACTGCTCCCGATCCTTAACTTTGACTACTCTCCGTGGACCGACACCATGGCCGACGATGCCGCCAAGAAGAAAGCCACGGACGAAGCTGAGGTTGTAGTTGCCGCGACCCTTTTGTGGCATACTGGAGGGTACAATTTGTTGATCCCTACTTGCTCGTTCAGGTGCTAACCGTATATGCCCTATTCATAGATGTTCTGTTTGGATGCTTTGTATCGTGCTCACATGTTTAGATAGCATACTGTGAATGTCATATTTACTGTTTACTTGTGGATTAGATTAATAAAAGAAGATACAATATATCTAGCAGCTTATATATAAATTTATTGAAATTTACAATATCAAATCAATACTCCTATACTATCACTGAATATATTTTCACATCCTATATACTGACTAGTGTTAATGTGCACAGTATTGTTTTTTATAAACTTGATCAAATTCTATACACCAAGGGTGTGTTGAAATCAAAAGGAGATGATGTGGTTGCTCGTGTTTACAGTACTGCTCGCCATTGCCATCCGCAGGTTGGCCGCCGGCGGCTCCATGAGGTACTGGAATGGGTTGGGCGGCGGGGCAATCTCCGTCTCGCACTCGAGCATCTTCACCACCGCGCTCATGGCAGCGTTTTGATTTTCACGATCTTGTGGTGGCACTCCTCGTGGAGATACCTGAGGCCCCTGGCGACGCCGGTGGCGACGGCGGCCACCGTGGGCATGCTCACTCCGCCGTCCCTGCCGTCCCTGCGGGCGGAGGACAGGTAGTCGTCGAGCGAGCCGTGGTCCATGAGCTCGTAGACGAGCTGCCTGCTACTCGGAGGCAACGCATGGATTCATGCAGGATGCGTGCTAAACCGGGGTGGGGTAGAGCAGGGGAAACTAGGGTCCAACGAAGGAGCAGGGTGTGGTCGTGGGAGGGCCAGAAGGGCGGCGGCGTTCGCTTCTCCCTTTTCTTTGGAGAAGAAAACTGTGTAGACGAAATTGCATTTTTATTTACCTCCTTTATTTTGTTGTTTCAGTTTACCATTATCTATCTTTATTTGCTATTATCCTTGTAATTAGCAAGACAAGGGGTTTGTCAACCCTCTTGCCACGTTGGGCGCAAATATCTCTACTCATAAAGGAGCAGTTGGTAGCTTCAATCTCGGGGGGTTTCGTCTTCCTCCCATCTTTATCTGGGTTTTTTTTTGTCCGTTTTTTTGTTCACTTTTTTTCGTCCCTCTTCCGTCGTCATATATTTAGCATAGTTTTAAATAGCTCGCTATAGCCCGCTATTGCTTTGCTATAGCCTTTTGAGCACGGTGCCGCTAAATGGTTCCATGTATAAATAACACGCTATAGCCCGCTATAGCTCCGCTATAGCTTATTTGGAGGTCCGCCGCTATTTGCCATAGCCCGCTATTTAAAACATTGATATTTAGTAACGTATTTATGTGAAAGCATCAATCAAGATTACCATAAGTTGCTCAATCGTATTAATTAATATTTCCATACATTAATTAACCTACTAATAAAATAGTTTGCAAAAATCATTCAAATCAGAACTTTCCTTACCAATTCACATATGGTAAGGCCATAAACTCACGAAAATCTCTAATGTGACAATTACGATAATCAATCAATTCATTATATGAAAACTCGGTATACTCAGAAATTTGACAATTATGGTAATCAATCAATTTAGCATATGATAACCCCATAAACTCATAAACCAAATAATCACCTCAAAATCCTGAAAAGTAAATGCTTCCTCCCCTTGATTTGGCAGTCCACCTCCTTCGCGAGATCTCTTTCCCTCTTTCGAACAAATTCGGCGTCTCGACTCGTTGGTCTCTTACTCCCACCCATTGATCCAACCCGCGCTCCCTCACCAAGTTTTATCATCGTCGGGCTTCCTCACCGTTTTTCTCAATCCTGACGTGAACTGGTGAAAAAAACCAATGGAAAAGGCTGCCTGGTGAAACCCTAGCTGCATATATCCGCATGACCGTGTAGTCGCACCCCGCTCCCTTTTCCCTCTGCCCCGCCGCCTCCCTCTGCCCCGCTGCCTCCCTCCGTCGATCTGTGTCGCCATGGAGGGACGAAGCTGCTGGAGTTGTGTAACATGGAGGATCTCTCGGCATCGCATTGCCCATCGCGCCACCCACCGCCTCCATTACCTCGACGCCCAAGACCAACACGAGCAAGCTGCCCCTACCACCATGGCGTAACCCTAGATGGCCGCAGCCTCTAACGGCGCCTCGCTCCCCCTCGATTCATGAACGTTCCATCGCGGGCTGGTTCTCCAGCTCCTCCTCCATGCCATCCTCAGCCGGATCAAAAGCACGTGCCTGTTAGTAGCCTCCCTCCACTCGACATGACGTACCCCTGGATTTTGTCCACCTCCTGGCTAAGATGACAAGGAGCACGTTGACTTTCACGACTGAGGGATCCCCGTCCCCATCGGCGGTGACGCAAGGCCCATCGCAGGGCGCCACCCGCCCGTCATCGACACGCCTGAACCCGTCAGGAAGTCTGCTGCGCGACGAGGTTTTCCTGGGGGACCGAGAACAATAGCGTCCCTGGTGGTGCCGGGGTGCTCATGGCGCCCAAGGTTATCAGGACCATCGCGCTCAACATCGAGGAGAGGACGCCTATCAAGGAGTGGCCCTCGCCGGCATGCAGCTCGGCGTCGGTTAGGAACAGAACGGTGTTAGGCTGGTGACACCCCGTTGGATCTTCGTTGCCAACAGGTGTGACCCTCTTCCCAGATAGCCTGTTCCCACATGTATGTACACCTGAACTCAACTTGTTCTGTCTTGTTGCTTCTCAAGCTGAGCCGAGCTGCTGAGATGATGCGCACATACAAGGAGCAAGCTAGCAATCAGGTGGATGCTTCCGTGGAAGCTAGCTAGCCACGACTTGATCAATTGATCTCATTGGAACAACGCACACGAACACATGTGATTTTGATGGCTAATAGGTGCTCTGAACGTGGATTCTGAGGCCTATGGCTGATACGACTTGCTTCTCCCCGTGCTTCAGCATAAGGTATCAATTTGCTGCTTCATGTTCTTAGTATTGTTTGCTTGATGGTTTGAGCTGACGAGATATGACTTGTGGTGGATGGGCAGCGAGAGAAATCTTGTGGACATGGTGAAAACATGGTACTGTGACTGAGGGCAGCTTGGAAATGAGGAAGTTGGATTCTTGTCATTGGCAAATATGGATTGTCATTGGTGATATTCGTATTTGTAGTATTTACCGTGATCTTGTTGGCTGCCACACATTTGAGCTGAGGTGAAAGGAATCATATTTTCTTCCATTGTCATGTTCTCATACATATGTATCTTTGAAAAATGTTCTCATACACATTTTCCTTTAGGTGTGTGCCTCATTTGCTGTCATTTTTTATTAGAAGTACTTCTTGCTACATAGGTGAATGGTACACAAGGACTGTCTATCTTTCTACGGAGGCAGCTGGAGCATGGGAAGTTAGTCTGTTTGCGAAACACGGTCTGAAACATCAACTGCATATTGGATTTTGTAAGCAGGTGACAACTGCTATTGTTTTACTGTAATTTTTTAGATCATTATGCCATGTGCCAATTTATATGCACATATGAACAAAAGTAACTCTTTTATGTTATTTTGACATACTCAATGATCTACTGATTAAGTGATCTATACTCCTTCCGTGCCAGTTTGCAAATGTTAATTTAGATCTGCTTATTGTATACTCCCTCCGTTCCTAAATATAAGTCTTTTTAGATATTCCAATATGGGACTACATACAGAGCAAAATGAGTGAATCTATACTCTAAAGTATGTATATATCTCTATGTAGTCCAATAGTGAAATCTTTAAAAAGACTTATAATTAGGAATTGAGGGAGTAGTATATTCTTTAGTCTGTTTAATTAGTGATGTTTCTCAATCTTTCCAAGATATGTAATTGGTAGTAATTCTGTCACTGAACAATTTCATTTGCTTTTCATAACTACTGCCCCAACGAACTGAATTCTCTAGCTACTTATAATAATGTTAAATCGTTCCATTTTTCCTTTTATTTTGGGCCATGCTAAAATGAGTAGCCAATTAATTTGTACAGGGTGGTGTGCGAAATGTGTCTTGGTTGTTGGGACAATTGGAAACATCTTTCCTTCTCTACCGTATTATACTATTTTTTTCAACAAAGAGTTGATCAAGATAGCAATATTTTTCTTCCTTGGAAAATAATGAAATGGCATTGGATTCAGACGTAGTCGAAGCTGGCATGTGCACCCAACTGTGGTCTAACTAACTGGGTCGCTCTGCCAAGCTTGTCAGTGCCCATGTCAAGATCATTTCCTACGACCTGTGGAGTACATGGCACATACTATATTTATCCATCTTGTGTATTTGTACAGAAAATTACAACTATGTGTACGCTGGAGAAACTCTAGAAAATTATGAGCCATCAATGAGAGGCTCAAATCTAGACGTGTTCGAGTATTAAACTTTTTTACCTTTAGGATAAATATTGGATATAGGCAGTGTGTTATTTAATGTGTTATTATTTAGTTGGATGGTACTAGGTTCTAAACTCTATCCTCCTTGCATAGCCAAATTTCTATAAAATTTAGAGTGAATAAAATCTTTGTTCCGTATGCATTTAATTAATGCTCGTTAGCATCGCCATCACTTTTAATGGCCATGGCATCACAGATCCCTCTCCTGGTTCCGCATTTATTCCGAATCGTGGTGGCGTTTAATCGGATATTTTTGTTTAGTGGGTTCTCTCTCCCACCTCCGCAAGTTGGGTCGCGCTGCCACATGTTTCACCTTCTAGACCATGTAACTGCCTTTGCCAACCTAGCCCCGAACGAAAAATAACGTGACTCGAACACCCGACATTCTAACGGTATTATTTAATATTTCTAGAATGTTTTATTTTTGATAAGTGCCATATTTCTAATTAGATTCGCACACTAGGAACTATGTCTATACTAATTGGTTAAAGTACAACCAGTGTTAACTGTTATTTGCTTGCGACAACAAATCTATGGTAGAGAGAGCCAGGGTTGGAGAGAGATGAAGGGTGTAAAACAAGTTTGGGGAGAGGGGGGAGATGGAGATATTATAATGAGAGGAGAGACAAAGATAGAGATAGAGAGAGATTATAACAAGAGACAGAGGGGAGGTAGAGAGAATTTCAGTGCAAAATAGAAGTATATCACAAGTGCAATGCTACGTGTTTGATGAAATTCAAAGCGTGTAAATATAGGTGAAAAGGGATATTGTGAGCCAGGTTTGTCACTAACTGAGGTGGCATGCATGGACTGAGGATGTGGAGAATGTGGTGGGGAAATAATTAGTGATTTACGAATAAAAAAGTAGACTGCATATGTACACGAGAAATTTGTAAGTGTACTTTCCGATCGTTGCATGATATCTTCTCCATGTATGTGAAATTTGACAGGCATTATATGTATAGATGCAATAAAAAAATAAATATGCAAAATTTGATATGCATGATATTCATAGGTGCAATCGTAAAAATATTTAAAAGGCCCATAGCAACGCACAGGCATTCTCCTAGTTTTATTTTATTCATGTGCATGTGTTGCTTATTCTGTTAGTCTAAAAGCTCCTGCAGGTTCGATAAACCTTGGTTCTTAACCGAGGAAAAACTTTGTTGCTATCTACTTCATCCTTCATTTTTAGGGAAAACCAAAGACTCGTGCATGAGTAGCAGTGACCATTCAAGGAAAGACCCTATAAGCCAACAATTTGGCCCATTGCTCTCACACAAGCGTGCTCCTTCTAAAACGACTAATAATCTGGAGGATCGGTGGATTGAGGGTCATCAAAGAATTCAGCCGCATCGCATGAGACAATTTTTTGTTTTGGTTGTGTTGATTTATGTATTTATTTTGACTTGTTGATTGTTTTTTGAGATAGCTACCTACTTATTCAGGCGTTTGGTTATGTTAATTTGGTTGCACCTACAGAGGGAAAGAAACAAGAGAATCTTCAGGTCAAAAGGGTCTACTGTTCAACGCGTTAGATAAGTTGATTTGGTGGCACTGGCACATACGGAGGGAAAGAAACGGCAGGAAAAAGAGTCTGCTGTTCAACACGTCTGTAACCTCGCAATTCTACGTAGTCCCAGTCCCAGCTAGATAAATGTACCCTGTAAACAACTTTCCTCTGCCCCAGACATTTTGTTTTTCTTGTACTCAAGTTTCTCGTTAATCAATGGAAGCAATGCCTGATTGGATTCGTAAAAAAAACGATGGGGAGAATCAGACAATTTCTATATGCCAAATAGGAGTATGAATGTACGCGAAGTGACGGCGAATCATATTTGTGATCCCTTTCTTTTTCCTTTTGTTTTGCGAGGAGGCAGCACTCCCTTGTTTCAAAAGTATGTAATTTAGTTGAGTCGAATTATTATGGCTGAGAATTATGGCTCCTCAAAAGAAAAGAAAGCAGAATAGAATTTGACAGTAACCGAGTAACACACTGTACCACTGCCAGAGAACGATAAACCAATTTGTTTTGTTTTGTTTTGTTTTGTTTTGTTTTGTTTGGTTTGGTTGATTGAGTTTACAGATAAACCATCCATCCATCCATCCATGATCCATGCTATATTTTTCCAATGACGGGCTAGACAGAGAATATGTAAATGCACACGACGGACTGACTACTCCTGAACTGTTTGTAAAGGAGCGATAGAGACAGACCCCCGATCATTGTAAGAAGAAGAAGAAGAAGAAGCTATTGTAATGTAAAGTTTAATGGCCAAACCCATGAATGAAACAGAGATAACAATTTGGGAGGGTCAGCCATACAGAGTCTATGTGATGATCTCTTATGCTTTGACAGGGTAGACGAAGCTGAGGAGAACATGGAATCAGAGGGGTATATGGCCTCTATGGTTGCCGAATGTTCTTCACATGAAACAATCTCACACAATGACACAAATATTATATAGGAAAAAACCAAACGATCCTGGAAAAGAAAAGTCTATCCGGTATCGGCAGTGCGCAGAAGCGCGAGAGTTAAGCAAAAGAAAAAATTCCATGATGATAAATGAAAGGAATCTTTTGGAATAGCAGAGGTCTAGCTGACTTGGCTAAAAGAAGGTTCCTTAGAGATTTGTCGTTAGAACATAAAATAGATTTCATGGCTCTACAAGAGACAGGTAGAGATAACTTCATGCCACAATTTCTAAACACTTTATCAGGAGGTGTTGAGTTTGATTGGCATTGTTTACCGCCTAGAGGGAGATCTGGAGGGATCTTACTTGGGGTCAAATGTGATTCACTAGAGGTTCTGAATGTGATATATGGAGATTTCTCCATCAAATTTCGAGTGAGATCGAAAACTGATGGATTCAGGTGGGCTTTGGTGGCTGTCTATGGGGCAGCGCAACAAGAGCTAAAATCTGAATTTCTTGCAGACCTCGTGAGAATTTGTGGTGACGAAAGGCTTCCCATTTTGGTTGGAGGAGACTTTAATATCATCAGAAGACAAGAAGAAAAAAATAATGACAACTTCGATGGAAGGTGGTCACTTATGTTTAATATTGTTATCGAGAGTCTCGGTTTGAGGGAGATTGACCTCACTGGAAGACAATTCACATGGGCAAACTCACTACCGATACCAACGTATGAGAAGTTAGATCGGGTACTAACTAGTGTGGAATGGGAACAAAAGTATCCGCTGGTTTCAGTATATGCTCTGCAAATGGCCATCTCTGATCATACACCACTCATGGTTGACTTGGGGGAAGCCAATCATGTAGGTAATAGGAACTCATTCTCTTTTGAAATAAGTTGGTTCGAACGAGAGGGGTTCATGGATCTCCTAGCAAAAGAATGGGCTAGGGATCACGGTGGACACTCCAATATGGAAAGATGGCAAAAGAAAATCCGCCACTTGCGCCAATTCTTGAGAGGTTGGGCCAAGAATCAAAGTGGAGTATATAAAGTGGAAAAAGGCAGACTGGTCCGCCTGATTGATGAGTTAGACGTGCAAGATGAATCTAATCTTCTCAGCCAAGCAGAACGGAATCAAAAGACTGAGCCTGAGAAAAAATTACAAGCTCTCATGAGAGAGGAAGAGCTTAAATGGGCACTTAGAGCTAAAGTGACCAAGGTTGTCCAAGGAGATGACAACACACAATTCTTCCATATGATTGCAAATGGCAAGCATAGGAAGAAGAAGATAGTTCAGCTGGAACAAGACGAGGGTACAATTATAGGACATGAAAACCTCAAATTATACATCTCGGAGTACTACAAGAAACTTTTTGGTGCTCCCCAAGAGAATTTTGTTTCCTTGGACGAGAATAAAACGTATGACATAGCACAACTAAATG
Source organism: Hordeum marinum (assembly GCA_022496015.1). NCBI lineage: Eukaryota > Viridiplantae > Streptophyta > Magnoliopsida > Poales > Poaceae > Hordeum > Hordeum marinum. Next base: position 5,045,722 of record CM039673.1, read on the forward strand.
CAGATGAGAACGAGATTTTATCATCTCCGTTTACAGAGAAAGAGGTGTTCGATGCAGTAACACAAATGAAGCATAACAGAGCTCTAGGGCCGGATGGATTTCCGGCATATTTTTACAAAAAATGTTGGCATATTATAAAAGATGGCCACCTACAGTTATTCCACATTAACTTTGGGACAATTACATTGTTGCCAAAAAAGATGGAGGTTGTGCGTATTGAACAATTCTGACCTATTTGTTTGCTAAACGCCAGTTTCAATTTTTTTACAAAAGTGGGCACGAAGAGACTGACACAAATAGCTCATTCGGTTGTTCAGCCAACTCAAACAACTTTCATGCCTGGGAGACATATCTTAGAAGGGTTGTCGTCCTAGATGAAACGCTACATGAAATTCATACAAAGAAACTAGATGGGGTTGTCTTTAAGGTGGATTTCGAGAAAGCATATGATAAATTCAAATGGGATTTTCTTCAACAAGCCTTACGTATGAAGGGGTTCAACGAAGCCTAGAGGGATCAGGTCGACGCCTTCATACAAAAAGGTAGTGTGGGGGTTACAGTCAATGACGACATTGATCACTTCTTCACAACACATAAGGGACTGAGACAAGGAGACTCCATGTCCCCAATTTTATTCAACATAGTAGCAGATATGTTGGCAATTCTTATTGGTAGGGCTAAAGAATTGGGGCAGGTAGGAGGACTTGTTCCTCATCTCGTTGAGGGAGGAGTTTCCATTCTACAATACGCTGATGATACGATCATTTTCATGGAACATGATATGAAAAAGGCAAGGAACATGAAGCTCGTTCTATGTCTATTCGAACAACTATCCGGGTGAAAAATAAATTTTAAAAAAGCGAATTGTTCTGCTTTGGGAAGACCAAGGAAGAGCAGGACGATTACAGACAACTATTTCGATGTGAAATGGGATCACTTCCTTTTAGTTATCTTGGGATTCCTATTCATCATAGAAGGCTGATGAATAAGGAATGGAAATGTATAGAGGAACGTTTTGAAAAAAGATTAAGCTGTTGGAAAGGAAAGCTTATGTCTTATGGGGGGAGGCTAGTGTTAATTAATTCGGTTTTAACAAGTCTGTCAATGTTCCTATTGTCCTTTTTTTAAGTACCAATAGGGTTGCGGAAAAGGCTAGATTTTTATCGATCGCGTTTCTTCTGGCAAAGTGAGGAGGCTAAGAAGAAATACAGACGGGCACGGTGGGATATTATTTGTAGACCCAAAGATCAAGGGGGGTTGGGTATAAAAAACTTGGAAGTCAAAAACAGATGCCTACTTAGCAAATGGCTATATAGGTTATCTACAAAAATTGAAGGTATGTGGTTTCAGATATTGAATAATAAATACTTGCAAACCAAGACACTAGCCCAGGTTGCAGCTAGCCCAAACGACTCACCTTTCTGGAAAGGGTTAATGAAGATGAAGGTAACCTTTTTCAGAGGGTCAAATTCTTAGTCGGCAATGGGTCCAATACGAGGTTCTGGGAAGACACATGGCTTGGTGATACTCCCTTAGCACACCAATATCCCAATTTGTATAACATTGCACAACGTAAAGAAGATCTTGTGGCCAATGTTTTACATTCCGTACCTCTAAACATGCAGTTTCGAAGGGCTTTAGTGGGAGCACGATGGAACTCTTGGTTACAACTGGTAAGGAGACTGATGCATGTTCATCTTACTAATCACCCGGATAGAATACATTGGAAGTTAACAATGAACGGGGTATTTTCTGTAAAATCCATGTACATGGATATGATAAATATTGGAACCATACCCACTTCTTTGCACATTTGGAAAATCAAGGTACCTCTAAGAATCAAGATTTTCATGTGGTTCATACACAAAGGTGTGGTATTGACCAAAGATAACTTGATTAAACGAAGATGGGTTGGCAGGCCTAATTGTTGCTATTGTGATAGTAATGAAACCATAAGACACCTCTTTCTAGATTGTCCACTTGCAAAATTATTATGGCGTACTATTCGAATAGCCTTTAATATTAATCCATCGACATGTATTGATTCGTTATTTGGAACGTGGCTTGATGGAGTAGACGTTACCTTAGCGAATCTAATACGGGCTGGGATTTCTGCGTTATTTTGGGCTATTTGGAACACCCGGAATGATATGATCTTTAATGGAAAGAATATGAACAATTTTTTGCAGGTTATTTTCAGAGCAACGTCTGGAATCCATATGTGGTCGTTACTTAGCCATGCGGAGGCCAAGGAGCGTATGGGTATTGGGTGCAACCGGTGGGAGATGGTCGCACAGGTTATCTTCAACTGATTTGGATGGCGTGCTAGCAATAGATTAGGTGTATATGCATCGTAGTCTATGCTCAGCAATGCCAGAGTTGGAAATGTATTATCTACTCATTTATTTTGTTTTAGCGCATGCGATTTGGAACTTATTTACGTTCAATATTAATAAGAGGGCTGCATGCATCCATTGATGCAGAGGCCGGGGGCTTCGTTCCTCCTTTTCCAAGAAAAAATCCATCCATCCTTTAATTTTTCCTCCTAACAACTATAGTATAATTACAAACACCACCTTTTCTTTCTCTTCCTCCCCCTCTGCATCTCGGCATGACGATACTTTCTCGTTCATTCACTACATATATAACATGGCCTGTTGTCAACAAAAGTCAACCCAATCAATCAATCGAATCGAATTGAATAGGATCCCAGGCTCAACATCACTATGAAACTCAAATCTTGAACCATCGTTACTAGCAAAGCAGCGATTGCAACACTCGAAACATAAGCGCAAATATTTGCTTTTGCCAAAATACCCATGGCATATTTGGAAGAAACATCATGCTAAATGAAATAAGAGCCACGGGTATCAAGGATTAAGGGCCCATTCGGTAATCCACTAGCTGCTAGGATCTGCGGAGCGGCTGTTTCTTCGTTCCAAGATTTTGCACTACAGCTCTGTCGGATGACGCCCGTGGTGGTCGGGAGGATCACTCCAGCTGTCGTGGGAACCACCGTTCTGGTGATACGGAGGACTTCTCCGACCGCAGCCGCTCTCCCTCCCACGAGCCTCCCGCTTCCCGCCAATCTCGGGGCTCGTCTGGAGGCGGAGTCACACACGCGGTGGCCTTGTCCTTGCCGTCTGTCAGTCTTTCCTCCCCGTGTGCGAGTGATGCATCTGGGGCCAGCATGAGTGTGGCCCCCGCTGTGTCTCCTCATTCCCCGATCTCGCCCCCGCTCTTTGGGCCCTCTGCGGCGGTTGATCCGGAGCCAACGGTGTGGGAGGCGGACTCGGGTGGCTTGTCGCCGCCTGCTCTGCTCGCCACTACCGCCCGTGCTCCTTCCCCGGTCACCCTGCGGTCGGTGCACTGCTCTCCCTGATACGTCTCCAACGTATGTACTTTTTCAAACTCTTTTACCCTTGTTTTCGACTCTAATTTGCATGATTTGAATAGAACTAACCCGGACTGACGCTGTTTTCAACAGAATTGCCTTGGTGTTATTTTTGTGTAGAAATAAAAGTTCTCGGATTGACCTGAAAATTTACGGAGAATATTTTTGGAATTAATAAAAACTATTGGTGAAGAATCAACTTCATGGGGCCCACCACCTGGCCACAAGCCTGGTGAGCGCGCCCACCCCCTAGGGCGCGCCCCTGTGGCTTGTGGGCCCCCTAATGCTCCTCCGACCTCGTTTCTAGTTCTATATATTCCTATTCGGGGAGAAAAATAGAAGAGAAGAGTTCATCACGTTTCATGATACGGAGCTGCCGCCATCTCCTGTTCTTCTTCGGGAGACCAGATCTGGAGTCCGTTTTGGGCTCCGGAGAGGGGAAATCGACTCCTTCGTCCTCACCAACCATCCTTCATCACCAATTCCATGATGCTCTCCATGGTTCATGAGTAATATCATCGTAGGCTTTCTAGACGGTGATGGGTTGGATGAGATTTATCATGTAATCGAGTTAGTTTTGTTAGGGTTTGATCCCTAGTATCCACTATGTTCTGAGATTGATGTTGCTACGACTTTCCTATGCTTAATGCTTGTCACTAGGGCCCGAGTGCCATGATTTCAGATCTGAACCTATTATGTTTTCATGGACATATATGTGTTCTTGATCCTATCTTGCAAGTTGTAGACACCTATTACGAGTTATGATCCGCATCCCCCAGGGTGACAATAACTGGAATTCTTTCCGGTGATTATCGTAGTTTGAGGAGTTCATTTATTCACTAAGTGCTAATGCTTTGGTCCGGTTCTCTATTAAAAGGAGGCCTTAATATCCCTTAGTTTCCAATAGAACCCCGCTGCCACGGGAGGGTAGGACAAAAGAGGTCATGCAAGTTCTTTTCCATAAGCACGTATGACTATATATGGAATACATTCCTACATTACATTGATGAATTGGAGCTAGTTCTGTGTCACCCTATGTTATAACCCATGATGAATGTCATCCGACATAATTATCCATCACTGATCCATTGTGTACGAGCTTTCCATATATTGATCCTTGCTAAGTTACTTTTCCGTTGCTACTGTTACAATCATTACAAAACTGCTACTATCACTTTTGCCATTGTTACTGTTACTCCCATACTACCATCCTACTGAATACTTTGCTGCAGATATTAAGTCTTTCAGGTGTGGTTGAATTGACAACTCAACTACTAATACTCGAGAATATTCTTAAGCTCCCCTTGTGTCGAATCAATAAATTTGGGTTGAATACTCTACCCTCGAAAACTGTTACGATCCCCTATACTTATGTGTTATCACTCCCCTAGCTCCGGGCGTGCCATCCCCGTGCCAGGGGTGCCTCCTTGCCCCGGATTCGGGTCCCATGCAACTGGGATCCGCGCTGCCCGACCTGACTCCAGGTATCGAGGTTGCCTCGACTCCGTCCCTGGTCCCGCACGTGCCATCCCCGGGCCATGGTCACCCTGACTCCGAGCCCGTCCCGGGTCCCGACGTGCCATCCCCGGGCCAGGGACTCCTACTGGCTCCTATGGATGCTCCCACTCTGCTTGGCCCCCTACTGCCCGACCTGGCCCCTACCTCACCCCTGGTCAGGTCCTTGGTGGGGTCTGAGGTGGTGACTACTTCGGTGGCCGCCCACGCTGCCCCCCCTCGGACTGCCATGTACTCCAGGCGGATCCGGTCGAAATCGACCCCGGTGACCGCTTCCAGGCGCAATGGGAGACTCGACGCTGCTCGGCCGGCAGACCGCCCCGTGCCGTCCATCGTCGAGCGGGCCAACCTTCGGGTTGAGGTTCGGATCCTCAAGACAGGTACTCCATTGGCTCTAGCTTCTTCGTCTTCATGCTCGTTTTTTGCTCTTGAATCTATCCCACTAGGCCGGTTGGCCAAGGTTGGGACCGATTCTGCGGGTTTTTTCCGAGGGGAAGTGGGTCCCCCCTTAGCGCAGATTGAGGCTATCCGGGCATGGGAAATCCTTGACGGTAGGCTTGCGGAATCCCACTCCCGCCTCCTTCGATCTTCAGCTACGCAACAGTCTTCCTCCCGCACTCATGTGACGGTTGCTGCTGGCGCAGAAATTCGTGGCCGGACCCGGTCCCGCACTGCCACTCTCCGCGCCCAGAGTGCCTCCCTTGTCCTGGAGTCAAGCAGCCCTCCATGGTTGCTTCATGCGAGTCCTCTTTTGGAACCTTAGCGGCTTCGGCCAGGATGGCCGGCGCCGCCAACTCATCAAGTATATGCGCGCTGAGAGAATAGACATTGTGGCGGTTCAAGAGACCATGCGTACTGATTTCTCCCTTGAGGAGCTTGAACGCCTCAGACCCCACCTCTTTGCTTGGCACTGGCTCACTTCTAGTGGGACGTCTAGGCACTCGGGAGGCATCCTGCTAGGGGTGAAGGATGGTACCTTTGAGATTGGCAGCATGGACCGGGGTGAGTTCTATGTTAGTATGGAGGTCTTTGAGCGGGCCATCAACTTCAAATGGCAGGTTGTCATTGTCTATGGCCTGGCAGATCACCGTCGTTCCGAGACCTTCCTTGCTAAGCTCCGCAGGAAGGTCGCCTCCACCTCCCTCCCGGTGGTGGTGGGTGGCGATTTCAACCTGATCCACTGTGCTGAGGGCAAGAGCAATGACCGGGTGAACATCCTGCGAATGCAACTGTTCAATGACTGCATCGGCCTTCGCGAGCTTGATAGAGTTGGTGCCAGGTTTACCTGGACCAACCGCCAGGCTAACCCGATGATGTCAGTCCTTGACCGGTTATTTGTGGCCCCGGAATGGGAACTCAAATGCCCCCTGGTCTCTCTGTCTGCCATTACCCGCGTGGGCTCAGATCACGTCCCTCTTCTGCTCTCCTCGGAGACTGACAGACCTCCCCTCCGCTGCTTTTTTGGTTCGAGATCTTTTGGCTTAGCCAGGCCGGATTTGTTGACGCTGTTCGGGCCCGATGGGTGGCTGTGTGCGGCTCACCCGTCGCCCACTCTCTGTCGTGGACACCTGGTAGCATTGTGCTAAGCTTGCCCGACAGTTCATGAAAGGCTGGGGGGCCAACCTGGGTCATGATCTCTGTGAGCGGAAGAGGGGAATCCTAGAGTCCATCCAGGCCTTAGACCTCTATGCTGACTCCTCAGTTCTGTTCCTAGATGAGTGGCTACTCCAATACGATCTAGAAGACCAATTGACGGTGATCTACACCGATGAGGAGGTTTTTTGGCAACAGCGCGGCACCTAACGCTGGGTCCTGTGCGGGGATGCCAACACGGCATACTTCCAGGCCATTGCTAATGGCCGCCGTCGCCACAATACCACCCCTCCTCTGGGATAGGGATAACCTCCTCTAGCGTTCCGCTGAGATTCGGGCGCACGTTGATGGCTTCTATGAAGCCCTCTTCTCTGCCCCCTCGTGGTGGGATGTCTCTCGCTCCGGCCTTTTGGGCCCCACACCAGCGAGTCTCTGACGCTGAGAACGTGGCTCTTACGGCCCACTTCTTCGCCGATGAGGTGTGAGCTGCCATCAAGGGGATTTACCCTTCCTTTGCCCCTGGTCCGGATGGTCTCCCCGTGAAATTATTCCAGACCTTCTGGAGGTGATGGCCCTGTTCGAGGAGTTCTACCTGGGCGTCATCGACTTATCCCGCCTCAATTATGGGCTCATCACCCTCATCCCCAAAGTGGCGGGGGCCTTTGACATCCGCTAGTTCCGGCCGATCACGGTGATCAACGTGATCTTCCATATCCTGGTGAAAGGGTACGCCAATAGGGTGACCGTTCTTGCTGACCATATCACCCATCCTAACCAATCGGCCTTCATCCAAGGCTGTTATATTCTGGATGGCGTTATGGTCTTCCATGAGGTCCTGCATGAGGTGCGCACTAGGCGACAACGTGCGGTCTTCTTGAAGCTCGACTTTCACAAGGCCTACGACACCGTATCCTGGACCTTCTTACGAGAAGTCCTTCTCCACAAAGGCTTTGATGGCCGGTGGGTCACCTGAGTGATGTAGATGGTCTCATCTGGTCGGACCGCGGTTAACATCAACGAGGAGGCTGCCCCCTACTTCCCCACATTCTGTGGGGTTAAGCAGGGTGACCCCTTCTCTCCTCGTTTGTTCAACATGGTGGTCGACTCCCTTGCCACCATCTTTGATAAAGCTAAGGTGGCGGGTCATATTCGCGGGGTGGTTTCCCACTTGGTGGGTGGGGGTGGGGCCTTCCTCCTACAGTATGCCAATGACACCATCATCATGGTGGAAGGGTTTCCCGAGGATATAGCCAATCTCAAGGTCCTCCTTCTGTGCTATCAGCAAATGTCTGGGCTCAATATCAACTTCGCCAAGAGTGAAGTGATGATTCTTGGGTACCATCTGGAGGAGTCCCAGCTCATTGTTGACCGCCTCAATTACCAGCTGGGATCCTTCACCACGTCGTACCTTGGGTTTCCCATTACTGACTCGCGCCTCTCCGTCGCGGAGCTGCGACCCACAGTGACCAAACTTCAGCACCGGATCGAGCCCTGGCAAGGCAGATGGCTGTCAAAGGCAGCGAGGACAGTGCTCATCAACTCCTCCCCGTCCAGCCTTCTCCTGTTCCTGATGAGCTTCTATAGTCTCCACGAGTCCCTGCACCTCGAGATTGCCAAATATCAGTCCAGATTCTACTGGGCTGGTGAGGGCGATAAGCAGAAATACAATATGGTCAGCTGGCCCGACATATGCAAACCCCGCAGCCAGGGGGGTCTGGGGATCATGTCCTCCGAACGCATGAACTTCGCACTACTGACGAGATGGCTATGAAGGATCACCAAGGGAGACGGTGGGCTGTGGCTTGACACCGTTAGGAACAAATACCTTTGGGGTCAGACGCTCGCCTTTTGCCAACGCTCCTGTGGTTCACAGTTCTGGCAGTCCGTCATCCAGTTGCTCCCGGTCCTGCGCCTCGGCTCTTCCATCTCGATTGGGTCCGGCTCTGCTATTCTATTCTAGCTTGATCGATGGGTGGGTCACACCCCCTTTGCTTCCCGCTTCCCGGACCTCTTCTCCATCTCGGTGGAGCCTAGGATCTCCGTCGAGGTCGCCCTCTTGGATCTCGGGCGCCTCGCGTTCTGCCACCCATTAGGTCCCCCGGAGGTTGCTGCCTAGGAGGACATGCTTGAGTGCATTGCCCTCCACCCTCCCGACGTTGACAGTGCTTCGGCTCGCATTGTCTGGCGCTTGGAGCCCTTAGGCCACTACTCCACTAAGTCCTTATACCAGGCCATCGCCCCTTCGACGGCCCCTATCGCTCTCACGGCGGTATGGGCCATTAAACTGCCTCTTAAGATCAGGAGTTTCCTGTGGCATTAGATTAGAGGCCGGGTACCTTCTGGGGTGGAGGTGCTCAAGTGCAATGGACCTGGGGATGGGATGTGCCCTTTGTGTGACAAGGTGGTTTTCTACGTGTGTCATGGCCCAATTCCTTTGGAGTTTCTTCCACGAAGTCGTTGGCGGTCTTTGGTGCAATACCAACGTACCCGACCTCTTTGCGAAGATCCAGTCCATCCCCCCATTGGCCCGCCACATTAGGTGGCTGGCCATTGGGGTGCTCGTGTCACTAGTAGAAAACAGACCTTTCGTCCGCCTCATTAGTTGTGGTTGTTTTGAACTGGCACTAATGTGATCATTAGTGCCAGTTCGTGATGGGGATCATTAGTGCTGGATCGTTACGGACCTTTAGTCCCGGTTCGTGTCACGAACCGGCACTAAAGGTGAGATGGCAGGCTGGTGGTAGGCTGGGGCCCCACGGCAGCCTATAGTCGCGGTTGGAGCCACCAATCGGGACTAAAGGGTTGGTCATGGTTGTGGTGGGAGTTTAGTCCCACCTCGCCAAGCGAGGGGCGCTCGCACCGGTTTATAAGCCCACCCGTCTCTGCCTTATTGAATTCCTCTCAATTTGAAAATAGATGCCCTTATATGGGAAATTTGACCTCAAATCAAACTGAATTTCAGTCTGATTTCAGGTCGAATTTTCCGTATATAAGCGCATCTATGTTCATTTTTGCTATTTTTTATGTTATTTCAATTTTTTAAACATATTTTAACTCAAGACTTTTTCTGCATTTAATATGCACCATTCAAAGCCACATCATCACTTTTCAACCCGTTTCTGACCTCATTTACTATTTTTCATGCATTTCATGATTTATTTTGAGCTAGAATGACCCTCAATTGAAAAGCACAGCAAATGAACTCTGAATGGTTGAAAGTTGGCATGGTATCATCAGTTCACCCACATAGCATATGCTAAAAAGTTGAGAGGGTTACGACAAAAACTGGATGCACTTCGTGTATAAAATGAACAATCTTTTTCGAAGTGTGAGGGTTTTGGACGAAAACTCATCTGTTACAAAAGGATTTCAAATTTTTAAACATATTTCAACTCAAGACTTTTTATGCATTCAATATGCACCATTCAAAGCTACATCATCATTTTTCAAACCTTTTTTGACTTCATTTTCTATTTTCCATGCATTTCATGATTTATTTTGAGCTAAGATGACCCTAAATTGAAAAACATTGCAAATGAACTCTGAAATGGTTGAAACTTGGTCTGGTATCATCATTTCATCCACATAGAATGTATTAATTTGGTCTTTTCGGTGTTGTGTAATGAAGATGATCCGACAATGGATGTATGAGGACCGATGCTCTCCCCAGTTCATTAATGGCATGCATACTTTTCTGGTTGCGGCTGAGGCAACCAATAGGCCGGATGGTTTTATGTATTGTCCATGTGCTGGTTGTAAGAATGATCAAAATTACTCTAACTCAAGAACCATTCACGTCCACCTATTTGAGTCCGGTTTCATGTCCGGCTATAACTGTTGGTACAAGCATGGAGAAAAAAGGGTCCTAATGGAAGAGAATGAAGAAGAAGAGGATGACGACAGCTATCCTGGCCACGGGTTCCATGAATACGATGGTACAATATGTTCATGATCGTGCTAGGCTAAAACGAAGCATCTCCAATGGCCATAATAGTAGTGTACGTATGTGTTTTGTGCATTCAGTATGCACCATTCGAAGGGAGGGCATCAATTTTCAACCCTTTGTAACTTCATTTGCTATTTTTCATGCATTTACTTTTTTTTGAGCTAAATGACCCTAAAATTGATAAGCACTACAAATGAACTCTGAAAAGGTAGAAAGTTGGCATAGTATCATCATTTCACCCACATAGCATGTGCTAAAAAGTTGAGAGAGTTACGGCAAAAACTGGATGCACTTCATGTACAAAATGGACAATCTTTTTCGAAGTATCAGGGTTTCAGACGAAAACTCGTCTGTTACAAAGGCATTTCATTTTTTAAATAACCTAAGAATTACCAAATTGGATATAATGGTAAAACACGATAATATTAAATAGTAGAGAAAAGAATCACTAGAAAATCTATTTTTAAAGTAAAGTTATTTACAAACTAATAATTCACACAAATTTCAAATAATTCAAATTTAAACTATTCGAATTTGAAAACTACTGCCACTAACAGAATGTTTATAAAAAAATTACCTAACGCAAAAAGATACACTCATTAACACTCAATAAAGCACAAAAAAACTCAGAAACAAAAGAAAATAAATAAAGCAAAAAAAATTAAAAATAAATTAAAAAAATCCCGCCTACTAGGCCACCACGACCTGCATACGACTAGAAACCCAACCTGCGCTAGGATGCTGGCCCACAAGGCCCAGTAGGCCCACAAGGAATCGCAGCAGAGGTAGGCCCAAAAGACCTGCATTAGAGAGGAGCTCAATGCAGTGCCCGCGACGGGGCTTATAAATTGGTCGTGGCGTCCCTGGACTAGTGAGGTGAGACTAAACTTCCACCGCAGTGCGCCGTGCTAGGAACACACCTTTAGTCGCGGGTGGTGGCTCCAACCGCGACTATAGACCCCCTTTAGTCGCGGTTGGAGCCACTAACCGCAACTAAAGGGTTTCGTTTCCCGCCGCCCACGCCCGCTGAAATTCTACTTTAGTCGTGGTTGGTGGCTCCAACCGTGACTAAAGAAGGGTATTTAGTTGCGGTTCGAGCCACCAACCGCGACTAAAGGCCTCCTTATATATACAACACTTTAAAATTTTCACAGTTACTCTGCATTCTTCTCCTCTTCGCGACATCGTCGCGTCGTCGTCGTCTCGCCTCCTCGACGCCGCCCGCGCCGTCGCCGTCTCACCTCCTCGTGCCAATCTCCGCCGCCGCCCGCGCCCATTCCTCCCCGAGCCCGGCCTAACGCCGCCCACGGCCACTCCTCCAGCCCCGAGCTGCTCACCGTCGCCGCCCCCGACTCGCCTCGCCTCATCATCGCCCCGTCGCCCCGCTGTGAGCTCCCCTCCCCCCATCTCCCTTGCCCCCTGTGCCACCATGGCGGCCGCCGGCCCCTCCCCGGCCCGACCCCCCCCAATTTTGATGAACACACACACACACAGAGACACAATTATGATAATTAGATGATTAATTAGATGTATATATGATTAGATGCAAGAATTTTGATGTATAGAAAAAAGTTAAGGAATTTTGACATTTGACGAATTTTGACATAGATGCATGAATTTTGACATTTTCTTCACTAGATCATTAGTTAGGTGTGTACAAAAAAGTGAAGGAATTTTGACATTTGAGGAATTTTTACACTTTGATCCAATATATGTATAGAAAAAAGTTGATGAATTTTGACATTTGATCCAATGTATAGCAATTAGTAATTGCAAAAGGTCCATATTTTAATGTTGCATATTTTAATGTTTTCCATTTTGTGTTTTCCATATTTTAATGTTTTTTGGGTTATATGTATGATACTATTCGAGATGTATTAGTGATACTATTTGACGATGTAAAGACGCAAGAGATGATTTAGTTTTGCTTATTGAATGCATGCTAATTTGAATACTAATTTGTTTTATGATTTAGTTTTGCTTATTGAATATACGTTTGTTTCAACTATGAACATAGGAAATGTCTTGTGCTACAATATAGGATATATCGAGTGCTTGTGATTTTCCAGTCATTCCGGCAAAACATAGGGCATTTTTTCCATGTCATTGCTCGGTATATAGAACGGGTTGACTTTACGTCTGTTTCGGCTCCTTGTGTGTCTCCACCATATATATATATATATATATATATATATATATATATATATATATATATGAGAGAGAGAGAGAGGAATAATCCTGACTGTTGTCGTGAGGGTCGCTTCTCCTTCGTTCCCGTGTGCTAGACATTTTGGTGTAATGCACTCGGGGACGAATGAAGGAGCCACCATCACCGACGGTCACAATATCAGAAGGAGTGCCCACCATATACGTGAGATGAGAGTTTAGGAAGGAGAGACTCGACAGACCTAAAGTCAACCTATTGTATATTGAGTAATAGTGATATGTGTGTTCATTAGTTTTCTCATAGTTCCCTTCGATCGATTTTAAATGTTTGAACTATGGACATAGGAAATGTCTGACGACGAAAGGGAATTTGCTGTGTGAATACTACGAAGACGAGCGCGGCATGTGTGACAAGCCTTACCTAGTTGATGGTAGGCGCTTCAACATCATGCTGGATGAGACCTTCGAAGTAGATACAGTAAGTCACAACGAAAAGTCTTTTTTCGTAATTAAGCATGACTTTTGCTTCTTTTGCTTCAACTGATAATTTTAATTTTTTTACTATTCTACTAGCGTATCCCCTGCCATGCAAGAATTTATGTCTTGGATAAGATTGGTTTCAATACTAAAAAGTATGGAGGTAAAGAGAGTTCACTTGAGGACCGAGCAGGGTTATAGTTTTGCCGTAAAATTTTACCATGCAGACACCTACTCCTATTTGAATACATTTGAGCCTAATATGCTTATCACCTTTGATATTCGTCTGGAAGATGAAATTGAAGGTAATATCGACATCTGGGTTAATGTGGAGACGCCTCCAGTTCTACCATTATGTGAGTTTCTCAACCGTATTTATTAAGTAACTTGTATTGTTTATTTAAAAATACTTGACAACTTATTTCCATTGATAGCTTATTTTCATTCTTCAAAAAATATACGGAAGATGGTAGACAGAACCTACTACTACAATGATGAAGCAAAATTAACTTATAAGGAGAAAGATCATCTTATCGCATTTCTTAATGATTTTGAGAATTAAAATAGCTATTATCAAACTCCTTCACATTATGGTCAATACGTGCAACTAGTGCACACGGTGAACTACGGTAACATCCATGGAGATTGCATGGTAAGATTTTGTACTATTACGACATCCGTGCATCTTTTGCATAAATTCTTCTAAAACTATACTACACTGCTAACTACAAAGTTATTACTATGTTTTTCAACAGAAAATTCCGAAGGATCGTGTGCCTTCTCTGATGTTTCCGAGAGGTCGCGTTGATGTTCTGAGCTTACGGCCAACAAGGCTAGGTCAGCCTACGCATCACTCCTGTCCATACCAAATTTCTAAAACCGATGAAGACATGACAATCAAAGATTGGAAAAATGTATGGTCAATCGTAGAGAGCTACTTGGAAGCAACATTGTGCATCCAAGGATTGGAGACAGGATGATCTCCATTCTCCATAATGAAGAGTCAGGGCCTATCTTGTTTTATGATATTGTACCTAAGAGAGGGTAGATTAGGTCCTATGAGAGAGGAGTAGGTCCTAGGTACAATGTGTTATTATGTGCTACAATATGTTAGAGTTGATGATGATGATGAGGAGGAGGAGTTCTGATTATGACTAGTGACCAACTTGTTATATGATGTCTCATTGACGAAAATGATGATTAAATAGTGTTGGTGGTAATGACTATGATGATTATTAGCTATAGTTTTGTTGGTGATGATATGATGCAAGAGTTTTATATTAATATGATGATGATGTTGATCATGATTATCATGATGATTTGTTATATCATTGGGGGAAGGAAAGCGGATGGTCGTCCTACTAATTCAACTTTTGATCACTTTTTACTCATTTGGATGAATAAAATCCATGTTTCTTCCTCACAATGATATAATAATTCATCGTGAACATAATGATATAACAACCTTAATTGGTACTGTATCAAAATTTAAATAACGGCATATAAATACACTAAAAATTAAAAATAATGAAAAACAGATTACTAGTAGCACGGGTTTGCAAGAACGGGCAGTAGCGTAATATATGTTTGAAATAAAAATTAATTAAATGGATAACACAAAAATAAAAGGAAAATGAAACCCTAATTAATTCATAAAGCCCTAAAGAATTAAAAGGAAAAATAAAACAAAACTAAAAAACTAAATCATTTAGTCCTGGTTGCTGTTACTAACCGGGACTAAAGGTCCCCGAGCCCACGGCGCCGTCGGATGCCACGTGGAGGGCCTTTGGTGCCGGGCCATGTTGAACCGGTACTAAAGGCCCTTATTATTGGAAATATGCCCTAGAGGCAATAATAAAATGGTTATTATGGTATTTCTTAGTTCATGATAATTGTCTGTTATTCATGCTATAATTGTGTTAACCAGAAACCGTAATACATGTGTGAATACATAGACCACAACATGTCCCTAGTGAGCCTCTAGTTGGCTAGCTCGTTGATCAATAGATGGTCACGGTTTCATGACCATGGACATTGGATGTCGTTGATAATGGGATCACATCATTAGGAGAATGATGTGATGGACAAGACCCAATCCTAAGCATAGCACAAGATCGTGTAGTTCGTTTGCTAAAGCTTTTCAATGTCAAGTATCGTTTCCTTAGACCATGAGGTTGTGCAACTCCCGGATACCATAGGAATGCTTTGGATGTATCAAACGTCACAACGTAACTGGGTGGCTATAAAGGTGCACTACAGGTATCGCCAAAAGTATCTGTTGGGTTGGCACGAATCGAGACTGGGATTTGTCACTCCGTGTGACGGAGAGGTATCTCTGGGCCCACTCGGTAAGACATCATCATAATGAGCTCAATGTGACTAAGGATTTAGCCATGGTATGATGTATTACGGAAGGAGTAAAGAGACTTGCCGGTAACGAGATTGAACAAGGTATAGAGATACCGACGATCGAATCTCGGGCAAGTATCATACCGATAGACAAAGGGAATTGTATATGGGATTGATTGAATCCCCGACATCGTGGTTCATGCGATGAGATCATCGTGGAGTACGTGGGAGCCAGCATGGGTATCCAGATCCCACTGTTGGTTATTGACCGGAGAGGTGTCTCGGTCATGTCTACGTGTCTCCCGAACCCGTAGGGTCTACACACTTAAGGTTCGATGACGCTAGGGTTATAGGGAAATAGTGCACGTGGTTACCGAAGGTTGTTCGGAGTCCCGGATGAGATCACGGAAGTCACGAGGAGTCCCGGAATGGTCCGGAGACGAAGATTGATATATAGGAAGTGAGGATTTGGTTACCGGAAGTGTTCCGGGTGTCACCGGTAGTGTACCGGGACCACCGAAAGGGTTCGGGGGGTCCGCCAAGTGGGCCCACCTGCCCCGGAAGGTTCCATGGGCCAAGAGTGGGAGGGAGCCAGCCCCTAGGTGGGCTGGTGCACCTCCCACCCCAGCCCAAGGCGCAGCAAGGGTCAAGGGGGGGCAAACCCTAGGCGTGGATGGGCCTTAAGGCCCACCCTAGGGCGCCTCCACCTCTCCCTGCCCTGGCCGCCGGCTAGATGGGCTCCTAGAGGCTGCCGCCACCCATAGGGTGGAACCCTAGGGCGCGGCCCCTCCCCTCCCCTCCTCCTATATATAGTGGTGGGTTTTAGGGCTGCACAACACACGAGTTCATCTCCTCCCTAGCGCAGCCCTACTCCACCTTCTCCTCGATCTCCGTAGTGCTTAGTGAAGCTCTGCCGGCGTACCACGCAGATCCACCGTCACCACGCCGTCGTGCTGCCGGAGCTCTCTCTCAACCTCTCCTCCCTCCTTGCCGGATCAAGGCATAGGAGACATCATCGGGCTGCACGTGTGTTGAACGCGGAGGCACCGTTGTTCGGTGCTAAGATCGAAGTCCGCCGCGATCTGAATCGCTACGAGTACGACTCCACCAACCGCGTTCTAGCAATGCTTCCTCTTAGCGATCTTCAAAGGTATGAAGATCCACTCTCCCCTTACTCGTTGCTGGTTTCTCCATAGATGGATCTTGGTGAACACGTTGGAAAATTTTTATTTACTACTACGTCTCCCAACAGTGGTATCAGAGCCAGGTTTATGCGTAGAATCTATGCACGAGTAGAACACAAAGCAGTTGTGGGCGTCGATTTTGTTAATTTGCTTACCACTACTAGTCTTATCTTGATTCGGCGGTATTGTGGGATGAAGCGGCCCGGACCGACTTTACACGTACGCTTACGTGAGACTGGTTCCACCGCCTGACATGCACTTGTTGCATAAGGTGGCTAGCGGGTGTCTGTCTCTCCCACCTTAGTCGGATTGGATTCGATGAAAAGGGTCCTTATGAAGGGTAAATAGCAATTGGCATATCACGTTGTGGTTTTGCCGTAGGTAAGAAACGTTCTTGCTAGTAACCTATAGCAGCCACGTAAAAACTTGCAACTACAAATTAGAGGTCGTCTAACTTGTTTTTGCCGCATGTGCCTTGTGATGTGATATGGCCAAAGGATGTGATGTGATGCATTGTGATGTATGAAGTTGATCATGTTCTTGTAATAGGATTGACGACTTGCATGTCGATGAGTATGACAACCGGCAGGAGCCATAGGAGTTGTCTTATTTATTGTATGACCTGCGTGTCAATCATAAACGCCATGTAATTACTTTACTTTATTGCTAAGCGTTAGCCATAGTAGTAGAAGTAATAGTTGGCAAGACGACTTCACGAAGACACAATGATGGAGATCATGATGGTGGAGATCATGGTGTCGTGCCGGTGACAGTGACGATCATGGTGCCCCGAAGATGGAGATCAAAGGAGCAAGATGATATTGGCCATATCATGTCACTATATTGATTGCATGTGATGTTTATCATGTTTACATTTTATTTGCTTAGAACGACGGTAGTAAATAAGATGATCTCTCAATATAATTTCAAGAGAAGTGTTCACCCTAACTGTGCACCGTTGCTAAGGATCGTTGTTCCGAAACACCACGTGATGATCGGGTGTCATAGGTTCTAACATTTGCATACAACGGGTGTAAGCCAGATTTACACACGCGGAACACTTAGGTTGACTTGACGAGCCTAGCATGTACAGACATGGCCTCGGAACACGGAAGACCGAAAGGTCGAACATGAGTCGTATAGAACATACGATCAACATAGAGATGTTCACCATGAATGACTAGTCCGTCTCACATGATGATCGGACACGGGCTAGTCGACATGGATCATGTGACACTTGGATGACTAGAGAGATGTCTATCTAAGTGGGAGTTTATCAATAATTTGATTCGATGAACTTAATTATCATGAACTTAGTCTAAAAGTGTCCTTGCAAATTATGTCGTAGATAGCTCGCGCTGTAGCTCCCCTGTTTTATTGATACGATCCTAGAGAAAAGTAAGATTGAAAGTTGATGGTAGCAATGATGCGGACTAGGTCCGTGATCTGAGGATTGTCCTCATTGCTATACAGAAAGCTTATGTCTTTGATGCACCGCTAAGTGCACAACTCCCTCAAGCGTTGTCTGTAGATGTTGTGAACATATGACAGACACTTTTTGATGACTACGTGATACTTCGGTGTGTCATGCATTACGGCTTAGAATAGAGGCTCCAAAATGTTTTGAACATCACGGAACATAAGAGATGTTCTAAGAGCTGAAATTGGGATTTCAGGCTTGTGCCTATGTTGAGAGGTATGAGACCTCCAACAAGATTCTTTGTCGGCAGGACAAAAGAGAATAGCTCAATCGGTGAGCATGTGCTCAGATTGTCTGGGTACTACAATCACTTGAATCCAGTGGGAGTTCATCTTCTAGATAAGATAGTGACTAGTACAATTCCCCAAGTCACTGCCACCAAGCTACTAGAGCTTCGTGATGAACTATAACATGCCAGGGATGGATATGATGATCCCTGAGTTGTTCGTGATGTTTGACACCACAAAGGTAGAAATCAAGAAGGAGCATCAAGTGTTGATGGTTAAGTGAAAACCACTATTTTCAAGAAGGGCAAGGGCAAGAAAGGAAAATTTCAGGAATGGCAAGCCAGTTGCCGCTCTAGTGAAGAAACCCAAGGTTGAGCCCAAACCCGAGACTAAGTGCTTCTGTTATGAAGAAAATGTTCACTGAAGCGGAACAACCCTAGATACTTGGTAGATAAGAAGGCTGGCAATGTTGATAGAAGTATATTTGATATACATGTTATTGATGTGTACCTTGCTGGTACTCCTAGTGGCACCTGAGTATTGGATACCAGTTCGGTTGCTAAGTGTTAGCAAACTCAAAATAAAAGGTACGGAATAAACGGAGGCTAGCTAAGTGAAAGGTGACGATGTGTGTTGGAAGTGTTTCCAAGGTTGATATGATCACCATCGCACGCTCTCTCTACCTTCGGGATTCGTGATAAACCTAAATAAATGTTATTTGGTGTTTGCGTTGAGCATGAACATGATTAGATCATGATTAGTGCAATACGATTATTCATATAAGTTAGAGAATAATTGTTATTCTGTTTACATGAATAATGCCTTTAATGATCATGCACCCATTGGGAATGGTTTACTGAATCTTGATCGTAGTAGTACACATGTTCATAACATTGGTACCAAAAGATACAAAGTTAATAATGATAGTGCCACATACTTGTGGCGCTGCCTCTTAATGTCATATTGGTATAAATCGCATGAGGAAACTCCATGATGATTGATCTTTTGACTCACTCGATTTCGAATCGATTGAGACATGCGAGCCATGCCTCTTGGGCAAGATGACTAAGACCCCGTCTTCCGATATGAAGGAGCGGGCTAGTGGCTTATTGGAATGAATACATGTTGATGTATGTGGTCCAATGAGTGTTGAAACACATAGTGGATATCGTTATTTTTCTTTACCTTCACTGATGATTTAAGTGAGTATGGGATATTTACTAAATGAAACACGAGTCTGAAATGTTTGACAGGTTCAAGGAGTTTCAGAGTGAAGTTAAAGATCATCGTGACCAGAAGATAAAATGTCTACGATATGATCGTGGAAGTGAATATCTGAGTTACGGGTTTGGTATGCAATTTTAGACAATGTGGAAATTGTTTCATAGCTCACACCTCCTGGAACACCATAGAGTGATGGTGTGTCCGAACATCGTAGTCGTGCTTTATTGGATATAGTGAGTACTATGATATCTCTTATCGTTTTGCTACTATCGTTGTGGGGTTATGCATTGAAGACAAATCCATTCACTTTAATAGGGCACCATCTAAGTCTGTTGAGATGACACCGTGTGAATTATGATTTGACAGAACCCTAAGCTGTCATTTCTTAATGATTGGGGCTGCAACACTTATGTGAAAAGGGTTTTCACCTAATGAGCTCGAACCCAAAGCAGACAAATGCATCTTCATAGAATACCCTAAGGAGACACTGGGTATACCTTCTATCTCAGATTCAAGCGCAAAAGTGCTTGTGGCTAAGAACGGGTCCTTTCTTGAGAAAGAGTTTCTCTCGAAAGAATTGAGTGGGAGGAAGATAGAACTTGATAAGGTTGTTGAACCTTTGTTTCAACCAGAGAGTAGCGCGGCACAGAAAGAGTTTTCTGTAGAGCCTACGTCAGTTGAAAAGGAAGTTAATGATGATGATCATGAAGCTTCGGATCAAGTCACTATCGAACCTCGTAGGTCGACAAGGACGCATACTGCTCCTGAGTAGTACGACAACCCTGTCTTGGAAATCATGTTGTTGGACAACGATGAACCTACAAACTATGGAGAAGCGATGGTGGGCCCGAATTCCAACAAATGGCTAGGAGCCATGAAATCCGAGAAATGATCCATGTATGAAAACCAAGTATGGACTTTGGTAGACTTGCTTGTTGAATGGCAGGTCGTTGACTACAAATGGACCTTTGAGATAAACATAGACGCTAATGGTGAAATGTCACCGTTTATAAAGCTCGACTTGTCGCAAAGAAGTTTCCGCCAAGTTCAAGGAGTTGACTGCGATGAGATTGTCTCATCTGTAGCGATGCTAAAAGTCTATTAGAATTATGTTAACAGTTGCTGCATTTTTCGATTATGAAATCTGACAGATGGATGACAAAAGAAGGTTTCCGTAACAGTTTCTATGAGGAAGAGTTGTATATGTGATACAACCAGAAGGTTTTGTCAATCCTAAGGATGCTAAAAAGTATGCAAACTCCAGCGATCCTTCTATGGACTGGAGCAAGCATCTCGGAGTTGGAATATATGCTTTGATGAGGTGATCAAAGTGTTTAAGTTTATACAAAGTTTATGAGAAACTTGTATTTACAAGAAAGTGAGTGGGAGCACTATACAGTTTCTTATAAGAATATGTAGTTGACATATTATTGATCGGAAATGATGTAGAATTTCTGGAAGAGCATGAAGGTTTGTTTGAAAAGAGTTTTTCAAAGGAAGACCCAGATAAAGCTACTATTTTATTGAGCATCAACATCTATAGGGATAGATCAATTCGCTTGATAAGTTTTTTCGACGAAGACATACCTTGACAAGTTTTTGAAGGAGTTCAAAATAGATGGGTCAAAGAAGGAGTTCTTGACTGTATTGTAAGGTGTGAAATTGAGTAAGACTCAATACCCGACCACGGCAGAAGATAAAGAAAAGATGAGTGTCATCACCTATGCTTTAGCCATAGGCTCTATATAGTATGTCATGTTGTGTACCGCACCTGTGTGTGCCTTGCCATGAGTCTATCAAGGGGTACAAGAGTAATCCAAGAGTGGATCACTGGACAGCGGTCAAAGTTATCCTTAGTAACTTGAGAACTAAGGAAATATTTCTCGATTATGGAGGTGATAAAGAGTTCATCGTAAAGGGTTACGATGATGCAAGCTTTAAAACCAATCCAGATGAGTCTTAGTAGAAATCCGGCTACGTATAGTCGAGCAGACATTTG
Source organism: Hordeum marinum (assembly GCA_022496015.1). Taxonomy (NCBI): domain Eukaryota; kingdom Viridiplantae; phylum Streptophyta; class Magnoliopsida; order Poales; family Poaceae; genus Hordeum; species Hordeum marinum. The sequence continues at coordinate 5,067,276 of CM039673.1, forward strand.
GAATAGCTCCAAGGGGATCGTGGGAGCAGTATCTACAAATATGACATAGAAAGTTTGCAAGGTACACACGGATCTGTATGTCGCAGACCCGTTGACTAAAACCTCTTTCACGAGCAAAACATGATCAAACCCCAGAACTAATTGGGTGTTAATCACATGATGATATGACCACATGGTGATGTAAGTGTTAATCACATGGTGATGTGAACTAGATTATTGACTCTAGTGCAAGTGGGAGACTGTTGGAAATATGCCCTAGAGGCAATAATAAAATGGTTACTATTGTATTTCCTAGTTCATGATAATTGTTTGTTATTCATGCTATAATTGTTTTAACCGGAAACCGTAATACATGTGTGAATACATAGACCACAACATGTCCCTAGTGAGCCTCTAGTTGGCTAGCTCGTTGATCAATAGATGATCACAGTTTCATGACCATGGACATTGGATGTCGTTGATAACGGGATCACATCATTAGGAGAATGATGTGATGGACAAGACCCAATCCTAAGCATAGCACAAGATCGTGTAGTTCGTTTGCTAAAGCTTTTCAATGTCAAGTATCGTTTCCTTAGACCATGAGGTTGTGCAACTCCCGGATACCGTAGGAATGCTTTGGGTGTATCAAACGTCACAACGTAACTGGGTGGCTATAAAGGTGCACTACAGGTATCCCCGAAATTATTTGTTGGGTTGGCACGAATCGAGACTGGGATTTGTCACTCCGTGTGACGGAGAGGTATCTCCGGGCCCACTCGGTAAGACATCATCATAATGAGCTCAATGTGACTAAGGAGTTAGCCACGGGATGATGTATTACGGAACGAGTAAAGAGACTTGCCGGTAACGAGATTGAACAAGGTATAGAGATACCGACGATCGAATCTCGGGCAAGTATCATACCGATAGACAAAGGGAATTGTATACGGGATTGATTGAATCCCCGACATTGTGGTTCATCCGATGAGATCATCGTGGAGTACGTGGGAGCCAACATGGGTATCCAGATCCCGCTGTTGGTTATTGACCGGAGAGGTGTCTTGGTCATGTCTACGTGTCTCCCGAACCCGTAGGGTCTACACACTTAAGGTTCGATGACGCTAGGGTTATAGGGAAATAGTGTACGTGGTTACCGAAGGTTGTTCGGAGTCCCGGATGAGATCTCGGACGTCACGAGGAGTCCCGGAATGGTCCGGAGACGAAGATTGGTATATAGGAAGTGAGGATTTGGTTACCGGAAGTGTTCCGGGTGTCACCGGTAGTGTACCGGGACCACCGGAAGGGTTCCGGGGGTCCGCCAAGTGGGCCCACCTGCCCCGGAAGGTTCCATGGGCCAAGAGTGGGAGTTAGCCAGCCCCTAGGTGGGCTGGTGCGCCTCCCACTCCAGCCCAAGGCGCAACAAGGGTGGAGGGGGGCAAACCCTAGGCATGGATGGGCCTTAAGGCCCACCCTCGGGCGCCTCCACCTCTCCCTGCCCTGGCCGCCGGCCAGATGGGCTCCTGGAGGCTGCCTCCACCCCTAGGGTGGAACCCTAGGGCGCGGCCCCTCCCCTCCCCTCCTCCTATATATAGTGGTGGGTTTTAGGGCTGCACAACACACGAGTTCATCTCCTCCCTAGCGCAGCCGTACTCCTCCTTCTGCTCGATCTCCGTAGTGCTTAGTGAAGCTCTGCCGGAGTACCACGCAGCTCCACCGTCACCATGCCGTCGTGCTGCCGGAGCTCTCCCTCAACCTCTCCTCCCTCCTTGCTGGATCAAGGCGTAGGAGACGTCACCGGGCTGCACGTGTGTTGAACGCGGAGACACCGTTGTTCGGTGCTAAGATCGGAGTCCACCGCGATCTGAATCGCTACGAGTACGACTCCACCAACCGCGTTCTAGCAACGCTTCCGCTTAGCGATCTTCAAAGGTATGAAGATCCACTCTTCCCTTACTCGTTGCTGGTTTCTCCATAGATGGATCTTGGTGAACACGTAAGAAAATTTTGATTTACTACTACGTCTCCCAACACTTATGACCCGTGACTATAGGCCTGTTCTGCACTAGTGTGTGGACCTTGTGGACGGTCCGCAATAAGATTGTGATTCAGCGTGTTCCCCTTCGACAGTCCACCGACGTTGTCTTCAAAATATGTGGTTTCTTATAGCTCTGGCGCCCGCTTAGCCGCCCCTCTAATCGGGACGCCATCACCAGCATCATCGCCGACCTCCGCTCGATGGCGCTCCGTCTGGCTCCTCCGCTTCCGCCGCCGCCCCCCGAGCCTGATTAGCCGCATATGGTTGCCCCACCCAGTGTTCGGTCTGGGCGTGTGTGTTCTTTCAGGGCTTGTTGAGCTGCGCCCTCAGCAGAACCTTGTGTGTCCGTTTTGTCGTACCTTTGTCTGTGTGTGTGGGTGGGGGGGGTTGAACTTGTGTTGGATTCTGTGCTTTGGCGGTTTGCTTTATATATAAAGCGGGGCGAAAGCCTTTTTCGGTAATAGTTATTTCAGGAAATGGCAACTTTACTTACCGGTATGACAAATCTATTTGTAAAAGCATGGCAACTCTCTCCGTGTTTTGGTTTATTATAGTTATCCGCGGGTTGACACTTTAGTTACCTGAAGAAAGTAGTCATGCTTGTTTACCTAGTTGCCACCTGTGGTCCAACCATACTTGTCATGTATGGTTAATTGTAGTTGTCACGTGTATTTACCTGGTTGCCACGTACGCGCAACTGTAGTTGACATCTAGCAATGTACGAGCATAATGTGGGCGAAGAGCAGTTCGCCCACACACGCGTGGCTTAGGTGATGACTGTATGGGCAGAAGCTGGTTTGCCCACACGGTGAAGCTGGCAACTGCATGTTGCGGGTCGTGCGGACGAATTCTCCAACGCCCACACACGCGATGATTCCTACATGGCGCTGAAATTCCAACATATCCCTTTAGGATTCGTGCAAAATAAAATCAACGTGGATCGACGCGTTATGGGCGAAAGGCAAACGTACCATACGTGTGGACGTTATCGTTTGGGAAATAAAACTGATTTCAGGACACGTGAGAGATGCTAAAGTAACATGAAGGAATTAGTACCATGGATATGTGACAACTTTTGCCAACCTATCCAGCTGCTGAGCTCTTTTCCTTTTCCTTTATGTTAAAGTGGATATATTCTTTGCTGAGTAGCAGGTTATTGGTGTTTATTAAGTATATATAGTACGTACGCAGAGGGTGTATATATAACCTGGCAGTATCATCCCGTAGGTAAGGAGCCATATTAAGGACCTCAGTTCTGTTGGTCTTGTGCCAGGCTCGTGGATCGTCAATCGCTCGCCTGACATTCACCTGTCCCTTGCGCCAAGATTCGTGGGACCGATGTAAGTTCATTGTGCTTCTCTCCAATTCCCTTGAAAAATTATGTGCGTACAGTGAGTGCACTTAGTATAGTAGTATGTTTGTGTATTTGTTCATGCAGAGCCCCACACAACCACACCGTGGAGGTGCATGTATGGCTAGTGGTATCAAACACATTAACTACAGACAAAAAAGACCGGCGTTGTTTGCTTCGTCGAGAAGAAGAAAGAGAGAGAGAGGAAGAGGAAATCGCCCCCACCCCTTCTCCCTCGACGCATGCTAGGGTTGCTGCCACCGCCTTGTCCCATCCGCCCATGGCCAGGTCCTCCGACGCCGGCCATCGGAGAAGGAAGCGAACTCGACATCCAGTCGCCCGCGCCTCCTCTCGACCCAGGCACATTGCCCCCTTTCTTCCCTTCCCTCACCCCTGACCCCATCTCTGCCGCCTCGTCTCCTACCCTTTTCTCTTCTGAATCGGGATCCATGGAGATGGCCGGAAGGGAGGACGAGTATGTGGAGGAGGGCACTGCCGGCGGCACCAAAAGCAGCTCGACAAGAACCACCGTCATGCGCAGGCAAGTCACCGTCGACACGGATCCGCTTCGTCTGCGCCGCCAAGGGCCAACCGTTCCAGATCCGACCAGGTACCACGCAACCTACCTTTTCCAACTGCTGAATCTATTTCCATGACCAGACCCGCTCTGTAGCTTTTCTCCTGCCTTTGCGTGTTGTTCTGCTTCTGCTCCGACGTCCTAGAGGATACACTTGTTGGGGTCTAACAGAACTGCAGGCATGTTCATGTTCAAACCACGTCACTCTCTACGCTCGTCTCTTTCTCGTGTGTAAATTGAATAGATACATCCAGAAAGAGCTCGTATGCAACAGCAAAGCCTCACTTTCTCTCTACAGTAAGAATCAATCTTAACGTCAAAAGCCATAGGAATAACAAGAGCAAAGAAATTACCTGCGTACACTGCCTGGATCTTCTAGAACCTGGCTTTTGCGGCCTCGGCATCGCCGGAGCTGCCGCTAGTGCATTTGTTCGGTTGCCATTTCTGCAAAACATCCTATTTCGGTTGCCAAGAAACAGAGAAACCATCTAGCAATCTAGCAGAACAGAACAGAGCTAGAAGAGCAGAGGAGGGAAACAGTCCACGGACAGACCATGGCGAGCTTTCTGTAGGCGATGCGCAGCTCAACAGAGGTTCAGATGAACCAATTTACTTTGATCAGTGCATGTGACAATAGCAGCTCTCCCTCCTTTTTTTATATGTTCTATAATCTGCATATTTTGTTGTAATGGCTGCAGTAAGCCAGTAACTGAGTTGAATCGCTCAATATATGTTACCATATGGCATGTATTAGACTGTTAGTTGACGCAGGGGAGTTGCAGGAATAACAGGTGTTTACTTAGATTCAGAACTCTGAATTTTACTGATTCCTGTCTTAGCCCTCTATCCCTAACTAGATAGTACCTAGGTCCAGTTCTCCTTGCCATTCACAATGCAGTGATTGTTCCTGGTTCTAGAAAATATTAGAATTTTTGCTAAGCATGAATCAAGATATGTGGCATTTAGATATGGGAGCAACCATCTATAAAATATTGTGACACTGTATGTATCAAACTGTTAAAGAAATCATCATCTTCTAATCTCCCTATTTTGCAGATTTTGTATGCTCCCCACCCGGGTTGAGCGGTTGCATCCACCTGTTGTTATGGTAGTGGAATCCATCCAATTACATCAAGAAATATAGTTATCGGTTTATCTGATATATATAGGAATCCTAATTGTAGCACCTTAGCCTTGACTTCTCAAGGGTGAACATACCGATGGTTGGAAACCAACCTAATGATTGATGGTGTTATCATGAGGAGGCAGTGGACCAGCTGTGACGTGATTCAAAAGTAAGTTCAGATAGCCTCTGATATTTGATTCTTCTTTTGAACCTAGAATATCAGTCTTTGTGTTGTCTCCAATCTATTGGATTAGAAATAGTTAGAAAACTATCACATGATTTTGATTGCACACTGTCCACATCTGTTGTTCTCATATCGTGTTGCATACTGACTGTGCTTCTTTATGTCTTAGTTCATACATAAGAATTTGTACGGTAACTATTAAGTAGCTCAATAATCTATTGGCAATAAAATAAGTTGGTATATCCCTCCCTAATAATAAAACGCCGATCGCTTCTGGACGTCCGTCGTCCGTCGTCGCAGCACTTTTACAAAAAAGCCCTTCTGTTTTATGGTAATTAAACCCGCAGTCCTTCACTTAACTGGAAAAAATCGTTTCGTCTTTTTATTAAAAAAAACTGGGTAGCTTCGGGCTTGACGTGTGGTGGCCGGCGGGCTCGGTCCGGCCTGCTCCGGCGACTCACCGGAGGCCGGCAAGGCCGGCAAGGCAACAGCCAGAGGAGGGCTTGACGGACAGATCGAGGGGAGTGGGGGCATCCAGATGCATCAGGGAGAGGACAGAGAGATCGAGAGGAGTCGGCCGTCCGATTCTCCCCTCCGCCTCCGGCCCACCCCTACGGCTTCCCTCTTCCTCGCGTCGGCTCGATGTGGGTGGAGAAGCTCAGCGACCATGACCTCCACCACGGCTCTGTCGACGCGCTCCACTGCCTGCTCGCCGGCGTCGGCCTGCGCCTGCACCCGCATAGCGACGCCGTCGAGTTTGCCACAAGGAGCAGATACAGCAAGCAGCGCCACGGCTAAGTCGACGCGCTCCATTGCCTGGTCGCCGACGCCGGGCTCCGCTGCCACCGCACATGGACGTCATCGAGTGCAAGGAGGAGCGGCAAGCAGAGGCAGCGGGTAGAAGCAGCAGAGGGCAGAAGCGGACATGACTGCGTCAACGCGCTCTACGGCCGGTTCGCCGGCGCCGGCCTCCACCTGCCCCACACTTGGATGTCGTCGAATTCGTGGCAAAGACCGGTGGCAAGCAGAAGGGGTGAGGAAAGATGAGCCAAAGCAGAGGAGGTCGTATGAGGCAGCGGTCTGCTGGTGTGATGCACAAAAGAGATGTGTAGATGGAGGTGGATCTGAAGATGTGCTGAGCCGAAGGGGCTGCTACAGCCCACGAGGCGAATAAGGGGAGCAGACTGAAGGCTTTTTCATATTTGTTTACTTATTAGATAGTCAGGGTCGGCCCTATGTTTTAACGGGGCCCTTGACGAACTTGACAACATGTGCCCCTAATACTATATGTATATGTATATGTATGTTTCTGCACATTATATAAGCATGTAATATATGTCTAACTTCATTTGCAAAATATTTGCAGAATAATTTTTCAACCATAAATGATGAATAAAATAGTATAGACAATTAGAAACACCTTAACAGTTCTATACCATGTACACTGAAATTGCTGATTGATGAATCATTTGTGTACCTTTAAAATACAATCGATGAAGTACTAGCCTCGCATACGGTCGGACGGCTAGATCAAGATGGGTCAACAACGGCACACTGTAGGACAGCAAGAATCGGGAACGAAGTCAGGGCCGGCAGCCGGCAGACTGTAGCATCGGTAGCCAGCAGGCCGTTGAGCGGCCGCAACCGGCGAGAAACTGGAGCGTCGGTTGAGTCTCGAGCGACGAACACACAGGAAGACGATGAGGCAGCGGTCGCGATAGATTTTTCTTTTATTCTTTTGAAACTAGCGATCCCTATGGTTGGATGGATGAGTGCAAGAAACGATGCAACACTTGACCTTTTCCCGATAGCGATCAGCCGCCAAGCCCATCACGCATTAACGTTGCCCCTTCCTTCTATTTTTTATTTCATTTATTGGGCTATACATATACATGCATCACAGATCGTGGGCCCCCTACCAGACCAGGGCCCTAGGTGGTCGTCCCGTCCGCCATACACCAGGGCCGGCCCTGTAGATAGTCCCACCTTGCAATTTTACATTGATTTTCATCAGTTTATATATGTTGTTATGTTGTGAGACATCAAGGAGCTGCTTCGGAATTTAAGCAAAGGGTAAGGCATGAATAAAATGTGTCCTTACGGGAACAACTGAAAGGCAAAGCAATTGCCATTATGCATAATTGAGCCAGCAAGAAAGAAAAGGAAATGGACATCATTTGCATGACAAATAAGAAGGAAGGCGAAAGGAAAGAGAGAAGACAAAATTGTTTGAAGCACGCATCCATTTAATTCGGCCAGAGGCAAATTCAAAGCTAGATGACGGAATGCGGAGACCTAGGAGCCAAAAGAAATGGACGGTAATTTAAGAAGTTTATTATGAATCAATGGCAGGCGTAGTGGTCTCATTCATATCTTATGAATAAAAATGATGTCGCGTTTTTTACCTACATGTAATCTTCACTAAATTCACATCATTTTCTCTTTCGTTGCAGCGGACAACGTGACATGTTTTCCTTGCACTTACGATCCTTACTAAAATTGTGCCAGTTTTATAACACATTAAACGTTATGTTTGTGCATACAACCCCCACTAAATTTATATGATTTTTTCTACCATTGTAACCCATGGGAATATATACTATATTTTTTATAAATGGAGGTATAATTTTATTGGTCCTCTCATTTCGTATGTCCACGGCGTTTCTTCATACTTAGCCAGGCTATTCTACTGATCGTATGACCTGGGCCACGGGGCATATGCCTCATACGTCCGTAACGTTGCACCAATAAAGAAACCATGCCCTCCCAATATGTCCGTGCAATCCGGTCCAACAAATCAGACCCGTTTAGGAGATGATGACAGCAATCAAACTCGCAACCTTCATTGTCTTTGGTGTTGATCGTTTTACCCCATAAAAAAGGTGTTGACCGTTTTAAACTGAATTGAATTTGGTGTGTGTTTGTGTCCTTCACGGACTGGTACTAAATTATTACGATGTAAAATTCGAATAACACAAACAACAAGGCACAAGCATCGGATTGTGCAGATGTGTCCGAAATCTCAAATGCGGCCGTTAGCTGGTTTGTGCGTGCAGGCGATGCAATTCTTTATTGGTTCAAAGCTTAGATGGAATGTTCGTCATGTACTTGACATCGTTATCAATAATGATGACAAAAAAAGAATTGATAACAGGAATGGGATGTTAGGGATGATATTTTTTTTCTCCCGTTGCAACGCACGGGCACTTTTGCTAGTACGATGGAAAAGTACTGAAATCTCTTAAAGCATAAAGGCATAAAAATCAGCATGCACTGAAGCCCAAACACAAAGTAAAAATGTTATAATTTCAAAAGGTCAATTTAGTTTTGGTTGAGGGTGCGTAGGTATAAACAATGGACCATCTTCACCAAAAAAACAAAAACCATCCAACACATTAACGTTCGCGGCATGGACGCTCGCTCGCTGCATCCACGTCGGACTAGCTAGGTGACAAAACGAACAGTCGAAGGAACAAAAAGAGCGGAAGGGTTCGCTCAGCCTCAGCCCTGATTCCTCTCCCTCTCCCTCGTCTACAGTCGCCGCCACCACCCGCGTCCTCCCCTACAGCTGGCGCCCCCACCCCTTCTCTCCTTCCCTCACCATCTCCCCACCACCGACGAGCTCCTCCCCTCTTCCTCGACCCAGATCGAGCAGTAGTGTCGGATCCTACCGCCATTTGTGCATCTCGCCCTCGTCACCGGCCGCCGCTGCTGTGCACCACCCCCACCCCTCGCATCGTTGTCATGTTCTTCACCGGGCGCCGAGGTGCAGATGGAGGCTCTGGGCCAGGGCGGCGAGCCCTAGGTACAGGTGACGGGAGGCGATGGGTGGCGGGTCAAGCCACGATGTTGGGACGACTATATGAAGAAGAGAGAGGTTGGGAAAGGAAGTGTTGGACTAGCTGATGCTATGGGGATGAATTAGAGAGATTAGAGGAGAGAAGTTGAGGGAGATTTAGGAGATATTTAGGTTGTGTGAGCCCAAGATGTATGATTCTCAAGAAGGTATGTGATGCTAACGCATATACAAAGAAAGAGGTGTGTTGTTGCTATTTTGATTGATGTGCTGTTCTTGCCGTTATTTTTGCTAGATATGTGAACCCAAGATGTGTGCTGCTGCTGCTACTATTTTTAGTTGCTCTTCTATTGCTCCTCATATATATATATTATTGCAGCTTGTTTTGATGGAAAATCAGCAATATTTTGGTCATTAGCAAAGTGGTGTTGGATTGGATAATTTGAATTGGAGTGAAGCACAACAAGACAATCTTGATGTACCTGAACTTTCTACCCCTTCTGTGAAAGCAGGCCTCGACAAATTGCGACTTTTGTGTTAATTTATTACTCTTTGATGGTGATGAATAAATGGCTTAGGTGTGGTTGTCCGGTAAACCAAATTATTATGAAGTGAAAATTGCTATATCAATTTTTGAAGGCTATGTAAGCTCGACATCATATTTTGTGAAGGAATTAGACAGCATTTACTGATTTTAATTGGTTACCTGATAACTCCATGGTGTACTTTTCGTTCTAGCACTGAATTATTCAATCACTTTGATTTGTGGAAGCAACTAAGTTGCTGCGGTAGGGACACATAATTGGATGAAGGGCAAGGAGGACGAGCTCAGGAAGATTAATAGGTTTGTATTATATACAGGTTTGTGTCATGTTACTTTCAATTAATACAGATGGTTCATCTTCAATGGAAAATTTTGTTTATGTTGAGAATATGTGCTTTACTTTCATAATATGTTTGCCTAACGTATTAACTTGAGTGTTTTATTACAGTTTGTGGGAACTTGAATTAGAAATGGACCAGTTGTCGTATTGGAGTTCCTTGCATTCAAATGCAGTGAGATTGTTTTTATTCAAGTTCCGCTATCATGAAGACTACTGAACAAACGCAGCGAGAATTTCTGCCATAGAAATGTTTCATGACGGTATTTAAATTAATGTTTTGTCTACTGGTGCTAGATATATAGATGTCTGTGCGTCCTATATTTCCTTCTCTGAGCTAAATCACTTTGAGCTACTGTCGCCTAATTGGTATTTATACTGAGCATTCAGATGCCCATATTCCTCCTTGCATGGATTCATAGTATCATGTTCATGCCAGAATCTAAGAGATTTAGGAACATAAGGAGTAGATGGTAATTATGGACATCGGATAGGAATTAACTTGATCACATATACTATATACGGCCTTTTGTAGATGCATGCTAGCTGCAGAAGCACATTCCTGTATGAAGAAAATTCATTTTATTAGAGTATCGACATGAATATGACAGCGCAGTGTAGTGCTGATCAATGATGGTGGGCGAAGCGGAGGAAGGCAATGGCGAAGACTGATGCGGTGGTCGGCAGATAAAAGGTAAGTGACGCCACCCTTTGGTCCTTCTCTTCTCCTCGGTAATAAAGCTCAGTTCATCTCTGAAATAATTATGAATATCAATGCAGTCTATGATGTATGTTGTCACTAATATTTTATAATTTAACATCACTGAAAACTATTGATTTGTCTTCTCCAATTTATTACCGTTAGATTTGTTTTAGATAGGGTGTTAATAGAAAACATTCATTATTTGCATCAGCTATAAGTTCAGGTAACAAAAATATTATGATGCAAATTCAGGTGATGACCAACCCAAGAGGTTGTTGATGAGATCAATGACGACAACAACTGTTATGTCGTCGTAAACTACCACTACTGTCCGAGCTTCAACCTGCTAGCCCCTCATGTCTACAATTGGTTCTATGTCAGATTGGTTTTATAACTTTTTGTTATTCGTATGATATATGTTTAGTCTGGTTGGTAATAATCCACCGCCCAAGGGGATCAAGGTCTCTAAAAAATTGTTGTTTGTTCAAAGGTTCTTTGTTTTGCTATTAGTTGTAAATTCTATTGCAAGTTCCTTGCTTATATGTGCATGATCGTCAGCAATTAGAGAAAAAGAGGTGGAAGGGTCGCTTGTCAATCTGGCACCGCACAAACTTCCTCTCAGGAGGCGCCACCGGGTGGCGGCCCAACCCCTAGTCTTTTCAAAGCTAAAACTAGCTAGTAGTCGTATATGTTTTTTTTGTTCCCATAAAAATTAATAGATACTTCCTCCATTCACAAGTATAAGATGTTCTAAGGGCATAACTAATCGATTTCATAAAAATAGTGAAGCATCCGGTGGAGGAAACCCTTAGTGGAGTATGTTTACTCCATTAAGGTTTCGTTGGACCTAACCGATCCCTATATATAACGGAGTAAATATTGTTTCATTTGGACTTTATTTTCGCCCATCAATACACATTTCTTTACTTTTTATTTTACTCAACGATATTTTGATACATTGGAGTATATAATTCACTAATTGTTCGCTACGAGAATAAAACTAAAGAAAACAAGAACCATAAATAGAAACTTTAAAAGATATTCAACTTCACTATTTGGGTTAATATTTTCTCTATGTCTTCATGTTGATTTTCCCTATTGGTTTCTCGACCTTGCACACTTCTTTGTTCTTCGATTCCGACAAACACAACGTTGCTTCACATATAGTCTCATCTCTAGCCTCTATTCCAGCAACGAGTGCATTATCATCTATAAAATTTTATGTTATCAATATCAATCAAATATTCTTCCCAATACCAAACTCGCATCCATCCTACAAATAAATTTGAGCAAATAGTGAGCTACTGAAATTCTGCCGAATCCGCTGAACAACCGAATGAAAACAAACACATACTCTATCTTTTTTGCACTTGAAGAACACCCATCCAGGATGTTCCGGCATGATGGAAACTCGGCGCACCACCTGACACGGGCAATGGTCGCATTTTATGACCAACAACAGTGAGCTATTGGGCCAACGCAAAGCCCTGGCAATGGTCGGGCGTGTCTTTGCCGGCGAACTGCCGACGAGAGAGATCCGAGCGGCCAGAGTATGAGTCAATAATTGCATGCGTTGCAGGGGTGTTGTCGGGGCTGTGCGGTCCGGTTCCCGGCCCATCCACGACAACGTAGTCGCTGGAGGCCGGATGCGTCAAATCCGACGGCAGCCTTAAATCTACCGTTTGCCGGCGATAGCGCGAGAGAGGTACAAATCCGGATGGTCAAGGACCGTGGCGGAGCCTATGGGGCGTCTGTGGTGGCGGGCAGTGGCTGGCGGGAGGTGGGAAAGATGGTGCCAACGTAGATGCGATGCAGGAGTGGCACAGGGAAGGCAGTGGAGGGTAATATTTTTTTTGTCTAACACTAATGGAGTCGACACGTACGCCGAATGCCAGAAACATTCGACAAAGGGCCTAAAACCCTCGGCAAAGACGCCGAGAGTAGCACTCGGCAAAGTCCACCCGACGTACATCTATCAGGCAATCAAAAATTTGCCAAGAGCCATCCATCGGACTCTCGGCAAAGAGTTTGCCGAGTGCCAAACAGCTCCTCTCGGTAACATAAAGTGAATTCACGACCGTTGGTTACGTCAGCTCTTTGCCAAGAACCTCTCGCGGCATAACTACCACAACCAAGTTCAAGGAGCTCTCAATGCCTGCCGCTGCATCATAAAGGATTTTCCATGCCGCTTTCCGACATGATTTCATGCGTCACCTTGCTGATCTACAATTACAGGCGATGAAATCCTAGCAGAGCAATAAATGTCTCGAATATCCCACTCGGGGCCGAAAAATGTGGGGGCCCAGCACGTGTCATGTGATGGCCTCTTTTGAGAAAACGAGAAAGGCCAACGAAGGAACAGGACCCGCACTTCGTACACAAACCGGATACGGTCACTCTCAATACCCACAGACTAGCTCAGAGATGGTGCGGTTTAAGAGCGGCCTCAGGGGAAGCATATTCAAAACTCGCTCAAATTTTTACCGCACCCTAGAGGGGCCATGCATGTGATGACATCGTGTCAGCTCTCGAGGAATTCCGGCATGCCACCGAGGTACTTTCGCCCCACGGTGGCAAGGTCTGCCCCTCCCTCGTCTGCACAAGGCCTACGCATGCCGCAAGGACATCAAATAGAATTTTCCATGCTGCTTCCGGGCATGATTTCATTTGTCGCCTTGCAGATCTACAATTACCGATGATGAAATCCTAGCAGAGCAATATATGTATCAAACATTGCACATGGGTAAAAAAATGCGGGTGTCTAGCATGTGTCATGCGATGGCCTCCTTTGAGAGCACGAGATGTTTCGAGGCCAAAGGAGCAATGGAACCTGCATTCATACACGAACCATACACGTTCACTCTCGGTACCCGTAAACTAGGTCGGAGATGGTGCGATTTACAAACGTCATGCCCCTTCCTTGTTTGCATGCGTGTCCGAAAAATATAGGGGCCAGACACAGAAGGAAGACTAAAATTGAATTAATAAAAATAGAGGTGGGACTAAAGTTTGCTTAATCTTTGCCGAGTGTGGCTCAAGATGTGCAACCGTAATCTTGCCGTTAGTCGCCACCGGATGTGCAACGTGGCAAAACTTTGCCGTGCGCGGCTACTTGGCTCTCAGCAAATAATTACTTTGCCTAGTGTTTTCTTTTTTCTAAGAGCTACTCTCGACAACTTACTGTGTTTGTCGAGATGCAACTGTTGCCGAGGGCTAGTCGCGTCTTATACTTTGCCAAGTGTCCTCGGCGAAACGGCTGACAACCGGCGTATACAAAAATTTCAGTAGTGCAAGGCCAAGCGGTGGACTAAATATAGGGACGAGCGGTGCGGCCGAGGACAATTTATCCTCCTCTAACTACTTTTGGGGACCGGTTAGATGCCAGTTTGAGAAGTAAATCTGAATTTTTACTCCTCTGACATGTTATAGGGGATCGGCCAGAAATGCCTAACCTTTTTGTGAATCAGATGTGCATCGACACATTTTTAGCGTGTTTGTTCACTGATTTAAGTCCGTACGTAGTATATATATGTGAACGAAAGGAGTACTACATATGAGTACAAATATGGAAACATAAAATTATGAGTACCTAATTATTGTTGCCGTATCCGTTTCAGTGGATACATAGGTAATTAATGGCCGGAGGAGTAGAGGTGTTGGTGATGTTCTGGAAAGAATGGGGGATCCAAGCGCTGGTGCTGCTAATTAAGCTTGGACTGCAGGTCATCGCAGAGACTCAGGCATGCTGAGAGCCATTGTTTGTTCAGCATTCATGCTGGCCGACACGACGGCGATATACGCTCTGGGCCACATGCCTGTGAACAGCAGCAAGTGGTTGCCTAAGCACCAGCTGATGGCGTTCTGGGCTCCGCTCTTGCTGCTACACCTTGGCCGCCAGGACAAAATCACCGCCTACTCCGTCGAGGACAACCGGTTATGGCTGCGGCACCTGCAGATTTTCACGGTGCAGGTGCTGGCTCGCCGGACCTTGCTCCCTCCGGCTCCCATCCTCATGTTTGTGGTTGGTGTCATCAAGTACGGGGAGAGAGTATGGGCGCTCAACTGCGCTAGCACTAGTAACCTATCGGGGAAGAATTACCAGAGTTTTGGCAGAGTGGAGATGGGAGGACCTGCACCCAATGCAATATGGTCATCACCACGACGAAGGCCTAGTGCGTGTAGCTCGCCAGCTATGAAGAATCCCAATGCATTTGTTGAAGGGTCCGTTGCCTCTTATAGCGTTTCACATGAGTCTGGTCCCAAACCATAAGTGGGGGCGAATGTACAAGGTGGCCGAGGTGCAGCTCTCGCTCATGTATGATGTCTTCTTCAGCAAGGCCCCGGTGATCCACACTTGGTACGGGGGTTGCATTCATGTCATCTCGCCGATGGCCACTGTCCTCGTGCAAGAGGAACTGGCCTCGTGCAGCGTGGACATCCCACTGGACGAGAGCATCCTCGTGTGGCACATTGCCACTCATGTCTACCTCGGTTGGTATGATGCCGATGGAGGTGCTCTTGCTAGGGCAGTCAAGCTGCTCTCCAACTAGATGATGTTCCTGCTTGCCGCACGTCCCTACATACTGCCCGACAATGCTAGTCGCCAGAGCTATGTCGAATTGTGCAACAAGGTGATCAATCATCTCAAGTACAGCTCGGCCGACGATCTTGTCAGGTTGATAAGGGAGCACGGGCAAGCGCTCAACACTAACAATGGCCCTCCGCCTCCACAGACTGCTGACACATCGACAAAGAATTTGACATATGACAGAGCATGCCAGCTAGGGGAAAAGCTGATCGGCAAGGCGTTACACACACCTGCAGCAGGTCCTGAGATGCTGGACCTCATCGCCCAGGTGTGGGTGGAGAAGCTGTGCTACACGAGCTACCGTTGCAGACCAGATTCCCATGCTAGCCGCCTCAGCAACGGCGGAGAGATCACGACCGTTGTTGCTATTCTCATGGAATACATGAGACTGGATTTCTTCAGGGACGACATGAAACTCGCAGGATTCTACTAGCATCGATCCATAGTGTATGTCAGTCCAAGATCTGAAACTCCTGCATTTTTCTTCGATAGTCTTTTATTTTGTAAATCATATCGTACATCTATGTATTAATTAGTTCAACTCAAAACCCCCCATCATAGAACTATATTATTTTATCCTTTAATTTTTTTCTAAATGGACAGCAATGTGAAACTATAGAATATACTGTAAACCAGGTTCATACTTTGCCACTTTAATGATCAACATATAAGATATAGGAAACAAATAGAAGCATTTTTTTTCTGCAGCCAAGCGTAAATAAACTTGTACATAAATAATAAGACACTTATTTCTCGATTGTCCTCTTGCAATACTAGCGAGAAACCTATGTGATAATCACATAGGTTGGAAACACAAATCGTGTGCGGTGGAGAACTCACCGTGCACACTTGGGCGATCATATCGTACATGGTTGAAAAAGTAAACCGTGGTACGCCTCAAATTAACTGTGTGCGATGGAGAACTCATCGCGCATGGTTGAACTATTCCAACCGTGTGCGATGTCGTCCACATAGTTCAAACATATAACCGCGTGCCATGTGGGATACATTGCACACGGTTCGTCTTGATGAATGCACATGATTACTCATAAATGAACGTGTACAATGTATGTATTATCACGGATGGACCATAAAACTAATTGTGTGCACACGTGTCACCGCCTCGTCTTCTCCCGCCTCTTCGTGGCGCGCTCCCACCATTACGACAGGTATCTCTCGCCTTCATGCCACACACGCGTCACCAATGACAACACATCAGTGCCATGTGTTCTTGATGAAGCGTCAAACGAATAGTCCGATGGTTGTCATACTAATATAGAGATATGACCGATAATAAACATAGTTTGATGCTTTGCTGCGCCGTTGATGTTTTTAGGTTTCTTCAAAAAAGAATCACTTTGTTCAAAATATAAGGTGTATTAATTTTTCGAAAAATTCAACATTTTGAAGTTCGATCAAATTACTAGAGAAACATATAAAAATCCATAATACCAAATCTGTATTTTTAAATTCATCATGAAACGAATTTCCATACTTGTTTGTTTAATATTGTGTATTTCACCCCTTATATTTTGGAACATGTGGAATCTTTAGTTTGACGGGTGAGGAAGATGATAGAGTGTGTTTTATTTTTATTTTTATTGCAGTCATTTGGTGGGCCTTTCATTGTGTGATACTATGTTATTCGCTAACCAATCTATATTTATGTGGGAAAATTTATGTGTTGGTGGTTGAATGTACTATTATATTGGTGCTACAATATGCATGGTGACGCTTCTTTTTTCCAGGTGGTGGAAGGGTGCGCGGGATTGATATGTTTTTATAAGTTGGTTACTATTGATTGATTTGAAAAATCATTAGCACAATCAAAGTCGTAAACCAAATCCAAAATTAAATACGTCAGAATGGAAGAGTTTCAAAATTAAAGAACATATTGAATTAAAATAATTAAACGGGAGCGCTTGGGAAAGTGTTGACCCAGTCAAATCAGTTGACTCAATTCTAAATTGAATAGCTCAGTTAACTGTGAGGCAGAAAAATTAGGAAGCATATTGTATAATACAAAAATGAAAGAGCTTTGAGAAATTGTTGACCCGGTCAAAATCGGATGACCAAATTCTAATCGGAGACCTCAACTGAATGTGGACTCTTTAAAACTAGAGAGCTTAGCGTTACAGAGGATAAGATGAAAGTAAAATTCAAAATATGTTCGCAAATTCGAAAAACATCCATGAATTTGTAATGTGTTCCCATATTTTGAGAATTATTCCTTAATTTCAAACATCTTTCATGAATTTGAATAGTGTTCCCTGGTTTTAAAAAAAATATTCATGAATTGGAAATATGTTCCCTGATTTCAAAAAGTGTTCATTGATTTTATAATAAAAAGGATAAAAGAAAAAAAGAAAACAAACAAAATAAGCAAAGGGGGCACTAGATGGACATAGGGCAGAAAAATTGAGAAAAGAAAACTCGTGAGAACAACCTATTTACGAGCGAGTGGAAAGATGAACAAGTGAAGGGGACACTAGATGGACGGTAGCCCAGAAACTTCGTAGTGTGCACCAGGGAGACTTCCTGGCGCAATAGGCGGCGAGGAGGAGCTCTGTTCGGGGGGTAACATCAAATAGATGGCGCCATGAATAAGAGGCCGCCCCACTGCGCTGGCCCATTGTCACGGGTGAACAGGAAAAAGTTACCGAAAAAGGAAGGGTAGTGCGTCGGATCAAAACTTGTAACTCCCGCCACTGACCGCTTGTCACTAGCCACAAGAGTTGATACGCATGCCCGCCTGCTTGCAAAAATTGGGGGCATTTCAACAATGTTGAAAACTAGACCATGTGTAACGGAGGGTGTGTGTGTAGGAGAGAAGGTTCCGTTTGGGAGCACCAACGTGTGTGTGTAGGAGAGAAGGTTCCGTTTGGGAGCACGTTGGTTCTCGACATCCTTGCAATGGCCTTAATTTTTTTCATGGCCTTGTGTGACCAATTCAAAGAATCGTGACAAGTTTTTTGAGCTTTCAACAATTCTTGCATTTTCTGGAGTTTTCTAGGTGAAAAAAGACCGATAAATGGGCAATGTGACGCAACTTGTGTATGATGTTGGAATTCATTCAAATATGGCATGGATGCCTAACATGGGCATGCACACCTCCTTGTAAAAGTTGGGGTCATTTCATGTGAGTCTAAAAATAGACCATGTTCAGCGGAGGGTGTTCGGATATGGGTCCGTTTGAGAGCGTGTGTTTTTTCAGCACCCTTCAAATGAACCTAAAATTTCCATGAGCTTATATGATCAATTCAAGGCACCATGCTAAGTTGTTTGAGTTTCCGATAATTCTGGTATTTTCTGGAGTTTTCTAGGTGAAAATCGACTGCTATATGTTCGGACGTGATGCAACTTGCATATGGTGTCGAAAATTTTCTAACCCGACATGCATGCCTACCATGGGTATACCCACTTGCCGGCAAAAGTTGGGTTCATTTCATACATGTCCAAAAATAGACCATGTTCAAGGGAGGGTGTTTGGGTAGCGAGAAGAGTCCGTTTGGGAGCACTTCATTTCTCGACATCCCTAAAAGGCCTTAATTTTTTTGTAGTCTTGTATGAACAATTCAAGGCACCATGACAAGTTGTTTGAGATTTAGACAAATCCTGCATCTTCTAAGTTTTCTCGGTGAAAAATGGCCGATAAATGGTTAGAGTGACGCAACTTCCATTCGATTTCGGAATTCGTTCAAACCTGACGTGGATGCGTAACCTAGGCATACCCACCTGCTCGCAAAATCTTCAGCTCGTTTATGCATGTTCAAAAATAGACCATGGTCAACAGAGGGAGTTTGAGCGGGCCAAAACGGTCCATTTGAGAGCGCGTTTTTTTGGCATCTATCAAATGACCCCCAAACTTTTTCCATGAGCATATATGACCAATTCAAGGCACCATGGCAAGTTGTTTAAGTTTTCAAAAAATCTTGTTTTTTTGGAGTTATTCGGTGAAAAATGGCTAATAATTGGCCGAACGAGACGCGACTTGCATACAATTTCGGAATTTGTTTAAACCTGGCATGGATGCCTACCATGAACATGCCCACCTACTGGCAAAACTTGAGTCATTTCATGCATGTCCAAAAATACACCATATTCTACGGAGAGTGTTTGGGTAGACGAGAATGGTCTGTTAGAGAGCAATTTTTTTTTACATCCGTCACATGACCCAAAGTTATTCCATAACCTTATATGACAAATTCAAGGAAAAATACCAAGTTGTTTGATTTCCTGATAAATTTTACATTTTTTGCAGTTGTCTTGGTGAAAAAGGGCCGATAAATGTTGGAGGTGTCGCAACTTGCAAACGGCGTCGGAAGCCATTCAAACCTGGCAAATTATAGACTTTGTTTGAAATGCAAAGATTTCTTAAATTTCTGGAGAATTGTTTTGCACACGCGAGCGCTTTTGGATTTACAAAAAGAAAATTGTTAAGCAAGTTTCAAAATGAAAAATAAAGTTCGAAAGGAAAAAAAATGAACTAATGAAAGTATAAAAAGTGAAAATAGAGAGAGAAAAAAGCTTAGGTATTGGCCCAACTATGCAACGGCATTGAGCCCATCAGGCGACTATTGGTTGCAAACCCTATTTGAGGCATGTTGCTTCAAACAGCCGCTGTTTCGCACAAACCCAGTTGATACGAGTGAACATTGGCCAGCCCATTTTAACCTATTCGTGACTCTGCGGATGACGGTGGGAACCTTCTAGATGGTTCCAGGCCATTTTTACCGGTTCGGGAACCTTGTAGAAGGTTCATGAATCAATTATTGTTTTGTCTTTTATTTTTCATTTTTGAAAAGCACAAAGTTCAAAAAAGTTCAACATATTTATTTATTCATATTTTCAATAAATTTCCGAAAAAATATGTTCGCATTTTAAAAAGTCAGAGTTTCAAAATTGTTTGTTTCAAAAAATTCGGAATTCCAAAAAAATCTCATTTTTCAAAATTTGTTCAGATTTTTAAAATGTGTTCCACTTTCGGTAAATTTGTTTACATTTTCAAAATTTTGATTATTTTTTAAATATGTTCGTGTTTAAGAAAATTCACATTCAAAATTCCAAAAATATATTCAATTATGTTGCCGTTCATAGTTCTTATAACTCTGTGCTGCTCATTAGTCAAGATAGATGTCTTGTTGTAGTGGCTTGATTGTTTACATGTGAGTGGGAGGTCCTGCGTTCTATTCCCGTCGCAAGCATAATTTTTTGATTTTCCACGGTTCACAGAGACCACTATAGAGACCATTCATTGCTGGACCGGCTCAGTTTATTGCTCGCTGTTGTGTACGGTCGCGTATCGGCGCTGGTGATGTATTTTGTAAAAGGACTATCCTGTCCGTTACTATAAAGCGGTAAGGAAATATCTCTCCGTTGATGTGTTTAGAGAAATTGTACCCAAAAGGAAGTGTTTCGGACATGGGAGGGGATTGTACCGAAAGAGAAGTGTTTCAGACATGAAACTTGAGTAGTTTCATAGGTCAGATAACTATTACTGGCTAGTGATGGCGTCGTCGTCGATCGGAGTTGGTTTCAAAGCTCGCAGTTTGGTCGTGCTTGCGGAAACCATGCTTCTCATATGTGTGGTGATCATGAGCAGCAGCTACACCATCCATGGAGCTGGCCGAGGTATGAGCTCCAATTTGTTTTCCTGTATATTTAAATAATTAATTATTGTTGCAAATATGCCCTAACGGCAATAATAAAATGGTTATTATTGTATTTTCTTATTCATGATAATTGTCTATTGTTCATAATATAATTGTATTAATCGGAAACCGTAATACATGCGTGAATACATAGACCAAAACATGTCCCTAATGAGCCTCTAGTTGGCTAGCTCGTTGATCAATAGATGGTCACGGTTTCATGACCATGGACATTGGATGTCGTTGATAATGGGATCACATCATTAGAAGAATGATGTGATGGACAAGACCCAATCCTAAGCATAGCACAAGATCGTGTAGTTCATCTGCTAAATCTTTTCTAATGTCAAGTATCGTTTCCTTAAACCATGAGATTGTGCAACTCCCGAATACCGTAGGAATACTTTGGGTGTGTCAAACGTCACAACGTAACTGGACGGCTATAAAGGTACACTACGGGTATCCCCGAAAGTATGTGTTGGGTTGGCACGAATCGATACTAGGATTTGTCACTCCACTACTAGAAAAAGGGCTATAGATAATATGGACAGTAATGGCGCACCACACATGTGGTGCGCCACTACTATATAGCAGTGGTGCACCATGTGTTGGTGTGCCATTAGTGCGATGGACACTAATGGCGCACCACATCCGCGATGCGCCACTACTAACAAACTTTTTTTTTCCAAAACTAGTAATGGCGCGCCATTACTAGTTATAACTAGTAATGGCGCACCACGGTGCGCCACTACTAACAAAAAAAAATTACTTTTTTTCATAACTAGTAATGGCGCACCAGTGCATAGTGCGTCATTACTAGTTCAAACTAGTAATGGCGCACCGCACACACGGTGCGTCACTACTAATATTTTTTTTTGCACCATTAGTAACCAGGGTTACTAATGGCGCATTTGTAGGTAGTGCGCTATTAGTAACCTGTGACCAGCTAGATATTTTGGACAGCCACCTACCACACTCACTTTTCCCACTTCATTCTCTCCACCTCCTCCTCCAAGCTTGTCTCGGCTACCTCCTCCTCCTCACCTCATTTGCACCATAGATTCATCCAAATTAAGTGGTTAAATTACCTTTTTTGATAGGTAAGTAAGGGGAAAGCTTTCTTTATGTTGTAGATCTACTTTTTTCTCCCTCCAACAACGTGCACATGCACTTTTATGGCCTAGCTAGATCTATGTATGTTTGTGGTATTGCATATGTTTGTGGTGTTGCATATATGTTTGTATTTGCAAGTACCGGTATTTGAAATGCGATAGTTGCCAATATTTTGCCGGAATGTTGATTCATTTTCGTTTCGGCGAGAATTTGGCACTATGCATTCTTTTTGGTCCTATTTTTAGGCAAAGTCATGCCAAATTTTTTCTTGGTTCTAAAATATCGTTTTTGCTCTACCCCGTAGGCGACCATGGTCCGCACGATGACCGAAGGCATCGTGAATAGGTTTTTGAGCTCCGTGAAGGCCGAGATGCTTCAAAAGAACGAGACGGAGATAAGATGTCCGTGTCGAAGATGCAAGCTGAGGAGCCTTATGGACCCGGATTCCGTACAGGTGCGGGACCACCTGCTCTTGCGTGGTTTCATGGATGGCTATCGGTGGCAAGGTGATGAAGATGATTATGAAGTCATCCATGGGGGCCGGGCAAGAAATGAGGAAGGGCATGAGCAAGACAACCGCGGCGAGGGCAGGCGAGAAGACGAAGAATCTCCAGAACATGATCACGAAGTAGATGCAGTACACAGTCATCATGTAGAAGATGCCGGACATGATGATGAGGAAGATGCCGGAGCAGACAAAGGGCATGATCATGAAGATGAAGATTCCGGAGCAGACGACGATGGACCATCGATGGGCTGGGTGCAGGACCCTCATATTCAAGAGCTGCTTCTCAAGCAGATGGATAACGCAAGAGCTGCCGCCCGAGAGAAAGCCAAGCTGGATCAACTGGAGATAGACATGGTTACTCCATTGTATGAAGGATGCAGGACCGAGGATACCCGCCTGAAAGTAACGCTCATGGCTCTGGAGATGAAGGTAAAACTCAAAATGACCGACGCATGCTTCGACGAGAACATGTCATTCTGGCACGAACGTCTTCCCAAGGGGAACAAGTGTCCGACCAGTTTCGAGGAGGCGAAGAAAATCGTGTGTCCTCTGGATTTACCGCACGTGAAATACCATGTGCGCATGAACAATTGCATCATTTATCGAGACGAGCATGCGAAGTCTACCATATGTCCAGTGTGCGGCGTCACTCGATACAAGAAGAGGAAGAAAGCTCCTCGAAAAGTGGTGTGGTACTTTCCGATCACTCCTCATCTGCAGCGGTATTTCGCGGACCCTAGGGTAGCAAAGCTCCTGCGTTGGCACGCGGATAAGGAGGAGAAGAAGCGAGAAGATGACGCAAATGATCCGGAGATAAATAAAAAAGACAAGATGCTGAGTCACCCTAAGGATGCGAGCCAGTGGCAAGCGTTGAACTTCGAACACCCAAAATTTGGGAACAATCCAAGGAACATTGTGCTGGGCGCGAGCACCGATGGAGTCAATCCGTTTGGCAGCCAGAGAAGCACACATAGCACCTGGCCTGTGTTTGTGTGGATGTACAACCTTCCCCCCTAGTTGTGCATGAAGAGGAAGTACATTCACATAAGTATGCTAATTGAAGGGCCGAAACAACCAGGGAACGACATCAATCTGTATCTGGGGCTGCTGAAAGAGGAGCTAGACACGCTGTGGAAAACGCCAGCCAATACGTGGGATGCCGCAGAGAAAGAATATTTCCCTATGAGAGCCACACTACTCACGACGGTGCACGACTATCTCGGTTACGGATATGTCTGTTGGGGAACGTCGCATGGAAAACAAAAAATTTCCTACGCACACGCAAACCTATCCATGGTGATGAGCATCTACGAGAGGGAGAGTGGATCTACATACCCTTGTAGATCGCTAAGCGGGAAGCGTTAAGAAACGCGGTTGGTGTAGTCGAACATCTTCGCGATCCAAATCGCCGAGCGTCCCGCGATCTCATCACGATCCGTCCCGCGATCCAATCACGATCCGTCCCGTGAACTCATCACGATTCGTCCCGCGATCTCATCACGATCCGTCTCACGATCTTGATCACGATCTGTCCCGCGAACTCATCACGATCCGTTCCGCGATCTCATCACGAACTGTCTTGCGATCTCGATCACGGTCCTTCCGATCTAGCACCGAACGGACGGCACCTCCGCGTTCAGCACACGTGCAGCTTGATGACGATCTCCACCGTCTCGATCCAGCGATAGGAGGTGGAGAGGAGAGAGAGTTCACCGGCAGCGTGACGGCGCTCCGGTGATGGTGGTGGAGTGATTCCGGCAGGACTTCGCCTAAGCGCTGCGGAAAACCGATCTAGAGGAGAAACTATGCACCGGTGAAACGGGTAGCACGTGGCCGGAAATTCTGTCCAAAAACCACCCAATCCACTAGTATATATAGGAGGAGAGGAGAGGATAGGCAGCCAAGGCCTTTGGGTCAGCCGAAATAGGAGGTGGGAAGCAATCCTACTTCACCTCCAATCCTAGTTGGAGTAGGATTGCCTCCTATTGGCTGATTTTCCACTTTTTGCTTTAGGACTTTCTCTCCTGCGCCATGGGCCTTTGTGGCTGTTTTCCTAGCCCACTAAGGGCTGGTTATTATTCTCCCACAGCCCATGGACCTCTTGGGGTCGAAATACCCCTCCCGGAGGCCTCCCGGTACACTACCGGCACTCCCGGTACACTACCGATGAGCCCGAAACTTTTCCGGAAACCAAACTGGGACTTCCTATATATGAATCTTTACCTCCGGACCATTCCGGAGCTCCTCGTGACGTCCGGGATCTCATCCGGGACTCCGCACAACCTTCAGTCACCACCATACATAACTCTACACTACCGAAACGTCACCGAACCTTAAGTGTGCAGACCCTGCGGGTTCGAGAACTATGTAGACATGACCGAGACACCTCTACGGTCAATAACCAATGGCGGGACCTGGACGTCCACATTGGTTCCTACATATTCTAAGAAGATCTTTATCGGTCGAACCTCTACGTCAAGGATTCAGTTAATCCCGTATATCGTTCCCTTTGTTCTTCGGTATGTTACTTGCCCGAGATTCGATCGTCGGTATCTCCATACCTAGTTCAACCTCGTTACCGGCAAGTCTCTTTACTCGTTCCGTAATACAAGATCCCGCAACTAACAATTAGTCACATTGCTTGCAAGGCTTATTGTGATGTTGTATTACCGAGTGGGCCCTGAGATACCTCTCCGTCACACGGAGTAACAAATCCCAGTCTCGATCCATGCCAACTCAACAGACACCATCGGACATACCTATAGAGCACCTTTATAGTCACCCAGTTACGTTGCAACGTTTGATACACACAAGGCACTCTTCCGATATCCGTGAGTTACATGATCTCATGGTCATAGGAACATATACTTGACATGCAAAAAACAGTAGCAATAAACTGACACGATCATATGCTATGTTTATAGTTTGGGTCTTATCCATCACATCATGCTCCTAATGATGTGACCCCGTTATCAAATGACATCTCATGTCCATGGCTAGGAAACCTTAACCATCTTTTGATCAACGAGCTAGTCTATTAGAGGCATACTAGGGACATGGTTTTGTCTATGTATCCACACATGCATTTAAGTCTCCGATCAATACAATTATAGCATGGATAATAAACGATTATCATGAACAAGGAAATATGATAATAACTAATTTATTATTGCCTCTAGGGCATATTTCCAACAGTCTCCCACTTGCACTAGAGTCAATAATCTAGTTCAGATCACCATGTGATTCGCATTGTTATGAATCTAACACCCAACGAGTTCTGGGGCTCGATCATGCTTTGCATGTGAGAGAGGTCTTATAGTCAACGGGTCTGCGATATTTAGATCCGTGTGTACTTTGCAAATTTATATGTCAAACCGAAAACACTGCTACCACACTCCACTTGGTACATTTCCAAATGGCTGCTCCACTATACGTATCTAGATTGCTACTACGAGTCATCCGGATTGGTGTTAAAGCTTGCATCAACGTAACTCTTTACGACGAACTCTTTATCACCTCCATAATCAAGAAACATTTCCTTAGTCCTCTAGTTACTAAGGATAATTCCGACCGCTGTCCAGTGATCCACTCGTGGACCACTCTTGTACCCCTTGACAGACTCATGGCAAGGCACACATAGGTGCGGTACACAGCATGGCATAATATAGAGCCTATGGCTAAGGCATAGGGGACGACGTTCGTCCTTTCTCGTTCTTCTGTCGTTGTCGAGCTTTGAGTCTCACTCAACTTCACACCTTACAAATCAGACGAGAACTATTTCTCTGGCTGATCCATTTTGAACTCTTTCAAAATCTTGTGAAGGTATGCACTCATTGAAAGTCTCATCAAGCATCTTGATCTATCTCTATAGACTTTGATGCTCAACAATTAGGTAGCTTTATCCAGGTCTTCCTTTGAAAATCACTTTCCAAATAACCGTTTTATGCTTTCCAGAAACTCTACATTATTTCTGAACAACAATATGTCATCCACATATACTTATCAGAAATTCTATAGTGCTCCCACTCACTTTATTGCAAATACAAGTTTCTCATAAACTTTGTATAAACATCAAAACTTTGATCACCTCATCAAAGCGTATATTCCAACTCCGAGATGCTTGCTTCAGTCCATGGAAGGATCACCGAAGCTTGCACACCTTTTAGCATCCTTAGGCCTGACAAAACCTTCTGGTTGTATCACATACAACCTTTCCTCAAGTAAACCATTAAGGAAACGATGTTTTGACATCCATCTGCCAGATTTTATAATTGAAAACACAGCAACTGCTAACATAATTCCAACAGACTTTAGCACCACTACGAGTGAGAAAGTCTCATCGTAGTCAACTCCTTGAACTTGTCACAAACATCTTTGCAACAAGTCGAGCTTTACAAATAGTGACATTCACCATCAGTGTCTGTCTTCATTTTAAAGATCCATTTGTACTCAACGACCTGCCGTCCAACGAGCAAGTCTACCAAAGTCTACACTTGGTTTTCAGAAATGGATCCTATCTCAGATTTCATGGCCTCCAACCATTTGTCGGAATCCGGGCCCATCATCGCTTCTCCATAGCTCGTAGGTTCATCGTTGTCCAACAACATGATCTCCAAGACAGAGTTGTCGTACCACTTAGGAGCAGTACACATCCTTGTCGACCTACGAAGTTCGATAGTAACTTGATCCTGAAGCTTCATGATCATCATCATTAACTTCCTCTTCAACTAACGTAGGCTTCACAGAAACATATTTCTGCGCTGCGCTACTCTCTGGTTGAACAAAGTTTTAACAACCTCATCAAGTTCTATCTTCCTCCCACTTAATTCTTTCGAAAGAAACTTTTCCTCGAGAAAGGATCCGTTTTAGTAACAAACACTTTGCACTTGGATCTGAGATAGAAGGTTCACCCAACTGATCTTAGGGTATTCTATGAAGATGCATTTGTCCGCCTTGGGTTCGACCTCATTAGGTGAAAACATTTTCCACACAAGTGTCGCAGCCCCAAGTATTAAGAAATGACAACTTAGGTTTCTATCAAACCATAATTCACATGGTGTCATCTCAACGGATTTAGATGGTGCCCTTTTTAAAGTGAATGTAGTTGTCTCTAATGCATAACCCCAAAATTATAGTAGTAAAACGACAAGAGACATCATAGCACACACCATGTCCAATAGAGCATAACTATGATGTTCGGACACACCATCACACTATGGTGTTCCAGGTGGCGTTTAGTTGTGAAACAACTTTCACATTGTCTTAAGTTGTATGCCAAACTCGTGACTCAGATATTCACCTCCACGATCATATCGCAGTCATTTTTATCTTCTTGTCACGATGATCTTTAAACTTCACTCTGAATTTGCTTGAACCTTTCAAACGATTCAGACTTGTGTTTCATTAAGTAAATATACACTATATCTACTCAAATCATCAGTGAAGGTAAGAAAATAACGATATCCATTGCACGCTACAAGACTCACTAGATTGCATACATCAACATGTATCATTTCCAATGAATCACTTGCCCGCTCCATCCAACGGGGTCCTTTAGTCATCTTGCCCAAGAGGCATGGTTTGCATGTCTCAACCGATTCGAAATCGAATGAGCCCAAATATCCATCACCATGGAGTTTCTTCATGCGCTTTATACCAATATGACATTTTGTGGCAGTGCCACAAGTATGTGGTACTATCATTATTTAACTTTGTATCTTTTGACATCAATGTTATGAACATGTGTATTACTACGATCAAGATTTCAACAAACCATTCTCACTGGGTGCATGACCATTGAAGGTATTATTCATGTAAACAGAATAACTATTATTCTCTGACTTAAATGAATAACCGTATTGCAACAAACACGATCTAATCATGTTCATGCTCAACGCAAAACACCAAATAACATTTATTTAGGTTTGTCACTAATCCCGAAGGTAGAGAGAGCGTGCGATGTTAATCACATCAACCTTGGAAACATTTCCAACACACACCGTCACCTCATCCTTAGCTAGTGCTCCGTTTATTCCGTAGCTTTTATTTCGAGTTACTAACATTTAGCAACCGAACCGGTATCCAATACCCAGGTGCTACTAGGAGTACTAGCAAGGTACACATAAATAACACGTATATCAAATATACTTCTGTCGACATTGCCAGCCTTCTTATCTACCAAGTATCTAGGATTTTTCCGCTTCAGTGACCGCTCTCCTCATAATCGAAGCACTTAGTCTCGGGTTTGGGTTCAACTTTGGGTTGCTTCACTAGAGCAGCAACTGACTTGCTATCCATGAAGTTTTCCCTCCTTGCTCTTGCCCTTTTCAAAACTAGTGGTTTGATTAACTATCAACACTTGACGCTCCTTCTTGATTTCTACCTTCGCGGTGTCAAACATCGCGAACAGCTCAGGGATCAATACTTCTATCCCTGGTGTATTATAGTTCATCACTAAGTTCTAGTAGCTTTAGTGACAGTGACTTGGAGAACTATATCAATCACTATCTTATCTGGAAGATCAACTCCCACTTGATTCAAGCAATTGTAGTACCCAGACAATCTGAGTACATGCTCAACGATTGAGCTATTCTCCTTCATCTTACAGGCAAAGAATCTTGTTGGAGATCTCATATCTCGCAACACAGGCACGAGCCTGAGATCACAATCTCTGCTCCTAGAACATCTCATATGTTCCGTGATGCTCAAAACGTTTCGGAGCCTCAATTCTAAGCCGTAATGCATGACGCACTAAACTATCAAGTAGTCATCGAAACGTGTCTGTCAGATGTTCACAACATCTATAGACGACGCTAGAGGGGGTGGCGCACCGAGCGGTGCATTAAGGACATAAGCCTTCTGTGCAGCAATGAGGACAATCCTCAGATCACGGACCCAGTCTGCAATATTGCTACCAACATCTTTCAACTCTATTTCTCTAGGAACATATAAAAATTTAAGGGAGCTACAGTGCGAGCTAGTAATCTACAACATAATTTGCAAAGACACTATTGACTATGTTCATGATAATGAGTTCAATTAATCATATTACTTAAGAACTCCCACTCAAATTGACATCCCTCGGGTCATTTGAGTGATACATGATCCAAATTCACCAACTCAAGTCCGATCATCACGTGAGTTAAGGTGGCTTCAATGATGAACATCATTATGTTGATCATATCCACTATATGACTCATGCTCGACCTTTCGGTCTCTTGTGTTCCGAGGCCATGTCTGTACATGCTAGGCTCGTCAAGTTTAACCCGAGTGTTCTGCACGTGCAAATCTGGCTTGCACCCGTTGTATCTGAACGTAGAGTCTATCACACCCGATCATCACGTGGTGTCTCAACACGACGAACTTTCGCAACGGTGCACACTCGGGGAGAACACAGTTCATCTTGAAATTCAAGTGAGGGATCACCTTATAATTCTACCGCCGTACTAAGCAAAACAAGGTGCATAAAAGGATTAACATCTCATGCAATTCATAAGTGACATGATATGGCCATGAACTTGTGTTTAAGATCTCCATCTTCGAAACACCGGCATGATCTCCATCGTCACCGGCACAACACCATGATCTCCATCATCTTGATCTCCAGCAATGTGTTGCCATTGGGGTTGTGGCGCCAGCCCTGCTTCTACTTCTATTGCTACCGCTTAGCGATAAAGTAAAGCATTACATAGCGCTTAATGATTGACACGCAGGTCATACAATAATTAAAGACAACCCTAGGGCTCCTGCCGGTTGCCGTATTCAACGACATGCAAGTCGTGAAATTCTATACATGACATGATCATCTCATACATCACATATATCTCATCATGCAATTGGCCATATCACATCACAACATACCCTGCAAAAACAAGTTAGACGTCCTCTAATTGTTGTTGCATGTTTTACGTGGCTGCTACGGGTATCTAGCAAGAACGATTCTCACCTACGCATAAACCACAACGGTGATACATAGATTGCTTTTCAACCTTCTCAAGGACCGCCTTTGTCGGATCCGATCCAACTAAAGTGAGAGAAACTTTCACCCGCAAGCCATCTAAGCAACAAGTTGCGTCGAGAGAACCGGTCTCTCGTAAGCGTACGAGTAATGTTGGTCCGGGCCGCTTCATCTCACAATCCCGCTGAACCAAAATCCGACCAAGGGAGGAAGCAATCTAAGCATCAACGCCCACAAACCTTTTGTGTTCTACTCGAGATCTCATCGAACCATCAACCTAGCTCATGATGCCACTATTGGGGAACGTCGCCTGGGAAACAAAATTTTTCCTACACACACGCAAACCTATCCATGATGATGAGCATCTACGAGAGGGAGAGTGGATCTACATACCCTTGTAGATCGCTAAGCGGGAAGCGTTAAGAAACGTGGTTGGTGTAGTCGAACATCTTCGCGATCCAAATCGCCGAGCGTCCCGCGATCTCATCACGATCCGTCCCGCGATCCAATCACGATCCGTCCCGTGAACTCATCACGATCCGTCCCGCGATCTCATCACGATCCGTCTCACGATCTTGATCACGATCTGTCCCGCGAACTCATCACGATCCGTTCCGCGATCTCATCACGAACTGTCTCGCGATCTCGATCACGGTCCTTCCGATCTAGCGCCGAACGGACGGCACCTCCGCGTTCAGCACACGTGCAGCTTGATGACGATCTCCACCGTCTCGATCCAACGAGAGGAGGTGGAGAGGAGAGAGAGTTCACCGGCAGCGTGACGGCGCTCCAGTGATGGTGGTGGAGTGATTCCGGCTGGGCTTCGCCTAAGCGCTGCGGAAAACCGATCTAGAGGAGAAACTGTGCACCGGTGAAACGGGTAGCACGTGGCCGGAAATTCTGTCCAAAAACCACCCAATCCACTAGTATATATAGGAGGAGAGGAGAGTATAGGCAGCCAAGGCGTTTGGGTCGGCCGAAATAGGAGGTGGGAAGCAATCCTACTTCACCTCCAATCCTAGTTGGAGTAGGATTGCCTCCTATTGGCTGATTTTTCCACTTTTTGCTTTAGGACTTTCTCTCCTGCGCCATGGGCCTTTGTGGCTGTTTTTCCAGACTACTAAGGGCTGGTTATTATTCTCCCACAGCCCATGGACCTCTTGGGGTCGAAATACCCCTCCCGGAGGCCTCCCGGTACACTACCGGCACTCCCGGTACACTACCGACACTCCCGGTACACTACCGATGAGCCCGAAACTTTTCCGGAAACCAAACTGGGACTTCCTATATATGAATCTTTACCTCCGGACCATTCCGGAGCTCCTCGTGACGTCCGGGATCTCATCCGGGACTCCGAACAACCTTCGTTCACCACCATACATAACTCTACACTACCGAAATGTCACCGAACCTTAAGTGTGCAGACCCTGCGGGTTCGAGAACTATGTAGACATGACCGAGACACCTCTATGGTCAATAACCAATGGCGGGACCTAGACGTCCACATTGGTTCCTACATATTCTACGAAGATCTTTATCGGTCGAACCTCTATGTCAAGGATTCAGTTAATCCCGTATATCGTTCCCTTTGTTCTTCGGTATGTTACTTGCCCGAGATTCGATCGTCGGTATCTCCATACCTAGTTCAACCTCGTTACCGGCAAGTCTCTTTACTCGTTCCGTAATACAAGATCCCGCAACTAACAATTAGTCACATTGCTTGCAAGGCTTATTGTGATGTTGTATTACCGAGTGGGCCCTGAGATACCTCTCCGTCACACGGAGTAACAAATCCCAGTCTCGATCCATGCCAACTCAACAGACACCATCGGAGATACCTGTACAGCAGCTTTATAGTCACCCAGTTATGTTGCAATGTTTGATACACACAAGGCACTCTTCCGATATCCGTGAGTTGCATGATCTCATGGTCATAGGAACATATACTTGACATGCAGAAAACAGTAGCAATAAACTGACACGATCATATGCTATGTTTGTAGTTTGGGTGTTATCCATCACATCATTCTCCTAATGATGTGACCCCGTTATCAAATGACATCTCATGTCCATGGCTAGGAAACCTTAACCATCTTTTGATCAACGAGCTAGTCTATTAGAGGCATAATAGGGACATGGTTTTGTCTATGTATCCACACATGCATTTAAGTCTCCGATCAATACAATTATAGCATGGATAATAAACGATTATCATGAACAAGGAAATATGATAATAACTAATTTATTATTGCCTCTAGGGCATATTTCCAACAATGTCGCGGGGCAGGTGGTCCACAGATTTTTTGGATGCGTCAGGTGCTTGGATGACACAACGTATCGCCAGCTAGATAGAGATCCCGGGTCTTCGAAAACCGTGTTCATGGGACATCAAAGGTGGCTTCGCGACGATGACTCATGGAGAAAATGCTAGGATCTATTCGATGGTGAAACCGAACCCCGAAGACGCCCGCGTACGAGGAGCGGCGAGGAAGTAGACAAGTTGTTGAAAAATTGGAAAGAGTGCCCACCGCCGGGAAAGGCGCGAGAGCCGGGAAAGAAGCGAAAGGCGCCAAAGCCGCTGTTGAAGGTATGGAAAACGAGGTATGTTTTCTGGGACTTGTCGTACTGGAAGATCCTCCGTGTGCCTCACAGCCTTGATGTCATGCATATCACGAAGAGCGTGTGCGAGAGTCTTCTTGGTACCCTGCTCAACATGCTAGAGAGGACCAAAGATGGGCCGAAAGCAAGGGCAGACTTGAAATCAATGGGCATCAGGGAGGAGCTTCACGCTAATAATGATGATGATGATGATGAGGCAAAGCATGACACGAAAAGTCGTCGCAAAGGCAAAAAGGCCAAGAAGATCGGAAATGACTTCCCTCCCGCGTGCTTCACTCTAAGTCAGGAGGAGATCGATCAGTTTTTCACCTGCCTCGTAGGAGTAAAACTTCCTTACGGTTACGCGGGAAAGATAAGCAGATACCTAGACTCAGCGAAGCAGAAGTTTAGCAGGATGAAGTCTCACGACTGTCACGTGCTGATGACGCAGATACTTCTAGTTGCAATCCGTGGGATCATGGACGCGCACATCCGTGAAACGCTATTTGGCCTATGCAACTTTTTCGACGTCATCTCTCGGAAGTCGGTTGGCGTGAGGCAACTCAGAAGGCTACAGAAAGAGATCGTGGTGATACTATGCGAGCTTGATATGTACTTCCTGCCCGCATTCTTCGATGTTATGGTGCATCTGCTGGTCCATATCGTGAAGGATATCATCCAACTCGGGCCGACGTTCCTGCACAGCATGATGCCATTGGAAAGGATGAATGGTGTCATCAAAGGATACGTTCGCAACATGTCACGTCCAGAGGGAAGCATAGCCAGGGGCTTTCTGACCGAAGAGTGCATCTCCTACTACACGAATTATCTAGGCAACGAGAACCCCGTTGGTCTGCCCGTCAACAGGCACCTCGGCAGGCTCGCTGGATGGGGTCACCGTGAGGGTCGCCGTGAAATGCATGTCGACTTCGAGGGTCGACTCGCCGATTTTGAAAGAGCAAACCTAGTCGCGCTACAACACATAGACGTGGTCGATTCTTGGGTGGTAGAGCACAAAACCTTTATTGAGAAGACGTACAATGACCGAGGCCAACAGAGGACGGACGGAGATATAATCAAAGAGCACAACTCATGTTTCACGCGTTGGTTCAAGAAAAGCTTCTGTCGTACCCTTTACATGAGGATTCTTCCACGGAAGAACAACTCATATTTGCCTTGTCACGGGGCGCCGAGCATAACCTGATGATGTATGAGGCGTACGATATCAATGGCTACACATTCTACACTGAGGGAAAGGACATGAAGAGCGATGGTTATCAGAACTCCGGGGTAATGATGGAATCCTACACCGGTAACGACAAGGATGGATACTATGGAAGGATCGAGGAGATCTGGGAGCTGAGCTACGCTGGAGAGAAGGTCCCGATGTTCCATGTCAGATGGGCCAAGAGCGTCCTAAAAGAAGACCGGTATTTCACCACCATGGTTATACCCAAAGCCAAATCCAAGACCGCGGGCGCAAATGCCACCGTGAAAAATGAGCCATGGGTACTGGCTTCCCAAGTGGACCAATGCTTCTTCATTACCGACCCGTCAAAGCCCAGTCGTGTTGTCGTGAAGAGAGGCAAAAAGAAGATCATCAGAATGGATGGAGTCGCCAATTAGCAAGACTTCGACAAGTACGGCGACCCGAAGATGGAACATGACGACGACGATGAAGTACCAGCATACAGCACAAGAAGAAGCAGGACCACCCTACCTAAAGGACGTCCGTTCAAAAGAAGAACTCCATTTGCGAAAAATAAGGGCAAGAAGATTGTGAACAGATAGCTAGCTAAGATTGATTGTATTTAAATTGTAGCCTTGATTTCTCGATTGTATTCATAAACGTTTTCATATTCATAAATGTTTTACCAATTCAAAAATGAATGCAACTAAAAATCCAAAAAAATATTGAAGGTGCACCCCTAGGAGGTGCGCCGGCCATTGGTATACCAATTTTTATGAAAAAAATTCAAATATTTTCAAATAACAAATTTGATGATATTTTCAAATAACAAATTTGATGATATTTTTTATATTCATAAATATTTTCAAATAACAAATAAAAAAAGTTACTTATGGCGCACCCCTTAGTGGTGCGCCATTCCTATGGATACTTATGGCGCACCCCTGGGAGGTGCGCCATTGCTATCTGTATGTATGGCGCACCCCTCCCAGTGCGCCATTGCTAGCACCCCTACCTAATACTATTCCCCACCTTGCCCTGCCGGCCTCCTCTCGCCCCCGCAACCCTCCTCTCGCCGCCGCCGCACGTCTCGCCCCTCCCCCCACCCGCCCCACTCTCTGGCAGCCGTCGCTTCCCACCCTTCCTCCCCTCCCCCCGACTCGCCGACCACGCCTCCCCGGTCCTCCCTTCCACCCAACTGCGCCGGCGGCCCGGCCCGGCGTGCTCCACTGGACGGCGACGTCTTCTGCACCCTCCTCTTTAACACCAGCCGCGACGTCTTCGCCAACTCCGCCCTCGGCTTCGTCCCCCCGCCCGATGCCGTCGCCCGCCTCGCAGCCATCCTCAGTAAGCACCCCCCTCCCCTCCCCCATCCTCAGTAAGCACCCCCCCTCCTTCGCTCATGGACCCTGACAAGCTTTAGTTTATAACTTTGGTCGTGCACTGATCAGACGGAACGTTTAATTAGGGGGTGCGGCTCTAAATGCTCTTATGGTCCTGATCGTTTGTCACATGCATGCTAGCCCTACACGTTCTTGCCTTATCCTTAAGGCCTTGTTCGGTTGCATCTGATTTGAAGAGGATTGAAGGGGTTTGTGAGGGATTAAATCCTATATAAGTCAAAATCCTTCCCAATCTCCTTCAAACCCCTCCAATTCCTATTGAAGGGGTCGAGATACTGGTGATTTAGTTCAACCATCTGTTGCACACATTATTAATTGATAAAAAAATTACACCATTCGCTATCATGACTCTGTCCTCAACCTATTTAAGTTAGATAGCTATGATGTTAGCTTAATCACCTCACCATTCAAGTACTGGAAGACTTGATAATTTATATTTTCCATGTTCTTCTTTACACATGTACACAATATCTTTTGCATGCTTCTTTACACATGTACACAATATATTTTCTTGCAATATTTGTAAAAAGAACATGGAGAAGATATTTGCGCTATCACCACTCAAACTGAAAAAATATGCATATCTTCTCCAAAATGATTCCAATTATTATTGCAAAAAAGGCTCCTTAGCCTGGTCATCTCTTTGTTTCTTTGTTCTTAGCAAAATGACAGCGGCTCAACAGGAAAGTGGGCAGGCGGGACATGTGCATGCACATCGACATGGCCCTCATAGCAAACACTTGCATAATCTTCACGAATCACCATTAGCATGCATGGTATTAAAAAGAAAAGAACTTATAAATATGCTAGCTGAACATACCATTCCAGTCCTTCATATACGGTGGCCATGACACAACTAAGTGGAATCTTTGTCATGAATACAAAACTAATACACAAATGGAAAATCCTAATGAATTTCCCTTGCCACCATAGATTCTGATATCAACAAGCACCCTTACCTAACTCAACACGTGGCTCCAACTCTCCTGCAAACAAGAGAACTTCACAACACCGGCAGAGCTTACGATAAGTGAGGGGTCGGGGCACCGCCCCCCTCCCCCTTAGTGTTCAAATTTTGTATTTTGCCACACCTCCCAAAGTCAACCTTCTCAAGGGTGTAGGAGAACGCAAATACTCTTGATAGGAGATCACGACAAGATTACCACTGGTGGACCCTGACAAGCTTTAGGGGATTCTCCTAACTTGACGAGTTTAGTTTATAACATTTAAAGATCACCACTGGTGGATGTGGCAGTTTGAATCATGTGCCAGCCGTTGAAGAATGGAAATCAGATTTAAATATTTTAGTGTTGGTTTTCATTTTGAGTCTTATCATATATGTTTAAGATAGGAGTCGTAGCTGTGGTATGTCGTTAAGCGTCAGTTTTTAGTTGGTTACCGGGCATGCATGCTTGCTCTTCCTTGCATGGCTTACCGCACTGTACTTTCAGTAACCCGAGGAAGATATGGTCACAAAGTTGTCAAACTCTTGTTCTTACAGTCATCACTGTAATTCGGGATGTCTCACCCCCTTCAACAAATATGCCAATGGTCTTAACTGGCTTCTCTCCCTCAGCCCTTGATTTCTAATTTCAAATTACAAACCGTATCATGTACATGTAAGATTGCAATGAATTTAAATTGCTTCCGCTCCCCATTGTCCACTCCTTATATGTCATACTTGCTGCAGGAGAGGGACATACTTGAGTAGCTTAGTCATAAGTGTTCACTTCAGAATAAAAACAGTGGTGCATTTTAGATAGCATGCTAAATGTTAAAACTAGACAGCATCACATCAGTGAATTATAGCTGTTACTTTGGGGTTTTCCGTGCTACCGTTATTTTTGTCCTATCTTTAACTTTTCTGTATGTGTATTTAACTTTTCCGTGCTACCGTTACTCCTCAACCATACACGAGCCTGTTTAGCGGACTGTATTTTTTACTAATTTTTTCATCATAATGTTGTCAACAAGTTAGTTCTACATTAGCTATGTCTCTCCCCTTCTTCATCAGGGGCAAAAATGAGAAATGAAAATAAAGGAATCACGTCTTGGGTCTTGATCTTGCCATACCAGCAGCAATTCCTTCATTGGATAATGATTTTGCAGGTACCCCGAGAGGCCCTTGAGTTTGCCGGAATGTCGATTAACTTCCGTTCCGGCAAATTCGGGTACTCAATATGTCCTATTTTCAGCAAAGGTCATGCTGAAATTTTCCGTGAATTTTAGCGTGACTTTGCTAAAAATAGGACATATGGGGTACTTGTGACTAATGCATGGGCCGGGGTTTGAATTTCCCTAGTCGTTTTCTCCCTACTCTGCTCTGCCCACATGCACCTAAACTTGTAAACACTGAGCCATTATGCCGTCACCCTTGAAGCCTTGCGGGCATTTGTAGCCCTTAGCTTGTTCATTCTGTAGATTTCCAAAATTTAGTTTTGTAGGCCCTTGACAATAACCAACTTTTTGACCAAACTTTTTTCCTATTTAGAGCGAAACATGGCCCACAACGATGAGGCTAGCGGTTCGGGCAAGGCATTCTGGGAGCTGTCCCAGGAGATGGAGGAAGAACCTCACCGCTATGAGGACGTCGCGGTAGACACCGATCCCGACTACACAACCCCTAGTGGCGTCGGGGATGACACCACTGATGGTGCCGCCGAGGATGCCACCACTGATGATGGCAGCGCACGCACAGATGGCAGCCAACCGAAGAGGCAA
Source organism: Hordeum marinum (assembly GCA_022496015.1). Classification (NCBI taxonomy): domain Eukaryota; kingdom Viridiplantae; phylum Streptophyta; class Magnoliopsida; order Poales; family Poaceae; genus Hordeum; species Hordeum marinum. Next base: position 5,105,639 of record CM039673.1, read on the forward strand.
CAGAAGGACCGGCGCCCGAACGTGCTCGGCACCGTCAAGGAGGAATTTACTGAAGTGTCCTCCGAGGGGCATCCAACGGCGCCCAAAAAATTAGTCAAGGGGTACTCGGTTCAGCTCGGGTGCATTCTCCGGAGCACCGTCTCGATCAACACCGAGAACCTAAGGCATCCTGACCGAGGGAATTTGCGTAGCCTCCTCTTCACGAAGCTACACGACGATACAAGTTCCCCAGTGACGTCGCAAACACACGCCTCTCAGGGAATAAAGTGAACAGTGCCGCCCTCACAAAGATGAGCACGGCCCTGTCTACTTGGAGAAGCGCGGTGAAGAAAATGATTGACAAAGGTGATAGTTATGAGAAGATCAAGGCGAAAAATCCTTCAATCAGGGAAGATGACTACAAGGAGTTCAAGATCAAGTGCGAGAGCAGCGCAACCGTGGAATTAAGTCAGTGGGGGAAAGATATGCGGGACTTGAACTTAGGGGTCCACCAACTCGGTCCCGGTGGTTACAGAGTGGCGGAACCTATATGGGACAAGGAGGACGCGGAGCGTGCCGAGCAAGGCCTACCGCCCCGCTTCGAGAAATACCGTGACAAGAAGACCAGGAACTATGTCAGGGCCCGGTACAAGGTGGACCCGGTAACAAAGGAGCTTACCACGGATGCGATGACCAAGGCACTTGAGCGTGTTCTCGTAAGGAATACACCCCCGCGTAATTAGCTCCATATGGCTGCATTCTAATTAATGAAGCCAAATTTCTAAATGGTTCACATTCCTTCCGCAGGAGACTGAAAGCAGTAGCGCGGGGTCGTCTCAGAGCTCCCCTTGGGACAACACTTTAAATAGGGCGTTGAACGTAATGAAAAACAAGGATAAGTTCAGTAAGTCATCGTTAGCTGGTCGTGTGGCCGGCAAAGGCTTGTCCACAAAATGGTCGTCATACTATAACGCTGGTGTGCGAAAGGAGAGAAAGACCAGCTCGGAAAGCCAGTCGCGCAAGGTTCAAGAACTCAAGGCACAAGTGGCACGGATTCTGGAGATGGTCCAAGAGCAAGTGCAACAACAACTGGGAACGACGCTCACCTCCATTGTGCCTACCTTGATTCAGGGGCTGCAGACGTGGATTGCGGGCGGCCAACAGGGGCCGCCCCCGATTCCCAGCTTCCCGGCTAGCAACTCGCACAACGCGCAGGCGGCGCCATTGGTGTCTCCGGCGGAGGCGGTATTGGTGTCTCCGGCGCCGGCACGGGCATTGGAGCTTAATGCACCCGGGTGTACGCCGGCCGGCACCTCGGCAGCAAGCGGCCCCTCCGTCAGTTGCACGCCCGCCATTGGTGGTGCCTCGACATTAGTCGAGTTCGACGCCATCACAGTAACTAAGTCTCTCGGCCGATGACTTCATCTCCTTGCCTTTAACTGGGCATCCCTGACGCCCTACATGTTTTCGCAGGGCGCCGCCAACGTTCCATGCACTCTCCTGCACTTCGTGGGCGGCGAGTTGATCGATGTCGCCAAGGGCAGAATCGTTCAACCGGGCAACCCCGTGTTCCATGGTAATCCGATGCCACCCACCGTGTATAGGGTTGAACTGGTTCGGGTGCTGCTAGGCTGCAATGACTTGTTACCTCCGATTCGACCCGCTGGGGCCGACGAAGATGATGTGATGACCCTCAGCGCCTGCGTAAGCTGGCCCCTGCTTTGGCCGAAGAGCCAGATTCGTTTGGGGGCGGGGGACACCACCCCAAAGACAACACCGCCAGTCGTGCCAGCGCCAAGCCATGGCAAGACCGCCTCAACGCTACCGGACATGCCGGACATGCATATGGCATAGGATCCGGACATGCATATCGCACAGGATCCGGACGACGATGACGACGACGACAGTACATTTACCAATGTCGATAAGTACTTTGCCGAACATGGGTACGGTGACGCATTCTTCGGGCCTCCTTCTCAAGAACCCAACCCTGCAAAAGACGACCGCGATCTAGCTGGTACCGCGGAGAAACCCAATTGCAACAGGTGTCGTCTGGCGTTCAGTTCTCAGGAGACGCCTCCAGCTGCCGCCTTCACCGAGCCTCAGATAGCCGAGGTGCGAAATATTATCAGCCCCAACACACTCAAGAAGGCGGTCTGTGAGCAGAACTCGATCCCATTACAGTAGAAGAAGAAGGGACGGAAAAGAAAGAATAACAAGGGCGGTGCGAGCCAGCCGGCACCGAGTACGATCCGTGCTCAGGACGGGCCACCTTCACCTAAGGATATCTTGAGGAGGGTGCATGTGGCGGGTAGGCCGATGCTATCGACTAATCTGCTCAATGCTGCAACTGGTGCTATGCAGAGTCTGCATGACAATGTTCTTTCTTTGGAGAAGCGGCGTCTCTCCGAGAATGATGTGGCATACCCGGTTTTCGTGGCCAAGGTGCCAGAGGGAAAGGGCTTTGTGGATAGCACCATCGGGGGTACGATCGTCCTGCGGTTTGATGACATCTTCGCTATGTTTAACCTTCATCCGCTGCGCTACACCTTCGTTCGGCTATTTTCGCTGAGTATGGAGATGCGGATCATTAGAGACAAGACCCCGGACATCGTGATAGTCGATCCTTTCTACATGCGTGCCAAGATCTTGGGCAGCGCTGGGGACCGGCAAGTCGCGAGTTCACACCTCGAAGGCGTCATTCTGGCAAACCCAGATAAGAATAACTTCCTCGTGCCTTACTTTCCCGAGTAAGTCATCCCCTCACCGCCCCGTAACATATGATTTCTTAGATTTCGATCGTTTTTTTTTCTAACATTCTGTATTTTGTGCAGTGACACACATTGCACACTCATCCTCTTAAGCCCGAAATATTCCATGGCCACGTTTTTCGACTCGGACCGTCAGTCGAAGAAAGACTACACAAATATCAAGAAAGTTCTTGATGATGTTCTTTCCGGCTACGCCAGATCTGGAGGCACCTTCAGCAGGACAATTCGTAGGTACGGCAAGCATGTGTTCACCCACAATACGACGTTCCCCTGCGTCAAGCAGCCGCCTGGCATTCAGAAGGATGCCTACTACGCCCTCCATCACATGCGGGCGATCGTACGGGACCAGCATCTCCTTCTGCTACCAAATAATCTCAAAGATTGGGCCACACGCTTGTCGGCAATCCAAGTCAGACAAGAATTCTATCGCATCCAGTCAGAGTTTGAGGAAATCATCCATCAAGATGTCCTTCGTACCTCGGGGCAGTTCTACCTCAGATATCAACCGTCCAACGGTGAGATAGAAACAATGCTACAAATGCAAGCTGACAACGCCCGCGATTTCATGACCATCACGAAAGACGGCGGCTTCATCCACGCTCCGGTCCCTGAGTCGAGTCGAAAGTAGTGATGCTATGTAGTTCTGAAATGTCAATTGGCTCATGTTGTAATATTAAACTTTAATGAATTTGTATGTCTCTTTGGTTTGGACAGTCGTTCAACTTATATGTAATCGATGCTATTTATTAGTAGGACCATGAATCGTGCTATTAATGTGTTGCTTTTCTCTTCCGATCCTTTTGTTGCATACTTATATATTGCTTATGTATTGTTTGTGAATTGCTACTAACGTTTTGTTTGGCTAGTGCATAGAGATGTCGTCGTATGTCGTGTACAAGGGTAAGGTTCCCGGAGTCTACGACGACTGGGAGGAGTGTCGGAGACAGGTTCACCGTTTCAGCGGTAACAGTTACAAAGGGTACACCACTAGGGCGGAGGCGGAAGCTAGATATGCGTGCTATCTAGTGGGAGAGAGGAGGGAGCGTTGGAGGAACCGGATGAAGACCAGTTTCATCACGATGATGCCCATCGTGATGACCGCAGCTCTCTTCTATGTGATGGTAGTTTAGATGATCGATATCGACTTGTAATGTGAAGACAAACTCGCTAGTCGCGGTCTCGAGACTTGTAATGTTCTAACTTTGTTCGGTATTTTAAATTCGGAGTCTAATATTATGAATTGTATTCGGAGACTAATCTTCTATTGTATTCGATAAATCTGCTCTTTATATGTTGTGCTGTCTATATTTTGTGCAGTAATATGTTTTGTAACCTGTGCAAATATCAGAAAAGAAAAAAATCCCTAATATTCATACTAGTGGCGCACCACTCTGCACTTTAGTGGCGCACTGCAGTAAGCACACTAGTGGCGCATCATCTACAAGTGCGCCATTAGTAAGCCAGAGCACAAGGTAAATATGGCGGGTGCGCTATTAGTATTAATTACTAGTGGCGTGATGCTAGTGGCGCACCTGTAGTGCGCCATTAGTGGCCAAAATAGGTGCACCACTAGCAGGCCTTTTCCTAGTAGTGCTCCGTGTGACGGAGAGGTATCTCTGGGCCCACTCGGTAAGACATCATCATAATGAGCTCAATGTGACTAAGGATTTAGCCACGGGATGATGTGTTACGGAACGAGTAAAGAGACTTGCCGGTAACGAGATTGAACAAGGTATAGGGATACCGACGATCGAATCTCGGGCAAGTGTCATACCGATAGAAAAAGGGAATTGTATACGGTATTGATCCAATCCCCGACATCGTGGTTCATCCTATGTGAACATCGTGGAGCATGTGGGAGCCAACATGGGTATCCAGATCCCGCTGTTGGTTATTGACCGGAGAGGTGTCTCGGTCATGTCTACATGCCTCCCGAACCCGTAGGGTCTACACACTTAAGGTTCGATGTGTTGGAAATATGCCCTAGAGGCAATAATAAAATGGTTATTATTGTATTTCCTAGTTCATGATAATTGTCTATTGTTCATGCTATAATTGTGTTAACCGGAAACCGTAATACATGTGTGAATACATAGACCACAACGTGTCCCTAGTGAGCCTCTAGTTGGCTAGCTCGTTGATCAATAGATGGTCACGGTTTCATGACCATGGACATTGGATGTCGTTGATAACGGGATCACATCATTAGGAGAATGATGTGATGGACAAGACCCAATCCTAAGCATAGCACAAGATCGTGTAGTTCGTTTGCTAAAGCTTTTCAATGTCAAGTGTCGTTTCCTTAGACCATGAGATTGTGTAACTCCCGGATACCGTAGGAATGCTTTGGGTGTGCCAAACGTCACAACATAACTGGGTGGCTATAAAGGTACGCTACGGGTATCTCCGAAAGTGTCTGTTGGGTTGACACGAATCGAGACTGGGATTTGTCACTCCGTGTGACGGAGAGGTATCTCTGGGCCCACTCGGTAAGACATCATCATTATGAGCTCAATGTGACTAAGGAGTTAGTCACGGGATGATGTATTACGGAATGAGTAAAGAGACTTGCCGGTAAGGAGATTGAACAAGGTATGGGGATACCGACGATCGAATCTCGGGCAAGTTCCATACCGATAGACAAAGGGAATTGTATACGGGATTGATTGAATCCTTGACATCATGGTTCATCCAATGAGATCATCGTGGAGTACGTGGGAGCCAACATGGGTATCCAGATCCCGCTGTTGGTTATTGACCGGAGAGGTGTCTCGGTCATGTATACGTGTCTCCCGAACCCGTAGGGTCTACACACTTAAGGTTCGATGACGCTAGGGTTATAGGGAAATAATGTACATCGTTACCGAAGGTTGTTCGGAGTCCCGGATGAGATCCCGAACGTCACGAGGAGTCCCGGAATGGTCCGGAGACGAAGATTGATATATAGGAAGTGAGGTTTTGGTTACCGGAAGTGTTCCGGGTGTCTCCGGTAGTGTACCGGGACCACCGGAAAGGTTCCGGGGGTCCACCAAGTGGGCCCACCTGCCCCGGAAGGTTCCATGGGCCAAGAGTGGGAGGGAGCCAGCCCCTAGGTGGGCTGGTGCGCCTCCCACCCCAGCCCAAGGCGCAGCAAGGGTGGAGGGGGCAAACCCTAGGCTTAGATGGGCCTTAAGGCCCACCCTAGGGCGCCTCCACCTCTCCTTGCCCTGGCCGCCGGCCAGATGGGTTTCTTGAGGCTGCCGCCACCCCTAGGGTGGAACCCTAGGGCACAGCACCTCTCCTCCCCTCCTCCTATATATAGTGGAGGTATTTGGGTCTGCACAACACACAAGTTTATCTCTTCCCTGGTGCAGCCCTACTCCTCCCTCTCCTCGTTCTCCGTAGTGCTTAGCGAAGCTCTGCCGGAGTACCATGGAGCTCCACCACCACCACGCCGTCGTGTTGCCGGAGCTCTCCCTCAACCTCTCCTCCCTCCTTGCTGGATCAAGGCGTAGGAGACGTCACCGGGCTGCACGTGTGTTGAACGCGGAGGTGCCGTACGTTCGGCACTTGATCGGATCTACCGCGATCTGAATCGCTGTGAGTACGACTCCATCAACCGCGTTCTAGCAACGCTTCCGCTTTGCGATCTTCAAAGGTATGAAGATCCAATCTCTCCCCGCTCGTTTGCTGGTTTCTCCATAGATAAATCTTGGTGACACGTAGGAAAATTTTGATTTACTACTACGTCTCCCAACAGTGGCATCATGAGCTAGGTCTATGCGTACAATCTATGCACGAGGAGAACACAAAGCAGTTGTGGGCGTTGATTTTGTTAATATGCTTGCCGTTACTAGTCTTATCTTTATTCGACGGTATTGTGGGATGAAGCGGCCCGGACCAACCTTACACGTACGCTTACGTGAGACCGGTTCCACCGCCTGACATGCACTAGTTGCATAAGGTGGCTAGCGGGTGTCTGTCTCTCCCACCTTAGTCGGATTGGATTCGATGAAAAGGGTCCTTATGAAGGGTAAATAGCAATTGGCATATCACGTTGTGGTTTTGGCGTAGGTAAGAAACGTTCTTGCTAGAAACCTATAGCAACCACGTGAAAACTTGCAACTACAAATTAGAGGACGTCTAACTTGTTTTGCAGCATATGCCTTGTGATGTGATATGGCCAGAAGGATGTGATGTGATGCATTGTGATGTATGAGATTGATCATGTTCTTGTAATAGGGTTCACGACTTGCATGTCGATGACTATGACAACCGGCGGGAGCCATAGGAGTTGTCTTATATTATTGTATGACCTGCGTGTCAATCATAAACGCCATGTAATTACTTTACTTTATTGCTAAGCGTTAGCCATAGTAGTAGAAGTAATATTTGGCGAGACAACTTCATGAAGACACAATGATGGAGATCATGATGATGGAGATCATGGTGTCGTGCCGGTGACAATGATGATCATCGTGCCCCGAAGATGGAGATCATAGGAGCAAGATGATATTGGCCATATCATGTCACTATATTGATTGCATGTGGTGTTTATCATGTTTACATCTTATTTGCTTAGAACGACGGTAGTAAATAAGATGATCTCTCAATAAAATTTCAAGAGAAGTGTTCACCCTAACTATGCACCGTTGCTAAGGATCGTTGTTCCGAAGCACCACGTGATGATCGGGTGTGATAGGTTCTAACGTTCGCATACAACGGGTGTAAGCCAGATTTACACATGCGAAACACTTAGGTTGACTTGACGAGCCTAGCATGTACAGACATGGCCTCGGAACACGGAAGACCGAAAGGTCGAACATGAGTCGTATAGAAGATACGATCAACATGAAGATGTTCACCATGGATGACTAGTCCGTCTCACGTGATGATCGGACACGGGCTAGTTGACATGGATCATGTGTCACTTAGATGACTAGAGAGATGTCTATCTGAGTGGGAGTTCATTGAATAATTTGATTATGTGAACTCGATTAGCATGAACTTAGTCTAAAAATTGCCTTTAATATCTATATTGTAGATCCAATGGCCAACGCAAATGTCAACCTCAATTTCAACGCGTTCCTAGAGAAAACCAAGCTGAAAGATGATGGAAGCAACTATGTGGACTGGGTCCGTGGCTTGAGGATCATCCTCATAGCTTCCAAGAGATTGTATGTCCTTGATGCACCGCTAGGTGACCCACCCATTTTCCCAGCGGACCAAGACGTTACGAACGCTTGGCAGTCGCGCTGCGATGATTACTCCCTTGTTCAGTGCGGCATGCTTTACAGTTTAGAATTGGGGCTCCAAAAGCGTTTTGAGCAACACGGAGCATATGAGATGTTCCAAGAGCTGAAACTGGTTTTCCAAGCTCATGCCCGAGTCGAGAGATATGACATCTCCGACAAGTTCTTCAGCTGTAAGATGGAGGAGAACAGTTCTGTTAGTGAGCACATCCTCAAGATGTCTGGGCTTCACAACCGCTTGACTCAGCTGGGAGTTAATCTCCCGGATGACTCAGTCATTGACAGAATCCTCCAGTCGCTTCCACCTAGCTACAAAAGCTTTGTGATGAACTACAACATGCAGGGGATGGAGAAGTCCATTCCTGAGTTGTACTCGATGCTGAAATCAGCAGAGGTCGAGATCAGAAAGGAGCATCAAGTGTTGATGGTCAATAAGACCACTAGTTTCAAGAAAGGCAAGGGTAAGAAGAACTTCAAGAAGGATGGCAAAGTTGTTGCCGCGCCCGGTAAGCAAGTTGCCGGGAAGAAGAAGAACAAGAATGGACCCAAGCATGAGACTGAGTGTTTTATTGTAAGGGTACCGGTCACTGGAAGCGGAACTGCCCCAAGTACTTAGCGGATAAGAAGGACGGCAACATTAAAGGTATATGTGATATACTTGTTATTGATGTGTACTTGACCAGCGCTCGGAGTAGCTCCTGGGTATTTGATACCGGTGCAGTTGCTCACATTTGTAACTCCAAGCAGGAGCTGCGGAATAAGCGGAGGCTGGCCAAGGACGAGGTGACGATGCGCATCGGGAATGGTTCCAAGGTCGATGTGATCGCCGTCGGCACGCTACCTCTACATCTACCTTCGGGATTAGTTTTAAACCTTAATAATTGTTATTTAGTACCATCTTTGAGCATGAACATTGTATCTGGATCTCGCTTGATGCGAGATGGCTACTCATTTAAATCCGAGAATAATGGTTGTTCTATTTATATGAGAGAAATGTTTTATGCTCATGCCCCGCTGGTCAATGGTTTATTTTTGATGAATCTCGAACGTGATGTTACACATATCCATAGTGTGAGTACCAAAAAGTGTAAAGTTGATAACGATAGTCCCACTTACATGTGGCACTGCCGTCTTGGCCATATTGGTGTCAAACACATGAAGAAGCTACATGCTGATGGACTTTTGGAGTCACTTGATTTCGAATCATTTGACACATGCGAACCATGCCTCATGGGCAAGATGACCAAGACTCCATTCTCCGGAACAATGGAGCGAGCAACTGACTTGTTGGAGATAATACATACCGATGTATGTGGTCCAATGAGTGTCGAGGCTTGCGGTGGCTACCGTTATGTTCTCACCCTCACTGATGACTTGAGCAGATATGGGTATGTCTACTTAATGAAACACAAGTCTGAAACCTTTGAAAGGTTCAAGGAATTTCAGAGTGAGGTCGAGAATCAACGTGACAGGAAAATAAAATGCCTACGATCTGATCGTGGCGGAGAATATTTAAGTCACGAGTTTGGCATGCACCTTAGGAAATGTTGAATTGTTTCACAACTCACGCCGCCCGGCACACCTCAGCGAAATGGTGTGTCTGAACGTCGTAATCGCACTCTATTGGATATGATGCGATCTATGATGTCTCTTACCGACTTACCGCTATCATTTTGGGGATATGCATTAGAGACTGCCGCATTCACTTTAAATAGGGCACCGTCTAAATCCGTTGAGACGACACCGTATGAATTGTGGTTTGGAAAGAAACCTAAGCTGTCGTTTCTAAAAGTTTGGGGATGCGATGCTTATGTGAAGAACCTTCAACCTGAGAAGCTCGAACCCAAAGCGGAAAAGTGCGTCTTCATAGGATATCCCAAAGAGACTATTGGGTATACCTTCTACCTACGATCCGAGGGCAAAGTCTTTGTTGCCAAAAATGGATCCTTTCTCGAGAAAGAGTTTCTCTCGAAAGAAGTAAGTGGGAGGAAAATAGAACTTGATGAGGTAATTGTACCTCCACTCGACCCGGAGAGTAGCGCAGCACAGGAAGTTGTTTCTGTGGAGCCTACACCGGCTAGAGAGGAAGTTAATGATGATGATCATGAAGCTTTAGATCAAGTTGCTACTCGAAGGTCCACTAGGACACGTTCCGCACCAGAGTGGTACAACAATCCTATCCTAGAGATCATGTTGTTGGACAACGGTGAACCTTCGAACTATGAAGAAGCAATGGCGGGCCCGGATTCCAACAAATGGCTTGAGGCCATGAAATCCGAGATAGGATCCATGTATGAGAACAAAGTATGGACTTTGGTGGACTTGCCTGATGATAAGCGAGCCATTAAAAAAAATGGATCTTTAAGAAGAAGACTGACGCAGACGGTAATGTGACCGCCTATAAAGCTCGGCTTGTCGCTAAAGGTTATCGATAAGTTCAAGGAGTTGACTATGATGAGACTTTCTCACCCGTAGCGATGCTGAAGTCAGTCCGAATCATGTTAGCAGTTGCCGCATTTTATGATTATGAGATCTGGCAAATGGACGTCAAAACGGCATTCCTTAATGGCTTCCTCAAGGAAGAACTGTATATGATGCAGCCGGAAGGTTTTGTCGGTCCTAAAGATGCTAACAAGGTATGCAAGCTCCAGCGCTCCATCTATGGGCTGGTGCAAGCATCTCGGAGTTGGAACATTCGCTTTAATGAGGTGATTAAAGCGTTTGGGTTTGTACAGGTGTATGGAGAACCCTGTATTTACAAGAAAGTGAGTGGGAGCTCTATAGCATTTCTTATACTGTATGTGGATGACATGCTGATAATGGGAAATAATATAGAACTCTTGGAAAGTATAAAGGCCTACTTGAATAAGTGTTTTTCAATGAAGGACCTTGGAGAAGCTGCTTACATATTAGGTATTAAGATCTATAAAGATAGATCGAAACGCCTCATTGGTCTTTCACAAAGCACATACCTTGAAAAGATATTGAAGAAGTTCAATATGGATCAGTCCAAGAAGGGATTCTTGCCTGTGTTGCAAGGTGTGAGATTGAGTACGACTCAATGCCCGACCACGGCAAAGGATAGAGAAGAGATGAGTGTCATCCCCTATGCTTCAGCCATAGGCTCTATCATGTATGCCATGCTGTGTACCAGGCCTGATGTGAACCTTGCCATAAGTTTGGTAGGGAGGTACCAAAGTGATCCCGGAGCGGAACACTGGACAGCGGTCAAGAATATCCTGAAGTACCTGAAAAGGACAAAGGACATGTTTCTCGTTTATGGAGGTGCCGAAGAGCTCGTCGTAAAGGGTTACGTCGATGCTAGCTTCGACACAGATCCGGACGACTCCAAGTCGCAAACCGGATACGTGTATATTTTGAATGGAGGGGCAGTGAGCTAGAGCAGCAGCAAGCAAAGCGTCGTGGCAGCATCTACATGTGAAGCGGAGTACATAGCTGCTTCGGAAGCAGCAAAGGAGGGAGTCTGGATGAAGGAGTTCATCACCGACCTAGGAGTGATTTCGAATGCGTCGGGCCCGATGACTCTACTCTGTGACAACACTGGAGCTATTGCCCTTGCGAAGGAGCCCAGGTTTCACAAGAAGACAAGACACATCAAACGCCGTTTCAACTCCATCCGTGATTACATTCAGGAGGGAGACATAGATATTTGTAAAGTGCATACGGATCTGAATGTCGCAGATCCGTTGACTAAACCTCTCTCACGAGCAAAACATGATCAACACCAGAATGCTATGGGTGTTCGATTCATCACAATGTAACTAGATTATTGACTCTAGTGCAAGTGGGAGACTGTTGGAAATATGCCCTAGAGGCAATAATAAAATGGTTATTATTGTATTTCCTAGTTCATGATAATTGTCTGTTGTTCATGCTATAATTGTGTTAACCGGAAACCGTAATACATGTGTGAATACATAGACCACAACGTGTCCCTAGTGAGCCTCTAGTTGGCTAGCTCGTTGATCAATAGATGGTCACGGTTTCATGACCATGGACATTGGATGTCGTTGACAATGGGATCACATCATTAGGAGAATGATGTGATGGACAAGACCCAATCCTAAGCATAGCACAAGATCGTGTAGTTCGTTTGCTAAAGCTTTTCAATGTCAAGTGTCGTTTCCTTAGACCATGAGATTGTGTAACTCCCAGATACCGTAGGAATGCTTTGGGTGTGCCAAACGTCACAACGTAACTGGGTGGCTATAAAGGTACGCTACGGGTATCTCCGAAAGTGTCTGTTGGGTTGACACAAATCGAGACTGGGATTTGTCACTCCGTGTGACGGAGAGGTATCTCTGGGCCCACTCGGTAAGACATCATTATTATGAGCTCAATGTGACTAAGGAGTTAGTCACGGGATGATGTATTACGGAACGAGTAAAGAGACTTGCCGGTAACGAGATTGAACAAGGTATGGGGATACCGACGATCGAATCTCGGGCAAGTTCCATACCGATAGACAAAGGGAATTGTATACGGGGTTGATTGAATCCTTGACATCGTGGTTCATCCGATGAGATCATCGTGGAGTACGTGGGAGCCAACATGGGTATCCAGATCCCGCTGTTGGTTATTGACCGGAGAGGTGTCTCGGTCATGTCTACGTGTCTCCCGAACCCGTAGGGTCTACACACTTAAGGTTCGATGACGCTAGGGTTATAGGGAAATAGTGTACGTGGTTACCGAAGATTGTTTGGAGTCCCGGATGAGATCCCGGACGTCACGAGGAGTCCCGGAATGGTCCGGAGACGAAGATTGATATATAGGAAGTGAGGTTTTGGTTACCGGAAGTGTTCCGGGTGTCTCCGGTAGTGTACCGGGACCACCGAAAGGGTTCCGGGGGTCCACCAAGTGGGCCCACCTGCCTCGGAAGGTTCCATGGGCCAAGAGTGGGAGGGATCCAGCCCCTAGGTGGGCTGGTGCGCCTCCCACCCCAGCCCAAGGCGCACAAGGGTGGAGGGGCCAAACCCTAGGCTTAGATGGGCCTTAAGGCCCACCCTAGGGCGCCTCCACCTCTCCTTGCCCTGGCCACCGGCCAGATGGGTTTCTGGAGGCTGCCGCCACCCCTAGGGTGGAACCCTAGGGCGCAGCACCTCTCCTCCCCTCCTCCTATATATAGTGGAGGTATTTGGGGCTGCACAACACACAAGTTTATCTCTTCCCTGGTGCAGCCCTACTCCTCCCTCTCCTCGTTCTCCGTAGTGCTTAGCGAAGCTCTGCCGGAGTACCACGCAGCTCCACCGCCACCACGCCGTTGTGTTGCCGGAGCTCTCCCTCAACCTCTCCTCCCTCCTTGCTGGATCAAGGCGTAGGAGACGTCACCGGGCTGCACGTGTGTTGAACGCGGAGGTGTCGTACGTTTGGCACTTGATCGGATCTACCGCGATCTGAATCGCTGCGAGTACGACTCCAACAACCGCGTTCTAGCAACGCTTCCGCTTTGCGATCTTCAAAGGTATGAAGATCCAATCTCTCCCCGCTCGTTTGCTGGTTTCTCCATAGATAGATCTTGGTGACACGTAGGAAATTTTTGATTTACTACTACGTCTCCCAACACGATGACGCTAGGGTTATAGAGAAATTGTGTACGTGGTTACCGAAGGCTTATCTCTTCATTGGTGACAAGGTTGTTGCTTGAAGTTGTGGGAGCATCACTTGTGGCTTTGTAAGCACCGCTAGACTCTTGATGAAGTTTTTCTTTATCTTTGAGTGTCATCTCATGAGCAACAATCCTTCCAATGACTTCCGTAGGCTTGAGATCTTTGTAGTTTGGCATCATTTGGATTAATGTGCACATGGTGTCATATCTATCATCCAAAGCTCTAAGTATCTTCTTGATGATGAATTTGTCGGTCATTTCTTCGCTTCCTAAGCCATAAATCTCATTGGTGATGAGAGCTAGCCTAGAGTACATCTCTGCGACTCCTTCACCATCCTTCATCTTGAACTTGTCAAGCTGACCTTGAAGAACATCTAACTTGGATTCTCTCACGGACTCGGTTCCTTCGTGCATATCAACCAAAGTATCTGCATTCTCAAGACAGCTGATTTTGTTTCTTCGGGGCATAAGCAGTTGAAGAGAATGTCGCATGCTTGAGCATTGAATTGCAACATCTTCAATTAATCCACGGTCGCTTCACGATCCGGTTCCCGTCCATCCGCGAAGAACTCACCTTGCAAGCCAACACGAACAACAACCCACATGGCGGGGTTATGACCAAGAATATGCATTTTCATTTTGTGCTTCCAACTAGCAAAATTAGTGTCATCAAAGTACGGACCTCTACGGTGATAACTTCCCTCATTAGATGCCATACTTCTCCTAGGTTGTGAGACCTAAGCAATGGAGACCAATGCTTTGATACCACTTGTAGGACCGAAAGTAAGTCTAGAGGGGGGGCTGATTAGACTATTTGACCAAATAAAAGTTTTGCCTATACCAAGTTTTAGGGTTGACAGTTTTTAGCATTTCATGGCAAGTCAAGTACACCCTACACATGCAAGTCTAAGAGTATATAGCAGCGGAAAGTAACAACAAGCATGTATAGAAGGGATAGGGTAGGAAGATCAAACATAGTTGTAGACACGATGATTATTCCCATGGTTCCGATAGGTGGCGCTATCGTACATCCACGTTTATGGAGTCTTCAACCCACGGAGGGTAACGGTCGCGAGAGTCCACGGAGGGCTCCATCCAAAAGGGTCCACAAAGTAGCAACCTTGACTATTCCATACGGCTTCCGTCCACGAAGGACTAGCCTCACTATGGGTAGATCTTCACGAAGTAGGCGATCTCCTTGCCCTTACAAACTTCTTGGTTCACTCCACAACACGAAGTAGGAGGCTCCCAAGCGACACCTAACCAATCTAGGAGACACCACCCTCCAAAAGGTAATAGGCTCGGTAATAACGATGAACTCCTTACTCTTGTGCTTCAAGATGATAGACTCCTCAGCACCCAATCACTCTCTCATAGATTTGGCATGGTGGAGGAGATGGGATTGGTGGAAAGCTACTAGGGAGGCTAGAAATCAAGATCCATATGATTGGAGTGGAAGATCTTGACCTCAACACAAGGCTAGGTGGTTCTCTCTCAGAAAATCTGATAGGATAGGTATGGAATAGTTGTGAGTGCTTCTCTTTCGAGTAAGTGGTGGTGATGGGGTATATATAGGCATCCCCAAAAATCCAACCGTTACACACAAAATGACCAACTCGGTGACACCGATGTGTTAATCTTGGTGGTACCGAAGTGACCAAAAGGTGGCAACTTTTGAATCTCCGTAAAGCCGATATAGGAAACTCGGTTGCACCGATAAGGTGACCAACAGTCAGATTTCCAATCTCGGTGACGCCGATCCAACATTCTCTGTGGGACCGAAAATGTGAATTTGCGTAACAGAAAGTTGGTAAGCTAAACTCGATGGCACCGGTATAGAATCGGTTGCACCGAAGTGGCTAGGGTTTGGCAGAGTCTGTCTAGGTTCTAGAATCGATGGCACCGGTATGGGAAAGTTGGTTGCACCGATTTTGAGTGGTAGGTATAGAACAGACTTTGGTGGGAGAGTTTGTGAATGTTTCTGGCGACTATCACTTGTGCACGTTTGAGCATATTGTTCACCAACAAAACCTTACCCACTTTTAATAGTATTGGTTTTTCTATGGACTCAAAGTGATTTCTCACAAATATAAAATATAGAGTCCTCTTACTTAAAGCTTGGCCAACCTATTTCCTTAAATCTTAGGGTTTCTCCACAATCTCCTTTTGCCAATCCTATCATTGAACATTTCCTGAAATATATTTGGTGGAAACATTAGTTCAATGACTTATATGTTGTTATTAATTACCAAAACCACCAAGGGATCAAATGTGCTTTCAGCTGTGCACCCCCCTTCTCCTCCCCCTATATATATATATGTGGGGGGGTTTGGGGCTGCCAAGAACAGATCTCTCTCTCCCTCTCGGCGCAGCCTTACCCCTCCTCCTCCTCGTCCTCCGTAGTGCTTGGCAAAGCCCTGCCGGAGTACCACGTAGCTTCACCGTCACCACGCCGTCGTGTTGCCGGAGCTCTTCCTCAACTTCTCCTTCCTCCTTGCTGGATCAAGGCATAGGAGACGTCACCGGGCTGCACGTGTGTTGAACGCGGAGGCGCCGTTGTTCGGCGCTTAGATTGGATTCCACCGCGATCTGAATCGCTGCGAGTACAACTCCACCAACCGTGTTCTTGTAACGCTTCCGCTTTGCGATCTTCAAAGGTGTGAAGATGCACTCCCCCTTTGCTCGTTGTTGGTTTCTCCATAGATAGATCTTGGTGACACGTAGGAATTTTTTTGATTTACTACTACGTCTCCCAACAATTATTACCTGGTATACCATACGTGTGTTTATTTTGAATCTTTTTTTTTGTTATAATTTGTTTCCATCTATATCTAATTGGTTTGTCCTTTGATCTGTTTTGTCCATGTAGTCTCACGGACGTTCTTCCAGGAGGCAAAGACACCAAAATTGCACCTACCAACGAAATGTCTCGTCCCGCCATGCCACTAGCGGGTGAATAAGCTTACTCTAGAAAAAAAACAATAAGTGACTAGTTGAATAAGCAATAGAGAAGCATCGTCTATGGGCGCATGCATGTCCTGTTTGGTGACATCAAGCATTTAACTAATACAATATCTCAAAAGTAGATTTACATAGTAAGCAAATATATCTAACCACCATGTATTGTGTCCACACAAAAAAAACATGTGAAATCTATTTACTTCCGCATTGTTCTCCATCGACATCAAATGTTTGATACGGAGCACCTATGATTTTGGCGGCCCGAGATTATCAAGAGCTACACAAACATAGTTCGGGCTACTAACCGCCGTGGAACCTAGATTACTCAAAACAAACTTTTTTTAAAGTTGATTTTGAAGTCCTACCCTTGCACTGAAAATGTGTTACTCTTTTCCTTCCCTCGACAGCGGCTAAGGCAAATTCATCATCCCCTCTAGGCACCGAACAGAAGGCCTGATTTGACGGTAGAGGATGAATAGCATGATGAGCAGTGGCTCGAAGGGAAGGCGAGCAATGTTTTTGATCAAGTTCAGAGGGCTGTCCAGAAAATTGTGTTTATTTTGCATGCATTACGTTTAATCTTCTGCAACTATACCAAAGAACATCTTAAAAAAATGGTCAGTTTTACAAAAATAAATAAATAATGGACCCATGAGATCATTGCCACGTTCTCTTCCTTTTTATAGCACGAACGAAGTGGCCCTATAAAAGGAAAAAATGCACATCAGGCACAAGTTTTCTGTATTTCGGCCCAGCCTAACCATAAAAATAGGGCCGACCTAACGTGGGCCAAAAAAGAGATCACAATTTTCTGGATTTGGGTCCAGGTTAACCACACCACAAATGGGCCCGACCTAACGTGGGCCCCAAAAGGAAAAATTACGCCGTTGCCGGGGATCGAACCCGGGTCACCCGCGTGACAGGCGGGAATACTTACCACTATACTACAACGACTTGCGTGCTTTGAATTTAAACACGGTTATTTGACGCAACCCAAAGCAACACGTTGCCATGTCGCCATGTCATATTTCTTCAGTTCAGGTTATGGGGAAAATCTGTCTACACATGCACGAGTGATATTTCCTTAATAACATTTCAACAGTTCCTTGCGTTGGTACGTGTAATTATAATACTCTATCTGATAAGAATTAATTGACGCAACATCTATATAATGTAAGTAAGACATTATGTGGAAGCTGCGAAAATTAATTTGAACCGGTGGGAATATTTCTCTTCTAGTGATCCATCGAGCCCAGATCAGCCGCGTGACAGACGGGAACTTACCACTATACTACAACGACTTAATTGCATGTTTCTAACTTGAACGAAACCTTTGACAATACGTGAAACAAAATGATATTTGCAACAAAAGGCATGACCACCGTTCTGGCTACGAGGGAAATCTGTCTACAGGTTCTTGGCCCATTTGGGCATGTAGGAAATGTTAGAGTTGTGTCGAATATAGTGTACAATGTAGGTTACAGTTGAACTCTGAATTGTATTGTGTTTAGATAGGATATGGAGTCGTGTGCAAGTAGGACACTTGTATCTTAGGCCTCTCATATATAGCGAGGCTAGACAGATGATGTAACATATGCCAACGTAATAGCACAGGAACGCAGGTGGAGCCGGCGGCGTGTGCCGGTGCCCAATACAGCCAGGATGCGGTATTGTGACGGTGTCACAGGGAGGAGTGCCTGTAGTCAAGCCTCGGGGATGTAGCCATATTGGTGAACCTCGTTAACAAATCTCGGTGTCGTGCTCGTGTGATTGCTTGGTCCTCGGATGATCGACGATGTGCCTCGGATTTATTCTAATAAGTGGTATCAGAGCTAGGTTGTTTGAAGGTTATGGATTGTTGATCAAGAGGAAAAGCTGCGATTGTCGGTCTCTTGAGAGGCGCCGTGTGTTTTGTTCCGATCTATTGACGGTCCGTAGCAGATAAGGTCTGATGTGAAGGTCAACGATGGTTGTGATATGGAGGTCAAAGCAGCAGGTTCGGAAGCAATCGGAAGCAACGGCAGCGGCAGGTCGGATCCGAAGCAGCGTCGGTAGGCGAATTTTGGTTTTCTGCGGGACGGCTACAGGCCCAGGTGCTGGGTGGCCGTGAAGGCAGCGGCCAGGTTTATCGCGCGAGGCCAATATGGTGCTGCTGATCTGGACGTGTACGTGATGTATACATGTGCCTTGCTTGGTATGTGTTGACACGAGATTTTGTTTGAGAGAAAAAAAAGAGGACCGAGTCCTTTGTGTGCGACGCGGACGGAGGCAACCAGATCAGTTCAAGCAAAAATATCCATTGATACGTATTCCATTGGAAGGCAAGGGCAGGGCAAAGCAATAGCTAACGTCAGGAGTTGTGCATGTGAGCTACTACACGGGAGTACATCTAGTGTACTTGAGCACGTATTGAAAGCTCAGATGTATTTTTCATACAGTCAGCCGTACGAAGAATCATGGTGTCAACACCAGGTTTGAGGTGGAGAAGTTCCTGGAACTGAAAAATTTGTTGGCAAACCATGGATGTTTGAAGGCATTGCGGGAAGTCAAGCCAAGCTAAGATGGAATTATCATGTGATGGATGGAAATTCGCGGAAAATGATTTACGAGTTTGGAGCGTGTTATGCAGTCGGAGAAGTTCGGCTGGGTCGGACTGGACAGTCTGACGGATCGACGCAAGTCGGTTGGTATAGAAGACGGTGATGGGATCGGCGACGACGACATAGGAGCGTGATGCTGATGGTGACTGACTTCTGGACGTGGAAACACGCGGTGCAGGCCCCAAGGGCTTGTGTGGCTTCGACAAGACTATGACGCGAGGTTGATTCAAGATGGTGCACACGGAGCTTGAAGTCGACGGGGCACGGGTGGACTGATCATCTACCATGGAGTCATGTTGAAGGTGGAGCTGGATTGAGGGGCTACGGTGTAAGGATCCGGAGAATCGCAGCCTATTCAGCGGGAAGGGAGAAAAGCGAGGGACACGTAATTCGGACTGGAGCCAGTGGTCTGATGGAAGCGTGAAACTCGTCATCGGTCTGTGGTGATGGGTGGTACTCTGCAGTGGGGGTTGAGTGGTGTGGGTTCGCGACCCTTGAGACTCGACCGGGACAGCGGAGGCTCGACGCGGTAATAGCAGCGTGGCGTGCGGTATGCACGGGACATGGAGACGGGTCAGGGCTCTGGTGGTCATACATTTGGTGAGACAACTGCGAATTTGACTCGGGGTGATGACAAGCAATTGTGAAATTCCCTTAAGTTTCAGACAGGTGGTCAAGGAAGAGTGATGATGTTGAGTTCAGGTAACTCTTATGCGTGACACTCAATATTGTGAGTTTTTCACTTTCACACAGGTCAGTGATCGGTGTCTGATCGTGTTGGATACTCTGGAAGTTGGGAGCGCAAATTAGAGTAATGTGGAACTTAATTTCGCTCGAGCGTTGACTATGGTCAGGAAAAAATGGGACTACAGGTTGCAGGTGGAGTCACATGGAGTCTTTGGAGTAGCGACGGTTCTCATGGATAAGCTCAAGTCCAATGTACATGGAAGTTTGACGCGTGGACGAATTCAAGGTGGTGGGTAATATTCGTCAAGATGGAGTTTGTTAGAGTTGTGTCGAATATAGTATACAAGGTAGGTTACAGTTGGACTCTGAGTTGTATTGTGTTTAGATTGGATATGGAGTCGTGTCCAAGTAGGACGCTTGTATCCTAGGCCTCTCATATATAGCGAGACTAGACACATGATGTAACATATGTCAACATAATAGCATAGGAACGCAGGGGGAGCCGGCGGCGTGTGCCGGTGCCCAGGACAGCCAGGGTGCGGTATTGTGACGGTGTCACAGGGAGGAACGCCCATAGTCAAGCCCCGAGGATGTAGCCATATTGGTAAACCTCGTTAACAAATCTCAGTGTCGTGCTCGTGTGATTGCTTGGTCCTCGAATGATTGACGATGTGCCTCGGATTTATTCTAACAGGAAATCTCTCTGAAGTTTGGGCATGTGATAATCTGTCTACATGGTTCCTGCATCATGGACACTAGAAGGAAAAATAAAATCCAAGTATTTCCTCACATGTATTATGTTAGTATTTATGTGGAGAGAAGAGATATACCAAAAACAATTCATATCGGGCAACTGGTTATACATAGAAACCACCAGCTCCTCGTGCAAAAGAAAAAGTCACTTCTCACGAGCTCTTTCTCAGGGGGCTCCTCGGCTGCTCCTCCCCGCACCATTTTCGGAAAAACTTCTTCCGCCATGGACCTTGACTTGGAGCTCAAACACTGAAGCTCTCCATGCACATCGAGCTTGGCGAAAACACCTGGACTATGGGGAATGAGTTCAAGCGACTTAGGGACGTGGATTCAACAACGGGGGTCTTTATAATTCCTTCTAATGGTATTGAAAGTGACAAAGCCACTCACAAATTACAGGGGTATGCCACCTGAAAAAAATCAGTATAATACATAAAGCGTCAAGTTGAACAGAAACGGAATACGAATAATTCTATTAAAATAATTATAAAGCTTTCATGGGTTACCCCGAACTTGCTTTCCCTATGATATCAGGGTCTTAATCCTAACCTTAACATCACATACGTCACACGGGAGAGGTGTGGTGATCATTTGCGGGAAGAGGGCTGACCACGCGCGCGTGACTTGCATCAAGCGGGCGCAAAAGAAAAGACCATGATAGATGTTATCCATCGCCCCGCCCGACGCATAGCACCACCCAATTTCAAAAACCAATTTCCACGTGTTGTGAATTTATGGCCGATTCACGAAAGAGAAAAAAACGATGAAATATCCTAAAAAACTGGGCCCTGATTCAGACTTCGAATGGGCAATTGCATTTACAAATTCAGAAAAGTTTCAAGAATTGTATCATGCAGAAAAAATATATGTTTGAGTGGTTTGAAGTCCAAACTATGAAACTCGTTATTAACTGCTCGAGTGTATCATGTTAGATGCGGCAAGAAAGCAACCGCATCCTGAAAAGGAATACGATTAACCCTATCAAAATAATTCTAATTTTTTTGTGGCTAAAGGTTTTCTTCAAATTGTAACATGACATACGCCGCACGTGAGAGATGAAGTAGTCATATGCATTGGTGTAGCTATGTGTATGGCCGGAGGCAGTACCCCCCCCCCCCCTCTCCCAAGCAAGTTTTTTCTGTGTGCTGACATAGATTGAGAAAATAGGGACTTTTGCCCCTTCATGAATCCATATTTTGCCATTGCCCCCGCCCCAATGATCTTGCAGTAGCTCTACCACTTGTCATATGAGGCAAGAGGGTTGACCCCACGTGACTCGCATTAAATTGGTGCAAAAGAGGCCAATAGGTGATCCATTGGGCCACCCAACGCATAGCACCGTCCAATTTTAAAACTCAATTTTCTCGCTTTGTGAATTTTACAAAGGATTCACAGAAGAAAAAAAGCCTAAAAAATCCGCCCCGATTCAGATTTCGAATCAAGTAATTGCATTTTCAAACTCAAAAAATTTCAAGACTTGGATGACGCACAAAAATAAAAATAAAATATGTGAGTGATTCATAGTCCAAATTATGGAACACATAATGTCAAGTTGACCACAAAAGGAATACGAGTAACCCTACTAAAGCATCCAAAAGTTTTTCATGGGTTATCCCGAACTCGTTTTCCTCATGATATCGGTTTTTATTTTCAAATTGTAACATCACACACGTCATACAAGAGAGATGCAACGGTCATACGAGGCAAGAGGGCTGCCCCGCATGGATCGCATCAAAGGGGGTGCAAAGAGGCCCATATGTGTGATCCATAGGCCCACCCGAGGCATAGCACCGTCCAATTTTAAAACCCAGTTTTCCCGCGTCGCGGATTTATGGCGTATTCACGCAAGAAAAAAGAGACTAAAGAACTCGCATTGATTCCGAATTTGAATCGAATAATTGCATCTTCGAATTCAAGAAAAGTTCCAAGAACCTGATGTCCCACAAAAGTTACCATAATCAAATAAGATGATTGCATTTTTCGAGTTCACAAAAATAGAAAAAACATGCGAGTGAGCTCGTTGAAAAACAGTCGGGTATAAGAAAGCGACCGTGTCCAGAAAAGGAATACAATTATCTGTAATAAAAGAATCCTATTGTTTTTTATAGGTATATGGTGTGCCAAACCCGTTTTTCCGATGATATCGGGGTTTTCTTCAAATTGTAACATCACATACGCCACACGTGACAGATGAAGTAGTCATATAAGGCAAGAGCGTTGACCCCATGCCAGTCGCATCGAATGGGCGCAAAGAGGCCAACACGTGATCCATCGTGCCATCTGACGCATAGCACCGCTTAATTTTAAATCTCGATTTCTCCATGTTATGGATTTACAACGGATTCATTGAGGCAAAAAAAGCGTAAAAACTCGTCCCAATTCATATTTCGGACCAGGTAACCCCATTTTCAAACTTAAAAAACTTTGAAGAATGACGCATGGAAATAGAAATAAAAAAATGTGAATGATTCAAAGTCTAAATTATGGAACACGTAATGTCAAGTTGACCAGAAAAGAAATACGAATAACCCTATTAAAGCATCGAAAAAAGTTTCATGCGTTATCCCGACTCGTTTTCTTCGTGATATAGGGGGTTTTCTATAAATTGTAACATCACATATAGAGAGATGAAGTTTTCATACGAGGCAATAGGGGCAACCGACCCGCGCGGCTTGCATCGAACGGGCGAAAAAGAGTTCGATAGATGCGATCGATCGTCCCATCCCTGACGCATAGCACCGCCCGATTTCAAAACTTGGTTTTCCCGCGTCGAGGATTCACGTAAGAGAAACTCGCGCCGATTCCTATTCCGATTTCGATTCCGAATTCAAATCGGGCAATCGCATCTTCGAATACAGGAAAAAAGTTTCAAGAATAGAATCACCCATAAGGCCACAAGGCCGCAAAAGTTACCATAGTCGAATAAGGTAGTTGCAATTTTCGAGTTCACAAAAATAAAAATAAAATGAAAACAGAGATGTGAGAGTGAGCTCGTTGAAAACCAGTCGAGTATAAATACTGGGTCGCGTTCGATGCGGCGTGGAAGCGACCGCGTCCGCACCGCAAACAGATCCCACTTCTCTTCTCTTCTCTTCCCTGCCACGCCACCGCCGCCGACGAGGCGACCGATCCCGATGGCCGCGGCGGGCGGCGGCGGCACCGGCGGAGGCGGTGTCCGCCACTGGATCGAGGCGGAGGCGCCCGACTTCCGCGCCCGGATGCGCCGCCACTACCTGTGAGCACAGCAGCCACCACTCCTGATCTCTCCTCCCCCTTCTCCCTCACTCCGCACCGCGTCTGCCCTCGACGCGATCGTGCGCCTGGTAGTTTGGATTTCCGGGGGATTCTCGGTCTCAGTCCACTCCGGATCTGGCTGGTCGCATCGAGTCGAGTGGGATCCAACAGATTGCTGGAGGGCTTAGGGTTTCGCTTGCTCGGTCGGTTGTCTGCAGCTGTTTCTTGACCTTTTCTGCTCGCGTCTGCTTAGGGTGTTGGGCGGATCTGCCGGCTGGGTGCGTGTGCGTGTGCGTGCGGTGGCCTGGGAATTCGTCTGCTTAGAGTAGTTCTGGAGCTCATCTTGGTTTTCATCTGGAGGCAGGAAGGCTTCCGTTACTTGATGTTTTGGTAATGCTGTTTACTTGGTTAGGGCTCCAGCTAAATACATTGTTGAGAGCCAACCAACACTCTCAAGATCTGAGATCAACTCATTGTTTCTTTTCACCATGTGTCTCAGTTGTTTGACAAATTTTTTGGTAATGAGACGACTAGTTTGGTTATTCAGAAAAGAAAATGGAAACTGTTCTGTGCTATCGGTTGGCGAGTTTCCTAGTTGGTTCGACGAATCTACGGGGTGCACTGCACACGTGCGGTGGCCACGGGATTCGTCGGTAGTACTGGAGCTCAGCTTGGTTTTGATCTGGATTCTGGAGGCAGGAGGGTTCCCGTTACTTGATGTTTTTGTAACCCTGTTTAATTGGTTAGGCCTCCAGCAACATACATTCTTGTTATTGCTTCATTTCACCAAGTGTCTCAGCTGTTTGACAAATCTTTTGGTTATTCAGAAAATGGAAACTGTTCTGTGCTTCGTGTATGGTTGATTGTGAGACTAATTTGATTAATTCAGGAATTTGAAATTCTTCTGATAAGTTGCATATATATGAGCTCAGATTCTCAGAGTGTTCTATTATGATACCAGATCTTGCTTTAATGTATCTTAACCCCGTTTCCTTCTAAATTTTTCCAGACCTGCCAAATTGGCCTCATTTTTTCAGCCTAAGTGTGCCCCCGATGCCCCGCAGGCCCAAAGATTTATTTACATATTGGAGGAGGATGCATTCAGGGGGACAAACAGTAAGGTGTGTTTATCCGCTCGTGCTTCCTTGCACCAGTCGATCAGCCTTTTCATGTGTTTCTGCTAGTTAATTGGACAATGCAGAGAACTAGGCAGTAGCCTAGTGGCAAGGGGTGCAGTGGTGCATCCTACACCCAGGGTTTTACTACCGTCGGGAGCGCGCCTCACCTGGGTGGCTCCTTTTATAAAAATATGTCCTGGGTGCTAGTGCCCACGGATCTCTTGTTTTTTTAATTGGACAACACACGGAAGCAATGTCACACATTTGCAGTTACGCATTAGATGTTTTCTTCACTTGCTCAAGTTTCAAATTTGATTCAGTATGTGCCATCCTGTCGTCTGATTATATGTTTTTCCTAGTTAATTGGTCAACACGATGAAGCAATGTTACCAAGGTTTAATTATGCATTAGATGTTTTCTTTATTTCGCTCACATTTTGAATATGGTTCTATGTCATGCTGTCGCGATTTAATTTTATTTTCCATTTCTCCAGGCAGAGTACCTGAAAAACATTTTCTGACAAGGTGGTCACTATGTTGAGAAAAAAAACTGACGAGCTACAACGACGAGCGTTACGTAGCCAATTGCAACAGGCTTTAAATCGAGGCAATTCTTCTGTAATGCCAGAGGCAGTGATGTTGGCTGGTCCAGGGCCAACTTCTCAGTCCATGACACCTCAAACTCCAGGTCCAGTGCCAAACCAGCACATCCTTCACCCTTACACGTCAAACATGATGATTGGGTTGAGCGAAAGCACCATGGTCTGGATCACCGTCCAAACTTTCAACCAATGGGAATCACGACAGTAGGGCCGGGTGTCCAGTCCCGTCCTTGGCTGATGCAGCCAGGAGCCAGTCAGGGTGAGAGCCAATACATGGCCAGGCAACTGCAGCCTACAAATTTTGTAGGCTGCACCCCGACAAGTGTGTCAAAGCCCGTTATTCGGCCAAATTCTCAGCAAAATCACCTATTTGGCTAAAATGATAGTGCCATTGGAGTGCGACAGCCGCAGATGATAAGGTTGAATCAAATTTACAGAGCCAACCAACAAGAGATGGGCACACAAAGGTACCAAATTCTCGGAGCACAACAAGCTGATGTCTCCAAGATGCAGCCTGGTCTGCTTAGAGTACAGAATAATCAGCAGGATGCTAAGCAAAAAGGTCCATTATATCCGCCATTCAAGGCAGGTGAACCTGAGCCCATGACTCCACCTGTACAACAGATTCCCGGTGTTCAGCAAAGCACTTTGCTTTGTCAGAACTCTCAGATTCCAGGTACTTAAGCTGCTTTAGCTAGCAAAAAATGTGAATGCCAAACCTTTAATCATTGTTTTCCTTTGATTTTGTTTGTTTTTCACAAGTTACAGTGTCTGATATTTCAGCTACTATGGGGAGTGCTAGAGAATATGATCTCAAGGAGGAAATATTTTGTAAGGTGAGAGAATCCTCTATTTTAAATACGTGTACTATCTGTTCTAATTTCTGTATATATTCCTAATATGTGGTAGTTATGCACAGTTTTTTGAGTAATTAAGGTTATTGTATACGTAATGTGATGTTGTGTTTAGTGACCTTGTATTCCAATGTAGAAGCCGTACCAGCTGAATGACAGAATCAAATTGATGAGTCATCGATGGTTGTTTTGTTAAATTTGTACAGCTCGGCCTAATTGTATTGGTGCAATATTTCATTGCAGATCAAGTCTTGGAAAGATGCTTATTTTCCTCAGTTTTTGGAATTGGATCGTAGAATCGTTCTTCCAGTGCTAACAGAGGTCACTTGTCCTTTTCCTAGAGATGAATCTTCATTCATTGATGATTTTGCGCATCTCTGTCACTTACATCCTTGGTTCAATCTCCATACAGGAACAATTCTCATCAGTACCTGAAGAACAAGCTAACCAATACAAACGCAAAGAAGATTTCAAGAAATCAATCAGAAGGATACTGAATTTAATGTCGCTGCAGAAGAGTGATGTGCACGAGGGTTTGAAGGTGGACCTACCCAAGTACGAAAAGCACATACATCATTTCCTTGGTCTTCTCGAGAAGAATAAAACTTGCCATGCAAAGATGACTACAGGAAATCAGTCACAGAATTGTGATGAGCAGCCTAAAGCCATCAATCTTACTGGCAATGCATCCCCAATCAGTGGTGGTATAAGGTGGGTAAAAGCGACAGCTTTGGCACATCTGGAGATATTAAGATCAACTCTTCTTATTGCTGCAAAAATCTACGTACTTGTTTTTAAATATCAAAATAACACTCTAAGATATATTGGATAACTCAAACTGTCAAAAAAACATGTCATCCTTAATAGCTCAAACAGTACCTCCTTTTCGTTTAACACTGTATGTATAGTAACCAACGTAATTAGCAATTCTGCTTACTCTTACTCCCTTTATTTAACGTGTTTAGCCTTTTTCATTTGCAGTAGAGAGCAAAAGCAACCTGGAGATGCAAGCATTTTGCAGTCAGGGCAAACAACTATGGCTAGAACACCGCCACCTCATCAACAGAGCAACGTCAACCACTTGCTAGGAATACCAAGTCCTTCTTTCTCTTCACCAGGGTCATTGTCCTCCAGTATGCTTGAGTCTTTGAGCCCCTCACCAGTTGCAAATCCAGTGGTGGCACCACCGTCACCCTGCACTCCGGTGCCCATGATCTCGATGGACGTTGACAGCATCACTGCCTTCTTGATGCATGGCAATACAACAGCACCACCACCAAAAGCAAATGGCTCTAACCAAGTCACTCCTACTGAAGCAATAACACTAGCCTCACCACTTGAGGCAGACATAGCAGCTGGTCATGGAGAGGTTCAGGCGCAAGCTGGAGAAGGAACACCGGCGACTAAGAAGCCCATCGACCGCCTAATAGATGCGGTAAGTGTACCAACTGGTTGAGCTCTGTAACAGTTCATGAATTATTGCAATCAGTTATACTGACAGTTCCATGCTGATTTCTTATGTAATATCAGATAAGATCTTCATCACCGGAAGCTCTACGCAGATCTGCTAATTCAATTTGGTCTGTCCTCACCATCAGTGACATTGTATCACATGGGAAAATTGGCACAATATTGGATTGCAAATCCTCCTTGCAGCCGTGGGGTGGATCTAATACTGTGAACAAAATGAAGCGAGTTTTCAATCCAACAGCGTCACTATCTGAATCACTACTGCTGGGAAGCATGGATGGCAGTGGCATGTCATTTGAGCATGATGCCTCGGACTCTGGATCAAGCAGTGAGGTAAACGTCAAGAGGCAGAAAATACAGGTGAGAAAATCGATCATTATTTTCTTAAGATTCCAATCCAGCGCTATCTGTTCTCATATCTATTGGAGCACACACTTAATTTTATGTTTGTTTTCACTTCACAGTCTAACATATATACTTTCAACAATTCTTGGTTGGCAGAATGCTAATGAGGCTCTGTTGGAAGAAATCAAATCTATCAACAGCATACTGATCGATACAGTGGTCAGCATATCTGATTACTTTGGTATGGATGGGATCTCCCCCTGCGATGGAGGGACAACAATCAAACTGTCTTACAGCGCCGTGTCGCTTTCACCGACCACAAAATCTGTCTTTGCGACATCTGAAACGGTACTTTGGATTTCAGAGTTCAGACATCTGCTACATGTTATACTACACACTGTAGGTACCCAATCAACTGACTGTTTCTCTGACTGATGCAGTCTCTTATACTGCCCGTGAAGCTATTCGTCCCAGCAGATTATCCGAGCAGCTCTCCGGTGCTCATCAATGATGAAGGAGATGAGGCATCAAGGTGAGTTGAGCCTGTCCATGCTTATCTACTACTGTTGAACATCAGATATATCCAAATCTGCTGCTGATGCTTGACAATAGCTTCTTTGCCCACTCGCAGGAAGAATTCTAGTGCCATCTCGGCCTCGGCGGACGTGGCGTTCCGGCACGCTCTCGATGGTCTACCGGAACCCCGGTCGATCGAGGCGATAGCCAGGGTGTGGGACGTCTGCGTGCGGAAGGCCATGATACAGTTTGCGCGCCGGCAGGGAGGAGGGACGGTCAGCTCGATGTTTGGTGGGTGGGAGAGATGCGCCGCCGCATGAGAGTTAGACCAGATATAGGATGTCACACATCTGTGACTTGCTTGTTGTCGAACAGAACAAACTGTAAGGTGAGTGTAAAAATATGGAGGCTCTGGTTTCGACATCTTGGGGCAGGGCATGTTTGTTGATGGTGATCCCGGTAGATGTAATGTGTTGTTCTGTAAGGGATAGATGTAGAATGGCGAAACACCGATGAATGGCGGCTTACATTCATCTCAGGATACATAGCGGAGAAATTTGTTCTGTAATCGTAGAGTTTGAAAACAATGGACAGGAGTAGTGAGCAACTGTTGTTATGTGTCCGAATATCGGTTTCTGCTCCAAGTTGGAGGAGGCTGCAGGCATGCAAAAACAGTTGTTGTATTCAATCCTATCGGCACCTTATTTTGTTGAATGTTTTTATGTTTGGACAAATTACATCTCCCATGTTACTGTGCTGTGTCTTTTCAAAAGCTAGCAACTGTAGATGTGTGTCTCAGTGAATGATGAATTCTGTTTCATGTTGAATGGGATTACAGGCTTTCACAGAATGTTTTTATTGTGTACTGTATATCTTATATAGTTTTCCTGATGGGACAAGAAAGACGGCCCAACGTTTTGGTAGTTTCAATTGAACTGCCAAAACGTCTTATATTTAAAAACAGGCGAGAGTGGGTACAAACAATCCATGCAGGATGAACCAAAGCTCGGGATAAACAGTAAAATTAAAAAAAACAATTCTGAAAAAAAATGTGATTTTTTGACAAATCTTTTGTATGTTTGACAAATTTCATCACTAAATGGCATTCGTGGAAGTCATGGCAAAAAAAAAAATCAGTACTTCAAAATGCTTTAAAAAAATAGCATTTTTGGAGCATTGATTTTTTTTTATGACTACCAATTTCTTGTTCCATCAATTTCCATATCTCAGGTGCCTATACCGTGTGTTTTACGTGCAGCTTTACTTAAAATTGCAATGATGCGACTGTTTTGCGGGCTATCTTCTATATCTAAATCATTTGTCCACACTAACCTATTTCTCTCAACACGCAAACATATAAGCAACCCGCACCTCAACATACAAACATGCAATAAACGGTATGTGTTTTCGGTTTTAGTTCTCCCTCCAAATAAATATTCATGTTCCCTAGAACCAAATACCATTGAAATATGTTGCAAAACATTGTCGCAACAACTTGTCCGTATCATCTAATGTATTTAGGGAATCTCCAACGCCGACCCGCAAACGGACACGGTATTTTTCCGAAAATCAGTCCGGACCGGTGTCAGACATGGATACAGAAGCCGGTCATCCAATAGTAGCCGCAAACATCTGCCTCTGTTAAACTTAATCCGTCAAATAACAGTGGTGAGCTAAATAGCCTTCCATCAAACATGTCGTGATTCCTAAGAACTAACTAGCCTTTTATTTGGTGGAAGGCAATCCAGGTCAAATAACTATGTGATTCCTAACAAGCAATTGAGTTTGTGCCTTCCGCCCAACATCTAAACATCCATGATTTAATCACTCTGTTTGGTATGCCTTTCGTCAAATATACTTGAAACATCTGTGATATAATGTGTGCCTTCTGCCAAATATCGATGGTTAATTAATCACTCTATTTTGTGTGCTTCCGCCAAAGATGAAGCACAAATTCACACCTTCCGCCAAACAAACAAATTCACATATGTGCCTTCCGCCAAGTAGTGTTATTTAGTAAGTGTTTCGGTCACTAAACATTAGTTTCAGTCATCCGCGGAGAGAGGGCATGTGGCGCAGGTACGTGTAGTGAATTTTGTTTCGTTCTGTTAATGTCCGGACTCCTCCAAAGATTCCCCGGTTTATTTCGGATGTGGGGAAAAAGTGGTGCAGACAGCATGACCCAAGGTTTGAGGGTCGACGTTAGAGCTGCCCTTAGTAGCTTGGTGACCTAAGGTTCGGTATTAACCAGTGCAGTAGGGCTTAACCACTCATCATGACTACCGTTAGGTGGATGGTCATTCGTGTACACATATTAGAGCGTCTTCAACAGGCGCCCAAAAACAGCCCCACGCTGAATATTTCCTTTTTTAGCACGCGCAACGGACCCGAGCGCTCCAGCGGCCGCGCAAAAAACGCGTGCGCGGCATAAGTGATTTCACACGTGTAGCGAAACGGAATCACGCGCTGCTTATTTCGTGCGCCCTCTCCCGCGCGCGGAAGCACTCGAGCGCTCGCGCCTCTTCCACCTCTTCCTCCGGCCGCGCCGCTCTCGCCCCGCCTCGCGCCGCGGCCGGCGAAATCGCCCGATGGACGAACGCGGCGGCATCCCCCTCACCCCTCCTACACCCACGACCCCTCCGTCGCCGCTGCCGCGAACCCTAGTGCGGAGAGCTTTGGCTTCGCCTCCGCCGGTGCTCCTCCAAGCACCGGGCTCGCGCGCGGGCTTTGCATGGTGCCACGGACGACCTCGGTGGGTGGCGTTGTTGGGAAACGCAGCAGAAAACAAAAAAATTCGACCTACGCACCAGGCCAGGACCACTATGGAGACTGCATACAAGGTTTGATCATTTCGTTACCGACTCTAGCGCAGCGGAAGTAGAGTCGATGACGATCGGCGGTGCAGATCTCCGCAGCTAGGACGGAAAGCCCTTCGGGAGGCGGTCGGACAGTCCCTCGGATGGTGTCGCGGACAGCCCATCGGGAGGACCTCCGAAACTTGGACTGTCACTCAGACAACCCTTCGGAAGGACCTCCAAAGCTCGGACGGTCACACGGACAACCCTACGGGAGGCACTCTCGAACTAAGACCGAAACTACGATCTCTCTACAGAGTTGGACACATGCGGTGTCATCTATCCGGCAGTGCTTCGTCGTCCAGAACTAGTTCCCATCAGAACCCAGACAGCCTTTCGACTCTACGAAACTCTTTTCGTGGGAGGGAGAGAAGAAGCCAGATAATGCATGACATGTGTATGAGAGCAAGGGGTGAGAAGAATGGCAGCCATATCTCCTGCTTTTATAGGCCAAGGCAAGGGGTGGGGTGGTGGAGGAAAATACCAAAACACCCATGCAACATGTCCCACATGTAAGGTGAAAAGGTAACACAAGTGGGCCACCAAGGGGACACCACTTGGCCGGCCACAACCTCCCCCCCATGCCCCCCTAACAAGCCTCCAACATGTCTCCATGAAACATGCATGCTCCCTAGACAAAAAGCCACCAAACATGCAACCCCTGATTCATGGGATCTTGTCCCCTCATGCTGTGACAAGATGTTTTCCCGCTATCGTTTGTTCTGAAAAAATTCCGGACGGTCCCAGAACATTTTCGGTACCCTCTAAAATTATTCTGGGCTCATGCCGAAACATTTCCGGTATGGTGGTTTTTATCAGCGAAAAGCAACAACAGCAGTTCCGATGGCTCCGGAACATTTCCGGGTTTTTTCTCCAGAAAAATCCCAGAAGTTCCCAGACCAATTCTGAGACCCTCTAAGAATTTCCAGGCGAGTGCCGAAACCATTTTGACCTAATAATAGATTCCGAAACAACTTTTCGGTTTTACCAAAACTCTTTCGGTGTTCTCTCTCCGGAACTCTTCCGTCGTCACCGAAACTATTTCAGTGACTTTCTCTCAGACTCCTTGTCTAGTATTCAGCAGATAAATGACCCTTAAGCGTGTGACCCTATAGGTTTGGTGAAGCATAGACATGACCCGGAACCCCTTCCGATCAATGATCAACATCGGAGCCGTGGACACCCATATCGATCCCTATACCCACACGAATAAATATTTGAGTGAACCTCCAGTTGCCGTGTGCTATTCCTGTTGCTTCGCGATATGTTACAAATACCAGAGGTAAGACATGTTGGCATCCCCGTGAATCAACATCTTGTCCACTATGCCAGTTACCTCGTTACCGATATTGTTCTCTTTCTCGTTCCCGTGTTCTGGCATCCCCGTGATCAAATCACAAGGGTCTGGCCAGACGATGATGGATGCCGTAACACCAAGAGGGCCCAGAGATATCTCTCCATCATCGGAGGAGCAAATACCAATCTTGAGCTATCAAGTTACTTGACATACTTTTCCATGAACCCGTAAGCCGCCGTAATAGCCACCCATTTACGGATGACGTTTAACAAACCCCAAAGTTTATGAAGCAAGCATGAAGAAACTTGATACTCTCATGGTCTAAGGAATCATGCAAATATTAACTTCTCTGTGTTATTAACCATTAACTTATGACGAATGTATCTCATAGCATAACATCAATTCGGATCGATTCAACACAGATGTTTTTCTAACATTGTGCCCTCAAAATTGCCGGCATAGCCATGCCCATGATCAGGAAAACAGGATCATCATGCAATACTTGAGCCAGTCTTAGAGGCTAGACTAGGAATACAATTTACCGTTTATTATTTCACACGTGCATATAAGTCTTCCTTCAAGCCTCGTGGTTATTGTAGACTCGAGAACCATAGCAGTTATAGAATGGAACATAAACCTAATTATGAACAGGGAGATAATCAATAAAATTTATTATTGCCTCTAGGGCATATCTCCTACAGACTCCCACTTGCACTAGAGTCAATAATCTAGTCAATGCTAATGCACTTTACACATATGGCATACTGGTGTAAAATATGCTTCGCTTGTGGTATAGCCTGCTATATGTCCAACGGATCTTACAACTTCAGCTCCGTGTGTAACTTTGCATATCCTCGCGTTTTCACGCTATCACAAAATATGCATATGTGTGAATCATTGGTCGAAACCTGATTCCTCAGACTGAGCTATGGAGCAACTATCTGCAATAGTGTCTCATAGACCAAAGTCATCTTGGAACCATACTAAGTTCATGAATGAACTATATGATTCAACAACTTCTTTGTCGCTTCCAAAGCGTCAACATACTTAGCCTTTGTTATAGAATTCGCCACTGTATCTTGTTTGGAACAACTTCCAACTACCGTGCCACCGTATTGTGTATTACACAAAACCCTTAACTTAAATCGAAAATCGCATGGAGCATTGATTGAGACTGTATCGATGTAATTACTTACAACGAGCACTTCATAATCTCTGCTTGTGAGAAAACATGTTATCAACACTACTCTAGTACTTAATGACATTTTTCACTGTTGTCCCATGATCAGTGCTTTGATCACTTTTGTATCTATACTCGCAACAACTTGGGAGTATCGGACATATCTGGTTGTTTTTACATACCATGGAATACATGATTAATCCAAACACTAGAGTGTGTGGAATCTCCATCATGTATTTTACTCGTCAGTGTTTTGGGACACCGAGTCTTGCAAAAACTCTTTCCATGTGACTTCGGCAAGAATCACTCCTTGGCGTTTTTAAATGCTAAAAGGTTTTAGCACCTTGTCAATATGGATTCATTGCTTAGCCCCATTAGGTAAATCTATCTCCATAGATCATCATGCCTAACATTGAGGCTATTTAGCCTAAGCACTTCATCGCAAAACTATTTTCAAATGAAGTCCTAATTCGTGTCAAGAAATTTATTTCCAATTAACAATGTGTCAAGCACACAACATTTTAGAAATATTATTATGCTCTCACTTACTTTCTTGAATCACAAGCATCTTCGTTACCCATTGATGAAGTCAAAAACCCTTTTGACCATTTCATCAAACCACGAAGATTCCAACTCCATTTTGCTCTCTTCTGTCCATTGTTGGAACTCTGAAGTTTGCATACTTACTAGCATCCTCTGGATCAACAAATTACTTTGGACTGTATCACATACAAGTCCTAGGTTTCATTTCCATCAGATGGAAATCCTTTTCTCATCCATGTTTCATATCTCATGATTGACATATGTATTAATTGCTAGTTCAACCCGAATCGACCTTAAGCATCGCTACGGTGAAACAACCTCATCGTAGTAAACTCCTTGAACTTGTTATTTCAAGAAGTCGAGCTTTATGGATAAAACATTTTTATCCGTATCATTTTTTAGTTCCATAAATATTCGTTAGACTCTAAGTCCTCTGAAAGGTGTATCAATGTTTTAATCTTCAATCACTTATACGGAAACTATCTCGGATTGTATTGGCATTTGGCCAATCCCGGAGTCAGGGCCCATCAATGCTTTCTTGTTTATTGTAGGTATACTGTTGTCTAACAACAATATCTCATTTGTGCACCTGATAGGTTTGCATGAGCTTTGCCTACGTGGTTCAGTTGCACGTTTGACCGAAGTCCATATATTTTATTGTAGAGACTTTCGTATCAGTCGTAGTAGGAAATAATGGAATCATTTCCAAGGTTTCTTTCCTTTGAACTGAAGACGAAGATGTTGGTTATTTCGTCGAGTTGCACTGTCCTCCTACTCACCTTTTGTAAGAACTATTCTCTTTAAAAGCATACCGTTTTGTGGCAAAACCCTTTGCCTCGATATAGTGGTGGGGGAATACCCAATGACTTGGGATAACCATATAAAGTAGCACTTGTCTGATTTGGAATAGGTTTATAACCTTTTACACAAGCCTCATATTCCAAATGTTAAGAAAAGATATAACATGGTTGGGCGTACCATACCATGGCGTCATTTCAACAGACCTGATGGATCCCTTTTCAGTGTAAAAGCCGCAGTCTCTAAAGCATCACTCTATAAAAGGGATAATGGCAAATCTATTTATGTCATCTTTGATCTTACCATGTCATAAATGGTTCGATTACATCTTCACGGACTTTCCACTTGCAGTGGTGTTCCGGGAGGTGCCAGTTATGAAACTCTTTTCACAACTCATCAGACATTCGCTAAACTTGTAACTCAAATATTCCTTTCCGCAATCAAATTGCAGAAACATAATTTTCTTGGTACAATAACTTCTACTTCATTTTTGAAAACCGTTCAAATGATTTCAAATATCCAGACTTACGTCTCATCAAGTAAATATCCATATATCTACTTGAGTCATTTTTGAAGGTAGACAAATCCACTATTTGCAACAATATTTATCGGACTACATATGTAACATCCCAATTTTATTAAATTAGGATGTTAATAGAATCATCATATTGCATGTCATATTTTTATTGCATTTGGAGTTTATGATGTTCAAGTTTTCCACTCACATAAAATCATAGAGAGGGGATAATATGACTTCCTCAACATTATATATATTCGAGTGGGAAAAATATTTTCTTTGCATTTGATGTTTTAAAATTTGCATTGGGAAATTATTTTGTTAGCCAAAAGTTAGATTATTGCATTATATATATATATACTTATTTTTTCTAAAATTATATGAGCAGAAGTTAATATTCCTTGTGCTCTATTTTATCAATACGGATTTTAGAAATCTTCTGATATATATATATACATACTTTTTTATGATTTTGATTTGGTTTCATTTTGAATGTCTTTAAATAATGTTTTTACAAAGTTTTTATTTTGACTCTAGAAAAATGTTCACGCCTTAGGGTTTATCTTTCTGATCATTTTGGTATATAATACCCTATATAAATATTTTCAGTTCTAAAAAAAGGGTTTTCAAAAAAAAATACACACACGCTGGCCAGGCCAGGCCCAGCCAGCAGCCCCGGCCACTACAGCCCAAGCCACGCTAGGGCTGGCTAGCGTGCGTGCCAGGAGAAGCGCTCCTTCCTGGCGCCGCCAGGAGCTCCCCACGATCTCTCTCTACTCTCTCTCTCTCACGTACTGTCAGGTGGGGCCCGACCCATCTTCTCCAACCTCCCGTATAGGACGCACGGATAGAGCTCGCGCTCGCAGCTCCCGCACCGGCCGGACCGAAGCTCCGGCGATAAGGCTTATCCCGCGACCCCAGCCCTCCTAGTTGCGCCTATAAAAGTCCCTTGACCTCCTCTCTCCATTCAGACGATCCGCACCTCCTCTGGCCGCTCGTAGCCATCGCCCCGTCCGTTTGCATCTCGCCGGGGCCGGAGCTTTCCGACGAAGATTCCGACGCCGGTGAGCCGCCATGACCCTTCTTGCTTCAGGAATCGAATCCCCTAGTCCATTCGCACCTCCCTGACATATTCTCGTGTCCCTAGGATCACCGGAGCCGCCGCCCCGACGACCTGCGTCGCCGGAGTTCACCGGAGCTCCGCCCTCGCTCCACTCCCTCCGGTCACCGCCGCCACCCTGCGTCACCACCGACCGGAGCCCCTCGCCGAGCCGCATCTTCCCCGCCTCTCCACTAACGCCGGCGATCGCTAGAGCCGTCGCCCCGCCGTCGCTCCGTTCGTGCCCGACCACGTGTTCGTCTCTGTAAGCTCGTCCCCTCCTCTCGCTCGTTTCGTTCGATTAGAGTAGGGTTTTTTTTTGAACCGGTAGATTAGATTAGGTCTTTCTTTATTAGACCGAAGAGGTACGTGGTTAACCGCGTCTTAATAGAAACCGTGCGGTTTATTTTAAACCGAACGTCGGTTTTTTTTTATTCTAGCTAACCGGAAAACTTGCTTAGTTTGCGAACGTTCACCGCATAGCCGCCTCGACGCACGTAGTCAACCAACCAGGGCTGTCCGCGTCGTGCTCTGGCCGCGAACGTCCACACTTTAGCGTTTTCAAAAAAATGTTCTATAGCAGTTTTATTTTCAGATTTTATTCAAATCTTCAAACACCCGTAACTTTTTAACCGTGGGTCAAAACGAGATAAAATAAACGGCTAAAGTTTCGTCTCGAATAGCCCTAACCAGAAAATCCATAGTTGCAGATTCTTGCAAGTTCAAATTTGAATTTATTTCAGATTTGAATTTAAATTTCATTAGGCCATATCTTTCAAACAGTATACCCGTTCGAAGTGATTCTTTTTGCACCATGTCACACGAACCAAATCCTTTGACATGAACTTTTGCCACAATATATTCTACACTATTATTTTCTGTTCACCATAATTTTACTAGGATGCCTTGTAGGAACTCAAGTGCACATCATGAATTTTTAACATTAGTCACACTTTGAAAATTTTCATGCTAATGACTTATGTTGGATTTTATTTGGCTTTTGCAAATATTTTTTTGCATGTATTTGA
This sequence comes from Hordeum marinum, assembly GCA_022496015.1. Lineage (NCBI taxonomy): Eukaryota > Viridiplantae > Streptophyta > Magnoliopsida > Poales > Poaceae > Hordeum > Hordeum marinum. Next base: position 5,143,702 of record CM039673.1, read on the forward strand.
ATTGTATGAATGCATGTTTATGTGTGTTTTTATTTACTTTGCGATAGATTGTTCGGAGTGCAAAGCAGAATACTATCATTCGCTAGAACTTCACTCCCAGCACGAAGGCAAGTTACATTTTGATCATATCAGTTTTACCTATGTTTTATTTTTGCACTTAGTCCTTTGATGTAGGAGTGCATGATAGGAGTTTATACTTGTTGGTTCTACTATCACCCAGTAGTTCTATTGAGGTAGGTCTGAACCGTACCACTTTGTCGCCATCGTGTTAGGGTACAGTGCTTCGCCAAAGTAGACGTGGATTGGGGAGTGTTATCACCTTGAGATGTGAGTGACAACGTAGTAATTAGGATGAACTTTAATGAACTACCTGGGTGGAAATTGGTTTGTATGGTGGCGAAGTACAGTGGGAGCATTCATGGGAATCCATGGGAGTGCACACTAGTGGTCCGTCCACCCAGGCTCAAAGGGATCAACCGTATTTTCATGTCTACAAGCTTCTGTGTGCAGCCGCAAGCCAATATGGGCTCTGGCTTAGTTGAGTAGATGGTGTGACCTCTTCCGGGATAGGCTAGCAGATGTAGATGATGTAGGTGTACCGGCCTATTCGTGGGTTAGGGGAAATGCTATCGAAAGACTATGTCTCGATCTTCCGATCAAGGATGTGGTCGAGTCTTGTGGGGAAAAGTGCACAACCTCTGCAGAGTTAAAACCTAATCGATTACCGTGTCCCCGGTCATGGACAACTTGAGCTTTTCGTAGTGGAAATATAGGGAGATCTCATCACTCTTAATTAATCAATTGGGTATAAAATTTTGGAATGGTTGAGATGGGCATCATCTCAGACTTATGATAATTGTAGAAGTAGAGCAATCAATTCTGGTAGGGAAAAACTAGCTTTATGCAAAACCAAACTTCGAGTTTTCCACCAGCCAAAGTGCATGTACTATGTAGGTTCATTACACTTTATGATGTGACTTGCCAGTACATTCCATGTACTGACCTACACGGCTGCAACCTATCATGTTGCAGATTTACCCGACGACGAATAAGGTGCGATAGGTCGTTGTTCTACACTCAGCTTGCTCGTGGAGTTGATGGACTCATTACCTTTATTGCTTCCGCATGTTTTTGTTTTACTTGGCCTTAGGCCACATTATTGTAATAAATACTCTTTAGGATTCTCGATGTAATAAATGTGTGATTGAACTCTGTTGTAAATCCTCAAGTACTGTGTGTGTCAGCATACCGATCCAGGGATGACACTTAAGCACAGAGACTCCGATCCCTTGAGATCGGGTCGCTACAACATACATCAAATGTATGATCACCAATAAGTTCTTTGCTCGTTCCTTATGGCCTGTGAACGGTATTTTAGTTAGTTCACCTTTTAGAGGAAAGTTGTAAGTATCAGATGATTCAAAATCAAACGACTCCAAAATCCATCATAATGGAATTTTCCATGCGGGTTTCTCCAATGTGACCAAATGCGGTGCCACACATATGTGGTATTCTTTTAGTCTTGCGACATTTAGCGTCAGTGTTATGGATGTATCATATTTCCATCAATATTCATAACATACATCCCATCTAGGATGGAAGCATGGCCCTTCATGTTATTGATAGTACTGAACAACAATAATTGTTTTTATGAACAACTCTTTTGCAAAAAACTTTGTGCAATGGGCGAGAGTGTATGAAACTCTAAAATGAATTATAAAAGTAAACCTAGATGTAATGTATTATTATCAATATTCATAACATACGTCTCATTCATAATGAAAGTATGGCCCTTATGTTATTTATAACATCGAACATGAAAAGTTCTCTTATGAACAAGCTTCTTGCAAGATACCTTATGTAAAGGGCTAGAGTGTGAAACTCTAAAATGAATTATGAAACTTAATACATAGGGAATACACCGATGGAAGGCATAGTAACATTTACTATGTTCCCTGCGTGTATCTAAACCTCATCCCTGGCTAGTCTTTCAGGCCATAGTAGTTCTTACATCGAGTTGCAACAGAATGGAATCGAGCGGGTATCTTTGTGACCAACTCACAATACCCAAGAATTAGTGATTAACATGTTTAACCATAATTCCCAAGAACTATATTTTTGACCAGCCTTCTATACATCAAAAACTTGTATGACATTCATACATGAGCTGGATATTCCAGTCTTCTTTCTTTTTGCCATTATACTTCTAACAGTTTAACTTTTTAGTATTTCTCTTACTCTCAGAAGAAGCACCCAACTTAAGAGTGGCGTTAGCCCCAGACTTCCTAGGCGTGAAAGTCTTACTAACACCCTTCAGACACTTCCTTTCTCTTTAAGTTGTTGTTTTATTCACCTTTCATCATATGACAGGCGTTCTCCTGGATCCCTCTCTTATCAGTCTAATGCATAGTAAACTCCTTTACTAATAGTTGGCAAACAAACATTGCTTTGGATATCTCATATATTTTAGCTTTTGTCTGTTTCTGAAAATGATTTTCAGATTTCATGTATATCACATAACTATCCAAACTTTTGAAGTTCCGGTCTCATGGAAGCAAACATATTGCACTTTGACTGAAAAGGAATTCTAGCTTTTGGATCGAAGGACGAGAGTCATATGATCCATAGCATTAGCGGGAGAATACCGAAAGCATGCGATAGGACAAAGTCCTTCTCGGCACTCTTGAGGACAATCCTCACATTACGTTACCAACCGTAAAGTCTTAACCAGATATTTAACATCTATTCAATTTTAATAGGGAAGGTGGAAACGCGAGCCATTATCCTACAACTATTATGAAATCTACACTTACACAAAGTTCAAAATTAATTGCACTGAGAATTAAAAGAATTAATTCTATAGTGCGCTCTCACTCAAATCAATATCTCTCATAATTGATTGTGAGTGATACAAGACCCGCATTTAAATTGTTCGCCATTGGTGTAACACCACTGATGACGAAAATCTCAACCAACTTGCCAATCACATCTCTATGTGACTCTTGTTCATCTTTCGATGCGTGTGTTACAAGCTCATGACGGTCATGCCTGAACGTCAAGACAACCAAGTGATCTCGCTGCGAGGTCTCAACTCACCCGGCTCACACTTCTCTAATCGTTCGTACCCGTGTGACACGGCGCACCCCAAAAAGATAGGTGTCGTGACGGTGCTACACTTGGGAAAACACTAACTACTTGATATTTTGAGAGAGATCACCCTAATAAAAAGCGACTACCACACAATCAAGAAGGGTGCATCATAAGAGATAAACATCTCAAGCAATTCATAATAGCATGATATGGTATAGCCCTTTCTGACGGAGAAGTCTTTCATTTCTTCGTCTTCGGCATTCGCATCGGTGTTCACCTTCGCGAAGATTGCCACCACCTTGTCGATGCACTAGGTAATATTGCTATCTTTATAGCTAACAAAATAAGTGCATTACATAAAGTTGACACGCAGGTCATTAAAGTGTAATCATATGGCTCCAGCCATCATGCCGAATCATGACACGCAGGTCATGTTAATTACATCATATAGTCATCTCATACATAAGAAAATTAATATGAGCATTGCAATACCACATCATATGCACATGCAAACCATCCTGCAAAATCAAGTTAGACGCCTCTAATTGGTTCATGCAAAAACTTGTTTTACGTGGCTTCTAAGGTTTCGAAACAAGCCGAAGCTACCAACGTCCATCATCAAGCATGATAATCCAAGTCGCTAGATTAACATTACGGCGTGTATGAAACACGAGATAATAAAATCTGAAGCCCCATACTAAACTTTGTCATACGCATGACCCCCGTGCAGATCATATCTGCATTGCCCTTTCGTCTGCGAAACATCCAACTTTCTTTAACTATTGTGGAACCCAAAGAACTATTAGCACTTCGTTGATTTGTCAATCAACATACTCAGGAGCAGCATGAAAGGATCGCGGATTTCCAAAACTTTGCAAGATTTCACCATGCCGTCAAGATCAGGACTACGCAAATTCAGGGGAAGCAACATGAACATCGGGTAACAGATTTCATCTGCGACCCACATAAATAATTTTTAGCAATAGATCTCATCTACTCCAAAATTATATTATGCAATACCCATACATCTCCATGTATTCTAGATCGTAACCTGCATCTACGCATAGCACGACTCTTGATGCCACTGTTGGGAAACGCAGCAGAAAACAAAAAATTTCGACCTACGCACCAGCCCAGGACTGTTGGAAATATGACCTAGAGGTAATAAATAAAGTGTTTATTATTGTATTTCCTTGTTAATGATAATCGTTTATTATCCATGCTATAATTGTATTAATTGGAAACATGGATACATGTGTGGATACATAGACAAACACAATGTCCCTAGTATGCCTCTAGTGAACTAGCACGTTGATTGAAAGATGGTTAAGGTTTCCTAGCAATGGACATGATATGTCATTTGATAACGGGATCACATCATTAGGAGAATGATGTGATGGACAAGACCCAAACTACAAACGTAGCTTATGATCGTGTCAGTTTATTGCTACTGTTTTCTGCATGTCAAGCATATGTTCCTATGACCATGAGATCATGCAACTCACAGATATCGTAGGAGTACCTTGTGTGTATGAAACGTCGCAACGTAACTAAGTGACTATAAAGGTGCTCTACAGGTGTCTCCGAGGGTGTCTATTGAGTTGGCATGGATCGAGACTGGGATTTGTTACTCCGTGTGACGGAGAGGTATCTCAGGGCCCACTCGGTAATACAACATCACAATGAGCCTTGTAAGCAATGTGACTAATTGTTAGTTGCAGGATCTTGTATTACGAAACGAGTAAAGAGACTTCCCGGTAACGAGATTGAACTAGGTATGTAGATACCAACGATCAAATCTCGGGCAAGTAACATATCAAAGAACAAAGGGAACATCATACGGGATTAATTGAATCCTTGACATAGAGGTTCGACCGATAAAGATCTTCGTAGAATATGTAGGAACCAATGTGGACATCCAGGTCCCGCCATTGTTTATTGACCGTAGAGGTGTCTCGGTCATGTCTACATAGTTCTCGAACCCACAGGGTCTGCACACTTAAGGTTTGGTGACGTTTGGGTAGTATAGAGTTATGTATGGTGGTGACCGAAGTTTGTTCGGAGTCCCGGATGAGATCCTGGACGTCACGAGGAGCTCCAGAATGGTCCGAAGGTAAATATTCATATATAGGAAGTCCCAGTTTGGTCGTCGGAAAAGTTTCGGACTCATCGGTAGTGTACCGGAAGTGTCGGGAGTGTACCGGGAGACCTCCGGGAGGGGTATTTCGACCCTAAAGGGTCCATGGGCTGTGGGAGAATAATAATCAGCCCTTAGTGGGCTGGTGGAACAGCCACAAAAGGCCCATGGCGCCAGGAGGAAAAAGGCCTAAGGAAAAATATGAAAAAAAGGCAAAAAGGGTGAATCCTACTCCTACTAGGATTGGAGGAGGAGTAGGACTCCGCCACCTTGGCCGGCCGACTCCTAGAGGGCCTTCCCCTTGCGCCAAGGCTTCCTATCCTCTCCTCCTATATATACTCGTGGAATAGAGGGTTTTTACACAGAATTTACGGCCACGTACTACCCGTTCCACCGGTGCTCCTCTAGATCGGTTTTCCGCAACGCTTAGGCAAAGCCCTGCCAGAATAGCTCCACCACCATCGCCGGAGAGCCGTCACGCTGCCGGTGAACTCTTCCTCCTCTCCACCTCCTCTTGCTGGATCAAGACGATGGAGATCGTCATCAAGCTGCACATGTGCTGAACGCGGAGGTGCCGTCCGTTTGGTACTAGATCGGAAGGATCGTGATCAAGGCCACGGGACGTTCGTGATTGGATCACGGGACGGATCGTGATGAGATCGCGGGATGGTTCTTGATTGGTTCGCGGGACGGTTCGTGATTAGATCGCGGGACGCTCGGCGATTTGGATCGCAAAGAAGTTCGACTACACCAACCGCGTTTCTTAACGCTTCCCGCTTAGCGATCTACAAGAGTACGTAGATCCACTCTCCCTCTCATAGATGCTCATCACCATGGATAGGTTTGCATGTGCGTAGGAACTTTTTTTTGTTTCCCATGCAACGTTCCCCAACAGTGGTATCAGAGCTAGGTTGATGGTTCGATGAGATCTCGAGTAGAACACAAAAGGTTTGTGGGCGTTGATGCTTAGATTGCTTCCTTCCTTGGTCGGACTTTGGTTTAGCGGTATTGTGAGATGAAGCGGCCCGGACCAACATTACTCGTACGCTTACGAGAGACCGGTTCCCTTGACGCAACTTGTTGCCTAGATGGCTTGCGGGTGGCAGTTTCTCTCACTTTAGTTGGATCGGATTCGATAAAGGCGGTCCTTGAGAAGGTTGAAAAGCAAATTATGTATCACCGTTGTGGTTTATGCGTAGGTGAGAATCGTTCTTGCTAGAAACCCGTAGCAGCCACGTAAAACATGCAACAACAATTAGAGGACGTCTAACTTGTTTTTGCAGGGTATGTTATGATGTGATATGGCCAATTACATGATGTGATATATGTGATGTATGAGATGATCATGTGATGTATAGAATTTCACGACTTGCATGTTGATGAGTACGGCAACCGGCAGGAGCCATAGGGTTGTGTTTAATTATTGTATGACCTGCGTGTCAATCATTAAGCGCTATGTAATGCTTTACTTTATCACTAAACGGTAGAAATAGTAGTAGAAGCATGCAGGGCGTGACAACCTCGATGGCGACATGCTGATGGAGATCATGGTGTTGTGTCGGTGACGATGAAGATCGTGCCGGTGCTTTCAAGATGGAGATCTAAAGCAGAAGTTCATGGCCATATCATGTCACTTATGAATTGCATGTGATGTTAATCATATGCACCTTGTTATGCTTAGTATGGCGGTAGCATTATAAGGTGAACCCTCACTTAAAATTCAAGATAAAATTGGGTTCTCCCCGAGTGTGCACCGTTGCGGAAGTTCGTCGTGTTGAGACACCACGTGATGATCGGGTGTGATAGACTCTACGTTCACATACAATGGGTGCAAGCCAGTTTTGCACGCGCAGAACACTCGGGTTAAACTTGACGAGCCTAGCATGTAAAGACATGGCCTCGGAACACAAGAGACCGAAAGGTCGAACATGAGTCATATAGTAGATATGATCAACATAATGATGTTCACCATTGAAGCCACCTCAACTCACGTGATGATCGGACTTGAGTTGGTGGATTTGGATCATGTGACACTCAGATGACCCGAAGGATGTCAATTTGAGTGGGCGCTTTAGTAGTTGTTTAACTAAACTCATTATCTTGAACAATAGTCTAAATGAACTTTGCATATTTATGTTGTAGATCAATGCTCGCGCAGTAGCACCCCTGAATTTTAATGCGTTCCTAGAGAAAGCTAAACTGAAAGATGACGGAAGTAACTTTGTTGACTGGGCCCATAATCTGAGGATTATCCTCATGGCTTCCCAGAAATCATATGTCCTTGATGCACCGCTTGGTGACCAACCAGAAGACATGAGCTCCGAAGACGTTAAGAACGCTTGGGAGGCACGTACTGGAGATTACTCAATAGTTCAGTGTGCAATATTGTATGACTTAGAACCGAGACTTCAAAGACGTTTTGAATGTCATGGAGCATATGAGATGTTCCAGGAGTTGAAGTTTATCTTTCAGAAGAACGCCCGGATCGAGAGGTATGAAACCTTCGATAAGTTCTATGCTTGCAAGATGGAGGAGAACGGGTCTATAAGTGAACATATACTCAGAATGTCTGGGTATTCACCTCGTCTAGCGGAATTGGGAATTGCCCTTCTGCTAGAGGCGATCACTGACAAAGTTTTTCAATCATTGCCACCTAGTCACAAGAGCTTTGTAATGAACTATAACATGCACGAGATGAACAAGTCAGTCGCCGAGCTGTTTGCGATGCTAAAAGTCGCTGAGTCTAAAATCCAGAAAGAACATCAAGTGTTGATGGTCAATAAAACCACTAGTTTCAAGAAAAATGACAAAGTCAAAGGCAAGGGCAAGAAGGGTAAAACCAAGAAGGATGGCAAAACAGTTGCTACTCCTGCAAAGAAGCCCAAGCATGGACCCAAGCCAGAAACTGAGTGCTTTCATTGCAAAGGAACTGGCCACTGGAAGCGGAACTGCCCCAAGTACCTGGCTGACAAGAAGGCGGCCAACGACAAACAAGGTATATATGATATACATGTTATTGATGTGTACCTTGCTGGCTCTCGTAGTAGTGCCTGGGTATTTGATACCGGTCCAGTTGCTCACATTTGCAACTCAAAGCAGGAACTACGGAATAAACGAAGGCTGGCAAAGGACGAAGTGACGATGCGCGTGGGAAATGGTTCCAAGGTTGATGTGATCGCCGTCGGCATGCTCTCTCTTCGATTACCATCGGGATTAGTGATGAACCTGAATAATTGTTATTTAGTGCCTGCGTTAAGCATGAACATTATATCTAGATCTTGTTTATTGCGAGACGGCTACTCATTTAAATCAGAGAATAAAGGTTGTTCTATTTATATGAATAATATCTTTTATGGTCATGCACCCAATGTTAGGGGTTTATTCATATTGAATCTTGATAGTAATGACACACATGTTCATAACATTGATGTCAAAAGATGTAGAATTGATAATGATAATACCACTTTCTTGTGGCACTGCCGTTTAGGTCATATTGGTGTAAAACGCATGAGGAAGCTCCATGCTGATGGACTTTTGGAGTCACTTGATTTTGAATCACTCGACACATGTGAACCATGCCTCATGGGCAAGATGACTAAAACGTGTTCTCTGGAACAATGGAACAGGCGAGTGCCTTATTGGAAATCATACACACTGATGTGTGCGGTCCAATGAATGTTACAGCGCGTGGAGGATATCGTTATTTTCTCACCTTCACTGATGACTTAAGTAGATATGGGTATATTTACTTAATGAAACACAAGTCTGAAACCTTTGAAAAGTTCAAGCAATTTCAGAGTGAAGTTGAGAATCATCGTAACAAGAAGATTAAGTTCCTATGATCCGATCGAGGAGGTGAATATCTGAGTTATGAGTTTGGCAGTCACTTAAGACAATGTGGAATTGTTTCACAGTTGACACCACCCGGAACACCACAGCGTAATGGTGTGTCCGAACGTCGTAATCGAACCTTATTAGATATGGTGCGTTCTATGATGTCTCTTGCTGATTTGCCACTATCGTTTTGGGGTTATGCATTAGAGACAACTACATTCACTTTAAATAGGGCACCATCAAAATCCGTTGAGACGACGCCATATGAACTGTGGTTTGGCAAGAAGCCAAAGTTATCGTTTCTTAAAATTTGGGGATGTGATGCTTATGTCGAAAAGCTTCAGCCCGAAAAGCTGGAACCCAAAGCGGAGAAATGCGTCTTCATAGGATACCCTAAAGAGACAGTCGGGTATACCTTCTATCTCAGATCCGAAGGCAAAGTGTTTGTCGCTAAAAACGGAACATTTCTTGAGAAAGAGTTTCTCTCGAAAGAATTGAGTGGGAGGAAAATAGAGCTTGATGAGGTTATCGAACCTTTACTTCAACTAGAAAGTAGCGCAGCGCAGAAAGATGTTTCTGTGGAACCTACGACGAAGAGGAAGTTAATGATGATGATCATGAAGCTTCGGATCAAGCAACTATTGAACCTCATAGGTCGACAAGGCCGCATACTACTCCTGAGTGGTACGGCAACCCTGTCTTGGATGTCATGTTGTTGGACAACAATGAACCTACGAGCTATGAAGGAGCGCTGATGGGCCCGGATTCCGAAAAATGGTTAGAGGCCATGAAATCCGAGATGGGATCCATGTATGAAAACAAAGTATGGACTTTGGAAGTATTACCTGAACGGCGAAAGGCCATTCAGAACAAATGGATCTTTAAGAAGAAGACAGACGCAGATGGTAATGTCACCGTCTATAAAGCTCGCTTGTGGCAAAGGGTTTTTCACAAGTTCAAGGAGTTGACTACGATGAGACTTTCTCAGCCATAGCGATGCTTAAGTCTGTCAGAATCATGTTAGCAATAGCTGCCTATTTCGACTATGAAATTTGGCAGATGGATGTAAAAACAGCGTTCCTCAACGGTTTCCTTGAGGAAGAGTTGTATATGATGCAACTCGAAGGTTTTGTCGATCCAGAGAATGCTGACAAAGTTTGCAAACTCCAGCGATCCATTTATGGACTGGTGCAAGCATCTCGGAGTTGGAATAAGCGCTTTGATGAGGTGATCAAAGCGTTTGAGTTTATACAAGTTTACGGAGAAGCTTATATTTACAAGAAAGTGAGTGGGAGCTCTATAGCGTTTCTAGTATTATATGTGGATGACATATTGCTGATTGGAAACAATATAGAAATGCTGGAAAGCGTGAAGGAATATTTGAACAAGAGTTTTTCAATGAAGGACCTAGGAGAAGCTGCTTTCATATTAGGCATTAAGATCTATATAGATAGATCGAGACGCTTAATAGCACTTTCACAGAGCACATACCTTGATAAAGTTTTGAAGAAGTTCAAAATGGAACAGTCCAAGAAGGGGTTCTTGCATGTATTACAAGGTGTGAAGTTGAGTAAGACTCAATGCCCAGTAACTACAGAAGATAGATAAAAGATGAGTGTCATCCCCTATGCTTCAGCCATAGGCTCTATCATGTATGCAATGCTGTGGACAAGACCCGATGTCAGCCTTGCCATAAGTATGACCGGAAGGTTTCAAAGTGATCCTGGAATGGAACACTGGCAAGCGATCACGAATATCCTTAAGTACCTAAAAAGGACTAAGGAAATGTTTCTCGTTTATGGAGGTGATGAAGAGCTCGTCGTAAAGGGTTACGTCGATGTAAGCTTTGACATTGATCCGGACGATTCTAAGTCACAAACCGGATACGTATTATTCTTAACGGGGGAGCGGTAAGCTGGTGCAGTTCCAAGCAAAGCGTGGTAGCTGACTCTACGTGCGAAGCGGAATACATCGCAGCCTCGGAGGCGGCGAAGGAAGGTGTCTGGATGAAGCAGTTCATGACAAATCTTGGAGTAGTGCCCAGTGCACTGAATCCAATGAACCTGTTCTGTGACAACACTGGTGCCATTGCTCTGGCCAAGGAACCAAGGTTTCACAAGAGGACCAGACACATAAAGCGACGCTTCAACTCCATCCGTGATTACATCTTGGAGAAAGACATAAATATTTGCAAAGTGCACACGGATCTGAATGTTGCAGACCCGTTGACTAAACCTCTTCCAAGGGCTAAACATGATCAACACCAGAACTGCATGGGTGTTCGATTCATTACAATGTAAATCATATAGTGATGTGAACTAGATTATTGACTCTAGTGCAAGTGGGAGACTGTTGGAAATATGCCCTAGAGGCAATAAATAAAGTGTTTATTATTGTATTTCCTTGTTCATGATAATCCTTTATTATACATGTGTGGATACATAGACAAACACAATGTCCCTAGTATGCCTCTAGTGAACTAGCTCGTTGATTGAAAGATGGTTAAGGTTTCCTAGCCATGGACATGAGATGTCATTTGATAATGGGATCACAACATTAGGAGAATGATGTGATGGACAAGACCCAAACTACAAACGTAGCTTATGATCGTGTCAGTTTATTGCTACTATTTTCTGCATGTCAAGCATATGCTCCTATGACCATGAGATCATGCAACTCACAGATATCGGAGGAGTACCTTGTGTGTATCAAACGTCGCAACGTAACTGGGTGACTATAAAGGTGCTCTACAGGTGTCTCCGAGGGTGTCTGTTGAGTTGGCATGGGTCGAGACTGGGATTTGTTACTCCGTGTGACGGAGAGGTATCTTAGGGTCCACTCGGTAATACAACATCACAATGAGCCTTGCAAGCAATGTGACTAATTGTTAGTTGCGGGATCTTGTATTACGGAACGAGTAAAGAGACTTGCCGGTAACGAGATTGAACTAGGTATGTAGATACCAACGATCGAATCTTGGGCAAGTAACATAGCGAAGAACAAAGGGAACATCATACGAGATTAATTGAATCCTTGACACAAAGGTTCGACCGATAAAGATCTTCATAGAATATGTAGGAACCAATGTGGACATCCAGGTCCCGCCATTGGTTATTGACCATAGAGGTGTCTCGGTCATGTCTACATAGTTCTCGAACCCGCAGGGTCTGCACACTTAAGGTTTGGTGACGTTTCGGTACTATAGAGTTATGTATGGTGGTGACCGAAGTTTGTTCGGAGTCCCGGATGAGATCCTGGACGTCACGAGGAGCTTCGGAATGGTCCGGAGGTAAAGATTCATATATAGGAAGTCCCAGTTTGGTCGCCGGAAAAGTTTCGGGCTCATCGGTAGTGTACCGGGAGTGCCGGTAGTGTACCGGGAGACCTCCGGGTGGGGTATTTTGACCCTAGAGGGTCCATGGGCTGTGGTAGAATAATAACCAGCCCTTAGTGGGCTGGTGGAACAGCCACAAAAGTCGCATGGTGCCAGGAGGAAAAAGGCGTAAAGAAAAAGATGAAAAAAAAGGCAAAAAGGGTGAATCCTACTCCTACTAGGATTGGAGGAGGAGTAGGACTCCTCCACCTTGGCCGGCCGACTCCTAGAGGGCCTTGCCCTTGCGCCAAGGCTGCCTCTCCTCTCCTCCTATATATACTGGTGGAATAGAGGGTTTTTGCACAGAATTTACGGCCACGTGCTACCCGTTCCACCGGTGCTCCTCCAGATCGGTTTTCCGCAGCGCTTAGGCGAAGCCCTGCCGGAATAGATCCACCATCATCGCCGGAGCGCCGTGTGCTGATATGAATAAAGTTGCTACAGTTAATACAAGGGTAAAATGTTAGTAGTACATGCATGGTACTATTAATCATCCATTTTCTACCCCAAAATGATGATCTGAATCATGTGATCCTTGTTGATAGAGGTGGAAGCTGCAGGCTTGATCTAGCTCACCGTCACGGTGTTGTTAAAGATGCCAACGAGGCGATCAGCGAACTGGTCAGTGTTCTCTCTCAAGAAAAGCGAAGGGTTGAAGTAGTAGTTGAAGCCGAAGAAATTTGAACCAGCGCTAATAATTTAGTGTGAGTCTGAGATGATGGTCTGCGCCTGGGTGCTCCCAGCCACCACTGCCAGCTTAGATTGGTACTCTTTGAAGTAGTCCAGTTGTTGGGAGAGAGGAATGACATGCTGCATCACACAATTTGATAAAACATACGTGATGGATCGACCCAACATATATGCACTTCAGTGATTTAAAGTGTGATTAAATGCCACCAAAGTATGGTATTGTACTTACATACAGAGGCGATGTGCCATCGTAGTAGCCCGGTCCGGCTGATGCAAAGTTCGCTTCAATCAAAAGATTCAGTCTAGATGCCTCCGGGCAGAGATATGCAGGAGGAGACCCATCAAACCCTAGCTATTTGCCTGCAAGTTGTAACACAAGATATACATGTCATTAACACTGCCAAGAGTTCTTGCAAAACGTCAAACACATTAATACAAACACAAACAAATAATTCCATAAAAAATAAATAAGATCGTGACCAACCTATGAAATCGCTAAGAACTTTTCCATTGCTAAACCTCCCTGTAGCCACATGGTCCTTGAAGTCCCTGCCGTAGGGAGCCACGTTTTCTTTCGCCACGGTTTGTATATAATTATTGTTACCTATGCTGAGCAGCGAGTCGCCGAACAACATGATCCCCGGCACAACCGGCAGGGCTTCCCTCCCATGTGCCGTTAGTCCCAAGAAAAGAAAGATGAGCAAGAGTGCCAAGATCCTCATGGCCATTGGAGTCGTCGCAACAGAACAGCGCTCTAGGCTGATCTAATGCGGAGATTAATGGAGTTTTCTGAAGCAGAATACATATGGGCTTTATGTATACAAGTGTGCACTGATACCGAAAATGACATAGCATATACAAATTAATGTGTTAATTTTGTACCACACATATATACTATAAACTGTTGTTAGTTAGCTAGAATTTCATTTTGAACGGTTTCCGATCTCTATGAGTTATGAATCACATGGACCCGAGATCTCGTTTCGTGGAGACGCTGCCTCCCGAGTCGACCCCCATGCGGCGGCTGGGAGGTCCCCAGATCCCGTCGTCCCCGACCCCCCCCTCTTGTCCTCCTCCTCCCTCGCCGCCGCCCGAGGGCGTAGCCAGGCAAAGCCTTGCTGTCGCCGGCGGCGGCGGGGACTAGGTGCCCTCCCGCTCGTGAGGAGCTGGCGCGGGCCGCCCCCCGGGTCGGAGCGTGACGTGTGGTCGGACGTCCCGACGGGGGCTGGTGGCGCTCCGGCGATCCCATCCCCCATGGCAGGCGGCTTCAACATCTGGGGCGCCACGGTCGCGAGGGACGGCGGCGGCGTGACCAGATCGGCGGCAGCGCGGCCGGATCTGGGCTCGGGCGTGAGCTTGGTCTTCGGGTCACGGTCGGCGCGATGGCGAGTGCAACACGTCAGCATCTGGACGGATCTGTGGGATTCCATCTTTGTCTGGTCCTGGACAACCCGGGCAACTCCGAGGGAAACCCTAGATCTTCATGGGATCGAGCGATGGCGGTGCTCTTGTGTAGCAGTCCCTCTTCAGGGCATCGTTTTGGAGTTTGCTACGGTCAAAGGAACCAGCGAGGCCAGCGGCGTACGCCCGGTGGCGCAACTGCCGATGAAAATCGCGCCGACTACGGTCATGACGGACGATGACGGCGTCTTTGATGTCGTTTCCTTGTCGAGGCATCGTTGTTGCAGTTGGCGTCACCAGGCTCGGGATGCTCCGGGGGAAACCCTAGATCTGGGTCTCCCGGATCGGACGATGATGGCGTTCTTAGTAGCGCTTTCCCTCATGGGGGCATCATTTTGGAGCAGGTGATGGCTGGAGGTGACAAGAGGAGGAGCGGTGCTTCATCACACACATTGATGGTGTCGGATCTCGATGGCATGGCGCTCTGGAGATTAGGTGTCTGATGTGCGATGATGGACTCGCGCAGGAGGTCGACGCTGTCTGGCGTCGTGGTGGTGTCGGCGACAGCTAGACCGGGCAACGTTCATGCAACAGTATAGCTCTGAAGATAGATTGGTGTCAGGTGGCTGTGGCGGCCTCATACCCGGCAGGCGTCCTGGTTGAGGAGCACGCCGGACTGGTGGGTGCCCATACCCGGCAGGCGTCTTGGTTGGGACCTCAGGTCTTAGATGTTAGGTTTGGCTGCGAGGTCTGTTTGGTACTAGGCCCAGACTATCAGCATCCCTTCATCAATTGGATAGGAGTAATGACACTTTTGTTGCCTAGACGGTGGCTTCAGTCTTAATGTTGTATGATTTTGTAAGGTCTTGTGTGAATAATTAATAAAATGAATGCATGCATCGTCAGATGCAGAGGCCGGAGAGAAAAAAATCTATCGCCATGGCACACACGAGTAGGAATACAGAACTGCAGTCGTATATATACCTGTATCTCCGGCTGTGCAGTGTTTTTGTTGTACTACAAGCAGGCACATCAACAGCCTGGCAGCATAAATAAATCCCGTAGCAGAAGCAAAACACCTCTGACAGGAATCATGATATGGCAATCACATACACCAGCAAGCCACCTGGGATCCCATGACTTAGTGCGGGGATACATACTGAAGAATCAGAAATAGATAAAGTTATATCTCATGAAAAGAGAGCGACGTTGACTAATGAAGAGAGTCCAAAATTACTGTTCAAGGTTACCTGCTGGCTGCTGAGTAGAGTTACGCCTGAACCACTCATTAAAGCTTTAGATCCCAAGTCCATCAGAGCATCTCCCACCGGTGCGCAATGTGCGACGCCTAAAAAACGGATTTGCGACACTCACGTTGAATATTTTTAACGCGCCCGGTTAGCGCCGGCTCTAGCGGCCGCTGCAAAATTTAACGCGTGAGCGTGGCGTTCTAGCAGGTGCTGCAAATACACGGCGCGCATGCCCTACACAAACAACATATGCATTTCAAAAATAAACCAAAAGATCAAACAATCAATAATAAATAGTTGAATTTTATTATTACAACTCAAAAAAATAGTTTATCATCCAATACAACAAATAGTTTAACAATACAACATCAAATAACCAAATCATCATGCGTTCTGTCGGCCATTCCATTCCCACCACTCCTCGATGAGATCGTTCTGAAGATTGTCATGCGTTTCGGGTCGCCGAATAGCATGATACGAAGCAACAAATCGGGCCACCCTCGCAGCACTGCCGCACTCGCACGGGATGTTCCAAGAGCTCCTACTGACAGTAGTCTAAATCTTGACCACGTTCATTCTTGATGATCATGTTATGCATGATCACACAAGTGTGCATGATGTACCAAAGGATTCTTTGATCCCAAAATCTAGCCGGTCCTCTCACAATAGCAAATTGGGCTTGCAAAATCCCAAATGCTCTCTCAACATCTTTCCTAGCCGCCGCCTGAGCATTGTGAAAATCTAGTTTTTTCTTACCTTGCCGTTTTTTCAACGACTTAACAAATGTTTGCCACTTTGGATAGATGCACATCCGCAGGATAGTAGCCATAGTTGTATGTATGGCCATTTGCTACGAACGATATCGGTGGCAGATCACCATTTGCAATCTTATTCATCAGTGGTGACCGATTAACAACGTTGATGTCATTCAAAGATTCAAGTATTCCAAGAAAAAAATGCCAAATCCAAGGCTCTTGATCGGCCACCACTTCAAGGGTGGAACCTTTTTTCGCGCCGTGGAATTGTCCATGTCATGCCTTAGGACAGTTTTTCCAACTCCAATGCATGCAATCTATTGAGCCAAGCATACCTGGGAACCCGTGAGCTTTGTTCATCACCAAACACTTGCACAATTTCGACTGCAAAGCGCTTGACACACATGATGACTTGACTCTCACCCATGGCCAAGTGGTCATCAACTAGATCAGCCGGAATACCGTATGCTAACATACGCAAAGCGGCTGTCACCTTTTGAAAGGTGCTATGTTCGAGTTCTCCGGCGGCGTTCCTCCTTTGCTGAAAAAAACGATCATGACTCGCTAGTTTCTCTGCAATGCGCCTGAAGAACCCGATGCCCATCCTAAAACGACACCGGAAATACGACTCGGGGTATGTGGGATTCTCCATAAAATAGTGCCTCATCATATGTTGTCGGCATCAATCTTGTCCCTCCAAATTTTCTGCCTACCCATAACCGAACCATCGTGCTTTGGTTTTTTATTGATGTGCATAGCTATGATGATTGCAAGGTCCTCTTCCTCTTTCATATCAAATTCTTCTTTGGAAGAATTATATGATGAACCCATCTATAATATTGAATTTAAACTAGTCTATAAAAACTGCGAACAACAAGCATCAAATTAATGTAAAAAATGTGTAGTTTGAGCAATATATACCTTGTGGGCGTTCTATCGAACACCTTGTGGGCGCCGAGCGGCGGTGGGCGGCCGAGCGCTTTTCGCCGGAGTAATGGCACGCGCAACGGCTGGTGGCGACTAGTGGGAGAGGGAGGAAGCTGCAGAGGCACGGGGACGGTCGCCGGAGAAAAGGGATGGCGCGCGGCGACGCGGGTGCTGGTGGGAGGGAGTTGGGAGACGATGCGCGAGCACCCGAGTGGTTCCGTGCGCGGAAGCGGGCGCACCAAATAAGCCCCGCGCGATGTCATTTTGCTCCCCGCGCGAAAGCACTTTTGCCGCGCGCTCGGCTTTTGGGCTGCCGCTGGAGCGCCCGGTTGCGCTGCGCGCGCTAAAGCACGCAATTTTGCAGTGCGGACGTTTTTTGAACGACTGTTGGAGATGCTCTCACAACAAGTTGGCTTCTTTCTGGACACGATCTGCGAAGCTGTGCCTCCGACAAGCCATGCTGTGAGCTCTGGTTGCTGCTCAAGGTGTTTGAGGGGGGATGTGCTTCCATCCCTTGTCTCGGCACCGTACACGAATGGAAGCATCAAGGTAACAAAGCTCTCGGGTGGAAGGAGAACTCAGCATCCAAGACTGAACGATCCTTGTTGATCACGGTCAGATACATTTGATGCAAGACATGACCTCTGATGTCCAAAAGGAAAATAAGGGATCCATTAGTAATAAATATGATAACGCATGAGTTCACCTGATCTATATTACTACAATTTACAAATTTATTTGCTCAGCGATGTTGAGAAGATAACATGGGTATTGTTGATTGTACTCACATCAAATTGCACAAGTGGGCAGCTACTCAACAGGACAGGGAAATCAGGTGTCACCTGTGCCAGAAAGCAACACCAGTGGAATGACATAAAGATCAGTATATAGATACTGCAATGTTCAGCAGGTAGTGCCCAAAGATCAGTATATAGATACTGCAATGTTCAGCAGGTAGTGCCCAAAGATCAGTATTAGAAATATATTTTTAATATCTATCAATCCATGTTCCCAATGTAAATCATATAAATGGTGACATAAGAACTGGAGCTTGAAAATTAAACTTACGATAAAAATCCGTTGAAGTTGTGACCAACGAACAAAAAATAACGCGCTAAAAAATATAGCAAGGCCCTTCTTCAAATGCTACACAAGTTACAGCGTGCTAAAAAAATATAGCGAGGCCCTTCTTCAAATGCTACACAAGTTATAGCGTGCTATATTTCAAAATAGCATTTAAAAAAATAGAAATATATCTACAAATAAAGTATTTAAGCAGCTAATTTTTTCCCAGGGCCCAAATCCAAGGCATAATAAACATAATTAATAAAATACTCCCTCCGTCTCAAAATAAGTGTCGCAAATTTAATACTAAGTTAGCACAAATTTAGTATTGTAGTAGCGACACTTTTTTTGGGACGGAGGGAGTAGTTTGAACATAGTCTCTAACACCAACAACCACAATTTTGGAAGCCTCTAACATCAACAGACGCATGGGCAACAACAACCATAGTGTTTAACACCAACAGCCACAGTTTTAAGACAAGTCTCTAACATCAATGGCCATAGTTGTTAGAGTCTCTAACATCAAAAGTTGCCTGACCTGGGAAACAAACATACAATACAATAAACAGTTTTAAAAGTGTAAATCAACAGCCATCGGGGCAACAACATTTACAACATAGCACAAAGAAATTACTTGAATGCCTACAAATGCAATATTTCTATCCTGGGTCTTTTGATTTCACATTCACAACGACATCTTGTCCTTGTACCATTGATGATGTGCTTGAAACACCAATGCCTAAAATCAGACAAAGTATATATATATATTAATGCCTACAATCTTGAGTTCAACACACATATCTTGAGTTCAACACACCTATATAAGATAAGATGACTGCGGGAGGAAGTGAGTCTAAAAAAAAATGAGTTATGTGAGAAATTGTCAAGTGTATTTTCAAATCAGCCATTTTATACATCACCCACCATTAGTCCATAAGTTGGGAGGTTGTGATAAGGGAACAGTTTATTTTTTCTGGCCTTTGCATCATAGACTTGACCCCAAAATAGTTACATAAACATTATATCATTAAGCAAACAAGAAATAAAAAAGAAACCTAATTTAAATATGGGAGAGAAAGAACCACTGCTAAGTCAGGTGTTGGGGAAGATGTCCCTGCAATATCCAGGCTATAAGTTGTCCCATACTTGATGGAAATTCTTGTTTAGTGGTACAAAATAATAGGAGAAAGAAGAAAAATATGTCTTTAGAGGGACCTAGTGGTTTTGTCCCATGTCACCCTTGATATTAGATGAAAGGCATATGCGCCATGTGCCTTGGCGACCGAGGGCGAGAATGAGGGCGAGGACACTTTGCAGGACTTCGCTGAGCTGCTCAAAGGCCTTATTGCCTTGACTTCGATCACCCGGGGTTTGAGCTGCCTGGTTAAGGCGAAGAAAGTCAACAAGGTCAACCAGCTGGGTTATGCTGCCTTGGGAGACATCTCTACTAGATGTTAGTCGCTAGCACTTGTTTTCTTTCCGGCTGCTTGTTATTTTGGGAGTAATCTGTTTGACGTTTCGCGGGATGACTTGTTGGAATGTGCCATCTGCAGAGTTATCGCGGTTTGTTTTGAGTCCTTGTAGGTTTTGATCCTGGATGTATCGATTTTTGCCTGGTTTTTCGATGATTAACCAGACAACTACCATCTTCTTAATTAATGAAAAAGGTAAATCTTTGTCTTCGTTTCAAAAAAAAGAAAAATGCCTGACTTTATAAATAAAGTCAAACGGCATCAACCAGGATTCAGACCAACAGCGTACAGCGTACAGTTACATCAGCCTTAAGGCCAGACAAACAACATAACAAAGTTCAAAAGGGTGGCGCAGCAGCATAAATCATCCAGGCACGCAGGTCCCTACCTACGAGCGAGCAGAAATAAAACAGCCACAAGGCCTAGAAGACCGAAGCATGATCCGTGCGACAGATTACAACAAACATACTTTTGTCTAGGAAGATCGCTTTCCTGTACACATGGATAATGATTTCTGGGACCCTAATGAGCTAGTATCTAATGTACAGAATGAATTAGAACTCCCCTTAAAAATGACAGAAGTAGTCAAAATCAGCATAGCCTTTGTCAAAACCTCTAAATATCTGGCAAAAGGTAAATATAGATGACCTCCCAAATTTTCTGATAGAAAAAGGAAGGAGAAGACATAAGAGCTAGGAGCCACTTCAGCACAAGAGCTAAAAACATGACCAATATCCTCATAAATAAAATCTGCAACGAGGTGGGTATTGGGGAAACACAAAGTCTCAAGAAAGTACATTACCCTTATCAAGGACATGTACGATAATGTTGTGACAAGTGTTCAAACGAGTGATGCCGATATCGATGACTTTTTGATTAAAATAGGATTGCACCAAGGGTCAGCTTTGAGCCCTTATATTTTTTCCTTGGTGATGGAGGTGTATGCTATTTGCGGATGATGTGGTGCTAGTTGATGATAGTCTGATGGGGGTTAATAGAAAGTTAGAGTTATGGAGACAAATCTTGGAATCGGAAGGTTTTAGGCTTAGTGAACTAAAACCAAGTACATGAGGAGAAGGTTACCCTTGATGGGCAGGTGGTGCCTCCGAAGGACATATTTTTATATTTGAGGTCAATGATGTAGAAGGATGGAAATATTGATGAAGATGTGAACCATCGAATCAAAGCTGGATGGATGAAGTGACGACAAGCTTAGAGTGCCACAAAAGCTAAAAGGCAGGTTCTATAGGAGGGCAATTCAGCCTACAATGTTGTATGTCACTGAGTGTTGGCCGAATAAAAGGCGACATGTTCAAGTTAGGTGTAGAGGAGATGCACATATTCAGATGGATGTGTGGCCACACAAGAAAGGACCGGGTCCAAAATGATGATATACATGATAGGGTTGGGGTAGCACCGATTGAAGAAAAGCTTGTCCAACATCATCTAAGATGGTTTGGGCATATTCAGTGCAGGCCTTCAGAAGCTCCAGTACATAGCAGACGGCTAAAGCATGCCGATAATGTCCGGACAGGAGATCTCTTTTTTGCCAAATTCGGGGTAGACCAAACTTGACACGAGAGGATTCCGTAAGAAGAGATATGAAGGACTAGAGTATCATCAAAGAACTATCCATGGATATGTGTGCGTGGAAGCTATCCATGTGCCAGAACCATGAGCTGGTTGCGAGATCTTATGGATATGAGCTCTAGCCTAACCCAACTTGTTTGGAACTAAAGGGTTTGTTGTGTTTGTATGGGAACTCGAGATCATGAATGGGTTGGGAGATACAGTAATTCCTAGCGTCTATCGGCCCAATCTTTTTTTGGTAAAGGTCTATCGGCCCAATCAAAGGAATAATCCCTGGGCCGGCCCTATTTCGTGGGCTGAGCGGCTCGTGCGATTGGCAGGGTAAAGAGATCACCAGCCATTAGCATGGGACGCCGGGGTGATCTGGACCGTTTGTAAGTACAATCTAACGGTTGAAGACGTGAAATTGCTTTGGGATGGCGTAGCTAGCTGAGTTATACTGTATTTTTTATGTATGTTGCATCAGGATGAAACCTTGCCTGGTAAAGTGTGTGCCACTATAGATGATATAATCTAATTCTTGTGATTTCTACAGGTCTGTGAACCAAAGAAAAGGAATGAAAGAGCTTGGAGTAAGCAGACGCTCCACTTGTAGAATGAACAAAAAGGTTATGTCCTTTAAATTCTTTTTGTGTGATTGAAATCCTAGCATCTTGTCCTGATACTATAATTTGTTTTTTTTATTCAGGTGTCACACGAGGTAACCAAAAGGTTCACTTCAAGAAGAATGCCCATCAACAGTTTCCAAAGTGGTGGCCTTGGTCTGATTTGTCCATTATCATGGTATAATGTGTTCCACTTGTTATTTCCGGGTGACAATCTTTTAAAGGATAACCACCTTCAAAAGAAAGGAATATGAACTCAAATATGATCGATTAATATAGACCATGAAATATGGTATAATGTGTTCTACTTGTTAGTTTAGAGTGGTTCCTACCAGAAATACGCGATGTAGTCTTCCTTTGATGTACAAGAATACATTTTGAAGGTTTTTGTCCTTTTTATTGTTATTTTTCAGTGTGCCCGGAAAAACCCACTCGATACGGAAGATGGCTTGGAGTTGGAATCTACTTTGATGTTGGAGAGTTCATTAGACAGAAATTCATTAGGACGCACCAGGGATGTGACTTATAAATGTATGAATATACTCTAAAGGAAGGCCCTCAAAATAGGGTTTGTTGCAAAATACTTTGGAAATGCAAGGAAGAAGACACAAGGAGGTATAAAGGATCTTTATAATCAATAAACTCTGGATCGAGGGGAGGAGGGAGCGGCTGGATCTGGATGTCGATCGTGAGGAGAGGGGGAATATTTGGGCTGGGGGAGAGAGATCGACAAGTTGTGGGGGTGGTGGCGTGGTTGGTCAAAACATAATTAAATTTGAAGAGAGCCTAAAGAAATTAAATATTTATACTAATTTTTTATACTTATTTATAACTCATCTGTTATGAAATACAAGTTGCATTTAATATATATTTGTGATGATTACATATAAGATTATGATACTAAATATTAACGAAATTATTTTTTGCTATTGTTTAATGTCTATCACTGAAACTGTGAATGTATAGTGCTAATATTCAATATTTGTAATAATTAGATTGGTAGATATATTACTCCTTAAAAATGTATTTAAGGCTAGTCTCCATAATTGTTGTTAAAAAGGGAGCTACAAAATTGCAAGCTTCTATAGATAAATGTAGTAATAGTTGCATGAACATAGCCTATATATATCTACATGTTTCTTTTAATATCTTCGTGAATTCGTAGAAATCTCTAAACTGCATAGTCTGAAATATCTTGATGTAGTTTCTAGTTTATAATTAGTTACATGAAAATACAAAATTATATAATATATACAATAGTTATGAGGAGTTTGTTACCAATTCGTTAACATGTTGTATTATCCTATTTCACGTCAAATGTCTCTTACATCTTAAATCCGGTTCAATAATCCATTGCTATATGCATGTGCTTTATATTTGCTAATAAAACAAAATTGTCCAGCTAGATAGATTTTAGTATACAATATGTAGGGCACTCAAACGAGA
The DNA here is from genome assembly GCA_022496015.1 of Hordeum marinum. NCBI lineage: Eukaryota > Viridiplantae > Streptophyta > Magnoliopsida > Poales > Poaceae > Hordeum > Hordeum marinum. Next base: position 5,167,337 of record CM039673.1, read on the forward strand.
GACACCGACAACCTAACAAAAGTAGCCACAACATATCATATCGATTTGCGACGTGGGATTCCGTAGTACGAAAAATTGGATCTATTATGTTTTTGTAGGTATTTATTAGCCTCTTGGACATAATAACTATGGACTAGTGGTGTAGTGTTTAATAAGAAAACTAGTATGTGGGCAGGGGTCTCCTTTCTTCGAGGCCCGGGGTGGTCGCCCTGTTTTTCCCAATTTAGTGATGTAGTTGACAATTGCGCACGACCAGCAGATTCTAGTAATGCTGGATCATAATCTAAGGGTCATCGTGTAGCTGCAACTGAAATACCGGACAATGCTGCAAGGATAGGGATGAGAAAATTGTTAGCACTAATCTTGACGTGTCCGTGATTCAGTCGGCAGCCGAGTCCTGCGGCGCTCATCTGGAGAGCTGGCCATAGTATGCGGTAGAGTTGCCGAGTCTGGAGTGCATGGATGAGGTCGTTATCTAGTTGCATGCATGTAGCTAGTGGGTTAGTGGCCGGGTGATCCGTGCGTGCGTGGGTTAGTGGCCGGTGTGGCCGTGGCTGTGTGTATGTTACGCTATTTGTAGAGCTTGCGCTGTGTGTAGAAAGCGCTAGCAGTAGTCAGGAGAAACAATGTAGTCTTCGGTGGTCTCGCGTGCGTGGCGATGGTACGAGCCGAGCCTAGGAGAGCTAGAGATAAACGTAGTCTCTGTCGTGATCGTGGTGTGCGTCCGGTCGACAGGAGAGAGAGCTCCTCTGGGTAATGCTGCGTGTGTGCGTGTGCATCTTCATATATGTGTTTGAGTCGTTGTGAATAATAAAACCAAGATACATGAGTTCATGCGTCTCGGTGTTCGTCGCCGGGGAAATTGTAGTGTCTCTTTTGTCTACCTCTATCCGGCGTTTGTGTCCCCGGGAGGCTGCTCGGCGTTCGTCGCCGAGGAGGATTGGTCCGGGGTTTGTCCCAACAAAAATGGCAGATAAAAATAATAAATTCGTCTTAGCAAACATTCCCATTACAGCGATAATTCCAAATACAACACATTTTAGCAAACTAGTGAAAGCAAGCAAGCCAAATACAATGTACTGGGTTCCAAGTCCTTATATCAAGACAAAAGGATCGAGCCCTCGCGTCGCTCTCGCAGGCGGCGGCGGGGGAACCCTGGCCCCCATCCCTCGCCCGTCTCCTACACCATCCCCTCCCCTCGCCACCGCCAGAAGGCACCGCCGGGCGAAGCCCGGTGCGCGTCGGCGGCGATAGGGCCCTTCTTCCCCTCCTGGCGTGTGGCTGTAGCGCGAGATGCGGCGGTGCAGCGGAGTCTTGATGCTGATACGACGAGGGCGTGTCGAGCGGCCAGACGAAGGAGCGAGCGGGCGACCAGGCTGTGGCGGCTGCGCGAGGGGTTGGCTCCGGGGCGGTGGCGCGGGCATGGATCCATCACGGATCTGGACCTGCAGGCATGGTCTCGGCCTCCCATGCTCGGCCGGCGGGTCTCGGTGGCCATGTGGGTGGTGGGAAGGTGGTGGGCGTCGGCTGCGGCGGCAGTTCTCGCTGGATGCTGGTGGCCTTGGTGATGCTCGTCCTCGACCCTAATCTACTCCGATCTGCAACGGATCCGGCCCCTGATGGCTTCTCGCTGTTCTTGGGTGCTGGCCTTGTAGATCCGATGGCTGGAAGGGTTCCAGGGGAATCCCTTGGTCGGCGAGGCGGCCACTCCGAAGGCAGCGCCTTTGGGTGTTGCTCCCCTTGTTGGAGGCTTCGGAAAGGATCCCCTTCCTTCCACCCCTCCCAGGAGCTCGGGTGAAAACCTCAGATCCCCTTGTTACAAGCGACGACGACACCGCAGTGGTGTGCTCCTTCGTGAAGGCGTTGCTCGGGGGCTGCTCAAGCGGCGGTGGAGGTGGCGGCGGTTCGGTGTCGGCGCATTTTGGCCAGGTTCATCTTGGAGGCTGCGGTGACGTTGACGGGGCTCGTTTGGTGGAGCAACTGCTAGTTGCAGTTTGCGTCATCAGGCTCGGGATGCTTCGGGGAAAAATCCTAGATCTGGGTCTTCCTGGATCGGACGATGATGGCGTTTTATTGCTTTCCCTCCTGGGGGCATCGTTTTGGAGCAAGTGCTGGCTGGAGGGATGGTGGAGCGGTGCTTCATCTCCCACATTGATGGCGGCGGATATCGGTGGCATGGCGTTGGGGAGACTCGGCGTCCGATGCGTGGAGATGGACTCGCGCAGGAGGAGGTAGCTATCTGGCGTCATGGTGACGTCGATGGCAGATTGGCTAGACAAGGTAGAAGCCTCAATATCTGCTCTGAAGATGGCCCGGTGGAAGATGGCGGTGACAACACACGAGTGCGTCTGACCGGTTTGTGCCCCAGACCCGTTATGTGGCTCGGCTGGGGCTTCCAGCTTTTGATGTTAGGCTTAGGTGAGTGGTCTGGGTAGTGGCCCAGCTAGCACCCCTTCATCATATGGATAGGAGTAGCGACACTTTTTTGCCAAGATGGTGGATTCAGGCATATTGTTGTAATACTTTGTAAGGTCTTCGATAATAATCAATAAAGTGGCCGTATGCATCTTCCAGATGCAGAGGCCGGGGATCATCCTCCTTTTCTAAAAAAATACAATGTACCGGGTCAATGAGAACAGATTCCACAGAGAGAGGTGTTGGGAGACGTAGTAGTAAATCAAAAAATTTCCTACGTGTCACCAAAATCTATCTATGAACAAACCAGCAACGAGTGGGGAGAGATTGCATCTTCATACCTTTGAAGATTGCTAAGCGGAAGCGTTACAAGAACGTGATTGGTGGAGTCGTACTCGTAGCGATTCAAATCGCGATGGACTCCGATCTAAGCGCCGAACAACGGTGCCTCCGCGTTCAACACACGTGCAGCCCGATGACGTCTCCTACGCCTTGATCCAGCAAGGAGGAAGGAGAGGTTGAGGGAGAGCTCCGGCAGCACGACGGCGTGGTGACGGTGGAGCTACGTGAACTCCGACACGGCTTCGCCAAGCGCTACGGAGAACGAGGAAGAGGAAGGGTAGCGCTGCGCCGAGAGAGAGATAAGTCGTGTCTCAAATCAGCCCAAAACCTTGGGTATATATAGGAGGAGGGAGAGGGAGGGCTGACTTGGCCCCTCCTCCAAGGAGGAGAGGTTCGGCCGAACCTAGGGAGGAGTCCACCTCCCACAAGGGAGGTCTTTTAGCCTTATCTCTTATCCCTAGCCACATGGGCCCTTCCGGAAGGTCTTGGCCAGCCCAATAAGGGATGGTACACCTCCTCTAAGGGCCCACGAATTCCTTTGGTCGTCACACCCCTCCCGGGGGTCCTCCGGCACCCTCCCGACACTCCCGGTACACTACCGATGAGCCCGAAAACTTTCCGGTGACCAAAACAGGACTTCCTATATATCAATCTTTACCTCCGGAACATTACGGAGCTCCGCGTGAAGTCCGATATCTCATATGGTACTCCGAACAACCTTCGGTAATCACGTATACCATTTCCCTATAGCCCTAGCGTCATCGAACCTTAAGTGTGTAGACCCTACGGGTTCGGGAGACACATAAACATGATCGAGACACCTCTTCGGTCAATAACCAACAGCGGGATCTGGATACCCATGTTGGCTCCCACATGCTCCACGATGATCTCATCGGATGAACCATGATGTCGAGGATTCAGTCAATCCCGTATACAATTCCCTTTGTTTATCGGTATGATACTTGCCCGAGATTCAATCGTCGGTATCCCTATACCTTATTCAATCTCGTTACCGGCAAGTCTCTTTACTCGTTCCGTAATACGTCATCCCGTGGGTAACTCCTTAGTCACATTGAGCTCATTATGATGATGTCTTACCGAGTGGGCCTGGAGATACCTTTACGTCACACGGAGTGACAAATCCCAGTCTCGATTCGTGCCAACCGAACAGACACTTTCGGAGATACCCGTAGTGCACCTTTATAGCCACCCAGTTATGTTGTGACATTTGGCACACCCAAAGCATTCCTACGGTATCTGGGAGTTACACAATCTCATGGTCTAAGGAAACGATACTTGACATTGAAAATCTTTAGCAGACGAACTACACTATCTTGTGCTATGCTTAGGATTGGGTCTTGTCCATCACATCATTCTCCTAATGATTTGATCATCTTATCAATGACATCCAATGTCCATGGTCATGAAACTGTGACCATCTATTGATCAACGAGCTAGGCAACTAGAGGCTCACTAGGGACATGTTGTGGTTTATGTATTCACACATGTATTATGGTTTCCGGTCAACACAATTATAGCATGGATAATAGACAATTATCATGAACAAGGAAATACAATAATAACCATTTTATTATTGCCTCTAGGGCATATTTGCAATACTCTCCCACTTGCACTAGAGTCAATAATCTAGTTACATTGTGATGAATCGAACACCCATAGCATTCTGGTGTTGATCATGTTTTGCTCGTGAGAGAGGTTTAGTCAACGGATCTGCAACATTCAGATCCGTATGAACTTTACAAATATCTATATCTCCCTCCTGAATGTAATCACGGATGGAGTTAAAGCGGCGCTTGATGTGTCTTTTCTTCTTGTGAAACCTGGGCTCCTTCGCAAGGGCAATAGCTCCAGTGTTGTCACAAAATAGAGTCATCGGGCCCAACGCACTTGGAATTTCTCCTAGGTCGGTGATGAACTCCTTCATCCAGACTCCTTCCTTTGCTGCTTCCGAAGCAGCTATGTACTCCGCTTCACATGTAGATGCCGCCACGACGCTTTGCTTGCTACTGCACCAGATGACTGCCCCTCCGTTCAAAATATACACGTATCCGGTTTGCGACTTAGAGTCGTCCGGATCTGTGTCGAAGCTAGCATCGACATAACCCTTTCGACGAGCTCTTCGGCACCTCCATATATGAGAAACATGTCCTTTGTCCTTTTCAGGTACTTCAGGATATTCTTGACCGTTGTCCAGTGTTCCGCTCCAGGATCACTTTGGTACCTCCCTACCAAACTTATGGCAAGGTTCACATCAGGTCTGGGACACAGCATGGCATACATAATAGAGCCTATGGCTGAAGCATAGGGGATGACACTCATCTCTTCTCTATCCTTTGCCGTGGTCGGGCATTGAGTCGTACTCAATCTCACACCCTGTAACACAGGCAAGAACCCCTTCTTGGACTGATCCATATTGAACTTCTTCAATATCTTTTCAAGGTATGTGCTTTGTGAAAGACCTATGAGGCGTCTCGATCTATCTCTATAGATCTTAATACCTAATATGTAAGCAGCTTCTCCAAGGTCCTTCATTGAAAAACATTTACTCAAGTACGCCTTTACACTTTCCAAAAGTTCTATATCATTTCCCATTATCAGTATATCATTCACATATAATATGAGAAATGCTATAGAGCTCCCACTCACTTTCTTGTAAATACAGGGTTCTTCATAAACCTATACAAACCCAAACGCTTTAATCACCTCATTAAAGCGAATGTTCCAACTCCGAGATGCTTGCACCAGCCCATAGATGGAGCGCTGGAGCTTGCATACTTTGTTAGCATCTTTATGATCAACAAAACCTTCCGGCTGCATCATATACAATTCTTCCTTAAGGAAGCCATTAAGGAATGCCGTTTTGACGTCCATTTGCCAGATCTCATAATCATAAAATGCGGCAATTGCTAACATGATTCGGATAGACTTTAGCATCGCTACGGAAGAGAAAGTCTTATCGTAGTCAACTCCTCGAACTTATCGATAACCCTTAGCGACAAGCCGAGCCTTATAGGCGGTCACATTACCATCCGCGTCAGTCTTCTTCTTAAAGATCTATTTATTTCATTGGCTCGCTTACTATCAGGCAAATCCACCAAAGTCCATACTTTGTTCTCATACATGGATCCTATCTCGGATTTCATGGCCTCAAGCCATTTGTTGGAATCCAGGCCCTCCATCGCTTGTTCATAGTTCGAAGGTTCACCGTTGTCTAATAACATGATCTCCAGGACAGGGTTGCCGTACCACTCTGGTGTGGAACGTGTCCTAGTGGATCTTCGACGTTCAATAGTAACTTGATCTGAAGTTTCATGATCATCATCATTAACTTCCTCTCTAGCCGGTGTAGGCTCCACAAAAACAACTTCCTGTGCTGCGCTACTCTCCGGTTCGAGCGGAGGTACAATTACCTCATCAAGTTCTATTTTCCTCCCACTTACTTCTTTCGAGAGAAACTCTTTCTTGAGAAAGGATCCATTCTTAGCAACAAAGACTTTGCCTTCGGATCTGAGGTAGAAGGTATACCCAATAGTCTCTTTGGGATATCCTATGAAGACGCACTTTTCCGTTTTGGGTTCGAGCTTCTCAGGTTGAAGTTTCTTTACATAAGCATCACATCCCCAAACTTTTAGAAACGACAGCTTAGGTTTCTTTCCAAACCATAATTCATATGGTGTCGTCTCAACGGATTTTGACGGTGTCCTATTTAAATTGAATGCGTCAGTCTCTAATGCATATCCACAAAATGATTGTGGTAAGTCGGTAAGAGACATCATAGATCGCACCATATCCAATAGAGTGCGATTACGACGTTCAAACACACCATTTCGCTGAGGTATGCCATGCGGCGTGAGTTGTAAAACAATTCCACATTTTCTTAGGTGCGTGCCAAACTCGTGACTTAAATATTTTCCGCCACGATCAGATCGTAGGCACTTTATTTTCCTGTCACGTTGATTCTCTACCTCACTTTGAAATTCCTTGAACCTTTCAAAGGTTTCAGACTTGTGTTTCATTAAGTAGACATACCCATATTTGCTCAAGTCATCAGTGAGGGTGAGAACATAACGGTAGCCACCACGAGCCTCGACGCTCATTGGACTGCATACATCAGTATGTATTATTTCCAACAAGTCAGTTGCTCACTCCATTGTTCCGGAGAACGGATTCTTGGTCATCTTGCCCATGAGGTATGGTTCGCACGTGTCAAATGATTCAAAATCAAGAGACTCCAAAAGTCCATCAGCATGTAGCTTCTTCATGCGTTTGACACCAATATGACCAAGGTGGGAGTGCCACATGTAAGTGGGACTATCGTTATTAATCTTACACTTTTTGGTACTCACACTATGGACATGTGTAACATCACGTTCGAGATTCATCAAAAATAAACCATTGACCAGCGGGGCATGACCATAAAACATTTCTCTCATATAAATAGAACAACCATTATTCTCATATTTAAATGAGTAGCCATCTTGTATCAAGCGAGATCCAGATACAATCTTCATGCTCAAAGCTGGTACTAAATAAGAATTATCAAGGTTTAAAACTAATCCCGAAGGTAGATGCAGAGGTAGTGTGCCGACGACGATCACATCGACCTTGGAACCATTCCCGACGCGTATCGTCACCTCGTCCTTCGCTAGTCTCCGCTTATTCCGCAGCTCCTGCTTGGAGTTACAAATGTGAGCAACTGCACTGGTATCAAATACCCATGAGCTACTACGAGCGTTGGTTAGGTACACATCAATAACAAGTATATCACATATACCTTTAACGTTGTCGGCCTTCTTTTCCGCTAAGTGCTTAGGGCAGTTCCGTTTTCAGTGACCGGTACCCTTGCAATAAAAGCACTCAGTCTCAGGCTTGGGTCCATTCTTGTTCTTCTTCCCGGCAACTTGCTTACCGGGCGCGGCAACAACTTTGCCGTCCTTCTTGAAGTTCTTCTTACCCTTGCCTTTCTTGAAATTAGTGGTCTTATTTACCATCAACACTTGATGCTCCTTTTTGATCTCGACCTCCGCTGATTTCAGCATCGAGTATAACTCAGGAATGGACTTCTCAATCCCTTGCATGTTGTAGTTCATCACAAAGCTCTTGTAGCTAGGTGGAAGCGACTGGAGGATTCTGCCAATGACCGAGTCATCCGGGAGATTAACTCCCAGCTGAGTCAAGCGGTTGTGTAGCCCAGACATCTTGAGGATGTGCTCACTGACAGAACTATTCTCCTCCATCTTACAGCTGAAGAACTTGTCAGAGACGTCATATCTCTCGACCCGGGCATGAGCTTGGAAAACCAGTTTTAGCTCTTGGAACATCTCATATGCTCTGTGTTGCTCAAAACGCTTTTGGAGCCCCGGTTCTAAACTATAAAGCATGCCGCACTGAACAAGGGAGTAATCATCGCAGCGTGAATGCCAAGCGTTCGCAACATCTTGCTCTGCTGGGAGAACGGGTGCGTCACCTAGCGGTGCATCAAGGACATACAATCTTTTGGAAGCTATGAGGATGATCCTCAAGCTATGGACCCAGTCCGCATAGTTGCTTCCATCATCTTTCAGCTTGGTTTTCTCTAGGAACGCGTTGAAGTTGAGGTTGGCATTAGCGTTGGCCATTGGATCTTCAATATGGCTTGTAAAGAAAATTTTAGACTAAGTTCATGATAATTAAGTTCACATAATCAAATTATTTAATGAACTCCCACTTAGATAGACATCTTTCTAGTCATCCAAGTGACACATGATCCATGTCAACTAGCCCGTGTCCGGTCATCACGTGAGACGTACTAGTCATCCATGGTGAACATCTCCATGTTGATCGTATCTTCTATACGACTCATGTTCGACCTTTCGGACTTCCGTGTTTCGAGGCCATGTCTATACATGCTAGACTCGTCAAGTCAACCTAAGTGTTTTGCGTGTGTAAATCTGGCTTACACCCGTTGTATGCGAACGTTAGAACCTATCACACCCGATCATCACGTGGTGCTTCGAAACAACGATCCTTAGCAACGGTGCACAGTTAGGGTGAACACATTTCTTGAAATTTTATTGAGAGATCATCTTATTTACTACCGTCGTTCTAAGCAAATAAGATGTAAACATGATAAACATCACATGCAATCAATATAGTGACATGATATGGCCAATATCATCTTGCTCCTTTGATCTCCATCTTTGGGGCACCATGATCATCACTATCACCGGCACGACACCATGATCTCCATCATCATGATCTCCATCATTGTGTCTTCATGAAGTTGTCTCGCCAACTATTACTTCTACTACTATGGCTAACATTTAGCAATAAAGTAAAATAATTACATGGCGTTTATGATTGACACGCAGGTCATACAATAAAATAAGACAACTCCTATGGCTCCTGCCGGTTGTCATACTCATCGACATGCAAGTCGTGAATCCTATTACAAGAACATGATCAATCTCATACATCACAATGCATGACATCACATCCTTTTAGCCATATCACATCACAAGGCACATGCTGGAAAAACAAGTTAAACGTCCTCTAATTTGTAGTAGCAAGTTTTTACGTGGCTGCTATAGGTTTCTAGGAAGAACGTTTCTTACCTACGCAAAAACCACAACGTGATATGCCAATTGCTATTTACCCTTCATAAGGACCCTTTTCATCGAATGCAATCCGACTAAGGTGGGAGAGACAGACACCCGCTACACCTTATGCAATAAGTGCATGCCAGGCGGTGGAACCAGTCTCACGTAAGCGTACGTCTAAAGTCGGTCCGGGCCGCTTCATCCCACAATACCGCTGAATCAAGATAATACTAGTAGTGGTAAGCAAATTAACAAGATCGACGCCCACAACTGCTTTGTGTTCTACTCGTGCATAGATTCTACGCATAGACCTAGCTCATGATGCCACTGTTGGGAGACGTAGTAGTAAATCAAAAAAAATCCTATGTGTCACCAAGATCTATCTATGAAGAAACCAGCAAAGAGTGGGGAGATATTGCATCTTCATACCTTTGAAGATCGCTAAGCGGAAGCGTTACAAGAACGTGGTTGGTGGAGTCGTACTCATAGCGATTCAGATCACGGTGGACTCCGATCTAAGCGCCGAACAACGGCACCTCCGCGTTCAACACACGTGCAGCCCGATGACGTCTCCTACGCCCTGATCCAGCAAGGAGGAAGGAGAGGTTGAGGGAGAGCTCCGGCAGCACGACGGTGTGATGACGGTGGAGCTACGTGAACTCCGGCAGGGCTTCGCCAAGCGCTACGGAGAACGAGGAAGAGGAAGGGTAGGGCTGCGCCGAGAGAGAGAGAAGTCGTGTCTCAAATCAGCCCAAAACCTTGGGTATATATAGGAGGAGGGAGAGCGAGGGCTGCCTTGGCCCCTCCTCCAAGGAGGAGAGGTTCGGCCGAACCTAGGGAGGAGTCCACCTCCCACAAGGGAGGTGGATCTCTTCCTTTTGAATCCTTTTCAGCCTTATCTCTTATCCCTAGCCGCATGGGCCCTTCCGGAAGGTCTTGGCCAGCCCAATAAGGGCTGGTACACCTCCTCTAAGGGCCTACGAAGTCCTTTGGTCGTCACACCCCTCCCGGGGGTCCTCCGGCACCCTCCCGACACTCCCGGTACACTACCGATGAGCCCGAAAACTTTCCGGTGACCAAAACAGGACTTCCTATATATCAGTCTTTACCTCCGGACCATTCCGGAGCTCCTCGTGACGTCCGGGATCTCATCCGGTACTTCGAACAACCTTCGGTAATCACGTATACCATTTCCTTATAACCCTAGCGTCATCGAACCTTAAGTGTGTAGACCCTACGGGTTCGGGAGACACGTAGACATGACCGAGACACCTCTCCAGTCAATAACCAACAACGGGATCTGGATACCCATGTTGGCTCCCACATGCTCCACGATGATCTCATCAGATGAACCACGATGTCGAGGATTCAGTCAATCCCGTATACAATTCCCTTTGTCTATCGGTATGATACTTGTCCGAGATTCGATCGTCGGTATCCCTATACCTTGTTCAATCTCGTTACCGGCAAGTCTCTTTACTCGTTCCTTAATACATCATCCCATGGCTAACTCCTTAGTCACATTGAGCTCATTATGATGATGTCTTACCGAGTGGGCCTAGAGATACCTCTCCGTCACACGGAGTGACAAATCCCAGTCTCGATTCGTGCCAACCGAACAGACACTTTCGAAGATACCCGTAGTGCACCTTTATAGCCACCCAGTTACGTTGTGACGTTTGGCACACCCAAAGCATTCCTACGGTATTCGGGAGTTGCACAATCTCATGGTCTAAGGAAACGATACTCGACATTGAAAAGCTTTAGCAGACGAACTACACGATCTTGTGCTATGCTTAGGATTGGGTCTTGTCCATCACATCATTCTCCTAATGATGTGATTCCATTATCAATGACATCCAATGTCCATGATCATGAAACTGTGACCATCTATTGATCAACGAGCTAGCCAACTAGAGGCTCACTAGGGACATGTTGTGGTCTATGTATTCACACATGTATTATGGTTTCCGATTAACACATTATAACATGAACAATAGACAATTATCATGAACAAGGAAATACAATAATAACTATTTTACTATTGCCTCTACGGCATATTTCCAACAAGAGGACCGTGGTGGCGAGGAGAAATCCCACGGTGAGGGGGAAGAGTACAGCGTCATGGAGGATGCCAGCATATGACATGGGGCATTTTGTGAACACATACTTCTCTGCGAATCTTCGCGAGGAGTCTTTTTGGGCTTTCGAAGCAGCTCAAGGGTGTGTGGGTCTATTTTATGATATATATGTGGGCTGGCTCACACCCCATCGATTGTGTGGGTTGGGGTCGGTCCTCCTCGCTCCCTTCCACCCCACTAGAACCAATCTCACGCTGTAGGGTAAGGGTGCAGCTCAAGGGTTTCTGTTCTGGATACTTTTTTGGATCAAAATTGTAAAACATAGTTTTTTTACTGCTTTGACCATTTATACGGGGTCTGTGAAAATTAATCCTACGGGGCATCCGTTAGACAATAGTAGAAATAAGTGGGCTGTCCCATTTTAGCCCACTGGTAACCCACCTCACCCCCAAGTAGCAGCCTCGTATACATAGTCATGGCCTCGCAGTCGGCGACGGACCGGTCGTCCGCCGAGCTGGGCTAGCACCCACCGCAGCCCTCTGGCCGTGATCCACGGCGTTGAATACCTCGAACGTGCTCCTCAGGTCCTCCACCTGGCTGCCCTACCCCCACTCCATCAGCGCCACGAACCCGACGAAGTCCAGCAGGTACCTTCCTTCCGACGATGAGGACGGCAACGTCGGGTCGTTGCCCTTGGACGCGAAGAAGGCGCTCAGCTCGGCGCCGGAGATCTCCCCGTCGTTGTCCCTGTCGAAGTGCTGGAAGATCCTGCGCACCTCGGACTTCCTGCTGCTGCCGGTGCCGGACGACCTCCTGCTCGAGGACGACGACGACGACCGAGCGCCAGCAGCACCGGGACTCGCCACGTCAGACCGGCCGCAAAGCAGCGGCAGGCCGAGCCGGAAGCTGCTCTTTCTAGTCAGGCGCTTGGCCGGCTTCGAGACACTCAGGTCCGCCATTAACTGAACTTTCGTACGTCACAACTCACAAACGCTACAAGATCACTGGAGAAGCACACTTGTGCAATGCTCTAGGCACTAGCCGTACGGACAGAGAGAAGCGAGGACATGTTCAGCGATACCTGTTTCGAAAGTGGGAACCCATTTGATCCCACTTAACCCACATAAGTTTTATTGGATTGTTGGCTATCATCCACCAAACCGTGTTGGGATTAAGTGGAATGTGGTGGGACGTCCCCTATGAGTCCCACCTGCAGCCTGAAACCAATCGGCCTTGTTCCTTGGGAGCCCCGAGCCCTAACTCCATGGGTTCCTTGGGAGCCCCGAGCCCTAACTCCATGGCCGGCGGTGAGTCTTCTTCTTCTTCCACGGCGAGAGAGGGGAGGGCGAGCGGGCAACCGAGGAAGAAGCAGAATCATGCCTTTGTTTTGACTTGCCCGAAGAAAGGACTGATGATATTTGGTTCAATAATCTTTGAAGTTGACGTTATGGTCAATGGTATGAATGGAATATAAGGTGAATGATCGAGAGGGTTAGCAAAGGCTTAACCAAATAAGGCTTTCGTCCCGCTTTATAGATAAAGCAACGATCATCAACAACCCGATACAAACGCACACCATCACAACACACGAACATACCCAAGGCATGATACATTGGTGCTGAGCGCAGCAACACCATTCTAAGCACTACAAGAGCAATCGGGACGCTTAACCGTGAACACGTCACTACGAAGAGATGAAGCCGCATATGATAAACCGTGAGGTCCAAAGCGGTGCCTTCATTCATGAAGGATACGACGCCGGAGCGCTGCCACCGCCCGACCCAAGGACCTTTGTTTGTTTCTCCTACTTCAATAAGCAAAATCAAAGTGATGAACATTTTTGATAAACATTTTTTTTAATTTTTTGCCCTAAATTGGCGAATATTTCTAGAATCAACGAACATTTTTATAAAATTGGAGGAATAATTGGTTCGATTTGCAACAATTTTTTGATTTGACGAACATTTGTTTTTGATTTAACGAACATATTTTGCAAACGCATGATCATTTTTTGAATTAACGAACATTTTATAAATGAATAAACTATTTTGTAAGTCATGAACAGTTTTTGAATTTTTAGGATATTTTCACGGATATTTTATGAATAGACCATATTTTGGTCAATTCCAGTAGCATTTTTTAATACTCAAACTTTTACAAAATTATAAACACCTTTCCGGACATTTGTTTTCAATATTTTGAACATTTCTTGAATAAAAAAACATTTTATTACAAAATCCTGAATACTTTTGAAATCTGCAAACATTTGTGATTTACTAAACATTTTATTTCAAAATTATCATTTATTCTAAATTTTCCAAACTTTTTTTAAATTCCTAAATATTTAAAGGAGAAAAATGGAAAAGAAAAAGATAAAAAAAATGAAATTTAAAAAACGGGCCGCCCAGACATGGGCCGGCCCAAACTGGCACGCTGGGTCTTTTCCTAGCGCGTAGGCAGAGCGTAACATACGAGGTCCCTACATGAGCCGCCCAGTCAGGGAATTTCCCTGTGTGTGAAACGTTTGTTTTTGTCACTTATAAGTGATATTGGTGAATAATAGTTTACAACTTTGAGGGCAATTTATGTGACGTACCGTCAGAAGAAATAGCCTCTTTATTATTAGGTATAGGTATAGATTAGATTGAACTAGTAGAACGCCTTCGTTGTCACGGGCTTTTAATATATTTTTTGATTGCACCTAATTAAATGCCAATGCGTTGCTACAGGCAACAAAATCTCTTACGAAAACTAAAGTTTTTTTTGCATGATAATACGTGTTTCATTCATATCATAAAGATCAAAGTACAAGTGACGTAAAGAACGATATGGCAAAATTGAAAAGGTAGCAAAACATTCCTGAGCTTGACACCAAGCTCAGCGCGGCTCCATCGCTGATATACAACTTTACAGATCTCCAAGGTGGCTCATCAAAAGTGAAGCCCTTGCCGTTACACAATTCAGACCGGGGCAACACACCGGACATGCCATCGAACTCTAGATATGGCACCCCTGCCCACCACGACTAAGACGTTGCAGGACGAAACCATACCTGTCATTCATGAACCACGAACCCAGAACTCGTTCTGTCTTTCAGATGTTGTCGATGCAGACCACAATCTGCATCCTCTCATGGACTACCTCCCAAGCTCCACACCGACTTTGGAGTGAACGTCGTCACAACGGCGGAGCCCGAGGACACAGGTCCATCACGGGGATGCCGACGCCGCCACGCCATCCTTATTTGAACAGACTGGTTTCCAAATCCATCGCCAACCATAGGACCGATGGCCTCGTCAGGGAAGGATCGGAATAATCGTCATCATCACCGTCGAAGCCAAGATGATGAACAACCTAAAAACCTAGACTACGATGACTAAAAATGATCCACACGCGTCGATCCGGCGACCCCCCGCACCACCACCGACCGAGGTTGCCGACAGAGGGGAGCCGTCGGAGGACAACACTGGAAGATTGTCCTCTCCTGGCGACGGATAGTTTCCAGCCGTCAGGGATGAGCGGAAAACGATTTCAGAGTGTAGATTCATTCACTTTGCTCCGTATGTAGTCGATAATGGAATCTCTAAAAAGACTAATATTTATGAACGGAGGGAGTACAATTCATACATGTATCAATGCATGATTGGCGTATCCACATTCTTGACCTCATCATAGTGAGCATCCCATCATCATCGTTCTTGTCGCGCCTGTTAATGTGACACACCCAAACAAACTTATTTTTAGTAGCTTCGAATGATTTAGTCCAAAATGGTAATCCAAACATAACATAGCCCAACAATGTGGAGTTAAAGAATTTCCCGCAAAAAAAGCTGCAAGTCAAAGATGTGGCCAATCGTCTCCATCGAGAACTCTTTGTGAATACCTTCGTCCAGCTCGATGTTAGCTCGATCTTGATGTTCCTATTGGGCATGGATGACGAGGTCTTTCGATCTAGAGATGGGTATAGGGTCGAGGGAATCGATTCGGGTTTTTCTAGAGGGAGAAAAATCTATGGGGAGGAATGATGGTGGGAGGTGAGGCGGAAATAAACCGTGGATGTCAGTCTACCAACTCCACAATGCAAAAATAAGCCTGTGACAACAGTTTAATCCTATGAGGGCATGTCATTGAAAAACATCCAAATGGATCAATTGAGATCTCACCTACACAAAAGCACCATCTGTAGGAGATATGCCCTAGAGGCAGTAATAACAGTTACTTTAGTATCTCCAAGTTTGTAATGAATGTTTATGATCCATGCTATAACTGCAATGATTCTCGAGTCTGCAATATCCACGAGGCTTGGAGGGAAACTCATGTACACGTGTGGTATAATAAACTGTAAATTGTATTCCTAGTCTTGCCTCTAAGACTGGCTCAAGTATTGCATGATGATCCTGTTTTCCTGATCATGGGCATAGCTATGCCGGTAATTTTGAGGGCACGATGTTGGTAGAACACTTGTGTTGAATCGATCCGAATTGATGTTATGCTATGAGATACATTCGTCACGAGTTAATGGTTAATAACACAGAGATGGTTAACGTTTGCATAATTCCTTAGACCATGAGAGTATCGAGTCTCTTCATGCTTGCTTCATGAACTTTGGGGTTTGTTAAACGTCATCCGTAAATGGGTGGCTATTACGGCGGCTTACGGGTTCATGGAAAAGTATGTCAAGTAACTTGATAGATCAAGATTGGGATTTGCTCCTCCGACGATGGAGAGATATCTCTGGGCCCTCTCAGTGTTACGGTATCCATCATCGTCTGGCCAGACACTTTGTGATTTGATCACGGGGATGCCGAAACACGGGAACAAGAAAAGAGAACAATACCGGCAACGAGGTAACTGGCATAGTGGAAAAGTTGTTGATCCAAGAGGATGCCTACATGTCTCACCTCGGGAAATTGTAACTTATCGCGAAGCAACAGGAATAGCTCACGGCAACTAGAGGTTCACTCGAATATTCATTCGTGTGGGTATAGGGGTCAATATGGGTGTCCACGGCTCCGATGTTGATCATTGACCGGAAGGGGTTCCGGGTCATGTCTACACTTCACCGAACCTATAGGTTCACACGCTTAAGGGTCATCTATCTGCTGAATACTAGACTAGGAGTCCGAGAGAAAGTCACTAAAATAGTTCCAGAGAGAACACCGAAAAGGTTTTGGTAAAACCGAAAAGTTGTTTCGAATAAAACCATTGATCCAAAAAGGTTTTGGCATGCACCGGGAATGTTTTGGAGGTTGCCAGATCAGTCTGGTAATTTCTGGAATTTTTCGGAGAAAAAACCGGAAAAGGTTTTCAGAGCTGCCGGAATTGTTTACAGGGTAAACGAAGATGGTTTTAAATTAAACCACCATACCGGGAATGTTCGGGAGCGTGTCTAGATAATTTTAGAGGGTGCCGGAAATGTTCTGGGACCTTCCAGAATTTTTCAGAAGTAATAGTCGCGGAAAACATCTTGTCCCAGCGTGAGGGGACAAGATCCCACGTTTCGTGGGGCTGTTTTGGGGCGCCTCCCTTGTGGGGGCCAGCCCCTTGTGGCTGGACAAAAGGTTTTGGGGGTCCCCCCATGGTGGGGGCAGCCTCCACAAATGGTGGAGAGTGTTGGGAGGAAGGTGGGGCCCCATGGGGGAACACCATGGACAAGGGAACATGTTTTCTTCATGTTTGGTGGGAACATGCTTCCTTGTTTTGTGGGTGCTTGTCATGTGGCTGAAATTTCAGCCACCACCACCCCTTCCTTCCCCTATAAAAGGAGGTGGAGAGGAGCTCTCCACCCCCACTCCAACTCTCATACACATGCCATGCATTATCTGGCTTCTGCTCTCCCTCCCACGAAAAGAGTTTCGTAGAGCCGAAAGGCTGTCTCGGTTCCGGTGGGAACTAGTTCTGGACGGCGAAGCCCTACCGGATAGATGACACCGTATGTGTGCAACCCCGTAGAGAGGTCGTAGTTTCGATCTTTTTCCCGAGGGGATGTTCGTGTGTCCTCCCGTAGGGCTGTCCGAGTCTCCATTCGAGTTTCGAGGGTCCTCCCGAAGGGCTGTCCGCGACATCGTTCGGGGGACTGTCCGACCTCCTCCCGAAGGGCTGTCCGCGACATCGTCTGGGGGACTGTAGGACCGCCTCCCGAAGGGCTGTCCGACGAGGGAGTACATCCTCGCGGTTGGGAGGTTGTAAAATCCTAGCTGCGGGGATCTGCACCAACGATCTCCACCGACTCTTCTTCCGCTGCACTTCGAGTCGGTACGGATCAGATCAAACCTTGTATGCAGTCTCCATAGTGGTCCTGGGCATGCTCGCTATACCGGAAATTTTTGTTTTCTGTCGCGTTGCCCAACAGCCCTCATCCACTAAGTGCGTGGAGATTCGTCATAATAAGTGCCAAAACAAACTATTCTTAGTTAGACGCCCGTGCATTGCTACGGGCTACAATGCAGGTATGAGTCTCTAGAACTACTTCTTTAGACTTTGTAATATTGTCCAATGCCATGTTGTCATCTGGTAATATTGCTATCTGCCCCAAAATTTAACATGTTGGCCTTTAAGTAGAAGGACATTCAATCAATACGGAACTGATCGTAACAAATAAATATCAACGATATAATCCATTCCTTTGCAAAGTTATGAAGTAGCAGCACATCATATCGATCACAATAAAATATGTGTCCTTGTCCTTTTGTCACTGGACAAAGTTACCACAAGATTGAACCGACTGCAAAGCACCTCCCTGCTTTAGATAAATAGATCAAACTTGGCCGAAGTAGACAGATAGATCTAATAGAAACACAAATCTATAAAATTATGCAGCAAAGGAGACTCAAGAGATTCAAAATAGTTCATTGAATAATATAATGATAAACCCATAGTTCAACGGGCTCCCAACAAACACATCGCAAAAGATTACATCGCATTGATCTCGAACTAGATCATTGTATTGAAGATCAAAACAAGAGGAAGCCATGTAGCTACTATCATGGACATGTAGATCCTATAGAAACTACTTATACATGATCATAGAAGCAATACGATTGATGAAGATGGCCTTCCCAATTGTTTCCCCTCCGACGGAGCATCGAAAAAGGGCTTCTGAAGGGATCGCGGAATAACGAAGACTTACTTCGGCGATAATTGTTTCGAGTCTCATTTCGAGGGTTTCTGAATATGTGTGAATTTACAGGCGAAAAATTAGGGAAAATGGAACACCAGGGGAGCCACAAGCCACTTCCCTCCCTCCGAAGCTTCTATGGCCTCTTATTTTCTTGTACGTCAAGTATTCTAAAAGCTTAATATATTCGTCATGAGTTGCCTAAAGTGAGCCGGGACGAAACCAATAAAGGGGTCCTCAACCCGGCCCACCAGACCAAGAGTCGGCGTGGTAAGAGGATCCTTAGCCGGGACACCATCATGATACTACCACTCACTACCCTAGTACTACCGGGTTGTAAAAACCTGAATCAACAAGGTTGAAAAGAGGAACTCGAAAGCAGAGAAGGGTATGTGGGTGCAAGTATAGTTTTATGCACGTGTTTGATTTCACCTATATCTTTTGACATTGACTTCCTGTTAACAGTACAGATTTCCTATGATTCAAATAAAATAAATCTCTAGAACACCATCTTCATTAGATATTTGGTCGAACTTGTACACTCTTAGACTTTATGATTATTTTTGCATTCACGTCACCACTATTCACTGTGATTGATTGTTTTTTGTTGGGGATTCACAGTGATTGATAGCGTAGTTTAAATTAAGCCTGCAATGTATGTACTTACATATGACAATATTTTCTGTATTGATTTTAGACTTATTTTTAAATATGTGATGAAGGATGTTGTTTCTAATTAATTAATAGAAGATTTTTTTTGCTCTTCCTCTGATTTCTCTCATCTTGGCCTTAACATGTATTTTAGGTGGAACCAATAAAGGGGTCTTCAACCTAGCCCATCAGGCCAGGAGTCGACATGGTAAAAGGCCCCTTAGCAAGGACACCATCATGGTACTACCGCTCACTACCTGGTACTAATTTGTTGTAAAACCTGAATCAACATGGTTGAAAAGGAGAATTCCTCGAAAGCCGGGAAGGGTATGTGGTCGGAAATATAGTTTTGTTGATGTGTTTGATTCCATCCATATCTTTCCAACGTGGACTCCCACTTAAAAGTACAATTTTTCTATAATCAAAGAAAATTAATCTCTAGAACACCCTCTTCATTAGATTTCTGGTCAAACTTGTACACTCTTAGACTTTATGAATATTTTTGCATTTGCGCCACCACTGTATCACTTTGAAAGTGTAAGGAAGGCGTCTCGTGGCCGTGGTGCCATGCTGGTAAGGGCATTCACGGTGATTGTTTTTTTGTTGTTGGGATTTTCACATTAATTGATAACGTAGTTTAACTTAGGACGTCGATATTCACCACACGTGTAGCACAATGGACAACCAACCATACGACTATGTGTGGCATACCCAGGAGATAACCCACACGACCCTGTGTGGACAAACATTAAAACTGTCCACACGTGTGGGTGCAGTTACGACGGCCCACACGACCATGTGTGGCAACTACTCATCCCACCCCGTCAGTAAACATGTTCATGGACAACCTGGCCCGGTAGCCCACACCCAAAGCCCGACATTCGGGACGGGTTCAGGCTTCAATTTCTCGCCCGAAGCCCGGCCCGAAAGCCCAAAAAAAAGCCCGAAAGAGCCACACATATGTATATTATTAAAAATATAGGTATAATAAACTGATATAATATCCCAAATATTATTAATTTAAATAAAAAATACCACTGTTCATGTGTTTCGGGCCGGGCTCGAGTTTGCGATTTTTCCTTCGGGTTTTGCCAAGCCCGGCCCGAAGAATGACCAGGTTTACCCGTGAGCGCGAACGCCTGTGTCCCCATGTGATACTAATTGAAGTTGCCAACCATAGTTACCATGTAAGGTAAATATAGTTGCAATGTGAACTAATTGGAGTTGCCACGTGTGGTAAAACCATAGTCGTCATGTGTGATTAACTAGTTGCCACATATACACAACTGTACTTGCCATCTATTACCATGCAAGCATCTTGCCATCTATTACCATGCAAGCATCGTGTGAGCGAAGATCAGTTTCACCCACACGTTCAGGCGAACGTCGCGTGTCCATTCAGATGAGGAGCGCCCACGTGTGACACTAAATTGTAACGCCCAAACGGCGCTGAGTGCTTACATGGATGTCAACCCAGATGACAACTGCTTCAATATTCGTGCAAATGAATCAAATGACATCGACTACGTTTGGGCATGTTGATAAGTGCCACACATGTAGACGCAATTATTTAGGTTAACTTAAGATTGCCATGTACTGACAGATGATAATAATAAAATGTTGTATTTGTACAATGCATAATTATTCTAGACTTACTTTTAAATATGTGATGAGCGATATTGCTGCTAATTAAGAGAAGACGTTTTTTCTTCTTCTGATTTCTCTCATCTTGGCCATAGACGTCTATTTTATGTGACACTTTTAAGATAGTATCATCGTAATCGACTTGGGTGACCCATGTACTTTTTCTTTTTTGCAGGCAAACTTAGAGAGCTTTTATTCAATAAAAACAGCCCTGGGACAGTCAGCCACGAGGCTACTGATCAGGAAACTGGGAGTAGCATGTAGCCAACTCTCGGACACATCCAGTGTGCAAGCAAATTTCGCACAAAGGTGAGCTGGGAGGTTAGCATTACAAATTACATGTTGAAAGGAAGAAGAAATAATCTAAGGTAGAAGCTCTCCTATTTCATCTAAAAATGGCGCTATCACCTACCGTGATAGTCGCCTACTGTGCCAGAGATTAACTTACTCCAGGCAGTCAGACTCCATGATCACAGGAGTGAAATCGCGGATGCTTGCGAGACGAACGCCATCACGAAAAGATAAAGTCTCCGTGATTAACGGGTCTGTAACATCCTGGTAAGGCTTGCTCCATGCGGCAATAAAAGAGGAGGTAGACCGAGCAATGCCGCCCGCCCCTCCCTTCCGCAGATCAGAACAGATGGCATCATCTGTGTTAATTTTGATACATCCATCATCAGGCGGACGCCACCCAAATCCAGGCAGAATTTTTGCATGATCACGAGGTAGTTCAAGCAGAGCAAGGGATTCCCTAGTCCGCTTAGCAGCAAGAACTGGACTGATTTCCTTGTTGTCATGTGTCCATCGGTTTGTCGAGTGCCAAATCGACCACATCACGGTGATGATCTTTGGCCGATCTGTGACTAGAAAGATAGGGTCGCATAAAATGTCGCCAGCCCAAGTGGCATGACGAAGCCTTGGCCACTGAAAATCCAAAACTGACTGTACCTCATCCCAAAATTTCCTTGCATGAGAGCAATGAACTAGAGCATGCATGAGATCCTCCTCCATGGCATGGCAAATTTTACACATGCTTTGCTCTTGAATATGTCGATATTTGAGGGTCGCTTCGTCGGGTAAAATACCCCTAAGAACACGCCACCTAAAAACACACACCTTTGGCACCACTTGGAGTTTCCACAGGGTTGTCCATATCTGTTTATCTGTCAATGAGGAGCCTGTAGCCGTCCCTTCCTCCAGAGTAGTACACTCTTTCTGAGTCACAAGAGCATGGTACGAAAATTTCACAGAATACGTCCCTGACTTCTCAAAAGCCCAGGCCAAAAAATCATACCCACCTTCACTATGTAATGGAATATTAAGGATAGCATCCTCATCAGGTGGTATGAAAATATCTCGAATGAGATCAGCACGCCATGTCTAGTTGTATGTATCAATAAGCTCGCTCACCAACTGCAGTTGCGTGCCCTCTGGTTTAAATATAGGTCGCATCGACATAGTGTCTGGAATCCACTTGTCGTCTCATATGGAGATGGTGGTTTCCACCCCGACTCTCTTAATCTGACCATTATTAATAGTATCACGACCAGCCACTATTGCACGCCATGTGGCTGAGGAAGATAGGTACAGTTGCGTGCAGAAAACTCAGTTTCTGGGTAATATCTTGCTTTCAACACTCTGGCACAAAGGGAATTTGGATTGTTCATGTGTCTCCAGCCTTGCTTTCCCAACATTGCCAAGTTAAAAAGATGGAGGTCACGAAACCCCATTCCCCCCTTGATCTTTGGTGTAGCCATTTTGTCCCAAGAGAGCCAATGCATTGTTCTTCTATCCAAGGAACTACTTCACCAATATTTTGCCATACAAGAAGTAAACCCCTTGCAGACCTTCTTAGTGAGGAGGAAGCAACTCATGCTAAAGGTGGGTATAGCTTGTACCACTGATTTCAACAGAGTATCTCTTCATGCACAAGCGAGCTTTCTCTCAGACCATCCTTGTATCTTGCTTCTGATTCTTTCCTCTAGATGATCAAAAGTTCCGCTCGTGACTCTGCCCACAGCTGTGGGAAGACCCAAATACCTCTCAGTGAACGCTTCAACATGAATACCAAGAGTCTGTTTTACCTGCAACTTAGTATTATGAGAAGTGTTTGGGGTAAAATAAATGGCGCTCTTATCCTTATTAACTCTCTGTCCAGACGCTTCCGCGTAGATGAGAATAATCTCATTTAGTCGCTCAGCACTTTGTGTATCCGGCTTGATAAAAATCAAGCTATCATCAGCGAACAATAAATGTCTGACCCAAGGTGCTCTATAGTTTACCTTGATGCCCCGATCAATACCTTGGCCAACATAGATTTTGAGTAAACACGAGAATCCTTCAGCACAAATTAAGAAAAGATATGGTGATATAAGATCACCTTGCCGAAATCCTCGAGAAGGAGAGAAAAATGGAAGTAATTCTCCATTCATCCTCACAGACTATCTCATCGAAGATACACACTTCATGATCAATCTGATAAACTGATGGTGGAATCCCAGTTTCAGAAGAATTCCTCCAAAAAATGCCACTCAACGCGATCGTACGCTTTCATCATATCCAGTTTGACAGCACTTGCGACATTTTTTCCATTTTTCCTTCGCTTCAACGCATGTACACATTCATACGCCACAAGAACGTTGTCGGTGACCAAACGTCCGGGCACAAATGCACTTTGCTCTTCACTGATAATCACCTCCATATCATCTCTCATGCGGTTTGTAATCGCTTTGGCAGCTATTTTATAAAGTACAGGACATAGAGATATAGGGCGATATTGTGAGATTCTCTCGGGGTGACCCACCTTGGGAATAAGGGTAATAGACGTATCATTAAGTCCGGGTGGGAGCTCTCCCCATTGAGAAAATCTAACACAGCCGGCACCAAATCGTCCTTGATGATCGACCAGTGTCTTTGAAAGAAACCGGCCGTGAAATCATCTACCCCCGGGCCTTGGACGGGGCCATTTGGAACAATGCATGCTTGACCTCCTCCTCTAAAAAAGGTTTAGTCAGCCTGTTGTTCATTTCTGCAGTATGACGCTCAGGAACAAAGTTCAGTAAAAGAGCCATATCATTAAAACCCTGAGACTTGTACAGATTTTGAGAGAAAGATTGAACTTCCATTCTATCCTCATCTGCATTCGCGCATCGGGAACCATCTTGCCGCTCCAACCCCGAGATTTTGTTCATCCGTTTCCGTTGGGCGGCTTGCTCATGAAAAAAATTAGTATTACGGTCCCTGCACGAAGCCATAGAACACGAGAGCGTTGCTTAATCCAGATCTCCTCCTGATGCATCGCCTCACGCAGACGTTTTGTAGACTAGAGAGATTTTGAGAATATGAATCGCATGTATTGCAGCCCATGTGGCGCATATATAGAGAGGTACAAAAGCAATCCTATACTTGTACTCCAAGATCTAATCCTAGTTAAAAGGAAAGGATAGATGTGGAGAGATAGGAAGAGAGAGAGTACATCACATATATATGCTAATTTATTCTTACACCCACCCACCCCCGCGGCGCAGTCAAAGCGTTGTCAGAGGAGATGGCAAGACTCGACCGAAAAGCTTCGAATGAAGATGTAGGAATCCCTTTAGTCATGATGTCTGCAAGTTGATGAATCATGGGAACATGAACAACACAAAACTGTCCCAAAGCCAGCTTCTCGCGTACAAAATGAATGTCCAACTCAATGTGCTTTGTCCGACAATGATGAACGGGGTTAGCAAAGAGGTATACTGCAGAGATATTATCACATAATACCACGGAAGCCTTGTCAACGACACAATGGAGCTCAACAAGAAGTTGACGAAGCCAGCTACATTCAGCCACATCGTTGGCAACCGCACGGTATTCGGCTTCAGCACTCGAGCGAGAGACCGTAGGTTGTCGTTTGGAGGACCAAGACACCAAAGTGTCACCGAGATAGATGCAATAGCCTGAAGTAGACCTACGAGTGTCTAGAAAGCCAACCCAGTCAGCATCTGAATAAGCAGTAATGGCAATAGAGGAACTGCCAGCAATCCTGGGTTCGTGAGAAGTAGTGTCGCGAAGATAGCGAAGTAAGCGCTTGATCAATCCCCAATGAGTGTCACATGGAGCACGCATATGCAAGCAAATCTGCTGGACAACATATGCAATGTCAGGTCGTGTCAAGG
This sequence comes from Hordeum marinum, assembly GCA_022496015.1. Lineage (NCBI taxonomy): Eukaryota > Viridiplantae > Streptophyta > Magnoliopsida > Poales > Poaceae > Hordeum > Hordeum marinum. The sequence goes on from CM039673.1 coordinate 5,192,346, forward strand.
TGAGGTATTGAAGAGCACCGGCAATACTTCTATAGAAGGTGGCATCGGACACAAGTTCACCAGCAGCAGCCGAGACCTTCGGTTTTGTGTCAACAGGCATGGAGACAGGCTTACAATTGGACATAGCAACACGATCAAGAAGCTCTTCCGCATATCGCTCTTGAGATAGAAAGAACCCAGAGGTTGTGCGACGAACAGCAACACCGAGAAAAAATGAAGAGGCCCGAAATCCTTCATCTTGATTTCAGTGCCGAGGGAACTGATGATCATCCGAAGAAACGGTGTCGAGGAAGCTGTGAGGACAATGTCATCGACATAAAGGAGCAAGTAAGCCATGTCGGAACCACGACGAAGCACAAACAGTGAGGTGTCCGAAAGAGCCAAAGTAAAACCAAGGCGCTAAAGACAATAAAAAATGCGCGTGTACCAAGCGCGAGGAGCCTGTTTCAACCCATAGAGTGACTTGGACAGTAGGCAAACATGCTCAGGATGGTTAGTGTAGATGAAACCCGTCGGCCGAGCACAATAAACAAGCTCATGCAAAAAACCATGAAGAAAGGCATTAGATGTTGGGGAACATTGCATGGGAAACAAAAAAATTCCTACGCACACGCAAGATCTATCCATGGTGATGAGCATCTACGAGAGGGAGAGTGGATCTACATACCCTTGTAGATCGCTAAGAGGGAAGCGTTAAGAAATGCGGTTGATATAGTCGAACGTCTTCACGATCCAAATCGCCGAGCATCCCGCGATCTCATCACGATCCGTCCCGCGATCTAATCACAATCCGTCCCGCGATCTCATCACGATCCGTCCCACGATCCAATCACGAATCGTCTCGCGATCTTGATCACGGTCCTTCCGATCTAGCGCCGAACGGACGTCACCTCCGCATTCAGCACACATACAACTTCATGACAATCTCCGCCTTCTTGATCCAGCAAGAGGGAGCGGAGAGGTAGAACAGTTCTCCGACAGCGCGATGGCGTTGCAGCGATGGTGGTGGAGCTATTCCAGCAGGGCTTCGCCAAGCACTACAGAATCAATCTAGAGGAGAAACAGATCTAGAGGAGAAGAAGATGGCAGCACGTGGCAATTAGGGTTAGCTTCCACTCTAAATCCTCTAGTATATATAGGAGGGAGGGAGGGGAGGAGGCAGCCTCAAACCCTCAAGATCTGGCCGAAACTGGAGGTGGAGGAGTCCTACTCCAATCCTATTAGGAGTAGGATTCCTCCTTTCCACTTGGAAACTCTTTCCACCTCTCCACCTTTGGATTTTTTCCTTCTCAAACCTCATGGGCTTTAGTGGAGGCTTCGGCCAGCCCACCAGGGGCTGGTTTGTCTCCTACCACAGCTCATGAGGCCCCTCGGGGTGTGACACCCCTCCTGATGGTCCTCCGGTACTCTCCCGGCACTCTCGGTACACTACCGATGAGTCTGAAACTTTTCCGGCGACCAAAACAGGACTTCCGATATATCAATCTTTACCTCTGGACCATTCTGGATCTCCTCGTGATGTCCACGATCTCATCCGGGACTCAGAACAATCTTCGGTCACCACCATACATAACTCTATACTATCGAAAAGTCACCGAACCTTAAGTGTGCAGACCCTACGGGTCGAGAACTATGTAGACATGACCGAGACACCTCTACGGTCGATAACCAATAGCGGAACCTGGATGCCCATATTGGTTCCTACATATTCTACGAAGATCTTTATAGGTTGGACCTCTATGTTAAGGATTCAGTTAATCCCGTATGCTATTCACTTTGTTCTTTGGTATGTTACTTGCTCGAAATTCGATCGTCGGTATCTCTATACCTAGTTCAATCTCGTTACCGGCAAGTCTCTTTACTCGTTCCATAATACAACATCTCGTGACTAAAACGTAGTCACATTGCTTGCAAGGCTTGTTGTGATGTTGTATTACCGAGTGAGCCCTGAGACACCTCTCCGTCACACCGAGTAACAAATCCCAGTCTTGATCCATGCCAACCCAACAGACACCCTCGGAGATACCTGTAGAGCACCTTTATAGTCACCCAGTTACGTTGCGACGTTTGATACACACAAGGCACTCCTCCGGTGTCAGTGAGTTGCATGATCTCATGGTCATATGAACATATACTTGACATGCAGAAAACTGTAGCAATAAACTGACACGATCATATGCTACGTTTATAGTTTGGGTCTTGTCCATCACATCATTCTCCTAATGATGTGATCCCGTTATCAAATGACATCACATATCCATGGCCAGGAAACCTTGACCATCTTTGATCAACGAGCTAGTCCATCAGAGGCATACTAGGGGCATTGGTGTTATCTATGTATCCACACATGTATCTGAGTTTCCGATCAATACAATTCTAGCATGGATAATAAACGATTACCATGAACAAGGAAATATGATAATAACTAATTTATTATTGGCTCTAGGGCATATTTTTCCAACATTAGATACATCCAACTGATTTACCGGCCAATTTCGAGAAGCGCCAAGGTGCAAAACTGTGCGAATTGTGGCGGGTTTAACGACGGGACTGAAAGTCTCACCAAAGTCAATGTCAACACATTGTGTGAATCCTCGAACGACCCAACTAGCTTTATAATGATCCAAAGACCCATCAGTTTGAGTTTATGGCGAAATACCCATTACCGGTCACGATGTTGGCACCCCTGGGGCAAGGCACAAGAGTCCATGCATGATTAGCCTGGAGAGCATCATATTCCTCTTGCATGGCAGAATGCCACGCGGGATCACGAAGCGCCACACGAGCAGACGTGGGAAGGGGCGATGTGGCTGAAAAACACCATGATCCATCTTCTTGCAGACTCAATCAGGATCCATCTTCTTAACTGTTTCACCACATCTAGCGTTACTCTTGCACGAAGGTAGGCTCCACCGTGATCGAAGTAGATTAAAGTTGCATTCCGGTCAATCTGCTGTGCAATTGCTTTGCTCCATGCATGCTTCACCTCGCAGATTAAAGGGAAGATTAACCACTATCCCAGACCTGGAGTTTGTCAAAACTGAGCTCCGACGGGCACATACACTCATCAAACTCTGATAGGATCAGCGTATGTTTACTGATATGCCATGGAAATCCTTCCCACACCCGATCCCGATCACGCCGCGTAGCACACTCCGCAACAAATTTCTCTGACAATACGGAAAATCAGCCCTTTAGGGTTTCCCCATGCCGGCCTGAGGGCATTGGAGATCATCTGGATGTGCAGTATATTGCGATGTAGTACCTTTCCCGCCACCATCCACTTCTCCGGCGCCTCCTCAACATGGTCGTCAATTACCAGCGGCGTGGCCTCTTCTTCTGAGATGTCCAATTTTCCTAGTTGTTCCTCGAGCCTCGCCCTAGCAGACTTGGGAGACAGGGTCCTCGGACCCTTCCCGCTGCCGCTGTCGAAAGGTGTATCCATCTCCCACCGGCGATCAACGGTGCGCCCCGTCTGATCCAGTTCACGGGCGCCGTCATGTTTTCACGAAACCCTAATCTCCTAGGAGGCGCTCACGGTTTCCGGAAAATCCTCGTACATCTACGGTAACACCCCGGTGACCCACGTACTCACACTACTCAATCTGGCTTAGCTCCTGCATATACCAAGGTACTAGCTAATTAGTCCCACACGGCTAGCTGACCAGCAAATAGGCCAGCTTAATAGTCATCCCAGCGCTGTGCCATCAGCCGGGCCAGGTAGTGCGCGCCTGTTACTCCAGCTACGGAGAAGGCTAAAGAGTTGGCAATGCTGGGTCGTGAGCTCGCAGCTCATGTCAAAGCCCAGTTCAGCCTGTTCTTGGGCTGCCAATAAACAAAATGATAATCTTCAATGGCACTGATCACATTTTGTTTCATCACCGAGACACACTATCACTCTCTTTCTAGTGAAATCCTGATTTTTTTTTTTGGAAATCATGAACATTATTTTAAACTCATGAACATACTTGGAATCGTGAACATTTTTCAAATTGGCGAACATTTAATTTTCTGAATTCATAAACATTTTTATACTCTTTGCAAACAATTTTTAAAATTTTAGAACATTTTTCGAAACATTTTTTCAGAATCGGTGAACATTTCTAGAATCAACAAATATTTCTCTTGGAAATGGCAAAACAATATTGGAAATTGATGATTTGTTTTTGAGATGCATGATCTATTTTGAAGCAGCGAACATTTTATGACTAAATAAACTATTTTTAATTGACAAACAATTTTCGAATTTTTAGGATATTTTTCAATATTCAAGAACATTTTTTGAATTGGCAATTTTTTTTTCAATTTGATTAGCATCTTTTGATACAAGAATTTTAGAAATATAATGTATGCTATTTTATTTCCCAAGCATTTGTTTTAAATTTTACAATTTGTTTTAATATGTGAACATTTGTGAAAAATCATAAACATTTTTTGAATCCACAAACATTTACGAACTATTAAACATTTTATTTTAACAGTTCTTATCTTTTTAATTATAAACCTTTTTTGAATTACTAAATTATTTAAATATAAAAAACACTGACAGAAAAGGGAAACAAAATTTAAAAAACAGGTCGCCCGTACATGAGCCGGCCCAAACAGGTGCGCTTGTGTTCTGCTAGCGGGCAGGGCGCAGTATAAATGATTCCGACTGTATGGGCCGCCCCAGGCCGAGATTCCTACGTGTGAAACGTTTTTATCACTTATGGATGACATTGATAGGTAATATTTTACAATTTTAGGGGTAATTTGGATAACGGACGGGCAGAAACACTCCGTCGTTTATTAATAGGGAAAAATATCTATGAACTCAATTATCGACAGGTGCTTTGTAGAAGGCAGAATATAAGCCTCCTTGTAAAGTGGTGGCAGAAACTCGAACATTTTTTTTGTTTCTATCAATAGATTTTTAAAGCAAAATATTTCATGAGATGTACCATACAATAGTAGAATACGGGCCTTTGGTTCGGGCCTCCTAATCCCATTAATCCCGGGTCGCTCACGAACCGGGACCAAAGATGGCAACCGTCTCGGTTCGTGAGCCCAGGGGGCCGGCCGGGCCACGTGGGTCATTGGTTCCGGTTCGTCTGGCCCCTTTGGTCCCGGTTCCAAGCACCAACCGGGATCAATGTGCCTCGCCCCTGGCCCATGACCATTGGTCCCGGTTCGTGGCTGGAACCGGAACCAACGGGAGACCTATTGTCCCGGTTCCAGCCACGAACCGGGACCAATGAGCTGCCTATATAAACCCTCGCCCGTCGCTGGCAGAGCCGTGGAGTGCTCTGTTTTTCCAGGACAGCAGTGTTAGAGCGTTGTGGTGCTCTAGCTCAGCTCCTATGCACATGAGGTGTTTGATGAAATGCCTAAGCCAAACTTAAGCTTTCTCCTCTCGAAGCTCCTTGTCCAAACTCCATTTTCGTCAAGATTTGTCTAGGTTTGGTGGTTCGTCCTGTCCCGTCCCCGTCCTGAAACCGCCATTGATCGCCCGCGCGTGGTGAGCCTCTTGATCTTATCTTCTTGCTAAAATAAAATATACTTACTCCTATGATTTTCTTACTTTTATTATTGTTTGTTATTATATAGTGCCATGGTTATGGTATTCGCCCATGTCGGCCCTCGTCCAGTCTATGATTCAGATGTGGTATATTATCTTTTATATAACTATTTCACAAATCTAATGTCTATGACAATTAATTATGCCACCAACTTGACGTAGATGTTTTTATCTATAGGAAGTGGTTGAACCAGAAATGGATACCGACTATGCAATTCTGCTCGACAAGTTAACTAAAGCTGAAAAAGAAATCGATCATTTGAAAGAAAAATTGAAAAGAACTGAAGATGACAAGATGGGATTGGAGTTGCATGTTGCCGATATCGTCGACGATCACAAGACCAAGATGGATGCAATGCGCTTGAAGCTTAGAAAGATTAGAAAATATGCCATTCATACTGAGGCTTGGTATCATTATGCCGTTGGATCAATTGATACCTTAGTTGTGATTATGATCGCATTTGTTGTTGCATTGAAATGTTTTTAATAGTTTTAATGTATGTTTTAATTAGATGGTCTAGAGAGCTATATGTTGGTCAACGAGAACTATGTATCTACTTTGGTTTTAATGTGATGATGAACTTCTATTAATTTGGTCACTTCTGTAATCCTCATGTTCTGTAATGGTTTTTGACACACTTAATTATATATAATGCACGCATATGAAATGGCAATGGATGTACGGTAACAGACGCACCGACGAGTACATTAAGGGGGTGCATCATTTTCTCGAAGTGGCCGAGGCAAACAAGCAGAATGGTTTTATGTGTTGTCCATGCCCTAAATATGGGAATTTGAAGTCTTACTCTAACCAGAAAATCCTTCACAGCCACCTATTTGTGAAGGGTTTCATGCCACACTATAATGTTTGGACCAAGCACGGAGAAATAGTGGTTATGATGGAAGACGGCGAAGAAGAAGAGGATGATGACAACTATGTGTCCCCTGAATACGGTGATGCTGGAACCGGGGAAGCTGAAGATCAAGAGGAACCAGATGATGTGACCGATGATGATCTTCGCCGGGTCATTGTTGATGCAAAGAGACTGTGCGAAAGTGAAAAGGAGAAGCTGAAGTTCGATCGCATGTTAGAGGATCACAAAAAGGGTTATACCCCAATTGTGAAGATGACAACAGAAAGCTCGGTACTACAGTGGAATTGCTGCAGTGGAAGGGAGAGAATGGTGTACCTGACAAAGGATTTGAGAAGCTACTGAAAATATTGAAGAAGAAGCTTCCAAAGGATAACGAATTGCCCGACAGTACGTACGCAGCAAAGAAGGTTGTATGCCCTCTAGGATTGGAGGTGCAGAAGATACATGCATGCCCTAATGATTGCATCCTCTACCGTGGTGAGTACGAGGAACGGAACGCATGCCCGGTATGCGGTGCATTGCGCTATAAGATCAGACGCGATGACCCTGGTGATGTTGAGGGAGAGTGCCCCAGGAAGAGGGTTGCTGCCAAGGTGATGTGGTACGATCCTATAATACAACGGTTGAAACGTCTGTTCAGAAACAAAGAGCATGCCAATAATATGCGATGGCACAGAGAGGACCGTAAGAAAGTAGGGAAGTTGAGAGCACCCGCTGACGGGTCGCAGTGGAGAAAAATCGAGAGAAACTACATGAAGGAGTTTGTAGGTGACGCAAGGGACGTATGATTTGGCTAAAGCACAGATGACATTAATCCTTTTGGGGAGCAGAGCAGCAATCACAGCACCTGGCCCGTGACTCTATGTATCTATAACCTTCCTCCTTGGTTGTGCATGAAGCGGAAGTTCATTATGATGCCAGTTCTCATCCAAGGCCCTAAGCAACCCGGCAACGAAATTGATGTGTACCTAAGTCCATTAGTTGAAGAACTTTTACAGCTGTGGAATGGAAACGGTGTACGCGTGTGGGATGAGCACAAACAGGAGGATTTTGACCTGCCTGCGTTGTTGTTTATAACCATTAATGATTGGCCTGCTCTCAGTAACCTTTCAGGACAGTCAAACAAGGGATACCACGCATGCACGCACTACTTGGATGACACCGAAAGTATATATCTGGACAATTGCAGGAAGAATGTGTACCTGGGGCATCATCGATTTCTTCCGACCAACCATCAATGTCGAAAGAAAGGCAAGCATTTGAAAGGCGAGGCAGATCACCGGAAGAAGCCCGCCATCCGTACCGGTGATCACATACTTGCTATGGTCAATGATTTACAAGTAATCTTTGGAAAGGGTCCCGATGGACTATCTGTTCCGAATGACGTTGAGGGACGCGCACCCATGTGGAAGAAGAAATCTATATTTTGGGACCTATCCTACTGGAAATACCTAGAGGTCCGCTCTGTAATCGACGTGATGCACGTGACGAAGAATCTTTGCGTGAACCTGCTAGGCTTGTTGGGCGTGTATGGGAAGACAAAAGATACACCGGAGGCATGGGAGGACCAGCAACATGTTCACGAAAAAGACGGCATGCCTCCAAAGCAGTATGAAGGTCCTGCCAGCTATGCTCTTACCAAAGAAGAGAAGGAAATCTTCTTTGAATGCCTGCTCAATATGAAGGTCCCGTATGGCTTCTCGTCGAATAGAAAGGGAATAATAAATATGGCAACGAAAAAGTTCTAGAATCTAAAGTCTCATGACTGCCACGTGATTATGACGCAATTGCTTCCGATTGCATTGAGGGGGCTTCTACCGGAAAACGTTCGATTAGCCATTGTGAAGCTATGTGTATTCCTCAATGCAATCTCTTAGAAGGTGATCGATCCAGAAATCCTACCAAGGTTAAGGAGTGATGTGGTGCAATGTTTTGTTAGTTTTGAGCTGGTGTTCCCACCATCCTTCTTCAATATCATGACACACGTCCTAGTTCATCTAGTCGACGAGATTGTCGTTCTGGGCTCTGTATTTCTACACAATATGTTCCCCTTTGAGAGGTTCATGGGAGTCCCAAAGAAATATGTCCGTAACCGTGCTAGGCCAGAAGGAAGCATCTCCATGGGCCATCAAATAGAGGATGTCATTGGGTTTTGTGTTGACTTTATGCCTGACCTTAAGAAGATTGGTCTCCCTCAATCGCGGTATGAGGGGAGACCGACTGGAAAAGCCACGCTAGGAGCAAAGTCAATAATATGTGGGGATGGGTATTCTTGGTCTCAAGCACACTACACAATTCTATATAATTCTACCTCGGTGACCCCGTATGTTGATGAACACAAGAACATTCTGCGCTCCAAACACCCAGAGCAGTGTGATGACTGGATTACATGTGAACACATCAAGACTTTCGGCAGTTGGTTGCAAACACGTCTCAGGTGTGACAACACTGTTTCTAATGAGCTGTACTCGTTGGCCAGGAGACCATCTTTGACTGTATTGACATACAATGGGTACGAGATAAATGGGAATACATTTTACATGATCATCCAAGATCAAAGGAGCACCAACCAAAACAACGGTGTTCGCTTTGATGCATAAACGACCAATGGGAAGGTCGACACATATTATGGTTACATAAAGGAGATATGGAAACTTGACTATGGACATGATTTGAAGGTCCCTTTGTTTCGATGCAATTGGGTCAATCTTACAAGAGGCGGGGTACAGGTAGACCCGCATTACGGAATGACAACAGTGGATCTCAACAATCTTGGGTACACAGACGAACCATTCGTCCTAGCCAATGATGTGGCGCAAGTTTTCTATGTTAAGGACATGTCTACTAAACCGAGAAAAAGAAAAGATAAGGAAGCGAATACATCATACGATGAGCCAAAGCGTCACATAGTTCTTTCAGGCAAAAGAGACCTCGTGGGATTGGAGGGCAAGACAGATATGTGTGAAGATTATGAAAATTTTCAGGAAATTCCTTCCTTCAAAGTCAAGGCTGACCCAAGCACCCTGTTAAACAATGAAGATTATCCATGGTTACGACGCAATAAGCAAAGGACACAAGCGAAGAAAAAGTGAAGTCTTTCTCTCCACAACTATTACGATGATGCCTTTGATCTAGAATATCACTACAGTTACATGTGAAGAAATGAAATGCCTTTTGTAACGAATGAGTTTTCGTCCGAAACCCTGATACTTCGAAAGAGATTGTCCATTTTGTTCACGAAGTGCATCCAGCTTTTTCCGCAACCCTCTCAAGTTTTTAGCACATGCTATGTGGGTGAAATGATGATACCATGCCAACTTTCAACCTTTTCAAAGTTCATTTGTAGTGCTTTTCAATTTCAGGGTCATTTAGCTCAAATAAATCTGTAAATGCATGACAAAATACCAAATGAAGTCAGACAGGGTTAAAAATTGATGATGTGGCTTTGAATGGTGCATTATGAACACACAAAAAGATGGAGTTCAAATAATTTTAAAAAATGAAATCCCTTTGTAACAGATGAGTTTTCGTCCCAAACCGTGATACTTCGAAAGAGATTGTCCATTTTGCACACGAAGTGCATCCAGTTTTTGCCGTAACGCTCTCAACTTTTTAGCACATGATATGTGGGTGAAATGATGATACGTTGCCAACTTTCAACCTTTTCAGAGTTCATTTCAAGTTCTTTTTAATTTCTTTCAAAACATCGTGGGAGTGGAGTTCAAAAAAGAATCAACTAAAAAGCTTTTATAAACCTCTAGTATTTTTGAAACTATAATTATGTAAAAATTGTGCAACTAAAATTATTAAAGTATTTTTTGTTCAAAACATTAATAGCAAAAGGAATATAATGATAAAACACACTCGAAATAAATAAAGCAAAAAATAAAACAAAAATAAATAAAGCAAAAATAAAACAAAAATAATGAAAATTATGCAACCAAAATTATCAAAGTATTTTTTGTTCAAAAGAATGAACTAAAATAACAGAAGAAAATTACTAGAAAAAATATGCAAAAAATAACATAAAAAAATGCCCACCTACTAAGCCACCATGGCCTGCATACGACCAGTAACCCAATATACATGGGCCAGGACGCAGGCCCACGGGGCAAGTAGGCCCAACTGGCAGAGACAATTAGGCATGCACTGCCTACGGTAGAGAGGAGCTTGAGACACTAGGTGCAGACGAGCTTATAAACCAGTACGTGCGCCCCTCGCTTAGCGAGGTGGGACTAAATTCTCATCGTGCCAAGAAAAGGGATTTGGTCCCGATTGGTGGCACCAACCGGGACTAAAGCCCCCCTTTAGTCCCGGTTGGTGCCACCAACCGGGACCAAAGGTCTGCATCCCGCCCTTTGGGCTGACGAAATGGGACCTTTGGTCCCAGTTGGTGCTACAAACCGGGACTAAAGCCCCCCTTTAGTCCCGGTTGATGCCACCAACCGGGACCAAAGGTCCCTTTTCGTCAGCCTGAAGGGCGGGAAGCAGACCTTTGGTCCCGATTGGTGGCACCAACCGGGACTAAAGGGGGGGGGGCTATATAAGCGTGACTTGGAAAAGTTTCCAAATCCATCCGCGGTTTCATCTCTATCCCCCGACGGCGCCGAAAACCACAGCGATGCCGCTAGGCTGCCGGATTTTGCAGTCGCCTCCCCGACGCCATTGCCTCCCTAAGCCCGCTCGCTCCTCGTCGCCTTCCCCATCGCCATACCCGTCGTCGCCCCCCGACGTCATCGCCGTACCCGTCACCCTCCCGACACCGTCGCCTCCCCGAGCCCGCTCCGGCCTCCTCCTCCTCCTAGGCGAGCCGCTGGCCACACGGCCGTTCCCCTCCTCCTCCTAGCGGTGACCGTCGTCGCCCGCGTCCATCGCCGCCCCCGACGCCGTCCGTCGCCGGTCGCCGTCCGTCGCCGATGAGATACTTGTACATGGGTGATTTAAAGAGGATTTGTACTTTCCCTAAAAAAAGAGCTAGGATTTCGCAAATTGTGAGTAGTTTTTCTGTTTTAAGTCTGACATGGATCGGTTCAAGTCCCCCTTTGGTCTTAGATCTGGTGATGGAGGATTCTATGAACATTGTGATTGAGTAATACAATTTTCCCCCCGCAAAAAAAGATAAACGAGCTGGGATTTGATAGTATTAATTAGCATAGATTAGTGGCACATGCTCAGGGCCGGCGCTGGTTGAGCATCACGAGCATATTCTGAAGTTGTTGATGGAACATCATGTATCCGGATGGGAGAGGGGCAAGAAAAGGCTTCCATGAAAACTTTATATAATTTACATTCACCAAGAAGCGACAAAATATCCGTATATCAGATCATAGTATGTGCTAACACAATCTTTATTTTCTTGGTGCATCTGATCTGCATTCTATGGATCCCAAGTACAATTCATAGATAAGAGCAAACTAACTTAAATGGTTTTGTGACATATCTGGCCATCAATACATAGTCTTGATTCAGAACTTATGTTTGTAGATGTGCATTAGTTATTTCAGTTTAAGAGTGTGTAAGATCAATCAAAACATTTCAAATATGTTGATTGCAATGAAAATATATGGTGAAGAATAAAAACTATTACTTTGTTATTTGTTACCTTAATGATGAAGATTCTCTATCATGATGGGAAGAACCACCAGCACAGAAAGCATGTCGATGGACTAAATAAAATCGTAAACCGACCTCTACAAATCCCCTAATAAAACATCTACGTAACCAACCAATGGATTAAGAGATCAAAAATATTACCCACCAATGCCCTTAATAAGTTATCTTCGTCACGTTAAGAAAAGAAAAGAAAACAACTCTTTCTCCCCGTTATGTATGGCAGCAGCCGTCATCAACATCACCTCACTTCCGATCTATGTGCATGACGATATCTGCAATGGCAATATCCCTCTCGCCCGACCAACTCTCGAGTCCACCTAAACCGGGACTGAAAAAGCATTGTCGATCTCCTACCCCCTCTTGCCCCTACCCGACAAACTCTCGAGGCCACCCAAACCACTAAAAGAAAACTCCAGTAACTGCGATCAACCCCCACTCGCCCGACCAAACCCTAGAAGCGTTGCCGAGGCCACCCAATCCCTAAAAGCGTTGCCGAGGCCACCCAAACCCTAGAAGCGTCGAGACCACCCAATCCCTAGAAGCATTGTCGAGGCCACCCAAAACCGTAGAAACGTCGAGGCCACTAATATGATCCCTTGTATATGTTTGCCACTAATTAATATATCCATCTCTCATGTTTGTATATTAATTTCCATGTTGTAATTTTTGCAGAAACCATGGATCCAACCATGAAGAGAGACTTTGAAGGAGAAGTGTTGGTGGGGGACATAATCCGCGGCGGCGGTGATCCCTTCTCGTTAATGAATTTTGACACAGAAGAGCTAGGACATGATGATGACGGCTCCGGTCACCGAATGCTGGAGGAAGAAGGAGACCATGATGACGGCTCCGGTGGCCGAGAGCCGGAGGAAGGAGACCATGATGATGGCTCCGGTGACCGAACGAAGGGAGCTGTTGCAAAGTTGTCCGGCGAGGTATATATATTAATTAAGCCTGTGCTGACTAATTGATGCATTAATTGTTTTGGTATGTACATATATTAACTCTTATTTCTTCTTTTATATAGCCCTCCGGATTGAGCCAAACTTCGGTAACGAGACGAGGCCTGAAGAGAAGGTTGGGCAAGGAAGAAAGGTTCACGATCACCTTAATCGCGAATGATGGCCAACCGATTGAACTGAAGAAGACCAAGGATGCATTTTCTGCTCAGTGTGGAGCTATTGTCAGGGACAGCATCCCGATCAGCATCCAGCAGTGGAATGAGTTGTCTAAGAACGCTAAGAGCTACGACCCTCAAGTTTCTTATGTCACCGATAGATAGAAAGAAGATCTTTGGAAGGCCCTGAAGGTAAATTTCACCCTACCGCCAGAGGAGGATGAGAGTAATCCAGTTATAGAGCCACCAGTCAGGTCATTTGCTCTTAAGAATATGGCATATCTTTTCAGGAGGTGGAAGAATGAGTTGAAAGCTAACTTTGTCGACCAAGAGAAGACTCTAGTATTCGTCGGCCGATATGCGGGGATAGGAGATCAATGGGACGCGTTCGTGGCCTACAAGACTTCTGAAAAGAGTAAGAAAATGTCAGCGATAAACAAGAAAAATGCTGAAAAGAAGCTGTTTCACCATCGCACGGGGTCAGGTGGCTACCTCAGAGCCCGACAGTTGTGGGCCAAATCGGAGGATGACCTGCGAGCTAAAGGGGTCGAACCACAAACAGCGAACTGGCCAGACCGTTCAAGGACTTGGTTCTTTGGGATTGGGGGAACTTTGGACCCTGAAACAGGGAAGTGCATTTGGACGGACGAGAAACTTGCAATACCAGTCAGGAAGCTTGAGCAAGTTATCAAGGAAATGTTGGAAGGGAGGTTCAAACCCGACAGAGAGAAGGACGAGCTGACTGAGGTCCTCGGGAATCCTGAGCACCCTGGACGAACACGAGGCATGCCAGGCTCCGTTCCGTGGAAGCTTGGGTTTCCCGGCGCAGGCGGTTACAAAAGCCGGGAGAGAAAGAGGAAACAGGAGCTGAGCGTTGTGCAGGATCACAATGCAAGAGTACGAAGGCTAGAGGAAGAAGTTATGAGCCATCGAGCTCCCGACCAGCAGCTTGTTCAGGGGCACGAAGCTACCCCAGAAGCTACCCCGCCATCTCAGCAGAAAAGCAGCGTGGCTTCCACGGAGGTCCTTTAGCAGCCTGACTTCACGGCTCCTAGCTACCCCGTGGATGCTATAATAGATGGCGAACATTACGAGCTTACGATGTAATGCGTTAACCTCACCATCAAGGCGGCTGACGGCTTTGTTGCACCTCCTCGAACCGACGGAACTTTTCACCACGGTCAGATTCCACATGGCTATGCTGTCGTGCAAGTGGATGAAATAATGGGGGGACTTGAGGAGCTCGCGCTTGACCACCCTACAGGTGAAGGGGAGACTCAGCTGAGATTTGCTCTGAGGAGTACATGTCTATGGCGGAAGGAGCACATCAAGCTTCCGAACTGGACGCCTCCGCCTCCTTCTCCTCCTCCGGCGAGTGATGAAGGCACTCATCATCCTCCTCCTCCGCCGCCGATGAGGGATCAAGGCACTCAGCCTCCTCTTTCGCTTCGTCCGGTGCGTGGCGTCGACGATTAAGGCACTCCGCCTCCTCCTTCACCTCGTCCGGCGCATGATGTCGACGATCAAGGCACCCCGCCTCGTAAGCAACGACGAAAGAGAGACGCCGTCACTCCAGCTGCTAGCAGTACAACCAGTGGGAGGAGGCCATACCAATATGGTCCTAAGTCTCTCAAGCCATTGGAAAAGTTGCCATACGATTGGACCGCGGAGAAAACCGTGAAGATCTCTCAAGACGAAGCGAGGGCCCATTTTGCAAAGAAAGCTCCACCTCCGAAGCAGACGATAGATCCCGTGGCAGCAAAGCACACTATCGAGGCCCTGAAGCGACCACCGCCACCTCCGTTGGATACCAACTATGTCCGCGCTACTAAAAAGGCATATCAAAATGCGGTGCGGACGAGAACTACTTCCAGTGATGAGAGGTTAGCTAAACGAAGAAGTGGGAAAACATTTCCCCAGCTCGGCGAACAGGCTAACCAATCCTGCCCCCCGCTCAAGGTGTCTACCGATATCGTGCCTAATCTGGCGCCGGGGTGGTGGTGGAGGGGATGGCGCCCGGTTATGACAATATTGCCGATTATCTCGATGTTGAATTCCCAATAGAGGAGGTGGAATACAAATACCAGTACGGGAAGCCTCTCGTCAAAGATGGAAGTCCTCCACTAGGAACGATGATGAGACAATTGCATGATTGGTACATGAACACCTGCAAGGAGTCTGGGATGGATTGTTTGATGCTGAGTATTAAAGAGGAGCACGACTTCTTTGGCCAAGAGCTGATTCTTGTTGAATTTGACGAGCTTTTCCAGTTTTACAATCAAAAGGACATCAACAAACAAATCATGACTTGCTACTGTCTGTAAGTACTTCTGTAATTAAGTCTCTATATATAGCCCACCTCTTTCATTGCATTTATATATATAATTATCCCCATCACTATATTATGCAAATTGAAGATCGTCGAATGCAGAAAAGCATGAATGTATGACATTGGGTTCATTAACCCAAATATCATACATGAATGGACGGTTAAACACAAATCCCGAGAAACCGAGGACAACTTGCTACAATCGATGCTTAAAAATCAAAACAAAGACAAAATACTATTTCCTTACAACTTCAAGTGAGTGTTACTGTCTTGTGCATATTTGGTTTCTCCCTTATTACTCGAGGGTATAGTAATGTAATTGATGAGCTATGCATGTGTGTGCAGCCACCACTTTATTCTACTAGAGATTAAGCTTGAGCGGGGAGTAGTAACCGTCTTAGACTCGAGACGAAATGCTCCCGAGTTGTATGCGAACCTGACTGAAATGCTCCAAAGGTAAGTTCAATCGATCATTATCGCACCATATCGGCAACTTTGTTCATTTCCTGATATATATCAAGTAATTATATTCTTTGTCTGCCAGGGTTTGGAAAGATTTCACCACAATTGCTCTGAGACTACCTACCGAGCTGCAATTTAGACACCCGAGAGTAAGTAATATATACTACCTAGTTCCGCCCATCTCCCATTGATTCTAGCTAGTTTCATCAATATATACCATTTAGCATGCTTGCTTATCAGTTTGATTGACCTCTATTCTCGTATAGTGCTTGTTTCAGGAACAAGGGACTAGTTTTTATGGATATTACGTTTGCGAGTTCATCTACAACGAGACGAATCCTAATAAGCGGGGCTACACTGAAAAAGAATATGAAGTGCGTAAGCAAAAATATTCACAATTTTATTTTATTACAATCATTTATGTTGAGTTTCATTCATATACATGTATTGACCCTGTTCTTCAATTTAGATCTGGCGGATGCAGGATGAACTCCTATTACAAGATCGCATACGAGCAATTCAATAGGAATTGGCGGGATTCTTTATTGACCACGTCATCAGTAAAGCCGGAGAATATCATATGGAACTTGATATTAGATGTTAGGGATTCTAACATAGGAAAGATATACGAAAATTTGTTGTTTGACCAATCTCTCGGAGAAGGAGGAGGTCGATCACTTCTCTCTATATATATTCATGACGATCTTGTGTACTTAATGGTTTCCTTCATTTGCTTACTAACCAGCGTGTCGCGAGTTCTCTCTATACGTATAGTACATAGCGTCACGACCAAGCACGGAGATAAGAGAGGTCACTTCTCTTTATTAGCTAGCTAACACAATATATGAAACCCCTAAATTAACCCTCCAAAACCCTCAAAACCCCCCCTCTTTAAAAAAACAGCTCCTGAGCTGCTGATGCGTGAACGCTCTTTGGTCCCGGTTGGTGCCCTCCTGCCTGGGCTCGGCGGAGCGGCCACGTGTAGCCCCATCTGTCCCGGTTCGTAAGTGAATCGGAACTAATGGTCATGGGCTTTAGTCCCGACCCTTTAGTCCCGGTTTCGGAACCGGAATAAATGGGCCTTATGAACCGGGACAAATGAGCCTTTTTCTACTAGTGATAGCTATTGTTAAAGAGGAGTTTTCAGATTCGTGTGTTTGGAAAGATATATTCTTAGAATTCAAGAGTTTTTAAACATAATGGAGAGAGATGCCTCTACTAGATCTGGAGATGTGGCTAGACTCTGGTAGATCCCCTCGTGTGATACATTCCCGCAGTTATGAAATAAATTCCCCTCGTGTGATCTCGAGCTGCTTCCTGAAAGTTTGGGACTAATAGAAAATTCACTATCAAATCTGTTTTTTAAATGTTGGTAAGCTCCTCTACTGGTTGTGGCTAAGGCAATGCTAGGCGTCGGTGCGCCGGCCCAGCAGTTGGGCCGGTCTAGTCCCAGCTGCCTGATGCAATGATGAGAGACCGTCAATCTATCCATCACATCATCTTTCTCGAGAGTCAACGCCCAGAGCGCCATTGACATCCCTCCCCGCGCTCGAACCACCACCGCATCGTCCTCGTCGCCGGTCGACGCCCTCGCCAGCTGTCCTTCATGTCGGTCGGCACCCTTGACAGACGTCCTCGTCACCGGTCGCTGCCCTCGTCCCCGGATCTACCCATGCAACAGCTGCGCAGGTTGAAGCTCCGCGTGTCGCTTGAAGCTTTTTCCCCTCTGGGATGCAGCATCGCCATGTCGTCCGCCCATAGCTCCCTGGTGTCGCCGCTCCGACCATCGTCGGCATGCCGTAACGGTTGAAGCTTTTTCCCATCTCGCTTGAAGCTTTTTTTCACGATGGTTGAAGTTATTTTCACAACCTGAAGCTTTTTCTGTTGCCAGTTGAAGCTTTTTTCATCAACGGATGTAGCTTTCTTAGACAACGGTTGCAGCAAAAAAGTCGTCGCCGTCGTCCCGGTTGTAGCTCGCCGTTGCATAGCAGCATTTTTTGCGTCTAAATAAATATGGATGTAGCAAACTTCGTTGCCGGATGTAGCAAAAAACTACGATGGTTGCAGCAAAAAAATCGTACCCGCAGATAAATCGTAATGGATGTAGCAAAACGTGATGCTGTTTGTAGCAAAAAGCGACGCCGGTTGCAGCTTATTCACATACGGTTGTAGCTTTGGCGCATGAGAAGGAGGAGGTGTGGAGGAGAAACAGGGAGGAGGAAAAAGACGCTGGCGGCGGTCGATCTCATTAGGGGCGCGCGCATGGCGGAGGGTGCCGCGGTCGCGGCCGAAGACGTGCGTGCTGGTGGTGCGGGCGGGGACTAGTGCCTGGTTGTGTGCGTTATCCTGATGTCCATGTCGTGGGGAAGAAGAAGTTCTCCTCACTCGTGGTCCTCTGTTTTTTTTTTTGGAATGCTCCCGTCGCCACTCGCACGATCTATAGCGATCGCAGGGCCCGCACGTGTCCGGCTGAACGTTTCTGTCGGGGCGCCGTCTGGAAACGTTTATCCTGTGGCTACCAGTAGATTTCGAAAGCTAACGTACCCCTAAGTAATCTGATCTTTCTTTGGTAACTATCCCACGAGAAGTTGTCTTGACTAGAGATGTTATGGAAAGAAGAAGTTGTTCTGGCAATCCTAAACGTTCGTTTTGTGGGGATAGGGAATCCTCTCAGCATTTTTTTTTGTTTATTTTCCAGGTTGCTAGAGTCGTGTGGCGTACGGTGCCCTTTGTTTTTGGGACTGATTTTTGTCCGAATAACATCTAGAAGTTCTTTGTGTGGTGCTATACTTTCTTTTGTAAGGAGAGAAGTTTTATACCGTTGGATTAGCAGCTATGTGTTTTTAAACACAATACAGATGCGAGCGCTCATATACACACGCATATACTTATCCCTATGAACGTACACACGCACACCCTATTCCTATGAACACCTTTGAAAGACTGAGTCGGCATATCATCTTGAAATTTACGAAGTCACAGTAGGCACCTCGCTGTCGACGGGAACTTCTGCTCCCACTGAATTAATGCACATCGTTGAAAATCCTGAAATAAATCCAGAAATAAATGTAAGCATCAGCATTTGAACCCTGGTGGGGTGAGGATACCGCAGTCCCTCTAACCATCGAACCACATGTTGGTTGGAATGTTTGAAATGTTCATAACCATGCGAACTCTGATTTTAAATGGTCTCAAACTCCTTTTGAAATAGTATTTGCATCGTGTGCTTCTCTGCTTTCTGGGCATGCCCACATAAGTATGGGGACTCATATTCTATGAAGCACGGAGCCACTCTTCTCAGGAGCAACACTACCAATATGATGAGGATTTGTGCGACGATTCAGGAGGGACATCGAGCCAACCAGCGATAGATAATTCGTCCAGCGATGTTGGTGTCAACTCTTTTGCGTTTCTATCTTCATAGAGGTTGTTGTGTTATGGATGTTGTCTGCTAGTGTCCCTCATGATGATAGTTGCATGTTCTTGTTTGTAGCTGGAAAACTGTTTAAGTTCTTGTAGGATAGTTTCGTTGTGCGACGAGGTTTTCATCCCATGATGTGTGTGTTCATTGCGAGCACATGTAGTCGGTTTCCTGGTAGTGCTTTGAACTCTCTTCTCCCTTTCTCGGTCCCTTGTTCTCTCTTATGCTAGACAAACTTTGTGTGTATGGTATGTTTATAATGGTAAGGGGTTTATGCCCGGTTAAAAAAGGTACTGATATTAAATTAAATCAATTAAAATGTGGGTTATGTTAGTGAATTATTAGGAGGAGATGCGGCTGGGGTTGGGGTGGGGGTGGGGAGGTTGGTTGTTAATCTGTAAGTGAGCATATAGGAGCTCCTTGAGTTAGAGAAGTTTTATCGGCCATATAGAGGTCTTATCCCCCTCGTCCACAACCTTCCTCCTTCTATATGCACCACACGCACTTACCTTTGTTGATGCTGTCGTCAAGAAGTTGCTCCTCCACCACTCCATGCTCCCTCGCTCCATTCACTTCCATCATTGCAGCTAGGAGGAGCATGTGGGGCTTACTGAACCACCAAGATGAGACCACAAGAGAACTCAAAATCCTGACGACTTTCACCATATCGGGGAGGCGAAGATAGTAAGACTAAGGGGAATGGATTCGGTGTCATTTGATCCAGTGGCAATGGGGCTCCATCATGCTTATTCATCCTTGTTGAGCATCATTCAGCGAGGTTAGCGCTAAACAAATTGAAGGCTACTTATTCAATGTTTGACGACTGTAGTCATATCATGTATTATAGCTCATTTGTTGCGTCAAAACTTCTCATATTATGTCCTATTGTGACATTTTCATGTTTTATAGCCTGAAGAATGCTAGTTGACTTTACGCAAACCGGGAGCCATGATATGCCTAAAGGTTTCCATGGAGGGGGCGACTCCTCTTGGTAGGTGATGGCATGCTCAATGGACAATGAGCTACTCGGACTTCTTAGTGCACGTGTTCTTACTGTACCCATCTTACCACCCCTTAATGTGCTACACCAATATCGATTCCACACTAAATCACATGAAGCTAAAGTTCTCTCGCAACATGAACCATGTTTCTTACACTACGAACATAACTAGAATAAAAAACATTGAAATAAGAAAAGCTTGTGCAACACAAGACATTGTCCAAATAGTTGCAATAGCTAAAATAAATTATTAAGTTACTCATAAGAAACACCGAAGAAAAACTTATCAATGAGCAAGAGAGGAAGTGGGAGGAGTACTTAAAATGAACCTAAGAAAATATTTATGTATATGAAAAGCCATTTCTTGGTCTTGTGTTTTGATGTTGCTTTCTGAACTAAAAAGGTATCCCTCTCCCACATCCATGCACCATCGTCCTACTATTCATACTCCTCCTCCACGATACCCCTATTCATATACCAGGAGGCATAAAAAACAATGTAAAGTTGGATCATGAGGGAAGGGCCAAAAAATGACATTGACACAGCAACTGGTGCTCAATTTTTGTGACGCTAAGGTGGGCGAGAAAACTCTTGCCGAGCTCCCTAAGGTAACACTAGTGCACCCTTTACTTTTCTGATTAGCCCCCCCTCTTGAGTAAATAGATGGCCTTCCTAAATAAGAATTGGGGTTTGTTGTGAATTTTGGCCCATAACAGTGGCAAAATTTCCGCGTCAAGGCTATTCGCATTGAATGTAACTTTTCCTAATCTCTTTTATTTGGTTCAAATTAATTTCAATCAAAATAGGGCTTTAGATTTTTCGGATTTTGGATAGAGGGGTTCGATGTGCTAGTTCTCATGATTCAGTGGAAGAATTGGCCCAAACATTGGGAATTGAATGGCATTGCTTTGCAGTCAATGCTTGGTCTATAAATTCAATTGGCCCAAACAATTTCTCCGGATTGTTTCATTTTGGGATTCCTGAATAGATTGCATGGAATGGTTTAAATACTAAAAAGTTATTTTGTTTTACAAGGAAATAACAAGAATTTTAGTGCCTAACTATACTATTTCATTTATGGTTTATAGAAGGAATTTAGGTAAAGATTAAGAAACCAGCTAGCGACAATTTCCTTTCTAGTGAGTGCATTATGGTGTGGAAAGTAAAACCACCCGATCCAATAAAACCATAACGAAGATCTCGCCTTCCAATTCAACTTTGGTTGTGACCATGCATCAACCCCTCCATGGACCTCCTAGGTGAATGAAACCACAAGATAATAGAGAAAAGCAACTATACAAAACATATTTTGGAAAAATGTCAGTCACACAACTTATTTGTATTACCAAACAATTAAAAAGTTATAAGGCGGCGCGGCGGCGGCGGCATGTCGACTGCGTGTCTAGCCAATCCACACACAATTCCAACATATTTGTGTTACCAAACCACTAAAATGTCATCAAAAGTGTACTACATAAACATACTACACTAATATCGATTCCACACTAAATCACATTAAACCAAAGTTCTCTCTTAACATGAACCGTGTATGTTACACTACGAACATAACTTGAATAAAAACATACACATGAGAAAAATCTAGTGTGAAACACTACACATTGACTAAATAGTTCTAATAGCCAAATTAAATTATTACGTTAATCATAAGAAACACTGGAGAAAAACTCAACTCTGAGCAAGATAGGGAATGGGAGGAGTACTTAAAATGAAACCGAGTAGAGATGTAGGTACATGAAAAGCAATTTCCTGGTCTTGTTTATTGATGCTGCTTTCTGAAATGAAAATGCATCCCTCTTCGACATCCACGCACCGTTCTCCTACTACTCATACTCCTCCAGCATGAAGCCCCTAATTTTCTCCCCTTCTCCAGCAGTAGGCAGCTAAGACAATGTAAAGTTGGATCACGAGGGAAGGGTCAAAAGATGACATTGATAGAGCAACTTGTGCTCAATCTTTCTGACCCTAAGCTAGGTGAGAAAACTCTTACTTACCTCTCTAAGGTAACACTAGTTTCATGCTTTCTTTTTTTGATTAGATCCCCTCTTGAGTAAAGAGTTGGCCTTCCAAAATAACAAGTTGGGCTTGTTGTGAATTTTGGCCCAAAACGGTGATAATTTTTTGTGTCAAGCCTATTTGCATTGAATGTAACTTTTCATAACCTCTTTTATTTTGTTCAAATTAATTTCAATCAAAATAGGACTTTAGGTTTTTCGGCTTTTGGCCAGAGGGATTCGATGTCCTAGTTGTCATGATTCAATGGAAGAATTGGCCCAAATCCGTGGGCATTTAATAGCATTGCTTTATAGTCAAGGCTTAGTCTATAAACGATGCAACTATTGCTCCTCATTGTTTCCTTTTGGGATTCGTGAATAGATTGCATGGAATGCTTTAAATGTTAAAAACTTGCTTTGTTCTACAAGGAAATAATGAGAATTTTAGTCCCTCGATATGTTATTTAATTTATGGTTTGTATAAGGAATTTAGGTAAAGATTAAGAAACTAGCCAGTGATAATTTCCCTTCCTGTGAGTGGCTGATGGTGTGGAAAGCAATACACCCGATCCAAGAAAACCAGATCAAAGATCTTGCCTTCCAATTCAACTTTGGTAGTGACCATGCATCAACACCTCCATGGACCTCCTAGGTGAATGAAACTACAAGATAATAGAGAAAAGCAACTATACAAAACATATTTTGCAAAAATGCCAGTCACACTACTTATTTGTATTACCAAAAAATTAAAAATTTATAAGTGTAAATCTATACCTTATAATAAAGGGACTATTGCTTCTGGCGGAACATCAAGGATATTGGCCCCAAAGTTGCAAAATATTACCCACAAATGCTGGTTATAAATGATAAAAAATGTTCCACATAGAGGGAATCCCCTACCTAGGCCGGCCCATGCAGTCGGCACTACCTATACTGCGTTACGTGCACTGGGAGAAGACGCAGGGCGTTCGTTTGGGCCGGCGCATTTTTTAAGTTTCATTTTCAGTTTAACTTTTTCATTTTTATTTTAGTTTTTCCTACTTTAAATAATTTAACTACAAAGAAGTTCCGCAATTTAAAACAATGATAATTCTGAATTAAGTTTTTTAATAAATCATAAAATGTTTGTGCATTCAAAAATGTTTACTTATTAAAAAAATGTTTGAAATTTCAAACCGGGAAATAAAAAATGTTCATGATTATTGAAATACTACGTTTATTAAAGAATGTTACTGTAGTTGAACAAAATTTCGCAATTTCAAAAAGTGCCCATGGATGGAAAAACATACTAAAAACTCCAAAACTGTTCATGACATACAAAATACTTTATTCATTCATAAAAAGTTTGCTTATTCAAAAAATGATCATGCATTAAAGAATGTTTGGTAAATAATTTTTTTTCTTTAAATTGAAACAATGTCTGTCAATGTCAAAAATTATACATCCAATTTCAAAAAAAATGTTTGTCGATTTCGCCAATTCAAGAAACTTGTTTAAAAAATATTCACAGTTTTAAAAAATATTTGAAAATAGTATAAATTGTTCATGAATTCAAAAAATGTTCTCGATTTTAGAAGATGTGCGAAAGTTTGTATAAGTGCTCACAAATTTGAAATATGTTCACAATTTCACATATAAGCACGTGTTTAAAAAAATGTTCATGATTTTAAAAATTGTTCATGGTTTCATGGCCATTGGATATTATGTTTTTTTCTTCCCTTCCAATGCACGAGCCATTTTGCTAGTGACATAAACGTACTGCACAAAATCGATTCCACCGTAAAACACATTGAGCCAAAGTTCTTCCACAACACAAACCATGTTTTTACACTAACAAAATAAGTGGAAAACATCATAAATTAAGAAAAGCCAATATGCAACACCCCACGTTGCCCAAATAGTACTAAAAGCTAAAATTAATTGTTGCGTCACTCATAAGAAATCCTGAAGGAAATAAATCATCTATGAGCATAGAGAAAGGGGGAGTACGTCAATTGAACCAGGAGCAAAAATCTAGGTACATCAAATGCCCTGTACGGGCCATGTTTATTGATGCTGCTACCTGAATTGTAAAACCGTCCTCCTCCATCTCCACGCCCCTCCTCCTCCTCCTCCTCCTCCAACATTCCTCCCCCTCTATGTCCCTGATTTTCTCTCCCTCTCTTGCGAGAGGCCACAAACACAATATAAAGTTGGTGCCAGCGGTGAAGGGCTAAATGATGTCACTGGTAGAGAAACTGGTGTTCAATCATTGCGACCCTAAATAACAAGAGAAATTCTTCATTGAGCACTCAGAAGGTACTCCTTGTAATCCCTTCCTTATATGTGCCCCCTCTAGAGTAAAGATTTGGCCTTGCTAAATCGCAAGTAAGGTGGGCTCCACAGTGGTAGAAATTTTCAAACGCGTCTCCTCGTATGTGTGGTTGACCTGGTAAAGCTGTACGTTTCATATGGAAGCAAATGGCCGAAGTAGACAACAACTCACGGAGATGGCATGGACCTAACTTTTTGGTAAGCATTAGTGGCACATATCAAAATGCACAAGTCTGAGTGGCGGGACTAACATATGCAACTTCGACAGTGAAACATATCAATTTTAAATTTTTTGTATTGTCTCAAAAAATTTATAGCAAGCTTATGTATCAATATTAGGATTCTACACCATGTTCACCAGTTTTTGAAAAAATATGGTAGACGGTTTTTCTAATCATAAAAAATATCCCTCTGTTATTTTCCTGAAAACAGTTGAATATTGTATGAATTCCCATGGACATGATATGAAGTTGTATACGTGTACCTCTATATACAAAACATCGATACGATGTTGTGAATTCTGAAGTCTACATTCGTAAATCTATAGTTCAAAATGGAATTGATTTAAATAAATGGACACAAATTCATATGAACTAGAGTCGACATGTGGGGGCCTCTCCTTCCTTCGACCCCACATGCAAACTCCATCACCCAGTTATGTCGTATCCTCTCACTTAAGGTATATGACTAGGGTGTGTGTGTGGGGGGGGGGGGCTTGCCATTTTCTCACTGTTCCCTGTATCCTCCCCTGGCAATGGCGCATGCGAGGTTACCATGAAGAAAAGCCCACCACGGTGTGTTTAGCCTGTCCACACACAATTCCAACCTCCCTAAGTGAGGGAAGCCGCCATGTCAGAAGATAAAGCCATCATGGTACTTCAACCGCGTCAAATCAGAAGTGAATGTCAACGAAGCCATGCCTCAGGTCACTTCCGAATGGAGTAATCCGAAGGAATGAAATCGTGTTTCAGTTTCAACCGATCGTTATGGTTCATTTCAAATTTGTTGTTATCCTATAAACACAAACTAATAATAAATGTGATGTTCAATACAATAGGCATTTTCTTTGTTTGACTGAATCAAATAGGCACTTCATTTATACATAGGGAGGGATTACACATGGTTGTTTCCAAAATTACCCCTACTACATACTTACCGAAATATTAACTAGGGATACTAATATTCCCGCTACAGTGTCCTAAATAACTAGACGTGATGGCCTTCTGGTGCCTGCTGTGGTGCGTGCCTCCTCAGCACGGGTAGCTTCCAAATCACATTGGATGATCTGCAAGCATGCTTGGGCGTGTTGTTGCCACTCATTGGCCCATTTCACACTAATGTGCTCGACCGATTCCTTGGACTCTAAGTGGCAAAACCCACTCAACAAGCTCGATGCTGAATTCAGCGGCGCAGTGGCGTGTGGCCCCGATAGCCTCTATGGAGATTTGCCAAGCAAGGGCCTCCACGTAATCCATCCATTCAACGGCGCTCTGCTCCATATCTTCCTTCACACATGAGCACTCTAGTAATTCATCTACGACCAATACATCTAGATGCAGTTGGAATGCAGCTTTGCTCTGTCCGTCCTCCGACGAGAAGCCAAAGACTTGCACCAACCCATACCAATGCCTGTGTCACTTGTTATGTCTGGACGCGCGTGGGGGCATGGTAGATGTTGCCAGGGTGAGTAAAGGGACGACATGCATCGAAGAGGTGAGGGTTTTCACAAGCAGAGAGGCGGTTCTGGTGCACACGGTGGAGCTAGTAAATAAAGTCGGTCTACATTTCGAGTGGCGCGTCACGCGAACTGCGACATTATGGTCACCGACATTTAGTGCACGAGCAAGCACGCACAGGCCTCCGTGGCTTGCGAATCCAGCAAAGATGGAATTATAGCTATTTCGTCAAGTCAATGGTGGGCTCCATAAAGGCAGGAATACTCAAACTTGTCTCGTCATTGGTGCGGTTGACATGGTGAAGCGATCGGTTCTAGATGGAAGCAAACAATCGAAGTAGACGGAAACTCATGGAGACAACAGAGAGAGAGAGAGAGAGAGAGAGAGAGAGATGAACCTAATAGTTTCCCAAGCATTAGTGGCACATATAAAATACAAAAGTCTAAGTAGCAAGACTGAAATGTGCAATTTTGAAAGTGACACATATCATTTTTCCCTATTCTGGTTGGTGCCCCTCTTGAGTATATAATGGGCCTTTCGAAATCCCATGTGATGTTTGTTGTGAATTTTTGTCCAATACTGTGGTTAATTTTGTGCCTTCAGACCCTGTTTGCATTGAAGGTAAAATTGTGTAGTCTTTTATTCAACGCATTGGATGTGTCAGTTCTCATGATTTCATGGAAGATTTGACCCAAATCGTTGGGAAATGAATAAAATTCTCCCTTTTGTTTTACTTCGGATTCATGATTTTATTGTATGGTATGATTTAAATGATAAAAATCATGTTGTTCCTCATGGAAATAAAAATAATATTCGAGTTTAAATATAGTATTTCATTTATTCTTTGTAACATGAATGTAGTACCACTTAAATAGCTAGCTTCAAATAATTTCCTTTCTCATGAGGAGCTGACGAGGTGCAAAAATATCCACCTGATCCATTGATCAACCCTCCATTGGACCTCCTAGGTGAACGGAACAAAACATAGGAGAGAGAAGCAACTATACACAACATATTTGGAAAAAATGTTGGTTCCACTACATATTTGTATTACCAAACAAGTAAAATGACATCAAAAGTGCAAATGAGATAAACGTTCTATAGTCAAACTGATTCCACCCCAAATCACATTTCTGCAAAGTTCTTTCACAACATGGATCATGTTGGTTGATGGCCTGCAAGTTCACATGGTTTAGTTGTAGCCTTCTCAAAGTAAGAGTATTGATCCCACAGGGAGCACACAAATTAAGTGTTGCCTCTTGTAGTGAATTATTTATTTGTGCCTGCAAATATTTGTATACTCCACGCAAAGTGGGGGCAGAAATAGTTGTTTTGGGTGAAGAGAGAACTTGAAGTAAATAACATAAAAGTAATAGGAAAAGATCAACATGAGTAAGAGGTGGAAATGAGAGAGGAGTAAGGCATTCTCAAGGAGTCCGGAATTTCATTTGGTACATTTCCAACACATCCTATGCAGCCATATAGTATAGTCTGGATACTTAAGCAACTCTTGACGATTTTGTTGGGCGGAGCCAGGTACAAAAGAAATTCTACTCCAGGTATCGTGCGTCGCACACCAGTATCGTAGTCCCCCTTGTAGGTTATGACTAAGGTTAATTATTAAGGGTTACCCAGTGGATGCGGTCTCTCTAGGGTTCTTCGTAAATCCCCTATCAATTGGAAAAGCTAGGTGCAATGGCTTTTACTCTGACCTTGAATTACCTTCACGTCCTAACCTTTGCAATGACAGTGACAACTTCATGGACTTTCGGCGATATTGCTGGTGAGGCCCCTTAACAACATTCACGAAGTTCATAAAACTAAGCACTCAATAGAGGATCTCATATCCAAACATTACAGATCTTATACATATTGATAACCCACAAGTGTATGTGATCAGTTGCAGCTCTTTCAATAAATAAGAGTGTCGAACTCCACGATGAGCCAAAGGTAGAATTAATATTCCTCAAGTTGAATCGACCATCGATACAACTCTAGGCACACTAATAGTTTGCTTTACCTACGATAAGAAATGCAAATAGTTTGTGAGAATAGGAAGATAACTTTGCAAGATAATAAAGAGTTAGTTGTTGTTTAATTAAAAGAAAAATAAAGTAATGATTTTTTAAGAACAATTTGGAAACAGGATTGTCCCTAGGAAATTGAATATGACATTATAGTTATACTTATCATACGTATGAGGGAGAGCCTTAAGATAATATACTTTCCATACTTGGATCACTTGTTCTTACGCTTGGAACTTTAGCAAGCATCCACAACTACCAAAGCTTCATTAAGTTAAAACCCAACCATATTATTAAGTTTAAAGTCCCCTGTGATCCCATATGCAACAACTCACAAACTCAGATATAGCCTTCTAGTCACTTTCGCAACCCGCTATAAGCAAATAATTAACATATTGCAACACACTACGACGATTCTCCCCTAGTCTTGCGCGATAGAGTGGGAACCATAGGAAAACACCATAATAACATACAACTCATATCAACCATAGCGTACCCAAATTAACCCATGGGACAAAAGGAAACTACTCAAACATAATAGAGGTGCAACACATCATTGAATAATAATATATAGCATATAGCACCATGTTCAAGTAGATATTACAATGAGAGTGATAGAGGTTACACCGGCACGGAGAGTGAGAAATATGGTGATGACGGAGGTAAAGTTTTTGGAGATGGTTGTCGTCATGATGGTTCCCCCACTGGCGTTGCGATGCTACCGGGCGAGAGGGGTAGAGAGCCCCCTACTTATACTTAGTTGGCCTTCCCCTATATGGGAGAAGGATTCCCGTATAGTCCTTGTCCTCCATGGACCCCAAGGGGCGGGAGCCCCTTCGAGATTGGATTCTCCTCCTCTTTTTCTCTAGGGTTTCTTGTTTGTTTCTGTACTGTTTCTGCGTCCGAGCAACATTTCTTAAATAGTCAGAGTTCCCTAACAATTAGTTTCCTTGCGCCCAAAGGAGTGCTCCAACCAACTTATGCTTGGGCCATAAGGCACCATGGCGAGCCCTAGGTGTGCCCCTAGCGTGTGAGGCCCACGAACGACGTCTTGCATTGATTCATGTGCCACAAATTCAAATATATTCCAAAAAAATCACATAAAGTTTTAGGTCATTCCCGTTCCCTGATTTTTTCCACTTAAAAATTCCAAAATAATAGAAAACCGGAACTGGCCTTTGGCACTGGGTTAATAAGCTAGTTCGAACAGAAATAATAGGGGATAAATCCCTCACTAAGCTCTTAAAGGTACTGCTTTTACATCCTTCACTTTTCATATTAGCGCCCCCTCTTGAGTAAAGAGTTGACCTTCCTAAATCACAAGTGAAGATTGTTGTGAATTTCATCCAAAATCAATGGTAAACATGCATTTAGGGTCAAGTTACAATGGATACAATATTGTGTTCTCTGTATTATTTGGTTCCAATTATTTTTAATCCAAATACGACCTAAGATATGTCAAGTTTTGACCATTGGGGTTGGATGTGCCAGACTTAGGATTTGGTGCAAGAAATTTCCCAAATCGATGGTAACTTAATACATGTGCTTTACAATTAATAAATGCTTAGTCTATAAAGAGTTCAAATAATTCCCCCAATTTTTTCATTTTGGGAGTCATGCTTATATTGCATGGCATGGTTTCAGTCCCCCGTTCCACGTTGATGTGCTCATACTCTAATCGGGAAACCCACTCACCGAGATCAATGTAAAATTCGGCGGCGTACTGGCATGCGACCCTGATAGCCTTTATGCTTATTTTCCAAGCGAGTCTCTCCACGTAGTTAGCCCATTAGCTAGCCCTCTTCTCCAAATCATCTTCCGTGTGCATTCATCTTCAATCGATATATCTAGCTGTTGTTGGAATGCAACTTCTCTGCATCCATCCTCTAGTGAGCAACCGAAGATTGGCACTGGCCTGTCCTGATGGGTGCATCACTTGTAATGTATGGACACGTGTGGGGGCATGGCAGACTGCGAGGTGCGAGGGAGTCGACGAGCACATCGAAAAGGTGAGGGTTTCCACATGATTAGAAAGACGGTTCTCTAGCTAGTAAGTAGAGGCAACCGACATGTCAAGTGGTGAGTCATGCGAAACATGGAAATATGGTCACCAAAATTTAATGCATGAGCTGCACGCACAGGTAACCATGGCATGTGAATCCGGCAAAAATAAAATTATAGCCATTTTGTCAATTCAATGGTGGACCCCATAGAGGTAGGGATACTCAAACGTCTCTCCTCATTGGTGCGGTTGCCAGGCTGTTGCGGTGCGTTTCAAATGGAAGCAAACGGCACGGAGTGGTTAGAACCTCATTTTTTCGCAAGCTTTAGTCGCACATATCAAAATACACAAGTATTAGTGGCAGCAGACTCAATTATGCAACATCTGGTGACAGAGATCGATTTTCCTTATTCTTATTGGCGCCCCTCTTGAGTAAATAGTTGGTCTTCTAAAATTAGAAGTGAGGTTTGTTGTGAATTTTGGCCCAAAACAATGTTAAATTTTGTGCCTTTAGGCCCTATTTGCATTGAATGTATCTTTCTGTGCTCTTTGTTATTTGTTTAAAATTAATTTCACTCCAAATTGGTCGTTCATTATGTGTTTGTTTGGTCAACGTGTTGGATGTGTCAGTTCTCATGATTTAGAGAAGAATTGGCCGAAATTGGTTGGACTTTAATAGCATTGGTCTGTAATGGCTGCCTAGTCTATAAACAGAACTTATATTGCTCCTATCTGTTTCGTTTTGGGATTCATGATTAGATTGCATGGCATGGTTTACCAAAAATCATGTAGTCCACGTAGAAATCATAAGAATATCTGCTCATAAATGTAAATTTTCACTTATTATTTATATGACTTATTTAGTTACCTGTTAAACAAGTAGCAATCGATAATTTCCTTTCTCATGAGGGGATTAAGGAGTGCAAAACAAAACCACCCATTTTGGGAAATGGGTTCGGAGATCCCTCCCTCCAATTAACCTGTGGCGGAGGCCATGGATCAGCCCCGGCATGGGACCTCCAATGTTAACGAACCGAGAACATAATTTTGAAAAGCTACTATACACAACATATTATAAAATGTCTATTCTACTATATATTTGTATTATCCAAACAACTAAATTTTCATCAAAAGTGTAAATGACATAACTTTACAATAGTAAAACTGATTCCACACTAAATCACATCGAGCCAATGTTCTTAAACAACACGAACCACGTTTGAAACAGTACCAAAATAACTGGAATAAACATCATACAATAAATTAAAGCCATTGTAACACCACATATTACTCGAATAGTTCTAAAAGCTAATGTAAATTACTATATTACTCATAAGAAACCCTGGAAATAACATAATCTGTGACGACCAAGAGGGGAACAACAGCAACTACGTACATCATATTTTGCAAATATATCGGGCACACTATATATTTGTATTACCAAAAAACTAAAATGTCATCAAATTTGTCAGTCCCACAACATATGTGTATTACCCAATACTTATCTAGTTTATTTCATATTTGTCCTCATCCTATAAACAGAAACTAATAGTTAAATGTGATGTTCAATACAACATGCAATTTCTTTGTGTGATCAAATCAAGTTGCGGCATTATAGAAATATGATTATGCTATCTCATTTATAATTATCGAATACGGAGTTCATTTATACATTCGGAAGGATTACATATAGTTTTTTCTAAAATTATTTCTACCACGTACATAACTACATCTTAACAAGGGGTACTAATAATCACACTAAACTATCCTATGTAACACGCCGTGCTAGCCGTGCCGACACCTACTGTTGTGCATGCCTTGTCCTCCTCCTTAGCATGGGTGGCATCAGCATCGTGTTGGACGATCTGCAAGTGTGTTGGGGCATGTTGTTGCTTTTTGTTGGCCCGTTCCATGTTGTTTTGATCGACCGAAGCCACGTACTCCAAGCGGGAAACCCACTTGATTGGCTTGATATAGAATTCAGCCGCGCACTAGCGTGTAACCCAGATAGCCGCTATGGCGATTTTCCAACCGAGGGCCTCCACATAGTACACCCATTCGCTGGCCCTATACTTCATATTCTCCTTCATGCGCGAGCGCTCTAGCATATGTCTAGTAGTAGCTGGACTAGAGCTTCTCTCCGCCTGCCCTTTGGTGAGCCATCAAAGACTGGCACCAGCCTGTTCGTATGCGTGTGTCACTTGTTATGTCTTGATGCACGTTGGGGGCATGGCAGCCGTTGCCTAATTTTTCTTTATGTGTTGAAAAATAGAAGTCCAAGAAACAAACAAAGCTCAATGAAGTCACATTGCCTCTTCCAAAGCTTGTCCACCACCAGAAAAGGTGGTCGGCATGGAGGGGGTGGCTTGGTTGGCTGGAGAGGTGGGGTGGATGCGTGGTGCGGCTAGGCGAGGTGAAAACATATGGTGATACCTGTCCAAAGTATCTATAATTTTTGATTGGTTCATGCTATTATTTTATAAATCTGCTTTATACACCATTTTATATCATTTGTGGGAACTAACCTATTAATCTAGTGCCCAGTGACAGTTGTTGTTTTCTGCATGTTTTTTTAGAAAATTTGTACAAACCGGAACTTTTTGACAATTATTGACATTTTTTATGGAGCAAAACGAGACCCGAAAGCTTTCGAGGGAGTCCAGACGCTGCACGAGGTGGTGACAAGGGCAGGGGTGCCCCCAGGGAGTACGGTGCGCCCCCACCCTTGTGACCTCCTCGTGGGTCATTTGCACCGCCTCTCTAACAGGAGGAGTAGCGAAGCACTTATTTGTATAGTTGATATTAAGGATAAAATGCCAATTTCTTAACATATTACTTTGTATTACCTTGTCTATATTATGTCATCTTTCTTAAAGCATTACTCTATTTGTTGTGAACTTAATATCATAGATGCATGGTGCATAGCGGTGGATTGTTGGAGTAATAGTAGTAAGCGTCAGTAAGTTGAATGGTGTACTTATCAGAGACATGTCACTAGAGAACACTATGGCCACTAGGTCAATTCATCTATTATAGATCCAGAAAATACATAAAAATAGTTGCTGTAATTATTTATCTTTTCATTTATAATTATATATCCTACACTACTAGATTTTATCCTTGCAATTAAGGAGTACAAGGGGCTTGACAAGCCTATCCCATGTTGGGTGCACGTATTTGCTCTTGTGTGGGAAGGTACTGTTGATAATTTGTTTGCATGGTTTCCTACTAGTTCGATAAACCTTGTTTCTTAACTGAGGGAAATACTTGTTACTACTTTACTACATGACCCTTACTATTCGGGGGAAATCCCAACGCATCAAAAAGTAGCATATGGCGGCGAGGTAGATCCAGTTGTCACCGTCGTCGAGCTGATCAGAGACATAAGTTCAGCCATTGAAATTGGGATTAGTTACCATTGGAGCAGGAAGACCTCTATCATGAACATAAGTTGGGTTGTTGTCAACTTTTATACGGAACTTATTTGCATGTTGGGCGGTATATTACTATTTGCCCAGAACAGATTAAGCAAAAGGAAAGATGGGATCAGTGCAAAGTTCAGAAGTAACTTTGCTCGACGCTTTCGTCTGATAAAAGATCACACACAGAAAAGACAAGAAGAAATCACCTTACGAATGTAGGCCTCAGTTCTAGCTAGAACCTGATTGGCTATCGCCATCATATTGAACACATGGAAATCATCTAGCTTCTTTTGCTACCGTTGTCCCGAAACTAATTGCAGACATGAAGCGTGATCGCAAGTGTATTATTAGAATATATGCCAGGTACATTGCGAATAGAAAGTGTGTCGAAAGTTCAGAACATATGAAAGTGCTTGGTGTAGAGCAAATGGAAGTATAGAAAGATCAAGTCCATTTGCACAAATCTCCATTCAGAGATAGTTGGGTTCTTGCTCTATACCAAATTGCAGGCAGGAGAGAATTTTTTTTAATGTAGTTGTATCTTGTACGTTTCTTGAAAATTGTCCCTCATAGTGTTGATTTCTCCAGTTGATAATTCAAACCTCAAACTCTACAAGACTACTTTGTCAACCTAGCAATGCGGTATTTCCTGTGCACTTGAGGGCCTTCTTAATCTGCAGCGGATCTTGAAACCCCGACCTACCATACAACAACACGAGCAATTTGATATACTTAAATCACAAGTGAATTTTGCTTACAATTTTCACAAAAGAGTGGCAAAATTTGTGGCTTTAGGCCCTATTTGAATTGAATCTAACTGTGTGGGATTTCTGTTATTTGCTTCAAATTAATTTCACTCCAAATAGAGCCTTAGTGAAGTCGTCTTTTGTCTAGCGGGGTTGGATGTGCACATTCTCATGATTTGATGGAAGAATTGGATGAAGTTATTGGGAACTTAATATAATTTCTCTACAATGGATGCTTAATCGATATAGAGATCTAATATTCCTCACATATGTTTCATTTTGAGATTCATGATTAGATTGCATGGCCCAGTTTATAAAAAACATCTTGTAGTTCCATGTGGAAATAAAAAGAATATAAATGCGTAAATGTAATATTTCATTTATTAATTATAGAAGGTATTTAGTTGCCAATCAAGCAAGTTACTATTGATAATTTCCACTTTTATGAGGGGCTTATGGGAAGGAACACAAAACCGATGAATCTGATAGATGGGTTTAGGGATCTTGCCCTCCGAATAACCTATTGCATAGGCCATGCATGCGCCCCTCCATGGGAACTCCTACGTGAACGAGACTACAACATAATCTACAAAAGCAACTACACACAACATAATTAAAAATGTTTGTCCCACTGCATATTTTTATTACCTAAACAACTAAATTTTCATCAAAAGTGTATATGACATTAATGCACTATAGTAAACCCGATTCCACACTAAATCATTTTCAGCCAATAATCTTACGCAAGACGAACCAAGTTTGTTACACCACCCAAATAACTGGAATAAACATCATACAATTACGAAAAGCCAGTGTCTATTAGCGTACATTGCCTGAGAAAATTACTATGTTACTCATGAGAAACCCCTGAGAAATTATAAGCTACGAGAAAGAGAGAGAAACAAAAGCAACTATGCACATTATATTTCGTAAATAGGTTAGTCCCACTACATATTTGTATCATCAAACAACTAAAATGTCATTTAGTATGCCGGTTGCACTTTGTATTTGTATTGCCCAATACATATCATGTTTCAATTTTGACTATTTGTTGTTCTAGTTCATTTCTTATTAGTCGTTATCCTATAAACAAAAACACATTAATAATTTAATGTGATGTGAAATGTGATGTTCAACAGAATGAACAATTTCTTTGTGTGCTGAAATGAATCTGCTCCAGAATGCACATAAGATGATGCTATACCATACTTAATTATGAAATACGTACTTGATTTAAAAAATAGGAGGGATTACACATTGTTGTTTCAAAAAGTATGTGTACTATGTAATTACAACATCTTAACTAGGGATACTAATATCCCACTAATGCAGCTTCTCTCTGTGCGCTCTCCAGGGAGTAGCCAAATGCTGACACTTTCCTATCATGATATGTGCATCACTTGTTATGTTTGGACGCATGTGGTGGATGGCAGACATTGCGCAGCGAGAGGAAGGTGACGAGCGGCATCAAAGAGGAGGGATTTTATAGGAAGAAGGAGATGGTTCTGGAGCCAGTATGTAAAGGAAACCGACATGTTGATATGATCAGAGAAGTAGCAGTACAAGTTGGTAAAGAAGAGCACTGCATATATTGGAAGTGAGGTAATTACCATAGGAGAAGGCACAACTCTAGCCTGAATAGAAATTGGGTTGTTGTCAACTTCTATATCGAATTCATTTGCACGCTGAGTGGTATTGTACTTATGTCGAAACAAATTAAGTAGGAGTAAGCATGGGATCAGTTCAAGGTTCCAAACAAAATTTGCTCGATACTTTATTTCGATGAAAGATCACACACAAAAAAGATAGCATAATAAATCACCTTGCGAATGGAGGCCTCGAGCCTAGCTAGACCTTGACACACTATCACCATCATATTAGAAACCTGGGTATATCATCCAGCTTCATCTAGTACCGCTGTCATGAAACTCTATTAAAGTCCTAAAGCACAATCACAAGTATATAATTAGAATATATGCAAGTTACATTGCAAATAGAAATTTCGTCCAAAGTTGAGAATATAAGAAAGTTCTCAGTGTAGATAAAATGAAAGTATAAAGAAGATCAAGTCCATTTGCATAAACTTCCATTGGGAGATAGTTGGGTTTGTGCTTTTTAAAAACTTGTAGGCATGAGAGAAAAATCGTAATGTAGTTGTAGCTTGTAGATATCTCGAAAGAAGTCCCTCATAGTCTTGGTTTCTCTGGTCCATAATTCAAACCTCAAATCTTTGATACACTGCTTTCTCGAGCTAGTGATCTGGTATTTCCTGCGCATGGAGGGCCTTCTTAATATGCAAAAGAGCGTGAAACCTCGACCTACCATACCACCACAATAGTAACTTGGCCGTGATACTTTTGAGACAAAAAATATCCATACCTTAACATACACAATAAAGATTATTAATATCACGAATGAGATCTCTCTAGTTAAGAACCTCCCCGAGGAAATAAGTGACACAAATCTAACGAAAGAAGTCGATGACATGTTTGCAATCCAAAATTCACTATATATTTATTCGCTTGTGATAATATTTCCCCATCATTCATGCATCATGACATCACATGTTGGAGGTAAGTGGAAACAAAATACAAGGAATACATGTCACATGCCTATGTTGAGGGAAAATCAACTCTTGGTAGGTCGGATGCACTGGTAGAACCCGTTCCATACTTCGATACCCTGGCCTAACTTGATAGTCTATGAGAAGAAAGACCAGTCTATCGGGACAAACCTAAGCCGCACAATGACAACAATTTCCCAAAAAATAAGAAAAGCATGCAAAATGATCGATTTTCCTTATTTCTATTGGCGTCCCTCTTGACTAAGTAGTTGGCCTTCCGAAATTACAACTGAGGTTTGTTGTAAATTTTGGCATAACCATATTAAATTTTGTGCCTCTAGTCCTTGTTTGCATTGAATATAACTTTTTATCCTCTTTCTTATTGTTCAAATTAATTTCATTATGTCTTGTTTTGGTCAACGCGTTGGATTTGTAAGTTCTCATGATTTCGAGGAAGAATTGGCCAAAATTGGTGGGAGTTTAATAGCACTGATCCGACGTTGATGCTTAGTCTATAAATAGAGCTAATATTTCTCCTATCTGTTTCATTTTGGGATTCATGATTAGATTGCATGGCATGGTTTACTGAAAAAATCTTGTAGTCCACATGGAAAGCACAAGAATATGAGTCCCTATATATATTAATTTATTTATTATATATACGATTTATTTAGTTGCCTTTTAAGCAAGTAGCAATTAGTAATTTCCTTTCTCGTGAGGGTATTATTGGGTGGAAAACAAAAGTGCCCATTCAGAGAAACGGGTTCGGAGATCTCGCCCTCCAATTAACATATGGCGGAGGCCATGAATCCCCCTGCATGGGACCTCCAACATTATTGAAAACAGAACATAACTTTCAAAAGCTACTATACATAACTTATTTAAAAATTTCAGTCCCACTACATATTTCTATTCATGAAACAACTAAATTTTGATCAAAAGTGCAAATGACATAAATGTACAACAATAAAATTCAATCTGCACTAAATCACATTGGGCCAATGTTCTTAAGCAACATGAACCATGTTTGTTGTAGTACCGAAATAACTGGAATAAACATCTACAAAAATAGAAGCTACTGTGTAACACCGGACATTGCTCAAATAGTTCTAAAAGCTAATGTAAATTACTATATTACTCATAAGAAACCCTTGATGAAATATAATTTGTGAGCAAGGGAGAAACAAAAGAAACTATGCACATCATATTCTTCAAATATACCGGGCCCACAACATATTTGTACTACCAACCAACTAAAATGTCAACAAATTTGTCAGTCCCACTACATATTGGTATTAATAGTTGGACTTCCGATATGACAAGTGAGGTTTGTTATGAATTCTGGCCCAAAACTATGGTATATTTTGTGCTTTAAAGCCCTGTTTACATTGGATGTAACTTTGTGAGCTCTTTGTACATAGGGCCCTAGTTATGTCTCCTTTTGGTTAACGTGCTGCATGGGCCAGTTCTCATGATTTCATGAAAGCATTGGCCCAAATAGGTGGGAATTTAATAACATTTCACATGATTGTTTTATTTGGTATTCATGATTAGATTGTATGGTATGGTTTAAATGTTAAAAATTATGTTTTCCAAATGGAATCTATGAGATTGTCAGAGCTTAAATATAGTATTTCATTTATAGTTTATAACAGGAATTCAGTTATCTGTCAAGTAGGTAGGTAGACATAATTTCCTTTCTCGTGAGGATCTAGCGGGGTGGAAAATAAAACCACCTGATCTGTTGATCAACCCCTCCATGGGACCTCCTAGGTGCATAGGACCATAATGGAGAAAAGCAACTATACACAACCTGTTTGGAAAAATTGCTGGTCCCACTACATATTTGTATTACGACACATCTAAAATGCCATCAAATTTCTTGGTCTCAATACATATTTCTATTAGCGAATACATATTGTGTTTCAGTTTTGACTATTATTCGTTCTAATTCATTTCAAATTTGTTATTATCCTCTAAACATGAACTAATAATTAAATGTGATGTTTAACACAACGTGCAATTTCTTTGTCTTATCAAATCAATCAGCGCCATCTTGCAAATAAGATTATGCTATCCGATACATAATTATCGAATACGCACTTCATTTATACATAGGGAGGGATTACCTATTATTATTTCTAAAATTATCCATACTACATGCTTAACTACATCTTAATTAGGGATACTAATACTCATATTAAACTATCCTATGTAACAAGACGTGCTAGGTGTGCCAACACCTATTGCGGTGCATGCTTCCTTCTCCTCAGCTCGGGTGGCATTCACATTGTGTTGGACGATTCGGAAATGCCCTGGGTCATGTTGTTGCTGCTCGTTGGCCCGTTCCATGCTGATTTTCTTGACCGAAGCCTCGTACTCTAAGAGAGAAACCAAGGGAATTGGCTGAATGTAGAATTCAGCGGCGCACTAGCGTGCGAACCTTATAGCCGCTGTGGCAATTTTCCAACCGACGGCATCCACATAGTATGCCCATTCGCTGGCCCTTTACACCATATTCTCCTCCGTGCGCGAGCGCTCTAGCATATATCTAACAACCACTAGAAAATAGCTTCTCTCCGTACGCCCCTCCGTGAGACGCCAAACACTGGCACTGGTCTGTCCGGATGTGTGTGTCACTTGTTATGTCTGGACGTTGATAGGTCTCTAACGTATCTATAATTTTTTATTGTTTTTTGCTATAATATTATCATTCTAGGATGCTTTTTGGTTTTTATTTGCTAGTTCATATTATTTTTGAGCACTAACCTATTAACCTAGTGCCTAGTGTCAGTTGTTATTTTCTGCATGTTTTTTGCTTTTCATGTTTACTGTACCAAACGAAGTCTAATTGTCACGAAACTTTTTGACGATTTTTTCAGGACCAAAAGAACACCTGGAAGCTTCAGGAGAAGACCGGAGGCCGCACGAGGGAGCCACGAGCTAACAGGGCGTGCCCCCCCCCCCTCACGTCTCCCGACGTCCCTCTATGGTCTATAAATTCACATATATTCTTAAAACCGTAGGAGATTTCCCGAGACACTCTTTTCGCCGCCCCAAGTCTCTGTTCCGCCGTGTTCCCATATGGAGCCCCGTTCCGATCACGAAGGGCCTCTTCATCAACCTTGTTGCTCCCATGATGATGTGTGAGTAGTCTATCATAGACCTACCGGTCCATAGCTAGTATTTAGATCTCTCTCTCTCTCTCTCTCTCTCTCTCTATATATATATATATATATATATATATATATATATATATATATATATATATACATACATACATATGTGTGTGTGTGCGCGCGCGCGTGTTCTTCAATACAAAATTCATCGCATCTTTACGATGATCTATTCGATGTAACCACTTTGTGCAGTGCGTTTGTTGAGATCTAATGAATTTTGGGTTTATGTTCATATTATTCATGTAAAATATTTGAGTCTTCTCTGAATTATATGATTCTTATTTGCATGATTATTATAGCTTTGTAAATCTCTTCGATCTATTGATTTGGTTTGGCCAACTAGATTGATCTATATTTAGTGAGAGAGATGCGTTGTAGTGAGTTCAATCTTGCGATGTTATATATCCCAGTGACATAAGGGGACAAGACACGTATTTTTATTGTTGCTACTAAGGATAAAACAATGGGATTGATTCATATTAATTGGATTTTCTTTATCTACTGTCATTGTTCTCCAAGCATTACTCTGTTTTGCTTAATACTCTAGATGCATGTTGAATAGCAGTCAATGGGTGGAGTAATAGTAGTAGGTGCAGGCAGGAGTTGGCCTACTTGTTTATGGATGTGATGCCTATATACACATGATCATTGTCGTAAATAAAATTTGCATAACTATGCGCTTTTGTATCAATTGGCCAACAGTAATTTGTTTACCCACCGTATGTCTACTTCAAGAGAGATGCCACTGGAGAACACTATTGTCCTCGGGTCTATTCACTTATAAACTTACAAACACTACTATTCCATTGCTGCAATTATTTCCTTTTTATTTTATTTTTGCAATTTATATTTATCCAACTATCAACTACACTACTTAGTTACTTGCAAGTAACGAGTTCAAGGGGATTGACAACCCTATTGCCAGCATTCGGTGCAAGTGTTTGCTCTTTTGTGTGTAGGCGCTGAAGACGGGAGTTGCATGGTCCTCCTATTGCTTCAATACCTTGGTTCTCACTGAGGGAAGTACTTATCTGTACTGTGTTGCATCATCCGTTCCTCTTTATGGAAAAACCAGCACAAATCACAAGTATCACACGCCCCTTAGGACATGGCAGTTGTTACCTAATATTTATTTATGTATTAAAAATAGTAGTAGAAGAAAAAAAGAAAGCTAAAGAATCGGGTTGCCTATTCCAAACCTCATCCACCACCAGAAAAGGGCTCTACACAGAGGGGCTGGCTGGATTGGATGGGGAGGTGGGGCGGATGCGTGGTGCGGCTAGGCGAGGCGGAAACGAATGGCGGTGGGGCAGATCCAGTCGTCACCATTGTGGAGCTTATCAGAGATGTGATAGTACAAGATTGTACAAAAAAGCATTGCAAATACTAGAATCAGGGTTAATTAGTTACCATTGGAGCTAGTAGAACTCTATCATGAATAGAAGTTGGGTTGTTTTCAAGTTTGATACTGAACTTATTTGCACCTTGGGCGGTATTATACTTGTTTCCAAAACAAATTAAGCAAAAGAAAATGTGGGATGAGCGCAAGGTTCAAAAGTAACTTTGCTTGATGCTTTAGTCTGAGATCACAAGCAAAAAGGTTCAAAAGTAACTTTTCTCGATGCTTTAGTCTGAGATCACACGCAAAAAAGACAACAGAAAAATTCACCTTACGAATGGAGGCCTCGTGCCCAACTGGATTCTAACAGTAACAGGCTATCGCCATCATATTAGACACGTGGCTATCATCTAGCTTCTTTTTGTACAACCTTCCTGAAACTATATTGCTGACCCGAAGCGCATCACAATTGTATTATTAGAACATATGCAAGCTACATTGCAAATAGGAAGTGCATCGTAAGTCTAGAACATATGGAAGTGCTCGGTGTAGAGAAAATGAAAGTATAGAAAATATTAAGTCCATTTGCACAAACCTCCATTCGGAGATAGTTGGGTGTATGCTCTGTACCACCTTGGAGGCATGCCAGAAAAATTGTAATCTAGTTGCAGCTTGTAGGTTTCTCGATAATAGTCCCTCATAATCTTGGTTTTACTAGTCAATAATTCAAACCTCAACTCTCTACTAGACGTCTATGTCAAGCCAACGACGCAGTATTTCTTACGCACCCGAGTGACTTCTTAAGCTGCAGTGGAGCGTGAACCCCTGACCTACCACAAAAATCACAACAACAACTTGGCCTACCTAAATCACAAGTGAGTTTTGTTGTGAATTTCCCAAAACACTCGTAAATGTCTTGGCTTTAGGCCCTATTTGAATTGAATGTAATTTTGTGGGCTTTTTTTATTTACTTCAAATTAATTTATGTCCAAATAGAGCCTTAGTTAAGTCGTCTCTTGTCTAGTGGGGTTGGATGTACGCGTTCTCATGAATTGGTCTAAGAATTTTCTGAAAATGATGGGAATTTAATAGAATTGCTCTGCAATCGATGCTTAGTCTATACAGAGATCTAATATTGCTCCCATCTATTTCATTTTTGGATTCATGATTACATTGCATGGCATGGTTTATAAAAATATCTTTTAGTTCCATCTTAAAATAATAAGAATATAAATGCGTAAATCTAATGTTTTATTTATTATTTATAGAAGGTGTTTAGTTACCAGTCAAGCAAGTAATTGTCGAGAATTTTCATTCTTGGCTTATGGGGTGGAAAAGAAAACCAATGAATCTGAGAAACGGGTTGAGAGATCTTGCCCTCCAATAACCTATGGAAGAGGTCATGCATCAGCCCTCCATGGGACCTCCTACATGAACAAAACCAGAACATAATTTACAAAAGCAAGTATGTACAACATACCTAAAAATGACTTTCCCAGTACATATTTGTGTTGCCTAAAAACTAATTTTTCTTCAAAAGTGTATATGACCTAAATGCACTATAATAAACCAATTCCACACTAAATCTCATTGAACGAATATTCTTACGTAAGACGAAGCATGTTTGTTACAATACCGGTATAACTAGAATAAACATCATACGCTGAAAAAAAGGGATGTGTGTACGAGCATATGTTGCCCGAATAGTTCTAAAAGCTGAAGTAACTTACTATATTACTCATAAGAAGCCCTAGAGAAAATATAATATATGAGCAACACAGAGAAACAAAAGCAACTACGCACGTTTTTTTGCAAATATTTCAATCCCACTACATATTTTTTATTATCGAAAAACTAAAATGTCATGAAGTATGTCGATCACACTTCATATTTGTATTCCCCTATAAATATCGTATTTCAATTTCGACTAGTAGTCAGGCTAGCTCATTTCAGATTTGTTGTTATCCTATAAACACAAAATAATAATTAATTGTGACGTGAATGTGATGTTCAATGCAACATGCAATTTCTTTGTGTGATGAAATCAATCAGCGCAGAATGAAGATAAGATGATGTTGTCCCATACTTCATTTATACATAGGGTGGGCTTACACAGTATTGTTTCTAAAATTATCCGTACTACGTACTTTACTACATCTTAACTAGGGATTATAATATTCCCACTAAACAATCATAACAAAGAATACGTGTCGGTCGTGCTGGCGCCCAGTGCAGTGCATACCTCATCCTCAACACGAGTGACATCCACATCACGTAAGATGATCCGTAAGTGCTCTTGGGCATGTCGTTACAACTTGTTGGCCCGTTTCATGTTGGTGTGCTTGGCCGAAGCCTCATTCTCTAAGCGTGAAACCCACACACCAAGCTCGATGTAGAATTATGCGGCACACTGGTGTTCGTCCCCGACAACATGTATGGTGAT
Source organism: Hordeum marinum (assembly GCA_022496015.1). Classification (NCBI taxonomy): domain Eukaryota; kingdom Viridiplantae; phylum Streptophyta; class Magnoliopsida; order Poales; family Poaceae; genus Hordeum; species Hordeum marinum. The sequence continues at coordinate 5,236,439 of CM039673.1, forward strand.
TTTTCAAGTGAGGGTCCACATAATCTGCACCTATGTGAGACGCCAAACACTTGCACTGGCCTGTCCGGATGGTTGTGCCACTTGTTATGTCGGGACGCGCGTTGGGACATGGCTGCCGTTACCTAATTTCTCCTTATGTATTAAAAAAAACAGTGGTAGAAGGCACGAAAAAGCTAATTAAATCGGTTGCCTATTCCAAACCTCTTCCGCAACCAGAACAAGGGCTCTACATAGAGTGGGTGGCTGGGTTGTATGGGGAGGTGGGGCGAGTGCGTGGTGTGGCTCGGCAAGGCGAAAACGGATGGTGGCGGGGCAGATCGGGTCGTCGCCCTTGTCGAGCTGATCAGTGATGTGGTAGTACAAGATTGTAAAGAAACGGATTGCAGATATTGGAAGTGGGGTTATTAAGTTACCATTGGAGCAGGTAGAACTCTATCATGAACAGAAGTTGGGTTGTTGTCAAGTTTTATACTAAACTTATTTGCACGTTGCACGGTATTATACTTGTTTCCAAAATAGACTAAGCAAATGAAAATGTGGGATCAGCACAAGGTTCAAAAGTAACTTCTCCCAATGCTTTAGTCTGAGATCACACGGAGAAAAAACAACAGAATAAATCAACTTGCGAATGGAGGCCTCGCACACAGCTGAACACTAACAGGCTATTGCCATCATATTAGACACATGGCAATCATCTAGCTTCTTTTGGTACCGCCAACCTGAAACTATATTGCTGACCTGAAGTGCATCACAATTGTATTATTAGAACATATGCAAGGTACATTGCAAATAGGAAGTGCATCGGACGTTTAGAACATATGAAAGTGCTCAGTGTAGAGCAAATGAAAGTATAGAAAATATTAAGTCCATTTTCACGAACCTCCATTCGGAGATAGTTGGGTGTATGCTATGTACGAACTTGGAGGCATGCGAGAAAAGTTGTAATCTAGTTGCGGATTGTAGGTTTCTCAAAAATAGTCCCTCATAGTCTTCGTTTCTCTAGTCAATAATTTAAACCTCAAATCTCTACTAGACTTCTTTGTCAAGCCAGCGACGCGGTATTTCCTACCCACCCGAGGGCCTTCTTAAGCTGCAGCAGAGCATGTAACCCTAACCTACCACACAAATCGCAGCAACAACTTGGCCTACCTAAATCACAAGTGAGTTTTGATTGTGAATTTCCCCAAAAGTGGTAAAATTTCTGGATTTAAGATCTATTTGAATTGAATGTAATTTTGTGGGCTTTCTGTTATTTACTTCAAATTAATTTCTGTCCGAATAGAACCTTAGTTAAGTCATCTTTTGTCTAGAGGGGTTTGCTGTACGCGTTCTCATGAATTGGTCGAAGAATTTTCTGAAATTTGTAGGAACTAAATAGAATTGGTCTGCAATTGATGCTTAGACTATAAAGAGATCTAATATTGCTCCCATCTATTTCATTTTTGGATTCATGATTAGATTGAATGGCATGGCTTATAAAAATATCTTTTAGTTTCATGTTGAAATAGGAAGAATATAAATGCGTAAATGTAATATTTCATTTATTATTTATAGAAGGAATTTAGGCAAAAATGCCTTTTGGACCTCGGTCTTCATGGAGGCCAGTCTTTGAAATACCTAAAATTTATGAAAATTCATATTTTTACATTTCAAAAAAATCTGACAAGAATACAGATACACATGGAGGCATAACACACATGTGTCTAAATTTTTGGACGAAGTAGGTTGAAATGAAGGCTGTGTAAAAAAGACAAATCTGAGACTTTTAACACATGATACAATCCATACTCAAAGTCCAGAAATTTGTCTTTTTTGCACAGGTCGCATTTCAAAGTATTTCATCTTGAATTTTTACACACATACATTTCATCCTTGTATAGTTGCATAATTTTTTCAGAACTTTTTGAAGTCAAAAAGGTTGAATTTTGATTTTTTCAAAAATAAAGGGCTCCATGGAGCTCGGTCACCAAAACGCCCTACTCGAATTTAGTTACCTGTCAAGCAAGTAACTATCGAGAATTTCAATTCTTGTGAGGGGCTTATGGGGTGGAAAACAAAACCAATGAATCCGAGAAACAGGTTGAGAGATCTTGCCCTCCAATAACCTATGGCAGAGGCCATGCATCATCCCCTCCATGGGACCTCCTACGTGTACAAATCCAGAACATAATTTACAAAAGTAACTATAAAAAACATAACTAAAAATGTCTTTCCCAGTACATATTTTTGTTGCCTAAAAAACTAAATTTTCTTCAAAAGTGCATGTGACATAAATGCACTACAATAAAACAATTCCACACTAAATCTCATTGGACCAATATTCTTGCGGAAGACGAAGCAGTATTGTTACAATACCGATATGACTAGACTAAACATCATATGCCCAAGAAAAGCATGTGTGTAGGAGCGTACGTCGCCCGAGTAGTTTTGAAAGCTAAAGTAACTTACTTTATTACTCAGAAGAAGCCCTAGAGAAAATACAATATATGAACAAAAGAGAGAAACAAAAGCAACTACACACGTTTTATTTTGCAAATATGTCAATCCCACTACATATTTTTATTATCGAAAAACTAAAATGTCATCAAGTATGTCAGTCGCACTTCATATTTGTATTCCCCAATACATATCGTATTTCAATTTTGACTATTAGTTGTTCTAGTTTATTTCAGATTACTTGTTATCCTATAAACATAAATTAATAATTAATTGTGATGTGAAATGTGATTTTCAATGCAACATGCAATTTGTTTGTATGATGAAATCAATCTACGCAGAATGCAGATAAGATGATGTTGTCCCATACTTAATTAGGAAATACCTACTTCATTTATACATAGGGAGGGATTACATAGTGTTGTTTCTAAAATTATCGTTCTACGTACTTTATTACATCTTAACTAGGGATAATAATATTCCCACTCAACAATGATAACTAAGAAGACATGTCGGTCGTGCTGGCGTCGGGTGCAGTGCATGCCTCATCCTCAGCATGAGCGACATCCACATCGCGTCGGATGATCCAGAAGTGCACTTGGGCATGTTGTTACCACTTGTTGGCCCATTTCATGATGATGTGCTCAGCCGAAGCCTCATTCTCTAAGCGGTAAACCCACTCACCGAGCTCGATGTAGAATTATGCGTCACACTGGTGTTCGTCCCCGACAACCTGTATGGTGATTTGTCAAATGAGGGTCCATTTAGTCCGCCCCTATGTGAGAGGCCAAACACTGGCACTGGCCTGTCTGGATATGTGTGGCACTTGTTATGTCTGGGCGCATGTTGGGACATGGCAGCAGTTACCTATTTTTTCTTTATGTATTTAAAATAGTAGTAGAAGAAACAAAAAAGCTAAAAAATCGACTTGCCTCTTCCAAACCTCTTCCACCACAAAACAAGGGCTCTACACAGAGGGGTGGCTGTGTTGGATGGGGAGGTGGGCAGATGTGTGGTGCGGGTAGGCGAGGCAGAAACAGATGGCGGCAAGGCAAATCCAGTCGTCGTCGTTGTCGAGCTAATTCAGAGATATGGTAGTACAAGCTTGAAAAGAAGAGCATTGCAAAATTTAGAAGTGGGGTTAATTAGTTACCATAGGAGCAGGTAGAACTCTATCATGAACAGAAGTTGGATTGTTGTCAAGTTTTATACTGAACTTATTTGCACATTGGGCGATATTATACTTGTTTCCAAAACAGACTAAGGAAAAGAAAATGTGGTATCAACGCAAGGTTCAAAACTAACTTTGCTCGGTGCTTCAGTCTGAGATCACACGCACAAAAGACGACAGAAGAAATCACCTTACGAATGGAGGCCTCGCGCACAGCCAGAACTTAACAGGCTATCACCATCATATTAGACACATGGCTATCATCTAGCTTCTTTTGGTAGCACCGTCCTGAAACTATATTGCTGACCTGAAGCACATCACAATTGTATTATTAGAACATATGAAAGGTACATTGAAAATAGGAACTGCATCAAAAGTTTAGAACATATATATGGAAGTGCTCGGTGTAGAGCAAATGCAAGTATAGAAAATATTAAGTCCATTTGCACAAACCTCCATTCGGAGATAGTTGGGTGTATGCTTTTTACCAACTTGGAGGCATGCGAGAAAAAATGTAATCTATCGCAGCTTGTAGGTTTTTCAAAAATAGTCCCTCATAGTCTTGGTTTCTCAAGTCAATAATTAAAACCTGTAATCTCTACTAGATTTCTTTATCAAGCCAACGACGCGGTAATTCCTACGCACTTGAGAGCCTTCTTAACCTGCAGTGGAGCGTGAAACCCTGACCTACCACACGAATCACAACAACAACTTGGCCTACCTCTATCACCAGTGAGTTTTGTTGTGAATTTCCCAAAACAGTGCTAAATGTTTTGGCTTTAGGCGCTATTAGAATTGAATGTATTTTTGTGGGCTTTCTGTTATTTACTTCAAATTAATTTCTGTCCAAATAGAGCCTTAGTTAAGTCGTCTTTTGTCTAGCGGGGTTGGATGTACGGGTTCTCATGAATTTTTCGATCAAAGAATTTTGTGAAATTGGTGGGAATTTAATAGAGTTGCCCTGCAATCGATGCTTACTCTATAAAGAGATCTATTATTGCTCCCATATGTTTTATTTTTGGATTCATTATAGATTGCATGGCATGGTTTATAAAAATATCTTTTAGTTCCATGTGAAATAAGAAGAATATAAATGCATAATTGTAATATTTTATTTATTATTTATAAAAGGTATTTAGTTACGAGTCAAGCAAGTAACTATTGAGAATTTCCATTCTTGTGAGGGGCTTATGGGGAGGAAAAGAAAACCATTGAATCCGAGAAATGGTTTGAGAGATCTTGCCCTCCAATAACCTATGGAAAAGGCCATACATAAGCCCCTCCATGGGACATCCTACGTGCACAAACCAGAACATAATTTACAAAAGCAACTATGCACAACATAACTAAAAATGTCTTTCCCTTTACATATTTGTGTTGCCTAAAAAACTAAATTTTCTTCAAAAGTGTATATGATATAAATGCACTAGAATACTCCAATTCCACACTAAATCTCATTGAACCATTTTTTTATGCAAGACGAAGCATGTTTGTTACAATACCAATATAACTAGAATAAACATCATATGCTGAAAAAAGTCTTGTGTGTAGGAGCATATGTTGCCCGATTGTTCTAAAATCTAAAATAACTTGCTACGTTACTCATAAGAAGCCATAGAGAAAATACAATATATGACCAACAGAGAGAAACAAAAGCAACTACGCACGTTTTTTGCAAATATGTCAATCCCACTACATATTTTTTATTACCAAAAAACTAAAATGTCATCAAGTATGTCTATCACACTTCTTATTTGTATTCCCCAATACATATCGTATTTCAATTTTGACTATTAGTTGTTCTAGTGCATTTCAAATTAGTCGTTATCCTATAAACATAAACTAATAATTAATTGTGATGTGAAATGTGATTTTCAATGCAACATGCAATTTGTTTGTCTGATGAAATCAATCTGCGCAGAATGCAAATAAGATGATGCTGCCCCATACTTAATTAGGAAATACCTACTTCATTTATACATAGGGTTGGATTACATAGTGTTGTTTCTAAAATTATCTGTTCTACGTACTTTACGACATCTTAAATAGGGATAATAATATTCCCAATAAACTGTGGTAACTAAGAACACATGTCGGTCGTGCTGGTGTCGGGTGCAGTGCATGCCTCATCCTCAGCATGAGTGACATCCACATCGCGTCAGATGATCCAGAAGTGTGCTTGGGCATGTTGTTACCACTTGTTGGCCCGTTTCATGATGATGTGCTCGGTCGAAGCCTCATTCTATAAGCGGGAAACCCACTCACCAAGCTCGATGTAGAATTATGCGGCACACTGGTGTTCGTCCCCGACAACCCATATGGTGATTTGTCAAGCGAGGGTTCACGTAGTCCGCCCCTATGTGAGACGCCAAACTCTGCCACTGGCCTGTCTGGATGTGTGTGCCACTTGTTATGTCTGGACGTGCGTTGGGACATGGCAGCCGTTACCTATTTTTTCTTTATGTATTTAAAATAGTAGAAAAAGAAAGAAAGAAAGCTAAAAAATCAGCTTGCCTATTCCGACCCTCTTCCACCATAGAACATGGGCTCTACACAGAGGTGTGCCTGCGTTGGATGGAGAGGTGGCGCGGATGTGTGGTGCGGCCAGGCAAGGCGGAAACAGATAGCGGTGGGGCTGATCCAGTCGTCATCGTTGTCGAGCTGATCAGAGATGTGGTAGTATAATATAGTAAAGAAGAGCATTGCAAAAATTATAAGTGGGGTTAATTAGTTACCATTGGAGCAGGTAGAACTCTATCATGAACAGAAGTTGGGTTGTTGTCAAGTTCTATACTGATCTTATTTGCACCTTGGGCGGTATTATACTTGTTTCCAAAACAGATAAGAAAAAGAAAATGTGGTATCAGCGCAAGGTTCAAAAGTAACTTTGCTCGGTACTTCAGTGAGATCACACAGACAAAAGATGGCAGAAGAAATCACCTTACGAATGGAGGCCTCGCGCCCATCTGGAACCTAACAGGCTATCACCATCATATTAGACACATGTCTATCATCTAGCTTCTTTTGGTAGCGCCGTCCTGAAACTATATTGCTGACCTGAAGCACATCACAATTGTATTATTAGAACATATGCAAGGTACATTGAAAATAGGAAATGCATCAAAAGTTTAGAACATATATATGGAAGTGCACGGTGTAGAGCAAATGGAAGTATAGAAAATATTAAGTCCATTTGCACAAACCTCCATTCGGGGATAGTTGGGTGTATGCTCTTTACCAACCTAGTGGCATGCGAGAAAAAGTATAATCTAGTTGCAGCTTGTAGGTTTCTCGAAAATAGTCCCTCATAGTCTTGGTTTCTCAAGTCAATAATTAAAACCTTTGATCTCTACTAGACTTCTTTGTCAAGCCAGTGACACGGTAATTCCTACACACCTGAGAGCCTTCTTAAGCTGCAGTAGAGTGTGAAAACCTGACCTACCACACGAATCCCAGCAACAACTTGGCCTACCTCTATCACAAGTGAATTTTGTTGTGAATTTCCCAAAACAGTTTTAAAATTTCTGGCTTTAGGCCCTATTTTAATTGAATGTAATTTTGTGGCCTTTCTATTATTTACTTCAAATTAATTTCTGTCCAAATAGAGCCTTAGTTAAGTCGTCTTTTGTCTAGCGGGATTGGATGTACGTGTTCTCATGAATTGGTCAAAGAATTTTCTGACATGGATGGGAATTTAATAGAGTTGCTCTACAATCGATGCTTAGTCTATAAAGAGATCTATTATTGCTCCCATATGTTTAATTTTTTGGATTCATGATTAGATTGCATGGCATGGTTTATCAAAAATATCTTTTAGTTCCATGTTGAAATAAGAAGAATATAAATGTATAAATGTAATGTTTCATTTATTATTTATAAAAGGTATTTAATTACAAGTCAAGCAAGTAACTATCGATTCTATGGAAAAAGGATTGCATCGTCTTTCCAAGGCCACCGACTCCTTCTCCTCCAAGTCCGTCGCCGCGTCAGTCGACTCCTCCTCCTCCAAGTCCGGCATCGCGTCAGCCGACTCCTCCTCCAAGTCCGGCACGGCATCAGCCAACTCCTCCTCCTCCAAGTCCGGCACCGCGTCAACCGACTCCTCCTCCAAGTCCGGCACAGCGTCAGCCGACTTCTCCTCCTCCAAGTCCGGCACCGCGTCTACCGTCTCAACTGACTCAGCATGCTCCGTCGCCTATGCAACAGCGGAAGAGAGAGGCCGCAGCTATGATGGCTAGCGGTACAACAAGCAAGAAATTCAAATATGGTCCAAGCCTCAAGTCTCTTCCCAAGTTGTTTTACCACCTGACTGAGGAGGAACTCAACACCGTAGTGAATGCCCAATTGAAGGCCCATTTTGGACCGACATTGCCCCCGCCGCCAAAGGAAAAAGTACCTCAGCATGTCTCACAACACTTTATTGATATGGCTCGACCGGCTGACAATCAGAAGGACTCTGACTATGTGCGGTCTATCAAGAAGTCATATTTTGCAGGACAAAAGGAGTCGAGCTCGAGCTCGATCCAAGCAGTTGGCAAAAAAGCGGGAAAACTATTCCCCGGCTGGGAGAATAGGCAATGCAATCGTACCGCCGATCGGCTGGTAATAACCGACGGTCATAAAAGGCAGGCTAAAGAGGCTGGTGTCACTGTTGAACAACTCCTAGGCCTTCAGGAAATCCCCAGGATTACATAGGAGGAAGTAAAATACCAATATGTCCGCGGCAAACCTCTGGTCAAGCCTGACGATGTCAAGCTTCTACCAATGAGAATGTACAATTTGCATACGTGGTACATGCAAGAAACAACAAATATCAATCAAGAGTCCCTCATGGTGAAAGTCAAGAAAAAGAATTACTTCCATAAAAAATATTTGTGGATTCATTATTCAAAGTTGTTTCAGTTATTCAATCAAGATGCACTCGACAAATCTATCGTCAGTTGCTATTGTCTGTAAGTGATTTCTTTCTATAATTTAAGTCTCTAGCTAGCTAGTTGTGCTCTCGTTCATTACCTGTAATTATCCTCACTATATTTTTTTATGTGGTATTATGCAGAATGAAGATGTATGAAATGAAAAAAGCTGGACGCTGTGGCATTGGGTTCATTGACGCAAATATGGTTAATCAACGGATATGGAAAACTGAATATTCGAGAAAAGACGCTGAGAGATTCTTGCAAGAGTTTTTGAAGTAACTAAACACCCAACTAGAAATACTACTTCCTTACAACTTCGGATGAGTGTTACTATATCTTGTACTACAAATTCTATTTTTTGCTTACTAGAAGTTAATAAGTGTAGTTGATGAGTTATGCGCATGCCCGCTTAATTATACAAAACGTGTGCGCATGCAGTTACCACTGGATCTTGTTAATCATTGAATTTGACAAGGAAAAAAGTTGAAGTACTTGACTCACTACATAAGAATCCATTCGAATACGCAACCGTGAGGGGGATGGTCGACAGGTAATTTCAATCATTATCGCACTATGTCGGTCTCTTTACTTCATTTCCTGATATCAACTAGTTAATAACTGTTTTATTCATTTTCTTTGTCGTCGGGCAGGGCTTGGGCCAAGCTCGTCAAACTGGTCCCAGGCGATCGGGAACAAAAGCTGACATGGGTGCGACCCAAGATAATTAAGTAGTACTAGCTAGCTACGTCCGTACATGTTTTTAATTCTAGTTTCAATACCATTATCATGCTTGATTAATTATTACCTGGTTGAATTTTATTCTCGTAAAGTGCATGAGGCAGGAGCAGTGGAATAGTTTATGCGCATACTACGTTTGCGAGAACATTCGCATGGTCACGTATGAAAGGAGCAGAAAAGAAATCTTTGGGTACGTTTGCTAGAACACTATCCATAATGTTTTTATTATGATCTAACTAATATATATACACACAACTAATATATTCATCTTGATCTCCTTCTTATAGCTGACGGAGATGCGGGACAGCTCCTACCAACGGCTCGCGTATGAGCAATTCAAGAGGAAATAGCTGGATTTCTGCTCGACCAGGTCATAGATCCCAAAGAACAATACTGTTACAAGTTCAAGCAGTAATGCCCTACATATGTAATGATCCGCAAATTGTAGGAGAAATTGTATATACCAAATTGTATATATATATATATATATATATATATGTGTGTGTGTGTGTGTGTGTGTGTGTGTGTGTGAATGGTCATCGTACGAGAAATTCGATGATATATATATATATATATATATATATATATATATATATATATATATATATATATATATATATATGTGTGTGTGTGTGTGTGTGCGCGCGCGCGCGCGCAACGTGTACAGTATGTAGTAGTGTAATATATGTTTGAAATGAAAAATAATTAAATAAAAAACGCAAAATTAAAAGGAAAAATAAACCATAATTAATTCATAAACCCCTCAAGGATTAAAAGGAAAACTAAACCAAAATCAAAAGAATTAAATACTTTTAGTCCCGGTTGGTGTTACCAAGTAACACTAAAAGTCCCCCAGCCCACGGCGTCGGCAGGTGCCACGTGGTGGGCCTTTAGTGTCGGGCCGTGTTGAACCGGGACTAAAGTGGGGAGGGGCCTTTATTCCCCACCCTTTAGTGCCGGTTGGAGAACCGGCACTAAAGGCCCTTACAAACCGACACTATATGCCGATTCTGCACTAGTGCTCCAAACACATGTACCACAGCGCAAGCAAACTTGAAAGTATTCTTCAGGCATGTGTCCCCATCCTGACCATCTCACCAATGGCATCTGCAGCAATACCAGGTGCAAGCATTCTCAGAGCAGCCGTATACTTCTGCTTGGCGGAGAAAAAGAGTTGACCGCGGCAACCCCTTGTGAGCTTGAAGTAGTCATCGTGTGCCTACACTCCCTCCACAATGTGCAAAAACAATTTTCGGGGCTGTGAGACGGACGACGCGGAGGAGGAAGAAGATATGAAAGAGCAAATGGATCCGGCAGTTCTGGTGGTGGATTTGCTGCTATTTTCGGTGGGGTCAGGATGTCGGGCCCGACGTGCCCTATATTTGGATTGTATATAAGGGATGTTGATATGTCCGGGCTTTTGAGGCAACTTTGAGGCGTTCGCCTCGGTCAAAATTTTGTGACCAGGCGACCCGCCCGGGCGTAAGAGGCGGGTTCGAGGCGTCCGGCTACAGATGCTCTAAGGTGCTGCTAGAAACTGGGTCACACATGTCAGGCGCGTGCCATGTCAGTATACCACGCCGGCCAGGAGCCACTCCACCATGCGTCTGGCTACGCATCAGAACCAGAAACTGGCCTCGGAAGTGGAGTCGCACAAATGTATCAATGGAAGGGAAGGAGATGGACACGTCTGGAAGCACACGCATCGCGGGAGGCCGAGAGGCGATTCCACCCGTGCCACACCCCGCAATTAATGGCCGTCGCGACCCCGTCCTATCTCCTGCCATTCCACACCAGCCACCCACCACACTCCTCACCTACCACCAGTTCCCCATCGAGCGAGGAAACGGAGACGGCGGGCCGCGAGCGCAGATTCCGCGCGAGGCGCGCTCGTCCCGCAACCCCAATGGCGGGGCCGATGCAGTTTCTGGCCCCGATTCCGGTGGAGCTGCTTCCGATGGTCGAGGCGGATTCGCCGGAGGCACGTGAGGAGATTCTTCGGGTGGTGAGGGAGAAGTTCCCCGACCGCGGCAGCTGGGCGGTGGTGTGCGTGGAGATCATTTGCCACTCGACGTTCGCGGATCGAGCGAGATTCAGCGGCGAGGAAGGTAGGATGGACTACCAGATGATTTTCTGGGCCATCCAGGAGGCGGAGTCGACGGATCCGGTGCAAGCGGCAAAGTGGACGAGATACAAGACGAGGAACCCGTCACGGCTCAACATCCGAAGGCCTTCGATGGTCGGACTTGCCAATCTCCCTCCTGGCATGATGCCGCTGGGGGTTAGCCCTCCGCGTTTGCCCTGACCAGGCGCGATCCCGGTCGGCATGCTCTGTGGGAGGACTGTGTCGTGGGTCCGGGAGCGCGTCGGGGGGTGGCCAGAGTGCGTTATCACGTTCTGGACCCGCCGCCATGGCCGGGAGATCGAGGAGAGGTACGCTAGATTGGCAATTCATCTCTCGTTTCTGGTTCTTCAGTTTCTAGCTTGTGCCATGAGTTTGATTCTTCTATGGTGAGGGTTGTCCCTCTGGTTAGTGGTTCCAATTTGCGTAATCGGGAGGCAATTCATAGTCTAAAATTGAAGGAAAATGCTCATGTGCTTCATGAGGTTGGCAATGGGGATTTGAATTTCATCCATGTGGAGCCGGGAGTTGCTGAGAGGGTGGTGACGCCAATAGGCCCCAGACCCACCCATGCCCCTCTAGTTTGGGGGCATGTCCTTAGCAGGAAAGCGGGGAAGCAAAATACGTGTTATGCTACAGCTTGTGCTGATGAGGAGGTGGTAGCGGACTTTTACGACCAATTATGGGTCATTCCCTCCCCAATTCACCGCCGCTCCCCTCACAAACCCTCCCCCACGAACCCTAGTTTCGCCCTCCCCGGCCGCCTCTTCTGGGTGAGGAAGGACCTGTTTCGGGAGGGGTGATTCATGGTGGAGGATTGTTTTCCAGTCCACCACTTGAGTAGATCTGATCCCAAGCAAGCCCACCATCTTTTGCCCTGTTGTTGAAGGGATTGGCCCCGGATCTGTATCCTTTGCTGAGGTCGTGAAGAAGAGCATGGCAGACAACCAAGGTCAGGGAGGGCAGGGACAGCATCCAGTTCGCTGCCCACAACCACAGAAGAAGCGGGCTCCTGTTGGTGGAGGGGCCAAACGGAAAGCCCTTGCCGCTCCAATCAGGCCCTAGCAAGCCGAGATGGTCCACCATCCGCCCAACCAGCTCCCCCTGCCCCAGCCATTCCATCCCCCCAGGTGGAGCAGCCCATGGATCCAAGGTACAAAGATATGATCTGCTTCAGCTGTGGGGGTCCTGGCCATTACGTGGGTAATTGTGTGAAACCAAAAAAGTGCTTCATATGTGCCGGCAACCACAATGTCAACAATTGTGCTGCTTGGGCTCGTCTGCAACCTACTGCAACTTTTTTTGGGAGTGCAGCAGCTGGCTTGGGTTTTTACCATGTGGATGGGCCCATGCCAGCTGAAACTAGCTGGCTCAATTTTGACAACTGTGTTGTGTTGAATGTGGTCACAGGAGAGATCAAGGCGGAGGAGTTGCTTGTTCAGCTAAATGGAATGTTCTGCAAAAACAAGCATTGGCCATGGCAGATCAGAGAGTTATCTTCTAAGGCTTTTCTCCTAAGATTCCCTCCCTGGAAGAAGATAGATGATCTGCTCGATTTCCCAACTTTCAACCTACCCACTGAGGGAGTCACTATCAAGATCACTGAATGGACTGGTGTTGCGGACCCCTTTGGAGAGTTAACAAAGCCCTGGATTCAGATTGATGGTATCCCCCCAAGTGGTGTACTTGGAAGGTTTTCTCTCAAATTGCATCCATGTCTCACAGATGTGGACTGGAATGGTATCTTCAAATCCTTCTATGATTAGATCAGAATCAAAGTTGCCTGTAGAGATCCCACTAAAGTTACTGTTGAGAGATTGGTTGAAATGAAAAGGAAGTTGTACCTGATGTACTTCATGGTGGAGGGTTTTGAGCAATCTGGAAATGATGATAATGGAGATGATGATGACCCTGATTAGGGGAAAACCCCTGGAAAATATGAAAAACCTGATCAACATGGTCCCAGGGATGAGGATAACATGGAAGATGATGAGGAACCTATTGATGAATTGGACAAGGCCAACTTCCCCCACAAAAGCTCTGCTGCTTCTGGTTCAAAAAACAACAAGTCCTTGGCTGTCACTGCTGTTGAGTTCCACCCATACAAGTTCCAACATGATGTGCATATCCAATTCCTAGAAGAAACTAACGTTAAACCAAGATCCATTCATGTGGATGATAATTCTGATGAGCAGTTTGATACCTACCTTGGCAGGGTCGAGGTGGATGGTAATATTACAATAGAGACTTCTCTGGTTGAACAAGTGGAGATCTTTTCTGCCCAATTGTGCAGATTTGAAGTGACTGACTCAGAGGAGGAGAAACATGAAGACCCACAAGATATGCAGGTCCTGTCTGAGGAGATGATAGACAAAATGACTACAGTTAAGAGATCTCTGATGAACTCTCTAGATCAGGCCAAAGCTGAGAAAAAAGGAAGGGTGCAAACAGTGGAGGTAGTCCTCCCAAATGGGGCCATGTTCTTACTCACAAACACAACACTAGGAATCATGGGGATGTGAAAATCATGGACAAGGCTGCAGCTTATAAGCAGAAGAAAAACCTGGAAATACCCAAGACTTTCAAAGGTAATTGCATGGGTTTATGCATGGGTTTATGCATGGGTGACTCCACTTTGGAGGGTAATGATATTTTAGAAAACCTGATTGAATGTGAAAAAGGTAATTGCTTAGACTTTGCTAATAAGCATCCTGAAGAAGTGTTGCCTGATAACTTAGATATTCTGGAACTGGCTGAATCTAACTTTGCTTCCCCAGCTGTGTGTTGGGGAACGTTGCATGGGAAACAAAAAAATTTCTACGCACACGCAAGATCTATCCATGGTGATGAGCATATATGAGAGGGAGAGTGGATCTACATACCCTTGTTCTCCGGCAACGCAACAGCGTTGCGGTGATGGTGGTGGAGCTATTCCAGCAGGGCTTCGCCTAAGCACCGCTGAAAACCGATCTAGAGGAGAAACTGCGATCTAGAGGAGAGGTAGCAGGTGGCTATTAGGGTTAGCTTTTTCCTCTAAATCCTCTAGTATATATAGGAGGGGGAATGGAGGAGGGAACCTCAAACCCTCAAGGTTTGGTCGAAATTGGAGGTGGAGGAGTCCTACTCCAATCCTATTAGGAGTAGGATTCCTCCTTTCCACTTGGAAACTCTTTCCACCTCTCCACCTTTGGATTTTTTCCTTCTCAAACCACTCTAGCCGCATGGTCCCTTAGAGGAGGCTTCGGCCAGCCCACCAGGGGCTGGTTTACCTCCTCCCATAGCCCATGTAGCCTCTTGGGTAGAAATACCTCTCCCGATGGTCCCCCGGTACACTACCGGCATTCCCGGTACACTACCGATGAGCCCAAAACTTTTCCGGCGACTAAAACAGGACTTCCTATATATCAAACTTTACCTTCGGACCATTATGGATCTCCTCGTGACGTCTGGGATCTCATCCGGGACTCCGAACAACCTTCGGTCACCACCATACATAACTCTATACTACCGAAACGTCACCGAACCTTAAGTGTGCAGACCCTGCGGGTTCGAGAACTATGGAGACATGACCGAGACACCTCTATGGTCAATAATCAATAGAGGCCTGGATGCCCATATTGGTTCCTACATATTCTACGAAGATCTTTATCGGTCGAACCTCTATGTCAAGGATTCAGTTAATCCCGTATGATGTTCCCTTTGTTCTTCGGTATGTTACTTGCCCGAGATTCGATCGTCGGTATCTCCATACCTAGTTCAACCTCGTTACCGGCAAGTCTCTTTACTCGTTCCGTAATACAAGATCCAGTGACTAACACTTAGTCACATTGCTTGCAAGGCTTATTGTGATGTTGTATTACCGAGTGGGCCCTAAGATACCTCTCCATCACACGGAGTAACAAATCCCAGTCTTGATCCATGCCAACCCAACAGACACCCTCGGAGATACCTATAGAGCACCTTTATAGTCATCCAGTTACATTAAGACGTTCGATACACACAAGGTACTCCTCCGGTGTCAGTGAGTTGCATGATCTCATGGTCATAGGAACAAATACTTGACATGCAGAAAACAGTAGCAATAAACTGACATGATCATATGCTACGTTTTTAGTTTGGGTCTTGTCCATCACATCATTCTCATAGTGATGTGATCCCGTTATAAAATGACATCTCATGTCCATGACTAGGAAACCATAGCCATCTTTGATCAACGAGCTAGCCTATTAGAGGCATACTAGGGACATAGTGTTGTCTATGTATCCACACATGTATCTGAGTTTCCGATCGACACAATTATAGCATGGATAATAAACAATTATCATGAACAAGAAAATATGATAATAACCAATTTATTATTGCCTCTAGGGCATATTTCCAACACTGTGCTGGTCTATTGCTCTCACCCAGAAGGCACTGCTGGATGTGTGAGTACTTGTCCAACACTATGTACTAAAGTCAAACCTTGTGGTTTGTCTCAAAATCCAATGATAGGTGCTTTCTGGAATATTAGAGGTCTAGGTAAACCTGGTAAGATTCCGTGCCTTGCAGAATTTATTGCTGGTAATCATCTAGATTTTGTGGGTTTTTTAGAAACCAAGAGAGATAGTGTTTCTGATAATATCCTTAAAGCCCGTGCAGGGAAGGCCAATTTCTGTTGGCATTCCCTCCCTGCTATTAAGACAGCTGGAGGGATCCTTTTGGGTCTTAATTCTGACCTTTTTGAAGTGACTGGTTTTGTAGAAAAATCCTTTTGTGTCATTGCTACCATCAAGAATAAATGTGACAGTTTTATGTGGCACTTGGTGGTAGTGTATGGTATGGCGTATAATGAGTTTAAGATTGAATTTATTACTGAATTACATGAGGTGATGGAATCGTTGTCTTTTCCAGTTCATCTTGGTGGTGATTTTAACCTTGTTAGATCTAATCTAGATAAAAAAACAATGGGGTTATTAATAATCAATTTGCGTCCCTTTTTAATGACTGGATCAACAAATGGGCCTTGTTGGAACTGGTTATTGCCAATCGTAGTTATACGTGGAGTAATAACCAGAATAACCCTATCTTTGCTACCATTGATAGGGTCTTTGCTTCTACTAGTTGGGATGCCCATTTCCCCCTTTCTGCGGTCAATGCATTACCAAGAGTGGGTAGTGATCATACTCCTCTAATTATTGATACTGGTGCTCGGAGGGTTACCTCCCCAAAGATGTTCAGATTTGAGAAATGGTGGCTTGACCACCCTGACTTTAAAACCTTAGTTCAAAAAAATTGGGATACCCCCGCCCCAAACACTTCTGTTGTTGAGGTTTGGCAATTTAAAACAAGACTCCTTCGTAAGAAAGTGAAAGAGTGGAGCATCAATCTTGAAGCTGCTATGAAAAAAAAGAAGAGGGGTCTGATGCTAGAATTTGACATTTTGGGTGTCTTTTCTGATAAAAACATGCTTAGTGATGAAAGAAAAAAATTAGAAATGGATGTGATTAAGAAACATCAAGATGATATTTGGAAGAAAGAAGAAACTATAGCGTGGCAAAGATCCAGGGATCGCAAGATCCTGGATGGGGATAAAAACAACGCTTATTTCCATTCCCTCGCTAATCATAGACATAGGAAGAATCATATTATGGTGCTGGATGGCCCTGATGGGCCTATTACTAATACTTCAGACATGTTAGATGTTGCCACGACCTTTTACAAAAACCTTTTTGGGTTTGAGGAAAGGCATAACATTCGATTGGGCGATTCCTTTTGGAATGAAGATGAACTGGTTACTCCGGAGGAAAATGAGATGCTTCAAAAAGATTTTACTGAGGAAGAAATCAAGAAAGATATATTTGACTCCTATGCTCATGGAGCCCCTAGACCTGATGGCCTGTCCTTCCTTTTTTATCAAACATTCTGGGAAGTGATTAAGAGGGATTTTATGGCCCTAGTGAGAGACTTTGAGAAAGGGGAACTAGACCTTTATAGGCTCAATTTTGCCGTTATTGTGCTTATTCATAAAGATCCTAATGCCAGAGATATGAAAAAATTCAGACCGATTAGCCTTAGTAATCGTGGGGTTAAGATTTTGTCTAAAGCTATGAATAATAGGTGTTCACCTATTGGGGACAGACTAATTTCCCCTAATCAAACTACGTTTATTAAGGGTAGATTATTTTGGAAAGCGTGGTTATGGTGCATGAAGTTATTCATGAGGTCAAGAAGTCTGGTACAGAGGGTTTGGTTCTTAAGCTTGATTATGAAAAGGCCTAGGACAGAGTCAGTTGGGAATTTCTTTTTGAAATGATGGCTTCTCGAGGTTTTGGCTGCAAATGGATTAGTTGGATAAAAAGTACTTTACTCTAGGGTTCCTCTTGTGTTAGGATCAATAATACTAATGGGCCATATTTTATTAGCAAGAAAGGTCTGAAACAGGGGGACCCTTCCTCTCCTTTGCTTTTCAACTTAGTTGGAGATGTGTTCACTAAGATGTTAATCAAAGCAAAGAGGTGCAACCTGATAGCTGGGCTTTTGCCTAATGTGATCCAAGGTGGTGTGGTCATCCTGCAATATGCAGATGACACACTCCTCTTTCTAGAGAATTCTGTTGAGAAGGCTAGGAATTTTAAATGGATTTTGTCCTGTTTTGAAAACCTATCTGGGATGAGAATTAATTTCCACAAAAGTAACCTCGTGACCATCAGCATGGAATATGAGATTACTAAGACGTTCGCTCAGATCTTTTGTTGTCAAATAGGATCCTTCCCTATTAAATACCTGGGGGTGCCTCTACACTTCGACAAACTTAGAAGGGAAGATTTACAGCCTATCATTGATAGGATTATTAGAAGTATTGTTGGTTGGCTGGTAGAAACCTGTCCTATAAAGGGAAGCTTATACTTCTATGTGCTTGTATTGTTAGTATTCCTGCTTACCTGATGGCTATTATCAATTTTGCTAAGTGGGCTATTGATGCCATTAACTCCCAGGTGGCTCACTTTTTCTGGGGTAATGTGGGGGATGATCATAAATATCATTTGGCTAATTGGGGTCTAATATCTAGAGCCAAGAGTTCAGGGGGGCTTGGGATCCCCAACTTGAGAGATTTCAATATGGCCATGTTGGCTTCTTGGGGTAAAAGATATTTTGAAGCAGAGAATAGAGATTGGAAGAAGTTGCTGGATTACAAGTATAATACCAACAACCCAAATGTGTTGTGGTCTAGAAATAATGTGGGCTCTCCTTTTTGAAAGGGAGTTACCTGGGCCTTGTCGGCTGCTAAAGTGTTTTATAAATAGAAGCTAGGGGATGGTCATAATATTAGCTTTTGGCATGACATTTGGGTGGGGGATTGTTCCCTTAAAGTGAAATTTTGGAGACTCTTCTCCATTTGCAACCAGCAGGACTGCAGTGTTGCCCAGGTGTGGGATGGTGAAGAATTAAAACTCTCCTTCAGGAGGAATGTAGATCAGGTGGGCTTGGAGATGTGGCAGAACTTGATCTACTGTCTCAAACAATGTCAACTATCTAATGACCCTGACCGTCCTATTTGGACACTGAAAGCTAATGGGAAATACACTGTTAAGTCCTTTTATAGGACTATCAACTTTGGGGGTGTAGTGAGTAAGATTGGGGATAGGTTTTGGAAAATCCTTTGCCCACAAAGAATTCATATCTTTTTGTGGTTATTGGTCTATAATAAAATTCTTACTCGGGATAACTTGAATAAGAGAAGAAAGGTGGACGATGTGTCCTGCCTTTTCTGTTCAGATAATGAATCGGTGCAACATTTGTTTATAAATTGTATTGTGGCTAAACATGTCTGGAATTTTATTGCTAGTTGTTTTGATATACATGCTCCTAACCATATAGATGATGTGTTACTATTTGGCAGATGAACAAAACCAAAAAAAGTGCTAAACATGGTTGTGGTTGCCTCCTTGTGGAGTATTTGGACTCTAAGGAATGACTTTTGCTTCCAGGGAAGAACCTGGAGGGGCATGGGCTGCCTGTTTGCTCGTCTAAGAGGCTTCCTTCTTCAATGGAATGTGCTTTGCGACGACACACAATCGGTGCTCCTTTGTCGGTGTGTTCTTCTTCTGAACAAGCACAAGGGAGAACTTCTCAAGATCGCGTGGAGATGACCGGAGTGATGCAAGGGATAGAGATGTAGCCTTTTCTTAGTTTTTGTTGGCTCTCCAGTTTGAGCTTTTGGGCTGTAATAATATAAGACTTTTAGTTCCTATCGTTGGTCAGTCCTTTTAGTTTAGATCTAAACTCGGTGAACCTTTGTTGCTTCATTAATAGAATGGAGCAAGGGGCAAGCCCTTTCATTCAAAAAAAAGTTGAGTCGCACACAAACCTGACCAAACGGGCCGGGCTTAAAGGGCCGGCCCAGCAGCACGCC
Organism: Hordeum marinum; assembly: GCA_022496015.1. Classification (NCBI taxonomy): domain Eukaryota; kingdom Viridiplantae; phylum Streptophyta; class Magnoliopsida; order Poales; family Poaceae; genus Hordeum; species Hordeum marinum. The sequence goes on from CM039673.1 coordinate 5,256,217, forward strand.
GCGCCGACCCGACACGAGCTAAACGGGCCGTGCCAGGCCCGCGGCCCACCTTGGGCCGTGCCTGGGCCGCCACCACCAGCACGCGGGCTGGCACGGCACGGCCCGATTATCTTATTTATTTATTTATACGGCCCAACAAGTAAAAATAAATTAAAAAATGTCCAATGCGTCAAATAGTAGGCATATTAGCAGGCCTGGTGTGTCGACAGGCCGGCCCGATTAGCAAACGGGCCGTGCCTGGGCCACAAGGCTGCACACGCGGACCGACACGACACAACCCGTATACTAATCATGCCAAGGCGGGCCGTGCCGTGCCAGACACGTTTTACGACGGGCCGGCCCGGCCCGTTTGGCCAGGTCTGGTCGCACTCAGCAGTCCACACAAGACCACCGTCGTCGACCACATCGACATCGTCGCCTCCGCCACCTTTCTTTCTCCCTCCCTCCGCCACCCAAGAACCTCAGCTCAGCTCCCATGGGGCGCTCCCGTTTCAGGAGGCGCCCACCGACCCCCTCCTCCTCCTCCTCCTCCTCCTCGGAAGAGCTCGACGACATGCTGCCGGTCGGAGCGGAGGTGGAGGTGCGCAACGAAGACCCGGGCTTCGCCGGCTCCTTCTACGAGGCCACCGTCGCGGGCCACCTCCCCCCCTCCTCCTCCTCCTCCGGCGGCGGCAAACGCTACACGGTGGTCTACTCCACGCTGGAGGGCGACGACGGGGAGCCCCTCGAGGAACCCGCGGCCGCCGCCTGCGTGCGCCCCCGCCCCCCGCGCGCGGCGTCGAGGCGGTTCGCGGTGCACGACATGGTGGAGGCGCTGCACAGCGAGGGCTGGTGGGCCGGCGTCGTCTCCAGGGACCCGCAGGCGCCGGCGACGGCCGGAGGGGATCCGATTCCGAGGCGGGTGTACGAGGTCGCGTTCCCCACGTCGCGGGAGACGATCGAGTTCGAGGAGGCGGACCTGCGGCCGCACCGCGAGTTCGTCGGCGGCCGCTGGGTCCCCGCTGCCAAGGCGGTGAGTCTTCCGCCTCGTCTTCGTCCTCTTGACCTTCATCCCGTTGATCTGATTGGTTAATCGATGGATGAAATCGCCATGGCCCATTGCAACTTCGTTGCCACGCCCTGCCTTGCGCACCACCTGCTCGGCATAATGCCTTGCTCTGATGCGCTGCGCAGAGTGCTCCGTCCGCAGCCTGCTGGACGGAATGCCGAATACAGCGAATCTCGATATTGTTGGAGTTATGGATTTGTGCCTAGTTATGAATTTTCACATGTTAACTGAATTTAAACCAGGATTATATACGTGCCCAAGAGCTGATATTTCTTTTCGGAAATGAATTCGTCAAACAAGTCATTGTTATTTCTGATAGTGATCAAGAAGTAACACAGTCTACTTACTCCTGTTGTGAGCAGGACAATGCATCTCCTTTTTTCAGCGAGGGAGACCAAGTTGAAGTGAGTCAGTCTGGAAAAAACTTTGGCGAATCCTGGAATCGAGCTACTGTTCTTAAAGTGATTGGCGCTACAAATTTCTTAGTGAAGTACATGCATAATGGGAAGGACGGGAAATCAGCTACTGAGATTCTGGATTCTCAATATATTCGGCCAGGGCGCGCCATCACCCGTATTGACTCAAAGTACAGATTTTCTCCTTCTTCTCATGTTGAGGTCCTTCATGAAGATAGCTGGTGGCCCGGTGTTATCCTGAAGGTCTTAGGTGCTGGAATCGACAAGAAGTATGTAGTAATGTTGGATTGTCACAAGACAGATCCGGATGACATCGACCGTATGGATGTGCTGAGGGTTGAAATTACGCAGCTCAGGCCACTGTGTGACTGGGACGGTGAAAAATGGGTACCCTGCGTGAAGAAGGTATATCTGTATATTCTGTGTTTGTCTTCTGTCATTCTTTTCCTTGATTGAGCATAGAATGCTATTTAGGGCCATCGTTGCATGTACTACAGAGCGTTTTGTGGTGTGCATTCGATCAAGGAGCAGGTTGGCCTCAACCAAACTACCGTTGATTGCAACATGTATATTATACCTAGTTTTAATATACTTCAGATTTGAATGAAAATTGTCAATATTACCATGCTTTGACTCCTCTTATCACTATACTGTTTGCAGCAAGTTAATCATTTGTTTCTCCTTCATTGGGCACTGTTTGCGTCAGGGCTAATGACACTTTCCATCTGTTTTGTTCTTTAATCCCTTGGGCCTAGTCAACCGATAGACATGGTCCTGTTATGATAAAACATATGTGCATCTCATACCAGAAGCAGCCGTATACGAATTAGGAATATAGGAGTTACATTATTATCCCTGCTTTACATTCCATAACAACAATCATGTTATTCAATGTTACTTCGAACCTGTCTTGAATACCTTCTCCATTTCAGGAATCTGCTAACGGACCTCAGTTATCTTCTCCGAAAAGGCCAGTTTCCGCTGCCTTGGATAATGACTCTGATAAGATCAGTGACGAACCTGGTTCTCATCGGGACAAGAAGAAGATGAAGAATGCAGATGTGATACCGGAACAAATTTCTCCTCTTTTGTCTGTTCGTAAAGAAAACATTGAAGTTACTCATAGGCAGGGAAATGCGGTATTGCCACCAAGATGTGAGTTGTCACTTCCTTCACTGCCACCAATGGCATCATTTGGCTGTCTGAGTTCTTCATCTTCACATGCTCCCAGCTGTCATCTTGCACAATCATCTTCTCACGTACAAGCTTCGTTGTTTGGAGCGTTTGGACAACCAAGGCCTGTCCCACAGGGCCTTCCATTAGGCACGCGATCGCTTAGCTCATATTTTACCAGCATTGAAGGGTCAAAGAAAGTAATGAGCGATCAGGATAAGCAGTCAACTGTTGGAACTGGGACTGAACTGTTCAGACAAATGGAGGGATGTGTTTCTTTCCAAACATCAGTGCCTCCAGGGGAGAAGCCTGAAACTGTGAGTTGTTACTTTTATTACATACCCTTAGCTATTTAAATTAGTCGCAAGATCATTAAAACTATCATTTTCACTTACTTTCTTTACATTGGTAAATATTAAATGCAGCCAATGGAAGGGATAGATCCTAAAGCCATTGAAGAAGGCAGCAACGTTATCTCTTTCTCTGAAGACCGTAAGTTTTTTAGACTTAACTTTTCTACTCCCTCCGTCCCACAATATAAGATCGATTTTCAAGCTAACATAGCTTGAAAAACGATCTTATAACAGTCAGCAATGTGTACTGACTACAGAATAGTCAGCAACACTTCCACAATGTTACTAGGACTTGTATCATGATACCTTCCATTTCCAGGTTCACAATCACACCAAGGTAATGGAACACATGATTCTTGCTATCCCTTGTGTGCGGAAACTGTGGCTGTGCATGAGAGTATCATGCACACGAGTGGCCAGCTTTCAGAATCCTCGGCAATCCAGCATCTTCCAATTGTGAAGACCTCCCCATTGTGGACACAGCTTGAGTCACTGGAGATATTCAGGACAACGCCACAGCGGCCAAATCTCCGTCAGTTTCAGCAGCACGTGCCAGAGCTCCATGAAGGACTGGCATTAGGTCTGATGATCTCTTTTGCTAATCTGGCAGAAAGCATAAACAGGCTGGGTGTTGAGGACGACAACGAGCTACTCGAGCAGAAGATGAGTTGCCTGGCTTATCTCGAGGCAAGTGGTTTCGATGTCGGGGACCTGAGATCGCGCGTGGAAGCTTTACTTCACATGAAGAATAGCCGTGCCGAACTACCGGACGCTTTGAAAAAGCTGGAGGAGGAGATTGCTCGCGAAGAAGCTGACGACCAAGAACTGGGCACACGACTTCACGCCCTGGCTATGGCTGTCCATCACCTCGAACTACATGCCCATCTTGTGCGCAACGTAATAAGGTCTACCGTCGTGCAGAGGATGAACAATGCCATGGAGATCTCAAGGCTCAAGGCAGTAGCAAACAATCTGTCCACCGCCGTGCCACGGTGAGTTTGGTGGGTGGGAGCACGTCATCATTACGCTTGTGAATAAGTTGTTACCAATGGTGAGTGGTGGAGACCGCGCAGGTAGATGCAGCGTAGATAGCGAGTTTTTTGTGTTGTGGAGTTGGCCGTACGTGAGTCTTTTGTGTGTGTTGAGAGATCATGTTGCCGTGCCGCGGTGACTTTGGTTGGAGAATGGCAGCACACCTGTGAATAGGTAGTTGCCAATGGTAAGTAGCGGGGAACACCCAACTACTGGTGGGTCTTTTGTGTGGTGGCTGTGTACGTTGCTACCCTAGTACGTATGCTGTTACTTCTGGGATCTTAGCTAAGTGCTAAAAATGCCAGCAAGATAGTAGTTGCTTCCAAATCATGACTGATGTTGCCATGCACCTTATTTATTTATTTTTGGAGAAGGAGGAACGGCGCCCCCGGCCTCTGCATCGAGAGCGATGCATACAGCAAAAGCTAACAAAGTCTCAGAGTCTCAAGTTGGTCTAGGACTAACAGTTTGAGCCTAACCTATTAACAGCTCGCCATCCAAACCGGCTGAAGATAGTCCGTGCGACCGTCTCCCATCGGTTGAAGCCAATATCCATAAGTTCCCTGTTGTCCACATGGTTGAGTACGGATCCATGATGTTGCTCTGTATATGACTTGAAAAAATGGTTAAGTTTCTTGTCTTGGAAAATTATATCATTTCTAGTGTTCTAGATAGCCCAAAATAAAAGCACTTAGGCTAATGCGTATATGATTAGCTAGTGTTGCGTCGACTCTGTCGAGCTACGTCCCAAAAAGCATGTTGATGTTCATTGGTTTTTGAATATTAAAGGCTAACTGAACCGTACGTCAAAGTAGTTTTGCTAGCGGGCAATCTAAAAAAAATAGTATGACCGCAATAGCAACAAGTAGCATTCCCGTTCCGGATATGTTTTATGAGGTTATCTTTTGTTAATATGACATCCTTGTGTACGAACCACATGAAAATTTTAATACTTAACGGAACCTTGATCTTCCATATATACAAAGACCTTGAGAGGGGTCCATAGTTAATTAAGTCCATATACATCGACTTCACCAAGAAAGAACCACTCGTGGTTAATTTCCAATGAATTCGATCTTGATGATTAGAGAGTTGCACGTCCATCAAACGCCTGACCAGATGTAACCATGAGTTCCAGCGTTCTCCTACTAGAACTCGTCTGAATTGAACATTAAGGGATATAGACTGTAGTACTGTGACAATATAATCTGCCTTACGTGTTGCAATATTATATAGTGCGCGATATTGTATAGCTAGCGGCGTCTCCACCAGCCACGTGTCCTTCCAAAATCTGGTCCTGGAACCATTACCAACCAGAAATTTAACTCGCTGAAAAAAGGATACTTTCACCTTCATTAGCCTTTTTCAGAATGGCGAGTCATTGGGTCTAGCTGTAGGCTGTGCTAGAGTCTTGGATTGTAGATATGTATTTCTCAAAATTTGTATCCACGTTCCATCTGTCTCTGTAGATAACCTGTATAGCCATTTGCTAAGTAGGTATCTATTCTTAACTTCTAAGTTTTCAACTCCTAATCCCCCTTGATCTTTAGGTTTGCATATAATATCCCATTTTGTTAATCTATATTTCCTTCGGGACTCATCACTTTGCCAGAAGAAACGTGATCGATAGAAATCAAATCTCTTTCGTACACCAATAGGCACTTGAAAGAATGATAGAAGAAACATCGGTAAACTAGTCAACACCGAGTTTATCAAGACTAGTCAGCCTCCATACGACATAAGCTTGCCCTTTCAGCAAGCCAGTCTTTTTTCGAATCTATCTTCTATGCATTTCCACTCCTTGTCCGTCAGTCGTCTATGATGTATCGGAATCCCAAGGTAACTAAAAGGCAATGATCTCATTTCACAGCCGAAAAGTTGCCTATATGCGTCCTGTTCTTCCTTGGCTCTTCCAAAGCAGAACAATTCGCTCTTATTAAAGTTAATCTTTAGTCCAGATAGTTGTTCAAATAGGCAAAGAACTAGCTTCATGTTTCTAGCTTTTGCCAAGTCGTGTTCCATGAATAAGATTGTGTCGTCCGCATATTGTAAAATGGACACCCCCCTCCACCAAGTGGGGGACTAATCCACCTACCTGGTCGTTCTCCTTAGCCCGACCAATGAGGACCGTCAACATGTCCGCAACTATGTTGAACAGGATAGGAGACATGGAATCCCCTTGTCTTAATCCTTTATGTGTCTGGAAATAATGACCCAAGTCATCATTAACTTTAATTCCCACACTATCCTTTTGAATGAAGGTATCTACTTGCTTCCTCCAAGACTCGGTAAATCCCTTCATTCGCAAAGCTTAAGCTTGCTGTAAGAAAGACCATTTGACCTTGTCATATGCCTTCTCGAAATCCACCTTAAAGATAACCCCATCAAGTTTCTTTTTGTGAATTTCATGAATTGTTTCGTGTAAGACTACTACCCCTTCAAGGATGTGTCTTCCTGGCATAAATGCTGTTTGAGATGGTTGAAGGGTTTGTAGTTTTTTTTCCAGCTTCAATCTTAGTATTTCTCTCTGTTATGTGAAGGACTGAGGATTCGGCTTTGACATCCAAATCATTGATGAGTTGAAGCAACCTCTCCTTTTTCGCTTTATATATTCCAGCACCTTATGTTGATATATTCGGTACTTATCTTGTTCTTGTCCTCGGAGGATGCATGGTAGTGAATTGTGTTTATACAAGGTGAGAAATAAAGCTCACAGTCAAAATGCTAAGACCAAGAAGAAGTGGCTACAGGTATTATTAACACCATCTGCCATTGAATTTCCATTTGGACTCGAGAGCAGGACTGCTTCTAATTCGTGCGTGTGGCTAATTGAAAATCTTAATATATCTTCTGAGGATGGGTGCTTGGATGTGTTGCATTACTATTTGTCTCCCTAGAATCTGTTAGCTATAAAAAAAAATTGTCAGGCCATGTTGGTATTTTTGTGTTGCCATATGGATATGCCTACCCAAACCGGAGGTGATTTTAGGGAGAGGAATTTGGATTCACTGGTTTGTTGTGGTTTTTAGCAATTGGATCCTGATGTACCTCTCCCATCCACACAATTTCTTTAGTCATTCCTCCCCTCTTCTTCCCCGGTCACACGAGTTGTACTCCCTTCCTCTCTCATTGCCTCTTCTAGTAGCTAGCTTCTCGTCTTCTCCACTTCCAGCGGCCTCCGGCCGGTGAGCTCCGAACAGCGCCACCCGGCACTGATTCAAGGTGGGAGACGTAGCACCGGCAGGAGGGGAGGAGTTGCAATGGCGGAGACCGGGGAGAGATTTTTTGCGGCCAGATGCGGCAATGCAGGGTGTTGGCGGAGCTGCTGCGTCCGCGAACTGTCGCTGCCACGGTGGTCGCGCGATGCTGGAACCGGCTGTTGACATCAGATTTTGACATGAAAAAAAACATTGTGTTTCCCCTAATTAACTCATCCTGAGTGCAAACTAATCCTCACTTGATATTTTTTTTGTATTTTTATTGAATAATAATTGACAATAATTAATTATGTAAAAAGATCCGTACAACAATTGGCCGATTATCTTGATATTCATAATAAGAGCCTCGGGGTTATAGTTGGGTTATAGTTTAGCCCCGGGAACCAGAAATATCATGACAGGCCTTGCCCCGGCCTCTATGACCGGATTGATCACCGGTCTGTCGCAATTCATCCATTTCGTGTCGCGCGACTGGGCTCATCGATTAGTTGCACGTGCCTACCCAAGTCCCGTAAAGGTTGTCAGAATACAACACGCCCCCTTCACCGATTGAGTTTCGGGCTACCGCTGCGTCGCCCCGCATGGTTCTTTCATCGGCTGCACCGACCCGTGTGTTGCCCCTTCGAGCCATAGCGTCGCGGCACGCGATCCCCGCCGCCGCCCGAGTCCGTCCCTGTGGCTGCACCGACCTGCTGCGTCGCCCCTTTGGGTCGTAGCGTCACATCATGCGGTCCACGCCGCCGCCCCAAGGTCTTCTCGACGTCACCCCGACCCGCACGCTGCCGTTGCGTCGTCCCTTCGGGCCGTAGCGCCGCAGCACGCAGTCCACTCCGTTGTCCTTGCGCATCGACTTCCGCATGGTATGGGTCGTGCAGCCTCCCTTGGCGTGAGAACGCCATCGTTCATGCCGGTCTTCGTCATGCTGTTGGCTTACCCTCACCTACTTCTAGTACCGCCGCCACGCTCCTAACCTAGCGCCATCGCTGCCTCCTCGGGATATTGCCACCGCTCTGCTTCCTCAGTGCAGCTGCCACTCGCTCACCCGAGCCGTGCCACCCGTCCACCCCCTTCATCTTCGACCAACACCAGCTCGTCGTCAACGTCGCCGTCATCTTCCCCGACCGCTTCATCTACTCCGACCACCGCTGGCGACATTGGCCCTACGCCGATTTGTGCCGCAACATTGAGTCCTCCACTGTAGTCTCCTTGACATGGCGTATAGCTCATGCATGTCCTCATCTACACATGCCCGGTGCTGGTAACACCAACCCGTGTCTTCGTCCACGACGTGTCCCCGGGCCTGGCAAGCCTGGAGCGATGCATCGTCAACATTGACTTCGTTTGTCTACGCATGCCCGATGCTGGCAACACTGACGCGTGCCTTCGTCCATGACGTATCCCTGGGCTTGGCAAACCTGGCGCGATGCCTCGTCCATGTTGTCTTTTTCTCGGTGCACCACTACCTCGACATCACTGTGCCCATGACTAACTCGACACCTCCTCGTGACCGCGGGTCCACGGCGACTTTCTCGACACCGACCACCCCGACTCGACATCGACCATGGCATTCTTCACAGGGCTACCTCGATCACGGCTACACCACCCAGGCTCTCAGCTACCTCGACAACGGTACAAATGACTATCACCTCGCTTGAGAAACTCGTTGCCTTCCTCTACAGTCCACGTGTCCGTGACACGACACCGCCGCCGACGCTCCCGCTGCGACTGCGGGGAGATGTCATCCCGTCAGCTGCTATTCTCTCCAGTCTGACCGTCCATGACGCTCCTGTTATTCGCAACGCTACCGCTACGGACGGCTGTTAGAGATATATTTGGATTACATGTATTTGGTAGTTTAGAATTTGTATAATCCACCTCCTACCTTATCTCTAGAAAAGTTTTCTTGATGTACTTCTATATATACTCGCCCATGAGGCTCAATACATCGCATTACACCAAATCCTTTCCCTCTATCCCTTCTAAAAGCATGAAAAAAATGCATTTTCAATTCGCCAAAAGAAGGAACAAAATGCATTTTCAAGCGGCTTTGGCTTTGGCTGGGGCGGGGGCCAGGGTAGAAGAAAGCAGCTTGCACGAAACGAGGCACTTGTCATTCGTGGCATCCTTCTCCTTTGCACAACGCTTGAAGCAGTCCATGTCTTCCCCTATGGCCTTCTTGTTGGCCGGGGTGGCCATGATGTAGCCGAACCTCGCGGCTATGTAGGGGCAGTCGATGTAGCAGCGGTCGGAGCAGGTGGGATCCGTGCACGCCGTGTCGCAGTCCACGGCGCACTGGGAGGAAAATGTATACACCGTCTTGTTGCCGGGGCAGCCGCCGTGCTTGTCGACGGACCCGTTCAGGGCGTCCTGCCCCCCGGAGGTGGCCTGGGTATTGGACGCGCGCTTCTTCTGGCCGACCGTGGCGAGCTCGGCGAACAAGCGGTCGATGAAGGCCACGCTGCTGGCCTCGGTGCCGCAGGCCTTGTCGACCATGGTGGCGCACGCGGCGTCCTTCTTATCGTCTTTGCCGCAGAGCTTGGAGTACTCGCTGAGGCAAGCTGGAGCGGCCTTGGCGTCCCCCGCGGCCACCGGTGCGGATGATGATGCGGCCGCCACCACCACGAGGGCGACGGCGAGCAGCTGCCCGGCAACGCTGGCCTCGCCCTTGACGGCCATGCATCTGGTTGTCGATTTCTCTTTGTGGCAGGCAGGCAAGCGACGAATGTTGGTGTTCATCGGGATATATGCTAGCGTTGCATTGTGTTAATATATATATAGGCGAAGGCGATGGTGATGTGATTGTGAGGCCATGATCCATTAGAGCTCCATGCATGCCAAAATTGTTGCATGCATGCATTTTCTACAAGGCCGGCCAAAACGACCACGCAAACGACGATCCAATTTTAGGACTAATAATATACATACAGATACATAGGTACTTCCTTGGTTCCTAAGTCTTTTTACAGATTACACTAAAAGACTACATACGGAGTAAAATGAATGAATTTATACTCTAAAATATGTCCATGTACATCTGTATGAATTTATACTCTAAAGTATGTCCATGGACAACTACAGTCTATTTCATTGTTGTGCGTTTTTATTCCCTTGCAAATACATCACACATTAGCAATTCACTCCCTTACAAATGGGTCACCAGCGATCCCCAAAGCCACGATAATCACCAGACCGGCCTTGGCTCACTCTGTTCCTACGTTGTTATCCTTTGTCAGATTTTTTTCCATTAAGTATTGCCGTCTGCCAGGTTGAACATGCACTTTACATTTTCCTATGGGCGCCACATTTTTTTCTGTTTTGATTCGATATTCTCTCAAAACATTATGAATTGTCGTGATTGATATATATGGCATATTCATGTAAAGATGACTTCAGGGACAAGTTATATCATACAAACTCATCTATAGAGTACATATGATATAAGAATCCACTCCATAGTTCTAAGGTGGCCTTGTGAAGATGTATAAGGCGGAAAAGTATAGGGAAGCAAGAATTTCGTGCGAATAGGCTTGCCCTCATCGTTGTAGTTAAATGTAACAGTCAAAGGCATCACTTAAAAAAGTGACCGCTGTAAACATTTACATCCAAGAAGAGCGAGACGCAGAGGCCTCGCTCGCGCATGCCACGTCGGCGATTTTACTGTGTCAACTTACGGTACGAGGGAGGGAGCGATGCGGCTGGTTTGGTTGTTGATTTGGGCCCACACCTCACACGTATTAGTTAGCTGGAGGAAACACCTTCCTCAGATACACCGCACCTCTCGCTCCTTTTCCTCGTTTCCTGAGCCACCGGCACAGCTCGCAACCTCCCCTCGTCTTCTTCGCTCACGCAAACCTCCCCTCACCGGCCGCCCTCGTCATGCCGCTCCATCCATCCTCCGGGGCCAAGGAAGATGGACCAGCGACGTCCGTATACCCTAGGAGAATATGGCAGTGGGATGCAATGGCAGTGGGATGCAAGACGAAGCTAACCGGCGCCGGGGAGAGGTGACGGCGACGAGCACATCGGTCAACGATAGGTAATGTTCAGTTCCGTCTGGATCTGCCACGCCAAGCCCGACGGCTAGGAGTTCGCCTGGAAGACGCTCCGCAAGAACGTCGGACGAGGTTGAGATCATGCAACACCTCTCAGGCAACCAAGGCGTCGTCACGCTCAAGGCCATCTATGCCGGCTGCAAATCGAAGGTGAGTCTGCGGTGGTCCTCTCTCCTTCCCATCCTCTCTCTCCCTCTCGAGCAAAAGTTGTGGAGGTCTTGGCGACGGCAGTAGTCGCAGCTGTGCACGGTGCCGAGCGGGAGTGCGTCTGTGTTGTGCGTCCTGCCGGTGTCGTGCGTGTGTGCTAGCTGCCGTGGTGTGCACGTGTTGTGCTTGGGCTGGTGCGTGTGGTCAAGTGCTTGAGGTGGTGTGTGTGTGCTGTGTAACCTGTGTTATGAATCCAACCCTTCGGTATGCAGGGACATGAATGGAATCAAGATGTGTTTAGTATACCATAAAAGTTTCTGAAATCTGCAACATATCATACGAGGCAAGCAATTGAACTATTGAATTTGTTCATACTTGCATTGGAACTATTGAATCTTTGGTTAGCCAATCAAACTAATATCATGAGATTTTACATGCAAAACACATTTCATAATTCTGTAATTTATTTGTTCTTTGTACTAACGCATTGCTATAAAAAAATAACTATAGAAGTCACGTCTTGGAAACTACTCTGTTGACAAGCAGAAATCTCGACGTCGTGGCAGATTATGATTTGAAAAATGCATCAGGCAGAGCCCTCAAAGATAAGGACAATGATGCTCAAATATTTGTTATGGGTTCTGCAACCTATTTATTTTTCAGCTTTTCAATTGTGTTTTCTGCTATTTACTTTTAGAGTCATTCTGATTCTCTATCTAAATATGTAGTGACAATGAAATCCGATTTGCTCTCTAGGGTGATTGTGCAGATGAATTTGATGTCGAGAGTGTCCATTCTGTTGTTGAAGAGGCCCAGTTATTGGATATTTCTGAGCACACTGCCAAAAAAGTTGCATGGTCCTTATTTTAACCATGAGTTGCATCATCTCAAAATTCAGGTGTGTAGTACCGGGCATTCTACTTTGATATTCCTTTTTAGTAAGCACAATATGGTAGTGATGGTTATTGGCCTTTGGAAATGAGATTATTTAGACGGCTTCCCATCATTGCTAGGCTGAAGTATGCATCTTGCAATATTTCCTTGCTTTCAGAATTGTTTGTGCTGAAAACCAGGACCTAAACTGGTGCTACTAGCCAACCTTTTCTTTAGGGAATGCCCAGTGGACCTAAAAGAAGTTATCTGTAGTTTGATAGTTGCAGCCACAAAGGGGCTCCGAACTCCCTGAACTTAGTCGGATGTGGGACCTTTTTGAAAAGAAGTATGGCAAAGATTTCATTGCTGCTGCAGTTGACCTGTACCCAAATGCCGGTGTTAATAACCATCATAAGTTTGTGTATATAATTTCTTTTTCTGCAAATTCATTCACCGTCACTATTGCATGTATTTTGATGGCACTTTAATTGATGGTATTATGGCTGAACTCATGTGGTAATTGGTTACAAGTGTGGCTCATGAAGGTAAAAAATTGTGTTCTGTACAGATCTGAGGTGATAGCGTTGATAAACAGGTGAACCTATAAGCCATGTTTCTTTTTTGTGGCTCAAGCTATCATAAAACATATAATTGTTTCCACCCTACATACTACTAGTTTCATCTTCATCATTTTACTAGATCATCTACACTTGCTTCGTTATTTCATACCAGATATCGCAAAAGTGGATTTGATGTTCATTATTCATTGTGTTACAAAAATGAAACTTATGATGGATCTATTTGTTATTTGTGATTTGCGGGTTCTATAGAATCAGCAGAATCCAATACACACTTCCATTATCTGGAATTGAACGAAGCTCTTAGTCTAGGACATACACGTCAAGCTGCAAAGATTTAATTACAAGTGAAAAACATATGATGCGGATCTGATTATTGGGCATAAAGCGAGTAGCTATGCATTAGTTTATGAATAATAGGGTTTTTATGCGAGTCTAAGTGCCCTCTGTCACTCCGTTTGCAAGTGTTTTATACTGTGCTGGCTGATGATCTATGTCGAATTATGTAAGCATTTTATATAGATGCTTGTCTTAATTTCCAGATCATGACAACAATTTGTGGAGGATTAGAGTCTAATATAGGCACTCTTTAATTTTCACACAAAGCTAAGGTGTTCCCCGTTTATGGATATGGATCCATCCTCCTGTGCTGGATTACGGGGTGTAATTATAAGTAAGTATATACAAGAGCACATGACGTTGTTCGGGTGATAAGCAATCTGTGATTTTATACTTTATTACTCAGCTAGCTAAAGTTTTAGACTTTGAGTTGTTCTTAGTTTGCAAATTTTTCTCGGAAATGCAATTCGGCTCCCGGGAGCACGTGCTCCTCCCATGAAAAATAAATTTTGATATGTCAAAAAAATTCCAAGAAAAATACTATGTGTTTTTTGTCACGTCAAAATGCTATCTGGATTTTTTAGGCAAAAAGGTTAAGCACTTTGTCCCGTGTAAAAAAAACTAAACATCAATTGCTACCCCCAAAATGTCACACCCAAATTTGCTTTTTTCACTGACGAAACACCACCGTTCCGTCTCGAATGAAAATTGCCAGGCATGCTTGAGACAGTAACACAAATATCTATTAAAAAATTCAGATTTTTTCAAAAATATTTACTGTTATTTTTCGTGTTACTGTTCATCCGGGTGCAAATGCACCCGGAAGCCAAAACACCTCTCCCAATTTTCTCTCTTACATTCTCAAATGTATGTCTTCTGTATTTCCTTCAATCTTTGCAGAAAGGAAACTTATTCAGCTGGAAATAGTTTGCACGTGGGAATTGACAGTACATCAAGATTTAGATGGCTGGCCCAAGCTTCTCCTATCGGACCCTTACTCCTGGATATTTGAGTTCTGACACCCTTACTCCTGGATATTTCGAGTTCTGGTCTTTGCACCTCTTGTCCACACATCATAAAACTGTCGGACGAACTTTACTTTTGGAGACCGCCCACCTTTTGGAGACTGTCAAACCTTGATCTCAACCACTGGTCGTGTCTCGGTGATGCACCTTGTAAGACCGGCCCTTCTCTGTTAATATGAACGTGTTTAGCATTTATGAAACTACTACGCTTGCTATGCTTCCTATGAAACTACTCAGATTCCCTGCTTTATGAATGAATATTCCTGTGCTGCAGGTCTATTACTATGTGTTCTTGTTTTAATCTCTAAAATGCATGCTCATCTGCTCCATAAGCCAACCAACCTGTCATTCTAAAACGTTAATAGATACTACGACAAGTCAAGTGCGCATAATCACGCCAAGAGGCGTCCAAATCTTAAATGAAAGCAAGATACGGCCGCACCTTAGAATGGCCTCTTTCTTCATAAACTGCACTTGCTACCTGTTTTTCATTATGCTCCACAGCCTAATGCGCTAAGTTTTGTTCACCAGGGATCGTTGTTGCTGTTTGTGCTTGCTGATTGGCTTTCCCGGGAAGTTTCCGTTTCGAACTCAGGTACACATCTGTAGTAGTTACCGCACAGATTGTTTTCTTGTTCCGCCTTTCACATGCTAAACTTCGTGTTGCTGCCGCAAAGCAGAGTTTGGTTTGTTAGTATTACTGTTGGGTGCACACAATATGAGCGCGAGTGATCCTGCGGTAGATTGTGCTGCCGCGCGTGAACGTTCCGTTACTAGGCGGCGCAGCAGGGTGTCGGCGCGAATTGCATTGTTTCAGGGTTCGTGTTTATTTTCTCTGCTGTTCTGCCTCTGTTCTTTGCTCGTTTGTGCTTAGAACATCTCTGAACAACAAAAAAGTCGTTCCTTTTTGTTCGTTCAGATGCGTTTGGTGTTACGTATTCTTCCTCAACTGCTCCTGGGAACACGCCATTTGTAGGTGCGTGCGCTGTGCTTCGACGTGCACTTCATTCGTCGCCCATAAATTAAGAACGTTGTTGACATCGCTTGCCTCGTAGGTGAGGGTTACTTCCCAGTCATTTCAGCTACTTACAACGCTCATGCCCTTTCCATCCCTCCCCGAGCTCCACCTCCTCCAACCTCATCTCCAGCGATCTTCTCAATCTAGATTTCGGGATCACACGGGAAGGAGGCGATGTGACCCATGCTGGGATGGGGCAAGGCGGTGGAGGCGAGGGGAGAGGGGCTTGGCTGTGTTTGGCATCACTGAATTATTAGGTTCAATTTAGTCTATTACGTTTCCTGGCTTTGTTGTGCACTTGTGCTTCTGGAGGTGTAACCAGTAGATTCCTGATAAATCTTATTATGGTAGATACATGCGTTTTTCATTTAAAGTTTTCAACAACACTTCTGATCCTTTAGTGCCATGCTCACAATGCGTTCAAAATCACAGCTTTGATTTGCCATCTCTATCTTTAAGGCCAATCCTCTTTCGCCGACATTTTTTTTTCACTCTAATACTTTCTTACGTTCACAGCTGAGATGTTTGAAAGGCAGCCTAGGCATGAACTAACTGTTTTCCTTTCTATTGCCGGTACTTTTAGATCGAGTACATAGAGGAAAAGTTGCAAGAATATATTCAGGACAATGATGACACACTCCCACTCAAGCTCGGAGGTGAAACTGTGAGCTACAACAGCCACTTTATTTTGGAACCGACAAGAGGACCGCCATCACTACGAACTGGTCATGGTTCACCACCACGCTAACATCCAGGAGGGCGACATCTGCGACTTCCACTTCAAGCGCAAGGAAGGGCGCCACCTGTCTGTCCCTCACCGTCCATCGTCTCTAAATACAACGTCCTCAAACATGCTATCTATGTATATGAACGACATCATCTTTAGCTAATATCTAAGGCTTTATAATCATGGGTTGTGATTGTCCGATGAACTCTACTTCTCTTTTGGAGATCGTTTGTTTTTGGAGCATGTTAATCTTCAATTTCAATTCAATGTGTGCTTTAATATGCATCTATTACCTTGCTATGTCTCATGAATAAGCACTTTCCTTCTAAGTTTCTGTTAAGTGTACTCAGGCCCACATATGCCCGTGCATAACTGCATAGCCAAGGCAAGTGCGCACACAAACGCACAGGAGGCGCACCCTGGGTGCGCCCCAACCACTAGTGGCATGCATAAAACCGGATCGCATGAGCCTTAGGGCGTGCAATTTGTTGCTGCAGGATTTTGATGTGGCTTCTGGAGTGAGGATCAACCTTGCGAAATGCTCGGCCCACCCTATTCGTTGCTCTGAGGAACAGTTGCAATTGATCTCAACCGAGATGGGCTGTCAGGTTGGTGGTTGGCCATGTCGCTATTTGGGCCTCCCGGTGGGCTTGAGGAAGATAACAGCGACTCAGCTTCAGTTCTTGATCGACAAAATGGGAGATCGCTTGCCCGCTTGGAAAGCCAATTGCTATATCGTTTCGGCCGGCTAGAGCTCTTGAAGACTACCCTCGCCTCCATGCCCACCCATGCCATGATTGCTCTCGACTTACCATCCAAGACTCTTGAGGAGGCCATCAAGATCTGTCGGGGTTTCTTATGGAAAGGCCGGCGCGACATACACGGTGGGCATTGCCTCGTCGCATGGGACCAGGTATGCGCTCCAAAGTAATATGGTGGGCTCGGAGTTCCCAATCTCCGGCTGCTTAACTTGGCTCTCCGGGTAAGGTGGCCATGGCTAGCTAGAACGGACCTTGCTCGGTCATGGGACAAGTTCAATATCCAGGTGGCTCCGGAATTCATGGCGATACATAAGGCCGCCACGAGATGCATCATTGGTGATGGCTCCACGGCTTTGTTTTGGACAGACTAGTGGTTGGAGGAAGGGCGATTGCAAGACACGCTACCGAGCCTCTTTCGGGTGGTGAAAAGGAAGGCGGCAAAGCTCACAATGGTATGAGATGCTCTCTTGGAGGGATGGTGGCGTGATGTCTTGCCAAACATGACGGTCGACGCTTTAAGAGAATTCCTTCTGCTGGTGGATTGCGTATAGAACATCGAGCTCTCTAAATACAATGAGGATAGACTAGTGTGGGCTTGGAACGAGTGAGGCTCCTTCTCGGCTAATTCGGCCTACCGTGCATTCTTTGCTGGCCGAGTTGAGGCTCCTGGAGCGACGCAAATTTGGAGGTCTAGAGCACCGACATCAACTAAGTTCTTCACTTGGCTCGCGGCCAAAAACCGGTGCTGGACGACGGATAGACTGCAAAGGAGGCACTTACCTCACCCTGCTACGTGCCCCCTTTGCGACTAGGAGCCCAAGTCCATTAATCACCTCCTTCTTGGCTGTGTATTGGCAAGACAGGTCTGGTTAGTCATTGTGACTAATTGGGGTAAACCGGAGTGGATTCCGTCACACAACGCTTCTTTGGTTGAATGATGGACCAATCTAGAGATGTGGAGGGAGGCGCAGAAGGAAATTTGGACGGCGATCACTCTCGTGGCTTCACTACAGGAAATAAGCTATCTTGTGACCTTCTGTCAGTGACCTTGGAAAAAATGGTCGTAAATCTATGACCTTTTGAGGCAAATTGGTCGTAAGCTGTCCGGAGGGGTCCTAACCCTAAACACCAACGACCATTTTGGTCAGAAAGGTCGTAATTTCATTGCACCAGAAGGTCATAAAGCAGATGCCACTGGTCCGGTGCCTTATTTCTAACTGATCATAACCAATATAAAAGGTCATTGCACTTGAGTTCGAATGCATTAGGATGATTAGGCAGCCACCTCTACAATCTTGCTTATGTGTCAACGTCTACGTGTTATTTTTGCTGACAGGATCACACTCTGACATGCGGGACCCATTTGACAGACACCTTAATTCGTTTATTCGCTCGTTAAAAAGAAGCGCAGCGGGGACTCGAACCCGTGACCTGAGGCAGTGGGACTCGAACCCGCGCTCCCAACCACTAGGCTAGAGAAGCTCTGTTGCTCAACTAGCAGTAATATTGTATCTATTATATATCCAGTAGCTGTCTTAACTCATTGACAAGTGGGATCAATTCACTCCGACGGGAGCATCGAGCGGGGACTAGAGCGGTAGCTGTGTCCAACACTTAGCAAAAAAAATTCCCCCTCTCGTTTCTTAGGTCTAATGTAGGCGGCAGCAGAAGCCACTGGCAGGGGTGGCAAGGTCGGGGCCGGCGGCGGAAGCAACCGATGGGGGTGGTAGGGCCAGGGCTGGCGGCGAAAGCAACCGGCGGGGAGGCAGAGCCATGGGCCATCGATGCTGGTGTTGCCTCGGCACGTGCCTGGCCCACGACGGCGGAAGCAACTGGCAGTGGCCGCTTGGATCGACAGGAGCGGCTCGCCAAGCATGGGGGACTCTCCGCCGCCGCAAGCAGGCCTCTCGATATGCTCTCCCCCCCTCTCCTCTCCCCCTCTCTTCTGATCTAAATCTGTTAAAAAAACCCTAGATGCGCACTGTTAGGGGTTAGGAGCTAGATGCGCAACTCGGCATGCCTATAGATGAATTTTGTTGATGCAGATTGTTAGGAGCTAGCTAGCTTGGTCTGCAAATTGTTAGGAGTTAGGTGTTCATCAGCTTGTTTGTCTGCAGATTGTTTGTGTGCAGATTGTTTGTCTGCATAGTAATTGTTAGGAGCTAGCTAGCTTGGTCTTTCCCTGAAACAAAATCCTTCTAAAATGTTGGTTTTGTTTGATTTGATTTATCCTTGTCAGCAATTTAAATTCATGCCAATTTCAATATTGGTTTGATTTACAAATTGGTTTGTTTCTATGTTGTGGTTAGGCAATTAGCATATAAAATTTTCTGGATTTTTAGCTGCCATTATTGCCATCCATTTTCATTAATTAATGTTGATGCACTTAGATTGGTTGCTAAGTTGCAACAATTTGTTGGCTTTGACAGATGGACACAAGCTGGATTACAAAGGGAGTTAGAAGGTTTTCCAAAGAACATATGAAGGGAGTTAATGAATTTATGCAATTTGTTATGGAAATTTTTGCCAAGGATGCTGCCATTCTTTGCCCATGCTACGAATGCCTCAACCGTAAAAGAAAAGAACAAGGAATGGTGGAAGATCACCTGCTTCTTCATGGGATGGCCAACACATATGATAGATGGATATATCACGGAGAACCTTTAGATGGACAACCTCAACATTTTGAAGATGATACACATGCCCCTCATATGATGGGTGTTGGTGATGCTGGCATTGATTTTATGGAAAAGGTTTTGCGAGAGAATGCTGATTTGGAGGAAGAGGATGGGCATGAAGATGATAGGATTCCTGACCTGTTGAAGGATCTCTACAACTCTGAAGGCTGTGCTGATGGACAGAAGTCGATGTTTGCTGAGGTGTTAGAGGAGGCGAAGCGCGCAGCTCACGAAGGGGGTAAATTTTCAAGATTCACCTTCACCGTGAAGTTACTCCACATCAAGTCTTTCTACCGGATTAGCAATGCTGCATTCAATGCAATACTCCGCCTTTTGACCTTGCAATTCCCTGATAGTTGCATTCCCAGGTCTTATGATGAAGAATTGAGCATAATCCGCAGGCTAGGGCTAGGTTATGTTTCAATACATGTGTGCCCAAATAACTATGTCTTGTTTCGGAAGGATTTAACGAAGCATGACAACTGTCCAAAATGCAATGCCTCTAGGTGGAAAGATGCTGATGGGAAGAAGTCAATGCCGGAGAAGGTACCGAGGCACTTTCTGTTGATACCAAGGCTGCAGCGGATGTTTATCTCAAAGAAATCATCACTGGAGGTACAATGGCACAAGCTGAAGCGGCAACCTGTGGACAATGAGCTGAGCCATCCAGCGGACGGAGATACATGGAAAGAATTTGACAGTAAATATTTGGATTTTGCTGTAGATCCAAGGAACATAAAACTCGGCATTGCCATAGATGGCTTTAATCCATTTGGGAACATGAGCACGTCTTATAGCATGTGGCCTGTTTTTGTGGTGAAGTACAACCTGCCACCATGGGCATGCATGGATCAGTCCAACTTCATGATGTCGTTGCTTATCTCGGGTCCAGAGTCTCCAGGAAAGGATTTTGATGTCTTTATGGAGCCCCTCATAGAAGAACTGCTCCAACTCTGGACTGGTGTACCTACATATGATGCCTATAGTCCGGAAGAAAAGTTCAATCTACGGGCTGCAATCATATGGTCCATCCATGATTTTCCGGTGCTGCACACTCTGTTTGGGAGGATCATAGTGGGTTATCAGGCCTGTGTCCATTGTGACAAAGACCCTTGCTCAAAGAGACTAAGGAACAAGATTTGCTATATAGGGCACCGCCGCTTTCTTCGAGACCATCGCTAGCGAAGAAGCAAAGATTTTAATGGTGAGAATGAAACCCGTGACAAGCCAGCTGAATTCACTATAGAAGAGCTGGAGCAGCAACTTGAAAAGGCGAAAGATGTGAGACCAGGAAAGCTTTCCAAGAAAAGAAAGCGTGAGGAAGGTCAATGTTGGGACCAGAGGTCTTGTTTGTGGGACATGCCATACTGGTCTGATCTGAAATTAAGGCATAATCTCAATGTAATGCACATTGAGAAAAACATATGTGAGAATCTGCTAGGGACGTTTCTGAAAATTGAAGGGAAGACAAAGGACACAGTTAGTTCTAGGATTGATTTGGAGGACATGGGCATAAGAAAAGATTTGCATCTACAGCCTAATGAAGATGAAGATTCATTTGAAATGCCACGAGCAAGGTATACAATGACTGAAGAATAAAAGCTTGCATTCTGTGAATTCATAAGAGCGGTGAGGTTTCCAGATGGTTATGCTGCTAACCTAGCAAAGTGCATTACTTCTGATGGATTCAAGCTTTCAGCACTGAAAACACATGATTGCCACATCCTCCTCCAAAGGATTTTACCGGCGGGCCTCCGAGGAATCATGGACAAAGATATATATGAAGCGGTTGCTGAGCTAGGAAATTTCTTTAGAGAACTGTGTTGCAAAACACTCAAGGTAACTGTTCTGCAAAGACTTGAAAAGGAAATCTCAATTATTCTTTGCAAGATCGAGAAGATTTTCCCTCCAGCTTTCTTCATCGTGATGGTCCATTTGGTGGTGTACTTACCAAAAGAGGCAATGCTTAGAGGCCCTGTGTAATACGGTTGGATGTACCCAATCGAAAGAAGGCTGCTTACTTGTAAGCGTTATGTACGAAACACGACAAGACCGTAAGGTTCGATTGCTGAAGCATATGTCATTGACGAGTGCTTGACATTTTTCTCTAGATACTTTGAAGATGTGGAAACGAGATGGAACCAGCCGGCCAGGAATATAGAGTGGTCTGATTCGCAAAGTGGTGATGTCTCGGTTTTCAACCATGGTGCAAAACTTCTTGGAGCCTCAAAATACTTGGAGACTGGTGATGAGTATGACAAGATGGTTTGGTATGTGCTCAGCAATTGCGCTGAGGTTCTACCATATATCGAGTACGTTATATCTTGTGCACTCGTTATATTCTTTTGCTTGAGTTGGCACCAGCCTAATGTTTTAATTCACATGTTTTTTTGGCATTGCAGGAAATGCAAGGAAGAGTTAAATCAGGAAGGAAGCTAGATTCATGTTGATAAAAGGGTTGCCAAGGGATTTTCTAAATGGTTTAAGAACCATGTGAGATCTTTAGCCACATGTTTTATGTTTTCTGTGTTATTCACCAACTGTTAAATACCATTGTTGCTAAATGGTTTATTTGTGCAGATTGGAAAGTTGCATGAGGAGAAGAAGGTCAGTGATGATCTATTTGCTTTGGCATGCTTACCGGATAAGCGAGTGAGAGTGTATTCAGCATGCATTGCTGACGGTGTCCGGTACCACACCGTTGACCGCGAGGAAAGAAGGAAGACACAGAATAGTGGAATCATCACCGAGGGGTCACATGATGGTGAGAACATTTACTTCTATGGTCAGCTGAGAAGCATCGTAAAGTTGCAGTACAACTCTAGTGGAGGCATCCATCGCTCGGTTGTCTTATTTCGCTGTGACTGGTTTGAGCTTGGTGGCAAGAAGAAGATAAACTCTTTTGTCAAATATGATGGCCACTTCAAAAGCATCAACACTGGAAGGTGCTGGTATAAGAATGATCCCTATATTCTATCAGCACAAGCAACAATGGTGTTTTATCTGCCAGACACACTTTGGCACGGAAAATGGCGAGTTGTGCAAACCTTTCAGCACGGACACTTGTGGAGTGTGACTGAAATTGAAATGGAAAAGGGCCCCGGTGGTAGTGGACTAACATACCAGGATGATGACTCTACGGAAGTTCCGGTGCAAGCTGATGATGACTCTATGGAAGTTCCGGTGCACAGCAGAGTGCGAAGGGACCGGGAACGTGTGCTCGTTGATGCTGCAACTGTTGAAGGCATTAAGAAAAGAATAAAGGTGGTAGCAGATGGGCATGAGAGCAAGGATGAGGATGAGGAAAACAGGACTGATCATACCATGCTGCAATATTGTAGTGACGATGAGGAAAACAGGACTGGGCATAGAGTTCCTTTGGTTGGTATCGACGACGATGAGTAGCAAATGGACATGAAGGTAAATTGTGTCTCCTTGGTGACCTAATACTATTACTGCATGTTCCTTGGTTTGATTGGTGATCAACCTTCTCTATAGTTTTTGTTGATGTGATCCTGATGTAGTTTTTCTACTACAATTCTCTCCAGGTAGCAAAATGCATGAGACTTTGGTGATGAAGAGGCAGATGGTGAAGATACAACGCAAAATCATGTAGTTGTGGTGCCATTTTGGCTGATGGTGAAGATGGTTGTAGTGACTCTAGTGCCATTTTGGCTGATACTTTGGTGACATTTTGTGCTGTAATGTTGGTTTGGTGACTCTGGTGCCATCTTGGTGCCATTTTTGGATGGCTACAGTGATCATTAATTTTAGAGAAAAATATTTTTTTTGTTTCAGAGCTGAAGGAGAAAAATATTGTTTTTGTTTGTTTTAGAAACGGCCGGAGCATGCGAGAAGGCCATTAAATGAGAAACCACGCTTGCGAGAGAAGGCTACTAGCGCTTGGGCGGTTGGGTTTTCGAGGCAACCACGCACGCAATGAGGCAACCAACCCCACGATGCCATCGAGGCAACTCCCCATGATGCCAGACCGGGGGTTTTCATCCAGCTAACCAACCCCACGCCTCTCCATTGCCGGTCCCTCTGCCTCCCTCTGCCGCTCCATCTGCCTCCACCATCTGCTCCCCTCCCTCTGCCTCTCCATTGCCGCTCCCTCTATCTCAAGCCCTCCCCTCCGTCTGCTCTATCCAAGAGGGCAATGGTGGGGGAATCATCGTGGAGCAACTCCCCTCCGTCTGGCAAGTGAATGGCATCGTGGAGCAACTCCCCTCCATCTACCATGGTGATGAGGCGTTTGGCGATGACCACGTTGATGTGGAGCCGCTGGTCGTCGACGATGACGTTCCGGTCCCCGCCGGGTAGAAGATGGATTACATGACGGAGCTCAATTTTGAAATCCACCTGAAGGAGCCGTTGGATGTCATCTGCACCAGCAATCCAGAAGTCGCCGACAAGAGGATCCGCGAGATGAGGATGAAGCTCGGCAACATGTTGAAGCGGAACATCGGTGTTGATGTGGAGTATACCAGGGAAGATGAACCTCCACAGATTGCAGCAGTTCTGCATTTATGCATGGAGGATCTCGTCCTGGTATACCACATCACCGCGGCAACAAAATGGTAAACCATCCTACTCATTCAATCCGAGCATGCATCTGTCTAATTAGTAGTATCTGAAGTTTTAGTAGTTCTAAAGTTTCTGAAGTAGATGCAATACTAGTTCTGAAGTTCTGAAGTTGTTTTCTATTGGATTGGATTAGGGTGGTTGGATTAGGTTTATGAAGTTTCTGTAGTTCAGAAGTAGATGAATTTGATGCACCAGATTAATTTATGAAGTAGATGCACCAGATTAATTTCTGAACTTGATGCAGGCCCAAGGAACTCTGCCCGCTCCTGCAGGAGAAGAAACTGTACACCTTTGTCGGCTTCTGCATTGGAGGTGACAAGGAGAAGCTGGAGTTGTTTGGTTTGGAGATCAACCCCGACAAGTACATCGACTTGCAGCGCAAATGGAGAGTTACAAACACTGGAAAGTAGTATCAAGCTTCGTCTGAGTTTGCAGCCAGCCTGATCCACCCATCCTTCAGGGCAATGAAGCAGAAGATCAATAGGCAAGAGTGTTGGGGAACGTCGCATGGGAAACAAAAAAATTCCTACGCACACGCAGATCTATCCATGGTGATGAGCATCTACGAGAGGGAGAGTGGATCTACGTACCCTTATAGATCGCTAAGCGGGAAGCATTAAGAAACGCGTTGGTGTAGTCGAACATCTTCGCGATCCAAATCGCCGAGCGTCCCGCGATCACATCACGATCCGCCCCGCGATCCAATCACGATCTGTCCCGCGAACTCATCACGATCCGTCCCGCGATCTCATCACGATCCGTCCCGTGAACTCATCACGATCCGTTCCGTGAACTTGTTCACGGTCCTTCCGATCTAGCGCCGAACGGACGGCACCTCCGCGTTCAGCACACGTGCAGCTTGATGACGATATCCACCGTCTTGATCCAGCAAGAGGAAGTGGAGAGGGAGAAGAGTTCACCGGTAGCGTGACGGCGCTCCGGTGATGGTGGTGGAGCAATTCCGGCAGGGCTTCGCCTAAGCACTGCAGAAAACCGATCTAGATGAGAAACTATGCGCTAGAGGAACGGGTAGCACGTGGCTGAAAATTCTGTCCCAAAACCCTAAAATCCTCTAGTATATATAGGAGGAGAGGAGGAGGAGTCTTGGCTGCCAAAAAGCCATCCCTTGGGTCGACCAAAGTGGGGAGGAGAGGAGGAGTCCTCCTCCAATGCTAGTAGGACTAGGATTCCTCCTTTTTTTGGCCTTTTTCCATCTTTTTCCCTTTGGGCTTTTTCTCCCAGCCGCATGGGCCTTGTGTGGGACTTCCACCAGCCCACAAAAGGATGGTATTTACTCTCACACAGCCCATGAAGCCTCTTGGGTCGAAATACCCCTCCCGGTACATTACCGATTAGCCCGAAACTTTTCCGGCGACCAAAATGGGACTTCCTATATATCAATCTTTACCTCCGGACCATTCCTGAGCTCCTCGTGACATCCGGGACTCCAAACAACCTTCGGTCACCACCATATATAACTCTATACTACTGAAACGTCACCGAACCTTAAGTGTGCAGACCCTGCGGGTTCGAGAACTATGTAGACATGACCGAGACACCTCTACGGTCAATAACCAATGGCGGGACCTGGATGTCCACATTGGTTCCTACATATTCTACGAAGATCTTTATCGGTCGAACCTCTATGTCGAGGATTCAGTTCATCCCGTATGATGTTCCCTTTGTTCTTCGGTATGTTACTTGCCCGAGATTCGATCGTCGGTATCTCCATACCTAGTTCAACCTCGTTACCGGCAAGTATCTTTACTCGTTCCATAATACAAGATCCCGTGACTAACATTTAGTCATATTGCTTGCAAGGCTTTATTGTGATGTTGTATTACCGAGTGGGCCCTGAGATACCTTTCCGTCACACGGAGTAACAAACCCAGTCTTGATCCATGCCAACTCAACAGACACCCTCGAAGATACCTGTAGAGCACCTTTATAGTCACCCAGTTACGTTGCGACGTTTGATACACACAAGGTACTCTTCCGATGTCAGTGAGTTGCATGATCTCATGGTCATAGGAACATATACTTGACATGCAGAAAACAGTAGCAATAAACTGACACGATCATAAGCTACGTTTGTAGTTTGGGTCTTGTCCATCACATCTTTCTCCTAATGATGTGATCCCGTTATCAAATGACATCTCATGTCCATGGGTAGGAAACCTTAACCATCTTTTGATCAACGAGCTAGTCTATTAGAGGCATACTAGGGACATGGTTTTGTCTATGTATCCACACATGTATCTAAGTCTCCGATCAATACAATTATAGCATGGATAATAAACGATTATCATGAACAAGGAATATGATAATAACTAATTTATTATTGCCTCTAGGGCATATTTCCAATAGTCTCCCACTTGCACTAGAGTGAATAATCTAGTTCACATCACCATGTGATTCGCATTGTTATGAATCTGACACCCAATGAGTTCTGGGGCTCGATCATGCTTTGCATGTGAGAGAGGTCTTATAGTCAACGGGTCTGCGACATTCAAATTCGTGTGTACTTTGCAAATTTCTATGTCAAACCATAAACACTGCTACCACACTCCACTTGGTACTATTCCAAATGGCTGCTCCACTATACGTATCCAGATTGCTACTACGAGTCATCCGGATCGGTGTTAAAGCTTGCATCGACGTGACTCTTTACGACGAACTCTTTATCACCTCCATAATCGAGAAACATCTCCGCAGTCTTTTAGTTACTAAGGATAATCTTGCCCGATGTCCAGTGCTCCATTCCAGGATCACTTTGAAACCTTCCGGCCATACTTATAGCAAGGCTGACATCGGGTCTTTGTGCACAACATTGCATACATGATAGAGCCTATGGCTGAAGCATAGGGGATGACACTCATCGTTTCTCTATCTTCTGTAGTCACTGGGCATTGAGTCTTACTCAACTTTATACCTTACAAATCAGGCGAGAACTCTTTCTCTGACTGATCCATTTTGACCTCTTTCAAAATCTTGTCAAGGTATGTACTCATTGAAAGTCTCGTCAAGTATCTTGATCTATCTATATAGATCTTGATGCTCAACAATTAGGTAGCTTTATCCAGGTCTTCCTTTGAAAAACTCTTTTCAAACAACCGTTTATGCTCTCCAGAAATTCTACATCATTTCCGAATAGCAATATGCCATCCACATATACTTATCAGAAACTCAATAATGCTCCCACACACTTTATTGCAAATACAAGTTTCTCGTAAACTTTGTATAGACTCAAAAACTTTGATCACCTCATCAAAGTGTATATTCCAACTCTGAGATGCTTGCTTCAGTTCATAGAAGAATCACTGAAGCTCACAAAACCTTCTGGTTGCATCTCATAAAACCTTCTGGTTGCATCTCATACAACCTTTCCTTAAGGAAGGAAACGATGTTTTGGCATCCATCTGCCAGATTTCATAATTGAAAAATGTAGCAATTGCTAACATAATTCCAAAAGACTTTAGCATCACTACGAGTGAGAAAGTCTCATCGCAGTCAACTCCTTGAACTTGTCGAAAACTACTTTGCAACAAGTCGAGCTTTACAAATGGTAACATTTACCATCAGCGTCTGTCTTCATTTTAAAGACCCATTTGTACTTAACGACCTGCCGTCCAACGAGCAAGTCCACCAAAGTCTATACTTGGTTTTCATACATGGATCCTTTCTCGAATTTCATGGCCTCTAACCATTTG
Source organism: Hordeum marinum (assembly GCA_022496015.1). NCBI lineage: Eukaryota > Viridiplantae > Streptophyta > Magnoliopsida > Poales > Poaceae > Hordeum > Hordeum marinum. The sequence continues at coordinate 5,283,952 of CM039673.1, forward strand.
TTGGTTTCCGGGCCCATCATCGCTTCTCCATAGTTTGTAGGTTCATCGTTGTCCAACAACATGACCTCCAAGACAGGGTTGTCGTACCGCTCAGGAGCAGTATACATCCTTATCGCCCTACGAGGTTTGATAGTAACTTGATCCGAAGCTTCATGATCATCATCATTAACTTCCTCTTCAACTAACGTAGGCTTCACAGAAACAACTTCCTGCGCTACGCTACTCTCTGGTTGAAGTAAAGGTTCAATAACCTCATCAAGCTCTAATTTGCTCGTAGGTCGATAGTAACTTGATCCGAAGCTTTCATGATCATCATCATTAACTTTCTCTTCAACTGACGTAGGCTTCACAAAAACATCTTTCTGTGTTGCGCTACTTTCTGGTTGAAGCAGAGGTTTCAAAAACCTCATCAAGTTCTATCCTCCTCCCACTCAACTCTTTCAAGAGAAACCCTTTCTCGAGAAAGGACCCAGTTTTAGCAACAAACATTTTATGCTTGGATCTGAGATAGAAGGTTCACCCAACTGTTCTTAGGGTATTCTATGAAGATGCATTTGTCCGCTTTGGGTTCGAGCTCATTAGGTGAAAACTTTTTCCACACAAGCGTCACAGCCCCAAACATTAAGAAATGACAGCTTAGGTTTCTATAAAACCATAGTTCACACGGTGTCATCTCAACGGCTTTAGATGGTGCCCTATTTAAAGTGAATGTAGTTGTCTCTAATGCACAACCCCAAAATTATAGTAGCAAAATGATAAGAGACATCATAACATGCACCATATCCAATAGAGCATGACTATGACTTTCGGACATACCATCACACTATGGTGTTCCAGGTGGCGTGTGTTGTGAAACAACTTTCACATTGTCTAAAGTTGTATACCAAACTCGTAACTCAAATATTCACCTCCACGATCATATCGTAGATACTTTTATCTTCTTGTCACGATGATCTTAAACTTCAATCTGAATTTGCTTGAACTTTTCAAACGATTCATACTTGTGTTTCATTAAGTAAATATACACTATATCGACTTAAATCATCAGTGAAGGTAAGAAAATAACGATATCCACTGCATGCTACAAGACTCACTGGATTGCATACATCAACATGTATCATTTCCAATGAATCACTTGCCCGCTCCATCCAACGGGGTTTTTAGTCATCTTGCCCAAGATGCATGGTTCGCATGTCTCAACCGATTCGAAATCGAATGAGTCCAAAGATCCATCAGCATGGAGTTTCTTCATGCGCTTTATTCCAATATGACATTTAGCGGCGGTGCCACAAGTATGTGGTACTATCATTATTAACTTTGTATCTTTTGACATCAATGTTATGAACATGTGTATTACTACGATCAAGATTTCAACAAACCATTCTCACTAGGTGCATGACCATTGAAGGTATTATTCAGGTAAACAGAATAACCATTATTCTATAACTTAAATGAATAACCGTATTGCAATAAACATGATCTAATCATGTTCATGCTCAACGCAAAACACCAAATAAGATTTATTTAGGTTCTTCACTAATCCTGAAGGTAGAAAGAGCATGCGATGTTGATATCATCAACCTTGGAAACATTTCCAACATACATTGTCACCTCACCCTTAGCTTAGTGCTCCGTTTATTCCGTAGCTTTTATTTCGAGTTACTAACATTTTGCAACCGAACCGGTATCCAATACCCAGGTGCTACTTGGAGTACTAGCAAGGTACACATAAATAACACATATATCAAATATACTTCTATCGACGTTGCCAGCCTTCTTATCTACCAAGTATTTAGGGTTGTTCCGCTTCAGCGACCTTTCTCCTCATAATTGAAGCACATAGTCTTGGGTTTGGATTCAACTTTGGGTTGCTTCACTGGAGCAGCAACTGACTTGCCATCCATGAAGTTTCCCTCCTTGCCCTTGCCCTTCTCGAAACTAGTGGTTATACTAACCATCAACACTTGATGCTCCTTCTTGATTTCTACCTTCCTCTCCCGCGGAGGTATGAATCCACCGCTGACTCCTTCCTCTCCCGCGGTGGTTTTCTGCTGCTGTTTAGATTAGGGTTTGATTCCATTGAATTAGGGTTCTTGCCACCGCTGTTGTTTTCTATTGGATTGGAATAGGTTTTGATTAGGGTGGTTGGATTAGGTTTTGATTAGGGTGGTTGGATTAGGGTTCTTGCGGCCCGCTGTTGATTGTATTGGATTGGATAATGGTTCTTTTAGAAATTTATAGTTCTAGCTGTGTTTGCCTTTTATAGTAGACATTTATAGTAGATATGGTTCTAGCTGTGTTTGCCTTTTATAGTAGACATGGGCACATGGGCAGATATGGTCCAAAATTAGAGTAGTGATGTAGATAGAGCAGTATGAATTGTTCTCTGTTCAGCCATGTTAACAGAATTGTTCTCTCTTCAGCATGAATTGTTTTTCCATTTATAGTAGTATTCCAAATTGTAGTACTACAGAGGTGTTCTTGCCATTTATAGTAAATGTTTGCTACATCACTACTTTTCAGATGGCCGACTTGGAAGGTTTCGAGTTCTTCGCGATCATACTTGAGATATCCTCTAGCAGCAGGCTGGTAAATAAAAGAAGAGATCTCCCATTCACCCATCTCTTTATCATAACTCTGTTGTTTGCTAAATCACTGCTTGACCCTCACTGTAGAGGCTGCCTGACACTTTTATGAAGATGTTGGACGACCGTCAGCCACAGAAAGTGAAGCTGTGGCAGGCCGGCAGCAGGCTTCGCAGGCTGTGGGACATGGAGGTGGTGGTCGACACCAACGGCCACATGTACCTAGATCGTGGCTGGAAGCAGTTCGTCCGTGCCTATGACCTGCGGCATGGGTACTTCCTTATCCTCAAGTATGACGGCAATGTCATGCTCACCGTGAAGGTGTTCAGCACGAATATGTGCCACATTTGCTACCAGGACGACGATCCTGCCAATACACTCTGCCTCTTCTTCCTCTACATTTGGCTTTGTCTCACACCGATTGTTATATAAACCTGCTTGTTGCATTTGGTCAGGAAATAGGAGAAGCAGCAGCGACTTTGGCTACAGCAAATGCAGCTTTGAGGATGAGGAGGAGCAGAGCGGGGATGAGGAGGAGCAGAGCGGTGATGAGGAGGAGCAGAGCTGAGATGAGGAGGAGCAGAGCGAGGATGAGGAGGAGCAGAGCGGGGACGAGGAGGTGGCTGGCGATGACCATGCGATGGTGGTGGCTGACGATGGCCTCGCGATGGTGGTGCCTGAGGATGGCCCCGAGATGGTGATGGTGCATGAGGATGACCTAGCGGCGGTGGTGCCTGACAATGGCCTCGAGATGGTGGCGGTGCTTGACAATGGCCTCGCGATGGCGCTGGTGATCCCACCGCTGGGCGACAGGACCATGCCAATTATGGTAGAGGAGTGCATCCCACAGCCTGGCCTCCGCAGGACACTTCATCCAATTCGCCGCTCTCGGCGCATCAAGATGATGAAGGAGAAAAAGAAGGAGGAGTGAAGATCTTAAGAAAATAAGTCAATGTTAAGTATGTCAGGTCATGTAAATCTGAACATGTCAATGTTAAGTATGTGCTCATGTTAATCTGTCCATTACCTTCCAAGCTCAGTTTGGTAATTGATGGGAATCAAAATTTTGTGCATGCTCATGGATGCTCATAGATGAAAGATAAATTTTTCTGTTTTTGTGCTTGCTCATGGATGCTCATTCATTGAATAGTTTGCTAAAAATAATTTTTAGCTTCACAGGTAGGCATTTCATCATAAAATCACCAACGGATATGCATGATCAAACCCCTAGCCATGGAAGGCCGACACGACAAGTTAGACCGGTTTTTGAAAACACCGTAAAAAATTCAAAAAAATGGGAGACCTCCGCATCACATCATAAAATGTGGCCTACCAACTAGTTAAAATATTAAACTTGGAATACCGATGTTTTCTTGAAAAAGTGTTCTCAAAAACGACCTACCATGAACGAAGATTCACGGCTTTCAAGCCAAACGAGCAATGATATGGCCACATTCGTTGAATAGTTTGTGATAATATGCCCAAATTTGGCACATGCCTCCATCTTGTGATGGAAAACAGTGTTGCCCAAGAGAGGTTCCAGCTTGTTTCACAAAAAAAATATTTTTCATTTTTTGAATGCCGAAAACACATGTTTTTCGTGAAGCGGCTACAAAGAGGGACATTCCAAACGGAACCATTCCATGTCTATCTCAAAGTAGACCCTATTCTACGGATGATTGCAAAAAATCATGCATTTCTGACCCTCGTAGCTACTCCCGACCATTCAGACAACCATCGGTCGATTCTGCTGGAACCGGCTAGAATTTGAACTGTGGGTCCTCCATAGCTTGCCCGTTATTTTTGCTAAAAATAATTTTTAGCTTCACAGGTAGGCATTTCATCATAGAATCACCAATAGATATGCATGATCAAACCCCTAGCCACGGACGGCCGACGCGACAAGTTAGACCGGTTTTTGAAAACACCGTAAAAAATTCAAAAAAATTCACAAAAATGGGAGACCTCTGCGTCACATCATCAAATGTGTCCTACCAACTAGTAAAAATATTAAACTTGGAATACCTATGTATTCTTGAAAAAGTGTTCTCAAATACGACCTACCATGAACGAAGATTCATGGCTTTCAAGCCAAACGAGCAATGATATGGCCACATTCGTTGAATAGTTTGTGATAATATGCCCAAATTTGGCACATGCCTCCATCTTGTGATGGCAAACAGTGTTGCCAAAGAGAGGTTCCAGCTTGTTTCACAAAAAAACCATTTTTCATTTTTTGAATGCCGAAAATACATGTTTTTCGTGAAGCGGCTACAAAGAGGGACATTCCAAACGACGCCATTCCATGTCTATCTCAAAGTAGACCCTATTCTACGGACAGTTGCCAAAAACCATGCATTTCCGACCCTCGTAGCTACTCCCGGCCATTCAGACAACCATCGGCCGATTCTGTTGGAATCGGCTAGAATTTGAACTGCGGGTCCTCCATAGCTTGCCCGTTAGTTTTGCTAAAACTCATTTTTAGCTTCACCGGTTGGCATTTCATCATAGAATCACCAACAGATATGCATGATCAAACCCCTAGCCACGAACAGCCGACGCGACAAGTTAGACCGGTTTTTGAAAACACCGTAAAAAATTCAAAAAAATGGGAGACCTCCATGTCACATCATCAAATGTGTCCTACCAACTAGTAAAAATATTAAACTTGGAATACCGATGTTTTCTTGAAAAAGTGTTCTCAAAAACGCCCTACCATGAACGAAGATTCATGGCTTTCAAGCCAAACGAGCAATGATATGGCCACATTCTTTGAATAGTTTGTGATAATATGCCCAAATTTGGCACATGCCTCCATCTTGTGATGGCAAACAGTGTTGTCGAAGAGAGGTTCCAGCTTGTTTCACAAAAAAATCATTTTTCATTTTTTGAATGTCGAAAACACATGTTTTTCGTGAAGCGGCTACAAAGAGGGTCATTCCAAATGAGGCCATTCTATGTCTATCTCAAAGTAGACCCTATTCTACGGACGGTTGCCAAAATTCATGCATTTCCAACCGTCGTAGCTACTGCCGGCCATTCAGACAACCATCGGCGGATTTTGTTGGAACCGGCTGGAATTTGAACTGCGGGTCCTCCAAGCTTGCCCGTTATTTTTTCTAAAAAATCATTTTTAGCTTCACAGGTAGGCATTTCATCATAGAATCACCAATAGATATGCATGATCAAAACCCTAGCCACGGACGACCGACGCGACAAGTTAGACCGGTTTTTTGAAAACACCGTAAAAAATTCAAAAAAATCAAAAAAATGGCAGACCTCCACGTCACATCATCAAATGTGGCATACAAACTAGTAAAATATTAAACTTGGAATACCGATGTTTTCTTGAGCTATTCGGTATGATTTTAACCATTATTTGCACAAAGTTTACAAAAAAACCTAAAATTTTCTGCCTCAAAACCCCAAAGAATTTCCCTCCCACCCCAAAATTTTCCCTCCACTCTCCCAAAATTTCCCTCCCTCTCCCAAAATTTCCCTCCAAAACCTCTCCCACTAACCTGCGGGATCCCCTCTCCTCCCTCCCAAAATTTCCCCATTCCGCTACCCTCTGCTCCTTCCCATGACCGCGCTGCCCCGTCGCCGCTCCGCCGCCCCTCCCCTGCTCCGCACCGCCCCGTCCCTCCCCTGCTCTTCGCCGCACCATCACTCCTCCCCTCTCCCTGACGACGGCACCATCGACGACATCACCCGCCTCATAACCCTAGTCCACCATGACGGTGGCCACATCGATGACGACCATCGCTTCGTCATCGACGACGGCGGCCACATCTATTGCTACGTCATCTACCAGGTACTTCTGCCCTCGCTCCATCTCCCCTCGATCTTCTAGGGTTAGGCTAGATTTTCTAGGGTTCGGTAGATCCCCGTCATGGGTTCTTCTACGGTTCATGGGGATGGATCGATGGGGATAGGGATGGTTCGGTAGATCCATGGGGTTAGGGTTAGAATTCATCTGGTACACGTTGCTCTCTGGTTCATGGGGTTCTGGATGGGGATGGATCTCCTGCTTTTCTTATTCATGGGGAAGGATTGATGGTGATTCTTGTTTAGGCTAGATCTCCTGGTTTCGTGTATTTATGCAGCATGGCTAAATTGTTGATGGGGTTAGGGTTCTTCTTGAACGCCATGGGTTAGGGTTCATGTTGTTGCTGCTCATGTTGTAGATAGAGTAGAAGTTGTTGCTCATGTTGTAGATGGAGTAGAAGTTGTTGTGGCTGCTCATGTTGTTATTGCCTACTAAAATCTGTTAATGCCTTGTTATTTTACTACAAGAAGTTGTTGTGGCTGCTCATGTTATCTAGTACAAGCCTTCCATACTCATATTTGCCATGAACAACTCCTGTTACATGTAGTTTGCTAGCTCTAAACATTGCATCATGAATCTGTTTTCTGCCATGAACTGTGTTTTTCACTAAGTCTGGAAATCTGTATCACTTGTCAGTTAGCCATGTTGTTTTCCTAATAATATAAGAAGTTTTAGAAATAGTTTAGTAAGCCTGTTTTGTACTCAATGTTATCAACTATCATTCCATTTCATTTGTTTCATTGTTTCAGTTCTTCATCATAATTAAATGATGCATATAAATTGCCATGTTGATGTAGTGAAGATATTAAGAGATGCTTCATATCTTTCTAGTGTACATGCATGCTTGTTTAGTGCACTTACATGTTTGCTTAATTAATAACACTACATCACTACATTGTTGATCCATCGAGTTTGCTTCACATGTATTCCATGTATGTGCATGCTGGTCCAAATGCTTTCCTTTATTGATACAAGTGCATCATTTTACTTTATCCCTGTTGTATCTGATTGTTGTTTATTCTTTTTTGCAAGCACCACCTCAAGATCATCCATGGCAAGGATGACAAGGTCAAGTAATCAGCCAACCGTTGGTATGCAGCTTGCTCCTTATGGTTATACTGTCAGTTTTATAAAATATGTGTCTTATATGATAAGTGAAATGTATTGTTGCAATCTGAATAAGCTTTCTTAATTGTGCAACTAGGATTAAATGTTTGCTGTCTTAATTGTGAATAATCTGAATAAGCTGTCTTAATTGTGCAACTAGGATTACATGTTTGATGTCTTAATTGTGAATAATCTGAATAAGATGTCTTAATTGTGCAACTAGGATTAAATGTTTGTTGTCTTAATTGTGAATAATCTGAATAAGCTATCTTAATTGTGCAACTAGGATTAAATGTTTACTGTCTTGATTGTGAATAATATGAATAAGCTATCTTAATTGTGCAACTAGGATTAAATGTTTGCTGTCTTGATTGTGAATAATATGAATAAGCTGTGTTAATTGTGAATAAGATGTCTTAAATATTTGGTGTTAGTCTTTCGTACCCGAATAACTAGGATTAAATGATAATAAAATCTTATAAGATATGTTTGGCTGGCTGTCCATGCATTCCAACCATTCACCTAATAATTATGTTTCCTTTATCATGCAAAGAGGATCTTCTCACCGAGTACGAGAAGGTTAGGGCTAGAAATATCATGAGGAACAATCGATGTTCCAGTCTCTTGGCATCGGTGCAATAGCGTCGATGATTAGGAATTCGAATGTTGTACAAGATGGTAGAACTGAAGAGGTTCAAGAATGTAGTGGAGTTATCAATGATGACCCAGAGTACAATCCTAAGGAGGATGGAGTTATTGATGGGGAGGAAGTTCACGATGTTGTAGTGCAGAAGATTGTTAAGGTGCAAACTCTGTCTTGCTTGGAGGGTTGTGGTTCTTGTATGCTCTGTGTTTCCTTGTGCTCACATATTTGTCTTGTGATCTAATGATTTTTTTCGGTGCTATTTATACGAGGCACTTAAGTCTCTGAAGAAGAGGCTTGCTGTTAAGAAGACAGTCAACAAGAAGAGAAAGAGCTCAGAAACATCTGTTGCAATGCCTCCAAGAAGGGTGATGGCCCCACCTCCAGGACAAACAAAGAGGATCCTGGAACCTGATGAACCGGCCCCTGCTAGATTCACAAGGTAGAAAGCAAACATGCCAGCTGTGATGGACCATCAGGAAAGAACGCTGCGCATGGACTCTGAGAGCTCGGTCCAAATGGGTGATGAGTTTCCGCCCATGGATGATGAAACCACTGTCTGCATGGATGAAAGAGGCATTGTCTGCCCAGATGAAGGAGGAGCTATCTGCATGGATGAAGCAGGCACTGTCCACATAGACCTCAGCCCTGTTGCACCTTCTATTGGCAGAAATTCTGTCATCAGTGAAGAAGAACACCAGCTTGTGCTTCAATCAGGCAAGTTCACCTTTGCAATGCTCTCTTTTACTAGTGCATTTTCCAAATGGAAGTGATCATGTATGGTTACCTGTTTAGAAGAACCATTCCTGCATTTGTCGATTTCTCTTCAAATTTATGAGTTCAATTTCATTTTCAGATGCACTGACTACCAATCTTAGATAGAGAAAGGGCAAAGGGCTAGAGGAAATCACCAAGTCGCTTGGTAGCAAGGTGCCTATCCAAATTGCCGAAGGTATGAAGCGTCCAAAGAAGCCCCTGCAGGTAGCAAAGCTTGCTTCTGAGTGTGGACTCGTTGCAAGAACCCATCTACCAGTTCTTCCTCACTTCAAGGAATACAAAAAAACTCTAATCTAATGGCGGACTACATTGGGAAAGTTGTTGTAAGCTACTTGTTTTGTAGTTGATGTGCTATCTTTTTTCTGTTACACCTATGTATGATCACTAATATTGTTCCTACCTTTGTTTGCTGTCTTGGTAGGCAAATTTTGAGATGAACACCGACTCGGAGATCATCCAGACCACTTGCAAAGCTATTCTGCAGAAAAATTCAAAGAATAGACGCCATCAGATCAAGAAGAAGTATTTTGATACCATAGCAGTAAACAAAGTCAGACAGATCGTGAATGGCAAGCTTTGGTGGAGATGTGGTCTACCCCAAGACACAAGGTTTGTCTCTCCTTTGTTTGCTGCTTTATGTTTTGCACATGATATGCTAGTGCTAGATCATGTTGACAGTATGCTTTTTTTGTAGGAAACCTATCTGTCGAACAAGATGATTCGAGAAAAAGTTGTGTATCATCAGACAACTGGTTCCAGGCACTACACAACACACATTTTTGCCACTATGAGAACTTTTGTCTAGAGACCTGACCGTTTGATCCTCGTTGAATAACATTTTTGATTCTTGCCCAATAACATTTTGATTTTTGTTGAAAATCATTTCAGAAAGAAGAGCGGAAGGGTGAGGAGCTGTCTGCGATTGACTTGTTCAAGGCCACCCACAATAGCAAGAAGCATTAGTTTTCGGAGCCAGTAAAGAAAGCTATAGTAAGTCACTCCATGCTTTGTCCAGCCAGTTCAAACTTTTGTCTAGATTTGGTATGCTTTGAGGTTGTTTGCTAGAGCCTAAGATGGGTTTGATGTTGTTTGATTCACAATTCTTTCATGCCCTATTTTGATTCACAACCAGTTCCAACTTCTGTCATGCGCTGTTTGATGCTGTTTGACTGGTTTGTCCAGCCAGTTCAAAATTCTAGAGCCTGAGATAGGTTTGATGTTGTTTGACTGGTTTGTCCAGCCAGTTTAAACTTCTGTCATGTATTGTTTGAGTCACAGCCAGCAAGAACACAAACTATGTTCCATGCTTTGATGATGTTTGCTACTGCCTAAGATAGGTTTGCTATCTCAACAAAGATATTAGAATTTGTTGTATAGTTCTAAACAAAGATAACAGAATTTGTTGTAGCTATTTGTTGCATTTTTTTATGATATGGTAAAATATCTACGTATAGATTTTGTGTGCTGGTTTGGTTACTTCAAATAATTCATTTTGTGTGCTGGTTTGGTGGCATTCTTGTTTGGTTTCTCTTGCTTGGTTTGGTTTGCAAAATGTGAAATAGATCTGCACCAATGTCTATCATTTTCCTCCATATGCTAGCTTGAGATGGAGAAAAAGAAGGACACACCGGTACCAGATGGTGAAGAGCCAAAGTCTGCTGTTGAAATTGTTGATGAAGTGCTCAAGACTGAAGTAAAGCGAAGCACATTCCTCGGGAATGTTGGGCTCCAGTCATCTACGAACAACTCGGCCAGAGCAAGTGCTGTTGTGGCTGCTCATGTTCGTGATCTTGAGTAGAAGCTGGAGAGGTCAGAGCTTCAAGAAGAATTGATGCAAGAAGAAGTGGCGGCAATCAAGATGAAGGCAAAAGAAGCTAAAGCTGCACGCGACAAGGAACTTGAGCTGCTGCGCAAGAAGGCTCAAGAACAGGATGAGAAGTTAGCCCACTTGATGGCTCTCTTTGGAGCTAAAGCATTATGATGGCTGAAGCATCGTCGAAGTTCTATGCTCATTTTGGTGAACATGTGAAGTTTAACCTGTCGTAGGACCTGTTTTAGATAGATGGCTCATTTGGGTGATGCTGAACTGCTGAAACTGTGAAGTTATGCAGTTTGTGAACCTCTGAAGTTATGCATTTTGTGAAACTATGAAGTTATGCATTTTGTGTGAATTATTTGAGTTTTATTTGGACCATTTTGTGAAGCTGGGCACCTGGTTCACAGGATAATTATTGAATTGGAATCTGACCTTAGTTGGGCCACAAAAAGGCCGAGGCCTAAACAAGAATTAGACTAAAATGGCTTGGGCCTAAAAAAAGAGTTGACTATAAATAAAACCTAGTCTGTAAAGGGCTGCATCCCAGAAAATAAAAGGCCAAGGCCCAAACAAGAACTGGACTAAAAAGGCTGTGGCCCAAAAAATAGTTGACTAGGAAAAAAAGTGGACTGCAAAAGGCTACATCCCAGAAAATAAAAGGCCAAATTATTGGGCCAGGCCCATGCAGCTAAGAAAAATAAAGAGGAAAAAACATAAAATGGGCTGAATTATTGGGCTTGGCCCATGTAGACGGTCGAAATGGACCGGGTTGATTCTAATTTATGAACTTCTCATTTGGTCATAATGCTGCCACGTCAGCTTGCCACGGTGGATCTGACGTGGCATGGGCGGATAGCTAGTGACCAAAAAAATTGGTCGTTGAACCTATGACCTTTTTTTGGTCATAAACTTCTATGACCTTTCAGAAGAAAGGTCGTTAATTTCCATTCTTGACCCTCACCTTTTGACCATCAGTTTTTGGTCACAAAAAGGTCACAAACGGAAAAACAGTGACCATTGAATGACCAATAGTGAAGGTCACACGATAGCATATTTCTTGTAGTGCTTGGACTCTCTAGCGGCATAGGAACGACATTGTGTTTAATGGGGCCATGCCGAGCATTCAAACGGTACTTGATTCCATAATGAGTGAAGGTCACAACTGGAGGGCAGCTGGGCTCTTATGGATAGATGGATCGCTTCCTCCTTGGGTGGATTCGGTAGACAGTAGCGAGTAATTAGCATGCGGTGTTTGGCACGTTGTGCCATGGGTGTGTTGTAACTAAACTGGCCGTCTTGGCTCTATTCTATCTATGATCTCGATACGTCTGCTTGACGTATCCCTGAAAAAAACATGGCATGCATGGGTATTAGCTAGCAAAGAATCCTATAGTATTGCACATAATAGCTGATACCTGCCATTGGTGTGAAACCATCTTTAACGTATTTCATGCAAAGCTGATTTTCCGAATACAATCCAAATGAAAACAGGATAAGGAAAACGAAAAGACAGATCAATATACACATTCTATAATTTGATAACACATGTCATGATACCAAAAAGCTCACATGTTACAGTTAAAATATTCAAAGTAGTTATCTTTTTCATTCAAAGAACCCATGGGCTATACATCCTAATAACAAAGTTGCATATCACGAACAAACTAACATGTAAGTAAAATATTAGGATTCAAGAAATCTCAATTCTTTGCATACATGGATGAGAACTACTAGTTATATTTCGTTCCAGTTCACTACAACTCACCTGCAAATAAAAAAATATAGATCTACTTAAATAATGAGATTCAATCTACATACATGGTGCTATTTCCATTTCATATATACCAGCCATGTCATTGTTTAACCTTGCTCCTGTAACAACTTAATCCGTATTGTAACTTTCATGTTCCATATCATCATATAAGTTCAATACTTTCTACCACTCCATCGAAAGAATAGAAGGGCATGGTAACGGTCACCATCATGAGCCAAAAGAGGCCATGAACTATTAAACACATGTATCCAACCATCCTAATTCAAAACACATACACATGAGACATCCTCAACCAAAAGAGCAACAGTCTATCACAAAACATGTATCAACCTGATACACTTGCAAGCTCAAACCCAGTCTATTCGACCTAATAAGAAAGAAAAATGCTCAACACACTACTTTCTAGATATCGTATTAGGTTTTTTCCAATCACATGCTATTGTTTTTTGAAATGAAGGAGCATTTCAAACAAATATATACAAGTTACTTTATACCTATTAACTAAGAAGCAAAATTGACGGGCGCAGCAACGCATGCCATCAACGATCTAGTACATAGTAATGTGAAGTTACAAATCCTCTCTTTTCAGCATGCGAGGGAGATATTCCGGTGCAATTCAAACATGAAATTTGAGACTCGGAGAGAAAAGTAAAAAAGGTTTTAATCCGAGTACCACTCTTTCATTTATTGATTTAGAATAGCAGAAACAAAAGAATATGAATACATGTGAAACATGAATGAAGCACGCTAGACCAAATGTAGTTTCAGTTTGCCAAAAGAAAGAATAAATGAATTTTCAAGCGGCTTTGGCCGGGGCGGGGGCCGTGATATTAGAAATCAGCTTGCATGTCTCGCGACACTTGTTATTTGAGCCATCCTTTTCCTTTGTGCATCGCTTGAAGCAATCCATGTCTTCCTCTATGGCTTTCTTGTTGGCGGGAGTGGCCATGATGTAGCCAAATCTCGCGGCCATGTATGGGCAGTCGACGTAGCAATGGTCAGTGCAAGTCGGATCCATACATGCCTTGTCGCAGTCGGCGCCACATTGGGTAGAATATACTTGGACCGTCTTGTTGCCGGGGCAGCCGCCATGCTTGTCAACGGATTCGTTTAGCGCATCCTGCCCTCCAGACGTGGCTAGATTAAAGACTTCATGCTTCTTTTGCCCGACCGTGGCGAGCTCTCTGAACAAGCGCTCGATGAAGGTGATGCTGCTGGCCTCGGTGCCGCAGGCCTTCTCGACCATGGCGGCGCACGCAGCGTCCTTCTTCTCGCCGTTGCCGCAGAGTTTGGAGTACTCCGTGAGGCACGTCGGAGCAACCTTCTCATCCCCCCAGGCCACCGGCACAGTTGATGTTGCCACCACCACCACAAGGGTGACAACGAGCAGCTGTGACCCAGCAACGCTAGCCTTGCGCTTGGCGGCCATCTTGTTGTCGGTTTCTCTTCGATGGACGACGAACACTAGTGTTGATCTAGATGCTAGCGTTCTATTATGCTTATATAGGTGATAGCCCAGGGTCTGGTCGGACGATGTGATTGTGAGGCCATGAGACATTAGACCCCCATAGATGTCAAATTTAGTGCATGCATTTCTACAAGACCGGCCAAAACGCCCGTCCAGGCGATGACCGAGCTCCAATTTTGTTTTTGGGAGCAAGCTCTAATTTTAGTACTAAAGAGATGCATGTATGTATAGGTGAGTTGTAGATTTTTCTTTACTTACGTCTTTTACGAAAAAGCCTTGGATTTCTTATAGACGGAAATTAAGCACCATGTGTCGTTGCTAAATTAAGCTTGCTAGTCCTCACCCACATCAACCACCCTCCTTTCCCGACTGAGACCCCCCCTCCCCAATCATGAATCGATGTGACGCTCCTCCTCTCTTGGATGAGACCTTCGATTTCGTGCCTAGGGATTCGCCCATTACAAATTGAGCAACTCAAACATGTAACGAGGCGTGGGGCATATGAAAAATGTTAGTCGCCTATTACGAAAAAAATGTTAATCCTGTATTAAACAACTGTTGTAATCATCACATATTTGAAAATATGTCAATTATTTGAGGTAAGGCAATTCTGTAGCCAAAAAATGTTCATCACATATTTTTTTTAAATCATAGTTCAATTAAAAAGATTATTGCGTATGAATTTGTTCAAGTGTATGTGTACAAAACACTGGAAAAGAAAAAAAATCTAAGAAATGAAAAAACAGAAACTGGAAAACATGTTTGTTTTATATTCAAAATGTCCATCATATATTATCTAAATGTTCATCGGTTATTAAACATATAACGCGGGAAAAGGTAACATGGTATAATAGTATGGAGAACGGTAAAGAAAGAAAAACAAGAAATAACTAGGTGGATAAAGAGAGAAAATGATAAAAGCAGCACAAACAAAAAAGAAAAGAAAAAAGAGCTAAAAAGAATCGGCACACATCGTTCGGCCCGCAACTGCTAGGTGTGCGACATAACTATTCCTTGCACCTTGTTTATAATAGAATTATTCCTGTTGGGTGGCTTACTGAATAGGAGCCCCTATCGGCGACCTGCGAGTTGGATTCTCCAGAATCCCTTGTGAAGGGGTGCCCTTTACAAAGGTCACCATCACCGTCTCAGAAGCTGACATGTGGCGCACTGCATATGCTCCACTTGTCGCAAACAGGTGTTTCACCTTTTTTTTCTAGATTCATTTATTCAAAACGTTTTATCTCTTATGTCCAAATTGCAAGCTGTTTTGATCGTTGGGTTTCTTATGTCAAGATTTTTGAAACTATATCTCATGTTAATAGGTTTGAAAAAAAAATCACAAAAAAACTGGAACATATCAGAAATCGCAAAAAGACGGAAAAAATGAGAAAATCTGGAGAAATATGAAAACAGAAAAAAAAGGTTAGGAAAAAAAGAAGAACATGGGAGCACATTTGCAGTTTTCACTTTTATTTTCTCTTTTCGAGAAGCACATATTTTTTTCCTCGAGGCGTGCTTCTCGTGGATTCAAATTTGAGCTGTGAAGAAAAGTAAAATTGTACTTTTCATGAAATAATATTTTTTTTTTACTTTCCACTATGATTCTCATGGAAGAAGTATGTGATTCCACGAGAGTCAAATTGTGTTTCTTGTGAAAGCATATATTTTTTCCTTTTGAGAAAAACTTTTGTGCTTCTCGTGAAAGCAAACTTGTGCTTCCAAGTTTTAACCTTTTTCAAAACGCACACATGTGCTTTGCAAAAAAATAAGAGACAAAACAAATCTTCAAAATGTAGGTAGAACCAAGAAAAATCAAAAACCTAAAAATAAACAAAAAGACATCGAAAATCCGAATATACATACAAAAAAATTAAACAAAATCCAGCAAAGGCGCCCAACAAACGACATGTGATGGCAGCAAGACGCACCACTTCGCATGCTTTGCGTGCGAAGAAAGTGACCTTGCGGGAGCCTAGCTAGGGGTAACCCGACGACAGTTGCTCCTTGGATAATCAGAGAACGTGCCCCTCCGACCCTCCTCCGCGCATGATTTGGGCAGATCCATGTGTGGCAAGTGGCGACCCTGTTGTTTTTTGTTTTTCTTTGTTTACTGTTTTTTTTTCTTTTTTTTCATACTTTGAGAACTTCTCATGAATGTCAAATAAAAAATAATCACAAATTAAAATAAGGTCTTTACGTCAAAAATTGTTTATGAATTTCAGAAATATTCAGGAACTAAAAAATAGCATAACAACAAAAAAGTGTTTTGAAATTCATACAATATTCATGCATTTGGAAAATGTGCACTTATTCGAAAACTAGTTCACAATTTTTTTAAATGTCCACAAAATAAAATTGGAAAATTCCACACAACGTTAAGAAATTTCTGAAATAATTCATCCATCCAAGAACTGTTCGCTCATTGAGGAAGTGTTCATGAGTTAAAAACAATTCGTCAAAAAATGTTCGCAAATATCATTAAAATACCCAATATTTCAACAAAAAATTCACAGTGCTCAAAAGATATTTGTACAATTTCCAGTAAATATTTACAAAAGACATATCTGCAAATCTGCAAAATGTTCATGATTACATAAAATGTTCAGAATTCGTAAATGATCCTGAGTATAAACATTATTCAAGAATTTAAAATGATGTTACAAAATTAATAAAATAAATAAATGGAAAAAAGGATATGAAAGAAACAAATAGAAAAACGAAATTTTAACATGAAAAAGCAAAGTAAATAGAAAAGGAAAAGGAAAAATGAAAAAATGCAAACGTAAAAAGAAAGAAAGCCATAACAAAAAACAAATAAAAGTCTTAAATCATGTTTATATTTGCAAGGGCACGCCCTATATATTTATATCTAGCTGGATATTATACTTATCACACGGCCCTCCAAGCACGAGCATGTACCATTTAAGAAACCATGGAAGGTCTCCCTTATATGGTAGTCACGGCCTCATTGCCTCAGCGTGATGGGACTAAAATGTCAGCAGTATATTCCCAATTTTAAAAAATATTTGCAGAATTTGTATTAGATATTTCAGAATTGAATTGTTATAATGATTTTATAAATATTACAATTTTATAAAAAAAAAAGGTTTGCAAATTGCCAATATGTTAATAATTTTTTAAGTTTATGATTCCATAAAATGTTCACGAATTCTGAAAATATTAATGACTCTATAACTTATTAAACAATTTGAAAAAAAATAAAAAATAAAAAATAAAAATAGAAAAAATATAGAAAGACTAGGAATAAAAGAGAAAGTAGAAATAAAAGAAGACGAAAGTAATAATAAAATATAAAATGGACCTTAAAACAAAGGAAATGGAAATTGAAATTGAAAATTAAAATGAAAAGAAAACATAAGAAGGATAAGGGAAAATATAAATAAATAAGGGAAAGATGAAAAAGATAAAAGATAGAAACTCCAGAGGAAAAAACATAGAAATGAGAAAAAACTGATACAGGGAGGTTCTAGAACCTTCCCATCAACGGTAAGAGAAAACCGTCCAGGGCCTTCTCATACAGAGAACATGGCTTGGAAAGGGTATGCGGCAGGTCGCTATACAGTCACCAGTGCATCAGGTTCTAGAAGCAGCATTCCATGCTCGCTGCGTGAAATACGAACTTTTTTGTGTAAAGCAGTACCCTTGTGTGCATCTAGGCTGGACAGTGCATCTTGATTTTGGAACTGTTTTAGCGAATTTTTTTTGTATGTTTTCTCTGTCGGTCTAATATGCCTTTTTTATTTTATTTACTTTTAATTTATTTTCATTTTCATTTCGTTTCCGTCATTGAGTTTATTTTGGTTCCCATTATTTTTTCTTCATCGTTTTTTATTTTTTCTCTTTATAAATCCATGAACTAGCTATATATCTGTGAACATTTTATAAATTATTGAGTAGTTTTAAAATTTCTAATAAATTCAATTTTAATAATATTTCAAATTTCTATTTCTTAAATAAGGAATATTATGAAATTCAATGACACTTTAAAACTAATGAACGTCTTTTAAAATTGTTTTACTTTATAAAAATATCATGAATGTAACAGAATCTAATGCTTAATTAGTTCACATTCTAAAATACTACAGGCCTGTTTGGATCGAAGCCATGGTCTGCCCAACTCTAAATTTTTGGCACGCCCAGCCCACCTATACTCCTCGGGAGCAACTAGTTAGCGAACACTTCCTTACAAGCGTTTCAGAGATCGAATCCCACGTGCCGGCACTTGGCGCATTTCACAGTCGTCGCCGGCACGTGTCGCGCTCTGAACGTTTCGTTTGGATTTTTTTTATTTTTCTTTTTTCGCATGCGTTTTCGCTTATTTGGAGTGGGGTTTTTTCGCATTTTTTTGGTGTTCCGGTTTTCCAACGGTCTTTCAAAGCTTTTGTACGAAAAAAAACTAAAAGAAATTTGTGTGGAAAAATGCGTTTTCAGTTTTTTTTTACGCGACAAAACATGTTTTCTGGGTTTTTTTTTGCGAGAGGCACGGTTTTGCCTTCACGAGAGGCACGGCCGTGCCTCTCGGAAAGGAAAAAAAACGCATTTTCTTTTTTTATGAGAGCCACGGTTTTGCTTCCGCGAAATGCACGGTTTTGCTGGTCATGCCTCTCAGAAAGGAAAAAAACACGTTTTTTTGTTTTTTTTATGAGAGGCACGATTTTGATTTCGGGAAAAGCATGGTTTTGACTTCGCGAGAGGCACGGTCGTGCCTCTTGGAAAGAAAAAGAACGCATTTTTTGCTCTCTCTTTTTTGTTCGCGAGAGGCACGGTTTTGCTTCCGCAACGAGCACAATTTTGCTATTGCAATAGGCACGGCCGTGCGAAAAAACGCGTTTTCTACTCCCTCTTTTTTCCGTGAGAGACACGGTTTTGCCTTCGCGAAAGACACGACCCGTGCCTCTCGGAAAGGGAAAAAACGAGTTTTCTATTTTTTTCTATCGCATGAGGCACGGTTTTCTGTTTTGTGTTTTGTGAAAAAAATCGTTTTCTGTTTTGTGAAAAAGAAATCATGAAACCTATTAACATGAGATCTAGTTTCGAAGATCTCGACACGAGAAAGCCAATGGTGAAAACGGTTCGAGATTTGGACGCATGGTTTAGAAGATAAAACGTTTTGAAAATATGGATCTACGAAAAAAGGAAAAACTTCTAGGTTGCGACAAGTGACACACATGCAGTGCGCCGTTTGTCACAACCTGGGAAGATAGGAGTAATCGTTCGAAGGTGTACTCGCTAACTAGTGATTTCAACACTCATCCCATCTATTTTTACTCGAAAATATCGGTGAAACCTTAGCGAGCAAATCAGGAAAACCCTATTTGAAGTGCGTTACGTCAAATAGTTGGACTGGCCCTGTTTTGGCTTCCACTGGTTTTGGGAACTTTCTAGCAGGTTCTCTAAACTGGTTTTTCTATTTTTTCCGGGCGGTTTTCTATTTCTTCTTCTTTTTTATGCTTATTTTCTTTTTTCAAACTAACTTCACGTTCTAAATTTTCTAAAATCAGAAAATATTCTTGCTTTTATAAAAATGTTCTAAATTTCAAATAATTGCCGATTTTAAAAAAACCATAACATGAATTAATGTTCGAGATTTTTAAAATATGTTTGATATTTTCATAAAATGATCGAAATTTTTAGAAAATGTTTTTCCTTAAAAAAATGTTATTATTTTCGTTTTTAATGCTTTCCTTCACTTCGTTTTTAATGTTTTCTAATTTTTCTTTTAAATTTCCAAAATTAATCTCATGTTCAAAATTTATATTTGAATGTTCATTCTTCAAAACATAATCACAGATTGCAAAAAAGTTATAGCTTCCGAAATCTGTTCATATTTTTCAAAAATATTCGTGTTTCAAAACTTGTTCTCGTATTAAAAAAGTGTACGATATTTTAAAAAATGTTCATTTTCTCAGAAATTAGTAATAATTTACGAACAATGTTCTTGTTTTCACATGTTTATAAAAAATGTTCCTGTTTTACGAAAACTGTTTCTTTTTTATAAAAGGTGTTCACAAATAGAAAATTATTCAAATTTTGTTCACCAATTTCTACAAATAGTAATGAGTTGAAAATGTTCGAGAATTTAAGAAACTTTTCTTCATTTCCTAAAAAATGTTTTCCTTTTCAAAAGATGAACGTATGTTGAAAAAATGTTCACGTTTCAAAAAGTGTACATAAGGTGAAAAAATGTCCGTGTTTATGAATTTTTCTAGGAATTTTCGAATTTTTTCACATTTTCAATTTTGTTTGCATTAATGAATTTTTTCAGGATTTTTGAAAATTGTCTCACGTTCAAACTTTGTTTCCAAGATTCAAAAAATGTTTTTTTTGCTTTAAATATTGTTTTGTGCTTCCAAATTTGTTCAGGGTTTTTAAAAATTGTTCTCTATTTCAAAATTGTGTTCTCATGATTCAAAAATTGTTGGTGATTGAAAAAACTGTTCGCGCTTACAAATTTATTCAGGATTTTTCAAAATTGTTCTCAAGATTCAAAAAATGACCGTGCTTTACAAAATTGTCCGTGCTTACAAATTTATTCTGGATTTTTCAAAATTGTTCTCAAGATTCAAAAAATGACCTTGCTTTACAAAATTGTCCGCGCTTTTAAATTTGTTCTCCATTTTAAAAAATGTTCAAGTTTTCAAAAAATGGTTGGAAAATTCAACAGTTGTTCGTTTTAATAAAAAAGAGAAAAGTAAAACGAGAATAAAAAGCGAGCCAAGAAATAAAAGAAAGGAAATAAGCAGCAAAGGAAAATAATAATTTATCTGTTTTTTGAGAAAAGAAAAAGCTGGGCTGGCTCAGTCGGGTGACCTACTTGTGCGTCGGAGAGACTCCTGCCGCTCGCTGCGGCAGGTAAGAGTTCCCAGCAAATCACTCGCCAACCTTTTCGTGTGCCCACGATTTGGATGGGCGAACGTGGGTAGCAACCAAACAGCCCTTATTTTTTTAAATGAAATTAGGGGAACAAAACAAGATTTTTCACTCGTTAAGCTTATCGAGCGTGCATATTGGGGTATATATAACCAGCTTAACAAGCCTAACAACTCATTAACCCCACCCCACCCCACCCCCTCACCCCATCGTCGGTGAGTTGTTCATGACTAAATTTATTTTTTAGGGCCAATTGCATTTGTATCCCTGACTCGAACCCACTACTCACATTTTCCCCTAATATTTTGTCGTGCTCAAATTTGCCCCTAAAAGGCATTTTAGGTCTCCGAATGCCATTTCGTCTAGACAAAGTTGTTTGACCGTTAATTTGAAAATTTATAACAAATTCATATGAACTCAGAAAAATACAAATAAGATATCAAAATGTTCAGAAAAACATTACCTAGGCGCGCATGCCA
Organism: Hordeum marinum; assembly: GCA_022496015.1. NCBI lineage: Eukaryota > Viridiplantae > Streptophyta > Magnoliopsida > Poales > Poaceae > Hordeum > Hordeum marinum. The sequence continues at coordinate 5,305,324 of CM039673.1, forward strand.
TCTACATTCACCACATATACATGCATCCATTTGCATTCACCCTGAATATATCACTTATTAACCCTAAACTGGTTTAAACAGGACCTTTGTCATGAAAGCGAGTGACATGCACATATATAAGATGTTTCTCTGAACATTTTGATATCTTATTTACATTTTTTCATGAGTTCATATGAATTTGTTATGAATCTTCAGGGTAGTGATCAAACGTCTTTGACCAGACAAATGGGTATTCGGGCGACCCAAAATGCTATTTTAGGGATTTGAGCACAATGACAAAAATTAGCGGCAAATATCAGTAGTGGGTTCGAGTTCAGGGTAAAAATGTAAACATCCCTTTATTTTATTGAAGTTCAAGACTTATCTCTGTGGTGCTACAAAAAAGATGAAGTACCTGGCAGGTATCAAGCGTGCATGAGAAAATGCCTATATTTCACTTTAAATGAGAACATATTGGGGTAGAAAACGGGGATTGACACGAATTTTCAAAATTCCTGGTTCGTCTGGTTCGAGGCGAGACCTAGACCGACTTTCCTTGGTTCAGAGTGTTGCGAAAGCTTCATTGGCTACTTTTATAGACCGAGCTAGAGACAAAGACCCGAGTATGCATGGTTCCACTTCATTTTTCTTCTTTTTCCTTACGGCTTAAGGAAGTTTATCCATTGAAGATAACATTTCTTGTTAGTTATTACTGCTATAGAGCACACATCACTGATGATAAACTGCTCGTGATTGAAGAGTTGGAACTGGAAGTAACATTTGCAATGGTAGCAATGGTGCCGATTTAGCGAATAATTTTTTCTCGAGTCTCTCCATGTTCACGGTGTGCCGGGATATCGATAACTCGGCATAGATTCCTGCCCACCTCTCTGGTCGGAGAGATTAGTGTTTGCATGATTTGTCGGTGTCACGATGACGATGGCTTATTGGCTTGCCCTTGGAAGTTTGGTCCTCCTGCCTTCTCTCAGTCACGTTTGTACGATCACTGGTGCCAACGTGAGGCATGTGAGCCTTTTTTAAGGTTGAGATCTTGGATATAAGAGATAACAATTTGTAAGCCACAGCCAATGGGAGAGGTGATAGAAGAGAAATGAACTTTCGGGTTGAAGTGTGAAAGTTTGGATCGTGGCTTCTCGACTCCTATGCATGAGAGTGATTAGAGATTGAATAAATTGGAAATTCCTTTTAACTGGTATGCCGATTGACTAAACGGGTAGTTGATTTTGTGGAACTTTTTCATAAGTTCATAAATATTTTCCAGTAAATGTTTTTCCATGGGAGCATTTTTTTATTGCATGGTCCATTCTTTTTTCATAACCTTGGTATATAGAACAGACTATTGTGCATATATAATAATTAAAAACTTATTTTTTTTCTCAAAAACCTTTTTTTTGCGCAACCTCTTTTCCATAACTTTCACTTTAACGATTTAGTCACCTCGCTCAACTTCTTGTAAGCCATACTCAAATTTTTAGCGGGGGAAGCCATGCCTATAATTGTCTATTTATAGGGTACCTATGAACTTGGATTTGTCAACTATGTTGGGATGAAAGCATCTAACAGATGGAGAGTACGTGCAGTAAGATGATCGCGTTGTTGCCATGCCTTTCATCTGTCCGTCATGGCATATCCTTCATTTTGCAATGCTCTAATATGTCGATGTCTACTATTGTTTGGACAACTGGCATGTGAGCATTATCCACGTCTAGGGATATGTTCCTCTAGGGCCTTTAATATGACTGTACGCATGCGTGCTCATGTCTATTTTAGTTGAGCCTTTGTATAGAGGACATATGGGGAGATGGATGTGTGTCTGTGTGGTTCTTGGCTGCACATGTGAATAGTCTAGTAGAAAATCGATCAGCCATACACTGTGCGTATTCTTGCCGGAGACTAATTTGTTGTGTCGTGCGTGTTCTTGCCGGAATCCAATCAGCTTTCTTGTGCGTGTTCTTATCAAAAGTATATCAATTGTTTTTTTTTTGTCTTTGGTCCTGCATGTGATAGATTCATGGGCGTATGATTTTTTTTTTTGCATCGATGGACTCTTTTCACATTGCTTATGCTAGAATGCGGGAGATGTATACTATACGTACTACCTTCCAGCAAATCGCAGACATACTTTTCCAAAAAAAACATGACACGTGGGAAGGTACATAGCCGTATTAGATATGGACTCTAGCGTTTTTTATCAGGTGCATAGCCGTATTAGACATGGACACTTTTTTTTGCATCAATGGCCTTTCAACTCATTGCTTCTCCACTACTATTAAACAATTGAGTTGTGGCAGAAATATTACATCTCAGCCACACATCTGCCGTCTCTCAGTGGTCCCGATTGCGTGAATGTTGTATCACATTATTTACTATAATTAATTTTATTTTAATCATAATCAATTAGCAATAATTACCATGATCTCTGCCATCATAATTAGCTCGTATCGTCTAGGTTATTTTAATCATAATCAATTACCAATAATTACCATGATCTCTGCCATCATAATTAGCTCGTGCCGTCTAGGCATATTTTAATCATAATCAATTAGCAATAATTATCACGATCTTCGCAATAATTATCGCGATCTTTCTCCAACCTGGAGACCTCCACCTCACGTCGTCCAGACCTCAAACCTCTCGATACAAATTTCTCAGGCATCCCTTCTCAAACCTCTCGATCCAAATTTCTCAGGCATCCCTCCTCGCCCCGTCCAGACCTCCTTGCTCCCATCCCTCGCTGTCCTCGCTTTGTGGTTGTGCTCTCACCGTTCCATCGACCAAGTCTCACCACCACATCCACATGCACGTACGCGTGTAGACGCCACCATCGGTCCCCGGAATCCATACCTGTTGCTGCCTTGTTTACTGAGGTGCGTGTTCTGATTTCAGCTTTAAGTTCACACGTATACGAATTGAGTGATCATAGAAAGAATTAACCATGACTTGGACGAGCTCTATGTACGATCCAAACTGTATATGGTTACAAGTGCAGGTACCTCTAGCTAGACAAGAAATCAATTAACCTACCTCTCTGCTTGTTTCAGGCTAGCATTGCGTACATATGCTACCGCTGCTCTGTGAATTGGTTTCCCGTTCTGAATCCAACATATTTTTTATATTGATCTTTTGCCGGATGTTTCAGCAGTCCTGAGTGGCTACGTATGACAAGCGAGCGTGCAAGCGGACGTGTTATGTCTGATATGCAGTCGGGGATCAAATCCAGTAGGACCGATCAACAAAATTCAAAGGTGCGTGTATTGACCAAATCAATTAAACACAAATTGTCACTGTTGTTGTTAGCTCACTCATTTTTAACCGATTATTAGATCTTTCGGAATGTGATGTACTGATTATTAAAGGTTTGGGAGTGTGCTAACTGGAAGCACGTGAACGTGATTACTAATAATTGGTTAAAAAGATTAATTTGGAAGATAGTAATGTGCTGTGTTGCTTTCTACAAACCAGACACAACGTGCCACCTTGGAATCTAACAATCTGAGATTACTAATAATAGTAAACAAAGAAAAAAAATTGTAAACAAGAGTTAATTAAAACTAGAATTTTCGGATAAAAGGCATTCATTGCGCTAACAAACTTTGGGGTTGAGTTACATCTACCTAACAAACTAACATAATGTCTGCGAATGGTACATAATATTTTTCAATTCTAATACTGTATGATCCTTTATATTTTCCATCTCACAAAATCAGTGATAATTTTCTTATGTCCCTGCTCTCTTGTATGAGCATCATTCAATACCGTCAGCGGTGATTGTCATGCCTTATTATTGTAGTCATCCGTAGAAATATCTCTTGTGCACTATGAATATTTTAACTTTGCAAAAGCCATTGATGAGTGCATCTCATTCAAATCCGAATCTGACTCTGCTCACAGCCAACTACCTTTCTATATTTTACCATCTTCAATGCTCTTTGATGATAACTATTCTCTGTTTGCTAATCAAGATTCGAAAATCATTTGTTGTAGAATTCAGAAACATATATTGCTTCGAGAATAAACAGAGCAATGGCCAAGGGTGGTATGCTCGTTTGTCCGGAGAGAAGAAAGCAGAATACCTAAAGAAGCTACGAATAGCGCGCCAGGCAAAAGGGATGCAACTAAGTCATCTACACCATCTAGTGGATTGGTTCAGAGTGAGCATGCTCCGTTTGCTGATGTAACAAACACGTTTGCAAAAGGTCCATGTTTGTGCACCTTTCTGACCAATAGTTGAGATTATTCTCTCTGTGTGACAAAACCTCAAAACTGACATCCTTGTCTAATTTATAGTTGTGAATGATGGAGTTGTCAAAAGGATTCCTCTTACATATGACTCAAATAGGAATGGAAAAAGGTTAGTTCATTTAGACATGTTTTTATTTATCAAATACTCCCTCCGGTCCATAATAAGTGTCGCAGTTATATATAAACTAAGGTTGAACTACACTTATTTCAAAACCGTGATACGCACTTTGGACTGGAGGGAACAATACTTTGTGATGTTTTCCATGATTCGTTTTTGGTCTCATGTGTTGTGTGCGAAATTGTTGTGACAGGTCAGAGTAATAATGGAGGCACACCACAAACAAATAGTGCTGAAATTTCAGATGTTACTCTACCGGCCCAGAAAAAACCAAGGGGTCAAGGTTGGTATGCTCGAATGAGTGAAGAAAAGAGAGCTCAATACCTACATAAGCAGCAACAAGCACGTCAACGAAAATGAGCTACAGCTAACTCTGAAAACAATGACTCAGTGACAGCGTTTGTAACCCCTGGTATCATCGCAACTCTATATTCTTCTATACCTATAAATATATATAATTCTATTTGTTCAAATTAAATGTATATTCAGCAAAATCGGCGGTAAGACCACATGTTGCCAACCCAATGTCTCAACCTATAGCACGCATCCAATGCACTTTAGGGGACATTACAAATGCAAGCTTACAGTTGGGTTTGACTCAAGGTACACACATTACTCTTCTTGTGTTATCAAACATGTACTCAAAATTGCATAATGCAAATGATTTTGCCACCTACAGATGTTAATGCAACTCCATTCAAAGATGTCACAATTCATGGTTCTCCGGCCATACCCAACACTATATGTATCAATACCAACTCCACTCCGAGTGTAATTCAAAGTGATAATTCTGTACAAAGCTTCCATACAGGCTTTGAAACTAGATGTGGCAGCGCAGGTAAACACTTGTATGCGTGCCGATAATAATATTCACTTTTTACTCCATAATTTGTATTTCATATGTTTATTTTTCTGATCAGATCAAATATCACATGGGAGCTTTTTAGTTCAATCGTCTCTAAAGCAAAGTACAGTAGAAAAAAAAGGTTGCATGAGAGAGTCCGATACAATTCAATGAGTCCCGAACAAATGTGTTCTCTCTTGCAGAAGAAACGCGACTACAACAAAATGAGGAGCAAAGTTGTGGCATCAAACTTCAACTCTGATACATCCCCAGGTACATGTCACTTAATATTAATTCACTTTGTATTTCACTGATTGTCACAATAGTGATTAAAGAGCATATGTATTGTACCGTACATCATGTTCTTCTAAAGTCAGTGTTGGCATACCTCATGTTGGGCTAAAGTCTTATGCTTGTTGGAAATATGCCCTAGAGGCAATAATAAATTAGTTCTTATCATATTTCCTTGTTCATGATAATCATTTATTATCCATGCTATAATTGTGTTGATCGGAGACTTAGATGCATGTGTGGATACATAGACAAAATCATGTCCCTAGTATGCCTCTAATCGACTAGCTCGTTGATCAAAGATGGTTAAGGTTTCCTAGCCATTGACATGTGATGTCATTTGATAACAGGATCATATCATTAGGAGAATGATGTGATGGACAAGACCCAAACTACAAACGTAGCATATGATCGTGTGAGTTTATTGCTATTGTTTTCTGCATGTCAAGTATATGTTCCTATGGCCATGAGATCATGCAACTCACTGACACTGGAGGAGTACCTTGTGTGTATCAAACGTCGCAACGTAATTGGGTGACTATAAAGGTGCTCTACAGGTATCTCCGAGGGTGTCTGTTGGGTTGGCATGGATCAAGACTATGATTTGTTACTCCGTGTGACGGAGAGGTATCTCAGGGCCCACTCGGTAATACAACATCACAATAAGCCTTGCAAGTAATGTGACTAAGTGTTAGTCACTGGATCTTGTATTACGGAACGAGTAAAGAGACTTGCCGGTAACGAGGTTGAACTAGGTATGGAGATACTGACGATCGAATCTTGGGAAAGTAACATACCAAAGAACAAAGGGAACATCATACGGGATTAACTGAATCATTGACATAAAGGTTCGACCGATAAAAATCTTCGTAGAATATGTAGGAACCAATATGGGCATCCAGGTCCTACTATTGGTTATTGACCGTAGAGGTGTCTCAGTCATGTCTACATAGTTCTCGAACCCGCAGGGTCTGCACACTTAAGGTTCAGTGACGTTTCGGTAGTATAGAGTTATGTATGGTGGTGACCGAAGGTTGTTTTGAGTCCCGTATGAGATCCCGAACGTCACTAGGAGCTCCGAATCGGTCTGGAGGTAAAGATTGATATATAGGAAGTCCTGTTTTGATCACCGGAAAAGTTTCGAGCTCATCGGTAGTGTACCGGGAGTGCCCGTAGTGTACCGGGAGACCATCGGGAGGGGTATTTCGACCCAAGAGGCTACATGGGTTGTGGGAGAGTAAATACCAGCCCTTTGTGGGCTGGTGGAAGTCCCACACAAGGCCCATGCGGTTGGGAAGAAAAGCCCATAGGGAAAAAAGGTGGGAAAATGCCAAAAAAGGAGGAATCCTAGTCCTACTAGGATTGGAGGAGGACTCCTCTCCTCCCCACTTCGGCCGAACCAAAGAGGCTTGGCCCTTGCGCCAAGTCCTCTCCTCTCTCCCTCTTATATATACTGGAGGTTTTAGGGTTTTTGCATAGAATTTTCATCCACGTGCTACCCGTTCCTCCAATGCACAGTTTCTCCTCTAGATCGGATTTCTGCATTGCTTAGGCAAAGCCCTGCCGGAATAGCTCCACCACCATCGCCGGAGTGTCGTCATGCTGCCGGAGAACTCTTCTACCTCTCCGCTCCCTCTTGCTGGATCAAGAAGGCGGAGATCTTCATCAAGCTGTACGTGTGCTGAACGCAAAGGTGCCGTCCGTTCGGTGCTAGATCGGAAGGACCGTGATCAAGATCGCGAGACGGATCGTGATGAGATCGCGGGACGGATCGTGATGAGATTGCGGGACGGATCGTGATGAGTTCGTGGGACGGATCATGATGAGATCACGGGAAGGATCATGATGAGTTCGCGGGACGGATCGTGATTGGATCGCGGGATGGATCGTGATGAGATCGCGGGATGCTCGGCGATTTGGATCGCGAAGACGTTTGACTACACCAACCGCGTTTCTTAATGCTTCCCGCTTAGCGATCTACAAGGGTATGTAGATTCACTCTCCCTCTTGTAGATGCTCATCACCATGGATAGATCTTGCGTGTGCGTAGGAAATTTTTTGTTTCCCATGCAACGTTCCCCAAAAGTGGCATCATGAGATAGGTCTATGTGTAGATGAGATCTCGAGTAGAACACAAAGAGTTTTTGGGCGTTGATGCTTAGATTGCTTCCTCCCTTGGTCGTGTTTTGGTTCAGCGGTATTGTGAGATGAAGCAGCTCGGACCAACATTACTCGTACGCTTACGAGAGACCAGTTCCCTCAACCGCAACTTGTTGCATAGATGGCTTGCGGGTGTCAGTTTTTCTCACTTTAGTTGGATCGGATTCGACAAAGGCGGTCCTTGAGAAGGTTGAAAAGCAACTAGTGTATCACCGTTGTGGTTTTTGCGTAGATGAGAATTGTTCTTGCTAGATACCCATAGCAGCCACGTAAAACATGCAACAACAATTAGAGGACGTCTAACTTGTTTTTGCAGGGTATGTTGTGATGTGATATGGCCAGTTACATGATGTGATATATGAGATGTATGAGATGATCATGTGATGTATAGATTATCATGACTTGCATGTCGATGAGTACGGCAACCGGCAGAAGCCATAGGGTTGTCTTTAATTATTGTATGACCTGCGTGTCAATCATTAAGCTCTATGTAATGCTTTACTTTATCGCTAAATGGTAGCAATAGTAGTAGAAGCATGTTGGGTGCAACAACCCCGATGGCGACACATTGATGGAGATCAAGATGATGGAGATCATGGTGTTGTGCCGGTGACGATGGAGATCATGTCGGTGCTTTCTAGATGGAGATCAAAAGCACAAGTTCATGGCCATATCAATGTGATGTTAATCCTTTTATGCACCTTGTTTTGCTTAGGACGACGGTAGCATTATTAGGTGATCCCTCAATTAATTTCAAGATAAATTGTGTTCTCCCAGAGTGTGCACCATTGTGAAAGTTCGTCGTGTCGAGACACCACGTGATGATCGGGTGTGATAGACTCTACGTTCACATACAACGGGTGCAAGCCGGTGTTGCACATGCTGAACACTCGGGTTAAACTTGATGAGCCTAGCATGTACAGACATGGCCTCGGAACACAAGAGACCTAAAGGTCGAACATGAGTCATATAGCAGATATGATCAACATGATGGTGTTCACCATTGAAACCACCTCAACTCATGTGATGATCGGACTTGAGTTGGTGAATTTGGATCATGTATAACTCGAATGACAGGAGTCAATTTGGATGGGAGTTCTTAAGTAATATGATTAATTGAACTCATTATCATGAACGTAGTCAGTAGTGTCTTTGCAAACTATGTTGTAGATTACTAGCTCACGCTGTAGATCCCTTGAATTTTTATACGTTCCTAGAGAAATACAGTTGTAAGATGATGGTAGCAATATTGCGGACTAGCTCAGTGATGTGAGGATTGTCCTCGTTGCTGGACAGAAGGCTTATGTCCTTAATGCATCGCTCGGTGCGCCAGCCCCTCTAGCATCGTCTGTAGATGTTGTGAACATCTGACAGGCACGTTTTGATGACTACTTGATAGTTTAGTGAGTCATGCATTACGGCTTAGAATTGAGGCTCCGAAACGTTCTGAACGTCACGGAACATATGAGATGTTCTAAGAGCTGAAATTAGGATCTCAGGCTCATGCCCGTGTCGCGAGATATGAGATCTCCAACAAGATTCTTTGCCTGCAAGATGAAAGAGAATAGCTCAATCGTTGAGCATGTGCTCAGATTGTCTGGGTGCTACAATCGCTTGAATTGAGTGGGAGTTGATCTTCCAGATAAGATAGTGATTGATATAGTTCTCCAAGTCACTGTCACTAAAGCTACTAGAACTTGGTGATGAACTATAAAATGCCAAGGATAGAAATAATGATCCCTGAGCTATTCGCGATGTTTGACACCGCGAAGGTAGAAATCAAGAAGGAGCGTCAAGTGTTGATGGTTAGTCAAACCACTAGTTTCGAGAAGGGCAAGAGCAAGGAGGGAAACTTGATGGATAGCAAGTCAGTTGCTGCTCCAGTGAAGCAACCCAAAGTTGAACCCAAACCCGAGACTAAGTGCTTAGATTATGAGGAGAGCGGTCTCTGAAGCGGAACAACCCTAGATACTTGGTAGATAAGAAGGCTGGCAACGTCGACAGAAGTATATTTGATATACGTGTTATTGATGTGTACCTTGCTAGTACTCCTAGTAGCACCTGGGTATTGGATACCGGTTCGGTTGCTAAATGTTAGTAACTCGAAATAAAAGCTACGGAATAAACGTAGCACTAGCTAAGGGTGAGGTGACGAAGTGTGTTGGAAATGTTTTCAAGGTTGATGTGATCAACATCGCACGCTCTCTCTACCTTCGGTATTAGTGACGAACCTAAATAAATGTTATTTGGTGTTTTGCGTTGAGCATGAACGTTATTAGATCGTGTTTATTGCAACACGGTTATTCATTTAAGTTAGATAATAATGGTTATTCTGTTTACATGAATAATACCTTCAATGGTCATGCACCCAGTGAGAATGGTTTGTTGAATCTTGATTGTAGTAATACACATGTTCATAACATTGATGCCAAAAGATACAAAGTTAATAATGATAGTACCACATACTTGTGGCACTGCCGCCAAATGTCATATTGGTATAAAGCGCATGAAGAAAATCCATGCTAATGGATCTTTGGACTCATTCGATTTTGAATCGGTTGAGACATGCGAACCATGCCTCTTGGGCAAGATGACTAAGGACCCCGTTTTCTGGTTTGATGGAGCGGGCAAGTGATTTATTGGAAATGATACATGTTGATGTATGCAATCCAATGAGTCTTGTAGCATGCGGTGGATATCGTTATTTTCTTACCTTCACTGATGATTTGAGTAGATAATAGTGTATATTTACTTAATGAAACGCAAGTCTGAATCATTTGAAAAAGTTCAAGCAAATTCAAAGTGAACTTTAAGATCATCGTGACAAGAAGATAAAATGTCCACGATATGTTCGTGGAGGTGAATATCCGAGTTACGAGTTTGGTATACAACTTAAGACAATGTGAAAGTTGTTTCACAACTCACGCCACCTGGAACACCATAGTGTGATGGTGTGTCTGAACGTCATAGTCGTGCTATATTGGATATGGTGCGAATTATGATGTCTATTATCCTTTTACCAGTATAATTTTGGGGTTATGCATTAGAGACAACTACATTCACTTTAGATAGGGCACCATCTAAATCCGTTGAGATGACACCGTGTGAATTATGGTTTGATAGAAACCTAAGCTGTCATTTCTTAATGTTTGGGGCTGTAACACTTATGTGAAAAAGGTTTTCACCTAATGAGCTCGAACCCAAAGCGGACAAATGCATCTTCATAGAATACCCTAAAGACAGTTGGGTAAACCTTCTATCTCAGATCCAAGCATAAAGTGTTTGTTGCTAAAACTGGGTCCTTTCTCAAGAAAGAGTTTCTCTCGACAGAATTGAGTGGGAGGAAGATAGAACTTGATGAGGTTGTTGAACCTTTGTTCAACCAGAGAGTATTGTAGCGCAGGAATTTGTTTCTATGAAGCCTACGTTAGTTGAAGAGGAAGTTAATGATGATGATCATGAAGCTTCGGATCAAGTTACTATTGAACCTCGTAGGTCGACAAGGATGTGTACTGCTCCTGAGCGGTACGACAACCCTGTCTTGGAGGTCATGTTGTTGGACAATGATGAACCTACGAGCTGTGAAGAAGCGATGATGGGCCTGAATTCCGACAAATGGTTAGAGGCCATGAAATCCGAGAATGGATCCATGTATGAAAACCAAGTATAGACTTTGGTAGACTTGCTCGTTGGACGACAGGTCGTTGAGTACAAATGGATGTTTAAAATGAAGACAGACGCTCATGGTAAATGTCACCATTTGTAAAGCTCGACTTGTTGCAAAGAAGTTTACGACAAGTTCAAAGAGTTGACTGCGATGAGACTTTCTCACTCGTAGCGATGCTAAAGTCTGTTGGAATTATGTTAGCAGTTGCTGCATTTTTCAATTATGAAATCTGGCAGATGGATATCAAAACATAGTTTCCTTAACGGTTTACTTGAGGAAAGGTTGTATGTGATACAACCAAAAGGTTTTGTTAGTCCTAAGGATGTTAAAAGGTGTGCAAGCTTTAGTGATTCTTCTAAGAACTGAATCAAGCATCTCAGAGTTGGAATATACACTTTGATGAGGTGATCAAAGTTTTTGAGTCTATACAAAGTTTACGAGAAACTTGTATTTACAATAAAGTGAGTGGGAGCACTATACAATTTCTGATAAGTATATGTGGATGACATATTGTTGATCGGAAATGATGTAGAATTTCTGGAAAGCATAAACGGTTGTTTGAAAAGAGTTTTTCAAAGGAAGACCTGGATAAAGTTACCTAATTGTTGAGCATCAAGATCTATAGAGATAGATCAAGATGCTTGATGAGACTTTCAATGAGTACATACCTTGACAAGATTTTGAAAGAGTTCAAAATGGATCAGTCAGAGAAAGAGTTCTCGCCTGATTTGCGAGGTGTGAAGTTGAGTGAGACTCAAAGCTCGACAACGGCAGAATAAAGAGAAAGGACGAATGTCGTCCCCTATGCCTTAGCCATAGGCTCTGTATAGTATGCCATGCTGTATACCGCACCTGTGTGTGCCTTGCCATGAGTTCGTCAAGGGGTACAAGAGTGATCCAGAAGTGGATCACTGGACAGCGGTCAATATTATCCTTAGTGACTAAAAGACTAAGGAAACGTTTCTCGATTATGGAGGTGATAAAGGGTTCGTCGTAAAGAGTTACGTCGATGCAAGTTTTAACACTAATCTGGATGACTCTTAGTAGCAATCCGGATACGTATAGTGGAGCAGCCATTTGGAATAGTACCAAGTGGAGTGTGGTAGTAGTGTTTACAGTTTGACATAGAGATTTGCAAAGTACATATGGATCTGAATGTCGCAGAACCGTTGACTATAAGACCTCTCTCACATGCAAAGCATGATCGAGCCCTAGAACTCAGTGGGTGTTAGATTCATAACAATGCGAATCACATGGTGATGTGAACTAGATTATGGACTCTAGTGCAAGTGGGAGACTGTTGGAAATATGCCCTAGAGGCAATAATAAATTAGTTATTATCATATTTCCTTGTTCATGATAATCGTTTATTATCCATGCTATAATTGTGTTGATCGGAGACTTAGATGCATGTGTGGATACATAGACAAAATCATGTCCCTAGTATGCCTCTAATAGACTAGCTCGTTGATCAAATATGGTTAAGGTTTCCTAGCCATTGACATGTGATGTCATTTGATAACGGGATCACATCATTAGGAGAATGATGTGATGGACAAGACCAAAACTACAAACATAGCATATGATCGTGTCAGTTTGTTGCTACTGTTTTCTGCATGTCAAATATATGTTTCTATGACCATGAGATCATGCAACTCACTGACACCATAGGAGTACCTTGTGTGTATCAAACGTCGCAACGTAACTGGGTGACTATAAAGGTGCTCTACAGGTATCTCCGAGGGTGTCTGTTGGGTTGGCATGGATCAAGACTGAGATTTGCTACTACGTGTGACGGAGAGGTATCTTAGGGCCCACTCGGTAATACAACATCACAATAAGCCTTGCAAGCAATGTGACTAAGTGTTAGTAACGGGATCTTGTATTACGGAATGAGTAAAGAGACTTGCCGTTAACAAGGTTGAACTAGGTATGGAGATACCGATGATCGAATCTCGGGCAAGTAACATACCGAAGAACAAAGGGAACATCATACGGGATTAATTGAATCCTTGACATAAAGGTTCGACCGATAAAGATCTTCGTAGAATATGTAGGAACCAATATGGGCATCCAGGTCCCGCTATTGGTTCTTGACCATAGAGGTGTCTCGGTCATGTCTACATAGTTCTCGAACCCGCAGGGTCCGCACACTTAAGGTTCGATGACGTTTCAGTATTATAGAGTTATGTATGGTGGTGACCGAAGGTTGTTAGGAGTCCCGGATGAGATCTTGGAAGTCACGAGGAGCTCCGGAATGGTCCGAAGGTAAAGATTGATATATAGGAAGTCCTGTTTTGGTCACCGGAAAAGTTTCGAGCTCATCGGTAGTGTACCGGGAGTGCCGGTAGTGTACCAAGAGACCATCAGGAGGAGTATTTCGACCCAAGAGGCTACATGGGCTGTGGGAGAGTAAATAACAGACCTTTGTGGGATGGTGGAAGTCCCACACAAGGCCCATGCGGCTGGGAAGAAAATCCCATAGGGAAAAAGGTGGAAAAAGGCCAAAAAAAGGAGGAATCCTAGTCCTACTAGGATTGGAGGAGGAGTCCTCCTCTCCTCCCCACTTCGGCCGAACCAAGGAGGCTTGGCCCTTGCGCCAAGTCCTCTCCTCCCCCCCCTCTTATATATATTTGAGGTTTTAGGGTTTTTGCACAGAATTTTTAGCCACGTGCTACCCGTTCCTCCAGTGCATAGTTTCTCCTCTAGATCGGATTTCTGCAGTGCTTAGGCGAAGCCCTGCCGGAATAGCTCCACCACCATCACCAGAGCGCCGTCATGCTGCCGGAGAACTCTTCTACCTCTCCGCTCCCTCTTGCTGGATCAAGAAGGCGGGGATCCTCATCAAGCTGTACGTGTGCTGAACGTGGAGGTGTCGTCCGTTCGGCGCTAGATCGGAAGGACAGTGATCAAGATCGCGAGACGGGTCGTGATGAGATCGCGGGACGGATCATGATGAGTTCGCGGGATGGATCGTGATGAGTTCGCAGGACGGATCATGATGAGATCGTGGAACGGATCGTGATGAGTTCGCGAGACGGATCATGATTGGATCGCGGGACGGATCGTGATGAGATCGCGGGATGCTCGGCGATTTGGATCGCGAAGACGTTCGACTACACCAACCACGTTTCTTAACGCTTCCCGCTTAGCGATATACAAGGGTATGTAGATCCACTTTCCCTCTCGTCATCACCATGGATAGATCTTGCGTGTGCGTAGGAAATTTTTTGTTTCCCATGGAACGTTCCACAACAATGCTCCCATCAAGGCCCGAACTCACCAAGATTACATGGATGTACCTTACGGGAAAATGTGAATATCAATACCAGCGAGGATTCAGATTGGCTGCACAGAAATGATATGTACTGGATGCAACAAATTAACACACAAAAAGACCTGTCAATATGTTCAGTGCTACCAATCTGCATGAAGCCCTTGCAGGTGAATATTATAGTATTTAGTAGCTGGATGTTGTCCATAAATTAGTTCAATAATGATATTTTACTAACTTCTAGAATTTCACCAGGAGACACAGACCGGACTGAAGATCCCTATGGAATACTTGAGCCTCATGAGGAAACATCCAACTTCCAGGGTATGTATATTGTTGCGTGCATGTTTTTCACTCCCTTTGTCCAAACATGTAAAAGTGTGTAATTTACATTCTCTTGGTCATGGAATAACTATCTTTCCCACTAGAATGCTTGGAAGCCATACACCATGGAGAACACACACAAGATGAGCTTGATGATGAAGCAAGGATATTCACTAAACAATGTAAGCATGTCTAAAACTAACTTGATTTACCAACAAAAAATTTCTACCATTTCAAACGTATTATTTAATTAAATGTCCATATTCATGATGTTCTAGATACCCAATTTGAATCATACCGAGTAGCTCCTCATGGCATCCCCATATATGCTGATGATAACCAAGCCTACCATAACCTGCCAAAGAAACACCATGTTTTGAGGAACGTTAAAGATTGCAGCTATTGCGGAGCAATGCGATTTCAATACGAGGGACCTGCATTCTGTTGTAGAAAAGGAAAAGTTAGCATATCTATTCCAAATGTGCCTGCTGATTTGAAACAATTGTTTACAAGTCAGGATGATAATGATGATTAATATTTCAGAGATAACATAAGGTATTTCAACTCACACTTCTCATTCACGAGTCTTGGAGTGGCGTTGCTTGCTAAGGTGCGTTCGATGGGTAAGATAGCCATTGCCACTGCCACATGAGGTATAGCAGCCTCGATATTACCTGGAGGGCCTACTGCACACTCTAGGTTCAAAATACCCATTAAACTCACCGAAAATAGCATGTGTGGTTTCACAAAGGAAAGTGGTACGGCAGAGTTGCTGAAAGAGGCGGCCTTAATAAGTTGGGATGAAGTTGCCATGACAAAGCGTCAAGCTGTGGAGGCGCTTGATAGGTCACTCCAAGACATAATGGGGTGTGTTTTGCCGTTTGGGGGGAAGATTGTCGTTTTTCGTGGAGATTTTAGGCAGGTCCTTCCAGTGGTTCCAAAAGGGACGAGAGCATAGATCACAGATGCTATGATACAAAGATCCTATATATGGCAGAAGATTCATAAGATACACCTTACACGTAACATGAGAGCACAAGCTGACCCTTGGTTCTCTGGGTATCTCTTGAGGATTGGCAATGGAACCGAAGAAACGATAGGTGATGACTATGTGCGTCTCCCTGAGGACATAGTGATCGGTCATACTGATGATGAAACGACAATAAATAGGCTAATCAAAGAAGTTTTCCCATCTCTTAATTTCAATACTAAATCGGGAGAGTACATGATCTCCCGTGCTATTCTTTCCATGAAGAATGACCATGTTGATGAGCTGAATTCCAAGATGATCGACATGTTTCCTGGCGAAGAGAAGGTATACCATAGCTTCGACTCTATTGAGGATGACTTCTCGAACAATTACCCCATTGACTTTGTGAATTCACTCACCCCAAATGGATTGCCACCGCATGTGTTGAAAGTGAAGGTCAATTGCCTCGTCATTCTACTACGGAACCTCGACCCTCACAATGGCCTCTACAATGGAACAAGGCTAATGATCAGAGCCTTCCAAGATAATGCAATTGATGCAGAGATTGTTGGTGGGCAACATGTTGGGAAAAGGGTATTTATACCGAGGATCCCTTTATCACCATCGGAGGATATCTCACTTCCCTTCAAGCTTAAGAGGAAACAATTCCCCATCCGTCTAAGTTTTGCGATGACCATTAACAAGGCGCAGGGCCAGACCATCCCAAATGTTGGTATTTATCTTCCCGAGCCGGTGTTATCCCATGGTCAGTTGTATGTTGCCTTGTCTAGGGGCGTATCAAGGCAAACGACGCGGATTTTGGCCAAGCCGAACAAACAGGTTGATAAATTAGGGAAAAGCACCAAGAATATTGTCTATAGAGATGTTTTGGAAGGATGATGCAAGTTCATTCTTTGATTGCTTTTTATTCATGCTATTTTGTAGTCAAGCAAACTTTGTTGGCTTTTTATTTTTTATTTGAATCATCATTTTATTTAAATACATATGGGCATGTTGTGATTTCTGAAATATTTTTACATGGTTTCCGATTTATGAAATGTGTTTAGAATTCCGAAATGGTTTCGTGTTGTGAATTATGAAGTTACCTATCGCACATGGAGATACGAGCTTCCTAACTACTGACTAGCCACATACATGACTTTCCTAACTTGCTACTGATATTAATCAATTTATATTCCAAAAATAGTTTGTGGGGTCAGGTATGTCTTCCACTCCTAAATAATATCAATGTTTACCTAAAAAAGTGGATTCTATAGAGTTAGTGGCTTGATAGAACTCTTGCTAAATTACATATAAATATTAAAATCTGATCAACTATACACAATGTGGATATGAAAGGGAAAAGCTAAATTGTCATGATCTGAGATTCACACTGATGTTTCATGACCTTTTATCTCCGTAATACTAGGACCAATCCAGTCGCTTGTTCATGTGTCAAATAAGAGGATGTGCATGTTTCCAACATTTATCTTCATGAGTGAAATCGTTTTGCCGCTGAAGAGGAGCATATGTCATTTGTCTTCCATGTCATGTCAAAAACATGTTTAGTTCCCTTAAATTAGAGTGAAAAACAGATTTTATAAAGTAGGTAAATTGTTGGATCATGTATCCTAGACTTAATAGATTTACATTTTTTAGAGTGCATAACTGACACGCTAAATCCTAACTTCGACTGCTTGCATAATCAACTTCCAGTTCAAGGAAGCTTCGGGTATTATCTTGCAAATTACTTTTGTCTCATTCACCCAGTAGGACGAACATGCTTTCCTATTATTGATTACTGATTGTACACATTAAGAGTTTCCGATAATCTCTTCAACAATAGTCCAACATAATCAAGGGAGTCATTAAAATTAACCGGGAAATACCAAGAAAACCTACAGGCGTGTCCTGACGGCTGCCGCAATAATCAATCTTCCTCCCTTGACACTTATGTCGCCGCTCTACTTTCTACAATCCAAATTTTTCTCTGTATCATAACTCTATGATACGTGCGTTGCACGTGCACGCTTACTAGTTTGCTAAAACGTGAGAGATGAATCACAACAGTAGTTTTGACCCGTTTTGACCGCCTTTTCTATTGTTATATCTGAGCCGTTTTTTTATCAGGTGCATAGCCGTATTAGACATGGACACTTTTTTTTTTGCATCTGACTTCTTTTCTATTGTTATATCTGAGCCCTTTTTTTATCAGGTGCGTAGCCATATTAGACATGGACACTTTTTTTTTGCATCGATGGCCTTTCAACTGCTTTTGCTAAAACGTGAGAGCTGAATCACAACCGTAGTTTTGACCTCTTTTTCTATTGTTATATCTGAGCCGTTCGTTTAGATGTCATGTCTCTAAAAAAATTTCGTGCGTCTCTGATAAAACTGCCAACAAAAACATTCGCAAATGCCACCCCTCCGAGCAAACATTTGCTGAATATTGACGTCCACAATTTATCAGCACAAGTTCTTTTTTTTTTGAGATCTTATGTCTGTCCATGTGCCACGTATATATCTTGCCCCTCTAGGCCTCTAGAGAACTTCGTATAATATATTAAGTTTGACATTCTGCTTGATCAAATTGAGAAACCATCAATCCTTAGAAGTGATGAGAAGCCATCAGTCAGCATGCAATTCACAAGTTACTTGAGCTTTCATTTCTTCTGGATCAAGCTAAGCAACGTAGATGCATGCATTCCCTGACTTTTCTTAGCCGCCATGCCAAGTAGGATCCATATAGTACGTCAAACAAACTTTGTTGACGACTCTCACCATTGCATATCTAGATTGATCATTCATATAACATCACGATAAGGTTCTGGTACTACGCACGTAATGTCATGTCACAAAGTATCGTTGTTTGATCTAACATCAACAAATTTGACTTTTTGTGCAGTGAAACACTCAAAAAGTGTATGTGACAGAAAAATTCCAGCATTTTTCACTTACCAGTTCTCTTTCATGGCTCAATGTTTTTGAAAATTTGTCTTTTAGACATCGTAGCCTCAAATTAAGGCCCACACTACTAACCCTACCCCCGCACCCATGTGGCACCACCGCGCCGCACCGGGGCATCCATGTCTCCCTCCTCCCCCCCTCCCGCCACCACCCACCTTTCCACCGCCGTCGGTGACGACACCAGGGCAAAGCCCGAGCAGCTCGGCGGTGGCTGCCTTCTTCTTGCGTGTTAGTTGCTCAAGATCGCGGCATCGATTACGATCATGATCTCCTCAGCGGTGATGGCGGACAACGACGGCTGGAGTGTGGTGGCAGGTTTGTAACTACAACGGCTGGTTGCGGCGGCATCCATGGTGCAGCCACTCAACCTCTGGTTTGGCCTTGGATCGCGGTGGCGTCCCTGGTCTGGATCTGCATCACGCGGGTGTTCGGGGCGGCGACCCTGGACTTGGCGGTGGTGGTCATCTCCTCCTCGGAGGTGGTTGGCCTGAGGCTAGGTGATCGGATCTCGAGACCCTTCATCTAGTCCCGGTGGCAAGTCAGGGAGACATAGTTGCGGGTGAAAACCAAGCCAACAGCGGGCAATGTCGGTGTTCAACGTTGTTACCTTGATGAAGGCATCGTCGTGTAACTATTGTCGACCCACTCGTGCAGCTCCAGGGGAAACCATAGGATCTAGTCTTCCAGATCGGATGATGGCGGCATTGCGGTGTCGTTTCTCTCTTGGGAGCATCGTTTATGGAGCAGCGCTGGAAGACAGAGGCATGAAGTGGAGCGGCTTCGTCTTACATGAAGCTTCAGTGAAGATGTCAAGTTATGCGTGGCCGATATGTGCTATGCTATGTCATGCCTGTTCTGCAGGTGCTATGCACAATAGATATTCCATAGACTTCAAGCTATGTCGGCCGGTGGTACTTGGCGGCATGGTGCTGCAATGTACCAACGGTGAGCGGAGCGTGCTCAGCAGCTTGCATGCGGGAAGGTGGTGCGTTGAGTGCCATGGTGGCATCGACGGATGGTCGAACTGGCAAGGATGATGCGAATCTCTTTTCTGAAGATGGATCAACGGTTCAAGGGTGATGGCGGTTTCTAAAACATGTTCATGTGGTGTATGCTTTAGGCTTGCTGCACCGGCTATAGGGTCTGATACGTTATGCGGATGGATCGGCAACGACACGGTTTTAGATATGGGGAGTGAGAGCACTTCATATTATCGAGTTTTTAGGTGTGAGTAGTGGCTTCGGGTAGCTTAATGTATGTTCTTGTCAGAACTTTGTTGAATAACTAATAAAGATGGTTATATGCATCGATTGATGCAGACGCCCAGCGATGTTAACCTCCTTTTCCAAAGAAAAAAAGAAATTGATGCCCACAACATTAACTGAAATGGTATAATTGGACGGTATGTAGAATTAATATGGTCAATTTAACCCAATACGATGGTAAAAAAACGATAGACTTGAAAGGCTTGGTTACACAAAACCTAATAGTCCATGGGCTTCGACCAGCAAAACTGGCTTCAACAAAATGGTGGATTTGGGTCATGTCCTTCCATTGTCTTGTGTCGTACACCAGAATGTTCCTTAAGATTTTCCTCTTATAGTACCTTCACGTACGTTTAGGGTGGCATATACATCTCCTGAAACTCTAAGTTCTCTTGAAATGATGCTTCCTGGTGTGTTGGGCTTCTGGATAGTGTTGGTTGTCCCATAAGTTTTTCTAGTGAAAACTCATCTATGAGTGGCTGGCTCTTTGGTGCATCTGGGTCCAACATGTCGCCGCCAGCTTTGCCAACGGCTAGCATCCTCTGTCCCCACGTCCCTTGAGACTACCCACAATGGAGTAACATAGTTAGTAACATGTCACCTAAGTAAAAAATATGATGTGGCAACTAATCAATGAGAAAAAAAAGAAATTGAGTAACTTAGCATGTTACTCATACTATGAGTAACATAACGCATACCAAGGCAAGATAAGTCTATAAGCTAATAAATGAGATATTCAATGTTACTATCCCTACGTTACTATCCATTGTGAAGGTAATAACATAGACTAGTAATATATTCATCTTATTACTTTATGTTACTCCCCATTGTGGCACTACTAGGGAAAATCTTATACATAGAACCTTAGTAGTAGCGCTTGATAAAAAGCGGCGCTATTGCTACATAGCGCGTCTCCAGAAAAGCGCTACTGCTAACTACTTAGCAGTAGCGCAGTGTTAGAAAAAGCGCTACTACTAATATTGCCCCACCGTTGCCGCCAGGCTAGATTTAGCAGTAGCGCTGGTTCCTGAAACGCGCTATAGATACGTCAGGTAGCAGCAGCGTTGTTTCCTAAAACGCACTACTGCTATCTTGACATAACCCCGGCCCATGCGGGCTCCTCCTCCACTTCTTTCCTCCATCCCCATTCCCCCCAACCCCCCGATACGTTCATTTTGCATCATGATTTTATATTGATATTTATTACATTATGGACTGTTATTACACATTTTGGTACAATACTTATGCCTTTTCTCTCTTATTTTACAAGGTTTACATGAAGAGGGAAAATGCCGGTAGCTGGAATTCTGGACTGAAAAAGGAGCAAATCTGAGATACCTATTCTGCGCAACTCCAAAAGTCCTGAAAATCTATGGACAATTATTTTGGAATATATAAAAAATACTGGGCGAAAGAAATACATCAGGAGGCCCACCAGGGAGCCACAAGCTTGCTGGCCGCGACCACCCCCCTGGTCGCGGCTAGCGAGCTTGTGGCCCACCTAGAAGCCCTCCGGTGCCCATCTTCTGCTATATGGAGGGTTTCATCGAGGAAAAAATCAGAAGAGACCTTTCGGGACGAAGCATCGCCGTCTCGAGGCGGAACTTGGAAAGAACCAATCTAGAGCTCCGGTAGGGCGATCCTGTCGGTGAAACTTCCCTCCGGGAGGGGGAAATCGAAGCCCTCGTCATCACCAACGATCCTCTCATAGAGAGGGGGTCAATCTCCATCAACATCTTCACCAGCACTATCTCCTCTCCAAACCCTAGTTCATCTTTTGTATCCGATCTTTGTCTCAAAACCTCAGATTGGTACATGTGGGTTGCTCTTAGTGTTGATTACTCCTTGTAGTTGATGCTAGTTGGTTTACTTGGTGGAAGATTATATGTTCAGATCCTTGATCATCATTAATACTCCTCTGATTATGAACATGAATGTTTTGTGAGTAGTTACATTTGTTCCTGAGGACATGGGATAAGTCTTGTTATAAGTAATCATGTGAATTTGGTATTCGTTCGATATTTTGATGAGATGTATGTTGTCTCTCCTCTAGTGGTGTTATGTGAACGTCGACTACATAACACTTCACCGTTGTTTGGGCCTAGAGAAAGGCATTGGGAAGTAATAAGTAGATGATGGGTTGCTAGAGTGATAGAAGCTTAAACCCTAGTTTATGTGTTGCTTCGTAAGGGGCTGATTTGGATCCACACGTTTCATGCTATGGTTAGATTTATATTAATTCTTCTTTCATAGTTGCGGATGCTTGCGGGAGGGGTTAATAATAAGTGGAAGGCTTGTCCAAGTAAGGGAAGCACCCAAGCACCGGTCCACCCACATATCAAATTATCAAAGTAGCGAACACGAATCAAGTGAGCATGATGAAAACTAGCTTGACATGAATTCCCATGTGTCCTCGAGAGCGCTTGCTTTATATAAGAGTTTGTCCAGGCTTGTACTTTGCTATAAAAAGGATTGCGACACTTTGATGCACCTTTGTTACAATTGTTACTTTCTACCCATTATGAATTATCTTATCACAAAATTATCTGTTACCGATAATTTCAGTGCTTGCAGAGAATACCTTACTGAGAACCGCTTGTCATTTCCTTCTGCTCCTCGTTGAGTTCGACACTCTTACTTATCGAAAGGACTAAGATAGATCCCCTATAATTTTTGGTCATCAAGACTCTTTTCTGGTGCCATTGATGGGGAGTGAAGCGCCTTTGGTGAGTGGAACTTGGTAAGGAAAAATTTATATAGTGTGCTGAAATTTACTGTCACTTATTACTATGGAAAGTAATACTTTGAGGGGCTTGTTCGGGGTATCTTCACCTCGACCGGAAACACAAAGAGTTGTCCCCCAACCAACTGAACATATTGACAATATTTATTATGAAATTCCTTCGGGTATGATAGAGAAACTGCTAGCTAATCCTTATGCAGGAGATGGAACACTACATCCTGATTTGCATCTAATCTATGTGGATGAAGTTTGTGGATTATTTAAGCTTACAGGTCTGCCCAAGGATCACGTCAAGAAGAAGGTATTTCCTTTATCCTTGAATGAGAAGGCATTGACATGGTACAGGCTATGTGATGATATTGGATGATGGAGCTACAACCGGTTGAAAATGGAATTTCATCAGAAGTTCTATCCTATGCATCTAGTTCATCGTGATCAGAATTATATTTATAATTTTTGGCCTCGTGAAGGAGAAAGAATCGCTCAAGCTTGGGGGAGGCTTAAGTCAATGTTATATTCATGCCCCAATCATGAGCTCTCGAGAGAAATTATTATTCAGAATGTTTATGCTCGGCTTTCTCGTAATGATCAATCCATGCTCAATATTTCTTGTGTTGGTTCTTTTATGAAGAAAGATATTGAATTCAAATGGTATTTATTGGAAAGAATTAAACGCAACTCTCAAAGATTGGGAACTCGACGAAGGTTGGGAGTCAGGTATAAATCTTAAGTTTGATTGTGTTAAATCCTTCATGGACACCGATGCTTTTCATGAATTTAGCACGAAATATGGACTTGACTCTGAGATAGTAGCTTCTTTCTATGAATCTTTTGCTACTCATGTTTATCTCCCTAAGGAGAAGTGGTTTAAATATCATCCTCCCATTGAAGTGAAAGTAATGGAACCTATTAAAGTTGAAGAGAAAATTATTACTTACAATGTTGATCATGTTATCCCTACTGCTTACATTGAGAAACCACCTTTTCCTGTTAGGATAAAGGAACATGCTAAAGCTTCAACTGTGGTTCGTAAGAGTTATATTAGAACACCTACACCCCCTGAACAAATTAAAGTTGAACCTAGTGTTGCTATGGTTAAAGATCTCTTGGTTGATAATATTGATGGGCATGTTATTCCTTTTTGTGATGAAGCTGCTGTTGGGGAACGTCGCATGGGAAACAAAAAATTCCTACGCACATGCAAACCTATCCATGGTGATGAGCATCTACGAGAGGGAGAGTGGATCTACGTACCCTTGTAGATCGCTAAGTAGGAAGCGTTAAGAAATGCGGTTGGTGTAGTCGAACGTCTTCGCGATCCAAATCGCCGAGCGTCCCGCGATCTAATCATGAACAGTCCTGCGGTCTCGTCATGATCCGTCCCGCGATCCAATCACGAACGTCCCGTGGCCTTGATCACGATCCTTCCGATCTAGTACCGAACGGACGGCACCTCCGCGTTCAGCACACGAGCAACTTGATGACGATATCCACCGTCTTGATCCAGCAAGAGGAGGGGGAGAGGAGGAAGAGATCACCGGCAGCGTGACGGCGCTCCAGCAATGGTGGTGGAGTGATTCCAGAAGGGCTTCGCCTAAGCACTGCGGAAAACTGATCTAGAGGAGCACCGGTGGAACGGGTAGCACGAGGCCGTAAATTCGGTGCAAAACCCTTCTATTCCACCAGTATATATAGGAGGAGAGGAGGAGGAGGGCTGGCGCAGGGCTGAGCCCCTCTTGGAGTCGGCCAAAGCCAAGGGGGAGGAGTCCTACTCGTCCTCCACTCCTAGTAGGAGTAGGACTCTCCCTTTTTGCCTTTTTCCACTCTTTTTCCTTTGGGACTCTTCCCAAAGCCGCATGGGCCTGTTCTGGCTATTCCACCAGCCCACTAAGGGCTGGTTAATACTCTCCCACAGACCATGAAGCCTCTTGGATCGAAATACCCCTCCCGGAGGTCTCCCAGTACACTACCGGCACTCCCGGTACACTACCGATGAGCCCGAAACTTTTCCGGCGACCAAACTGGGACTTCCTATATATGAATCTTTACCTTCGGACCATTCCGGAGCTCCTCATGACGCCCGGGATGTCATCCGGGACACCGAACAAACTTCGGTCACCACCATACATAACTCTACACTATCGAAACGTCACTAAACCTTAAGTGTGCAGACCTTGCGGGTTCGAGAACTATGTAGACATGACCGAGACACCTCTACGGTCAATAACCAATGGCGGGACCTGGATGTCCACATTGGTTCCTACATATTCTACGAAGATCTTTATCGGTCGAACCTCTATGTCAAGGATTCAGTTAATCCCGTATGATGTTCCCTTTGTTCTTCGGTATGTTACTTGCCCAAGATTCGATCATCGGTATCTCCATACCTAGTTCAATATCGTTACCGGAAAGTCTATTTACTCGTTCCATAATACAAGATCCCACAACTAACAATTAGTCACATTGCTTGGAAGGCTCATTGTGATGTTGTATTACCGAGTGGGCCCTGAGATACCTCTCCGTCACACGGAGTAACAAATCCCAGTCTCGATCCATGCCAACTCAACAGACACCCACGGAGACACCTGTAGAGCACCTTTATAGTCACCCAGTTACGTTGCGACGTTTGATATACACAAGGTACTCCTCCGATATCTGTGAGTTGCATGATCTCACGGTCATAGGAACATATACTTGACATGCAGAAAACAGTAGCAATAAACTGACACGATCATAAGCTACGTTTGTAGTTTGGGTCTTGTCCATGACATCATTTTCCTAATGATGTGATCCCGTTATCAAATGACATCTCATGTCCATTGAAAGTAAACCTTAACCATCTTTCAATCAACGAGCTAGTTCACTAGAGGCATACTAGGGACATTGTGTTTGTCTATGTATCCATACATGTATCCATGTTTCCAATTAATACAATTATAGCATGGATAATAAACGATTATCATGAACAAGGAAATACAATAATAAACACTTTATTTATTGCCTCTAGGGCATATTTCCAACAGTCTCCCACTTGCACTAGAGTCAATAATCTAGTTCACATCACTATGTGATCTACATTGTAATGAATCGAACACCCATGCAGTTCTGGTGTTGATCATGTTTAGCCCTTGGAAGAGGTTTAGTCAATGGGTCTGCAACATTCAGATCCATGTGCCCTTTGCAAATATTTATGTCTTTCTCCAAGATGTAATCGCGGATGGAGTTGAAGCGTCGCTTTATGTGTCTGGTCCTCTTGTGAAACCTTGGTTCCTTGGCCAGAGCAATGGCACCAGTGTTGTCACAGAACAGGTTCATTGGATTCAGTGCACTAGGCACTACTCCAAGATCTGTCATGAACTGCTTCATCCAGACACCTTCCTTTGCCGCCTCCGAGGCTGCAATGTATTCTGCTTCGCACGTAGAATCAGCTACCACGCTTTGCTTGGAACTGCACCAGCTTACCGCTCCCCCGTTAAGAATAAATACGTATCCGGTTTGTGACTTAGAGTCGTCCGGATCAGTGTCAAAGATTGCATCGACGTAACCCTTTACGACGAGCTCTTCATCACCTCCATAAACGAGAAACATTTCCTTAGTCCTTTCCAGGTACTTAAGGATATTCTTGACCGCTTGCCAGTGCTCCATTCCAGGATCACTTTGAAACCTTCTGGCCATACTTATGGCAAGGCTGACATCGGGTCTTGTGCACAGCATTGCATACATGATAGAGCCTATGGCTGAAGCATAGGGGATGACACTCATCTTTTCTCTATCTTCTGCAGTTACTGGGCATTGAGTCTAACTCAACTTCACACCTTGTAATACAGGCAAGAACCCCTTGTTGGACTGTTCCATTTGGAACTTCTTCAAAACTTTATCAAGGTATGTGCTCTGTGAAAGTGCTATTAAGCGTCTCGATCTATCTCTATAGATCTTAATGCCTAATATGAAAGCAGCTTCTCCTAGGTCCTTCATTGAAAAACTCTTGTTCAAATATTCCTTCACGCTTTCCAGCATTTCTATATTGTTTCCAATCAGCAATATGTCATCCACATATAATACTAGAAACGCTATAGAGCTCCCACGCACTTTCTTGTAAATACAAGCTTCTCCGTAAACTTGTATAAACTCAAATGCTTTGATCACCTCATCAAAGCGCTTATTCCAACTCTGAGATGCTTGTATAAATGGATCGCTGGAGTTTGCAAACTTTGTCAGCATTCTCTGGATCGACAAAACCTTTGGGTTGTTGGAAATATGCCCTAGAGGCAATAATAAAATGGTTATTATTGTATTTCCTTGTTCATGATAATTGTCTATTGTTCATGCTATAATTGTGTTAACCGGAAACCATAATACATGTGTGAATACATAGACCACAACATGTCCCTAGTGAGCCTCTAGTTGACTAGCTCGTTGATCAATAGATGGTCACGGTTTCATGGCCATGGACATTGGATGTCGTTGATAACGGGATCACATCATTAGGAGAATGATGTGATGGACAAGACCCAATCCTAAGCATAGCACTAGATCGTGTAGTTCATTTGCTAAAGCTTTTCAATGTCAAGTATCGTTTCCTTAGACCATGAGATTGTGTAACTCCCAGATACCGTAGGAATGCTTTGGGTGTGCCAAATGTCACAACGTAACTGGGTGGCTATAAAGGTGCACTACGGGTATCTCCGAAAGTATCTGTTGGGTTGGCACGAATCGAGACTGGGATTTGTCACTCCGTGTGACGGAGAGGTATCTCTGGGCCCACTCGGTAAGACATCATCATAATGAGTTCAATGTGACTAAGGAGTTAGCCACGGGATGATGTATTACGGAATGAGTAAAGAGACTTGCCAGTAACGAGATTGAACAAGGTATGGGGATACCGACGATCGAATCTCGGGCAAGTATCATACCGATAGACAAAGGGAATTGTATACGGGATTAATTGAATCCCCGGCATCGTGGTTCATCCGATGAGATCATCGTGGAGTACGTGGGAGCCAACATGGGTATCCAGATCCCGCTGTTGGTTATTGGCCGGAGAGGTGTCTCGGTCATGTCTACGTGTCTCCCGAACCCGTAGGGTCTACACACTTAAGGTTCGATGACGCTAGGGTTATAGGGAAATGGTATACGTGATTACCGAAGGTTGTTCAGAGTCTCGGATGAGATCCCGGAAATCACGAGGAGCTCCGGAATGGTCCGGAGGTAAAGATTGATATATAGGAAGTCCAGTTTTGGTCACCGGAAAGTTTTTGGGCTCATCGGTAGTGTACCGGGAGTGCCGGGAGGGTGCCGGAGGACCCCCGAGAGGGGTGTGACGACCAAAGGACCTCATGGGCCCTTAGAGGAGGTGTGCCAGCCCATATTGGGTCGGCCAAGACCATCTATGTGGGCCCATGTAGCTGGAGATAAGGAGATAAGGCAAAAGGGATTTAAAAGGAGGAGATCCACCTCCCTTGTGGGAGGTGGACTCTCCCTTTAATTCGGCCGACCCTCTCCTCTTTGGAGTAGAGGCCAAGCCAGCCCTCCACGTCCCTCCTCCTATATATACTTGAGGTTTTGGATGTTTTGAGACAGGATTGATCTCTCTCTCTCACGGCGAAGCCCTACCTCTCTTCTTCCTCCTCCGCAGCGCTTAGGCGAAGCCCTGTCGGAATACCTTGCTACTCCACCACCACCACGCCGTCGTGCTGCTGTTGGAGCCCTTCCCCAACCTCTCCTTCCTCCTTGCTGGATCAAGGTGTTGGAGACGTCACCGGGCTGCACGTGTGTTGAACGCGGAGGTGCCGTCCGTTCGGCACTTGATCGGATCTACGCGATCTGAATCGCTGCGAGTACGACTCCATCAACCGCGTTCTTGTAACGCTTCCGCTTAGCGATCTTCAAAGGTATGAAGATCCACTCTCCCCTTGCTCGTTGCTGGTTTCTCCATAGATGGATCTTGGTGAACGCGTAGGAAAATTTTTGATTTACTACTACGTCTCCTAACAGTGGCATCATGAGCTAGGTCTATGCGTAGAATCTATGCACGAGTAGAACACAAAGCAGTTGTGGGCGTCGATTTTGTTAATATGCTTGCCGTTACTAGTCTTATCTTGATTCAACGGTATTGTGGGATGAAGCGGCCCGGACCAACCTTACACGTACGCTTACGTGAGACCGGTTCCACCGCCTGACATGCACTAGTTGCATAAGGTGGCTAGCGGGTGTCTGTCTCTCCCACCTTAGTCGGATTGGATTCGATGAAAAGGGTCCTTATGAAGGGTAAATAGCAATTGGCATATCACGTTGTGGTTTTGACGTAGGTAAGAAACGTTCTTGCTAGAAACCTATAGCAACCACGTAAAAACTTGCAACTACAAATTAGAGGACGTCTAACTTGTTTTTGCAGCATATGCCGTGTGATGTGATATGGCCAAAAGGATGTGATGTGATGCATTGTGATGTATGAGATTGATCATGTTCTTGTAATAGGGTTCACGACTTGCACGTCGATGACTATGACAACCGGCAGGAGCCATAGGAGTTGTCTTATACTATTGTATGACCTGCGTGTCAATCATAAACGCCATGTAATTACTTTACTTTATTGCTAAACGTTAGCTGTAGTAGTAGAAGTAATATTTGGCGAGACAACTTCATGAAGACACAATGATGGAGATCATGATGATGGAGATCATGGTGTCGTGCCGGTGACAGTGATGATCATGGTGCCCCGAAGATGGAGATCAAAGGAGCAAGATGATATTGGCCATATCATGTCACTATATTGATTGCATGTGATGTTTATCATGTTTACATCTTATTTGCATAGAACGACGGTAGTAAATAAGATGATCTCTCAATAAAATTTCAAGAAAGGTGTTCACCCTAACTGTGCACCGTTGCTAAGGATCGTCATTCCGAAGCACCACGTGATGATCGGGTGTGATAGGTTCTAACGTTCGCATACAACGGGTGTAAGCCAGATTTACACATGCGAAACACTTAGGTTGACTTGACGAGCCTAGCATGTACAGACATGGCCTCGGAACACGGAGGACCGAAAGGTCGAACATGAGTCGTATAGAAGATACGATCAACATAGAGATGTTCACCATGGATGACTAGTCCGTCTCACGTGATGATCGGACACGGGCTAGTTGACATGGATCATGTATCACTTGGAAGACTAGAGAGATGTCTATCTAAGTGGGAGTTCATTAATAATTTGATTAAATGAACTTAAGTATCATGAACTTAGTCTAAAAATGTCCTTGCAAATTATGTCGTAGATAGCTCACGCTGTAGCTCCCCAGTTTTATTGATACAATCCTAGAGAAAAGTAAGTTGAAAGTTGATGGTAGCAATAATGCGGACTTGGTCCGTGATCTGAGGATTGTCCTCATTGTTGCACAGAAAGCTTATGTTTTTTATGTACCGCTAACTGCATCACTCCCTCAAGCGTTGTCTGTAGATGTTGTGAACATATGACAGGCACTTTTTGGTGACTACGTGATAGTTCAATGCGTCATGCATTACGGCTTAGAATTGAGGCTCCAAAACGTTTTGAACGTCACGGAACATATGAGATGTTCTAGGAGCTGAGATTGTGATCTCAGGCTCGTGCCTATGTTGAGAGGTATGAGACCTCCAACAAGATTCTTTGTCTGCAAGATAAAGGAGAATAGCTCAATCGCTGAGCGTGTGCTCAGATTGTCTGGGTGCTACAATCACTTGAATCAAGTGGAAGTTAATCTTCCAGATGAGATAGTGATTAATGCAGTTCTCCAAGTCACTGCCACCAAGCTACTAGAGCTTCGTGATGAACTATAACATGCCAGGGATGGATAAGATGATCCCTGAGTTGTTCGTGATGTTTGACACCACGAAGGTAGAAATCAAGAAGGAGCATCAAGTGTTGATGGTTAAGTGAAACCACTAGTTTCAAAAGGGGCAAGGGCAAGAACGGAAAACTTCACGAATGGCAAGCCAGTTGTTGCTCTAGTGAAGAAACCCAAGGTTGAGCCCGAACCCGAGACTAAGTGCTTCTGTTATGAGGAGAATGTTCGCTGAAGCGGAAAACCCCTAGATGCTTGGTAGATAAGAAGGCTGGTAATGTCAATGGAAGTATATTTGATATACGTGTTAGTGATGTGTACCTTGCTGGTACTCCTAGTAGCACCTGGGTATTGGATACTGGTTCGGTTGCTAAGTGTTAGCAACTCGAAATAAAAGCTACGGAGTAAATGGAGACTAGCTAGGTGAAAGGTGACGATGTGTGTTGGAAGTATTTCCAAGATTGATGTGATCACCATCGCACGCTCTCTCTACCTTCAGGATTTGTGATAAACCTAAATAAATGTTATTTGGTGTTTGCGTTGAGCATGAACGTGATTAGATCAAGATTAGTGCGATACGGTTATTCATATAAGTTAGAGAATAATGGTTATTCTGTTTACATGGATAATGCCTTCAATGGTCATGCACCCACTCGAAATGGTTTATCGAATCATGATCGTAGTAGTACACATATTCATAACATTGGTACCAAAAGATACAAAGTTAATAATGATAGTACCACATGCTTGTGGCACTGCCACGTAATGTCATATTGGTATAAATCGCATGAAGAAACTCCATGATGATGGATTTTTTTGACTCACTCGATTTCGAATCGGTTGAGACATGCGAGCCATGCCTCTTGGGCAAGATGACTGAGACCCCGTCATCCAATATGATGGAGCGGGCAAGTGGCTTATTGGAATTAATACATGTTGATGTATGTGGTCCAATGAGTGTTGAAACACACAGTGGATATCGTTGTTTTTCTTTACCTTCACTGATGATTTGAGTAAATATGGGGATATTTACTTAATGAAACACGAATCTGAAATGTTTGAAAGGTTCAAGGAGTTTCAGAGTGAAGTTAAAGATCATCGTGACAAGAAGATAAATGTCTATGATATGATCATGGAGGTGAACATCTAAGTTACGAGTTTGGTATGCAATTTTAGACAATGTGGAAATTGTTTCACAGCTCACGCCTCCTGGAACACCATAGTGTGATGGTGTGTTCGAACGTCGTAGTCGTGCTCTATTGGATATAGTGAGTACTATGATGTCTCTTATCATTTTACCACTATCGTTATGGGGTTATGCATTAAAGACAAATCCATTCACTTTAACAGGGCACCATCTAAGTCTGTTGAGATGACACCGTGAGAATTATGGTTTGACAGAAGCCTAAGCTGTCATTTCTTAATGTTTGGGGCTGCGACGCTTATGTGAAAATGGGTTTTTCACCTAGCGAGCTCGAACCCAAAGCAGACAAATGCATCTTCATAGAATACCCTAATGAGACATTGGGTATACCTTCTATCTCAGATCCAAGCGCAAAAGGTATTTGTTGCTAAGAACGGGTCCTTTCTTGAGAAAGAGTTTCTCTCGAAAGAATTGAGTGGGAGGAAGATAGAACTTGATGAGGTTGTTGAACCTTTGTTTCAACCAGAGAATAGCGCAACACAGAAAGATGTTTCTGTAGAGCCTACTTAGTTGAAAAGGAAGTTAATGATGATGATCATGAAGCTTCGGATCAAGTCACTATCGAACCTCGTAGGTCGACAAGGACGCGTACTGCTCCTGAGTAGTACGACAACCCTGTCTTGGAAATCATGTTGTTGGACAACGATGAACCTACGAACTATGGAGAAGCGATGGTGGGCCCGGATTCCAACAAATGGCTAGGAGCCATGAAATCCGAGAAAGGATCCATGTATGAAAACCAAGTATGGACTTTGGTAGACTTGCCTGTTGAATGGCGGGTCATTGAGTACAAATGGACCTTTGAGATAAACATAGACGCTAATGGTGAAATGTCACCGTTTATAAAGCTCGACTTGTCGCAAAGAAGTTTCCGCCAAGTTCAAGGAGTTGACTGCAATGAGATTGTCTCATCTGTAGCGATGCTAAAAGTCTATTAAAATTTTGTTAGCAGTTGCTGCATTTTTCGATTATGAAATCTGACAGATGGATGACAAAACAAGGTTTCCGTAATGGTTTCTGTGAGGAAGAGTTGTATGTGATACAACCAGAAGGTTTTGTCAATCCTAAGGATGCTAATAATATGCAAACTCCAGCGATCCTTCTATGGACTGGAGCAAGCATCTCGGAGTTGGAATATATGCTTTGATGAGGTGATCAAAGTGTTTAAGTTTATACAAAGTTTATGAGAAACTTGTATTTGCAAGAAAGTGAGTGGGAGCACTATGGAATTTCTTATAAGAATATGTAGTTGACATATTATTGATCGGAAATGATGTAGAATTTCTGGAAGAGCATGAAGGGTTGTTTGAAAAGTTTTTTTTTTAAAGGAAGACCCAGATAAAGCTACTATTTTATTGAGCATCAAGATCTATAGGGATAGATCTATTCGCTTGATAAGTTTTTTCGACGAAGACATACCTTGACAAGTTTTTGAAGGAGTTCAAAATAGATGGGTCAAAGAAGGAGTTCTTGACTGTATTGTAAGGTGTGAAATTGAGTAAGACTCAATACCCGACCACGGCAGAAGATAAAGAAGAGATGAGTGTCATCTCCTATGCTTTAGCCATAGGCTCTATATAGTATGCCATGCTGTGTACCGCAACTGTGTGTGCCTTGCCATGAGTCTGTCAAGGGGTACAAGAGTAATCCAAGAGTGGATCACTGGAAAGCGGTCAAAGTTAGCCTTAGTAACTTGAGAACTAAGGAAATATTTCTCGATTATGGAGGTGATAAATAGTTCATCGTAAAGTGTTACGATGATGCAAGCTTTAAAGCCAATCCGGATGACTCTTAGTAGAAATCCAGCTACGTATAGTGGAGCAGCCATTTGGAATAGCTCCATGTGGAGCATGGGAGTAGTATCTACAAATATGACATGGAAAGTTTGCAAGGTACACACGGATCTAAATGTCGCAGACCCGTTGACTAAAAACCTCTTTCACGAGCAGAACATGAACAAACCCCAGAACTTATTGGGTGTTAATCACATGATGATATGATCACATGGTGATGTAAGTGTTAATCACATGGTGATGTGAACTAGATTATTGACTCTAGTGCAAGTGGGAGACTGTTGGAAATATGCCCTAGAGGCAATAATAAAATGGTTATTATTGTATTTCCTTGTTCATGATAATTGTCTATTGTTCATGCTATAATTGTGTTAACCGGAAACCATAATACATGTGTGAATACATAGACCACAACATGTCCCTAGTGAGCCTCTAGTTGACTAGCTCGTTGATCAATAGATGGTCACGGTTTCATGGCCATGGACATTGGATGTCGTTGATAACGGGATCACATCATTAGGAGAATGATGTGATGGACAAGACCCAATCCTAAGCATAGCACTAGATCGTGTAGTTCATTTGCTAAAGCTTTTCAATGTCAAGTATCGTTTCCTTAGACCATGAGATTGTGTAACTCCCGGATACCGTAGGAATGCTTTGGGTGTGCCAAATGTCACAACGTAACTGGGTGGCTATAAAGGTGCACTACGGGTATCTCCGAAAGTATCTGTTGGGTTGGCACGAATCGAGACTGGGATTTGTCACTCCGTGTGACGGAGAGGTATCTCTGGGCCCACTTGGTAAGACATCATCATAATGAGTTCAATGTGACTAAGGAGTTAGCCACGGGATGATGTATTACGGAACGAGTAAAGAGACTTGCCAGTAACGAGATTGAACAAGGTATGGGGATACCGACGATCGAATCTCGGGCAAGTATCATACCGATAGACAAAGGGAATTGTATACGGGATTAATTGAATCCCCGGCATCGTGGTTCATCCGATGAGATCATCGTGGAGTACGTGGGAGCCAACATGGGTATCCAGATCCCGCTGTTGGTTATTGGCCGGAGAGGTGTCTCGGTCATGTCTACGTGTCTCCCGAACCCGTAGGGTCTACACACTTAAGGTTCGATGACGCTAGGGTTATAGGGAAATGGTATACGTGATTACCGAAGGTTGTTCGGAGTCCCGGATGAGATCCCGGACGTCACGAGGAGCTCCGGAATGGTCCGGAGGTAAAGATTGATATATAGGAAGTCCAGTTTTGGTCACCGGAAAGTTTTTGGGCTCATCGGTAGTGTACCGGGAGTGCCGGGAGGGTGCCGGAGGACCCCCGAGAGGGGTGTGACGACCAAAGGACCTCATGGGCCCTTAGAGGAGGTGTGCCAGCCCATATTGGGTCGGCCAAGACCATCTATGTGGGCCCATGTAGCTGGAGATAAGGAGATAAGGCAAAAGGGATTTAAAAGGAGGAGATCCACCTCCCTTGTGGGAGGTGGACTCTCCCTTTAATTCGGCCGACCCTCTCCTCTTTGGAGTAGAGGCCAAGCCAGCCCTCCACGTCCCTCCTCCTATATATACTTGAGGTTTTGGATGTTTTGAGACAGGATTGATCTCTCTCTCTCACGGCGAAGCCCTACCTCTCTTCTTCCTCCTCCGCAGCGCTTAGGCGAAGCCCTGTCGGAATACCTTGCTACTCCACCACCACCACGCCGTCGTGCTGCTGTTGGAGCCCTTCCCCAACCTCTCCTTCCTCCTTGCTGGATCAAGGTGTTGGAGACGTCACCGGGCTGCACGTGTGTTGAACGCGGAGGTGCCGTCCGTTCGGCACTTGATCGGATCTACCGCGATCTGAATCGCTGCGAGTACGACTCCATCAACCGCGTTCTTGTAACGCTTCCGCTTAGCAATCTTCAAAGGTATGAAGATCCACTCTCCCCTTGCTCGTTGCTGGTTTCTCCATAGATGGATCTTGGTGAACGCGTAGGAAAATTTTTGATTTACTACTACGTCTCCCAACATGGGTTGCATCATATACAACTCTTCCTCAAGGAAACCGTTGAGGAACGCTGTTTTTACATCCATCTGCCAAATTTCATAGTCGAAATAGGCAGCTATTGCTAACATGATTCTGACAGACTTAAGCATCGCTACAGGTGAGAAAGTCTCATCGTAGTCAACTCCTTGAACTTGTGAAAAACCCTTTGCCACAAGTCGAGCTTTATAGACGGTGACATTACTGTCCGCGTCTGTTTTCTTCTTAAAGATCCATTTGTTCTGAATGGCCTTTCGCCCTTCAGGTAATACTTCCAAAGTCCATACTTTGTTTTCATACATGGATCCCATCTCGGATTTCATGGCCTCTAACCATTTCTCGGAATCCGGGCCCATCACTTCTCCTCCATAGCTCGTAGGTTCATTGTTGTCAAACAACATGACCTCCAAAACAGGGTTGCCGTACCACTCAGGGGTAGTACGCGGCCTTGTCGACCTAAGAGGTTCAATAGCTGCTTGATCCGAAGCTTCATGATCATCATCATTGACTTCCTCTTCTACCTTCGTAGGTTCCACAGAAACATCTTTCTGCGCTGCGCTACTTTCCGGTAGAAGTAAAGGTTCAATAACCTCATTAAGCTCTATTTTCCTCCCACTCAATTCTTTCGAGAGAAACTCTTTCTCAAGAAATGTTCCGTTTTTAGCGACAAACACTTTGCCTTCAGATCTGAGATAGAAGGTATACCCGATTGTCTCTTTCGGGTATCCTATGAAGACACATTTCTCCGCTTTGGGTTCCAGCTTTTCAGGCTGAAGCTTTTTGACATAAGCATCACATCCCCAAATTTTAAGAAACAACAACTTTGGCTTCTTGCCAAACCATAGTTCATATGGCGTCGTCTCAACGGATTTTGATGGTGCCCTATTTAAAGTGAATGCAGTTGTCTCTAATGCATAACCCCAAAACGATAGTGGCAAATCACCAAGAGACATCATAGAACGCACCATATCTAATAAGGTTCGATTACGACGTTCGGACACACCATTACGCTGTGGTGTTCCGGGCGGTGTCAACTGTGAAATAATTCCACATTGTCATAAGTGACTGCCAAACTCATAACTCAGATATTCACCTCCTCGATCAGATCGTAGGAACTTAATCTTCTTGTTACGATGATTCTCAACTTCACTCTGAAATTGCTTGAACTTTTCAAACGTTTCAGACTTGTGTTTCATTAAGTAAATATACCCATATCTACTTAAGTCATCAGTGAAGGTGAGAAAATAACAATATCCACCACACGCTGTAACATTCATTGGACCGCACACATCAGTGTGTATGATTTCCAATAAGTCACTCGCCCGTTCCATTGTTCCAGAGAACGGCGTTTTAGTCATCTTGCCCATGAGGCATGGTTCACATGTGTCAAGTGATTCATAATCAAGTGACTCCAAAAGTCCATCAGCATGGAGCTTCCTCATGTGTTTTACACCAATATGACCTAAATGGCAGTGCCACAAGAAAGTGGTACTATCATTATCAATTCTACATCTTTTGGCATCAATGTTATGAACATGTGTGTCATCATTATCAAGATTCAATATGATAAACCCCTAACATTGGGTGCATGACCATTAAACATATTACTCATATAAATAGAACAACCTTTATTCTCTGATTTAAATGAGTAACCGTCTCGCAATAAACAAGATCCAGATATAATGTTCATGCTTAACGCAAGCACTAAATAACAATTATTCAGGTTCATCACTAATCCCGATGGTAATCGAAGAGAGAGCGTGCCGACGGCGATCACATCAACCTTGGAACCATTTCCCACATGCATCTTCACTTCGTCCTTTGCCAGCCTTCGTTTATTCCGTAGTTCCTGCTTTGAGTTGCAAATGTGAGCAACGGCACCGGTATCAAATACCCAGGCACTACTACGAGAGATAGTAAGGTACACATCAATAACATGTATATCATATATACCTTGTTTGTCGTTGGTCGCCTTCTTGTCAGCCAGGTACTTGGGGCAGTTTCGCTTCCAGTGACCAGTTCCTTTGCAATGAAAGCACTTAGTTTCTGGCTTGGGTCCATGCTTGGACTTCTTTGCAGGAGTAGCAACTGCTTTGCCATCCTTCTTGGTTTTACCCTTGTTGCCCTTGCCCTTGACTTTGCCATTTTTCTTGAAACTAGTGGTTTTATTGACCATCAACACTTGATGTTCTTTCTGGATTTCAGACTCAGCAACTTTTAGCATCGCAAACAGCTCGGCAACTGACTTGTTCATCCCGTGCATGTTATAGTTCATCACAAAGCTCTTGTAACTAGGTGGCAGTGATTGAAGAACTCTGTCAGTGATCGCCTCTGGCGGAAGGGCAATTCCCAATTCTGCTAGACGAGTTGAATACCCAGACATTCTGAGTATATGTTCACTGATAGACCCATTCTCCTCCATCTTGCAAGCATAGAACTTATCAGAGGTTTCATACCTCTCGATCCGGGCATTCTTCTGAAAGATAAACTTCAACTCCTGGAACATCTCATATGCTCCATGACGTTCAAAACGTCTTTGAAGTCCCGGTTCTAAGCCATACAATATTGCACACTGAACTATTGAGTAATCTCCAGTACGTGCCTTCCAAGCGTTCTTAATGTCTTCGGAGGTCATGTCTTCTGGTTGGTCACCAAGCGGTGCATCAAGGACATATGATTTCTGGGAAGCCGTGAGGATAATCCTCAGATTACGGGCCCAGTCAACAAAGTTACTTCCATCATCTTTCAGTTTAGCTTTCGCTAGGAACGCATGAAAATTCAGGGGTGCTACTGCGCGAGCCATAGATCTACAACATAAACATGCAAAGTTCACTTAGACTATTGTTCAAGATAATGAGTTTAGTTAATCAAATTACTAAAGCTCCCACTCAAATTGACATCCCTCAGGTCATCTGAGTGTCACATGATCCAAGTCCACCAACTCAAGTCCGATCATCACGTGATTTGAGGTGGCTTCAATGGTGAACATCATTATGTTGATCATATCTACTATATGACTCATGTTCGACCTTTCGGTCTCTCGTGTTCTGAGGCCATGTCTGTACATGCTAGGCTCGTCAAGTTTAACCCGAGTGTTCTGCGTGTGCAACACTGGCTTGCACCGGTTGTATGTGAATGTAGAGTCTATCACACCCGATCATCACGTGGTGTGTCAACACGACGAACTTTCGCAACGGTGCACACTCGGGGAGAACACTATGTTATCTTGAAATTTAAGTGAGGGATCACCTTATAATGCTACCATCGTACTAAGCATAACAAGGTGCATAAAAGGATTAACCTCACATGTAATTCATAAGTGACATGATATGGCCATGAACTCATGCTTTAGATCTCCATCTTGAAAGCATCGACATGATCTTCATCGTCACCGGCACGACACCATGATCTCCATCAACGTGTCACCATCAAGGTTGTCACGCCATGCATGCTTCTACTACTACTGCTACCGTTTAGCGATAAAGTAAAGCATTACATAGCGCTTAATGATTGACACGCAGGTCATACAATAATTAAAGACAACCCTATGGCTCCTGCAGGTTGCCGTACTCATCGACATGCAAGTCGTGAAATTCTATACATCACATGATCATCTCATACATCACATACATCACCTCATGTAATTGGCCATATCACATCACAACATACCCTGCAAAAACAAGTTAGACGTCCTCTAATTGTTGTTGCATGTTTTACGTGGCTGCTACGGGTTTCTAGCAAGAACGATTCTCACCTACGCATAAACCACAACGGTGATACATAATTTGCTTTTCAACCTTCTCAAGGACCGCCTTTGTCAAATCCGATCCAACTAAAGTGAGAGAAACTGCCACCCGCAAGCCATCTAGGCAACAAGTTGCGTCGAGGGAACCGGTCTCTCATAAGCGTACGAGTAATATTGGTCCGGGCCGCTTCATCTCACAATACCGCTGAACCAAAATCCGACCAAGGAAGGAAGCAATCTAAGCATCAACGCCCACAAACCTTTTGTGTTCTACTCGAGATCTCATCGAACCATCAAACTAGCTCATGATGCCACTTTTGGGGAACGTCGCATGGGAAACAAAAAATTGCCTACGCACACGCAAACCTATCCATGGTGATGAGCATCTACGAGAGGGAGAGTGGATCTACGTACCCTTGTAGATCGCTAAGCGGGAAGCGTTAAGAAACGCGGTTGGTGTAGTCGAACGTCTTCGCGATCCAAATCGCCGAGCGTCCCGCGATCTAATCACTAACAGTCCCGCGATCTCGTCATGATCCGTCCCGCGATCCAATCACGAACGTCACGTGGCCTTGATCACGATCCTTCCGATCTAGTACCGAACGGACGGCACCTCCGCATTCAGCACACGTGTAGCTTGATGATGATCTACACTATCTTGATCCAGCAAGAGGAGGGGGAGAGGAGGAAGAGTTCACCGGCAGCGTGACAGCGCTCCGGCGATGGTGGTGGAGTGATTCCGACAGGGCTTCGCCTAAGCACTGCGGAAAACTGATCTAGAGGAGCACCGGTGGAACGGGTAGCACGAGGCCGTAAATTCTGTGCAAAACCCTTCTATTCCACCAGTATATATAGGAGGAGAGGAGGAGGAGGGCTGGCGCAGGGCTGAGCCCCTCTTGGAGTCGGCCGAAGCCAAGGGGGAGGAGTCCTACTCCTCCTCCACTCCTAGTAGGAGTAGGACTCTCCCTTTTTGCCTTTTTTCCACTCGTTTTCCTTTGGGACTCTTCCCCCAGCCACATGGGCCTGTTGTGGCTATTCCACCAGCCCACTAAGGGCTGGTTAATACTCTCCCACAGCCCATGAAGTCTCTTGGGTCGAAATACCCCTCCCGGAGGTCTCCCGGTACACTACCGGCACTCCCGGTACACTACCGATGAGCCCGAAACTTTTCCGGCGACCAAACTGGGACTTCCTATATTTAAATATTTACCTCCGGACCATTCCGGAGCTCCTCATGACGTCCGGGATCTCATCCAGGACACCGAACAAACTTCGGTCACCACCATACATAAATCTACACTACTGAAATGTCACTAAACCTTAAGTGTGCAGACCCTGCGGGTTCGAGAACTATGTAGACATGACCGAGACACCTCTACGGTAAATAACCAATGGCGGGACCTGGATGTACACATTGGTTCCTACATATTCTACGAAGATCTTTATCGGTCGAACCTCTATATCAAGGATTCAGTTAATCCCGTATGATGTTCCCTTTGTTCTTCGGTATGTTACTTGCCCGAGATTCGATCGTCGGTATCTCCATACCTAGTTCAATCTCGTTACCGGCAAGTCTCTTTACTCGTTCTATAATACAAGATCCCGCAACTAACAATTAGTCACATTGCTTGCAAGGCTCATTGTGATGTTCTATTACCAAGTGGGCCCTGAGATACCTCTCCGTCACACGGAGTAACAAATCCCAGTCTCGATCCATGCGAACTCAACAGACACCCTCGGAGACACCTGTAGAGCACCTTTATAGTCACCCAGTTAGGTTGCGACGTTTGATACACACAAGGTACTCCTCCGATATCTGTGAGTTGCATGATCTCAAGGTCATAGGAACATATACTTAACATGCTGAAAACAGTAGCAATAAACTGACACGATCATAAGCTACGTTTGTAGTTTGGGTCTTGTCCATGACATCATTTTCCTAATGATGTGATCCCGTTATCAAATGACATCTCATGTCCGTGTCTAGGAAACCTTAACCATCTTTCAATCAACGAGCTAGTTCACTAGAGGCATACTAGGGACATTGTGTTTGTCTATGTATCCACACATGTATCCATGTTTCCAATTAATACAATTATAGCATGGATAATAAACGATTATCATGAACAAGGAAATACAATAATAAACACTTTATTTATTGCCTCTAGGGCATATTTCCAACAGCTGCTAGAATTGCTAGACCTGATACTAAGCATAAACATAGACCAGTTGTTGGTATGCATGTTGTTTTTGTTAAAATAGGACATCATTTTTGTCATGGCTTATGTGATATGGGTGCTAGCGTAAGTGCAATTCCCTATTCCTTATATGAAGAAATCATGCATGATATTGCACCAGTTAAACTAGAGGATATTGATGTTACTATTCAGCTTGCTAATAGAGACACTATTGCACCAATGGGGATTGTTAGAGATGTTGAAGTCTTGTGTGGGAAAGTAAAGTATCCTACTGATTTTCTTGTTCTTGGTTTGCCACAAGATAATTTTTGTCCCATTATATTTGGCAGACCCTTCTTGAATACTGTTAATGCTAAGATTGATTGTGAGAAGGAAGTAGTTACTGTAAGCTTTGGGGATGTGTCTCATGAATTTAATTTCTCTAAATTTCGTAGACAACCCCATGAAAAGGAATTGCCTAGTAAAGAAAATTATTGGTCTCGCTTCTATTGTTGTGCCTCCTACTGCTCCCTTAGAACAATATTTGCTAGACCATGAAAATGATATGCATATGAATGAGAGGAATGAAATAGATGAAATTTTCTTTCAGCAGCAACCTATTTTGAAACATAACTTATCTGTTTAAAATACTTGGGGATCGTCCTCCACCCAAGGGTGATCCCTTGTTTGAGCTCAAGCAATTACCCGATACGTTGAAATGTGCTTATCTTGATGAAAAAGAGATATATCCTGTTATTATTAGTGCTAACCTTTCAGAGCATGAAGAAAAGAGATAATTGAAAACTCTAAGGAAGCACCGTGTTGCTATTGGCTATACTCTTGATGATCTTAAGGGCATTAGTCCCACTCTATGCCAGCATAAAATTAATATGGAACCTGATGCCAAACCAGTTATTGATTGCAGGAGATATGCCCTAGAGGCAATAATAAATGTTATTGATTATCTCCCTGTTCCTAATTATGTTTATGTTCCATGCTATAATGACAATGATTCTCGAGTCTGCAAATAAAACGAGGCTTGAAGGAAGACTCATATGCACGTGTAGAATAACAAACGGTAAAATGTATTCCTAGTCTGGCCTCTTAGACTGGCTCAAATATTGCATGATGATCCTGTTTTCCTGATCATGGGCATGGCTATGCTGGAAATTTTGAGGGCACAATGTTAGAAGAACATTTGTGTTGAATCGACCTGAATTGATGTTATGCTATGAGATACATTCTTCATAAGTTAATGGTTAATAACACGGAGAAGTTAATGTTTGCATAATTCCTTAGACCATGAGAGTATCGAGTTTCTTCATGCTTGCTTCATGAACTTTGGAGTTTGTTAAACGTCATCCGTAAATGGGTGGCTATTACGGCGGCTTACGGGTTCATGGAAAAGTATGTCAAGTAACTTGGTAGCTCAAGATTGGGATTTGCTCCTCCGACGATGGAGAGATATCTCTGGGCCCTCTCGGTGTTACAGTATCCATCATCGTCTGGCCAGACACTTTGTGATTTGATCACGGGGATGCTGGAACACGAGAACGAGAAAAGAGAACAATACCGATAATGAGGTAACTAGCATAGTGGACAAGTTGTTGTTCCACGGGGATGCCAACATGTCTCACCTCGGGTATTTGTAACATATCGTGAAGCAACAGGAATAGCACACGACAACTGGAGGTTCACTCGAATATTCATTCATGTGGGTATAGGGGTCAATATGGGTGTCCACGGCTCCGATGTTGATCATTGATCAGAAGGGGTTCCGGGTCATCTCTATACTTCACCGAACCTATAGGGTCACACGCTTAAGGGTCATCTATCTGCTGAATACTAGACAAGGAGTCCGAGAGAAAGTCACTGGAAAGGTTTCGAAGACGACAGAAAGGTTCCGGAGAGAACACCAAAAAAGTTTCGGTAAAATCAAAAGGTTGTTTCGGATAAATCCATTGATCCAAAAAGGTTTTGGCAAGCACCGGGAATGTTTTGGAGGTTGCCAGATTGGTCTGGTAATTTTTGGAATTGTTCCGGAGAATAAACCGAAAAAGGTTTTCAGAGCTGTCGGAATTGTTTACCGGGTAAACGAAGATGGTTTTAAATTAGACCAACATACCGGAAATGTTCCGGAGCACGTCCAGATAATTTTAGAGGGTGAAGGAAATGTTCTGGAACCTTTCGGAATTTTTCAGAAGTAATAGTCGCGGAAAACATCTTGTCCCAGCGTGAGGGGACAAGATCCCACGATTCGTGGGGGCTGTTTTGGGTTGTTTTGGGGGGTGCCCCCTTTAGGGGGCAGCCCCCTTGTGGCTGGACAAAGTGTTGGGGGGCCATGGTGGGGGCAGCC
This sequence comes from Hordeum marinum, assembly GCA_022496015.1. NCBI lineage: Eukaryota > Viridiplantae > Streptophyta > Magnoliopsida > Poales > Poaceae > Hordeum > Hordeum marinum. Next base: position 5,349,327 of record CM039673.1, read on the forward strand.
CCCACAAAAGGTCGGGCTGGTTGGGAGGAGGTGGGGCGCCATGTGGGGGTGCCATGGACAAGGAGACATGTTTTCCCCTTATTTTGTGGGTGCTTGTCAGTTGGCTGAAATTTCAGCCACCACCACCCCCTCCTTCCCCTATAAAAGGATGAGGAGAGGAGCTCTCCATCCTCACTCCAACTCTCTCAAACAAGCCATGCATGATCTGGCATTCTCTCTCCCTCCCAGCGAGATAGTTTCGTAGAGCCGAAAGGTTGTCTGGGTTCCGGTGGGAACTAGTTCTGGACGGCGAAGCCCTGCTGGATAGATGACACCACATGTGTGCAACTCTGTAGAGAAATCGTAGTTTCAGTCTTAGTTCGAGAGTGCCTCCCGAAGGGCTGCCCATGTGACCTTTCGAGTTTTGGAGGTCCTCCCGAAGGGCTGTCCGAGTGACAGTCCATGTTTTGGAGGTCCTCCCAAAGGGTTGTCCACGACACCGTCCGGGGGACTGTCCGACCGCCTCCCAGAGGGCTGTCCGCCGGACAGATGAGGGTATACATCCTCGCGGTTGGGAGGTTGTAAAATTCTAGCTACAGGGATCTGCACCGTCGTTCGTCATCGACTCTACTTCCGCTGCGATACAAGTCGATAACGAAAAGATCAAACCTTGTATGCAGTCTTCATAGTGGTCCTGGGCTGGTGCCTAGGTCAGAATTTTTTTGTTTTCTTCTGTGTTACCCTACAGTGGCATCAAGGGCTGTGTTATGCGTAGATGCAAGTTGCGATCTAGAATACATAGAGATGTATGGGTATTGCATAATATAATTTTGGAGTAGATGAGATCTATTGCTGAAAATTATTTATGCAGGTAGCAGATGAAATCTGTTACCCGATGTTCCTGTTGCTTCCCCTGAATTTGCATAGTCCTGATCTTAACGGCATGGTGGAATCTCACAAAGTTCTGGCAATCCGCGATCCTTTCATGCTGCTCCTGAGTATGCTGATTGACATATCAACGAAGTGCTAACAGTTCTTTGGGTTACACCATAGTTGAGAAAGATGGATGTTTTGCAGACGAAAGGGCAATGCAGATGTGATCTGCACGGGGGTCACACATATGATGAAGTTTAGTATGGGTTAGAGATTTTATTATCTCGTGTTTCATACACCCTGGAAAGTTAATCTAGCAACTTGAATTATCATACTTGATGATGGACGTTGGTCGCTTTGTTTTGTTTCGAAACCTTAGAAGCCAAGTAAAACAAGTTTTTGCATGGACCGATTAGAGGTGTCTAACTTGGTTTTGCAAGATGGTTTGCATGTGCATGTGATGTGGTATAGTAGTATTCATAATAATTTGATTATGTATGAGATGACTATATGATGTAAATTGATTAACATGACCTGCGTGTCATGATTCGGCATGATGGCTGGAGCCATATGATTGCACTTTAATGACCTGTGTGTCAACCTTATGTAATGCACTTATTTTATTAGCTATATAGATAGCAATATTATCTAGTGCATCGACAAGGTGGTGGCAATCTTCGCGAAGGTGAACACCGACACGAATGCCGAAGACGAAGAAATACAAGACTTCTCCGTCAGAAAGGGCTATACCATATCATGCTATTATGAATTGCCTGAGATGTTTATCACTTATGATGCACCCTTTTGATTGCGCGGTAGTTTCTTTTATTAGGGTGATCTCTCACAAAATATCAAGTAGTTAGTGTTCTCCCAAGTGTAGCACCGTCACGGCATCTTTCCTTTCGGGGTATCACATGGATACATGGGTACGAACTATTGTACGGGTGTGAGGCGGGTGAGTTAAGACCTCGCAGCGTGATCACTTGGTTGTCTTGACGTTCAGTCATGAAAGTCATGAGCTCGGAACACATGCATCGAAAGATGAACAAGAGTCACATAGAGATGTGATTGGCAAGTTGGCCTGCCGATTACAATTCTCGTCACTTGAGATGGATGCATCCTTGGCGTTGAATTGTAATATGGATCTTGAATCACTCACAATCAATTATGAGAGATATTCATTTGAGTGGGAGCGCACTGTAGAATTGAATTCTTTTAATTCTCAGTGCAATTAATTTTGAACAATGTCTAAGTATGATTTGCATAATAGTTGTAGAATAATGGCTCGCATTTCCACCTTCCCTATTAAAATTGAATAGCTGTCAAAAATCTGGTTAAAAATTTACGGTTGGTAACGTAATGTGAGGATTGTCCTCTATAGTGCCAAGAAGGACTTTGTCCTATCGCGTACTTTCGGTATTCTCCCGCTAATGCTATGGATCATGTGACTCTCGTCCCTCAATCCAAAAGCTAGAATTATGTTTCAGTCAAGTGCAATATGTTTGCCTCCATGAGACCCGAACTTTGAAAGTTTGGATAGTTATGTGATATTCATGGAATCTGAAAATCATTTTCAGAGACAGACAAAGGCTAAAAGATATGAGATATCCAAAGCAATGTTTGTTTGCAAACTATTAGTAAAGGAGTTTACGATGCATTAGACTGATAAGAGAGGGATCCAAGAGAACGCCTGTCATATGATGAAAGGTGAATAAAACAACAACTTAAAGAGAAAGGAAGTGTCCCAAGGGTGTTAGTAAGACTTTCACGCCTAGGAAGTCCGAGGCTAATGCCACTCTTAAGTTGGATGCTTCTTCTAAGAGTAGGAGAAATACTAAAAGGTAAACTGTTAGAAGTATAATGGCAAAAGGAAAGAAGACTGGAATATCCAGCTCATGTATGAATGTCATACAAGTTTTTGATGTGTAGAAGGCTGGTCAAAGATATAGTTCTTGGGAATTATGGTTAAACATGTTAATCACTAATTCTTGGGTATCGTGAGTTAATGAAAAAGATACCTGCTCAATCGCATTCTGTTGCAACTCGATGTAAGAACTACTATGGCCCGAAAGACTAGCCAGGGATGAGGTTTAGATACACGCAGGGAACATAGTAAATGTTATTATGCCTTCCATCGGTGTATTCGCTATGTATTAAGTTTCATAAATCATTTTAGAGTTTCACACTCTAGCCCTTTGCATAAGGTATCTTGCAAGAAGGTTGTTCATAAGGGAACTTTTCATGTTCGGTGTTATGAATAACATAAGGGCCATACTTTCATTATGAATGAGATGTATGTATTGAATATTAATAATAATACATTACCTCTGGGTTTACTTTTATAATTCATTTTAGAGTTTCATACACTCTAGCCCATTGCACAATGTTTGTTGCAAAAGAATTGTTCATAAAAACAACAATTGTTGTTCAGTGTTATGAATAACATGAAGGGCCATGCTTCCATCCTAGATGGGATGTATGTTATGAATATTGATGGAAATATGATGCATCCATAACACTGACGCTAAATGTCGCAAGACTAAAAGAATACCACACAAGTGTGGCACTACATTTGGTCACATTGGAGAAACCAGCATGGAAAATTCCATTATGATGGATTTTGAAGTCGTTTGATTTTGAATCATCTAACACTTGCAAATTTCCTCTGAAAAGTGAAGTGACTAAAATACCATTCATAGGCCATAAGGAATGAGCAAAGAACATATTGGTAATCATACGTTATGATGTGTGTAGTCCAATAAATGTTGTTGCAAGTAGTGGATTTATCTATCTTCAGAAATGACTCAAGTAGATATATGGATATCTACTTGATGAGATGTGCGTCTGGATCCTTTTGAAATCGTTCGAAAGGTTTTCAAAATGAAGAAGAAAATATTGTAACAAGAAAATTATGTTTCTACAATTCGATTGTAGAAAGGAATATTTGAGTTACAAGTTTAGCGAATGTCTGATGAGTTGTGAAAAGAGTTTCATAACTTGCACCTCCCGGAACACCACTGCAAAGTGGAAAGTCCATGAAGATGTAATCGAACCATTTATGACATGGTAAGATCAAAGATGACATAAATAAATTTGCCATTATCCCTTTTTAAAGTGATGCTTTAGAGACTGCGGCTTTTGCACTAAAAAGAGCTCTATCGGGTCTGTTGAAATGACGTCATGGTATGGTACACCCAACCATGTTATATCTTTTCTTAACATTTGGAATATGGGGCTTGTGTAAAAGGTTACAAACCTATTCCAAATCAGACAAGTGCTGCTTTGTAGGTTATCTCAAGAAAATGGGTATTCCTCCCTCAACTATACCGAGGCAAATAGGTTTGCCACAAAGGATAGTATGCTTTTTGAAGGAAATAGTTCTTTCAAAAGGGGTGAGTGGGAGAACACTGCAACTCGACAAGATAAACAGTATCTTCGTCATCAGTTCAAAGGAAAGGAACCTTGGAAGTGATTCCAGGGTTTCCTACTGCGACTGATAAGGAAGTCTCTACAATAAAATGTATGGACTTCAGTCGAACTTGCAACTGAACCTCGTAGGCAAGGCTCGTGCAAACCTCTCAGGTGCGCAAACGAGATATTGTTGTTGGACAACAGTATACCTACGATACACAAGGAAGTGGTGATGGGCCCTGACTCCGGAATTGGCTAAATGCCAATACAATCCGAGATAGTTTCCATATAAATGTTTCAAGATTAAAATCTTGATAGACCTTTCGGAAGACTTAGAGTCTAACTAATATTGATGGAACTAAAAACTGATACGGATAAGAATGTTTTATCCATATAGCTCAACTTGTTGAAATAACAAGTTTAAGGAGTTGACTACGATGAGATTGTTTCACCGTAGTGATGCTTATTTGTCAATCATTAGATATGAAACATGGATGATGAAAGGATTTCCATCTGATGGAAATGGAACCAAGGACTTGCATGTGTTATAGTCCAAGGTATTTTGTCAGTCCAGAGGATGCTAGTAAGGGTGCAAACTTTAGAGTTCCAGCGATGGACAGAAGAGAGCAAAATGGAGTTGGAATCTTTGTGTTTTGATGAAATGGTGAAAGGGGTTTGACTTCATCAATGGGTAATGAAGATGCTTGTAATTCAAGAAATTAAGTGGGAGCATAATAATATTTCTAAAAACCTTGTGTGCTTGACACATTGTTAATTGGACATAAATTTCTTGACACGAATGAGGAATTCATTTGAAAAGGTTTTTTCGATGAAGTGCTTGGGCTAAATAGCCTTAATATTAGGCATGATGATCTATGGAGATAGATTTACCTAATAGGGCTAAGAAATTAATACATATTGACAAGATGCTAAAACCTTTTAGCATTTAAAATGCCAAGGAGTGATTCTTGCCGAAGTCACATGGAAAGAGTTTTTTGCAAGACTCACTAGCCCAAAACACTGGTGATTAAAATACATGATGGTGATTCCACACACTCTTGTGTTTGGATTAATCATGTATTCCATGGTATGTAAAAACAACCAGATATGTCCGATACTCCCAAACTGTTGCGAGAATAGATACCAAAGTGATCAAAGTACTGATCAAAGGACAACAGTGAAATATGTCATTGAGTACTAAAGTGGCACTGATGACATGTTTTCTCGCAGGCGGAGATCATGAAGAGTTTGTTGTAAAAGGTTACATTGATACAGTCTTCATCTATGCTCCATGTGATTTTCAATTTGAATTAAGGGTTTTGTGTAATACACAACATGGTGGCACGGTAGTTGGAAATTGTTCCAAACAAGATACTACGGCGAATTCTATAACAAAGGCTAAGTATGTTGACGCTTTAGAAGCGACAAATAAGTTGTTGAATCATATAGTTCATTCATGAACTTAGTATGGTTCCAAGATGGCTTTGATCTATGGGACACTATTGCAGAGAGTTGCTCCATAGCTTAGTCTGAGGAATCAGGTTTTGACCAATGATTCACATATATGCAAAGCCAAGTCCACACAAAATATGAATTTTGTGGAAGCGTGAAAATGCAACGATATGCAAAGTTACACACGGAGCTGAAGTTGTCACATCCATTGGACATCAGACTATAACACAAGCGAAGCATAGTTTACACCAGTATGCCATAGGTGTAAAGTGCACTAGCATTGACTAGATTATTGACTCTAGTGCAAGTGGGAGTCTATAGGAGATATGCCCTAGAGGCAATAATAAATGTTATTGATTATCTCCCTGTTCCTAATTATGTTTATGTTCCATGCTATAACGGCAATGATTCTCGAGTCTGCAAATAAAACGAGGCTTGAAGGAAGACTCATATGCACGTGTGGAATAACAAACGGTAAAATGTATTCCTAGTCTGGCCTCTAAGACTGGCTCAAATATTGCATGATGATCCTGTTTTCCTGATCATGGGCATGACTATGCTGGCAATTTTGAGGGCACAATGTTAGAAGAACATTTGTGTTGAATCGACCTGAATTGATGTTATGCTATGAGATACATTCGTCATAAGTTAATGGTTAATAACACAGAGAAGTTATTGTTTGCATAATTCCTTACACCATGAGAGTATTGAGTTTCTTCATGCTTGCTTCATGAACTTTGGGGTTTGTTAAACGTCATCCGTAAATGGGTGGCTATTACGGCGGCTTACGGGTTCACGGAAAAGTATGTCAAGTAACTTGGTAGCTCAAGATTGGGATTTGCTCCTCCGACGATGGAGAGATATCTCTGGGCCCTCTCGGTGTTACAGTATCCATCATCGTCTGGCCAGACACTTTGTGATTTGATCACGGGGATGCTGGAACACGAGAACGAGAAAAGAGAAAAATACCGGTAATGAGGTAACTGGCATAGTGGACAAGTTGTTGTTCCACGGGGATGCCAACATGTCTCACCTCGGGTATTTGTAACATATCGTGAAGCAACAGGAATGGCACACGACAACTGGAGGTTCACTCAAATATTCATTCGTGTGGGTATAGGGGTCAATATGGGTGTCCACGGCTCCAATGTTGATCATTGATCAGAAGGGGTTCAGGGTCATCTCTATACTTCACCGAACCTATAGGGTCACACGCTTAAGGGTCATCTATCTGCTGAATACTAGACAAGGAGTCCGAGAGAAAGTCACTGGAAAGGTTTCGAAGACAACAGAAAGGTTCTGGAGAGAACACCAAAAAAATTTCGGTAAAATCAAAAGGTTGTTTCGGATAAAACCATTGATCCAAAAAGGTTTTGGCAAGCACCGGGAATGTTTTGGAGGTTGCCAGATTGGTCTGGTAATTTTTGGAATTTTTCCGGAGAATAAACCGAAAAAGGTTTTCAGAGCTGCCGGAATTGTTTACCGGGTAAACGAAGATGGTTTTAAATTAGACCAACATACCGGAAATGTTCCGGAGCACGTCCAGATAATTTTAGAGGGTGACGGAAATGTTCTGGAACCTTTCGGAATTTTTCAGAAGTAATAGTCGCGGAAAACATCTTGTCCCAGCGTGAGGGGACAAGATCCCACGATTCGTGGGGGCTGTTTTGGGCTGTTTTGGGGGGTGCCCCTTTAGGGGGCAGCCCCCTTGTGGCTGGACAAAGTGGTTGGGGGGCCATGGTGGGGGCAGCCCCCACAAAAGGTCGGGCTGGTTGGGAGGAGGTGGGGCGCCATTTGGGGCCCCCATGTGGGGGTGCCATGGACAAGGAGACATGTTTTCCCCTTATTTTGTGGGTGCTTGTCATGTGGCTGAAATTTCAGCCACCACCATGCCCTCCTCCCCCTATAAAAGGAGGTGGAGAGGAGATCTCCATCCTCACTCTAACTCTCTCACACAAGCCATGCATGATCTGGCATTCTCTCTCCCTCCCAGCGAAATAGTTTCGTAGAGCCGAAAGGTTGTCTGGGTTCCGGTGGGAACTAGTTCTGGACGGCAAAGCCCTGCTGGATAGATGACACCGTATGTGTGCAACTCTGTAGAGAGATCGTAGTTTCGGTCTTAGTTCGAGAGTGCCTCGCGAAGGGCTGTCCGTGTGACCGTCCAAGTTTTGGAGGTCCTCCCGAAGGGCTGTCCGAGTGACAGTCCAAGTTTCGGAGGTCCTCCCGAAGGGCTGTCCGCAACACCGTCCGGGGGACTGTCCGACCGCCTCCCGGAGGGCTGTCCGCGGGGCAGATGAGGTTATTAATCCTCGCGGTTGGGAGGTTGTAAAATCCTAGCTGCGGGGATCTGTACCGCCATTCGTCATCGACTCTACTTCCGTTGCGCTACGAGTCGGTAACGAAGAGATCAAACCTTGTATGCAGTCTTCATAGTGGTCCTGGGCTGGTGCGTAGGTCAGAATTTTTTTGTTTTCTTCTGTGTTACCCTACATTGATCACCAACGACGATTGAACCCTAAGATGAAAGAAGTGGTAAGAAAATAAGTACTAAAGCTGCTGATAGTAGATGGGTTAGTCCCGTCCATTGTGTCCCTAAGATGGGAGGTATTACCGTTGTTCGTAATGATAAAAATGAATTGATCCCCAAATAATTGTTACAGGTTATAGAATGGTAATTGATTTTAGGAAATTAAATAAACCTACTAAGAAAGATCATTACCCTTTACCTTTTATAGATCAAATGCTAGAAAGATTATCCAAATATACTCATTTTTGCTTTCTAGGTGGTTACTCTGGTTTCTCTCAAATACCTGTATGAAGCCAGGATCAAGAAAAAACCACTTTCACTTGCCCTTTCGGTACCTTTGCTTATAGACGTATGCCTTTTAGTTTATGGAATTCACGTGCTACCTTTCAAAGATGTATGATGGCTATATTCTTTGACTTTTGTGAAAAGATTCTTGACGTTTTCATGTATGATTTTTCCATTTATGGAACTTCATTTGATGATTGTTTGAGCAACCTTGATCGAGTTTTGCAGAGATGTGCAGAAACTAATCTTGTCTTGAATTGGGAAAAGTGCCACTTTATGTTTAATGAAGGTATTGTCTTGGGGCATAAAATCTCCGAAAGAGGTATTGAAGCTGATAAAGCTAAAGTCGATGCTATTGAAAAAATTCCATGCCCTATGGATATTAAAGGTACAATAAGTTTCCTTGGTCATGCTGGTTTCTATAGGAGATTTATCAAAGATTTCTCTAAGATTTCTAGGCCTCTCACAAACCTTCTGCAAAAAGATGTTCCGTTTGTTTTTGATGATGATTGCGTAGAAGCATTTGAAATTCTTAAGAATGCCTTGATTACCGCACCTATTGTTCAACCACTCGACTGGAACCTACCTTTTGAAATTATGTGTGATGCTAGTGACTATGCTGTTGGTGTTGTTCTAGGACAAAGAGTCGATAAGAAATTAAATGTTATCCATTATGCTAGTAAAACTCTAGACAATGCTCAAAGAAACTATGCTACTACTGAAAATGAATTTCTAGCAGTTGTGTTTGCTTGTGATAAGTTTAGACCTTATATTGTTGATTCCAAAGTAACTGTTCACACCGATCATGATGCTATTAAGTACCTTATGGAGAAGAAAGATGCTAAACCTAGACTTATTAGGTGGGTCCTTCTGCTACAAGAATTTGATTTGCATATCATTGATAGAAAGGGTGCTGATAACCCTGTAGCAAATAACTTGTCTAGGTTAGAAAATGTTCTTGATGACACACTACCTATTGATGATAGCTTTCCTGATGAACAATTAGTTGTCGTGAATACTTCACATAATGCTCCTTGGTATGCTGATTACGCCAATTACATTGTTGCTAAATTTATACCTCCTAGTTTCACATACCAACAAAAGAAAAAGTTCTTCTATGATTTAAGGCATTACTTTTGGGATGACCTGCATCTTTATAAAGAAGGCATAGATGGTATTATTAGACGTTGTGTACCTGAGCATGAATAGGAACAGATCTTACGCAAGTGTCACTCCAAAGCCTACGGATGACATCACGCTGGAGATAGAACTACACACAAGGTACTACAATCTGGGTTTTATTGGCCTACTCTCTTCAAGGATGCTCGTAAGTATGTCTTATCCTGTCATGAATGTCAAAGAATTGGTAATATTAGTAGACGTCAGGAAATGCCTATGAATTACTCTCTTGTTATCGAACCATTTGATGTTTGGGGCTTTGATTTCCACAATCTAACGGGCATACTCATATTCTAGTTGATGTTGATTATGTCACTAGGTGGGGAGAAGCTATTCCAACTAGTAGCACCGATCATAACACTTCTATTAAAATGCTTAAAGATGTTATTTTCCCTAGATTTGGAGTCCCTAGATATTTGATGACTGATGGTGGTTCACATTTTATTCATGGCGCTTTCCGTAAATTGCTTGCTAAATATGATGTTAATCATAGAGTTGCATCTCCTTATCATCCTTAGTCTGGTGGTCAAGTAGATTTGAGCAATAGAGAGATTAAATTGATTTTGCAAAAGACTATTAATAGATCTAGGAAGAATTGGTCTAAGAAACTTGATGATGCATTGTGGGCCTATAGAACTGCTTACAAAAATCCTATGGGTATGTCTCCGTATAAGATGGTTTATGGTAAAGCATGTCACTTACCTATAGAGCTAGAACATAAGGCTTATTGGGCAATCAAAGAGCTCAATTATGATTTCAAACTTGCTGGTGAGAAGAGGTTATTTGACATTAGCTCACTTGATGAATGGAGAACCCAAGCCTACGAGAATGCTAAGTTGTTTAAAGAAAAGGTTAAGAGATGGCATGATAGAAGGATACAAAAGCGTGAATTTAATGTAGGTGATCATGTCTTGATATACAATTCTCGTTTAAGATTTTTTGCAGGAAAACTTCTCTCTAAATGGGAAGGTCCTTATGTCATCGAAGAGGTATACTGTTCCGGTGCCATCAAGATCAACAACGCCGAAGGCACAAACCCGAAGGTGGTGAACGGTCAAAGAACCAAACATTTTATCTCAGGTACTCCCATAAATGCTGAAACCAATATCATCAATACCATAACTCCGGAGGAGTACATTAGGGAGACCTACCAGAATGTTTCAGACCCCGAAAAGGAATAGGTACATGGTATGGTAAGTAAAAAGACTCCAAAACTTTTTCTATGGCAATTTTCATATGTTTTGGGATATTTAAAAAATTAGGATAATTTAAAGTAGTCAGAATAGTGCACGAGGAGGCGACAATCCTGCTCGGCGTGGCCACCCCCCTGGTCGCGCCCCTAGGGCTTGTGGCCACCTCGTGCACCACCTGGACTCCGTTTTCTTGTGGCATACTCCTTTGGGTCAGTAAACATTCATTATATAATCTCCTGAAGGTTTTGATTCTCGTATCACGACAATACCTCATGTTTTCTTTTTGAGTTGTTTCTGCAGCATATTTAGAGCAATATGTCGTCCCAAGATTCTGATGGGCAGAGCTTCATATCGCATTATCTCGCCAATCCCAAGCTGTATGGAGACTTGGACCCTTGTGGATTGTTCACAGAGGAGGAACAAGAAGGAAAGTACGAGGAAGAAAGCTCGGATGAAGAAGAGGCCTCCCTACTTCAGCCAGGAGATATGCACATGGAGTTCAAGAAATCAAGTCTTCCAGACGCAAGGCGAAAACCCAAGGTTCTAGTTATCCCTTCTCGTTTCCTGCAGGAGAGCAAGGAGAATTAGGTCAAAGGATATTGAAGCTCGAGCAAGAAGTGGATGATTTGAGGGAGCAGAATTTTATGCCGAGGAGTAAACTAGAAAGGCTTCCAACCCCATCAACAACTCCCACATCATCACCTCCGATGCCAGACAACTAAACAAATGGGTATGGGCACTCCCCTTGGCTTATGCCAAGCTTAGGGGAGGTACCCCAGTATCGTATCACCACCACACCTTTCGTTTTTATTTATTTTTTGATTTTTATTTTCACCATCTTTTCTTAGTTTAGTCCTCTTGGTTATATCTTGATCTAGTAGAATAAAGTTTTCGTGTGATCTAGCTTCGAGTCTTTGCTTTATGATTCCCCCTATGTATGCAAGTTGAAAGTGCGTTATATCAGCTAGAGGGGGTGAATAGGCGATTTTTACAAATTCATCATTTGAGGAATTTCAACTTGAGGAATTTGAAATGTGATGAATTACTAGCAGTGGAATAAGTACTCAAGTGCATGAGGAACATAGTGACAGCATAGTCTTCATGATTAAATGAAACATGCACAAATAGAGAGTAGCGTGATACAGGATAAGCAGTGATGAACAAGGTAACTTGAAGAATTTGAGGTGAGGAATTTGTGAAAGTCTTCAGTAAAATTCTTCCAACTGTAACAATCAATTTCATCAACAGATATATGAGGAATAGAGGGGTTGAGGAAATAGAACCAGATAGCTTGATGAAGACAATGGTTTGATGACCTAGTTCCAACTGCTGTGACAGTCGTACGTCTGGTTTGGAGCGGCCTGGTATTTAACCAGAGGACACACGGTCCCAGGACACACAATCCTTACGGTATTCTCCTTGAGCTAAGGTCACACAGTCCTCGCCCAACACTTGTGGTAAGTCTTCAGGGTAGACTTCCAAAACCCTCACAAACTGGTCACCCGGCGATCCACAATTTATTGCTGGATGCTCTAGACCAAGGTCACTTCGTGGTCCCCAATTGACTGCAGGAGCACTAGACCATGATGCATAACCGTCTGGAGGATGCACAGTCCTCAAAGGTAACAAGCGTCGGTTCCACACAGGAATTTCTTCAGTGATGCTCACTCACTATGGGTTTTGTGGTTTGGTTTGTGGGTTTTTCCTCACTGATGATTTTCTATCAAAGTCCTCAGAGGATGGCTTGCTCTCAAATGACAAGTGTCAGTTCTCTCTCAGAGCAGCCAACCAGCTAGTGGTTGTGGGGGTTGGCTATTTATAGCCAGGGTGCAACCTGACATGATAAGTCATAAATGCCCCCAATGATATGACCGTTATGTGGATAAGAACGATTGGGGACAGCTAGCGCTAAGCACAGCAACGGTCAGAATTTCGAACTATGAAAGTCCTCAGCTTATCATAATCCTCACTTGTAGGCAATTCGCACTGGCGAAATCCTAACTCCTCAGTCAGATCAATTTCCTCAGAGACCAAAAGAACTTCGTCTCTGTCTCTGAAAAACGTGTCTGAATTGTAAGAGATTTCCAAAGGCTTCACTCGAAGGATTGTATGGGTTGAGGATTTTGGAGTTGAGCATCAGTTGGAAATTTTCCTTAGTATTACCTCGACCCCCTTTAACAGTACGGTTTTTCCTATGAATCAAATGAAGGAAATGAACCTACGAAAACAAAAGTCTTCACGCTTCATATTCCTTATTCATATCTTCAAGGTCACACCAACTTCTTTATTTTCAAAGTCTTCACAAAGTCTTCGCCAAAGTCTTCAGCAAAGTCTTCACTTGAAGACATTCATTTTTAGGGGTCGATAATCTCCGAATATATCAAACTCCTCATCGACTTATAGAGCCTGTGTACACTCACAAACACATTAGTGCCTTAACCTATAAGTCTTCAATACACCAAAATCACTAAGGGGCACTAGATGCACTAACAATCTCCCCCTTTTTTGTGATTGATGATAAATAGGTTAAGTGATAAACATATGAAGTGAAAGTACAGATTTTGAGGAATTTGCTTTGGGCCGCAAATGCACATGGCAGGTTCAGAACATGGAGAGCTCCCCCTATATCTTGTAATTCATACATGCATTTGAATATATGAAATGAAGAATTATAAATGCGTGAGGAAAATGGTGTCTGACGAAATTCAGCACGCATGCATTAAGGTAATAAACATGCGAGGAAATAGTTCAAAAGTGTCAGACCACCATCGGACTTAAGTTTACAACTCAATAACCAAAAACTTCAGAAGAGCGAGAGTTGTAACTTAAACAAAAATAGCCCATATATATGTTGACCCGCTTGAAGACTAATTCAAATTTTCTCCCCCTTTGTCATCGAGGACCAAAAGGGAAGAAAAAGTGATGACTAACGCCCCATGAGAAATTTCATCTTGTTGGTGAAGAAGGAGCGCCAGCGTTGTCGGGGTCGATTGTTGATGCAGGTCCAACAGCAGTATCGTCAATGTCTTCATCTTCATCGCACTCGTGAGATGAAGAATAGGAACTGGTGACCATCAGAGGAACTTGGAATTTCTTGAACTTCTTGTAATATCCCAAAATTCCATTTTGGAATGTTATGATTTATAGTTATGCATCCATCTGCATCATTGCTTGATTGTATGTGTTAGTTGAAATGCCTCTTCTGAATTCCAGAAAGCTCTTTCTACTTTTCCCTAAGTTGCTTTCACCCATTTGAAATTTTGGTTAAAAGTTCAAATAGGAGAGGAGGAACATGACACTCCACACCAGGGACTAATTGGTGATATATTTGAACAATAATAACCAGGGTTATTTTGAAAATATTTGCAAAAAGGATTTAAAAACAATTAGGCAATTTCTGAAAATATTATTTTTTTTAAAGTGTTCAAATGACAGAATAGAAATGTTCATTAAATAGCATTTATTATTCTGTTAATTTTTATATATAATACCCCTATATTTATAAACGGTTTGAATGCTTTAAAATCTTTTGAATGTCTCTGGAAAATTATTAAAAGGAAACGGTAACCGTTTCCGGTATTAAACGGGCCGGCCCACGAGCAGTTACTCGCGAATAGATTAAAAGCCGGCCGACCGACGCGCATTAATATCTCTCTCTCTCACTGACGCTGGACCCCACCTCGTTCGCTCGTAATGACCGAGCAGTCATCACTCTCCTCCCCGCGCGCGCCGGACTCGACGCCGGCCGTTTCTTTCCCCCTCCCGGATCTCTCTCCTCTCTCCACCCCGCACCCCCCGAGCACACTATAAGTAGCCGGCCACTCCCCGCATCCATTTCCCCCCGAGCCCTCTCTCTCTCTCTCGCCGAGGCGCTGCCGCAATTGCTCGCCGGAGCTCCCACCCCACCGGACCTCCCGTCGACCGTAGCTACCAATTCCGTCCACCTCTCGCCCAACCGACCTCACCTTTCGACTCCGGAGACCCGTCGCTGTCTCCCGGACCACTCCACTGTCTTCCCCGACCACCGGAGCACCACGCCGTCGACCTCGCCGTTTCGGAACTCGCCGGAGAACCCTCGCCGGCGACCTATTTCTCTCTGAGCCTTCTCCTTCTCACCCCCTCCCTCCGATCCAAACCCAACGGCTCAGATTAGAAGCCACTTATTCCCGAACCGTTTTCTGTTTAGGATCGGTTGACCGCCCGAAGCACCGCTCGGACACCCACCTCAGCCACTCACAGGTCGCCACGTCACCCTAGTCGACCGTTAGTTAGTTTTTCTTTTCAGTTTTGTTTTTCAGAAAACAGTATGATTTCAAAATTTGTTTTAGCTATATCTTTTAATCTATTTAGTGTTTTGAGTTGATTCTTTTTGCAATAGCTCACATTTTACATGTAGTTTCACCCTGTACTTTTAAATTTCAAATTTGAACTATAGAATTTGAATTTAATCAAATTTGCTCAAAATCTTCAAATCTGAATAACTAGAGTTTAAAAATAGATTTTGATATGATACTTTTGCTACTATTTGATATTGGTTAGGACTATCTCCATGTTTAGTTTGAGGATTTTTAGGATGATTTTGAATAGTGTTTTAGCTATAAACAGAATCTGCTTAGTAATATAATATAGTTTTATAAACTCAATTTTAATTAGTTTGATTTAGAATTGGTTTTATTTGTTTATTAGGTTCTGTTAGTAAACATTTAGTGTTTTCACTCACTGATAATAAAAATATAAATTTGCTTAGTTTAATTTTATTTAACATAGGAATCACAACTTCTTTTCAAATAGGCATAATTTGATTAAAACAACTAACTAGTAATAGTTTTGTTTTCAAACAAAGTTTTGTATATATTAATTCTGTTTTCTAAGACAGATTTAATTGTAAATTATTTTCTGTTAAGAACATGTTTTACAAATAAATAATAAGTTTAGTTTTTCATTCTTTTGTTAATATAACTATAGTTGATTCATATAGTGTTTATCACAAACTTGTATAAACTTTACTAAACTTTTCCCAACAAACTTAAATTGATTTTATTCTGTTTATTAATAAAATATTCTATTGTTTCCTTGCTGACAACAATTGTTTTGTTATTACAAAATAGTTTTATTATGATAGTAGTGTTTTATCAATCACCTCCTAGTAAACAAAACTTTGTGTGTTTTCTTACTTGAGATTTGTGCATTGTTTTGTCTTGATTGTTTACTAGTTCTTGGTTGATGTTTGTGAGTTACAATATTTTGTTGTATGCTTATTGAGTGCTTGTTTGCTTCGTTAGATTATCCGGAGTGCGAACCTTGTTACTTAGAGTCACTCACGTACGAAGATCATCAATCAGGCAAGTCACTTTGACCATGTTTACCCATGTTTTATATGCATTAGTTCTACCATCTCCCCAATTGCATGCAAGATAGGTTAGTTGGAAACTTGGTTACATTGTAGTAGTATCATGTGGTAGGTACCCCCCCTCAACCTCTTTGACACATTGGCCCCGGGAAACGTTGTTTTACCTTTTGCTATGCTATTAGTAGACGGGGTTGGTTGTGTGATTCATGAGAGTTGAGAGAGTTAATAATTTCAAGACCTACATAATGATCAAGATTTAAGACTCCGAGTTTTCAACATACCTCTGGGTGGATGATGGTTGAATGGCACCCTGGAGAAACCAGTGGATTTGCCTAGGTGATGCTGGAGATGGCCAGTATTCACGCGGAAAGGTCCACCCAGGCACAAAGAGATGGATGGATGCTTTAAAACCCAAGGCTTACCTGCACAGCCACAAGTCATTATGGGCTCTGGCTTGGTTGGATATCGTGGTGACCCTGGACAGGCGGTGCTACGAGAGGTAGAAGAACGGTAGGAAAGGATGGGCACCGACAGAGTTGCAGGGAAACCCTTTGGAAGACCATGTTTTGGTCATCCGTTTCTCAAACACCCTGAAGTGCGAGAAATCAAACGGAGGCGACCAAATCTTGTGGGGAACGTGTGCAAAACTCTGCAGAGTATTCAAAACCTAATCGATTAGCCGTGTCCACAGTCATGGACGACTTGAGCCAAAGGAATTGAAACTTCCGGAACTCTCAACACAATTAATATGATGATGTGGGTATTTAATAATTTTGGGTATGAGAAATGGTTGGTGGAACCATCTCATTAATCAACCAACTTAGTAATATTTTGCTTAGCCCCTCCCTTGATGTAGGAAAAACTTGGCTTTATGCAAAAACTTACCACCCCACCTGCCATATATGCATATAGACTAGATGATTATCTTTTCACCCTTCTCTTGTGACTTTGCCGGCATATTCCATATGCTGACCTACACGGCTGCAACGTATCATGTTGCAGAGTACTTTTCCGACTAGGAGTGAGGACACGTTCTATGCTCAGTGAGATGCCCTTGGAGTCAGATGGACTCACCTACCTTCGACGCTTCCGCAAGACTTAGTTATTCTCATGAGTTGGCCTTCGGCCACTTTATTGTAATCTTTATTGTAATAAAGGACTCGATATGAGATTTTGATTAATACAATGTTGTGTGATTTCCCTTTGATATATACATTGATGTACCATGTGTGTACCAGCATGATCTTGGGATGGTACGGAAACACCGGAGACTTGACCTTTTAGGTCGGGTCGTTACACTTCTTCTGAGGACAGCGAGCAAAGTCTGGATATTCTTCAAAGTTCAGCTCATCCAATTCTTCTGAAGACATGATGTGATTTAGCACAGGGCAAGAGCGCTTGAGGTTTTCATGAGCATAGTAGTGGTTCCTCTTGACAGTGTTATGCGTAACAGTCATATTCTGCACAATATACCCAAGTTGACGCTTGACCCACTTGCGATTTCGATCGACCTTCTGATGAAGACTTAAGAGAAGCTCACGATCACTCATCACACGAGGAGCAGTTGCATGAGGCTTTTGTGCAGAGGTTTTGGCAGAGGAGTCCTGTGTGGCAGAGTCATCATTAGTGGAGTAGGATGTTGCTTGACGAAACTGACCATCCAATGGACGAGTGCCTTGATCAATGACATCCTTGCCTTTTCCTTCATCAATTGTGCTTTTGAGGACTTCAATAGGGGGCAGAAAACTGAAATGATTTTGGAAGTCATCCTTAAAGTGAATTGAAGACTTTGTTCTGAGGAAATGCATAATCCAGGGAGCAAAGGGCTTGAACTCAAATGGTGACATAGCAGCATCGGCCAGAGTCCTCATGAAGAAATCATGAAAATTGATGGGAATCCCATGAATGATGTTGAAAAGCATATTCTTCATGAGTCCATCCACTTCTTCTTCTTCAGAGTTGTGGCCCTTCTAAGGACATAGGGTGTGAGTAAGGATGCGATAGACTGTTCTTGGTACATACAACAAATCCTTCACAAGAAAGGTTGTCCTTTGAGGCTTTCTAGGCGCTAATTTCTTCATCATCACATTCATCATCTTATTCGGTAGTGGTGGATCATTGAACAGGCGGCGGGCTTCATTTGAAGGAATTGGAACTAGGACAGACTGAAGCAATTCAGAAGAGCTTGCAGTGAAATGAGTTGTTCCGGTCATCCAGTCCAAGACCCAGGAGTTGATGTCTGAGGAATTTCCACTAATGTATAGAGTGGCATAGAATTGAAGAATCAACTCCTTGTTCCAGTCATAGACATCTACACATAAGGGAAGAAGCCCAGCATCATGAAGAACTTGGAGCACCGGCGTGAATGATGGAATTGACTCCATGTCCACATGAGGAATGTTGTGGTGCTCAAAGATTTTCTTCTTATCACATAGAACAGTGGCATAATAGTTCATTTGAGTAGGATGCAGAACCTTGTGCAACCAGTCCGAGCAGAATCATATGGATTTGGTCCTGTGAAGAACATGTGTTCATTGAAGAAATTTGTCCTGAGGAATTTGGGGCGGACTGAACCTTTGAATGACATTCTTTGCTTAGGTTGAAGATTTGGTCGATTGCGCCCTTTGATCTCAGTTGGCATGGGAGGAACTACAGACTGAGTGATTTGTAGAACAGGTTCCTCAGTAGTGGTCGGAGCATCAATTTCCTCAGTTGTTGCAGCTGGAATTTCTTCAGGGTCTGGAAGATACAGGTGTTCAAAATATTCAGGTATTTCCTCAGTTTGTGCAGGTGACTAAGGAATCAGCATTAGAGGAGTTGCCACAGGTGAGTTGGGATGTGCAGATTCCCAATATTCATCATTGATGACTGGAGTAGTGTCACCAATGTCAACTTCTTCATCAATTTCATCAGCGCCAGCAGTTAGCAGAAGCTGGGGCGATGATACCTTGGGAGTTGATGCAGTGTCATCAATGACAATTTCTTCATCAATTTCATCAGCGCCAGCAGTTAGCAGAAGCTGGGGCGATGATACCTTGGGAGTTGATGTAGTGTCATCAATGACAATTTCCTCATCAAGAGGCTCTGAGGAAGTAACCGAATGATTCTCTTCTTCGTGAGGAATGTCATATACTTCTCCAATTGGCACAATAGCATAGGCTGGTGCCGAGGAAATTGGAGTTGCATCAAATGGTGTAGCTAAGGAACTTTTCAAAGTTTTCAACTTCTTCAACACAGGGGCTCCAGAAGTTGATGCTTTTCTTTTGAGGGGATTTTCCTCAACATGAGCAGTTTCTTCAGGAATGACTGATGCAGCCGCCCTGGGTGGTTCAGTTTCTTGAGGCACAGTGGATTCTTCAGCTGGCCTATCAGATTCTTCAGGCACAACATTGGGGGTTGTCCTGGCATGTTCATCAGTGGTCTGAGTTTCCTTAGCAGCACTGGCAGTTGCTTTTGATGCAAAAGCTCTTTCTTCGGCAGTTTCTTCAGGCTGAGCATTTTCATCAGCAGCCTGAGGAATTTCATATTTAGTCTGAGCATTCTCTTTAGACTGAGTCTTTTGTGGTTGCGATCGAGCTGCAACCCTGGTGTTGTGATCCTTTACAGCTGCATTAGCAGCCTTGACGAGTCTGACCTTGGTGCCCTTCCATTCAGCATCATATCTTTGTTGATCCAATGAGAGGGTGCGAATCTCAGACTGAACTGTAACCAGTTGATTTGGGGTCAAGTTCATCACATTTTTGCGCAGAAACTTTTCTTTGCGAGTCTTGTTTCTCTTAGCCCTCTGAGCTTGCTCTCTTTTCCATTGTTATTTAGAGATGAAGTGGGTGAGGACATGATCCACTTTAGGAGGCAGATTTAGTGACGAAAGTGGAGTACTTGGGTCCTCATGCCATATATCAATGAAGTTGAGGATCAACTTGGGATCCAACATGAGAGGAACAGAGCTTCCCTTTGCTTTAGCAGCCCTGTGCTGACTCTGTCTGACGATTTCTACCAATTCCTCATCATCAGCATCATCAGCATCATCTGAAGAATCTGAGGGGATTGTAACCGGAGCCTTGCTGGTGTGAGAGCTTGGTTTTTGATTACGTCCAGCTGTCTTCGTCAGTTTAAGTGTAGAGGGACTGGTTGACGACTTTGCAGTAGTGGAGGGGCATGCAGTGAGCTTCGACACTAACGCGAAACCATCGGTCCTTTTGCATGTTGCCAGATGCACTGGAGTTGAGGACTTTTTGACTGTTGCAGATGACTAAGCAGCAACAGTTCCACGAGCTGAAGATTTTCTGGGCTGAGGCCTTTGACCTTGAGGAATTTGCACTGAAGATTTTGAAGAGTCAATTTTAAGAGCATATTTCTTTACCATCTTCCTCGGAGCACTAGCAGAAGCTCCGGCAGCAGCAGCAGCAGCAGCAGAATCCTTGTTGAATTTCTTCACAGCCTCTTTGGCTTTCCTCGCCAATTTGGCTTGTTGCTTTTCCCACATGGCAGGAAAGTCCTCACCAGTTTTGATGCTAGAAGGATCACCAATTTGGTTAGGAGCTAGAGGAGGCCTACTGCAAGGTGGTTTCACAGCGAATTTCATCATGTATTTTAGAGTTACATAACGATATTCTCTCCATTCTTTGGCCCATCTCCTCTCAATCTTTTGCAGACAAATCTTCCTTTGCTTGGTCGTCTCCTTTCCATGAGTTTCTTCCTCAGGTGTGGAATATTCATCATACAGATCCTCAGGGATCTCAAATGCAGTGTGCACATCTGGCTTTTTCCCTCCTTTTTGAGGTTTCTTTCCATCAGACATTTTCTTCACTTGAGGAATATGAACTCTTGAAGATTCTGAAGAGGTACACAGTTTTCTTCAAGTAGCGCTGCAAATGAGTTAAGTTGATGAGAACCTAGTGATTCATCTGCGGACATGTTGTACCTGTGAATAGAGTATAGGTGCGAAGAATTTGAAGAGGTCATATGCGTTCTCAGAAATTTTAAGAGAGATAGGTGTGAGGAATTTGACCATGGATGTCTTGAGGATTTTTACTAAGTGTTCTTAGCCTCAGGTTCCAGAGTTGTGCAAATTTGAGAATTCGCACAATTGAGGAATTTTGAAGAAAGTCATTACTTAGGAAAAATCATCAAGTATCAAGTATGAGGAGATGAAGGTGCTTGTGTATTTGATTTATAACGTTTAAACACATATTTGAGGAATAGTAGTTGTAGTTGAGGATCAAACAGGGGCAGTAAAAATAAATTTTAATTACCCTGGTGAAGAACACGACGAACACAGAGATGAAATGAGGAGGTTCGTCTGTTCAGATCTCCCACGCCCTAGCTTGGTAGAAGGAAACAGCTACAGCGGCAGCGCGATGAAGATTTCCGCAGTCGATGCGAGTACGGCGACGACGAGGTTGAGGCAGTGAAGCTCTTCCTCACCGGCGACGATGACTTTAGCGGTGGCGCTTGGATGGAGCTCGGGAGAGAGATGAGATGCGGAGTAACCGAGCACAGTAGATGGGAAGGGGGCATTTATAGTGGAAGTAAAAACGGATCCTCCCAAAGATTTTGGACAGGATTGCCCCTGACCCTTGCTCTCCACGTGACAGGTGTCACCCACGATCTGGGTAGTGAAGATTGTGGAGGATCGTGGGTTATCCAGGCGAGGGAATCGGAACAGTTTGAGCGGGAACCGCCGAAAATTTTGGTAGTGGAAGATTTCAAAGTTTTAGTTCGCAAATTCTTCAGCTGTCAAGGACACAGTGAAGACTTTGAACAAGTTTCAAGTAGAATGCATATGAGGAATTTGTGAACAGACTGGGTTGAGTTTAGCATAGACGGGGAAAGGGTCCGATCACATTCACTTAGATGAAAATCAACTTGAAGAATTAGCAATAAGTGAATGTTGTTGAGGACATTAAAAAAACTCAAAAGTATATATATATATAGTCAATGAAGAATATGTGTCTCAAAAGTTTTGAAGAATTTGAAAAGATGATGAATTTGAAAAACTTGAGGAATTTGCAAATTTGAGTAATTTGACAATTTGAAGAATTTGCAACAGTGCTCAATTTTGAAGAACTTCAACTTTTGGTTGGTGGTGTAACCCACTGTATAAAATGATGATTTCAGACACCGCTTACAATTGTCGTAGAGTTCTGAGAATCAAATTCTTCGTTAATTTCTTCACACTTAGAGAGTTATTCTTCATTGATTGAAGAAAAGTGTTACTTTGTGTGTTGCACATCTAAGTCATCAATTTTGCATACGTGTTAGGATGTGTGTTCTTCATCAAAGAACATTCGAAGATTCTAAGATATTTAGCTCACACCGCAACTTGCAAAATCTCTTTTCATCCAAGGGCTTTATGAAGATATCGGCCAGTTGTTCTTCAGTAGGAATGTGATTGATGGAGATGTCTCCCTTGAGTACATGATCTCGAAGAAAGTGATGACGAATCTGGATGTGCTTGGTCTTGGAGTGCTGAACAGGGCTGTACGCAATCTTGATGGCACTCTCGTTGTCGCAGAAAAGAGGCACTTTCTTCAGCATGATGTCGTAGTCCTTGAGGTTTTCCTTCATCCATAGTAACTGAGCACAACATGAGCCAGCAGCAATGTACCCAGCTTCTGCAGTAGAGAGTGAAACGCAGTTTTGCTTCTTCGAGGACCAATAGACTAAGGATCGTCCGAGGAAATGACATGTGCCTGAGGTTGACTTGTGATCCACACGATCTCCAGCATAGTCAGCATCAAAGTATCCGACGAGATGAAGATTTGAGCCCTTGGGATACCACAATCCAAGTGTTGGTGTGTGAGCTAAGTATCGAAGAATGTGTTTCACAGCCTTATGGTGTGATTCCTTCGGAGTTGCTTGGAATCGAGCACACATGCAGACACTTAGCATTATATCAGGCCTAGATGCACATAGGTACAATAAGGAGCCAATCATGGAGCGGTATACCTTCTGATCGAAATCTTTACCATTTTCGTCAGTGCAGAGATGGCCTTTTGAAGGCATTGGAGTTTTGACGCCTTTGCAATCTTGCATGTCGAATTTCCTCAGAACATCTTTGAGGTATTTCTATTGTGAGATGAAGATGCCATTGTCTTGATGACGAATTTGAAGACCTAAGAAGAATTTCAACTCTCCCATCATAGACATTTGATATTCTTCACTCATCATATAGGAAAATTCATCACTGTAACGTTTGTCAGTACATCCAAATATAATAGCATCAACATAGATTTGGCATATGAACAGTTCATTGTCATAGGATTTCATGAAAAGAGTAGGGTCGAGTGAACCGGGTTTGAAGCCTTTCTTCATGAGGAATTCCTTCAGGGTGTCGTACCACGCCCGAGGTGCCTGCTTGAGGCCATAGAGGGCCTTCTTTAGTCTAAAGACTTTGTTAAGATGCTTAGGATCTTCAAAACCAACATATACTTCTTCATCAAGCTTACCATTGAGGAATGCACTTTTCACATCCATTTGACATAAGATGATATTATGGTGGTTAGCGTAAGCCAGTAATATGCGAATAGCTTCAAGTCTAGCAATAGGTGCAAAAGTTTCATCAAAGTCAATTCCCTCAACCTGTGTATAGCCTTGAGCTACAAGTCGAGCCTTATTCCTCACCACAAGACCATTTTCATCTTGCTTGTTGCGGTAGATCCACTTGGTACCTATGATGTTATGCTTGCGAGGATCTGGCCGCTTGACAAGTTCCCACACGTTGTTGAGCTTGAATTGATGCAATTCCTCTTGCATAGCTTGAATCCATTCGGGCTCCTTGAATGCTTCATCAACTTTGGTGGGCTCTAAGATATAGACAAAGGCAAAGTGCCCACAAAAGTTAGTTAGATGTGAAGCTTTTGAACGTGTGAGAGGACCTGGTGCATTGATGTCATCAATGATTTTGTCAATCTGCACTTCATTTGCTACTCTTGGATGAGCAGGTTGACGAGGCTGAGGAGATTCATCAGCACCATTTTCTTCAGGTATATCAGCATGAGAGTCTTCATTGGTTGAAATGATTTCCTCAGTGGGTATGACATCTTCAGTTGCCTTCAGCTTGATGGATTCCTCAGGAGATTGTTCATCTAACACACAAGGCAGGTGCTCTCTTTGCGAGCCATTAGTTTCATCGAACCGCACATCTACAGTTTCAGCCACCTTGTGATGGTAGGTGTTGAAGACTTTGTAGGTGTGCGATTCCTTTCCATAACCAAGCATAAAACCTTCATGTGCTTTCGGTGCAAACTTAGAACTGTGGTGAGGATCTCTGATCCAGCATTTTGCACCGAAGACTTTGAGATAACTTACATTGGGTTTCTTGCCTGTCATGAGTTCATATGAAGTCTTCTTGGAGAATTTATGAAGATATACCCTGTTGATGATGTGACATGCAGTATCAATTGCTTCAGGCCAGAAGCGATGAGGAGTTTTGTATTCGTCAAGCATGGTTCAAGCCATCTCAACAAGAGTCCTGTTCTTGCGCTCCACGATGCCATTCTGCTGAGGAGTGTAAGGAGTAGATAACTCATGAGTAATACCAAGTTCATCAAGATATTCATCAAGGTTAGTGTTCTTGAATTCAGTCCCATTATCAATCCTGATATGCTTGATCTTGACGCCAAAGTTGGTGGAGGCCCTTGAAGCAAATCGTCTGAAGACATCCTGTACTTCATTTTTGTACAGAATGATATGCACCCATGTATAACGAGAGTAATCATCAACAATGACAAATACATACAAACTTGAAGAATTTTTTAGTACGGAGTAGTGAGTGGGACCAAAGAGATCCATATGAAGCAATTCAAAAGGTCGCTTAGTGGTCATGATTGTCTTCGAGGGATGCTTGGATCTGGTCATTTTCCTAGATTCACATGCACCACAAAGGTGGTCCTTGAGGAATTTGACACCCTCGATGCCAATGATGTGCTTTTTCTTCACAAGTGTGTGCAGATTCCTCATACCAACATGTCCAAGTCGTTGATGCCACAGCCAGCCTTCTGAAGACTTTGCAAGTAAGCAAGTGGCAGGTTGAGGACCTGTAGAGAAATCAACAATATACATGTCTCCTATCCTAAAGCCTTCGAAGACTTTGGAATTGTCAGATTCCATGATGACAACACAACGATATTTTCCAAATATGACAACCATATCAAGATCACAAAGCATTGAGACAGACATAAGGTTGAACCCAAGGGATTCAACAAGCATCACCTTGTCCATGGTTCGGTCCTTTGAGATAGCAACCTTACCAAGTCCCAATACCTTGCTTTTTCCTTTGTCTACGTAGGTGATATGCTTCAGAGGAGATGGAGTGAGTGGCAAATTCATTAGTGGATTCTTGTCACCCATCATGTGGTTTGTGCATCCACTATCGAGAACCCACTCAGTAGCTTTTAAATTATCATCCTGCAGATGAATTAGTACACCTTATGAACTCATATGCTTCAGAGTGAAGAATATGATATCAATTTCATCAAATAGAATTTCATCACACAAGATAGTAAGCAAGTAGAGTGAGGACGTGAGAAATGAAGAATTCATTTCATCATGGTTAACTTGCGTCCTTTCAAGCATTTCCTCAGGTCTAAAGCAAATTCATCAGATGTTCAAATTCATCTGGAGACCTGACCCTGCATAAGATGTCAGTTTGTTTTCTTCACCACCCACATTTGGAGGGGTGGCAAAGAATTCATCATTCTACGAGCACCATGTGAGAAGGGAGGCATTGAAGCAAGGGCGCTTTGTTTCACAGGGCGAGGGTTAGAGCATTCAAATGAATAAGCAGAGAAATTCTTCGAGGACTTATGAACATAATGGTTTGAAGAATAATGCACATATTCATAACTCTTAGATTTTCCCTGCGAAACAGAGGCATTAGCACGAGAATGATGATTTTGACCATTTGAGGAATTTGGTCTGGGGTTCTGATTCTTCATGAGTGGTGTCGTGAGGACATTCACTTGAAGATTTTGTAGGTAGCTCTTGGGAACCCAGATTTTCTTCATAGGAGAACCATTCCTGCAGTTAGTTCCAACATATCTAGCAAATACTTCACTTGACTTATTTTTGAAGAATCTGTAATTGGAGTCAAGTGACTCAACAGAGGAATATGAAGTTTCACAAGAAAAGCCAGATAAAGTGGATGGATCCACAGGAGATCCTTTTGCAGCAACCCATGAGGTTTTGGGGTACTGCTCAGGTGTCCAGTAGGATCCATCAGCGTTGAGTTTCCTCACAAAGGCAATATCCTCTTTCCTAGGGTTCCTGTTCAGAATCTACTTTTTGAGGACATCACAAAGGGTTTGATGCCCTTTGAGACTTTTGTATATGCCTATCACATACAATTCCTTCAACCATGCATTGTCATCAGTGGTACTAGTGGTATCCTCAGATGAGGAATTTAAGACCACGGGAATAGTTGAAGAAATTGCAGCAATAAAAGCATTTGAACATTCAAGTGAAGAATTAGCAGTTTCACGTTCGATGCATTTCAAACAAGGTGGAACAAATTCTTCCTGAGCGGTACTGATCTGTTGAGCCAGTAAGGAATCGTTTTCCCTTTGGAGATCCTCATTTGACACCCTCAGCTTTTCAAGATCTTGCTTTCTTTAAAGAAATTCATATGAAAGCTTCTCATGATCGGCTAAGAGGTCGTTATGATGACTCTGAAGGTTATCATACTTTGTCTGAAGACTTTTAAGATCAACAGACAGATTTTGAGTCTGATCCACTTCACGGTTTAACAGATCATCGCTTTTGTCTAGCATTTTCTGAAGCTTTTCAAGTGCACTTTGTTGCTTAGTGGCAATTTTAACAATTTTAGCATAGCTAGGTTTCACATATTCATCAGATTCACCTTCACTTGATTCAGATGAGGAATGATGTTTATGTACCTTTGAGCCTTTTGCCATAAAGCAATAGGTGGGAGCATAATCATCATTGCTGATGTCAGAGTCATTGGAGTGGTCATACTCTTCATTGTTGAAGATGGACTTGCTGACGAACACAGTAGCGAGAGCAAGGCTAGCGACACCAGATTCTGATTCCTCCTCAGATTCTTCCTCTTCTCCATATTCTTCAGATTCTTCCTCACAATCCATTTCCTTGCCGATGAATGCTCGAGCCTTTTTGGAACCATTCTTCTTGTGCTTTGAGGACTTTGAAGATGAGGACTTTGCAGATGAGGACTTTGAAGATTTCTTCTTTTTCTTTGAGTCATCAGAACTATCATCTTTGTATTTCTTCTTCTTCTTTGAGTCTTTTTCCTAGAGAGGACAATCAGAGATAAAGTGGTCAGGCTTCTTGCAATGATGACATGTTCTCCTTTTGTAATCTTCTGAGGAATCTGATTTCCTCAAGCCACTTTTTGATGACTTTCCAAATCCACCTCGTCTTGAGAACTTCTGGAATTTCCTCACAAGCATCGCTAGTTTCTGACTTAGTTCTTCAGGATCACCAAGGCTGCTGTCAGACTCTTCTTCTTCAGATGAGGAAATTGCTTTTGCCTTCAGAGCACGAGATCTTCCATAACTTGGCCCGTAGAGGTCTCTTTTCTCAACTTGTTGGAATTCATGAGTATTGAGTCTCTCGAGAATATCAGCAGGATCAAGAGCTTTGTAGTCTCCACGTTCTTGAATCATCAAAACTGGAGTATCAAATGAGGAATCAAGAGATCATAGCAGTTTCTTCACCACTTCATGGTCAGTGATATCAGTGGCACCCAGTGCTTGAAGTTCATTTGTTGCTGAACATTTTCATTGTCAAGCCTCTTGAAGCGGTTGAAGAGATTGCGAAGAACATCAACACGAGAGTCACGTTGAGTGGAAACACCTTCGTTGACTTTGGACAGCCTATCCCAGATAAGCTCAGCAGATTCCAAAGCACTCACTCTACCATACTGCCCTTTGCTCAGATGACCACAGATGATATTCTTCGCTTGAGAATCGAGTTGCTTGAATCTCTTCACATCAGCAGTTGTAACAGTGGGAGTGACAGAGGGCACACCATTTTCCACAAAGTACCAGAGATCGTTGTCAATAGCTTCAAGGTGCATGCGCATCTTGTTCTTCCAGTAGGGGTAGTCTGTCCCATCGAAGGTAGGACAGCCCGCGGAAACCTTGATCATACCTGCAGTCGACATAACTAAAACTCCAGGTGGTTAAACCAAAATCACACAGAGCAAGGGAGTACCT
Source organism: Hordeum marinum (assembly GCA_022496015.1). Taxonomy (NCBI): domain Eukaryota; kingdom Viridiplantae; phylum Streptophyta; class Magnoliopsida; order Poales; family Poaceae; genus Hordeum; species Hordeum marinum. Next base: position 5,377,773 of record CM039673.1, read on the forward strand.
GCTCTGATACCAATTGAAAGTGCGTTATATCGGCTAGAGGGGGGTGAATAGGCGATTTTTACAAATTCATCATTTCAGGAATTTCAACTTGAGGAATTTGAAATGTGAGGAATGACTAGCAGCGGAATAAGTACTCAAGTGCATGACGAACATAGTGACAGCATAGTCTTCATGATTAAATGAAACATGCATAAATAGAGAGTAGTGTGATACAGGATAAGCAGTGATGAACAAGGTAACTTGAAGAATTTGAGGTGAGGAATTTGTGAAAGTCTTCAGTCAAATTCTTCCAAGTGTAACAATCAATTTCATCAACAGGTATATGAGGAATAGAGGGGTTGAGGAAATAGAACCAGATAGCTTGATGAAGACAATGGTTTGATGACCCAGTTCCAACTCATGTGACAGTCGTACGTCTGGTTTGGAGCGGCCTGGTATTTAAACCTGAGGACACACAGTCCCAGGACACACAGTCCTTACCGTATTCTCCTTGAGCTAAGGTCACACGGTCCTCGCCCAACACTCGTGGTAAGTCTTCAGGGTAGACTTCCAAACCCTCACAAACTGGTCACTCGGCGATCCACAATTTACTGCTGGATGCTCTAGAACAAGGTCACTTCGTGGTCCCCAATTGACTGCAGGAGCACTAGACCATGACGCCTAACCGTCTGGAGGATGCACAGTCCTCAAAGGTAACAAGCGTCGGTTCCACACAGAAATTTCTTCAGTGATGCTCACTCACTATGGGTTTTGTGGTTTGGTTTGTGGGTTTTTCCTCACTGATGATTTTCTATCAAAGTCCTCAGAGGATGGGTTGCTCTCAAATGACAAGTGTCAGTTCTCTCTCAGAGCAGCCAACCAGCTAGTGGTTGTGGGGGTTGGCGATTTATAGCCAGGGTGCAACCTGACATGATAAGTCATAAATGCCCCCAATGATATGACCGTTATGTGGATAAGAATGATTGGGGACAGCTGGCGCTAAGCATAGCAACGGTCGGAATTTCGAACTATGAAAGTCCTCAGCTTATCATAATCCTCACTTGTAGGCAATTCGCACTGGCGAAATCCTAACTCCTTAGTCAGATCAATTTCCTTAGAGACCAGAAGAACTTCGTCTCATTCTCTGAAAAACGTGTCTGAATTGTAAGAGATTTCCAAAGGCTTCACTCGAAGGATTGTATGGGTTGAGGATTTTGGAGTGGAGCATCAGTTGGAAATTTTCCTTAGTATTACCTCGACCCCCTTTAACAGTACGGTGTTTCCTATGACTCAAATAAAGGAAATGAACCTACGAAAACAAAAGTCTTCATGCTTCATATTCCTCATTCATATCTTCAAGGTCACACCAACTTCTTCATTTTCAAAGTCTTCACAAAGTCTTCACCAAAGTCTTCAGAAAGTCTTCAGCAAAGTCTTCAGTTGAAGACATTCATTTTTAGGGGTCGATAATCTCGAATATATCAAACTCCTCGTCGACTTATAGAGCCTGTGTACACTCACAAACACATTAGTGACTTAACCTATAAGTCTTCAATACACCAAAATCACTAAGGGGCACTAGATGCACTAACACAAGTCCGTGAGTTATATAATAAAAAGTACTTTTGAGTTGAGGGCCTTGCTTGGTATGATTTTCATCTTGAGAAAAATGAAGTATAAAGAAGTGTAGAATAAAAGCAAAGAGTACATATGAAAACCTTACGGGGAGTGATGACTTCACGTATAAAAATTATGTCGATTGAAACCTGTTGTGGGTTGACAAACAAAGTTGTTGGTCATTGGGGCAATTAAAAGGAAGTGATAAAGAAAGAGAGGTTCACATATAAATATATTATCTTGGACATCTTTTAAGATTGTGATCACTCATTAAAATATTATATGCTAAGAAGTTGATGTTGGACAAGGAAGACAACATAATGGTTTATATTTGCTTATTTCCGAATAGAAGTTATATTGTTATAGATCCCTCAACATGTGTCGCTTGCTTCCACCTCATATCAGCCAAAACTTCCGCACCGAGTAGAGATACTACTTGTGCATCCAAAAACCCTTAACCCAGTTTTTCCATGAGAGTCCACCATACCTACCTAAGGATAGAATAAGATCCTTCAAGTAAGTTTTCATCGGTGCAAGCAATAAAAATTGCTCTCTAAATATGTGTGATCTATTAGTGTGAGGAAAATAAACTTTATACGAACTTGTGATAGGGAAGACATAAAAGCGACGGACTGCATAATAAAGTTCTCTATCACAAGGGGCAATATAAAGTGACGCTCTTTTGCATTAAGAGATTGTGCATCCAATTATAAAAGAGCATGACAACCTCTGCTTCCCTCTACGAAGGGCCTATCTGTTACTTCTATTTTCTAGTACTTACCTTTATGCAAGAGTCGTGGTGATCTCAATCACCTTCGTTATTTTCGCCTTTATCTTCGGGCAAGTGCCACATGTTGGGGAATGATCTAGGCACATATATCCACTCGGAAGTGGGTGAGCATGAGTTATTACTGTTGACGTTACCCTTGAGGTAAATAGTTGGGAGGCAACACTTTAAGCCCCTATCTTTCTGTGTGTCCGATTGAAAGTTTGAACTCATAGGTACCTCATGAGTGTTAGCAATTGTGAAAGACTAAAAGATGATTGAGTATGTGGGTTTGCTTTCCGAGCTCTTATATTGACTCTTTCCTACGTTATGATAAATTAGAATTGCTTCAATGACTGAGACCATAGTTTGTTAGTTCTCAATAGAGTTCTTGTTTCATACTTTGCCATTGTGAATGAATTGTTACTTTAGCATAAGAAATTATATGTCAAAATATATTGCTGTTCTAAATATGATCATGATGCGTTCATGTTCGTATTTTATTTTATCGACACCTCTATCTCTAAACATGTGGGCATATTTATTGATTTTGGCTTCCGCTTGAGGACAAGCGAGGTCTAAGCTTGGGGGAGTTGATACGTCCATTTTGCATCATGATTTTATATTGATATTAATTGCATTATGGGCTGTTATTACACATTTTGGTACAATACTTATGCATTTTCTCTCTTATTTTACAAGGTTTACATGAAGAGGGGGAATGCCGGTAGCTGGAATTCTTGACTGGAAAAGGAGCAAATCTGATATACCTATTATGCGCAACTCCAAAAGTCCTGAAAATCTATGGAGAATTATTTTGGAATATATAAAAAATAATGGGCGAAAGAAATACATCAGGAGGCCCACCAGGGAGCCACAAGCCTACTGGTCGTGGCCACCCCCCTGGCCGCGGCTAGCGAGCTTGTGGCCCACCTCGAATCCCTCTGGTGCACATCTTCTTCTATATGGAGGGTTTCGTCGAGAGAAAAAAAATCATAAGAGACCTTTTGGGACGAAGTGCCACCATCTTGAGGCGGAACTTGGGCAGAACCAATCTAGAGCTCCAGCAGGGCGATCCTGTCGGTGAAACTTCCCTCCGGGAGGGGGAAATCAAAGCCCTCGTCATCACCAACGATCCTCTCATCGAGAGGGGGTCAATCTCCATCAACATCTTCACCAGCGCTATCTCCTCTCCAAACCCTAGTTCATCTCTTGTATCCGATCTGTGTCTCAAAATCTCAGATTGGTACATGTGGGTTGCTAGTAGTGTTGATTACTCCTTGTAGTTGATGCTAGTGGGTTTACTTGGTGGAAGATTATATGTTCAGATCCTTGATCATCATTAATACTCCTCTGATTATGAACATGAATGTTTTGTGAGTAGTTACGTTTGTTCCTGAGGACATGGGATAAGTCTTGTTATAAGTAATCATGTAAATTTGGTATTCGTTCGATATTTTGATGAGATGTATGTTGTCTCTCCTCTAGTGGTGTTATGTGAACGTCGACTACATAACACTTCACCATTGTTTGGGCCTAGAGGACGGCATTAGGAAGTAATAAGTAGATGATGGGTTGCTAGAGTGACAGAAGCTTAAACCCTAGTTTATGCGTTGCTTCGTAAGGGGCTGATTTGGATCCACATGTTTCATGCTATGGTTAGATTTATCTTAATTATTCTTTCGTAGTTGCGGATGCTTGTGGGAGGGGTTAATCATAAGTGGGAGGCTTTTCCAAGTAAGGGCACCACCCAAGCACCGGTCCACCCACATATCAAATTATCAAAGTAGCGGACATGAATCAAGTGAGCATGATGAAAACTAGCTTGACATGAATTTCCATGTGTCCTCGGGAGCGCTTGTTTTATATAAGAGTTTGTCCAGGCTTGTCCTTTGCTATAAAAAGGATTGGGACACTTTGTTGCACCTTTGTTACAATTGTTACTTGCTACCCGTTACGAATTATCTTATCACAAAACTATCTGTTACCAATAATTTTAGTGCTTGTAGAGAATACCTTACTAAGAACCGCTTGTCATTTCCTTCTGGTCCTTGTTGGGTTCGACACTCTTACTTATCGAAAGGACTATGATAGATCCCCTATACTTGTGGGTCATCACCCCCCCCCCCATTCGATCCCTCTCCTTTGACGCCACTGTCGCCATCCGTTGCCACCCGCGCGCCCTCCATCGCCGCCCGCTCCTCCACCCACACTCGTCTGTCGCCGCATGCGCCTCGTCCGTCGCCGCCCGCATGCCCTCCATTGCCGCCCACTCCTCCACCCACACCCGTCTGTCACCGCCTGCGCCTCGTCCGTCGTCACCCGCGCGCCCTCCATCGCCGCCCGCTCCTCCACCCACACCCGTCTGTCGCCGCCTACGCCTCGTCCGTCGTCGCCCGCGCGCCCTCCGTCTCCCTCGAGATCCACCTCGCCGCATGCATCTCCCCCGAGCTCCACCTCCCCACCGGCATCTCCCGCGAAGTCCACCTCGCCACCGACGTCTCCCCTAGACCCTTGTAAGTCCTCTGCCCCTCCTTCTCTCTATGTCTCTCTAGGACAGATTAGGATAGATTAGGTACGTAGTATGAGTTAGTATGAACCCTAGGACAGATTACGTAATATGAACCTAGTTAATTTGTGCTAGAAATTAGTCATATCGAGTGTCGGGATTTGCTGGGAAACGGCATTCCGGAAAGCCGAGTCAAAAATGAGTCTAAAATGAGTTTAAGAAATTAAGCATTTCTGAAATAGCAAAACATTAAACGATAAGAAAATGTTCTCATAGGAATTTGTCTCGACGTCGATGATGCCTGGCCCGCATCCTCATCGGCGGAGACATCCTTGAGAGGCGCAATGTCTGGGACTAGGCTCCGTTCGGCTGGCACTGGGAGGTGCTACCTTCCCGGGCTCGGAGCTTGGTGAGGAATCCAGGTCTCGGCGTCGACTCGGGACTTCTTTGGTGGCAGACGTGTGGGCCACTTTTGGTGTAGTGGGAGCGGGCCCCCGCGGAGGTGGTACGTCGCCGTGTCAGGGCTCCAATACCTGGCAGGTTCTTCAGTGATCTCACCCGAGTTAAGATCTAGTGATGGTTCCTTATCTTTGGGTGTCCACCTCCAGGGACTCAAAGACCGCTAGTGAACCGAGTTCATCGTCCTCCACTTTGGATTCTAGGATATTCGATGTGTATTAGTGATCTTATATGATAATATTCGAGATGTATTAGTTAATATTTGATGATGCATTAACTGAATTATTCGATATGATGTATTAATGATATTATATTCTAGTTCATTATAAATGTATTAGTGATATTATATTGGTATAATGCGTGTGTGACTTTCGGTCTATCGTTGCTCCTTGTGTGACTTTCATGTGTGTTCTTGATGGAGGAATCCCGACTGTTGTCGTGGGGAGCGCTTCCTCCTCTTCTCTTCTTGCGATATATACCTCGCTATAATGCGCAAGGAGAGGAGAGGAGGTGCGTCCATCACCGACGATCGAACTATTAGTGTGAGAGAGTGTCCACCAACATATATACAACATCATATAAGTGTGAGAGAGTGCATAACAACACACCATGAGATATGAGAGTTATTTAAGAAAAGCCTCGACAGACCGAAAGTCAACCGATATTGAATTAGGTCTATTTCGACATGTGTGTATGTTATTTACAGGGAACCCTCCTAGTGCTTTTGTTTTGCCAGAATGTTGATTCATTTCCGTTCCAGCAAATTTTAGGCGCTCAATATGTCTTATTTTAATAATGGGCATGCCGAAATTTTGAATCATGAACACAGGAAATGTCTGATGACGATAGAATCCCTGAGTGTGAACTCTGTGGCGAAGATTGCGGTTTGTGCGACCAGCTGCCTCACCTGCGAGACGACTGGTTCTTCACCATCAAGCTTGACGAGACCTTCATTGTTTCTACAGTACGCAACGATGACAAGTGTTTTTTCGTAATGAAGCATGACTTATGTTTCTTTGCTTCAACTTGTAATTCTGTTTTATACAACTCAACTAGTTCATCCCCTGCCATGCAAGAAAGTATGTCTTGGAGAGGCTCGGTTTCGAGGATCACCAGAGTATGGAGACGAGGAGAGCTAACCTAAGGACTAAACATGGTCATACATTTCTGGTCAAAGTAATGAATGCAGTTAATAACACAAAATAGGGTGCTCAAATTGGGAAACTCTTTGCAAGGCATATGGATTTCGGGAGGATATGGAAATAACCTTCGATCTTCGTCCTGAAGATCATATTGAAGGTAACATCGACATTTGGGTGATATGCATCATGTTTTACCTCCATGTGAGTTTGCCAACCATGCATATTTGTCAAGTAATTTGCATTCTGTATTTAAAAATAGTTGGTGTTCATCCATACTAAATTTGTTAATTTATAATTTACAGCTTATTTCGTTTCTTTGAGTGAAACACGGAAAATAGTTGACACGACACACTACACTTATGGATCACATCTAACTTGGGAGAAGAAGGATGTTCTTATCAACTTTCTTATTGGTGTCCTAGTTGGTAGGGACAATTTTCCGTATAATTTGGGAACTGGCCCAAATTATACAAATTACATGCCACTAGTGTATAGGTTGAGGGCGGATGACATTCGAAGGAATATCTTGGTAAGAATTATTAAGTATACTAGTATTACGTAAATGGTGTTGATTACATTGCCAACTAGGCTATTAATATGTTCTTCAACAGAAACTGCCAAATGATGTTGTGCCTCCGTTGATGCATGGTGAAGGTTATATGACAATTAAAAGCCCTATCAGGCCCCAGTTCTCTTTTGCATACTCGACTGAGCGTAAATCATCAAGACGACTCCAAATTGAAGCATGGAGACAAATAAACAAGGATCACAAGCCACAAGTTGGAGACTGTTGAATCTCTTTGCTTCATCATGGAGACATAGGTGTTATTCTGTTTTATATCATTTTACCTAGGAGGGAGGACTAGGTCCTATGAGAGTGAAGTTTTTCTGGTTTATATTAATTTGCATGATCGATTAGGATGATTACTATTATGATGTTTTTTTGTTATATGAGATTTTAACTTGGTATGATTAAGATGATGATGAGTTGTTAGATGAGTAAGATGATGATGAGTTATATGACATATATTTGATTAAGGTGGATGGATGCAAGTGATCATGTTGAATTAGAGGAAAATATGATGTTAACATCATATTTTCCTCTAATTCAACATGATCACTTGCATCCATTCATTTTAATCTAAATGTAGTTGCTGGCACAATAATTATTGATGTTGTATATTAATATGTGTAAACATGTATAAATACAACACAAATAAAAAAAGAAATATGTGCGTTTAACAGCGACGCGGGTTAAAGAACCGCGTTGTTGATAACTATGTTAGCAGTAGTGCTGGTCAAAAGACACTACTGCTAAACTTTAGCTATAGCGCTAGATAACCAGTGTTACTGCTAAATATTAGTTGTAGCACCGTAGCAATAGTACAGACACCCGCGCTATTGATATACCTAAAATCCGCGCTATTGCTATACTTTTCCCTCGTATTGTGGGTAGTCTGAGAACACTATATTTTATTTTCTATGTCCCCCGTCCTCCTCCCTCCCCTTGACAGGACCGAGGCTGCCCTCACATCATTTTATGATCTCAGCCATGGTGTGAGGAGGAGATTGGTGATCTATGTGTCACTGGCCGTCTGCCACATGATCCCCATCGTACTATATGGTGGCCTTTCATTATGTTCAATAACATATTATTCGTGGATTTTAGCTGAGTGTATCATAATAGTACAAGTTGTAACTGACAGATCACCACATCAATTCCCGACTGGGCAAAGCGTGCATATCTCCCTAGTACAAGATATAACGTTGGTAAGAGAAACCGGATGGGGAACACGAGAATTACCGATATTTTCAGTAATTGTCTGTTTGGGATAGGCTACGAGCTCCGATATCTCATTTTTTAAGAATTAAATTATCGTGATCCTGTGACTGGATACTACTGCTCTGCTCCCGTGTCGCTCTTGCGGGCGGCTCGGGAACAAACCCTAACTGCCGCAACCAGCAACCCCCACCACCTCTTCCTCCCTTTCCGCCGCCGGCAGCGGTCGCCGGACAAAGCCCGGGTAGCTTGGCTGTGGCAGGGCCCCTTCTTCCTCCTTCCGCCCGGAGGTGCTGGCGTGGGCCAGTGGCTTTCGGCGGGACCTCGAGCGGCTGCGCGTGCTCGAGACGGTGAAGCAGGCCGGCGAGGCAGCACACAGAGACGCAGGCGCGCGGTGGCGCGGGCGCGTGGGCCGCAGGGTGTGCATCTGGCGCGTGGCGATGATCTGGCGTATGGAACTGACGGGGGGGGCTCCTCTAGCCTGGTGAGGTGCAGGTGAGAGGCGTTGGCGGTTAGGCGAGGCTGGCGGGGGCGCGTCGTGCTGCAACTGGAGCACGTGTAGGTTGCGTTGGACGTGGCCGCGCCGTGCCATGGCGAGTTCCAGCAGGAGTTGTGGTAGGCCTACGCCAAGCGGGCTCGCGGGCTGAGCTGCGGCAAAGGAGAAGGGTCTGGCGGGAGCAAGTTCTTTGGCTGAACACGGGTTGTACGCGTCTCTTTGCGCCGGCCAGCTGTGGACTCGAAGGGCTCTAGGGCGGCGTGTGGCTGACCGGGGCCCGGCGTCCTATTCTGCAGTGGCTGTGATGGCCGTCGGACGCTGTGGTTGATGGCTAGCTATCCGCCGCGGACCGGCAGAAAACATGGAGATCTGGGCCCTGGCGTTTAGATCTGAAGGTTTCGGCGGACGTGGGGCGCATGGGGCCGGCGGCCGCCGGACGAGTGACCTTGCGGTGGACTGGCCTGGGTTGGTGGTTGGCAGCGCAGCACCAGGTGAAGACCTTGTTGTCGGACTTGGAGCCGGGGCAAGCAACGGCGACGCCTGCGGGCGTTGCTTCCTTCTAGAAGGTGTCGCTGAGGCGTCTCTGTTTGCTCCACTACGCAAGGAAGCTCGGGGGAAACCCTCGATCCCTTGGGATTGGGCGATGATGGCGACACGCGTCTCACCATCGTTCTAGGAGCTTCTTGCCTACCAGGGAGACCAGTGATAGAAGGGAGGTCTTTCATGTTGATGGTTGTGTTCGGTTGGGCTTCTGTAGCAACGATGATGATGATGAGCATTGTTGGAGGCGTGGCATTGGTCGTGATAGTTGGCTCTTCTCCGGCGTGTTCGTGAGTTTACCTTGGCTGCCTGTTGCTGCGAAGTCAAAGCTGCAGCGGAGCCCCTGGTGGCGTACGATGACTGGCGACGGGTGGTCCGTTCGGCGGTCTCCCGTGACGCCGACCTTGTCTAGTTTCTCTGTAGTTCTTCACGAAGTCGGAGCTGCGTTGCCCTTTTGTGGGTGGAGGATGATCAACCGTGTAAGCGTAGCGTTGTTCGGCAGCCAATAGGGTTGCCGTTTTTCTTCTTTTTTGTTTGATCTTCGGATCCTCCCCATATGTTCTTCCGCTGCTTTCCGCTAAATCTAAATGAAGCCATCAATTTGCTGGATCTTTCAAAAAAAATCGTGTATCCAGGGGCATACCGAGTTGCCACCCCTCCTCCATGGGCCCTGTCAGTGGTGGAGCCCTGGGAGGCTCCATTCTACCGTCGAAAGTTGTAGCTAACCTTGTTTGACCCATTAGGTAAGTCATTCCAACGGGGGTGGCGTCGTCGTTCAATAATGTTTCCTATGGCTCTGGCGGCACATGAGATGCCGAATCTAGCGACAAGACTGAGTGGAAAAGTAGGTATGTCTTGTACGTCTCTTGGTCCTTCTGGCGGTGGTGGTTAATAAGGTTCCCTCCAGTTGAGGCGACAAATGTGCAATCGGATCTAACTACGGGATTGGGTCGATAGGTTTATATTTTCCCATTCTGTGGTCTAGGCAAGGGGGGTTGTTCATGTATTTGGGCTGCTCGGCCTTTCAAGGTGGTGTTGTCGAGTTGTGTTCAGGTCAGTTGTGCTTTGTAGCATAGGCACGAAAATCTACTTATTTGAGTGGACAGCTACACGTGGTCGACCCAGCATCATATTTTTCTCAACAGAGATCGGTGGCTTTACAATTGTCATCGTAGATACCACTCTCATGTTTCAGCGATGACATGAAACACCGGTGGCGGCAACATTTGTCGCACCATTGCCAATGTGCGGTATGGAGAAATGGTGTATTTTTAGGACTGTCTTGCAATTTCACTTCTTATAAGGGTTTTTCTGGTAAAATTATAATCATTGTTCGAACAGTAAAGATAAAGGATTTTTTATGTACACACTGGCTTAGCTCTTGGTGTACGACCTTGTTAGAGCGCTCAGAGGGCCATTTTTTTACGCATAGACGCTTACATAGTTACATGCATACACATTTCTATGAAAACAGACACGCATGCATAACTTATCATATGGGCATCTTTTGAAGATTGAGTTCATTGAACGCCTACCCATAAGAGCACGTTTGATAGACTGAGCATCAAAACTTGAACTTGATGTTGTACCATCAAAAAATATAGCGCTGAAAATTGTTAAAATAAAATCAAAAAATACGACGATCCATGCCAAGAATAAGAGTTGAAGCCGGATGAGCAAGTTCCACCACAAAGAACATACCCATCTGCTATGCTCAGTTCACGAGTGCTCGGAAGCCCTTCCTAGCTTGCCAATCACCGGCAACGCACTAGACTTTATGATCTCTCAGTGCATTTAGTCATAAGTGACCCATTTTATTATTTGATTTCTATTGTGCTCGCCTTGATTGATCGCTTTATCCACATAATTAACTTTGTAATAATCTCGTTGCTATGTGCATGTTATGATGCGGTGGCCAGATGACACGTACCTTATGATCACTCTTACAATCTTGTTGTGGCAACAAATTAAGAAAAATAAACTCCCTGCTTGCCTGAAAAGAACCAAACAAACTGAACTCGAGGTACTTGGTTAAAGATTTTTCATGGAAATTTCACCGAGGGCCCTATGGCTGTCTAGGTGCGCAACCTTTTTTGCTTCTCTTGCCAGTTCAACCTCGTGAGGATCCCTCCTGAAGCGTCGAAATGGGGTCGTGTTTCAGGTACCTGTCCTACCGAGAATTTGTCGTGACAATGCCGGGCTTTGCCGTATCCGTCTGCCTGACGTGGATAGCTGGATCACATGTTGTTGCTACAGTGTAATCTAGTACTCCCTCCATCTAGAATTACTTGTCACATAAATAAATAAAAATGAATGTATCTATTCCTATGATAAGTATTTCCAGACGGAAGGAGTATACTCGTATTTTGTCCTATAAAAACATATGACATTGTAACACGGGTTGCCATGGAACTAAGCGTGAGGGTAGAATAGCTTATTCTACATCCCAGTAACGCTGCATATAAAATATAGTGATATCTTGAAAATGTAGCAAATCTCAAACTTGGATAAGGCAAAAATATTTTCATCATTACTACATTATGTACATCATTTTACTAGATTTTGTATATAGCGTTATTAGGAGTGCAGAATAAGTATTTTCGATGTTGTTGTGTGTGATGACACCAATAAGGCCGTGTTGGATCAGTGGTTGCAGGATACTTTTGCAGCTCAGCTGGTGTTGTTTCGCTCACAGATCAAAGACATGGTGGCTGAGGTGATCCAATCCGTGTGTAAGAAGGTTTTGTCTTTCAGGCTCTTGTCGAAGCGTGTTGCCAGCTTGGACCCTGCTCAGGTCACCTTCGTTGACATGGGGATTGATGGATTATTCGGTCCTTGCTCCCCTATGCATCGCACCTTGTCACCGTCTTCAATGGTGGCTTCGATTGCGGCTTGTCATGCACTTTATGAGGATTGTCATGCAGCCTGTGAGGTGAAGGGAGGCTGGCCTGTCGTAGTATGCTCCGAGATGATGCCAAACGTTGCTTTACCTGAGGATGGCACCGAGGTTTCCCTTGTGAAAGACCAGTCCGAAGCTAGGATTGAGCAAGAATCTACTTCATTGACGAAAGTGGTGGAAGTGCCTCCTTCTTTGGAGCATTTGGAGGTGGCTCCTTGACGATCTCACGTGTGGGAAATGTGACGTCTCTGTCATATGAGCAAATGGAGGTGCCCGAGTCCATGGTACCAGCGATTTCTATAGTTGATGATGTTGTGTCGGTGATCCCTGTTGATGATGCTGATGCGATCGGTGGATTGGTGTCAGCTCCTAGGAGCATCTTGGTTGACGACAACTACATCAAGAAATACAATGAGTTTTACGACTTGATAAGTGGGTAGCTGATCAGCCTGTATCCGACAAGACAAGTGGTTGCCTCGTGAAGGTGAAACCAAACAAGGAGAAGTCAAAGAAGAACAAAAGCAAGAAAGGTGACGCCATCCGAAAGATGTTCCCGATCTCATGATGGAGGGTGCTCTGCGTTGTTGTTGTCTTGAGGAATTCTGTTGTGTTCTACGGTTGTCGAGGGTTGTAGTTGTTGTGTGTTGGTAGAGCCGCATGTGCAGTGAAGGTGTTTTGTGCTTTGTGGGTGGATCACTTATGGATTGGTTGTTGTATCGGTTTTCGTCCGGTTTTCCATAAATTAACTGGACAATTCTCTTCTTCTTAATTAATCAATGAGGCAAATCTTTTGCCTTCGTTTCAAAAAAAATAGCGCTATCATGTGTCTGTCTATATATAGGGCTCGACTTGTGTAGAATCTGAGCTTGTGATGAAAAAATAGAAGAAATGACGTTGGGACATCGGATGAGAGATCGATGGCACAGGTCCGGATGGAGGGATCTTTGCACAAAATTTGCAAAAAGGTCCAACGGTACAAGCAAATTTGCTTTCGCAGCCCTCCCTAGTCTGTACCAAATGTTACACAGCGACGGCACAGGATCGAAAATTTCTCGGCCGTTGCAGCGGCGGCGGCATCCCAGATCCTGAGCTAAGCTGGATACATTCATGTTAAACTACATGATACATTCATGTTTGATAGGAAAATATACACTTATCACATGTCATGTCCATGTCAAACCTTATTAGGTGCCAAACAAATATGATAAAACTAAACAGCAGAGATATGCATGGTACTATGGTAGAAACTAGACGGCCCTATTGTGTTCTAACACTTGTCACAACATGTAATACTCGAATTAAATGAACATTCCATATGGGAGTAGTAATTGAATTTAGTTTGATTGAAACTATATTTTTGGCAGTGACAAAATGATATCCTACAAAGTTATCCTGATTGGTTACATATGTATTAATATGTTTGAGGAATTTCATCCTAAGTTTGACATATAGGTTATGTATCCTAGGTTGGAGTGTTGAACGAAGCTGGACGTATATAATGACAGTCTCTCTTATCGAGATATTGCTATTTGACATATGTTTCTGACTGACACCTATTTACTTGCTGTGTTTACCTAGGTAGATCGAACTGATCAAGTGCATTAGAGTCCAGAGGCTGTCATCTCTCCCAGCAGGAAAGCTCGATTACCAGGAAGCATTACCACGAGCCAAAATGATTGATATTTTCGGTCTTGTACCAGCAACATGCTAGTTGGGCGATGATAATTTCAGTCCTTAATTTGATATGTATGCCTCGTGTACTAAAAATCATATGTATGCCTCATGTACTCAAGTACTCAAATGCTTGCTGAGCACTGATAATTTCAGTCCCTAATTCGTTCTACTTCCAGTTTGACATGTACGTGTGGTTCTACTCGCCTCTTGTGATGTGTTCTCATGTACTCAAGTACTGAAATGCTTGCTGTGGAGCGATAATTTCAATCATTAAATTGCTATATTTCCAGTTTGGCATGTATGCACTAGTAGAAAAAGGCTCATTTGTCCCGGTTCATAAGGCCCATTTGTGCCGGTTCTGAAACCGGGACTAAAGGGTCGGGACTAAAGCCCATGACCATTAGTCCCGGTTCACTAACAAACCGGGACAGATAAGACTACACGTGGCCGCTCCGTCGAGTCCAGACAGGAGGACCAAAGAGCGTCCACGCGTCAGCGGCTCAGGAGCTGTTTTTTTTTTGAAGAGGGGGGGTTTTGAGGGTTTTGAAGGGTTAATTTAGGGGTTTCATATATTGTGTTAGCTAGCTAATAAAGAGAAGTGACCTCTCTTATCTCCGTGCTTGGTCGCGACGCTATGTACTATACGTATAGAGAGAACTCGCGACACGCTGGTTAGTAAGCAAATGAAGGAAACCATTAAGTACACAAGATCGTCATGAACATATACAGCGAGAAGTGATCGACCTCCTCCTTCTCCGAGAGATTGGTCAAACAACAAGTTTTCGTATATCTATCCTATGTTACAATCCCTAACATCTAATATCAAGTTCCATATGGTATTTTCCGGCTTTACTGATGACATGGTCAATAAAGAATCCCGCCAATTCCTCTTGAATTGCTCGTATACGATCTTGTGGTAGAAGTTCATTCTGCATCCGCCAGATCTAAATTGAAGAAGAGGGTCAATACATGTATATGAATGAAACTCAACACAAATGATTGTAATAAAATAAAATTGTGAATATTTTTGCTTACGCACTTCATATTCTTTTTCAGTGTAGCCCCGCTTATTAGGATTCGTCTCGTTGTAGATGAACTCGCAAACGTAGTATCTACAAAAACTAGTCCCTTGTTCCTGAAACAAGCACTATACAAGAATAGAGGTCAATCAAATTGATAAGCAAGCATGCTAAATGGTATATATTGATGAAACTAGCTAGAATCAATGGGAGATGGGCAGAACTAGGTAGTATATATTACTTACTCTCGGGTGTCTAAATTGCAGCTCGGTAGGCAGTCCCAGAGCAATTTTGGTGAAATCTTTTCAAACCCTGGCAGACAAAGAAAATAATTACTTGATATATATCAGGAAATGAGCAAAGTTGCCAATATGGTGCGATAATGATCGATTGAACTTACCTCTGGAGCATTTCAGTCAGGTTCGCATACAACTCGGGAGCATTTCGTCTCGAGTCTAAGACGGTTACTACTCCCCGCTCAAGCTTAATCTCTAGTAGAATAAAGTGGTGGCTGCACACACATGCATAGCTCATCAATTACATTACTATACCCTCGAGTAATAAGGGAGAAACCGAATATGCACAAGACAGTAACATTCACTTGAAGTTGTAGGGAAAGAGTGTTTTGTCTTTGTTTTGATTTTTAAGCATCGATTGCAGCAAGTTGTCCTCGGTTTCTCGGGCTTTGTGTTTAACCGTCCATTCATGTATGATATTTGGGTTAATGAACCCAATGTCGTACATCCCTACTTTTCTGCATTCGACGATCTTCAATCTGCATAGTATAGTGATGAGGATAAATATATATATGCATGCAATGAAAGAGGTGAGCTATATATAGAGACTTAATTACAGAAGTACTTACAGATAGTAGCAAGTCATGATTTGTTTATCAATGTCCTTTTGATTGTAAAACTGGAAAAGCTCGTCAAATTCAACAGGAATCAGCTCTTGGCCAAACAAGTCATGCTCCTCTTTAATACTCAACATCAAACAATCCATCCCAGACTCCCTGCAGGTGTTCATATACCAATCATGCAATTGTCTCATCATCGTTCCTAGAGAAGGACTTCCATCTTTGACGAGAGGCTTCCCGTACTGGTATTTGTATTCCACCTCCGCTATTGGGAATTCAACATCGAGGTAATCGGCAATATTGTCATAACCGGACGCCATCCCCTCCACCACCACCCCCAGCGCCAGATTAGGCACGATATCGGTAGACACCTTCAGCGGGGGGCACAATTGGTTAGCCTGTTCGCCGAACTGGGGAATTGTTTTCCCATTTCTTCGTTTAGCTAACCTCTCATCACTGGAAGTAGTTCTCGTCTGCACCGCATTTTGATATGCCCTTTTAGTAGCGCGAACATAGTTGGTATCCAGCGGAGGCGGTGGTGGTCGCTTCAGGGCCTCGATAGTGTGCTTCGCTGCCACCGGATTTATCGTCTGCTTCGGAGGTGGAGCTTTCTTTGCAAAATGGGCCCTCACTTCGTCTTGAGAGATCTTCACGGTTTCCTCCGCGGTCCTCTCGTATGGCAACTTTTCCAATGGCTTGAGAGACTTAGGACCATATTTGTATGGCCTCGTGCCACTGGCTATACTGCTAGCAGCCGGAGTGACGGCATCTCTCTTCCGTCGTTGCTTACGAGGCGGAGTGCCTTGATCCCTCGTCGTCGAAGGAGGAGGAGGAGGAGTGCCTTCATCACTCGCCGGAGGAGGAGGAAGAGGCGGAGTGCCTTGATCCCTCATCGGAGGAGGAGGAGGAGGAGGAGGATGAGTGCCTTCATCACTCACCGGAGGAGGAGGAGAAGGCGGAGGCATCCAGTTTGGAAGCTTGATGTGCTCCTTCCGCCATAGACATGTACTCCTCAGAGCAAATCTCAGCCGAGTCTCCCCTTCACCTGTAGGGTGGTCAAGCTCGAGCTCCTCAAATCCCCCCATTATTTCATCCACTTGCACAACAGCATAGCCATGTGGAATCTGACCGTGGTGAAAAGTTCCATCAGTTCGAGGAGGTGCAACAAAGCCGTCAGCCGCCTTGAGGGTGAGGTTAACGCATTTTGTCATAAGCTCGTAATGTTCGCCATCTGTGATAGCATCCACGGGGTAGCTAGGAGCCGTGAAGTCAGGATGCTGAAGGACCTCCGTGGAAGCCATGCTGCTTTTCCACTGAGATGGCGGGGTAGCTTCTGGGGTAGCTTCGTGTTCCTAAACAAGTTGCTGGTCGGGAGCTCGCTGGCTCATAACTTCTTCCTCTAGCCTTCGTACTCTTGCATTGAGATCCTGCACAACGCTCAGCTCCTGTTTCCTCTTCCTCTCCTGGCTTTTGTAACCGCCTGCGCCGAGAAACCCAAGCTTCCACGGAACGGAGCCCGGCGTGCCTCATGTTCGTCCAGGGTGCTCAGGATTCCCGAGGGCCTCAGTCAGCTCGTCCTTCTCTCTGTCGGGTTTGAACCTCCCTTCCAGCGCTTCCTTGATAACTTGCTCAAGCTTCCTGACTGGTATTGCGAGTTGCTCGTCCGTCCAAACGCACTTCCCTATTTCAGGGTCCAAAGTTCCCCCAACCCCAAAGAACCAAGTCCTTGAACGGTCTGGCCAGTTCGCTGTTTGTGGTTCGACCCCTTTAGCTCGCAGGTCATCCTCCGATTTGGCACACAACTGTCGGGCTCTGAGGTAGCCACCTGACCCCGTGCGATAGTGAAACAGCTTTTCAGCATTTTTCTTGTTTATCGCTGACATTTTCTTACTCTTTTCAGAAGTCTTGTAGGCCACGAACGCGTCCCATTGATCTCATATCCCAGCATATCGGCCGATGAATACTGGATTCTTCTCTTGGTCGACAAACTTCGCTTTCAACTCATTCTTCCACCTCCTAAAAAGATCTGCCATCTTCTCAAGAGCAAACGACCTGAACAGTGGCTCTATAACTGGATTACTCTCACCTCCTCTGGCGGTAGGGTGAAATTTGTCTTCAGCAAGGTCCAAAGATCTTCTTTCTGTCTATCGATGACATGAGAAACTTGAGGGTTGTAGTTCTTAGCATTCTTAGCCGGCTCATTCCATTGCTGGATGCTGATCGGGATGCTGTCCCTGACAATAGCTCCACACTGAGCAGAACATGCATCCTTGGTCTTCTTCGATTCAATCGGTTGGCCATCTTTCGCGATTAAGGTGGCCATCGTTCGCGATTAAGGTGATTGTGAACCTTTCTTCCTTGCCCAACCTTTTCTTCGGGCCTCGTCTCGTTACCAAAGTTTGGCTCGATCCAGAGGGCTATATAAAATAAGAAATAAGAGTTAATATATGTACATACCAAAACAATTAATGCATCAATTAGTCAGCACAGGCTTAATTAATATATATACCTCGCCGAACAACTTTGCAATAGCTCCCTCTGTTCGGTCACCGGAGCCGTCATCATGGTCTCCTTCTTCCTCTAGCTCTCGGCCACCGGAGCCGTCATCATGGTCTCCTTCTTTCTCCAGCATTCGGTGACCGGAGCCATCATCATCATGTCCTAGCTCTTCTGTGTCAAAATTCATTAACGAGAAGGGATCATCGCCGCCGCGGATTATGTCCCCCAACAACGCTTCTCCTTCAAAGTCTCTGTTCATCGTTGGATCCATGGTTTCTACAAATATTACAACATGGCAATTAATATACAAACATGAGAGATGGATACATTAATTAGTGGCAAACATAGACAAGGGATCATATTAGTGGCCTCGACACTTCTACGGTTTTGGGTGGCCTCGACAACGCTTCTAGGGATTGTGTGGCCTCGATGCTTCTAGGGTTTGGGTGGCCTCGGCAACGCTTTTAGCGATTGGGTGTCCTCGGCAACGCTTCTAGGGTTTGGTCGGGCGAGTGGGGGTTGATCGAAGTTACTGGAGTTTTCTTCTAGTGGTTTGGGTGGCCTCGAGAGTTTGTCGGGTAGGGAGAGAGGGGGTCGGAGTGAGGTCGGGGAGGTCGGGGACGGCGGCCGCCGGCGGCGACGACGACAGAGAGCGCGCGAGATTCGGGCAGCGTGACGGCGTGGGTGGGATCTGGCCTTCGGGGGAGCGATATGGGTCGAAAACTGCTAAGGGTGGGCTTTTATACAGGGAGCGGGGCGGGGCGGCCAGAGTGGGGTGGCCGACGCTCAATTTGCTGTCCTCTTCAACAAAGGATTTCTGAATGCATCTTTCGCCGACATACGCTCCAGTCTCAACACCGTTACTCCTGATGCTGAGACTGTCGGGTGGAGGGGGCGTATTAGAGTATAGGTCGGTTACGTTACTATGGTCTGCCGGTTTCGGTTGTAATTCTATCTCTATTAGTCTTGGAGTCCAAGTTTTGTAATCTTTATAAATAGCCCTTTGAGACCCCAATCAATACAGCTATTATTCTCCAATTATCACCAACAACAATACTTTCGGCCAAGCGAGCAATAAAATAACCACGAATTAATCTCTACAGGGCGAATAAATTGAGCAGTAAAGATTTGAAGGAAACAGAAAATTTCTTGAGGAAGATCATTGTCAGCATACCACGACATCTAAGATGACATTGTACCATTAACGGTGCAGAAGGAGTTGGACGCATATGGTCACTAAAACACGGAACAGGGAGATTGCCATTGCAGATACCGTCATGCACATAGATCGGAAGTGAGGTGATGTTGATGACGGCTGCTGCCATACATAACGGGGAGAAAGAGTTGGTTTTTTTCTTTTCTTAACGTGACCAAGATAACTTATTAAGGGCATTGGTGGGTAATATTTTTGATCTCTTAATCCATTGGTTGTGCTTGCCTTATGGGTTTAAATTGATGGTCAGATGTTTCTAATTATTATGAGATTTTCTAGCCTAATTTTCTTTTTCCTGGTTACCCCGTAAAGCATTTTTTATTTATAATAATAGATACTCCTTTCGTTTCTAAATATAAGACCTTTTAGAGATTCCATCATGGATCACATACGGAGCAAAATGAACGAATCTATACTCTAAAATTTGTCAATGTACATCCGTATCTAGTCCATAGTTAAATCTCTAAAAGGTCTTATATTTAGGAACGGAGGGAGTAGATTTCTTCGGTCAACTCCAAGGCGTCAAACCATCTCGTCCACATTGGTATGTCATTCACAAAAATGACAATAATTACAAGCACTAGGGTATTTAACGGTGACCGGCGACGGACGGCGTCGGGGGCGGCAATGGACGCGGGCGACGACGGTCACCGTCGGGGGGAGGGAGGACGCGGGTGACGACGGCCAGCGGCTCACCTAGGAGGAGGAGGAGGCCGGAGAAGGCTCAGGGTGGCGACGGCGTCGGGGGGGCGACGGGTACGGCCATGACGTCGGGGGTGGCGACGGAGGAGGCGACGGGGGAGGCGACGACGTCGGGGGGCGATGGGTACGGCGACGACGTCGGGGGGCGGCGACAGGTACGGCTGTTGGAAATATGCCCTAGAGGCAATAAAAAATTAGTTATTATCATATTTCCTTGTTCATGATAATCGTTTATTATACATGCTATAATTTTATTAAATAGAAACACATTACATGTGTGGGTAAATAGACAACACTCTGTCCCTAGTATGCCTCTAGTGAACTAGCTCGTTGATCAAAGATGGTCAAGGTTTCCTAGCCATTGACATGTGATGTCATTTGATAATGGTATCACATCATTATAAGAATGATGTGATGGACAAGACCCAAACTACAAATGTAGCTTATGATCGTGTCAATTTATTGCTACTGTTTTCTGCATGTCAAGTATATGTTCCTATGACCATGAGATCATGCAACTCACTGACATCGGAGGAGTACCTTGTGTGTATCAAATGTCGCAACGTAACTGGGTGACTATAAAGGTGCTCTACAGGTATCTCCGAGGGTGTTTGTTGAGTTGGCATGGATCAAGACTGGGATTTGTTACTCCGTGTGACAGAGAGGTATCTCAGGGCCCACTCGATAATACAACATCACAATAACCCTTGCAAGCAATGTGACTAAGTGTTAGTCACGGGATCTTGTATTACAGAACGAGTAAAGAGACTTGCCGGTAACGAGGTTGAACTAGGTATGGAGATACCGACGATCGAATCTCGGACAAGTAACATACCGAAGAACAAAGGGAACATCATACGGGATTAACTGAATCCTTGACATAGAGGTTTGACCGATAAAGATCTTCGTAGAATATGTAGTAACCTATGTGGACATCCAGGTCCCGCCATTGGTTATTAACCGTAGAGGTGTCTCGGTCATGTCTACATAGTTCTCGAACATGCAGGGTCTGCACACTTAAGGTTTGGTGACGTTTCGGTAGTATAGGGTTATGTATGGTGGTGACCGAAGGTTGTTCGGAGTCCCGGATGAGATCCTAGACATCACGAGGAGCTCCGGAATGGTCTAGAGGTAAATATTGATATATAGGAAGGTGGTGTTTGGACTCTGGAAAGTTTCGGGCATTTTCGATAGTGTACCGGGAGTGACGAATGGGTCCCGGGGGCCCACCAGTGGGGCCAACCCACCCCATGGGCCTATGTGGCAACCCACCAGCCCATAGTAGGCCAGTTAGGTCGGCCAAGGAGACCTATGCGCAGGAGGAAAGAGAGGCAAACTGAATTGGGGTGGAAACCTCCCCAAACTCCACCTCTCTTGTGGGAGGAGTCCTACTAGGAGGAGGACTCCTCCCCACTAGGTTCGGACGAACCAAAGGAGAGCCCTCCTTTTGGGCGCAGCCTCCTCTCCCCTCCTCCTATATATATGAGTGTTTTTAGTGTTTTTTGGACAAGGATTTTCAGCCACGTCTAAACCCTACTACTAGATCAAGTTCCTCTAGACTAGACTAGTTCCGCAGTGCTTAGGCGAAGCCCTGCCGGAATTGTTCCACCACCATCACCGGAGCGCCATCACACTGCCGGTGAACTCTTCTCCCTCTCCACTTCCTCTTGCTGGATCAAGATGGTGGAGATCGTAATCAAGCTGCACATGTGCTGAACGCGGAGGTGCCGTCCGTTCAGCGCTAGATCGGAAGGATCGTGAACAAGATCGCGAGATCGTTCGTGATGAGTTCACGGGACGGATCGTGATGAGATCGCGGGATGGATCATGATGAGATCGCAGGACGGATCGTGATGAGTTCGCGGGACGGATCATGATTGGATTGCGGGACGGATCGTGATGTGATCGCGGGACGCTCGGCGATTTGGATCGCGAAGATGTTCGACTACACCAACCGCGTTTCTTAATGCTTCCCGCTTAACGATCTACAAGGGTATGTAGATCCACTCTCCCTCTCGTAGATGCTCATCACCATGGATAGATCTTGCGTGTGCGTAGGAAAAAATTTGTTTCCCATACAACGTTCCCCAACAGTGGTATCAGAGCTAGGTCTATGTGTAGATGAGATCTCGAGTAGAACACAAAGAGTTTGTGGGCGTTGATGCTTAGATTGCTTCCTCCCTTGGTCGGATTTTGGTTCAGCGGTATTGTGAGATGAAGCGGCCTGGACCAACATTAATCATACGCTTACGAGAGACCGGTTCCCTCGACCGCAACTTGTTGCATAGATGGCTTGCGGGTGCCAGTTTCTCTCACTTTAGTTGGATCGGATTCGACAAAGGCGGTCCTTGAGAAGGTTGAAAAGCAACTAGTGTATCACTGTTGTGGTTTTTGCGTAGATGAGAATTGTTCTTGCAAGATACCCATAGCAGCCACGTAAAACATGCAACAACAATTAGAGGACGTCTAACTTGTTTTTGCAGGGTATGTTGTGATGTGATATGGCCAATTACATGATGTGATATATGTGATGTATGAGATGATCATGTGATGTATAGAATTTCACGACTTGCATGTCGATGAGTACGGCAACCGGCAGGAGCCATAGGGTTGTCTTTAATTATTGTATGACCTGCGTGTCAATAAGTAAGCGCTATGTAATGCTTTACTTTATCGCTAAACGGTAGCAATAGTACTAGAAGCATGCAGGGCATGACAACTCCGATGGCAACACGTTGATGGAGATCAAGATGATGGAGATCATGGTGTCGTGCCGGTGACGATGGAGATCATGCCGGTGCTTTCAAGATGGAGATCTAAAGCACAAGTTCATGGCCATATCATGTCACTTATGAATTGCATGTGATGTTAATCCTTTTATGCACCTTGTTTTGCTTAGTACGACGGTAGCATTATAAGGTGATCCCTCACTCAAATTTCAAGATAAAATTGTGTTCTCCCCGAGTGTGCACCGTTGCGAAAGTTCATCGTGTTGAGACACCACGTGATGATTGGGTGTGATAGACTCTACGTTCACATACAACGGGTGCAAGCCAGTGTTGCACATGCAGAACACTCGGGTTAAACTTGATGAGCCTAGCATGTACAGACATGGCCTCAGAACACAAGAGACCGAAAGGTCGAACATGAGTCATATAGTAGATATGATCAACATGATGATGTTCACCATTGTAACCACCTCAACTCACGTGATGATCGTACTTGAGTTGGTGAATTTGGATCATCTATCACTCGGATGACCGGAGGGATGTCACTTTGAGTGGGAGTTCTTAAGTAATATGATTAATTGAACTCATTATCATGAACATAGTCAGTAGTGTCTTTGCAAAATTATGGTGTAGATTACTAGCTCACGTTGTAGCTCCCTTGAATTTTATATGTTCCTAGAGAAAAAGAGTTGAAAGATGATGGTAGCAATATTGCAGACTGGCTCCGTGATCTGAGGATTGTCCTCATTGCTGCATAGAAGGCTTATATCCTTAATGCATCGCTCGGTGCACCAACCCCTCTAGCATTGTTTGTAGATGTTGTGAACATCTGACAGGCACGTTTTGATAACTACTTGATAGTTTAGTGTGTCATGCATTACAGCTTAGAATTGAGGCTCTGAAACGTTTTGAACGTCATGGAACATATGAGATGTTCTAAGAGCTGAAATTAGGATCTCAGGCTCGTGCCCGTGTTGCGAGATATGAGATCTCCAACAAGATTCTTTGCCTGTAAGATGAAAGAGAATAGCTCAATCGTTGAGAATCTGCTCAGATTGTCTGGGTGCTACAATCTCTTGAATCGAGTGGGAGTTGATCTTCCAGATAAGATAGTGATTGATATAGTTCTCCAAGTCACTATCATTAAAGCTACTAGAACTTGGTGATGAACTATAAAACGCCAGGGATAGAAATAATGATCCCTGAGCTATTCGCGATGTTTGACACCGCAAAGGTAGAAATCTAAAAGGAGCATCAAAGTTTTGATGGTTAGTTAAAACCACTAGTTTCGATAAGAGCAAGGAGGGAAACTTCATGGATAGCAAGTCAATTGCTGCTCCAGTGAAGCAACCCAAAGTTGAACTCAAACCCGAGACTAAGTGCTTCGATTATGAGGTGAGCGGTCACTGAAGCGGAACAACCCTAGATAATTGATAGATAAGAAGGCTGGCAACGTCAACAGAAGTATATTTGATATATGTGTTATTGATGTGTACCTTGCTAGTACTCCTAGTAGCACCTGGGTATTGGATACCGGTTCGGTTGCTTAATGTTAGTAACTCGAAATAAAAGCTACGAAATAAACGGAGAACTAGCTAAGTGTGAGGTGACGATGTGTGTTGGAAATGTTTCCGAGGTTGATGTGATCAACATCGCGCGCTCTCTCTACCTTCGAGATTAGTGACGAACCTAAAATAAATGTTATTTGGTGTTTTTTGTGTTGAGCATGAACGTGATTAGATCATGTTCATTGCAACACGGTTATTCATTTAAGTTAGAGAATAATGGTTATTCTATTTACATGAATAATACCTTCAATGGTCATGCACCCAGTAAGAATGGTTTGTTGAAACTTGATCGTAGTAATACACATGTTCATAACATTGATGCCAAAAGGATACAAAGTTAATAATGATAGTACCACATATTTGTGGCACTGCCGCTAAATGTCATATTGGTATAAAACGCATGAAGAAACTCCATGCTGATGGATCTTTGGACTCATTCGATTTCGAATCGGTTGAGACATGCGAACCATGGCTCTTGGTCAAAGATGACTAAGGACCCCGTTTTCTGTTTTGATGAAGCGAGCAAGTGATTTATTGGAAATGATACATGTTGATGTATGCAATCCAATGAGTCTTGTAGCGTGCGGTGGATATCGTTATTTTCTTACCTTCACTGATGATTTGAGTAGATATAGTGTATATTTACTTAATGAAACACAAGTTTGAATCGTTTGAAAGGTTCAAGCAAATTCAGATCGAAGTTTAAGATCATCGTGACAAGAAGATAAATATGTTTGCGATATGATCGTGGAGGTGAATATCTAAGTTACGAGTTTGGCATACAACTTTAGACAATGTGAAAGTTGGTTCACAACTCACGCCACCTGGAACACCATAGTGTGATGGTGTGTCCGAACGTCATAGTCGTGCTCAATTGGATATGGTGCATGCTATGATGTCTATTATCGTTTTGTTACTATAATTTTGGGGTTATGCATTAGAGACAACAACATTCACTTTAAATAGGGCACCATCTAAATCCGTTGAGATGACACCGTGTGAACTATTGTTTGATAGAAACCTAAGCTGTCATTTCTAATGTTTGGGGTTGCGACGCTTGTGTGGAAAATGTTTTCGCCTAATGAACTCGAACCCAAAGCGGACAAATGCATCTTCATAGAATACCCCAAGAACAGTTGGGTGAACCTTCTATCTCAGATCGAAGCATAAAATGTTTGTTGCTAAAACTGGGTCCTTTCTCGAGAAAGGGTTTCTCTTGAAAGAATTGAGTGGGAGGAGGATAGAACTTGATGAGGTTGTTTGAACCTCTGCTTCAACCAGAAAGTAGCGCAGCGCAGAAAGATGTTTCTGTGAAGCCTACGTTAGTTGAAGAGGAAGTTAATGATGATGATCATGAAGCTTCGGATCAAGTTACTATCGACCTACAAGGAAAATAGAACTTGATGAGGTTATTGAACCTTTACTTCAACCAAAAAGTGGTGCAGCACAGAAAGATGTTTCTGTGAAGCCTACGTCAGTTGAAGAGGGAGTTAATGATGATGATCATGAAGCTTCGGATCAAGTTACTATCGAACTTCGTAGGTCGACAAGGACGTGTTATGCTACTGAGCGGTACGACAACCCTGTCTTGGAGGTCATGTTGTTGGACAACGATGAACCTACGAACTATGGAGAAGCAATGATGGGCCCGGAAGCCAACAAATGGTTAGAGGCCATGAAATCCGAGAAAGGATCCATGTATGAAAACCAAGTATAGACTTTGGTGGACTTGCTTGTTGGACGGCAGGTCGTCAAGTACAAATGGATCTTTAAGATGAAGACAGACGCTGATGGTGAATGTCACCATTTATAAAGCTCGACTTGTCGCAAAGAAGTTTCCGCCAAGTTCAAGGAGTTGACTGCGATGAGACTTTCTCACTCGTAGCGATGCTAAAGTCTATTGGAATTATGTTAGCAGTTGCTGCATTTTTCAATTATGAAATCTGGCAGATGGATACCAAAACATCGTTTCCTTCCTTAAGGAAAGGTTGTATGAGATACAACCAGAAGGTTTTGTCAGTCCTAAGGATGCTAAAAGGTGTGCAAGCTTCAGTGAACCTTCTATGAACTGAAGCAAGCATCTCGGAGTTGAAATATACACTTTGATGAGGTGATCAAAGTTGAAATATACAAAGTTTATGAGAAACTTGTATTTACAATAAAGTGAGTGGGAGCACTATAGAGTTTCTGGTAAGCATATGTGGTTGACATATTGTTGATCGAAAATGATGTAGAATTTCTGGAAAGCATAAAAGGTTGTTTGAAAAGAGTTTTTCAAAGAAAGACCTGGATAAAGCTACCTAATTGTTGAGCATCAAAATCTATAAAGATAGATCAAGATGTTTGATAAGACTTTCAATGAGTACATACCTTGACAAGATTTTGAAAGAGCTCAAAATGGATCAGTCAGAGAAAGAGTTCTCGCCTGATTTCTAAGGTATAAAGTTGAGTAAGACTCAATGCCCAGTGACTGCAGAAGATAGAGAAAACATGAGTGTCATCCCCTATGCTTTAGCCATAGGCTCTATCATGTATGCAATGTTGTGCACAAAGACCCGATGTCAGCCTTGCTATAAGTATGGCCGGAAGGTTTCAAAGTGATCCTAGAATGGAGCACTGGACAGCGGGCAAGATTATCCTTAGTAACTAAGAGACTGAGGAGATGTTTCTCGATTATGGAGGTGATAAAGAGTTCGTCGTAAAGAGTCACGTCGATGCAAGCTTTAACACCAATCTGGATGACTCGTAGTAGCAATCTGGATTCGTATAGTGGAGCAGCCATTTGTAATAGTACCAAGTGGAGTGTGGTAGCAGTGTTTACGGTTTGACATAGAAATTTGCAAAGTACACACGGATCTGAATGTCGCAGACCCGTTGACTATAAGACCTCTCTCACATGCAAAGCATGATCGAGCCCCAAAACTCATTGGGTGTTAGATTCATAACAATGCGAATCACATGGTGATGTTAACTAGATTATTGACTCTAGTGCAAGTGGGAGACTGTTGGAAATATGCCCTAGAGGCAATAATAAATTAGTTATTATCATATTTCCTTGTTCATTATAATCGTTTATTATCCATGCTATAATTGTATTAAATGGAAACACATTACATGTGTGGGTAAATGGACAACACTCTGTCCCTAGTATGCCTCTAGTGAACTAGCTCGTTGATCAAAGATGGTCAAGGTTTCCTAGCCATTGACATGTGATGTCATTTCATAACGGGATCACATCATTAGGAGAATGATGTGATGGACAAGACCCAAACTACAAACGTAGCTTATGATCGTGTCAGTTTATTGCTACTGTTTTCTGCATGTCAAGTATATGTTCCTATGACCATGAGATCATGCAACTCACTGACATCGGAGGAGTACCTTGTGTGTATCAAACGTCGCAACATAACTGGGTGACTATAAAGGTGCTCTACAGGTATCTCCGAGGGTGTCTGTTGAGTTGGCATGGATCAAGACTGGGATTTGTTACTCCGTGTGACGGAGAGGTATCTCAAGGCCCACTCGGTAATACGACATCACAATAAGCCTTGCAAGCAATGTGACTAAGTGTTAGTCACAGGATCTTGTATTACGAACGAGTAAAGAGACTTGACGGTAACGAGGTTGAACTAGGTATGGAGATACCGACGATCGAATCTTGGACAAGTAACATACCGAAGAACAAAGGGAACATCATACGGGATTAACTGAATCCTTTACATAGAGGTTCGACCGATAAAGATCTTCATAGAATATGTAGGAACCTATGTGCACATCCAGGTCCCGCCATTGGTTATTGACCGTAGAGGTGTCTCGGTCATGTCTACATAGTTCTCAAACCCACAGGGTCTGCACACTTAAGGTTTGGTGACGTTTCGATAGTATAGAGTTATGTATGGTGGTGACCGAAGGTTGTTCGGAGTCCCGGATGAGATCCCGGACGTCACGAGGAGCTCTGGAATGGTCCGGAGGTAAAGATTGATATATATAGGAAGGTGGTGTTTGGACTCTGGAAAGTTTCGGGCATTTTCGATAGTGTACCGGGAGTGACGAATGGGTCCCGGGGGCCCACCAGTGGGGCCAACCCACCCCATGGGCCTATGTGGCAACCCACCAGCCCATGGTGGGCCAGTTGGGTCGGCCAAGGAGGCCTATGTGCAGGAGGAAAGAGAGGCAAACCGAATTGGGGTGGAAACCTCCCCAAACTCCACCTCTCTTGTGGGAGGAGGAGTCCTACTAGGAGGACTCCTCCCCACTAGGTTCGGCCGAACCAAAGGAGAGCCCTCCTTTTGGGCGCAGCCTCCTCTCTGCTCCTCCTATATATATGAGTGTTTTTAGGGTTTTTTGGACAAGGATTTTCAGCCACGTCTAAACCCTACTACTAGATCAAGTTCCTCTAGACTAGACTAGTTCCGCGGTGCTTAGGCGAAGCCCTGCCGGAATTGTTCCACCACCATCACCGGAGCACCGTCATGCTGCCGGTGAACTCTTCTCCCTCTCCACTTCCTCTTGCTGGATCAAGATGGTGGAGATCGTCATCAAGCTGCATGTGTGCTGAACGTGGAGGTGTCGTCCGTTCGGCGCTAGATCGGAAGGATCGTGAACAAGATCGTGAGACCGTTCGTGATGAGTTCACGGGACGGATCATGATGAGATCGCGGGACGGATCGTGATGAGATCGCGGAATGGATCATGATGAGTTCGCGGGACGGATCGTGATTGGATCACGGGATGGATCGTGATGTGATCGCGGGACGCTCGGCGATTTGGATCGCGAAGATGTTCGACTACACCAACCGCGTTTCTTAACGCTTCCCGCTTAGCGATCTACAAGGGTATGTAGATCCACTCTCCCTCTCGTAGATGCTCATCACCATGGATAGATACTGCGTGTGCGTAGGAAAATTTTTGTTTCCAATGCAACGTTCCCCAACAACGGCAACGGGGAAGGCGACGAGGAGCGAGCGGGCTTAGGGAGGCAACGGCGTCAGGGAGGCGACTGCAAAATCCGGTAGCCTGGCGGCGGCGCTGTGGTTTTCGGCGCCATCGGGGGATAGAGATGAAACCGCGGATGGATTTGGAAACTTTTCCAAGTCCCGCTTATATAGACCCCCCCTTTAGTCCCGGTTAGTGGCTCCAACCGGGACCAAAGGTCTGCTTCCTGCCCTTCGGGCTGACGAAAAGGGACCTTTGGTCCCGGTTGGTGGCACCAACCGGACTAAAGGGGGGCATTAGTCCCGGTTTGTAGCACCAACCGGGACCAAAGATCCCATTTCGTCAGCCCAAAGGGCGGGAAGCAGACCTTTGGTCCCGGTTGGTGGCACCAACCGGGACTAAAGGGTGGTATTCGTCCCGGTTGGTGCCACCAACCGGGACCAAATCCCTGTTCCTGGCACGGTGCGAGTTTAGTCCCACCTCGCCAAGCGAGGAGCGCACATACTGGTTTATAAGCTCGCCTGCACCTACTGTCTCGAGCTCCTCTCTACCGTAGGCAGTGCATGCCTAATTGTCTCTGCCTGTTGGGCCTACTTGCCCCATGGGCCTGCGTCCTGGCCCATGTATATCGGGTTACTAGTCGTATGCAGGCCATCGTGGCTTAGTAGGTGGGCATTTTTTTATGTTATTTTTTGCATATTAAACAAAAAAACGTTGATGATTTTAGTTTTGTTTTGTTTTTTGCTTTATTTTTTTAATTTTTCCAGTATTTTTGTTTTGTTTTTTTGTTTTGTTTTTTTCCAGTATTTTTCTTCTGTTATTTTAGTTCATTCTTTTGAACAAAAAATACTTTGATAATTTTGGTTGCATAATTTTCATTATTTTTGTTTTGTTTTTTGCTTTATTTTTGTTTTGTTTTTTGCTTTATTTATTTCCAGTGTGTTTTATCATTGTATTCTTTTTGCTATTAATGTTTTGAAAACAAATCTTTGATAATTTTAGTTGCATAATTTTTACATTATTATATTTTCAAAAATACTAGAGGTTTATAAAAGCTTTTTAGTTGATTCTTTTTTGAACTCCACTCCCACAATGTTTTGAAAGAAATTAAAAAGCACTTGAAATGAACTCTGAAAAGGTTGAAAGTTGGCAAGGTATCATCATTTCACCCACATATCATGTGCTAAAAAGTTGAGAGGGTTACGGCAAAACATGGATGCACTTCGTGTGCAAAATGGACAATCTCTTTCGAAGTATCACGATTTGGGACGAAAACTCATCTGTTACAAAGGGATTTCATTTTTTTGAACTTATTTGAACTCCATACTTTTTGTGTGTTCAAAATTCACCATTCAAAGCCACATCATCAATTTTCAACCCTTTCTGACTTCATTTGGTATTTTTCATGCATTTACTGGTTTATTTGAGCTAAATGACCCTGAAATTGAAAAGCACTACAAATGAACTCTAAAAAGGTTGAAAGTTGGCATGGTATCATCATTTCACCCACATAGCATGTGCTAAAAAGTTGAGAGGGTTATGGCAAAAGCTGGATGCACTTCGTGAACAAAATGGACAATATCTTTCGAAGTA
Organism: Hordeum marinum; assembly: GCA_022496015.1. Lineage (NCBI taxonomy): Eukaryota > Viridiplantae > Streptophyta > Magnoliopsida > Poales > Poaceae > Hordeum > Hordeum marinum. The sequence continues at coordinate 5,408,748 of CM039673.1, forward strand.
TCAGGGTTTCGGACGAAAACTCATCCGTTACAAAGGGATTTCATTTTTTGAACTTATTTGAACTCCATACTTTTTGTGTGTTCAAAATGCACCATTCAAAGCCACATCATCAATTTTCAACCCTTTCTGACTTCATTTGGCATTTTGTCATGCATTTACTGATTTATTTGAGCTAAATGACCCTGAAATTGAAAAGCACTACAAATGAACTCTGAAAAGGTTGAAAGTTGGCATGGTATCATCATTTCACCCACATATCATGTGCTAAAAAGTTGAGAGGGTTACGGAAAAACCTGGATGCACTTCGTGAACAAAATGGACAATCTCTTTCGAAGTAACAGGGTTTCGGACGAAAAATCATCCGTTACAAAAGGCATTTCATTGCTTCACATGTAACTACAGTGATATTCTAGATCAAAGGCATCATCATAATAGTTGTGGAGAGAAAGTATTTACTTTTTCTTCGCTTGTGTCCTTTGCTTATTGCGCCGTAACCATGGATAATCTTCATTGTTTAACAGGGTGCTTGGGTCAGCCTTGACTTTGAAGGGAGGAATTTCCTGAAACTTTTCATAATATTCAGACATGTCTGTCTTGCCCTCCAATCCCATGATGTCTCTTTTGCCTGAAAGAACTATGTGACGCTTTGGCTCATCGTATGATGTATTCGCTTCCTTATCTTTTCTTTTACTCGGTTTGGTAGACATGTCCTTAACGTAGAAAACCTGCGCCACATCATTGGCTAGGACGAATGGTTCGTCTGTGTACCCAAGATTGTTGAGATCCACTATTGTCATTCCGTAATGCAGGTCTACCTGTACCCCGCCTCTTGTAAGATTGACCCATTTGCATCGAAACAAAGGGACCTTCAAATCATGTCCATAGTCAAGTTCCCATATCTCCTTTATGTAACCATAATATGTGTCGACCTTCCCATTGGTCGTTGCTGCATCAAAGTGGACACCGTTGTTTTGGTTGGTGCTCCTTTGATCTTGGGCGATCGTGTAAAATGTATTCCCATTTATCTCGTACCCATTGTAAGTCAATACAGTCAAAGATGGTCTCCTGGCCAACGAGTACAGCTTATCAGAAACAGTGTTGTCACACCTGAGACGTGTTTGCAACCAACTGCCGAAAGTCTTGATGTGTTCACATGTAATCCAGTCGTCACACTGCTCTGGATGTTTGGAGCGCAGAATGTTCTTGTGTTCATCGACATACGGGGTCACCGAGATAGAATTCTGTAGAACTGTGTAGTGTGCTTGACACCAAGAATGCCCGTCCCCACATATTATTGACTTCGCTCCTAGCGTGCCTTTTCCAGTCAGTCTCCCCTCATACCGCGATTGAGGGAGACCAATCTTCTTAAGGTCAGGAATGAAGTCAACACAAAACCCAATGACATCCTCTGTTTGATGGCCCATGGAGATGCTTCCTTCTGGCCTAGCGCGGTTACGGACATATTTTTTTAGGACTCCCATGAACCTCTCAAAGGGGAACATATTGTATAGAAATACAGGTCCCAGAACGACAATCTCGTCGACTAGATGAACTAGGACGTGCATCATGATATTGAAGAAGGCTGGTGGGAACACCAACTCGAAACTAAACAGACATTGCGCCACATCACTCCTTAACATTGGTAGGATTTCTGGATCGATCACCTTCTAAGAGATTGCATTGAGGAATGCACATAGCTTCATAATGGCTAATCGAACGTTTTCCGGTAGAAGCCCCCTCAATGCAACCGGAAGCAGTTGCGTCCTAATCACGTGGCAGTCATGAGACTTTAGATTCTGAAACTTTTCTCTGCCATATTTATTATTCCCTTTATATTCGACGAGAAGCTAGACGAGACCTTCATACTGATCAGGCATTCAAAGAAGATTTCCTTCTCTTCTTTGGTAAGAGCGTAGCTGGCAGGACCTTCATACTACTTTGGAGGCATGCCGTCTTTTTCGTGAACATGTTGCTGGTCCTCCTGTGCCTCCGGTGTATCTTTTGTCTTCCCATACACGCCCAAGAAGCCTAGCAGGTTCACGAAAAGATTTGTCGTCACGTGCATCACGTCGATTGCAGAGCGGACCTCTAGATCTTTCCAGTAGGGTGCGTCCCAAAATATAGATTTCTTCTTCCACATGGGTGCGCGTCCCTCAGCGTCATTCGGAACAGATAGTCCGCCGGGACCCTTTTCCCAAAGATTACTTGTAAATCATTGACCATAGAAAGTATGCGATCACCGGTACGGATGGCGGGCTTAGTTCGTTGATCTCCCTCGCCTTTGAAATGCTTGCCTTTCTTTTGACATTGATGGTTGGTTGGAAGAAATCGACGATGCCCCAGGTACACATTCTTCCTGCAATTGTCCAGATATGTACTTTTGGTGTCATCTAAACAGTGCGTGCATGCGTGGTATCCCTTGTTTGACTGTCCTGAAAGGTTACTGAGAGCAGGCCAATCATTGATGGTTACAAACAGCAACGCATGCAGGTCAAAATCCTCCTGTTTGTGCTCATCCCACATGCGTACACCGTTTCCGTTCCACAACTGTAAAAGTTCTTCAACTAATGGCCTTAGGTACACATCAATGTCGTTGCCGGGTTGCTTAGGGCCTTGGATGAGAACTGGCATCATAATGAACTTCCGCTTCATGCACAACCAAGGAGGAAGGTTATAGATACATAGTCACGGGCCAGGTGTTGTGATTGCTGCTCTGCTCCCCAAAAGGATTAACGCCATCCGCGCTTAAACCAAACCATACGTTCCTTGTATCACCTACAAACTCCTTCCTGTACATTCTCTCGATTTTTCTCCACAGCGACCCATCAGCGGGTGCTCTCAACTTCCCGTCTTTCTTACGGTCCTCTCTATGCCATCGTATATTCTTGGCATGCTCTTTGTTTCTAAACAGACGTTTCAACCGTGGTATTATAGGAGCGTACCACATCACCTTGGTAGCAACCCTCTTCCTGGGGCGCTCGCCCTCAACATCACCAGGGTCATCGCGTCTGATCTTATAGCGCAATGCACCGCATACCGGGCATGCGTTTCATTCCTCGTACTCACCGTGGTAGAGGATGCAGTCATTAGGGCATGCATGTATCTTCTGCACCTCTAATCCTAGAGGGCATACAACCTTCTTTGTTGCGTACGTACTGTCGGGAAATTCGTTATCCTTTGGAAGCTTCTTTTTCAATATTTTCAGTAGCTTCTCAAATCCTTTGTCAGGTACACCATTCTCTGCCTTTCACTGCAGCAATTCCAGTGTGGTACCGAGCTTTGTGTTTCCATCTTCACAATTGGGGTACAACTCTTTTTTGTGATCCTCTAACATGTGATCGAACTTTAGCTTCTCCTTTTCACTTTCGCACTGTCTCTTTGCATCAACAATGACCCGGCGAAGATCATCATCGGGCACATCGTCTGGTTCCTCTTGATCTTCAGCTTCCCCGGTTCCAGCATCACCGTATTCAGGGGGCACATAGTTGTCATCATCCTCTTCTTCTTTGTCGTCTTCCATCATAACCCCTATTTCTCCGTGCTTGGTCCAAACATTATAGTGTGGCATGAAACCCTTCACAAACAGGTGGCTATGAAGGATTTTCTGGTCAGAGTAAGACTTCAAATTCCCACATGTATGCATGGACAACACATAAAACCATTCTACTTGTTTGCCTCGGCCACTTCGAGAAAATGATGCACCCCCTTAATGTACTCGTCGGTGCGTCTGTTACCGTACATCCATTGCTGGTTCATCTGTGTGCATTATATATAATTAAGTGTGTCAAAAACCGTTACAGAACATCAGGAATACAGAAGTGACCAAATTAATAGAAGTTCATCATCACATTAAAACCAAAGTAGATACATATAGCTCTCTAGAGCATCTAATTAAACCATACATTGAAACTATTTATAACATTTCAATGCAACAAGAAATGCGATCATAATCAGAACTAAGGTAACAATTGATCCAACGACATAATGATACCAAGCCTCTTTATCAATGGCATATTTTCTAATCTTTCTAAGCTTCAAGCGCATTGCAGCCATCTTGGTCCTGTGATCATCGACGATATCGACAACATGCAACTCCAGTCCCATCTTCTCATCTTCAGTTCTTTTCAATTTTTCTTTCAAATGATCGATTTCTTTTTCAGTTTTAGTTAACTTGTCGAGCAGAATTGCATAGTCGGTATCCATTTCTGGTTCAACTACTTCCTATAGATAAAAACATCTACGTCAAGTTGGTGGCATAATTAATTGTCATAGACATTAGATGTGTGAAATAGTTATAAAAGGTAATATACCACATCTAAATTATAGACTGGACGAGGGCCGACGTGGGCGGATACCATAACCATGGCACTATATAATAAAAAACAATAATAAAAGTAAGAAAATCATATGAGTAAGTATATTTTCTTTTAGAAAGAAGATAAGATCAAGAGGCTCACCACGCGCGGGCGATCGATGGCGGTTTCAGGACGGGAACGGGACAGGACGGACCACCAAACCTAGACAAATCTTGACGAAAATGGAGTTTGGACAAGGAGCTTCGAGAGGAGAAAGCTTAAGTGTGGCTAGGGCATTTCATCGAACACCTCATGTGCATAGGAGGTGAGCTAGAGCACCACAAAGCTCTAACACTGCTGTCCTGGAAAAACAGAGCACTCCACGGCTCTGCTAGCGGCGGGCGAGGGTTTATATAGGCAGACCATTGGTCCCGGTTCGTGGCTGGAACCGGGACAATAGGTTTCCCTTTGGTCCCGGTTCCACCCACGAACCGGGACCAATGGTCGTGGACCAGGAGCGAGGCGCATTGGTCCCGGTTCGTGCCTGGAACCGGGACCAAAGGGGCCAGACGAACCGAGACCAATGACCTACGTGGCCCGGCCGGCCCCTGGGCTCACGAACCGGGACGGTTGCCACCTTTGGTCCCGGTTCGTGAGCGAACCGGGATTAATGGGATTAGGAGGCCCGAACCAATGCCTTGTTTTCTACTAGTGATGTGTGGTTCTACTTGATCCAGGATGGACAATTATCTCATGCGCAAAAATATTTGTGATATATATTGCCGTTTCTTAGTGACCAAGATGTTCAACTCTTTTCAGAAATTAGTGGTGTCGCATAAATGTGTCTGGATTTCATGCAGTAAATATTTGCTCAGATTTTATATGAGACCAGTTGTTTCAGACTAAAGAGGAAATGGGCATTAGCACTGTTCATATATGAAAAAGGTTGTATTTCATGAAGACTTGAGGTGCATGATGCAAATGTCCTATTTCATGTCTATCTATCAGTAGGGGGGTGCTGCAAAATCTACATTAAGTGGGCTGAGGTCCCTCCACCTAAATCTGTACCATTGATCTCTAATCTAATGGTCCAGGATGTGTTTTTCTATTTTTGTACAGCAAGCTCTGATTCTACACAAGCCGTGCCCTTACAGTTTAAACAATGTGAGAAGTTTCCGCGTAACGGAAAAAAAATGGTACATAAAAAATTATGCAATGTGAATTAAAACTCACTTAATTAGAATGCACCAATGCATATTGTATGGTAGAGGAATCTCATCCTTAGATCGACGAATTCTAGTGAATCAAGCTAGTAAATCTAATGTCTACAGCAATTAGGATAATGTGAAAGGACACGTGTTTAGATAGTAACTAAAAGCAACGAGGATCACTCTCCTAGTTATGTAGACGAGACATAACTAGATTTTCATTTTGTAGTATCGTTTTCTTTCTTTTTTTTTACATTAAACTCTTGCTTTGCCCAACAAAATACTGCTTGAAAGAGTTGGACCTTCTTATGCTGCTGCTCCTCCACGCAGAATCGACACACGCGGGGAGAATTCTGAGGCAACCGAGAAATAGCAAATCCAGAGAAATATAGAAATTTCGGGGAGCTTTCTCTGGCTTGCGATGCCTGATGTCCCCCCCCCCCCCCCCCCCTCCTGTTGCAACTACCAGCATGCATGCATGCATCCACGCATGAACTGGGAAGCTACGGCATAGCATATACTTGCGCGGTAGCTAGGTTGGTCAAAGCACGACTTGAGGCATCGCTGACGCAAGATGTTAGGTTAGGTTGTGTACTGCTTACCTTAGTTAGCTTAGTTAACAGCAGCAGCACAACTTGGAAGAGGGCGACGCGGCAGGCACACGGCACGACTTGGACTGCACTGCACACACGAACTTCTCTTGCTGTCCCCGTACGTGTTCCTGACAACTATATGTGGTTTGTTTCTTACTGCGCGGAACAAGGAATTTTAGTCTGCATGACCAAGTACTGTGAATGCTTCAGATGTTGGTTTTCCTTTAAATGAGAACATGCGCTATGCAACGTACGTAGCACGATGGATGCTCTGGTCCTTAGTTTCCCTTTAGATAAAGATTCCAGTTTTGAATTTTAAAGGGTGGCGGAGTGAGAAGCCTCTGTAAGGCCTTGTTCGGTTGACAGGGATTTAGGAGGGATTTGACAGGAATTAAGGTGGATATAATCCCTTACAAGTCAAAATTCACCCTAATCTCCTTCAATCCTTTTGAGAAGAGGTGTAACCGAACAAGGCCTAAGGAAGAAAAATCAACACCCACCCGTCAGCCCTTAGGGCGACGCAAGTGGCGATTTAGGTCGTCGCGGTGAGCACTCCCTCTTACGTGCTTCCCCCTCACCATCGTCGAGCAAGGTTTGTGTGGTTGCGGCAGACTCCGTCGAGTGAGTAGGCATGCCTTGTAGGTTGACAACATACAGTATGTCGATGTTCCTAGCGGCTTTGCGCTGAGCCCACTCCTTGGCAGGTAGATCCGGCTTGGCAGGTGGTACAGAATGCTATACCGGGAGTCTGACGGTTGTGTGTTTGCAATGGTGTGCCGCGTGCCCGGCTCGTGCGACGTTTATGGTTGATTACTTCGGATTGGAGGGGGTGGATATATAGCACGTGCATGGCCCACTCGAGCTCTGGTGAAAATGGCCAAAGCTCAAGGGGTGACTCTTGGCTTTGGCAGCTTTTTGAGCAATATATTCAGGTGGGGATCCTCCCCCCCCCCCCCGGTGATCGTTTAGAAAAAAAAGAAAATGGTGATGTATGCAATGTGGATATTTGGAGGCCTGTTGACGGTCATGGTGGCGTCCTTAGGCGACAGACGCTATGTCCAAACTTCTGCTAGCACGACTCCCTCCTCTTGTCACCGGTCCCAATTGGGCACTCCTCCTTGGGAGTCGACTAGGTGGCTCCATCGGACATGTGTGGTTCCATGGTGGTGATGTAGCAACAGGCTCAAGCGATCTCATCCGCAGGCATGTCATGGGGATACACATGGATTCATCTGGATCTATGAAGTGTTTCACCTAACATTCATCGATGATCTAGACTTTCAGTTGGTGCATGATCACAAGGATTTCCGACGGAGACCTGCTTTGCAACTATCTCCGATAAACACCATGCATGGTGGTTCTGTGTGGAGTACTGGGTGGCATAGCTATTGGAAAACCCACTGTCAAGATGGTTACCGGAACACTACTTCATTTATGAGATTAAAATTCGTGACTAGCCTCTACTGGCCGGACTCAGCAACAACAAACTCACTTTTTTTTGCGGGGACCAACAAACTCACTTTGTTATATCGTTGAAGGCATCGTCTTCATGTTGATGTTTCTCACCTCGACTGGTTGGACTCGGCAGTCGGGATGAAAATTCTTGTCCTAGCCGTCACATGCTGGATGTGGACATGATGGCACGAGTGTGTTATCTCTTCTCAAAGGCTTTGTTGTGGAGGAAGACAAATTAGTTGTAGGTGTTTATTTCATATCTACTGCCATTATTTTCCATCTTGTGTACTCCACTTATTGGTGATTTTGGGCCATGTTGCCTTGCATCAACAATAATACATATTTATGGATATGTGTGTCTGCTGATGGACAAGCCGGGAGGTTCAACCGTCCCTCTCAAAAAAAGTGAAATCTCCACACTTCGTTGATAATCAGATATAGTTTTATATCTTCGGGGGTGGGGTGGGGTAATTTGGAGCCCGTCCTATAAGTTGAAACATAACGACACCACAAAGGATGATTGTGCACCATTTGTTTCCTCTTTATCATAACAACACAATGCCTAGCCGTGTTTCTCCCCACATTTCTTTTTACCATAAAACATAATTAATACGTTAGCTGGCACATAAATTTCCCGCTTTATATCCCAGCTGATGTGTGACATGAACATTTTTTGCTGATTCCCGACAGAAAAAATTATCCCTATAATCATATTTTGCTAGTAGTTAATTGCTCTTAATCTTGTGTTGTTTTGAAGTAACTATTCAACGGCCTGTGACACACAAAAGATGATGGCTAGCAAGGTGACCCTCATATTTGCGCAGCTAGATTTCAACTTTACGACGCAAAGAATTTGTGTGTTTTTTCACTTTTAAATCTCGTCAATTATACTTATGATCCGCCATATTATTAGTTGTGCAGATTATTCAGTCTACGTGGAAGAAAGTGGTGCCTTGTTTGGCTCTTGTTTTAGTAATCCTACATAACTAAGTAGGTGATCCCCACTAAGGTATTTATCTCAACAGGCACACATGTCACATCAACATGCAAACATGCATGGCAAAAAAACCACCTCAATGTACAAACACGCATCACAAAAAGGTTTCCTCATTGAGTAAATAGTAGATCATATGTATTTTTCAGTTTCGGACTTTCAGTTCTCATAGTAGTATTAAACAAAATATCCATGATCCATATAGCCAAATATAATTAAAATATATTGCAACGAAATCCTGAAACAACACGCACGAGGTACCATCTAGTTAATACTCCCTCCGTTCCTAAATATTTCTAGAGATTCAACTATGAACTACATACGAAGCAAAATGAATGAATCTAAACTATAAATTATATCTATATACGTCCCTATGTAATTCATAGTGAAACCTTTAAAAAGATAAATATTTAGCAACGTAGGGAGTATAACATATAGTGCCTTGCCATGCCAGTCAAGCATGGTGTTGCTCTACCCTAACCACATAGTTTGAATAATCTGATCTTATTACCCAACTTAATTATCTAGCTAGGCTACATAAATATTAAGAGTTGCTATCCTGTTCCGGATGCATGCGTTTTAATTAAGCTAACTAATCAAGCCGAGCCCACCGTGAAAAAGCCTAGAAAGCACATCACGCACGCACGCACGTGGTTCAATACTATTTTGGAGCTTCTAGGCCCTTTGATTTTTTCAGCAGCCCCCTATATTTTCTAGCTTTATTCCTTTTCACGAGTTGGTGCAGGGAATACATTTCAACACACACATGACCTTAGCTTGACGACCAATTAATCTGCAACGCCAGCTAGCTATTCCTACACACACACACACACATAAAAAGGAAGGTTCGTCTCTGCTCCGGCGCTCCAACAGTGTCACGAGAATGGTCAAATCGAGGATGCCACTCGTGCGCATTCGCTATCTATATCGATCCAACCATGCAAGCAGTCTTTTTTACTATTCCTTGGCGCCAATCTGCGTGTCGTCTACGACAACACCCGCCTCCAAGAATCCCCTCTCTCTCGCGCGCGCGCGCGAGTCATGACGCATGCATGTGATCCGTGGTACATGTAAGGCGGAGGAGGAAGCCGCCTTCAGCAGACTACGGGTCAAAGTGAGGCTCGATTATCCTAGCCTAGTATATAACCCTGGGTGTAACTTGTAAAACTCTTTTCAGCAACTTCCCCTCTCTCTCTCTCTCTCCCTCCCTCTGGCTCGAGCTCGAGCTGAACATATCACGGCCATGGAGAATTATCCCATTCTCTTTGGGACGCAGCCCTCTTCTTCCACCTCCAATTCATACCACTTCATGGCAGGAGCGAGCAGCCATCACCATGGTCAACCAGCTGGCGGTAGCGGCTTGAGCCACGGCCTCTTCTCGGCGTCCAAGCAGGAGGAGGAGCCCTCCGACTCCAAGGATGGCGGTGCCGATGATGGTGCAGGGAGCAGCTCGCAGGGCGGCGGCGGCGAGGCGGACGTCGTCGTCGGGAGGAAGAAAGGCGAGAAGAGGGAGCGGCGGCCGCGGTTCGCGTTCCAGACGCGCAGCCAGGTCGACATCCTCGACGACGGCTACCGGTGGAGGAAGTACGGGCAGAAGGCCGTCAAGAACAACAACTTCCCCAGGTTTGTAAATCCGATCGTGCCCTAACATCTCATGCGACACCCTCATCAATTGCCGACTGATCCTGACTGATGATCAGATTGCTTTGATGCTTGCTTGATATACTTCTGGATCTTGTTTGGGACTTCTGGCTGTTCCTTTTGTGTTCTCTTTTTCCATTTGTTTGGCGTGCAATTTCATGTTTTTGATGGGCGTGAAGAAGAAAGTAGGTGAGATGGAGTCCCGGTGAATCTTCCAAGCTCTGGTAGTGGTTGCTTACATGGGATAACGACATGTCTCATCCTCATCATCTAGTCTAGGCGAAAAAGCTAGCTAGCTAAGTTCCACGTGATTTTGATGGGCATCGCCAATGAATAGAGAGCTGATGGCGATCGTATTTGACTAGGAATAATTTGAACCACCAATTAGCTAGAGGTGGATCGAATTGAACGCTCCACATTATCTACTCGTTATGTCTATAGATAGATTATCCTAACTAAGTCACCATATTAGCATGCCACCTGGAGCACAACAGACAGTCACTTTTCACCTCCAGGCGCCTGGGTTATGCATATATATATATACTACTCCCTCTGTCACGGTTTAGAAGGCATGTTTAGAAATTCTTTGAAACATAAGTGGTTATTGATTGGCTGTAAGATGGGCTCAAAAATGGCATTCACACTACGCATGCATATAGGTATAGTACATCAAAGTACCAATTAGCTGCTAGGAGTAAATGCAATACGCCCTAAACCTTGTTTATTGTGGAAACGCACGTAAATTTAATCGTGCCTTATAAACTGTGATGGGGGAATACTAGTATTAGGCAACCAGCGGACTCATCCATACATTTGCGTGGCTAGCTAGATTTCTTGCATAGTATCATACATGAAACTGTAAATGATACTTCTATGGGGGGAAATCTGTGAAGAATAAAATTATCATATATTTTATATAAAAGCCTTATATATGTTAATTGCTGGGTGGTGTTAGAAAAGTGTGGCCAGCCGGATTCCTCTAAGGCAAAATATATAACGATATACTTTACATGATTTGTTGCTTGCAACATTTTCATCAATATTCTCTCTCAGTTCCACTTATCATATTTTATTTTCTCTGATGATGGACATTATATTGTTTTACTTATTCACTTGCTCATCTATGTCAACATAGTTATCAATAGAGAATCAAGAATAAGTCACATGGGAGTGGTAGATCTTCAGTGTCATCATCCTCACTTACATTTATAGCATAACTAAGAAAACTATAATATACTCAACATGATTTGTTCATTTCAATCTTTACACAATAGTATTTAGCTTCATTCGTATGATATGCCACTTCACATGTATCACACATTCAAAACGATCTGACTCTTTGCATGTCTTGCACGTGGTCCTCGTATACGCGTACGCTACTGGGTTCTTCAAAATCTACCCTTTCAACCTCAGCTCCAGTTGCCATGAACTTTAAAGTGACTGACAATTCAAGCATTCCCAAGCTCGACTCTTTTATACTTAAGTAAAATGTCGTTTCCATATAGTTGAATCCACTAGGGTTTATACATTTAACAAATCCCAGAATGTGTTGCTTGATGTTGATCCTTGGTTACTACATACTCCATGGTTTTGAATGGAAATCGATTGTTTTGAATATAATTAGCAATTATATTTGTGTGGAAACTTTTCATAACATACTGCTTCCCCTTGCTTTGTAGTATGTGACTAATGCTTTCAACATAACCAAAACACCTTTACTACATACTTGACATGATTTTTTTTCTTCTTCCAAATTTTGTTGTTGCAGAACAACAATACTTAACTTCCAGGTCTAGTACAAGCTTATATACTATTTAATTCTCAAAATGTACTATTTTATTATCGGTTACAACTGTTGCGAACTTTGCCAATGACCTGCAATTCAAGCATACCTTAGTTTCACACTTCTGTACTCGTGTTGATATCGTTTCCTACATAGTTAAATCCATGCATGTTGATCCTTCTAACTAATCTATACATATTGACACATCTAAGACATGATGAGTTTGGTGTTGGTCCTCTATCACTGTAAACTACATAATACCAAATGTAAATCAAATAGTTTATTTTAATTTTGTTCCACATTTTCAATTTAATTTGATTGTACATATAAATCCATTCATTCATGGTACAAATTTATTGTGCTTACCCATTTTTTGACCATAATAATGGAGTATGAAAATCAATTGGCTATATTTTATTTCTGACCAAATTAATCCATGCCTATTGAGACATGTAAGACATGTTGTGTTTGGTGTTGGTCCTCTGTCATTGCAAACTACATGATACCAAATGGAAATAAAAATAGTTTTTTTAAGAAAATTGGTTCTAGATTTTCAGTTTTATCTTAATTGTACATATACACCCAATCACTCGGAGTAAACAATTAAATGTGTTTAGCTATATTTCACGATAATAATGGAGTACAAATATCAAATTTGGCTATGTTTTATTTTTGATCAAACTATGTATGTGAAAAGAGTTATATATCTTTCCCTACTGTTCATATATACTACTCTTCTATCAACAAGTTCATTCATAAATTTAGCTATTTGTAACCCTATTGCTAATAATCATATATCTTTACCTATTGTTTTGCATGCATTGAGATAAAAGTACAATAAATATCTCAAAGTCATAGTCAATACGAATTCTTGTTGACATTAGAGGTGATGTCATCCATGTTCTACCGTTGTCATACCCAATGTGCTGATTTTTGATTCATTCGGTATAAAAACCCTTATATGAGATATTGATATATATTTCTAATTGTTAGTTAATTTTAAATCAAGTCCATTACCACATAGGATGGAAGGACTAATTCAGCATATTTGGACGGACATGGTGGCTTGTTTGCCTTTTGTTTTAATAATAATAATAATAATAATAATAATAATAATAATAATAATAATAATAATAATATAGAGAGAGAGAGGAGACAGATAGAGATATAGAGATATAGAGAGATAACAGACAGACAGACAAACAGATTGATAGATAGATAGATAGATAGTCTCCTTTATGATAAATTATCTATAACTCATAGGGTTTCACAAGGAGTGTGTGACCAGTGCAAGAAATTGACGACTTGTGTGTATGATGATGCATGTCTTAATTAAATTTGAAGACTTTCATAAGAATATAATACTTAAAGCAACAAATATTTATGTCAGACCAAAATATGAGATGAAATGATAACTACCAAAAAATTATTAGAATTTAACCCTTAAGAACGACCATTTATCATTATTATATAGGCTTTTTCTAGAACAATTAGATCTTAAAAAGTGGTGATATGATACATCACGGTAATCTCATGAACAATTATGAACCGTCCCAACATATAAAGTATATTAATCTCAACTGAATTGTGAGAAATGGAAGCAACAAATGATGAAATTGGTTTGTTAGTAGTTTAATCATTTACTAGTCATATATCTAAGAACATATACCAATTGATAATTCTTGGATAACTTTTGTGAGCCTCCTTGGTTTGTAAAAGTGAATAACATTGGAAGAAAAAGAGCACAAAATTTTGAGAGGAATGCAATGTGGAACAAAGATGGAAAAATACATAAAATTGTAGGAATAATTAGTAAGGTAAAATACAGCAAGCACCCGTGAAAATGCCTTGATCCTACTTATATGTATACGAAATAGGTTTGACTAGATGTTAAAATTCCTGCAGGAATGATGTATAGAAGAGCAATCGATAGAAATTTTGTACCATTGTTCTTGTGATCCCTACTCGAAGTCTAATGTACCCCCCCCCCCCCACACACACACACACTTTTTATTAAAAGGGTTTGTTGTTGGTTGTTGTTTTTGTTAGCACAATAGCCTTTAAAAGAGTACTAACTTGTTTTTCACATGCAGGAGCTACTACCGATGCACGCACCAAGGATGCAACGTGAAGAAGCAGGTGCAGCGGCTATCACGAGACGAAGGTGTGGTCGTAACGACATATGAGGGCACCCACACGCACCCAATTGAGAAGTCTAATGACAACTTCGAGCACATACTCACCCAGATGCAGGTCTATTCAGGCATCAACAACGTATCCCAAACCTTTGGCAGCCAACACATGTTTCAATGAACATCGCATGCATGGCTGATCAATGCCTATGCACGCTCACAGAGATTATGTTGATTTGTACATTAACCCTAGACATGTACGTAAAAGAGTAATAAAGCGTGATTTCATAGCTGGATAGATGCAGGTTACTCACGCGAGTTTTTTTTTGTTTATTTGTTGATGTTTTTTTCCAATTGTAGATGAACTATTATAGACTAATCGATCAATACAAACACATACATTGTTATCGCCTTGGGGGCATATGTGCAATACTATTGTACAGCTCCTCATCATCCATTTCAGATATAGTAAACAATCGGCCATATCATATCCACGACGCATATATGCATGTGTTTGTTTTCAATTTTTCACGTTAGTATGACTTGTTTAAGTTGTACTTGTTTGGTTGTATTCCTATTTATAGCATTGACACATATATTCCAATCAAAAATGATGAAATACATATGTGAAAAAATCTTGATCAGAATAAATACATGCACATATGACCACATGAGGACCCCTTTTTCACGACCAAAAGTTACAAAAATGCAATGATTGGACTTGTGTCGAATGTGAATTTAGAGCAATGTTGGGCTTGGTATTAGCGGAGGGTTCGATATTGAAGTTGAACACTTGTAGCAGGGGCTTAATATAGTGTGGTAGCAAAAATAGACTATATGAAGTTGCTAGTCATTTTGGTTGTTGGTCAGGGATGTTTCAAAGGTAGCCTCATCGGTCTTTATCACTGTATGTATTACATTGACTAGTACACGGGGAAAAACAAGTAATGGTTCCAAGAGATGCAGCACTCGTCGAATTCTAGAATCAAACCAAATCTCATTGTCTACTTTTCTACAATGACCCGATCGCTAAAGTCCTAGCAAAAATCCACGTCTCATTGTTGTATTGGAGCCATTACTAGGTACTAGAGCCTCCATGGGACAGAGTTAGTGGACCAAGGAGAACTCGCTCGACGAGCGGCAGCACAGGAAACTACCAATGCCGAGGAGGAAAGCGATTGGCAGCGATAAAATGTGTGTTGAGAGCATAAACCGGCGCATGGGAGAGGGGCAGCTCGGTGCGTGTGGAAATAGACATGCAAGAAAAACAAGTGGACGGACTTTAGTGGACTTATTAATGGGCTGGTTGTGGTGATGAGTGGGCTTTTAGTCCTACTACAAAATTACTTATAGTTATCAGAAAACAAGGCCACAAGCCCATGGGCCAGGCCCGTGGGCATTCACATCTTGGGTTTTTTTATTTGTTGTTTTTTATTTTAATTTTTGGTTTATTTTGCTCCATTCTTCGAGGTGAAAATACACGAATTCGTAATTGACATAGATGAGTACTTATTTTTGAAAATTAATTATATACAAAAAAGGTTTTACTGTATATTTTTTTGTGCATAGGTCAATTTGTTTTTTATCTGGTCACATATTTATAAAAGTACTCATGAAATTTTATTAAATGTTCATTGTTTATATTATGAATGTTTATCATCTATTAAACTATGTGTAAAAATAGGTTTATGATGTATTTTAAAATAGCGGTCGATATTTTGAAAATATACATCATTTAAAAAATCATGTATTTGAAAAGCTTTCTTAGTTTATTTGAATAAACATCATCGTCAATCAAAACATATTCAAGTTTTCAAAAAATGTTCATGGTGCATTTAGAAAAATCACCTTTTTTTAAAATGCTTGCTGTGTTTCCCAAAACAGTGTTCGCCAGAAAGTGGAAACTCCACAAACATCGGAAAGAGTGAAAATAACAGGAAAAGGAAAAAACAAGAAAAGAAAATAAATAAGGGGAAATAAAATAAATAAATTTTTGAAATACACTATCAACAACTTTTAAATGCCTGGTAAATACCTTTTGTATTACACACTGAACATTTTTTAAATATACGATGAACCACTTTGTAATACACGAAAAACATTTTTTTAAACACTGGATGGACAATTTTTATACATGATGAATATTTTCTAAATACATTATGAATTATTTTTAAATTACATGGAAATTTTCTTAAATACTTAAACATTTTTTTAAGCACATGAATACATTTTAGAGTAAAGTACATGAAAAATGAGATTACATAGACATTTAGATACAAACACTTGTATATTTTTATTAGATGCATGAACATATTTTAAAAACATGGATGCTGAACATTTTGTAGCCGATGAACATTTTCGAAATAGATGAGCATCCAGTTTGAAAAACTCCGTGAACAGACCTGCATGATGAATAAAAAAGAACGAGAAATAAAATAAACGAAAAAAGACGAGAACGTAAACGGTAAAAAGGGAATATGGAGAAAAACCAAAATAAGTAAATAAATCGAAAAATAAAAGGAAATAAAGGTTTTAAAAAGAAGCATACCAGGCCGTTCGCTAGTCTCTAACAAAAAAGGACCCAGCCCAGACCCTAAAAATGGAAGGAAAACCGCTTGATGGTTGTGGTGCACGAACTGGCTGCTTGGCGAGTGATAACTCAAACTCGCAGTAAGCGAGAAATAGGCCCTGTTTCTTAAGGGATTAAAAAAAGACTTCACTGGAGGGTCATTTTTCTTTAGTCCCTGGGACTAAAAAAAATCTGGTCCCTTGCAACCAAACACCCCCTTAGTGTGGCAATATCTATCTCAGGCTTATGATGTAAGGCCTTAAGATAAATTTATCCATGATATATTCTATAATATGTGCAATACACAATAATTGTTTTCTAACAACTGGCTAAAAAACATTGGGTATAAGACTATTGATGCAGAATTTGACGAGGACGAGTGTTCTTCACAACTGTCTAAAAAGATGCATGTATTGGTGGTACATAAATTGCTTGAGATGCATCCAGGAAACCATAAGATGATGACAAGTGAGTGATCAACGCGGCAAACCGCGGAGCACGACTACTGAGCTACCGATGATCGACCGAATGCGGCAAATGCAAATAAGTAGAAGAGCGACCTGAACCCTAATGAATGTCCAATCCTAAACCCTAATGAATGTCCAATCCTCTACCAGATGAAATACAGTCAGACGCCATTATGCAGTAGTATAAGGCTTGCAGGTGCAACTGCCTTCTCATCCCAGGAAATGGCAGGGACGGTGTTCATAGCTTGATCAGGTCATCTTTCTTCAAATCCTGCTTTTGGGCCCCATCCACATCCTCCTGGGAGGAGCTGCCCCCACCCTTCTTGCCGAATATCATCTTGTCGAGGTCATCGAGCACACCGTCGTCTTCCCCGGGCCTCGCTCGAGCACCGGCCGGTTTTCTGACCAGGGCCTCTTCGCTCCCGACGGTGGTGGGGTCCTCATGTTCTGCTTCTGAGGCGATCGGTATGGCCAATGGCTCTTGCTCCGCGTGCGCTGGCGCCACGGGTTTCTTCATCTCTTCATATCTGGATAGCACTTTCTGGATCTCGTCGTTCACTGTCAGGGCCTCGAAGAGCATGGCCTCATTGTCCCCAGCCGTCTCGACGAATCTCTGGATGGTGTGTTGGGATTGGTAGCATTGTTGCACAAGGGTGTTCGTCAAGTCATCCTGTGCAAGTAACAGAACTAGTCAAAACATAATACTAGCTCTTCACCATTGTAACAAAAATCTACCTCAAACCAGTAAAATAAACATGTACGTAAAACATAGTCTTATTACTAAAGTAAGTAGTCCATGTTGCACGGTATTTTGAACGCACGCCTTGCTTTCACACAAGTTCAAATATACCTCCAGTGAATGCAATCACTATCAAGGAACATAGTATCAAGCTAAATTAAGCATGAATGAGTGTCTTTTCCATTCTGTTTTATAGCTAAATGACTGGCAAAAAGACAAAAACAGTTTTTGTAATGTATCGCAAACTTGCTCCATTACGACTTGTGATAGCTCAGAAAATTGCAGTAATGTTGTCTGGGAATGATAGATGATATGCATTTAGAAACAAAATTTGAATGCGAACATATTCAGGAACAGAGTCGAAATTCAGAGTTCAGAGTATCTCAAAAACAGAGTACTACGAGCATGAAATAGAATAAATATAACCAAGGCACCGGCAGCAGAACCAAATAATAATAATGGATTACTGGTATTTAAATAAAATGTTCACCAGAAAAACTGCATGAAGAACCAGTCCAGCTATTTATATGAAGTGAATTACTAGTGTACTCCAGTCAAAAGGTGTTTATGCGAACTTGGAGGAAGCTACACAAAGTCCAGTTACCTGCAAAGCATCCTGCTGAGGGGAAGATGAAAGAACAGTTGAAAGAAGCTCTATGCTGTTACGCGCAACATCAAAAGCTTCCTTTGTTTCTTCGGCAGTATATGTATGCATATGCACATCTTCAAAGGTCTGTTGCGTGAAGTTTGCACCAGCTTCAGCTTCAGCAACTGAGCGTGGTGGAGTAAATATGGGGGCCAAGCTCTCATTGTCGCGTCCAGGAAACCGCACTCCTCTTGATTTCAGGCTCTACAGAAAATATATTAGCTAGTTGGTCAATCCACTGCCTTGGTTAATAAAGCATGATGTATTTTTCACTGCAAGATAAATCATACGGATTTACAGTACTGCCATCAACCTGGACATTGAAACAACGAATTATTTGACCCCAAAATTAGTTGAGTACTCCCTTTAGTGCAAAGTAGAGTCATTTTTGAGCCACTTATTTTGGGACGGAGGGAGTAGATGTCAATGCTGCTGCCAAAACTTGTTCACTACAATTTCTTCAACCATGAAGCCGTGAATTTAAGCGCTGACGGCATAAAATATATGACCACCACAAATTATCACTCTTCACTTCTAAAACACAGAAGTATGAAACATATTAAAGCACAAAAATGAGAAGCATAAAGTAATAAAGCACTGAGTTTACTGCATACTACTGTATTTTTTTACTTACAGGTATTAAGGAGGTGGTATAGTATAGGGAATAACCAAATGATATATGCACCGTGATGCACCCGGTTTTATCTTCTGTAATTCAAACAACAATTTCATTTTGAAGTTGTTTCATCTCATGATCATAGGGGAATGATTCATACTGCCAAGATCGTCACTCTTCCTTCAGTCTGACGGAAGCTTCTTTTTTATAGTGGAGATTGACGGAAGCTAAAAAACAGTATGTTAATGGATCTAAATGCGCAATTTTAAATATTCACCGTGATGCACCCGGTTTTATCTTCTGTAATTCAAACAACAATTTCATTCTGAAGTTGTTTCATCTCATGATAATTCGATCTTTGAAAAGCACCAACTAATTGATGGCATGTGCTTCTACTTAACTGTTGCTTCCATATTATCAATCCATCATCAAAATTTAAGATGAAGTTCAGTTTTTTTCTCTGAATTTGGTGCCTCCTATTTGTTCCTGTTGACTACAGCATGGCAGTTTCAGAAATGACTGCTTCAGTTATTGGTAGAATATTATTTAGTAATTCTATATATGGTCTGCTTCTTTTTTTCTGAAAGTCTGACATCTAGTTTTCAGGTGACAACCAAAAGGGGTGAAGCCAATAAGGCCCAATATAATGCAATCAAATTAACCATGCCTTTCTCAACTACTGCTTTATCTGTATGTGAATACAAAGGTTACTTTTAGTAGGTCGATATACCCATAAAACTGCTCAAATTCTGTGTATTTCTAGCATTATGTTGAGTTCTGAAGGAAAGTACTGAACATTTTTATTTGACTAGTAGCCAGATTTCAGAGATTTACTATGTAATTACCATTCTATAAATCTATAGCATTTCTTCTAGCTGGGTAATTTGTATCTGTTCTATTCATCATCTTGAGCTGAGACTCTTATATACATTGATCTTCTTTTTACCCTATGTCTCAACCATAGTCTGTCGATATTCTACCAAAAATAACATGGTTTATTGGTTCTAGAGGATGCTGGTTACCCATTCATGCAGGTATCTTCTAGTTACTTCAACCTTTTGGTCCTAAATGAGAATGACTTCTATACTTACATTGCAGAGCACATCAGGTTATTTGGGACAACTTTTCATTGACCAAGGAATGAAAATATAGACTGTCATTGCTATGAAACAAAATTAGGCAACTACTAGAATGTAATACAACAATTCTTCAGGTACCTTGTATGTTTCCTCGTAGACCGGCAGGTAGCGGAGCTCCTCGCCGGACTCTCCCCAAGCCTCAATCAGCACAAGTGCCTTGTTCCTGTTATTCACCACGGTGAGTGGATCATCCACCAACCTGACCATCTCATCGAGAACCCTCTCGGCGGCGACCTCGGAGAACACCTTGTCGCAGTTCTTGGTGACGGTCTCGAGAAGGGACAGGGAGAGGAACTGGACCCTTGCGTCCTTGAGCACGAGCCGCTTCCTGACCCCGCGGACCAGGTCCACGCTGTTCACCTTCCCGGCGTTGACCAGGTCGCAGATCTCCAGGTTCATGGCCCAGTCGGGCCCCTCGAGGCTCTCGGAGGTGGCGTCCTCGACGACCTTGTCGGCCGGGGTCTGGCCCTGGAAGAGCTCCCTCATCTTGAAGCTCACGGAGGTCATGCCGGCCGTCATCTTCTTGCCGACCTCCGTCCCGGTGATCTTGAGCTGCTCGCTCAGCGCCGTCACCTTGTCCATCAGGTTGTCGCCCATCTTGGTTGGTAATTAAACCACCTGAGTTTCATCAAAACAAAGAAGAGAAAATTCAGCGAGGGCCGTGGTATGACAACCGATGTGCAAACTTGTGCAATCCCTCCCATGGCCTGTCTGTGAAATATTTACAGACAGCTACTGCACAATTCGGTGAAAATAACGACGTGGCGAACAAATCTGCAACGAACGGCGACGGGTAGAGTTGAGCGAAAACGAATCACGCTGCGCTGCGAGGCACCGTGCAGTGCAGCTGGGCCTGGATTCAACGTAAAATTTGAGCAGTGAAAGTGAAGGCATCCCCTACTCCTGACAGACAGCTACTGTGGTAACAAACTCTTGCTGGAAAACAGAAGAAGAAAATCTGCTTCTGGCGGCTAACGAATCTGCATCGAACGAATGTGTCTAGGCGTTGACTGACGGGGGATCTCTGGCGGCTGGAGCTCGGTTCAGCGCGCGCGGCCGCGGCCGGGGAAGGGGAGGAAACCAAGACAGAGGTGGGAGGTGGGAGGTGGGAGTGGGAGAGCTCACTGCGGCGGATTCCGGCGAAGGGAGCAGCAGAGCAGATCTGGCGGGCGGCGGCGGAGAGGAAGAGAAGCAAAGTCAGCGGCGGGGCGGTGGCTGGTTTTCCTCGGCCGCAGCAGGCTCACGCTCACTTGAGTGACCACTCCTACTCTCAGTCTCACGTTCAGGAGGGCCGTTTTGGACCGCGTGAACAGTAACATTTTTTTAAAAAAAAACTGCAAACCTTTCCACGTTTGTCTTTAATTGATGAAGAAAATGGCGTTCAAAACCGATCCGTGGACCGATGTAGGTCGGCTTCTGTGGCCCGGACCAGTTTGTGGGTCTGTTTTGAAGATGCCCTAGTTTAAACATCAATTTATGCAGGTTTTATTACTGAGTGTGCATAATTATATTTTTCTCACTAGTTCATGCGTACCATATCAAAGAATTATATTGATTTTTTCCCATAGAAGATCAATTATAAAGATACAGTTGAATATTTCATTTAAGATAACACTGGACAATTGATTTTTTTGGTAGAACTTGAGGTGGATTTATTGCTTTACAGTTCACTTTCAAGACAGTGTTGGCACCAGACCTGGTCAAACGAGTCGGCCCGGTCGTTAATGGGACCGGCACAGCACATTTAGTGTCGTGCCGGCCCACGTGTTGACCCCTCCAACCCAGGCACGGTCGGGAGCTATACGGGTCGGTCCGTCGGCATGACAGGCCCGCTAGTTTTTTAGCCTGTTAGGCTGTTTTTTGGGTCGATTTTGGCTTATTGGGATGTTTTATACTAATATATATATATATATATATATATATATATATGTATATATATATATATATAATGCAAACGGGTCGTAACGTGTCGGCCCGCGTGTCCAGCCTTCACGCTCAGGCATTGCCCGTGGCGTGCCGCCTGTTTGGCACGGCCCGTTTAAAGCGTGTCGGGCCTAGCCCGTCACGTGCCGTACCGGCATGCCCGTGGGCCAACATGCCAGGCCCGGCCAGTTTGGCCAGGTTTGGTTGACACAGACACACCGAGAAAAACAAGTGACGGTGTCCTGGACTACGGGGTACTCAACACGTCGTCTCCCGACAGGTGGGTCGGGCCGAGTGTCGGTGTCAAAACCGGCAGATCTCGGGTAGGGGGTCCCGAACTGTGAGACTAGAATCGATGGTAACAGGAGACGAAGGGGACACAGATTTACCCAGGTTCGGGCCCTCCTATGGAGGTAATACCCTACGTCCTGCTTGGTTGTATTGATGGTATGGGGGTAACATAGTTGATCTACCTCGAGATCAAATAGCTAACCCTAGATGAGTTGTTCTGTATCTACAACCTAAAACCCTCTGGCTTATATAGATGCCGAGGGTACCTAGGGTTTACACATGGTCGGTTACACACCGAAAAGATAAACATGCCTATTCGGTACATCAAACGTGGAGCGCAAGCCGTACTTCCCGAAGCTTCTATCTTGGAGATAAGGTCTTCAATGAACCCTGTGTTTGGTAAGTGACCCATACAGTCCAGCCCATAGAGATAGGTCGGCCTCCCGAGGACCCCTTAATCGAGGACTCCCTCAGTAGCCCCCGAACTTGCCTCCAACGCCAAGGGTCCCAGCTTCGATTACTTCACACGATCAGAGTATTCGGCTTGCAAGCTGAGTTCTTCCCACCGAACCTAGTTCGGCCTCCGATGATAAGTAGCTTTCCACATAGTGGCACGTCCGAACACTGTAAATAGGCCGGCCTTGAAGGCCAAACGTCAAGGGGTAAATAATATTCCTCTAACAACCTCTCTAACGAAAGGTCACGGCCTACCACGACCGCT
Source organism: Hordeum marinum (assembly GCA_022496015.1). Taxonomy (NCBI): domain Eukaryota; kingdom Viridiplantae; phylum Streptophyta; class Magnoliopsida; order Poales; family Poaceae; genus Hordeum; species Hordeum marinum. The sequence goes on from CM039673.1 coordinate 5,431,960, forward strand.
AAGCCAGTTACACAAACTCGATTCGCGATTCGAGGCCATTTTAATCATCATGGTCTATCAGTGTACTGATCGTGTCATGTTTTATACTAGATATGTTTAATCACGCGTGCGCAACGGCTCGCACGTCTCGGGAAGTGAAGGGATTCACGGCGTGGCAAGGGGAGACCGAATCGATAAGTCTCATAAAAGGGGACGAAAACCCTGAAGCCTATTCACTCATTCGCCTTCTCCGTCTTCCATTCCTCTGCGCCTCCCAAGCACAGATCTAGGTCTTCCGCCCCTCACCTCCGAGCCAATCAATGGCGGGCTTCAACGGCCAGTGGGAGGCCTCCACGGTCACCGACCAGGACATCCTCGACCTCAAGAAGGCCGGCTACCGCTCCGATGACATCCCTCATCGCGCACCGGAGGAGGGCCAAGTGATCCCCACTCCCCGGCCGGGCGAAAGGGTGGTCTTCCTCTCCCACTTCATCAGGGGGTTGAGCTTCCCGCTCCACCCCTTCGTCAGGAGGTTGATGTTTTTCTACGGCCTCGACTTCCATGACCTCCCGCCGAACTCTTTCATGCACATCTCGGCGTTCATCCTCGTCTGCGAGGCTTTCTTGCGAGTCGAGCCGCACTTTGGGCTATGGCTCAAAGTGTTCAACGTCAAGCTGAAGTGCGTCGGCGGGAAGCACGCAGACTACAACGGAGCTGTCATCGTCAAGCTCACCCGCGTCGTGTATCCATGGGGCACCGTCATCGACACCATCAAGGTGTGGCAGAAGGAGTAGTTCTATATCACAAAACCACGAGAAGAAGGTCAGATTCCTCTTGCCGAATTCAGATCTGGTCCCCCCACCAGACTAGCTTCATGGCTCAAAAAGGGCCTTAACTAGTGACCGATCAAGGAGGTGAGCGACTTGCAGAAGTGCATTGGCTCCATGGTCGAGAAGGAAATCAAACTGACCAATGTGGCCCAGGTGATGCTCCGGAGACGCATCCTCCCCTGCCAGCTGATACGTCCATTTTGCAGCATGCTTTTATATTGATATTTATTGCATTATGGGATGTTATTACATGTTATAATACAATACTTATGCCTTTTATCTCTTATTTTACAAGGTTTACATGAAGAGGGAGAATGCCGGCAGTTGAAATTCTGGACTGGAAAAGGAGAAAATCTAAGATACCTATTCTGCACAACTCCAAAAGTCCTGAAATTTTACGGAGAATATTTTTGGAATTAATAAAAAATACTAGCGGAAGAATCAACCAAAGGGGGCCCACAAGCCTTCTAGGCACGACCATCCCCCTGGTCGTGCCTAGCAGGCTTGTGGGGCCCCTATGGCTCCTCCGACGCCCATCTTCTCCTATATGAAGCGTTTTGACCTGGAAAAAATCAGAAAAGAGCTTTCGGGACGAAGAGCCGCCATCTCGAGGCGGAACTTGGGCAAAACCAATCTAGAGGTCCCGTAGGGCGGTCCTACCGGGGAAACTTCCCTCCCGGAGGGGAAATCAAAGCCATCGTCAGCACCAACGATCCTCTCATCGATAGGGGGTCAATCTCCATCAACATCTTCACTAGCATCGTCTCCTCTCCAAACCCTAGTTCATCTCTTGTATCCGATCTTTGTCTTAACACCTCGGATTGGTACCTGTGGGTTGCTAGTAGTGTTGATTACTCCTTGTAGTTGATGCTAGTTGGTTTACTTGGTGGAAGATCATATGTTCAGCTCCTTTATGATAATTAATACTCCTTTGATCTTGAACATTAACATGCTTTGTGAGTAGTTACGTTTGTTCCTGAGGACATGGGATAAGTCTTGTTATAAGTAATCATGTGAATTTGGTATTCGTTCGATATTTTGATGAGATGTATGTTGTCTCTCCTCTAATGGTGTTATGTGAACGTCGACTACATAACACTTCACCATTATTTGGGACTAGGGGAAGGCATTGGGAAGTAATAAGTAGATAATGGGTTGCTAGAGTGACAGAAACTTAAACCCTAGTTTATGTGTTGCTTCGTAAGGGGCTGATTTGGATCCATATGTTTCATGCTATGATTAGGTTTACCTTAATTCTTCTTTCGTAGTTATGGATGCTTGCGATAGGGGTTAATCATAAGTGGGAGGTTTGTCCAAGTAAGGGCAGCACCCAAGCACCGGTCCACCCACATATCAAATTATCAAAGTAACAAACGTGAATCAAATGAACATGATGAAAACTAGCTTGACGGAAATTCCCATGTGTCCTCGGGAGCGCTTTGCTTTATATAAGAGTTTGTCCAGGCATGTCCTTTGCTACAAAAAGGATTGGGCTACCTTTCTGCACCTTTGTTACACTTGTTACTTGTTACTCGTTACGAACTATCTTATCACAAAACTATATGTCACCGATAATTTCAGTGCTTGCAGAGAATACCTTACTGGAAACCGCTTGTCATTTCCTTTTGCTCCTCGTTGGGTTCGACACTCTTACTTATCAAAAGGACTACGATAGATCCCCTATACTTGTGGGTCATCAAGACTCTTTTCTGGCGCTATTGCCGGGGAGTGAAGCGCCTTTGGTAAGTGGAATTTAGTAAGGAAAATTTTATATAGTGTGCTGAAATTTACTGTCACTTGTCACTATGGAAAGTAATCCTTTGAGGGGCTTGTTCGGGGTATCTTCACCTCGACCGGAAACACAAAGAGTTGTACCTCAACCTACTGAACCTACTGAAAATATTTATTATGAAATTCCTTCGAGTATGATAGAGAAATTGTTGGCTAATCCTTACGCAGGAGATGGAACACTACATCCTAATTTACATCTAATCTATGTGGATGAAGTTTGTGGATTATTTAAGCTTGCAGGTCTGCCCGAGGATCACGTTAAGAAGAAGGTTTTTCCTTTATCTTTGAAGGAATATGCATTGACATGGTATAGGCTATGTGATGATATTGGATCATGGAGCTACAACCGATTGAAGATGGAATTTCAGCAAAAGTTCTACCTTATGCATCTAGTTCATCGTGATTAGAATTATATTTATAATTTTGGCCTCGTGAAGGAGAAAGAATCGCTCAAGCTTGGGGGAGGCTTAAGTCAATGTTATATTCATTCCCCAATCATGAGCTCTTGAGAGAAATTATTATTCATATTTTTTATGCCCGGCTTTCTCGTAATGATAAATCCATGCCCGATACTTCTTTTGTTGGTTCCTATATGAAGAAAGATATTGACTTCAAATGGGATTTGTTGGAAAGAATTAAATGCAACTTTGAAGATTGGGAACTCGACGAAGGTAAGGAGTCAGGTATGAACCTTAAGTTTGATTGTGTTAAATCTTTCATGGAAACCGATGCTTTTCGTGAATTTAGCACTAAATATGGGCTTGACTCTGAGATAGTAGCTTCTTTTTGTGAATCTTTTGCTACTCCTGTTGATCTCCCTAAGGATAAGTGGTTTAAATATCATCCTCCCATTGAAGTGAAAGTAGTTGAACCTATTAAAGTTGAAGAGAAAACTATTACTTATAATGTTGATCCTGTTATTCCCACTGCTTATATTGAGAAACCACATTTTCCTGTTAGAATAAAGGATCATGCTAAAGCTTCAATTGTGGTCCGTAAGAGCTGTGCTAGAACACCTACACCCCCTGAGCAAATTAAAGTTGAACCTAGTATTGCTATGGTTAAGGATCTCTTGGTTGATAATATTGATGGGCATGTTATTCAATTTTGTGATGAAGCTACTAGGATTGCTAAACCTGATGCTAAAGATAAACATAGACCCATTGTTGGCATGCCTGTTGTTTCTGTTAAAATAGGAGATCATTTATATCATGGCTTATGTGATATGGGTACTAGTGTGAGTGTAATTCCCTTTTCCTTATATAAAGAGATTATGAATGATATTGCACCAGCTGAGTTAGAGGAAATTGATGTTACAATTAAACTTGCTAATAGAGATACTATATCACCAGTTGGGATTATTAGAGATGTTGAAGTCTTGTGTGGGAAAATAAAATATCCTACTGATTTTCTTGTTCTTGGTTCCCCACAAGATAATTTTTGTCCCATTATATTTGGTAGAACCTTCTTAAATACCGTTAATGCCAGGATAGATTGTGAGAAGGAAACAGTTACCGTAAGTTTTGGGGATGCGTCTCATGAGTTTAATTTCTCTAAATTTCATAGACAACCCCATGATAAAGAACTGCCTAGTAAGGATGAAATTATTGGTCTTGCCTCTATTGCGGTGCCTCCTACTGATCCTTTAGAGCAATATTTGCTAGACCATGAAAATGACATGCACATGAATGAAAGAAATGAACTAGATAGGATTTTATTTGATCAACATCCTATTCTGAAACACAACTTGCTTGTTGAAATACTTGGGGATCCCCCTCCACCCAAGGGTGATCCCGTGTTTGAGCTTAAACAATTACCTGATACTTTGAAATATGCTTATCTTGATGAAAAGAAGATATATCTTGTTATTATTAATGCTAACCTTCCAGAGCATGAAGAACAGAGATTACTGAAAACTCTAAGGAAGCACCGTGCTGCTATTGGATATACTCTTGATGATCTTAAAGGCATTAGTCCCACTCTATGTCAGCACAAAATTAAAATGGAGCCTGATGCAAAACCAGTGGTTGATCACCAACGATGGTTGAATCCTAAAATGAAGGAAGTGAGATGTGAAGAAACTAATCTTGTCTTGAATTGGGAGAAGTGCCACTTTATGGTGAATGAAGGCATTGTCTTGGGACATAAAATTTCTGAAAGAGGTATTGAAGTTGACAAGGCTAAAGTTGATGCTATTGAAAAAATGTCGTGTCCTACGGATATCAGAGGTATAAGAAGTTTCCTTGGTCATGATGGTTTCTATAGGAGATTTATTAAAGATTTCTAGGCCTCTCACTAATATTTTGCAAAAAGATGTTCCATTCGTTTTTTATGATGATTGTGTTGAAGCTTTTGAAATTCTCAAGAATGCTTTGATTTCTACACCTGTTGTTCAACCACCTGATTGGAACCTACCTTTTGAAATTATGTGTGATGCTAGTGACTATGCTATAGGTGTTGTTCTAGGCCAAAGAGTTGATAAGAAATTAAGTGCTATTCATTATGCTAGCAAAACTCTAGACGGTGCTCAAAGAAACTATGCTACCACTGAAAAGGAATTTTTAGCAGTTGTGTTCACTTGTGATAAGTTTAGACCTTATATTGTTGATTCTAAAGTAATTGTTCACACTGATCATGCTGCTATTAAATATCTCATGGAAAAGAAAGGTGCTAAACCTAGACTTATTAGGTGGGTTCTTCTGCTACAAGAATTTGATTTGCATATTGTTGATAGAAAGGGTGTTGATAACCCCGTAGCAGATAACTTGTCTAGGTTAGAGAACGTTCATGATGACCCAATACCTATTCATGATAGCTTTCATGACGAACAATTAGCTGTCATAAATGCTTCTCATAATGCTCCTTGGTATGCTGATTATGCTAATTACATTGTTGCTAAATTTATACCGCCTAGTTTCACATACCAGCAAAAGAAAAAGTTTTTCTATAATTTAAGACATTACTTCTGGGATAACCCACACCTTTATAAAGAATGAGTAGATGGTATTATTAGACATTGTGTACCTAAACATGAACAGGAACAGTTCCTATGGAAGTGTCATTCCGAGGCCTACGGAGGACACCACGCTGGAGATAGAACTGCACACAAGGTATTGCAATCTGGTTTTTATTAGCCCACTCTCTTCAAGGATGCTCGTAAGTTTGTCTTGTCATGTGATGAATGTCAAAGAATTGGCAATATTAGTAGACATCAGGAAATGCCTATGAATTACTCTCTTGTTATTGAACCATTTGATGTTCGGGGTTTTGATTATATGGGACCTTTTCCAACGTCCAACGGGTATACTCATATTTTAGTTGTTGTTCATAACACCTCTATTAAGATGCTTAAAGAAGTTATTTTCCCTAGATTTGGAGTCCCTAGACACTTAATGGCTGATGGTGGTTCACATTTTATTCATGGTGCTTTCCGTAAATTGCTTGCTAAGTATGATGTTAATCACAGAATGGCATCTCCTTATCATCCTCAGTCTAGTGGTCAAGTAGAATTAAGCAATAGAGAAATTAAATTGATCTTGCAAAAGACGGTTAATAGATCTAGGAAGAATTGGTCCAAGAAACTTGACAATGCATTATGGGCTTATAGAACTGCTTACAAGAATCCTATGGGTATGTCTCCGTATAAAATGGTTTATGGTAAAGCATGTCACTTACCTCTAGAGCTAGAGCATAAGGCTTATTGGGAAATCAGAGAGCTCAACTATGATTTCAAACTTGCTGGTGAGAAGAGGTTATTTGACATTAGCTCACTTGATGAATGGAGAACCCAGGCCTATGCGAATGCCAAGTTGTTTAAAGAAAAGGTTAAGAGATGGCATGATAAGATACAAAAGTGTGAATTTAATGTAGGTGATCATGTCTTGCTATACAATTCTCAGTTAAGATTTTTTGCAGGAAAACTTCTCTTTAAGTGGGAAGGACCATACATCGTCGAGGAGGTATATCGTTCCGGTGCCATCAAGATCAACAACGGAGAAGGCACAGATCCTAAGGTGGTAAACGGGCAAAGAATCAAACACTATATTTCAGGTACTCCCATTAATTTTGAAACCAATGTTATCAATACCATAACTCCTGAAGAGCATATTAGGTAGACTTACCAGAACGTTTCAGACTCTGAAAAGGAATAGGTACGTGGTACGGTAAGTAAACCGACTCCGAAAATTTTCCAATAGCAATTTTACTTAGTTTTGAAATAGTTAAAAATAGGAAAATAAAAAGCAGTCCGAAGGACGCACGGGGAGGCGACAAGCCTGCTAGGCGTGGCCACGCCCCCTGGCCGCGCCTAGGGGGCTTGTCCCCGCCCCATGCGCCCCCCGGACTCCGTTTTCTTGTGGAACACCCCTTCGGGTCGGCAAAAATTCATTATATAATCTCCCGAAGGTTTCGACTTTCGTATCAAAACAATACCTCTTGTTTTCATTTTGAGTTGTTTCTGCAGCAGATTTAGAGCAAGATGTCGTCCCAAGAGTCGACCGGGGAGAGTCGTGTTTCTCACCCGGCACAGGAGCCCGAGGCATACATTTAAGCTAACCACTTTGGGCGAACCACGGAGGAGGATGTGGAGACTGACTTAAAAAGGGTGGATGCCATGGAGGAAGACCAAGAAGTTAACTCTCATCCACAACCTGGGGCCATGTTGGAGGAACTTCTGAGCGCAGCAATCCTGAATTCGGTTAGTCCTCCCAATGCTAAATTCCTTACTTATGAAAACTTGAAAAAGAGTTTTATGTTTTCACCCGCAGCAATGAAACATCCCTGGGTGAAGGGATTTGTATCCGTCAATGGAAAACTGCACAAGGAAGTAATGGATCTTAGGCACAAAATAATAAGCTTGAAGAGGAGAATCGCATTCTGAAGGGTATCATCGCCAAGAACATCGCACCATCACTTTCGAAGAAGGGCACCTAAGTACATGGGTATGGGCACTCCCCTTGGCTTGTGCCAATCTTGGGGGAGGTGCCCCGGTATCGTATCACATCACACCTTTTTCCTTTTTCCTTTTTGTTTTTTATCTTTCCTAGTTCGATCCTTTTTGTTTTTGCTTTGATCTAGTAGAATAAAAGTTTTTAGTATGATCTACCCTTCTAGTTTTTGCTTTCGCTCCCCTTATGTAAGCAAGTCCGACAGTTATATAATAAAAAGTAGTTTTGATGATGAGGGCTTTGCTAGATTACTATGCTCTTGAAAGTAATGAATAAAGTATAATAGAACAAAAGCAAAGAGAATACATAGTGATCTTATGGGAAGTGATGACTTCACATATAAAAAGTATGGTGATTGAAATTTGTTGGGAGTCAACAAACATAGTAATTGGTCATTGGTGCAATTGAAAGGAAGTGATAAAGAAAGAGATATTCACATATAAATATATTATCTTGGACATCTTTTGTGATTGTGACCACTCATTAAAATATTACATGCCAAGAAGTTGATGTTGGACAAGGAAGACAACATAATGGGTTATGTTTGCTTACCTCCGGATAGAAGCTATATGGTTTTAGATCCTTCAACATGTAGTGCTTGCTTCAACCTCATATTAGCCAAAACCTCTGCACCAAGTAGAGATACTACTTGTGCATCCAAACACCTCAACCCAGTTTTGTCATGAGAGTCCACCATACCTATCTATGCATTGAATAAGATCCTTCAAGTAAGTTATCATCGATGCAATAAGGCAATAAAAATTGCTCCTAAATATGTGTGATCTTTTATTGTAAGGGAAATAAGCGTTGTACGAACTTTTGATAGTGAAGAAATAAAAGCGACAGACTGCATAATAAAGGTTGCTATCACAAAGGGCGATACAACGCGGCGTTCCTCTACATTAAGAGTTTGTGCATCCAAAAATAAAAAGCGCATAACAACCTCTGCTTCCCTCTGCGAAGGGCCTATCTGTTACTTTTATTTTCTAGTACTTACCTTTATGCAAGAGTCATGATGTTCTTCACCACTTCCTATATTCCGTCTCTCTCTTGGCAAGCATTATGTGTTGGGGAATGATCTAGACTTATATATCCACTCAGATGTGGGTGATCATGATTTATTATTGTTGACATCACCCTTGAGGTGAATAGTTGGGAGGCAAAATTATAAGCCCATATCTTACTCTATGTTCAATTGAAGCTTTGACCTAGTGGGTACCGCGTGAGTGCTAGCAATTGTGAAAGATTAAAAGATGATTGAGTATGTGGATTTGCTTTACAAGCTCTTATATTGACTCTTTCCGATGTTATGATAAATTGTCAATTTCTTCAATGATTGACACCATAGTTTGTTGGTTGTCAATAGAGTTCTTGGTTCATACTTTATCTTGTGAATGAATTGTTACTCTAGTATAAATAATCTCATACAATGAGTATTGTTGTTCTAAAGTATATCATGATGCCCTCATGTCCGTTTTTTTACACCTCTATCTCTGAACTTGTGGACATATTCATCGATCTCGGCTTTCGCTTGAGGGCAAGCGAGGTCTAAGCTTGGTGGAGTTGATATGTCCATTTTGCATCATGCTTTTATATTGATATTTATTGCATTATGGGCTGTTATTACACGTTATAGTACAATACTTATGCATTTTCTCTCTTATTTTACAAGGTTTACATGAAGAATAAGAATGCCGGCAGCTGGAATTCTGGACTGGAAAAGGAGCAAATCTAAGATACCTATTTTGCACAACTCCAAAAGTCTTGAAATTTTATGGAGAATATTTTTGGAATTAATAAAAAATATTGGCGCAAGAATCAACCAGAGGGGGGCCACCAGCAGGCCACAAGCCTGCTAGGCGCGACCATCCCGCCTGGCCGTGCCTAATAGGCTTGTGGGGCCCCTATGGCTCCTCCGACACCCATATTCTCCTATATGAAGCGTTTTGACCTGGAAAAATCAAAAGAGAGCTTTCGGGACAAAGAGTCGCCGTCTCGAGGCGGAACTTGGGCAGAACCAATCTAGAGCTCCGGCAGGGTGGTCCTGTCGGGGAAACTTCCCTCCCGGAGGGGGAAATCGAAGTCATCATCATCACCAATGATCCTCTCATCGAGAGGGGGTCAATCTCCATCAACATCTTCACCAACACCGTCTCCTCTCCAAACCCTAGTTCATCTCTTGTATCCGATCTTTGTCTCAACACCTCAGATTGGTACCTGTGGGTTGCTAGTAGTGTTGATTACTCCTTGTAGTTGATGCTAGTTGGTTTACTTGGTGGAAGATCATATGTTCAGATCCTTTATGATAATTAATATTCCATTGATCTTGAACATGAACATGTTTTGTGAGTAGTTACGTTTGTTCCCGAGGACATGGGATAAGTCTTGTTATAAGTAATCATGTGAATTTGGTATTCGTTCGATATTTTCATCAGATCGATGTATGTTGGCTCTCCTCTAGTGGTGTTATGTGAACGTCGACTACATAAAACTTCACCATTATTTGGGCCTAGGGGAAGGCATTGGGAAGTAATAAGTAGATGATGGGTTGCTAGAGTGACAGAAGCTTAAACCCTAGTTTATGCGTTGCTTCGTAAGGGACTGATTTGGATCCATATGTTTCATGCTATGATTAGGTTTACCTTAGTTCTTCTTTCATAGTTGTGGATGCTTGCGATAGGGGTTAATAATAAGTGGGAGGTTTGTCCAAGTAAGGGCAGCACCCAAGCACCGGTCCACCCACATATCAAATTATCAAAGTAATGAACGCAAATCAAATGAGCATGATGAAAACTAGCCTGACGGAAATTCCATGTGTCCTCGGGAGCGCTTTGCTTTATATAAGAGTTTGTCCAAGCCTGTCCTTTGCTACAAAAAGGATTGGGCTACCTTGCCGCACCTTTGTTACACTTGTTACTTGTTACTCGTTACGAATTATCTTATCACAAAACTATTTGTCACCGATAATTTCAAAGCTTGCACAGAATACCTTACTGGAAACCGCTTGTCATTTCCTTCTGCTCCTCTTTGCGTTCGACACTCTTACTTATCAAAAGGACTACGATGTTGGAAATATGCCCTAGAGGCAATAATAAAATGTTTATTATTGTATTTCCTTGTTCATGATAATTGTCTATTGTTCATGCTATAATTGTGTTAACCGGAAACCATAATACATGTGTGAATACATAGACCACAACATGTCCCTAGTGAGCCTCTAGTTGACTAGCTCGTTGATCAATAGATGGTCACGGTTTCATGGCCATGGACATTGGATGTCGTTGATAACGGGATCACATCATTAGGAGAATGATGTGATGGACAAGACCCAATCCTAAGCATAGCACAAAGATCGTGTAGTTCGTTTGCTAAAGCTTTTCAATGTCAAGTGTCATTTCCTTAGACCATGAGATTGTGTAACTCCCGGATACCGTAGGAATACTTTGGGTGTGCCAAACGTCACAACGTAACTGGGTGGCTATAAAGGTACGCTACGGGTATCTCCGAAAGTGTCTGTTGGGTTGGCACGAATCGAGACTGGGATTTGTCACTCCGTGTGACGGAGAGGTATCTCTGGGCCCACTCGGTAAGACATCATCATAATGAGCTCAATGTGACTAAGGAGTTAGTCACGGGATGATGTATTGCGGAACGAGTAAAGAGACTTGCCAGTAACGAGATTGAACAAGGTATGGGGATACCGACGATCGAATCTCGGGCAAGTACCATACCGATAGACAAAGGGAATTGTATACGGGATTGATTGAATCCCTGACATCGTGGTTCATCCGATGAGATCATCGTGGAGTACGTGGGAGCCAACATGGGTATCCAGATCCCGCTGTTGGTTATTGGCCGGAGAGGTGTCTCGGTCATGTCTACGTGTCTCCCGAACCCGTAGGGTCTACACACTTAAGGTTCGATGACGCTAGGGTTATAGGGAAATGGTATACGTGATTACCGAAGGTTGTTCGGAGTCCCGGATGAGATCCCGGACGTCACGAGGAGCTCCGGAATAGTCCGGAGGTAAAGATTGATATATAGGAAGTCCAGTTTTGGTCACCGGAAAGTTTTCGGGCTCATCGGTATTGTACCGGGAGTGCCGGGAGGGTGCCGGAGGACCCCCGGGAGGGGTGTGACGACCAGAGGACTTCATGGGCTGTTAGATAAAGTGTGTCAGCCCTTATTGGGCTGGGAAATACTTTTGCTAAAGGCCCATGTGGCTGGAGATAAGGAGATAAGGCAAAAAGGATTTAAAAGGAGGAGATCCACCTCCCTTGTGGGAGGTGGACTCTCCCTTTAATTCGGCCGGCCATCTCCTCTTTGGAGTAGAGGCCAAGCCAGCCCTCCACGTCCCTCCTCCTATATATACTTGAGGTTTTGGATGTTTTGAGACAGGATTTGATCTCTCTCTCTCACGGCGAAGCCCTACCTCTCTTCTTCCTCCTCCGCAGCGCTTAGGCGAAGCCCTGTCGGAATGCCTTGCTACTCCACCACCACCACGCCGTCGTGCTGCTGTTGGAGCCCTCCCCAACCTCTCCTTCCTCCTTGCTGGTTCAAGGTGTTGGAGACGTCACCGGGCTGCACGTGTGTTGAACGCGGAGGTGCCGTCCGTTCGGCACTTGATCGGATCTACCGCGATCTGAATCGCTGCGAGTACGACTCCATCAACCGCGTTCTTGTAACGCTTCCGCTTAGCGATCTTCAAAGGTATGAAGATGCAATCTCTCCCCTCTCGTTGCTGGTTTCTCCATAGATAGATCTTGGTGAACGTAGGAAAATTTTGATTTACTACTACGTCTCCCAACATTGGCATCATGAGCTAGGTCTATGCGTAGAATCTATGCACGAGTAGAACACAAAGCAGTTGTGGGCGTCGATTTTGTTAATATGCTTGCCGTTACTAGTCTTATCTTGATTCGACGGTATTGTGGGATGAAGCGGCCCGGACCAACCTTACACGTACGCTTACGTGAGACCGGTTCCACCGCCTGACATGCACTAGTTGCATAAGGTGGCTAGCGGGTGTCTGTCTCTCCCACCTTAGTCGGATTGGATTCGATGAAAAGGGTCCTTATGAAGGGTAAATAGCAATTGGCATATCACGTTGTGGTTTTGACGTAGGTAAGAAACGTTCTTGCTAGAAACCTATAGCAACCACGTAAAAACTTGCAACTACAAATTAGAGGACGTCTAACTTGTTTTTGCAGCATATGCCTTGTGATGTGATATGGCCAGAAGGATGTGATGTGATGCATTGTGATGTATGAGATTGATCATGTTCTTGTAATAGGGTTCACGACTTGCATGTCGATGACTATGACAACCGGCAGGAGCCATAGGAGTTGTCTTATTTATTGTATGACCTGCGAGTCAATCATAAACGCCATGTAATTACTTTACTTTATTGCTAAACGTTAGCTGTAGTAGTAGAAGTAATATTTGGCGAGACAACTTCATGAAGACGCAATGATGGAGATCATGGTGTCGTGCCGGTGACAGTGATGATCATGGTGCCCCGAAGATGGAGATCGAAGGAGCAAGATGATATTGGCCATATCATGTCACTATATTGATTGCATGTGATGTTTATCATGTTTACATCTTATTTGCATAGAACGACGGTAGTAAATAAGATGATCTCTCAATAAAATTTCAAGAAAGGTGTTCACCCTAACTGTGCACTGTTGCTAAGGATCGTCGTTCTGAAGCACCACGTGATGATCGGGTGTGATAGGTTCTAATGTTCGCATACAACGGGTGTAAGCCAGATTTACACATGCGAAACACTTAGGTTGACTTGACGAGCCTAGCATGTACAGACATGGCCTCGGAACACGGAGGACCGAAAGGTCGAACATGAGTCGTATAGAAGATACGATCAACATAGAGATGTTCACCATGGATGACTAGTCCGTCTCACGTGATGATCGGACACGGGCTAGTTGACATGGATCATGTATCACTTGGAAGACTAGAGAGATGTCTATCTAAGTGGGAGTTCATTAATAATTTGATTAAATGAACTTAATTATCATGAACTTAGTCTAAAAATGTCCTTGCAAATTATGTCGTAGATAGCTCGCGCTGTAGCTCCCCAGTTTTATAGATACAATCCTAGAGAAAAGTAAGTTGAAAGTTGATGGTAGCAATAATGCGGACTGGGTCCGTGATCTGAGGATTGTCCTCATTGCTGCACAGAAAGCTTATGTTTTTGATGTACCGCTAACTGCATCACTCCCTCAAGCGTTGTCTGTAGATGTTGTGAACATATGACAGGCACTTTTTGGTGACTACGTGATAGTTCAATGCGTCATGCATTACGGCTTAGAATTGAGGCTCCAAAACGTTTTGAACGTCACGGAACATATGAGATGTTCTAGGAGCTGAGATTGTGATCTCAGGCTCGTGCCTATGTTGAGTGGTATGAGACCTCCAACAAGATTCTTTGTCTGCAAGATAAAGGAGAATAGCTCAATCGCTGAGCGTGTGCTCAGATTGTCTGGGTGCTACAATCACTTGAATCAAGTGGGAGTTAATCTTCCAGATGAGATAGTGATTAATGCAGTTCTCCAAGTCACTGCCACCAAGCTACTAGAGCTTCGTGATGAACTATAACATGCCAGGGATGGATAAGATGATCCCTGAGTTGTTCGTGATGTTTGACACCACGAAGGTAGAAATCAATAAGGAGCATCAAGTGTTGATGGTTAAGTGAAAACCACTAGTTTCAAAAGGGGCAAGGGCAAGAAGGGAAAAACTTCAGGAATGGCAAGCCAGTTGTTGCTCTAGTGAAGAAACCCAAGGTTGAGCCCGAACCCGAGACTAAGTGCTTCTGTTATGAGGAGAATGTTCGCTGAAGCGAAAAAACCCTAGATGATTGGTAGATAAGAAGGCTGGTAATGTCAATGGAAGTATATTTGATATACGTGTTAGTGATGTGTACCTTGCTGGTACTCCTAGTAGCACCTGGGTATTAGATACCGGTTCGGTTGCTAAGTGTTAGCAACTCGAAATAAAAGCTACGGAGTAAATGGAGACTAGCTAGGTGAAAGGTGACGATGTGTGTTGGAAGTATTTCCAAGATTGATGTGATCACCATCGCACGCTCTCTCTACCTTCAGGATTTGTGATAAACCTAAATAAATGTTATTTGGTGTTTGCGTTGAGCATAAACGTGATTAGATCATGATTAGTGCGATACGGTTATTCATATAAGTTAGAGAATAATGGTTATTCTGTTTACATGGATAATGCCTTCAATGGTCATGCACCCACTCGAAATGGTTTATCGAATCATGATCGTAGTAGTACACATATTCATAACATTGGTACCAAAAGATACAAAGTTAATAATGATTGTACCACATGCTTGTGGCACTGCCACGTAATGTCATATTGGTATAAATCACATGAAGAAACTCCATGATGATGGATTTTTTGACTCACTCGATTTCGAATCGGTTGAGACATGCGAGCCATGCCTCTTGGGCAAGATGACTGAGACCCTGTCATCCAATATGATGGAGCGGGCAAGTGGCTTATTGGAATTAATACATGTTGATGTATGTGGTCCAATGAGTGTTGAAACACACAGTGGATATCGTTGTTTCTCTTTACCTTCACTGATGATTTGAGTAAATATGGGGATATTTACTTAATGAAACACGAATCTGAAATGTTTGAAAGGTTCAAGGAGTTTCAGAGTGAAGTTAAAGATCATCGTGACAAGAAGATAAATGTCTATGATATGATCATGGAGGTGAATATCTAAGTTACGAGTTTGGTATGCAATTTTAGACAATGTGGAAATTGTTTCACAGCTCACGCCTCCTGGAACACCATAGTGTGATGGTGTGTTCGGACGTCGTAGTCGTGCTCTATTGGATATAGTGAGTGCTATGATGTCTCTTATCGTTTTACCACTATCGTTATGGGGTTATGCATTAAAGACAAATCCATTCACTTTAACAGGGCACCATCTAAGTCTGTTGAGATGACACCGTGAGAATTATGGTTTGACAGAAGCCTAAGCTGTCATTTCTTAATGTTTGGGGCTGCGACGCTTATGTGAAAATGGGTTTTTCACCTAGCGAGCTCGAACCCAAAGCAGACAAATGCATCTTCATAGAATACCCTAATGAGACATTGGGTATACCTTCTATCTCAGATCCAAGCGCAAAAGGTGTTTGTTGCTAAGAACGGGTCCTTTCTTGAGAAAGAGTTTCTCTCGAAAGAATTGAGTGGGAGGAAGATAGAACTTGATGAGGTTGTTGAACCTTTGTTTCAACCAGAGAATAGCGCAACACAGAAAGATGTTTCTGTAGAGCCTACTCAGTTGAAAAGGAAGTTAATGATGATGATCATGAAGCTTCGGATCAAGTCACTATCGAACCTCGTAGGTCGACAAGGACGCGTACTGCTCCTGAGTAGTACGACAACCCTGTCTTGGAAATCATGTTGTTGGACAACGATGAACCTACGAACTATGGAGAAGCGATGGTGGGCCCGGATTCCAACAAATGGCTAGGAGCCATGAAATCCGAGAAAGGATCCATGTATGAAAACCAAGTATGGACTTTGGTAGACTTGCCTGTTGAATGGCGGGTCATTGAGTACAAATGGACCTTTGAGATAAACATAGACGCTAATGGTGAAATGTCACCGTTTATAAAGCTCGACTTGTCGCAAAGAAGTTTCCGCCAAGTTCAAAGAGTTGACTGCGATGAGATTGTCTCATCTGTAGAGATGCTAAAAGTCTATTAAAATTTTGTTAGCAGTTGCTGCATTTTTCGATTAGGAAATCTGGCAGATGGATGACAAAACAAGGTTTCCGTAATGGTTTCTGTGAGGAAGAGTTGTATGTGATACAACCAGAAGGTTTTGTCAATCCTAAGGATGCTAATAATATGCAAACTCCAGCGATCCTTCTATGGACTGGAGCAAGAATCTCGGAGTTGGAATATATGCTTTGATGAGGTGATCAAAGTGTTTAAGTTTATACAAAGTTTATGAGAAACTTTTATTTGCAAGAAAGTGAGTGGGAGCACTATGGAATTTCTTATAAGAATATGTAGTTGACATATTATTGATCGGAAATGATGTAGAATTTCTGGAAGAGCATGAAGGGTTGTTTGAAAAGAGTTTTTTCAAAGGAAGACCCAGATAAAGCTACTATTTTATTGAGCATCAAGATCTATAGGGATAGATCAATTCGCTTGATAAGTTTTTTCGACGAAGACATACCTTGACAAGTTTTTGAAGGAGTTCAAAATAGATGGGTCAAAGAAGGAGTTCTTGACTGTATTGTAAGGTGTGAAATTGAGTAAGACTCAATACCCGACCACGGCAGAAGATAAAGAAAAGATGAGTGTCATCTCCTATGCTTTAGCCATAGGCTCTATATAGTATGCCATGCTGTGTACCGCACCTGTGTGTGCCTTGCCATGAGTCTGTCAAGGGGTACAAGAGTAATCCAAGAGTGGATCACTGGACAACGGTCAAAGTTATCCTTAGTAACTTGAGAACTAAGGAAATATTTCTCGATTATGGAGGTGATAAAGAGTTCATCGTAAAGGGTTACGATGATGCAAGCTTTTACTCCAATCCAGATGACTCTTAGTAGAAATCTGGCTACGTATAGTCGAGCAGCCATTTGGAATAGCTCCAAGTGGAGCGTGGGAGCAGTATCTACGAATATGACATGGAAAGTTTGCAAGGTACACACGGATCTGAATGTCGCAGACCCGTTGACTAAAACCTCTTTCACGAGCAGAACATGAACGAACCCCAGAACTTATTGGGTGTTAATCACATGATGATATGATCATATGGTGATGTAAGTGTTAATCACATGGTGATGTGAACTAGATTATTGACTCTAGTGCAAGTGGGAGACTGTTGGAAATATGCCCTAGAGGCAATAATAAAATGGTTATTATTGTATTTCCTTGTTCATGATAATTGTCTATTGTTCATGCTATAATTGTGTTAACCGGAAACCATAATACATGTGTGAATACATAGACCACAACATGTCCCTAGTGAGCCTCTAGTTGACTAGCTCGTTGATCAATAGATGGTCACGGTTTCATGGCCATGGACATTGGATGTCGTTGATAACGGGATCACATCATTAGGAGAATGATGTGATGGACAAGACCCAATCCTAAGCATAGCACAAAGATCGTGTAGTTCGTTTGCTAAAGCTTTTCAATGTCAAGTGTCATTTCCTTAGACCATGAGATTGTGTAACTCCCGGATACCGTAGGAATACTTTGGGTGTGCCAAACGTCACAACGTAACTGGGTGGCTATAAAGGTACGCTACGGGTATCTCCGAAAGTGTCTGTTGGGTTGGCACGAATCGAGACTGGGATTTGTCACTCCGTGTGACGGAGAGGTATCTCTGGGCCCACTCGGTAAGACATCATCATAATGAGCTCAATGTGACTAAGGAGTTAGTCACGGGATGATGTATTGCGGAACGAGTAAAGAGACTTGCCAGTAACGAGATTGAACAAGGTATGGGGATACCGACGATCGAATCTCGGGCAAGTACCATACCGATAGACAAAGGGAATTGTATACGGGATTGATTGAATCCCTGACATCGTGGTTCATCCGATGAGATCATCGTGGAGTACGTGGGAGCCAACATGGGTATCCAGATCCCGCTGTTGGTTATTGGCCGGAGAGGTGTCTCGGTCATGTCTACGTGTCTCCCGAACCCGTAGGGTCTACACACTTAAGGTTCGATGACGCTAGGGTTATAGGGAAATGGTATACGTGATTACCGAAGGTTGTTCGGAGTCTCGGATGAGATCCCGGACGTCACGAGGAGCTCCGGAATAGTCCGGAGGTAAAGATTGATATATAGGAAGTCCAGTTTTGGTCACCGGAAAGTTTTCGGGCTCATCGGTATTGTACCGGGAGTGCCGGGAGGGTGCCGGAGGACCCCCGGGAGGGGTGTGACGACCAGAGGACTTCATGGGCTGTTAGATAAAGTGTGTCAGCCCTTATTGGGCTGGGAAATACTTTTGCTAAAGGCCCATGTGGCTGGAGATAAGGAGATAAGGCAAAAAGGATTTAAAAGGAGGAGATCCACCTCCCTTGTGGGAGGTGGACTCTCCCTTTAATTCGGCCGGCCATCTCCTCTTTGGAGTAGAGGCCAAGCCAGCCCTCCACGTCCCTCCTCCTATATATACTTGAGGTTTTGGATGTTTTGAGACAGGATTTGATCTCTCTCTCTCTCACGGCGAAGCCCTACCTCTCTTCTTCCTCCTCCGCAGCGCTTAGGCGAAGCCCTGTCGGAATGCCTTGCTACTCCACCACCACCACGCCGTCGTGCTGCTGTTGGAGCCCTCCCCAACCTCTCCTTCCTCCTTTCTGGTTCAAGGTGTTGGAGACGTCACCGGTCTGCACGTGTGTTGAACGCGGAGGTGCCGTCCGTTCGGCACTTGATCGGATCTACCGCGATCTGAATCGCTGCGAGTACGACTCCATCAACCGCGTTCTTGTAACGCTTCCGCTTAGCGATCTTCAAAGGTATGAAGATGCAATCTCTCCCCTCTCGTTGCTGGTTTCTCCATAGATAGATCTTGGTGAACGTAGGAAAATTTTGATTTACTACTACGTCTCCCAACATACGATAGATCCCCTATACTTGTGGGTCATCACCAGCGCCGGGACACTCCCTTGTGGGCTCGTCAGCTTGACGATGTGCCCACAATCCGGAACCTCTTCCGCACTATGCGGGAGAAGCTATGGAAGGCGCTCTTCAAGTCACAGGAGAGCTCGCCATCCGAGGAGGAAGACAGAGGCATGCAGGCCTCCAAGCCCACCACCGAGGTACAGGATACTTCTGCTTGATCGGCTTTACCTTTCCCAAACAGGATCCATAATGTTTTCTTCCGATCATTCTCTCGTAGAAATGGCTAAGGAAAGCCGTTAATATCAGCAGTCCGTCACCTCAGCCTGAGGACGCCAGGTCCGAGTTGTTGGCGGAAATGCTCTTGGTGAAGCCTTACGAGGCCCCCACGAAGAAGGAGAAGAAGAAGAAGAAACCAGGCCGAAGCGGCCTTCGCATCCAGGACCAGTCAGAGACTGTGTCTGGGGAAACTCTGTTGGGTAACGCGGCAGAAAACAAAAATTTCCCGACCTACGCACCAGCCCAGGACCACTATGGAGACTACATACAAGGTTTGATCTATTTCGTTACCGACTCATAGTGCAACGAAAGTAGAGTCGATGACGATCGGCGATGCAGATCCCCGCAGCTTGGATTTACAACCTCCCAACCGCGAGGATGTACCCTCATCTGCCCCTTGGACAGCCCTCCAGGAGGCGGCCAGACAGTCCCCCGGATGGTGTCGCGGACAGCCCTTCGGGAGGACCTCCAAAACTTGGACTGTCACTCGGACAGCCCTTCGGGAAGACCTTCGAAACTCGGACGGTCACATGGACAGCCCTTTGGGAGGCACTCTCGAACTAAGACCGAAACTACAATCTCTCTACAGAGTTGCTCACATAAGGTGTCATCTATCCGGCAGGGCTTTGCCGTCCAGAACTAGTTCCCACCTGAACTCAGACAGCCTTTCGGCTCTACAAAACTATTTCTCTAGGAGAGAGAGAGAATGCCATATCATGCATGGCTTGTGTGAGAGAGTTTGAGTGAGTTTTTGGGCTGCCTCCTCACCCCTATTTATAGGGTGAGAGACTATGGTAAAAATACCGAAATGCCCTTAGATTTTGACTATTCATAATAGTGATTCCACTATTCATAAATAGTGTTTCCCACTATTCACAATAGTGTTTTCCACTATTTCGTAATAGTGTTTTCACTAGTCATGAGATATTTTCTCCCAATAGTGTTTCCCACTATTCATAATAGTGTTTCCACTATTCACGTGGGCATCCCCGTGGATCAACAACTTGTCCATTATGCCAGTTACCTCGTTACCAGTATTGTTCTCTTTTCTCATTCCCGTGTTTCGGCATCCCCGTGATCAAATCACAAAGTGTCTGGCCAGACGATGATGGATACCGTAACACCGAGAGGGCCTAGAGATATCTCTCCATCGTCGTAGGAGCAAATCCCAATCTTGAGCTATCAAGTTACTTGACATACTTTTCCATGAACCCGTAAGCCGACGTAATAGCCACCCATTTACGGATGACGTTTAACAAACCCCAAAGTTCATGAAGCAAGGATGAAGAAACTCGATAATCTCATGGTCTAAGGAATTATGCAAACATTAACTTCTCTGTGTTATTAACCATTAACTTATGACGAATGTATCTCATAGCATAACATCAATTCGGGTCGATTCAACACAAATGTTCTTCTAACATTGTGCCCTCAAAATTGTTGGCATAGCCATGCCCATGATCAGGAAAACAGGATCATCATGCAATACTTGAGCCAGTCTTAGAGGCCAGACTAGGAATACAATTTACCATTTATTATTCCACACGTGCATATGAGTCTTCCTTCAAGCCTCGTGGTTATTGTAGACTCGAGAACCATAGCATTTATAGCATGGAACATAAACCTAATTATGAACAGGGAGATAATCAATAACAGTTATTATTACCTCTAGGGCATATCTCCTACAGACTCCCACTTGCACTAGAGTCAATAATTTAGTCAATGCTAATGCACTTTACACCTATGGCATACTGGTGTAAAATATGCTTCGCTTGTGGTATAGCCTGATGTCCAACGGATCTGACAACTTCAGCTCCGTGTGTAACTTTGCATATCCTCGCGTTTTCACGCTATCACAAAATTCATATTTCGTGTGAACTTGGCTTTGCATATGTGTGAATCATTGGTCGAAACCTGATTCCTCAGACTGAGCTATGGAGCAACTATCTGCAATAGTGTCTCATAGACCAAAGCCATCTTGGAACCATACTAAGTTCATGAATGAACTATATGATTCAACAACTTCTTTGTCGCTTCCAAAGCGTCAACATACTTAGCCTCTGTTATAGAATTTGCCACAGTATCTTGTTTGGAACAATTTCCAACTACCGTGTCATCATATTGTGTATTACACAAAACCCTTAACTTAAATTGAAAATCGCATGGAGAATTGATTGAGACTGTATCGATGTAATTACTTACAACGAGCACTTCATAATCTCTGCTTGCGAGAAAACATGTCATCACTACTACTCTAGTACTTAATGACATCTTTCATTAATGTCCTATGATTAGTACTTTGATCACTTTGGTATCCATACTCGCAACAACTTTGCAGTATCGGACATATCTGGTTGTTTTACATACCATGGAATACATGATTAATCCAAACACAAGAGTGTGTGGAATCTCCATCATGTATTTCACTCATCAGTGTTTTGGGACACTCAGTCTTGCAAAAACTCTTTCCATGTGACTTCGGCAAGAATCACTCCTTGGCGTTTTAAATGCTAAAAGGTTTTAGCATCTTGTCAATATGTATTCATTGCTTAGCCCTATTAGGTAAATCTATCTCCATAGATCATCATTCCTAATATTGAGCCTATTTAGCCTAAGCACTTCATCGAAAAACTATTTTCAAATGAAGTCCTAATTCGTGTCAAGAAATTTATTTCCAATTAACAATGTGTCAAGTACACAAGGTTTTTAGAAATATTATTATGCTCTCACTTACTTTCTTGAATCACAAGCATCTTCGATACCCATTTGATGAAGTCAAACCCTTTGACCATTCCATCAAAAACAAAGATTCCAACTCCACTTTGCTCTCTTCTGTCCATCGCTGGAACTCTGAAGTTTGCATACTTACTAGCATCCTTTGGATCGACAAATTACTTTGGACTGTATCACATACAAGTCCTAGGTTTCATTTCCATCAGATGGAAATCCTTTTGTCATCCATGTTTCATATCTCATGATTGATATATGTATTAATTGCTAGTTCAACCCGAACCAACCTTAAGCATCGCTACGGTGAAACAACCTCATCGTAGTCAACTCCTTGAACTTGTTACTTCAACAAGTCGAGCTTTATGGATAAAACATTTTTATCCTTATCAGTTTTTAGTTCCATAAATATTCGTTAGACTCTAAGTCCTCTGAAAGGTGTATCAAGGTTTTAATCTTGAATCACTTATATAGAAACTATCTCAGATTGTATTGGCATTTAGCCAATCCCAGAGTCAGGGCCCATCAACGCTTCCTTGTGTATTGTAGGTATACTGTTGTCTAACAACAATATCTCGTTTACATACCTGACAGGTTTGCACGAGCTTTGCCTACGTGGTTGAGCTGCACGTTCGACTGAAGTCCATACATTTTATTGTAGAGACTTCCGTATCAGTCGTAGTAGGAAACAATGGAATCACTTCCAGGGTTTCTTTCCTTTGAACTGATGACGAAGATACTGGTTATCTCGTCGAGTTGCACTGTCCTCCCAATCACCTTTTGTAAGAACTATTCCTTTCAAAAGCATACCATTTTATGACAAAACCCTTAGCCTCGGTATAGTGGTGGGGAAATACCCAATAACTTGGGATAACCTACAAAGTAGCACTTGTCTGATTTGGAATAGGTTTGTAACCTTTTACACAAGCCCCATATTCCAAATGTTAAGAAAAGATATAACATGGTCGGGTGTACCATACCATGGCGTCATTTCAACAGACCCGATGGAGCTCTTTTTAGTGTAAAAGCCATAGTCTCTAAAGCATCACTCTTTAAAAGGGATAATGGCAAATCTATTTATGTCATCTTTGATCTTACCATGTCATAAATGGTTCGATTACATCTTCACGGACTTTCCACTTGCAGTGGTGTTCCGGGAGGTGCAAGTTATGAAACACTTTTCACAACTCATCAGACATTCGCTAAACTTGTAACTCAAATATTCCTTTTCGCAATCAAATTGCAGAAACATAATTTTCTTGGTACAATAACTTCTACTTCATTTTTGAAAACCTTTCGAATGATTTCAAAAGATCCAGACTTACGTCTCATCAAGTAAATATCCATATATCTACTTGAGTCATTTTTGAAGGTAGACAAATCCACTGTTTGCAACAACATTTATCGGACTACATACATCAAATGTATGATCACCAATAAGTTCTTTGCTCATTCCTTATGGCCTGTGAACGGTTTAGTTAGTTCACCTTTTGGAGGAAAGTTGCAAGTGTCAGATGATTCAAAATCAGACGACTTCAAAATCCATCATAATGGAATTTTCCATGCGGGTTTCTCCAATGTGACCAAATGATGTGCCACACATATGTGGTATTCTTTTAGTCTTGCGACATTTACCGTCAGTGTTATGGATGTATCATATTTCCATCAATATTCATAACATACATCCCATCTAGGATGGAAGCATGGCCCTTCATGTTATTCATAATACTGAACAACAATTGTTGTTTTTATGAACAACTCTTTTGCAACAAACATTGTGCAATGGGCTAGAGTGTGTGAAACTCTAAAATGAATTATAAAAGTAAACCCAGAGGTAATGTATTATTATCAATATTCATAACATACGTCTCAT
Source organism: Hordeum marinum (assembly GCA_022496015.1). NCBI lineage: Eukaryota > Viridiplantae > Streptophyta > Magnoliopsida > Poales > Poaceae > Hordeum > Hordeum marinum. Next base: position 5,456,034 of record CM039673.1, read on the forward strand.
TCATAATGAAGGTATGGCCCTTATGTTATTCATAACACCGAACATGAAAAGTTCTCTTATGAACAACCTTCTTGCAAGATTCCTTATGCAAAGGGCTAGAGTGTGAAACTCTAAAATGAATTATGAAACTTAATACATAGGGAATACATCGATGGAAGGCATAGTAACTTTTAGTATGTTCCCTGCGTGTATCTAAACCTCATCCCTGGCTAGTCTTTCAGGCCATAGTAGTTCTTACATCGAGTTGCAACAGAATGCAATCGGGCGGGTATCTTTGTGACCAACTCACAATACCCAAGAATTAGTGATTAACATGTTTAACCATAATTCCCAAGAACTATATCTTTGACCAGCCTTCTATACATTAGAAACTTGTATGACATTCATACATGAGCTGGATATTCCAGTCTTCTTTCCTTTTGCCATTATACTTCTAACAGTTTAACTTTTCAGTATTTCTCCTACTCTAAGAAGAAGCACCCAACTTAAGAGTGGCGTTAGCCCCGGACTTCCTAGGCGTGAAAGTCTTACTAACACCCTTCGGACACTTCCATTCTCTTTAAGTTGTTGTTTTATTCACCTTTCATCATATGACAGGCGTTCTCCTGGATCCCTCTCTTATCAGTCTAATGCATAGTAAACTCCTTTACTAATAGTTTGCAAACAAACATTGCTTTGGATATCTCATATCTTTTAGCTTTTGTCTGTCTCTGAAAATGATTTTCAGATTCCATGAATATCACATAACTATCCAAACTTTCGAAGTTCCGGTCTCATGGAAGCAAACATATTGCACTTTGACTGAAAAGGAATTCTAGCTTTTGGATCGAAGGACGAGAGTCATATGATCCATAGCATTAGCAGGAGAATATCGAAAGCATGCGATAGGACAAAGTCCTTCTCGGCACTCTTGAGGACAATCCTCACATTACGTTACCAACCGTAAAGTTTTAACCAGATAGTTAACTGCTATTCAATTTTAATAGGGAAGGTGGAAACGCGAGCCATTATTCTACAACTATTATGCAAATCGCACTTAGACAGTGTCCATAATTAATTGCACTGAGAATTAAAACAAGTTAATTCTACAGTGCGCTCCCACTCAAAACAATATCTCTCATAATTGATTGTGAGTGATGCAAGACCCAACTTTCAATTCAGTGTCAAGGATGTAACCATCTCAAGTGACAAGAATTTCAATTGGTAGGCCAACTTGCCAATCACATCTCTATGTGACTCTTGTTCATCTTTCGATGCGTGTGTTCCGAGCTCATGACTTTCATGCCTGAACGTCAAGACAACCAAGTGATCTCGCTGCGAGGTCTCAACTCACCCGCCTCACACTTCTCTAATCGTTCATACCCATGTATCCATGTGATACCCCGAAGAGATATGTGCCGTGACGGTGCTACACTTGGGAGAACACAAACTACTTGATATTTTTGTGAGAGATCACCCTAATAAAAGTGACTACCGCGCAATCAAGAAGGGTGCATCAAGAGGGATAAACATCTCAGGAAATTCATAATTAGCATGACATGGTATAGCCCCTTCTGACGGAGAAGTCAAGTATTTCTTCATCTTCGGCATTCGCATCGGTGTTCACCTTTGTGAAGATTTCCACCACCTTGTTGATGCACCAAACAATATTGCTATCCCTATAGCTTAATAAAATAAGTGCATTACATAAGATTGACACGCAGGTCATTAAAGTGCAATCATATGGCTCCAGCCATCATGCCGAATCATGACACGCAGGTCATGTTAATCAATTTACATCATATAGTCATCTCATACATAATCAAATTATTATGAACATTGCTATACCACATCACATGCACATGCAAACCATCCTGCAAAACCAAGTTAGACGCCTCTAATCGGTCCATGCAAAAACTTGTTTTACGTGGCTTCTAAGGTTTAGAAACAAACCGAAGCTACCAACGTCCATCATCAAGTATGATAATTCAAGTTGCTAGATTAACTTTCCAGGGTGTATGAAACACGAGATAATAAAATCTCGAGCCCCATACTAAACTTCGTCATACGTGTGACCCTTGTGCAGATCATATCTGCATTGCCCTTTCGTTTGCGAAACATCCATCTTTCTCAACTATGGTGGAACCCAAAGATCTGTTAGCACTTCGTTGATCTGTCAATCAGCATACTCAGGAGCAGCATGAAAGGATCGCGGATTGCCAGAACATTGTGAGATTCCACCATGCCGTCAAGATCAGGACTACGCAAATTCAGGGGAAGCAACAGGAACATCGGGTAATAGATTTCATCTGCTACCCGCATAAATAATTTTCAATAATAGATCTCATCTACTCCAAAATTATATTATGCAATACCCATACATCTATATGTATTCTAGATCGCAACCTGCATCTACGCATAGCACGGCTCTAATACCACTGTTGGGTAACGCAGCAGAAAACAAAAATTTCCCGACCTACGCACCAGCCCAGGACCACTATGGAGACTGCATACAAGGTTTGATCTATTTCGTTACCGACTCATAGCGCAGTGGAAGTAGAGTTCATGACGATCGGCGGTGCAGATCCCCGCAGCTAGGATTTACAACCTCCCAACCGTGAGGATGTATACCCTCATCTGCCCCTTGGACAGCCCTCCGGGAGGCGGCCAGACAGTCCCCCGGACGGTGTCGCGGACAGCCCTTCGGGAGGACCTCCAAAACTTGGACTGTCACTCGGACAGCCCTTCGGGAGGACCTTCGAAACTCGGACGGTCACATGGACAGCCCTTCGGGAGGCACTCTCGAACTAAGACCAAAACTAAGATCTCTCTACAGAATTGCACACATACGATGTCATCTATCCGGCGGGGCTTTGCCGTCCAGAACTAGTTCCCACCTGAACCCAGACAGCCTTTCGGCTCTACGAAACTATTTTACTGGGAGGGAGAGAGAATGCCAGATCATGCATGGCTTGTGTGAGAGAGTTTTAGTGAGTTTTTGGGCTGCCTCCTCACCCCTATTATAGGGTGAGAGACTATGGTAAAAATACCGAAATGCCCTCAGATATTTGCACCATTCATAATAGTGATTCCACTATTCATAAATAGTGTTTCCCACTATTCACAATAGTGTTTTCCACTATTTCGTAATAGTGTTTTCACAAGTCATGAGATTTTTTTCTCCCAATAGTGTTTCCCACTATTCATAATAGTGTTTCCACTATTCACGAGATATTTCTCCCAAAAAGCACTTTCACTATTCACGACGACATTTTTCAGTGTCCGGTCGAGTTGAAAATATTTATGTGGGCTTAGAACATTTCCAGTACCCCACAAAAATAATTTTCAATGCGATCCGGAATAATTCCGGATTAGTGATTTTCATCTGTGAAAAGCATCTGAAGCGGTTCTGGCAGCTCCGGAACATTTCCGGTTTTTCTTCCGAAAAATTCCCAGAAGTTTCCAGAATGATTCTGGTACCCTCCAAGAATTATCACGCATGTGTCGAAACCAATTTGACTTAATGGTATCCCCTGAAACAACTTTTTGGTTTCATGGAAACTGTTCCGGTGTTCTCTCTGCGGAACTTTTCCGCTGTCCGAAACTTTTCTAGTGTCCAAAACTTTTTCGGTGATTTTCTCCTAGACTCCCTGTCTAGTATTCAGCAGATAGATGACCCTTAAGCAGCTATTGCTAACATGATTTTGACGGACTTAAGCATCGCTACGAGTGAGAAGGTCTCATCGTAGTCAACTCCTTGAACTTGTGAAAAACCCTTTGCCACAAGTCGAGCTTTATAGACGGTGACATTACCGTCTGCGTCCGTCTTCTTCTTAAACATCCATTTGTTCTGAATGGCCTTTCGCCCTTCAGGTAATACTTCCAAAGTCCACACTTTGTTTTCATACATGGATCCCATCTCGGATTTCATGGCCTCTAACCATTTCTCGGAATTTGGGCCCATCACTGCTCCTCCATAGCTCGTAGATTCATTGTTGTCCAACAACATGACCTCCAAGACAGGGTTGTCGTACCACTTAGGAGTAGTACGCGCCCTTGTCGACCTACGAGGTTTAATAGTAGCTTGATCTGAAGCTTCATGATCATCATCATTAACTTCTTCTTCTACCGTCGTAGGTTCCACAGAAGCATCTTTCTACGCTGCGCTACTTTGTGGTTGAAGTAAAGGTTCAATAACCTCATCAAGCTCTATTTTCCTCCCACTCAATTCTTTCGAGAGAAAATCTTTCTCAAGAAATGTTCCGTTCTTAGCGACAAACACTTTGCCTTCGGATCTGAGATAGAAGGTATACCCGACTATCTCTTTCAGGTATCCTATGAAGACGCATTTCTCCGCTTTGGGTTCCAGCTTTTTAGGCTGAAGCTTTTTGACCTAAGCATCACATCCCCAAACTTTAAGAAATGACAACTTTGGACTCTTGCCAAACCATAGTTCATATGGCGTCGTCTCAACGGATTTTGATGGTGCCCTATTTAAAGTGAATGCAACTGTCACTAATGCATAACCCCAAAACGATAGTGGCAAATCAGCAAGAGACATCATAGATCGCACCATATCTAATAAGGTTCGATTACGACGTTCGGACACACCATTACGCTGTGGTGTTCCGGGCGGTGTCAACTGTGAAACAATTTCACATTGTCTTAAGTGACTGCCAAACTCATAACTCAGATATTCACCTCCTCGATCAGATCGCAGGAATTTAATCTTCTTGTTACGATGATTCTCAACTTCACTCTGAAATTGCTTGAACTTTCAAACGTTTCAGACTTGTGTTTCATTAAGTAAATATACCCATATCTACTTAAGTCATCAGTGAAGGTGAGAAAATAACAATATCCACCACGCGTTGTAACATTCATTGGACCGCACACATCAGTATCTATGATTTCCAATAAGTCACTCGCCAGTTCCATTGTTCCAGAGAACGGCGTTTTAGTCATCTTGCCCATGAGGCATGGTTCACATGTGTCAAGTGATTCAAAATAAAGTGACTCCAAAAGCCCATCAGTATGGAGCTTCCTCATGCGTTTTACACCAATATGACCTAAACGGCAGTGCCACAAGAAAGTGGTACTATCATTATCAACTCTACATCTTTTGGCATCAATGTTATGAACATGTGTATCATCACTATCAAGATTCAACATGAATAAACCCCTCACATTGGGTGCATGACCATAAAAGATATTACTCATATAAATAGAACAACCATTATTCTCTGATTTAAATGAGTAACCGTCTCGCAATAAACAAGATCCAGATATAATGTTCATGCTTAATGCAGGCACTAAATAACAATTATTCAGGTTCATCACTAATCCCGATGGTAATCGAAGAGAGAGTGTGCCGACGGCTATCACATCAACCTTGGAACCATTTCCCACGCGCATCGACACTTCGTCCTTTGCCAGCCTTCGTTTATTCCGTAGTTCCTATTTTGAGTTGCAAATGTGAGCAACCGAACTGGTATCAAATACCCAGGCACTACAACGAGAGCTAGTAAGGTAGACATCAATAACATGTATATCATATATACCTTGTTTGTCGTTGGCTGCCTTCTTGTCAGCCAGGTACTTGGGGCAGTTCCACTTCCAGTGACCAGTTCCCTTGCAATGAAAGCACTCAGTTTCTGGCTTGGGTCCATGCTTGGGCTTCTTTACAGGAGTAGCAACTGCTTTGCCATCCTTCTTGGTTTTACCCTTCTTGCCCTTGCTCTTGCCCTTGCCATTCTTCTTGAAACTAGTGGTTTTATTGACCATCAACACTTGATGTTCTTTCTGGATTTCAGACTCAGCGACTTTCAGCATCGCAAACAGCTCGGCAACTGACTTGTTCATCCCGTGCATGTTATAGTTCATCACAAAGCTCTTGTAATTAGGTGGCAGTGATTGAAGAACTCTGTCAGTGATTGCTTCTAGCGGAAGGGCAATTCCCAACTCCGCTAGACGAGTCGCATACCCAGACATTTTGAGTATATGCTCACTGATAGACCCATTCTCCTCCATCTTGCAAGCATAGAACTCATCGAAGGTCTCGTACCTCTCGATTCGGGCATTCTTCTGAAAGATAAACTTCAATTCCTTGAACATCTCATATGCTCCATGACGTTCAAAACGTGTTTGAAGTCCCGGTTCTAAGCCATACAATATTGCACACTGAACTATTGAGTAATCTCCAGAACGTGCCTCCCAAGCGTTCTTAACGTCTTCGGATGACATGTCTTCGGGTTGGTCACCAAGCGGTGCATCAAGGACATATGATTTTTGGGAAGCCGTGAGGATAATCCTCAGATTACGGGCCCAGTCAACAAAGTTACTTCCATCATCTTTCAACTTAGCTTTCTCTAGGAACGCATTAAAATTCAGGGGTGCTACTGCGTGAGCCATTGATCTACAACATAAATATGCAAAGGTTTTAGACTATTGTTCAAGATAATGAGTTTAGTTAGTCAAATTACTAAAGCTCCCACTCAAATTGACATCCCTCAAGTCATCTGAGTGTCACATGATCCAAATTCACCAACTCAAGTCCGACCATCATCACGTGAGTTGAGGTGGTTCCAATGGTGAACATCATTATGTTGATCATATCCACTATATGACTCATGTTCGACCTTTCGGTCTCTTGTCTTTCGAGGCCATGTCTGTACATGCTAGGCTCGTCAAGTTTAACCTGAGTGTTCTGCATGTGCAACACTGGTTTGCACCCGTTGTATGTGAACGTAGAGTCTATCACACTGTTGGGAGACGTAGTAGTAAATCAAAATTTTCCTACGTGTCACCAAGATCTATCTATGGAGAAACCAGCAAACGAGTGGGGAGAGATTGGATCTTCATACCTTTGAAGATCGCTAAGCGGAAGCGTTACAAGAACGCGGTTGATGGAGTCGTACTCGCAGCGATTCAGATCGCGGTAGATCCGATCAAGTGCCGAACGGACGGCACCTCCGCGTTCAACACACGTGCAGCCCGGTGACGTCTCCAACACCTTGATCCAGCAAGGAGGAAGGAGAGGTTGGGGAAGGGCTCCAACAGCAGCACGACGGCGTGGTGGTGGTGGAGTAGCAAGGTATTCCGACAGGGCTTCGCCTAAGCGCTGCGGAGGAGGAAGAAGAGAGGTAGGGCTTTGCCGTGAGAGAGAGAGATCAAATCCTCTCCCAAAACATCCAAAACCTCAAGTATATATAGGAGGAGGGACGTGGAAGGGCTGGCTTGGCCCCTCCTCCAAGGAGGAGAGGGTCGGCCGAATTAAAGGGAGAGTCCACCTCCCACAAGGGAGGTGGATCTCCTCCTTTTAAATCCCTTTTGCCTTATCTCCTTATCTCCAGCCACATGGGCCCACATAGATGGTCTTGGCCGACCCAATATGGGCTGGCACACCTCCTCTAAGGGCCCATGAGGTCCTTTGGTCGTCACACCCCTCTCGGGGGTCCTCCGGCACCCTCCCGGCACTCCCGGTACACTACCGATGAGCCCGAAAACTTTCCGGTGACCAAAACTGGACTTCCTATATATCAATCTTTACCTCCGGACCATTCCGGAGCTCCTCGTGACGTCCGGGATCTCATCCGGGACTCCGAACAACCTTCGGTAATCACGTATACCATTTCCCTATAACCCTAGCGTCATCGAACCTTAAGTGTGTAGACCCTACGGGTTCGGGAGACACGTAGACATGACCGAGACACTTCTCCGGCCAATAACCAACAGCGGGATCTGGATACCCATGTTGGCTCCCACGTACTCCACGATGATCTCATCGGATGAACCACGATGTCGGGGATTCAATTAATCCCGTATACAATTCCCTTTGTCTATCGGTATGGTACTTGCCCGAGATTCGATCGTCGGTATCCCCATACCTTGTTCAATCTCGTTACTGGCAAGTCTCTTTACTCGTTCCGTAATACATCATCCCGTGGCTAACTCCTTAGTCACATTGAGCTCATTATGATGATGTCTTACCGAGTGGGCCCAGAGATACCTCTCCGTCACACGGAGTGACAAATCCCAATCTCGATTCGTGCCAACCCAACAAATACTTTCGGAGATACCCGTAGTGCACCTTTATAGCCACCCAGTTACGTTGTGACGTTTGGCACACCCAAAGCATTCCTACGGTATCCGGGAGTTGCACAATCTCATGGTCTAAGGAAACGATACTTGACATTGAAAAGCTTTAGCAAACGAACTACACGATCTTGTGCTATGCTTAGGATTGGGTCTTGTCCATCACATCATTCTCCTAATGATGTGATCCCGTTATCAACGACATCCAATGTCCATGGTCATGAAACCGTGACCATCTATTGATCAACGAGCTAGCCAACTAGAGGCTTACTAGGGACATGTTGTGGTCTATGTATTCACACATGTATTACGGTTTCCGGTTAACACAATTATAGCATGAACAATAGACAATTATCATGAACAAGGAAATACAATAATGACCATTTTATTATTGCCTCTAGGGCATATTTCCAACAGTCTCCCACTTGCACTAGAGTCAATAATCTAGTTCACATCACCATGTGATTAACACTTACATCACCATGTGATCATATCATCATGTGATTAACACCCAATAAGTTCTGGGGTTTGTTCATGTTCTGCTCGTGAAAGAGGTTTTTAGTCAGCGGGTCTGCGACATTCAGATCCGTGTGTACCTTTGCAAACTTTCCATTTCATATTTGTAGATACTGCTCCCACGCTCCACTTGGAGCTATTCCAAATAGCTTCTCCACTATACGTAGCCAGATTTCTACTAAGAGTCATCCGGATTGGAGTTAAAGCTTGCATCATCGTAACCCTTTACGATGAACTCTTTATCACCTCCATAATCGAGAAATATTTCCTTAGTTCTCAAGTTACTAAGGATAACTTTGACCGTTGTCCAGTGATCCACTCTTGGATTACTCTTGTACCCCTTGACAGACTCATGGCAAGGCACACACAGGTGCGGTACACAGCATGGCATACTATATAGAGCCTATGGCTAAAGCATAGGAGATGACACTCATCTTTTCTTTATCTTCTGCCGTGGTCGGGTATTGAGTCTTACTCAATTTCACACCTTACAATACAGTCAAGAACTCCTTCTTTGACCCATCTATTTTGAACTCCTTCAAAAACTTGTCAAGGTATGTCTTCGTCGAAAAAACTTATCAAGCGAATTGATCTATCCCTATAGATCTTGATGCTCAATAAAATAGTAGCTTTATCTGGGTCTTCCTTTGAAAAAACTCTTTTCAAACAACCCTTCATGCTCTTCCAGAAATTCTACATCATTTCCGATCAATAATATGTCAACTACATATTCTTATAAGAAATTCTATAGTGCTCCCACTCACTTTCTTGCAAATACAAGTTTCTCATAAACTTTGTATAAACTTAAAAACTTTGATCACCTCATCAAAGCATATATTCCAACTCCGAGATTCTTGCTCCAGTCCATAGAAGGATCGCTGGAGTTTGCATATTATTAGCATCCTTAGAATTGACAAAACCTTCTGGTTGTATCACATACAACTCTTCCTCACAGAAACCATTACGGAAACCTTGTTTTGTCATCCATCTGCCAGATTTCATAATCGAAAAATGCAGCAACTGCTAACAAAATTTTAATAGACTTTTAGCATCGCTACAGATGAGACAATCTCATCGCAGTCAACTCCTTGAACTTGGCGGAAACTTCTTTGCGACAAGTCGAGCTTTATAAACGGTGACATTTCACCATTAGCGTCTATGTTTATCTCAAAGGTCCATTTGTACTCAATGACCCGCCATTCAACAGGCAAGGCTACCAAAGTCCATACTTGGTTTTCATACATGGATCCTTTCTCGGATTTCATGGCTCCTAGCCATTTGTTGGAATCCGGGCCCACCATCGCTTCTCCATAGTTCATAGGTTCATCGTTGTCCAACAACATGATTTCCAAGACAGGGTTGTCGTACTACTCAGGAGCAGTACGCATCCTTGTCGACCTACGAGGTTCGATAGTGACTTGATCCGAAGCTTCATGATCATCATCATTAACTTCCTTTTCAACTAAGTAGGCTCTACAGAAACATCTTTCTGTGTTGCGCTATTCTCTGGTTGAAACAAAGGTTCAACAACCTCATAAAGTTCTATCTTCCTCCCACTCAATTCTTTCGAGAGAAACTCTTTCTCAAGAAAGGACCCGTTCTTAGCAACAAACACCTTTTGCGCTTGGATCTGAGATAGAAGGTATACCCAATGTCTCATTAGGGTATTCTATGAAGATGCATTTCTCTGCTTTGGGTTTGAGCTCGCTAGGTGAAAAACCCATTTTCACATAAGCGTCGCAGCCCCAAACATTAAGAAATGACAGCTTAGGCTTCTGTCAAACCATAATTCTCACGGTGTCATCTCAACAGACTTAGATGGTGCCCTGTTTAAAGTGAATGGATTTGTCTTTAATGCATAACCCCATAACGATAGTGGTAAAACGATAAGAGGCATCATAGTACTCACTATATCCAATAGAGCACGACTACGACGTTCGAACACACCATCACACTATGGTGTTCCAGGAGGCGTGAGCTGTGAAACAATTTCCACATTGTCTAAAATTGCATACCAAACTCGTAACTTAGATATTCACCTCCATGATCGTATCATAGACATTTTTCTTCTTGTCACGATGATCTTTAACTTCACTCTGAAACTCCTTGAACCTTTCAAACATTTCAGATTCGTGTTTCATTAAGTAAATATCCCCATATTTACTCAAATCATCAGTGAAGGTAAAGAAAAACAACGATATCCACTGTGTGTTTCAACACTCATTGGACCACATACATCAACATGTATTAATTCCAATAAGCCACTTGCCCGCTCCATCATATTGGATGACGGGGTCTCAGTCATCTTGTCCAAGAGGCATGGCTCGCATGTCTCAACCGATTCGAAATCGAGTGAGTCAAAAAAAAAATCCATCATCATGGAGTTTCTTCATGCGATTTATACCAATATGACATTACGTGGCAGTGCCACAAGCATGTGGTACTATCATTATTAACTTTGTATCTTTTGGTACCAATGTTATGAATATGTGTACTACTACGATCATGATTCGATAAACCATTTCGAGTGGGTGCATGACCATTGAAGGCATTATCCATGTAAACAGAATAACCATTATTCTCTAACTTATATGAATAACCGTATCGCACTAATCATGATCTAATCACGTTCATGCTCAACGCAAACACCAAATAACATTTATTTAGGTTTATCACAAATCCTGAAGGTAGAGAGAGCGTGCGATGGTGATCACATCAATCTTGGAAATACTTCCAACACACATCGTCACCTTTCACCTAGCTAGTCTCCATTTACTCCGTAGCTTTTATTTCGAGTTGCTAACACTTAGCAACCGAACCGGTATCCAATACCCAGGTGCTACTAGGAGTACCAGCAAGGTACACATCACTAACACGTATATCAAATATACTTCCATCGACATTACCAGCCTTCTTATCTACCAAGCATCTAGGGTTTTTTTCGCTTCAGCGAACATTCTCCTCATAACAGAAGCACTTAGTCTCGGGTTCGGGCTCAACCTTGGGTTTCTTCACTAGAGAAACAACTGGCTTGCCATTCCTGAAGTTTTCCGTTCTTGCCCTTGCCCCTTTTGAAACTAGTGGTTTCACTTAACCATCAACACTTGATGCTCCTTCTTGATTTCTACCTTCGTGGTGTCAAACATCACGAACAACTCAGGGATCATCTTATCCATCCCTGGCATGTTATAGTTCATCACGAAGCTCTAGTAGCTTGGTGGTAGTGACTTGGAGAACTGCATTAATCACTATCTCATCTGGAAGATTAACTCCCACTTGATTCAAGTGATTGTAGCACCCAGACAATCTGAGCACACGCTCAGCGATTGAGCTATTCTCCTTTATCTTGCAGACAAAGAATCTTGTTGGAGGTCTCATACCTCTCAACATAGGCACGAGCCTGAGATCACAATCTCAGCTCCTAGAACATCTCATATGTTCCGTGACGTTCAAAACGTTTTGGAGCCTCAATTCTAAGCCATAATGCATGACGCATTGAACTATCACGTAGTCACCAAAAAGTGCCTGTCATATGTTCACAACATCTACAGACAACGCTTGAGGGAGTGATGCAGTTAGCGGTACATAAAAAACATAAGCTTTCTGTGCAACAATGAGGACAATCCTCAGATCACGGACCCAGTCCGCATTATTGCTACCATCAACTTTCAACTTACTTTTCTCTAGGATTGTATCAATAAAACTGGGGAGCTACAGCGTGAGCTATCTACGACATAATTTGCAAGGACAATTTTAGACTAAGTTCATGATAATTAAGTTCATTTAATCAAATTATTAATGAACTCCCACTTAGATAGACATCTCTCTAGTCTTCCAAGTGATACATGATCCATGTCAACTAGCCCGTGTCCGATCATCACGTGAGACGGACTAGTCATCCATGGTGAACATCTCTATGTTGATCGTATCTTCTATACGACTCATGTTCGACCTTTCGGTCCTCCGTGTTTCGAGGCCATGTCTATACATGCTAGGCTCGTCAAGTCAACCTAAGTGTTTCGCATGTGTAAATCTGGCTTACACCCGTTGTATGCGAGTGTTAGAACCTATCACACCCGATCATCACGTGGTGCTTCGGAACGACGATCCTTAGCAACGGTGCACAGTTAGGGTGAACACCTTTCTTTAAATTTTATTGAGAGATCATCTTATTTACTACCGTCGTTCTATGCAAATAAGATGTAAACATGATAAACATCACATGCAATCAATATAGTGACATGATATGGCCAATATCATCTTGCTCCTTTGATCTCCATCTTCGGGGCACCATGATCATCACTGTCACCGGCACGACACCATGATCTCCATCATCATGATCTCCATCATTGTGTCTTCATGAAGTTGTCTCGCCAAATATTACTTCTACTACTACAGCTAACGTTTAGCAATAAAGTAAAGTAATTACATGGCGTTTATGATTGACACGCAGGTCATACAATAGTATAAGACAACTCCTATGGCTCCTGCCAGTTGTCATAGTCATCGACGTGCAAGTCGTGAACCCTATTACAAGAACATGATCAATCTCATACATCACAATGCATCACATCACATCCTTTTGGCCATATCACATCACACGGCATATGCTGCAAAAACAAGTTAGACGTCCTCTAATTTGTAGTTGCAAGTTTTTACGTGGTTGCTATAGGTTTCTAGCAAGAACGTTTCTTACCTACGTCAAAACCACAACGTGATATGCCAATTGCTATTTACCCTTCATAAGGACCCTTTTCATTGAATCCAATCCGACTAAGGTGGGAGAGACAGACACCCGCTAGCCACCTTATGCAACTAGTGCATGTCAGGCGGTGGAACCGGTCTCACGTAAGCGTACGTGTAAGGTTGGTCCGGGCCGCTTCATCCCACAATACCGTCGAATCAAGATAAGACTAGTAACGGCAAGCATATTAACAAAATCGACGCCCACAACTACTTTGTGTTCTACTCGTGCATAGATTCTACGCATAGACCTAGCTCATGATGCCACTGTTGGGAGACGTAGTAGTAAATCAAAATTTTCCTACGTGTCACCAAGATCTATCTATGGAGAAACCAGCAAACGAGTGGGGAGAGATTGGATCTTCATACCTTTGAAGATCGCTAAGCGGAAGCGTTACAAGAACGCGGTTGATGGAGTCGTACTCGCAGCGATTCAGATCGCGGTAGATCCGATCAAGTGCCGAACGGACGGCACCTCCGCGTTCAACACACGTGCAGCCCGGTGACGTCTCCAACACCTTGATCCAGCAAGGAGGAAGGAGAGGTTGGGGAAGGGCTCCAACAGCAGCACGACGGCGTGGTGGTGGTGGAGTAGCAAGGTATTCCGACAGGGCTTCGCCTAAGCGCTGCGGAGGAGGAAGAAGAGAGGTAGGGCTTTGCCGTGAGAGAGAGAGATCAAATCCTCTCCCAAAACATCCAAAACCTCAAGTATATATAGGAGGAGGGACGTGGAAGGGCTGGCTTGGCCCCTCCTCCAAGGAGGAGAGGGTCGGCCGAATTAAAGGGAGAGTCCACCTCCCACAAGGGAGGTGGATCTCCTCCTTTTAAATCCCTTTTGCCTTATCTCCTTATCTCCAGCCACATGGGCCCACATAGATGGTCTTGGCCGACCCAATATGGGCTGGCACACCTCCTCTAAGGGCCCATGAGGTCCTTTGGTCGTCACACCCCTCTCGGGGGTCCTCCGGCACCCTCCCGGCACTCCCGGTACACTACCGATGAGCCCGAAAACTTTCCGGTGACCAAAACTGGACTTCCTATATATCAATCTTTACCTCCGGACCATTCCGGAGCTCCTCGTGACGTCCGGGATCTCATCCGGGACTCCGAACAACCTTCGGTAATCACGTATACCATTTCCCTATAACCCTAGCGTCATCGAACCTTAAGTGTGTAGACCCTACGGGTTCGGGAGACACGTAGACATGACCGAGACACTTCTCCGGCCAATAACCAACAGCGGGATCTGGATACCCATGTTGGCTCCCACGTACTCCACGATGATCTCATCGGATGAACCACGATGTCGGGGATTCAATTAATCCCGTATACAATTCCCTTTGTCTATCGGTATGGTACTTGCCCGAGATTCGATCGTCGGTATCCCCATACCTTGTTCAATCTCGTTACTGGCAAGTCTCTTTACTCGTTCCGTAATACATCATCCCGTGGCTAACTCCTTAGTCACATTGAGCTCATTATGATGATGTCTTACCGAGTGGGCCCAGAGATACCTCTCCGTCACACGGAGTGACAAATCCCAATCTCGATTCGTGCCAACCCAACAAATACTTTCGGAGATACCCGTAGTGCACCTTTATAGCCACCCAGTTACATTGTGACGTTTGGCACACCCAAAGCATTCCTACGGTATCCGGGAGTTGCACAATCTCATGGTCTAAGGAAACGATACTTGACATTGAAAAGCTTTAGCAAACGAACTACACGATCTTGTGCTATGCTTAGGATTGGGTCTTGTCCATCACATCATTCTCCTAATGATGTGATCCCGTTATCAACGACATCCAATGTCCATGGTCATGAAACCGTGACCATCTATTGATCAACGAGCTAGCCAACTAGAGGCTTACTAGGGACATGTTGTGGTCTATGTATTCACACATGTATTACGGTTTCCGTTAACACAATTATAGCATGAACAATAGACAATTATCATGAACAAGGAAATACAATAATGACCATTTTATTATTGCCTCTAGGGCATATTTCCAACAGTTCAACCTCGTTACCGGCAAGTCTCTTTACTCGTTCCGTAATACAAGATCACGTGGCTAACACTTAGTCACATTGCTTGCAAGGCTTATTGTGATGTTGTATTACCGAGTGGGCCCTGAGATACCTCTTCGTCACACGGAGTAACAAATCCTAGTCTTGATCCATGCCAACCCAACAGACACCCTCGGAGATACCTGTAATGCACCTTTATAGTCACCCAGTTACGTTGCGATGTTTGATACACACAAGGCACTCCTCCGGTGTCCGTGAGTTGCATGATCTCATGGTCATAGGAACATATACTTGACATGCAGAAAACAGTAGCAATAAACTGACACGATCATATGCTACGTTTGTAGTTTGGGTCTTGTCCATCACATCATTCTTCTAATGACGTGATACCGTTATCAAATGACATCACATGTCAATGGCTAGGAAACCTTAACCATCTTTGATTAACGAGCTAGTTCACTAGAGGCATACTAGGGACCAAGTGGTGTCTATTTACCCATACATCTAATGTGTTTCCAATCAATACAATTATAGCATGGATAATAAACAATTATCATGAACAAGGAAATATAATAATAAACACTTTATTTATTGCCTCTAGGGCATATTTCCAACATGGACAATCGACAATGTGGTTCTTCTTGGTCAAGAACCGATTCCAGAATTGTCGTGTAGACTCTCCTCCAGGTCTTTCCAGCATCCGATGGAGTTTTTGGGGAGGCTGTTTAGCCAGTGCCGAGCTAGCCCCTTGAGTTTAAGGGGAAGGTATTTGATGGCATGGAGATCATCTCCTCGAGCCATGTGTATGTGGAGGAGGAAGTCCTTGATCCATACGGTTGGGTCAGTTGTCCCATCGTACTGTTTGATGTTCACGGGTTTAAAACCTTCCGGGAAGTGATGCCGCATCACCTCATCCGTGAAACACAATGGGTGAGCGACGCCTCAAATCCGAGCTATGTTGTGCCTGTGATCGTCGTCTGTTCTGGCTCGGTTGCATTCCTGGTCTCTGTTATTACCTTGTTCGAGCCATGGTCTGTTCCCATCTCGTCTATCGGGTGAGTAGTCTTTGGATCCGTAGATGGATCTTGTACGACCTGCTCTGTGATCTAAGTCGTTCAATCTTTTAAAGTCTGAGGTAGTTTATGACACCTCGGACGCTGATCATTGTTGGAGCTCGGATGCGGTTCGGTGTTGGAGCTCGAATGCATTCCAACATAAAGCTCAAGATAGAAGACACTTCGGAAGCACTCTGGCATAAAGCTCGAATGCGAACGACTGGCTCCATAAAAGACTATTCCGATATTAAACTCGGATGAACTACTTCAAATACTCAGAGATCGAGGTATCCTATGACACCTCGGATGCCGACCAGCGTTAGAGCTCGGGCTCAAAAAGACACCTCGGATACAATTCGGCGTTAGAGCTCGGACACAAGAGGATACCGCCACACGGGAAACACTTCGGACCCGAGTTGTGGCATAAAAATAATGAGGCATTAATACAAGCTGATAACTTAAAGGAGCTCCTCGGATGCCCGACTTGTGAACTCTTCGGATTCACCTCGGCGATCCTCAAGATCAGTGATGGGAAGATTTATTGAACCAGTTTTCAAGACCGACGGCCGAAGACGAAGAATTGTTCGAAAGAACCTAAGAGCGTCCCTAACTTGAAGACCAGTTCAGGGGGCTACTGACGGTGTCCTGGACTATGGGATACTCACCACGTCGTCTCCCGACAGGTGGGTCGGGCCGAGGACCCCCAGGGCGGTTCATTAATGGGCTAGTTTGGACAGCCCATGATGCATACGAGGAAGATTCCACAAGACTTTGTGATTAAGACAAGGAATCCACTCCACCGACGTAGCCGACTAGGACTCTTGTTATCCCAGGCCTCTGGTGTGTTATATATGTCGAGGCTGGGGCTAGTCATTAGGGACAATCAGATTATCATAGATCATATCATCATACGAGCATAGCTCTTAGGGTTTATACCACTACATACGATCTCGAGGTAGATCAACTCTGTACTCGATACACCATCATCAATACAAACAAAGCAGGACGTAGGGTTTTACCTCCATCAAGAGGGTCCGAACCTGGGTAAATACCGTCTCCCTTGTCTCCTGTTATCCATCGATCCAAGACCCACAAATCGGGACCCCCTACCCGAGATCCGCCGCTTTTGACACCGACAACGAGTTTGGTCGCCCTTCCATTGGTGAACTCTAGTCGTCACCCCGTCCCTTTCCTTCTTACTATCCCGCTTTGGACCTGTTTGATTAGGCTGGCGGGTGAACCTGTCTTGGTGGCAACAGGGGCAATGGCATGCTCTTCTTGTTGTGGAGCATCGTCCTGGCACATGTGGGAAACTCGCTAAGCGATGGACCTGGTTGTGTCCTTGCTCGGTAGTCATCACGGAGGTCGAGTATGGTGCTTTGGGTAGGTCACGACTCGAAATTTGATTGGGGGGGGGGGACTCATAAGAACTTCTATGTGGTGGGCAGCGGATGCCCGCCGCTATTGTTGTTGAAGTCGTCGACGTCGCCTTATAACCATTCCCCACCTCTTACTCGCTAATCGATGGCCTTGCCTCCTTAGTCTCTCGCCGTCCCTGTTGATTGTGGCATCTCGTCGCATCCGTGCCTCTTTCAGCATCTAGGTCGAGGTTGTGTTCCGGACAAAAGAGGAGACACGCTCCACCACCGCACGATTGAGTGGTTTCGGACAGTGTCGAATGCATCAACGGTTTTAACCAGCGGAGTTGGATCGTTTCCTTTTTTTGCCCGAAGATTGCCGACAAGGTCAAAATTGCCGGTTTCTCCCTACGAAATCGCAAAATTCTAGATTCACCCCCTCATTCTTTTTTTTTTCTTTCCCATAAACCCCACGTCAACGGAAGAGGTGCACAACACACATTGACACATACAAACTTGCACGCATTCACGAGGGTCTTTTTTCAATGCAATCCATCCACATCCATCCATCCACCCAAACAAAGATGACATACAAAGTTGGAGGTTTTCGAAGGGGTTCAAAGATAAAAATCGTAGCTTTTCGTAGAGAACAAAAACCGCTGTCTGCCGGAGCCAACCCAAGCAAAGGAAAGACGGGGCCTTTCACTCCTCTTCCTCTCCCTCTCCCTCTCCGGAGTCGTCCGGAGTCCTGACCTACCCAAACCTCCAATCCAATCCAATCCAATCCGGCCGCCGCGGCGTGGCTAATAGCCTCGCCGCCGGCCCCTCCACCCCACCCCCTTCGCCCCCTGCGCGCGTCGCCGTCTCCGTCCGCAGCCTTGGGCGGTTACTATTCGAGGTATGGCCTCTTGGCTGTCTGGCGGTTGCTTAATCCCAAACTAAACCGGCGCAAATCGACGCACGGCGCCCAGATCCGGCCGTGGATCTGGGCGATTCCGCGGCCGCCATGGCCTTGGAATCGCCGCCTCCTTCTCCTCGGGATTAGGTTGGGGATTTTTGGTAGCATGGGACGGGAGTTATTAAGGTGTTAGGGTTTCATGGAGATAGATAGATCGGCGATGTTCTTGTTGTTGGATCATATCCATGTGCTCGCTCAAAGTGGTAAACGAAGCAACCTGCTGTGCAGTCATTTGCTGGAGGTTGAAGAAAATAAATCTGACACTTCACAAGGGCATTAACTTGAAGAAAATGGGTCTTTCTACAGTGCCGATTAGCGGGAAAGCCATGCGAGATTTAAGTTTTTTAGACCATCTGTAACCATGGATGACAAACCTTTTTCATTGCACGATGCAAATGCAGGATCGGCGCCGGAGTCTCTGAGTTGAGCGCTTTCTGCGAAGGTTTCGGCGAGCCGGGTTGCCTGTTTGGGTTTCCTTCAAGGTTGAGCTCAGGTGAGAACTTTGAAATGTATACAGTTCGTGTGCATGTCCAACTGCACTTGGGTGAATACAGTAATGCTATGACACGGCTTCGATCATGATTACTGCTAGTTTGAAGTGAGAACACACATCATAGGTGTCAACTAGCTTGTTCCGATGGATGCATCATACAGGCTGTGCTTGATGTGAATAGGAGATAGTGCTTACTAGTCTTAGTACGAATGATATGGGTCTGTTGAGGAAGCTAGCATTGGTGTGTGGGTGATTAGGGAAACATGTCTGTGAGAATTCTTACATTATCGTGTGAACTGTAAGCATGGGTCTCAGCCGTTATCATTTGAATCAGTTTCTTTATGCCGCTGCTGAAAGATGTGATGTTCCATTCACTATTCCAAAGTAATATAAAGAATATTATTATGTTATTTCAGCAAAGGAAAAATGTTATTTAGGTTTATTAAGGGAGACATGCTGTATATAGTTAATATTATCTAGATTGCTTGGTATTGCACATGGATATCTTTTATAACCTTCTGATGATATAATTTATAATTTACTACTAGCCTTTTAAGGTGGACTGAATCTTATCAACGGTTTCCTTTGCTTATTTGAAAGACATACGATGAGTTACTAAAACAAGGATAAATAAGTAGAAATAACATGATTGCAATTACACATATTGAACCGCTCTGGTTGCATATGTATTTTGTGCTACCACTTAATTGAACTAGGACATACTCCCTCCGTCCCAGAATAAGTGTCTCAAGCTTAGTACAACTTTGTACTAAAGTTAGTACAAAGTTAAGACAGTTATTTTGGGACGGAGGGAGTATATTGAACCGGAGCACCTAATTATACAGGTCTTGGACATAACAGGGGGCTAGGATATATCAAATCATCTAGTCTCTTGTATTAATCTCATCAGTTCTTGTTAGGTTTGATATCACTGCTCTTGTTGAAGTAATATGAATGCTGTTGGTTGAACATATGAATTAATTGGATAGTTAGATTCAATATCTGTAATTATCTTAATTGAAATCTTAAGTGTTCCTAAGTTCTATTTATAACTTGGAATGCATTGACTGAAGCTCAAATTTGTTAGTTTATGTATAGCGTGGATGAACACAAAACATACAAATTAATTTCGTACCTTCACCGTTGAAGCTGGTTACACAAGTTTTTTTTTTTGCTTTGCCTGCCTTTCTGATTTTAACATTCTCTGATAATTGTGTATACATCTCGAATAATCTTGACACAGTGAAGATGTAATCATTGCTATATATGTTTCGATATTAAATTTATTAGTTATGTTCTTCTAATTGGTCCCAGAATAGCTTGTCCAAGATGCCAAATCCAGAGAAGAAGTTGTTCAGGATGCCAAGTGCAGATGCCGAGATTGCTGCACTGCACAAGGAATGGGATGATGCTCGGTGTCCAATTTGCATGGACCATCCTCACAATGCTGTACTTCTGTTGTGCAGTTCTCATGACAAAGGATGCAGATCCTACATATGTGATACAAGCTATAGACACTCAAATTGCCTAGACAGATTCAGGAAAATGAAAGCAAACCGCATGGACAGTTCATCACAGCCAAGCTCTTCCTTGCCTGGAGATACAAGTAACCAACATGTTTCACAGAGATCCCATCTCAGTCCCAATAGAGGGAGCCCTAGGCTACTAATAGATGTACCTGAATTCCGTGAAAATCTCAGTCATGAACATGTCATTCGTAGCTCTGCAGCCGTATCTGGACAACAAGAAGGAACTAACTATAATCAAGGTCCAGTAACATTGGAAGCTCTTATGGGACAAGTGAGTGGGCAAGTGGAGTCAGCTGAGGTATCCAACTCGAACCAATTGATGTGCCCACTGTGTAGGGGTGCTGTGAAGGGCTGGGAGATCATCAAAGATGCCAGACAGTACCTGGACGAGAAGCCAAGAAGCTGCTCGCGGGAAGCATGTGCATTTTCTGGTACCTATGGTGCGCTCCGTAGACATGCCAGGCGGGTGCACCCCACAACAAGGCCTGCTGATGTGGACCCGTCAAGGCGCCGCGCGTGGCACCGCCTGGAGAACCAGCGGGAGTATGGTGACATAATGAGCGCAATCAGGTCGGCTATGCCTGGGTCAGTTGTGTTTGGAGATTACGTCATTGAAGGTGGTGATACGCCATCACACGAGCGTGAAGACGGTGGACCAAGTGACCGAAGCGGGTCTCTGTTGACAACGTTCTTCCTGTTCCATATGATGAACAGTGGCCCGCTGAGAGGAGACGAGCCAAGAGGCTCATCAAGGGCCCTGAGAAGGCAGAGGCGTCGCTATCTGTGGGGAGAGAACTTGCTAGGCCTCCAATACGATGACAACGATGATGAGGACGAGGATAGCCTAGAGGAGGAGGTTCAGAGGCCAAGGACTCGCCGGAGGTTCGTGAGGTCAAGGTCGGAGGAGCGGCGCTGACGCGTGGGCGGCCATGGTAATTACATCCTTCACACACCGCGAAGTTCTTTACCCCATGAATTAGCGATGACTCCTTGCATGATGTTTTGCCATGCCAGCCAAGGCGCTGGGTGACGCGCTGCTTCAGTCAAATGCCTAAAGTGCAGCACGGATCCCCTCACTGGAAGATCCAAGTCAACCGTGTTGCGTTCAAAGGGTTGGACCCAGTTGTGTTCACAAGGCATGTCCATCCTCAGGGCACGCTGGGACGTGGGCTCTGCTCGATCGATGTTGCTCATGATGCACCTCGCGATGTTTGCTCGGCGCGTGACCTGTACCCGTATCTACTGTATATATAGTGTTGGAAGCTAGTACCATTTACCGGATTCATGTGTGTACTCTTTTGCACCTGGTATCTTTGTTGAATTGAAGCTGGTAGGGATTACTTGACCCTGATGGTTTTATGTGTGTGCTGCTCTGGTTATTGCGTGGCATATGCTCCTGCCACAAATGTGTGGACTCCTTGGTGGTGTTGGCTGACGGTTGTCTCTTTTCATAGATGGAACCCTTGTAGGATTATGTCTGCCTGTTCTGTTTTTTTGGCCTATTTGGAGGTCGATGTCCCTGCTCTGGCCTCTGCATATATACTCTATTAGTTGATCAAATTAGTTTGTACAAAGATATATGAACATCTACAATATCAAATTAGTTTCACTAGATTCATCAGATTAAGTATATTTTGTGTTATATAGTACTTCCTCTGTAAGGAAATATAAGACGTTTTAAGTTTGACCAAGTTTACAGAAAATTTTCTACGTAGCAATTTTTCTATAAACTTGGTCAAACTTGAAGAAGATAGATGGAACGTAGGGAGTATGTACCTTCCGAAACAGAAGATCCACGGGTATTTTCATATCATTAGTTTGATAACAAAATCTGAATTATGTATCATATATTTTGTACACCATCAAATACTTTTTTCAAATATGAGATCAATTATATTTTGAGTCGGAGGTAGTACCTTTTATAAAATATAATATACTTCCTCCATTCCTAAATGTAAGTCTTTTGTATGTAGATTTATTCATTTTGCTCCATATGTAGTCTATGGTAAGATCCCTAAAAAGACTTACATATAGTAACAGAGGGAGTAATAGATAAATCATTGGTTAATTTCTTTTTTTCGAGGTAAATCATTGATCAAATTGATGATCTATGAACAACATGTGGACCTTTTACTATAAGTTGTTCTTATTTGCAAATTTTCACACATTCTTCAATCAAGTCAATTTGCCGGATACTATATTTTCTCCTTAGTAAACAGCAAGGAAAATAAGCTCACAGAAAATGATAAACCCTAACAGGCATGCTACATGCAGCCTGAGATACCATTTGCGGGTTCAATCCTTCTTGTCAACCATAATATTCCATCAGCCACATACAACCAACCAAACGGACACACATGGCAGTCACCATAAGATTGTTGTACCGATTTGTAAAACTATTTTACCCCGAAGACAGAAAACTAGATATATATGGTATGTGTTTACCGGCAAACTATATATGGTCCATACAAAGTACAAACATTCTATAGCATATTTCAGGTTAACTTGTGTAGTAGCGCCCACTCGTCGGATCAAACGTTTCTCGTTCGACCGTGCCAATGGCTCGTCAAATTTTGTGACATGGTGAAGAACCGCCAGGAATTAGTCCCACGGCTCATGGAGGTGCAGGCTCTCCATGTTCGCCTCGATGTCTCCCTGCACAAGGTAACAGGCATGGTCAGGAAATATGTCATGGCAATGCAAGGCAGCTGTAGGGTTTAGGTTCATTGTAAACGACGGCGGCAACTAGATAGTTTCCAGGGGAAAAAGATCACCAGCCATTATATTTCAATCTTTTCTACTGTAGCTTGTATTTTACTAGAATTGATGAATCATCAATAACACACATATTGGATTGACATGGTGCAGAGAACAACATAAGCCTGACCTTTCTGCATATTGGTTTTCTTTCCTTCAGCAAACCAACAGCAATTAAATAACAACCGCTCTCTTAGGGAATATATATGCATGTTCATGTGTTATATATTGTTTTTTAGATATTTTCCGGTTGCTACATACTATATCTGAAAGAACAGCAACAGTCAGAACGTTCATGCAATGCCCATGGTTCTCTTAAAATAATAGGACAACAAAATATGTGTTCTTTCAATGTCTCCATTCATACAAGTATTACTGAGTAGTAGCTTACCACACTACTGTAAAGAAAAAGATGTGCATACCATTGATTTCAAGTCATCTGTTCCAAAGTAGGATAGTCTGGCTTCATGCAACGAGTCTGCATTTATTCCCTTCCTTGCACAGCGAGTGTTCTCCTTTTCTTCATAAAAGTCAAAGTCGTCCAGAATTGATGTTCCATGGCGATAAGCCTTGAAAATTTTCAAGACTTCCAAACCCTGGGGCAGGCCAATCTACATAGAAGAAATAAAGGATAAGATGGCAAAAAAAAGAAAGGCAATGAGAACCTCAAGTTTAGTTGCAACAGAGCATATGATGAGAAGTAAACTTGATATTAGGTATACAAACATAAGAAAGCAGTAAACTGCACGCGTTCCCATGTGCAATTGTGTGAGATTGCCCCTGATCTCCACTGAGGCACCACACCGATGTCGAAGGCATCTCTGGTAATAGCGTGATGAGTCATCAGGAATTATTAGTGGATTTCGATATTTTACCTTTTTTTTTAACTTGCAGACCTTCTTAAAGTTGGAAAGGTCACAGGTGAGAGGTTGAACTAAAAATATGTGTCCATACTCCATAGATGCATCTCCTAACTGAATATTAGTCGCTACTCAGCTGCACGTATGAACATTAGTTGCTACTCGGCTGCACATTCTTTCCAGTTAATAAGTAACTTTATCATTTATCACCATAGGCCAATAGATATGCAATATTGATCTCATTTTGATATGATTGTCGTGTTGAACAGAATAGTACTTGAAATTTGGAACTGAGCAGTTCAAATAGAATGTGAAATGGATGCACGGCATAGGAGATAACATTTCAACCTAGCAAAAAAAAAATCCATGTAGTTCTACTAGGATTCTGCAACTTTACTATATTTGTACTATAAATTCCCTCATGTTGTTTTCTACTCCCTCCGTTCCAAAATACTCGGCGTTGTTTTAGTTGACCACGACAAGTATTTTGGAATGGAGGCGGCAGAAGAAACACAAAGCCAGGAAAGATTGAAATAACCGTGTAAGTGATAAAGGAAAGGTGCAGTGTTGGCGGTATGCAACTAGTAGCATGCTAGATGGATCCAGGTAATATACTGATATCACATAGGAGCACCTTTGTTCAAAGGAGGAATTTATATAAACTGCTACTCTGAAACCAACCAAAGTAGCATCTTTTTCTGGAATAAATTTTTCTTACAGAAAAACAGGTGAATCATGGTACCTCTTGAGTGTCCCTGCTGAATGTAACAGGTCTGTTGTCATTATTTTCTAGAGTGATATGTTTGAAGAGCCTATTCGGAATGTCCTTTACAATGTGCCAAACAACAGGGAAAAATCCATTCCATTTATTTTGCTGCCAGAAGTCCATGGTCTTCTTGAAATCAACAGGACCTAACATCTCAGCCAATCCTACAAACTGCCCACTGGTATTAACCTGAAACAGAGAACACAATGAAAGGCTGAAACACCTGTCTCGAAAAAAAATCCCAGTTCATACAATAGCATTACGCCAAACAATTTACTTCAACATTCCATTCAAATCTAGTGAGGAGCATCATTGAATTAAATGCATCTGTTTTGGATATAATCATCACTCAATCTGATGGCAAGGGGAGGACGCATTTCAGGGAAATTTGACTTCAGGAAAAGGAAATACAGCAAATATTTGATATAATAAGCCTACTGAACAAACAAAACAAAGGGTAGAATGCATATAAACATCACGGCAGTAAGTAGAAACCAAATCTTGGCTATCATCTACTACTATTCTTGCTTGATTATCTCAGTTGAACATACAACTTATCAGATACTAAGGCTCTTAAATGCTTTTGCTGCTCCGAACTGGAAAAAGATAAACACTTAGAAGAAGGGCATTTGAACATTACTCACCGAAAACAAGAGGAAGACAGGACATTTTGTGTCCTTCTCCTTCATTAAAATCTGGGCATCATGGAAAGCGGTATCCAGCTTACTGTTCCCATTCGGTGTACTTGCCCAAACATTATATTTGATACCTTTATGAATATCATCTTCACTATATGACTTTATCATGAAAAACTTGGCATGTTCATACTGAATTGAGAAGTCCGATTTGTTAAATTGGTCTCTGCGGACCAATGGGCTCAAGATATCTTTCTTCGCAGTCGGTGTTGATGTGTTATTCACTTTGCTTGCACGGGGACCACAAACTTGGTCCCTTATTTCCTCAGAATTTCTTGGTGGGTTATCCCTCCTGCTATTTCTGTAGTTGGTAGTGCTGTTTACAACTCTGTTAGACACCCGTGGTCTTGCGCCAGTATGCCTGGTTGCAGTCATCTTGATTTGCTGATTACTAACAATACCATGGGCAAAATTGTCTCTTGGCTGCCTGTTCCCACGGAAAGGACCTTGCTGGTAGCTTGATAATCGATGTGCCTCGGCATCATGGCACCTTTGACCAGAATACGAAGGTATCTTATCTTGGTAGCGCCAGTGGTGAGCCATTGTTGGAACCTGCTCACCATAACCCTGTCTACTTGAGAACGAGGGGATGTCAGCACCATACTGTTGCCATTGTCTTGAGTATGAAATGCCATTAGACTTTTGAGAAGACAGAGAAGGGATCTCATCATGATAACTCCGTCTACTTGAGAGCGAGGGGATTTCAGCACTGTAGTTCCACTGATTAGAGCGTGAAATGCCATTAAACTTCTGATTAGATAGAGAAGGTATTTCATCGCCATAACCTTGTCTACTTGAGAGCGAAGACATTTCAGAACCATAATGCCATTGGCTTGAGCGTGAAAGCGCCCCACTGCCATTACACCTCCGACTAGACAGAGAAGGGATCTCATCGCCATATGTCAGCTCTCTAGGTAGTGAAGAGCCCCGACCCCCATTTTCGAAGCACCATCGACTTGGAAACGAAGTAGCCTCATCAACACAGCACCCCCCTCTGGGCATATCAACTATCTGTATCAATGAGAATCCGTCAGCAAGGGATATATCTATACATAAAAAGGTTTTAACTGTTTACTACATATGTCAGATACACAACAATATATACATGCAATCTTTTCTTTACAGTACAACTAATGATCCAAAGATATACCTCACTGCGACATTCAATAGATTGACCATTGCAGTTTGTGAAGGCAGTAAATCGATCCAATCCTTTGTAGTGATGCTCTGAGTGACAATCGAAGCTACAATCAACTTTAGCTGCCTCAGGGTATGATCTTCTCATGTGAGAACCAGTAGTAGGACATGACATAAGATAATCACGCCTTGGCGCAAAGATATCACTTTTGGTTCCACCTTTTGCCATTACATGCCCTGATGCATCTGGATTGCCTGGCATCCCTTCCAATGATGAAGAAGAATCCCAAGAACAGCTCGATAAAGGAAGGTAAGGCCGCTGCCTATCATATTCACTTCGTGGTGACATTACATCCTTGGGATATACATGTGACCCAGTGTCAGTAGCATACTTGCACTCCGAAGACTCTGCTTCATAATCCTGAGAAGGGAGGAGTTGTTTGAATCTCGATGAACAAAATCATCAAGTGTAATATACAGGATGTTATCCACAAATTGCATGCCTTCATTAAAAAATACTTTACTTTGCACATACTTTACAATAATTGTATTCACTGTGCCATGTTAAACAATGGTACATAGCACATGCATAAAATGCAGCAACATTCACACTTAGAAGACCCATCAGAATGTGACTGCATATTCCACTCCTGAATTAAACTATTCATACTGAGAAAAGCTGAAATATCAAATCATCTTGGTAATTAATACAACGTTCTTGGGTGTTATGCTCGAGCAATCGAAGATTTCACATATCTATCTAGTCAGTTGGACTGAAGCAAATACTTTTTACTTCAGAAAAATACAGCCTAAATTGTACAAGAGGCAGTGTTTGATTCATTTTTTTTCCTATAAAATAGACAGTGCTGTAAAAATGTATGAGTAAACAACAAAGGGTATACACCCAATACCAGAAACGACAAAGCCCTGTTTGCATGAGAAAGAAACTCGGCATCCTCTTCACTCTTCACACTGTCCCCTGCAGGACGAGAAAGAAATTGACAGCAAAATAAGAACCAAGACCTGAAAAGATCTTAATCCGATTGGCAGGACACATACATGGCCAAGGCGAGGAATCACCGTCTCCCTCGGCAGAGGCATCACTCCAAATGCTTTTTTTCGTGAAGATGGATGCAGCGTTCTCTGTTTCTGGTGTTGCCGCCGCCGAGGCAGGCGGATCGCAGGCTTCCTTCATCTGCCAAACAAATGCGACGAAGTAAACACGAGAACTGATGTATCACTGGATATATAACAAACGGCCAACACCAAGGGTGAAGTCGTCGGCATGTCACAAAAGCTACATATCCTTGAATCATTTTTTTACTTATTAAAAAAAAATCCCTGACGAGGATCGTGTGCATGCGCATAGCTTGACACACATGACATGCCACCGCTTCTAGGGCCCAGTTCTTTTAAGCTTTTGATTCTCCAGAATCAGCTTTTGGAAAACTTTCCATAGAATCAGCTTCCCAGAAAATCACGTAGAATCAGCCATCGAGTTGTTTTCTGAGATTGTAGTCAGTGATTGTAAGATGAGTTGTGTGCTGAAATGACTCTAATGTCCCTGAACTAAAATTGGGTGTTGGATTGCTAACACTTAGTTGCATCATTCATCCATCCATCCATTCACAGTAGCAAATTTCTTTTACATACTTGTTCCATTCATCCATTTACACCTTCACAGTAGCATTGTACATTCACGATAGCAAAAAAATTACATACTTGCACCGTTCATCTATCCATGTAGGAAAAAACCAGCACGATTAATCCATCCATCAAGAAAATCATCAACTAAAAATCAGCATACATCCATCTAACCAACATCCATTGATCCATGTACAAGAGAAAGGAACAAACAAAAAAAACAGAGAAATGACGAGAGGCTCACCCCGGCCAGCAATCACTAGCAGGTGGTGGCGATGAGGGTCACCACCAGGGTTGGAGGAGGCCAGGCAGAGAGTTGCAGGGCGGAGCTTGGAAGAGATCGGAGGAGGCCGGAAGGAGCGGCAAGGGTCGGAGGATGGCAAGGCCCGTCGGGTTGGGCGCGTCGGGCCACTCTCGTCGGCTGCTGCAGGGTCAGTCGTCGCTCTTCTGAAGGGAAGGGAGGAGAAGAGGACGGGCGGCGTGACGAGGAACCCTAGCTCGTCGCATGATTCGCTCAGCGGTGGGTGAGGATCGAGCGAGGAGACAGGGGAGGCCGGGCCCAATCGTTTTCTCCGACAGTGGGAGGGCATTTCCTTGGTAAATTTGGGTTGAAATAGGGGTACACTCCTAAAAGCCAAACATTTTTTTTTGAGGGAACTCCATAATCGACCCAGATCGCTGCTTCTCAGCTGCACTACCGATCGATTTTGGTTTGATTCTCACGATTCTACACAATCAGATCGAGTTCTTTTGGGCTGGGCTTATGATTATTCATTCACACCCTGATTCTCCAGAATCAATCGGATGAAAAGAACTGGGCCCTAAGTTTGTTTTCCTAGTGCAAGAGGCATCATCACCTGGTCATCAGGTGGATCTATCTACTATCTAAGGAGATGGCACATTCGTTCATAAAGTTGGCATCAGCCCTGGTCTGGTAGATGCAAGTTTTTAATATGACCAAACCCTGACAGACACGGGATAAATATTATTCTAGTACCAATAAAGACCACGGTTCCATCCGTCCAGGCAGTGTGTCAGTCAGCGAGTGAATCTATCAGTGCTGCCGCGGGCAATGGATTCGGCGTCCATCCACCCACCCACCCGTGCACAGAATCTGACCCCGCCGGAAGAAAGACGAACAACGGACTCTTTGCCGGCGGCCGTTGCCTGGCCCGACGACCCCGATCAGCACAACACGCAGTG
Source organism: Hordeum marinum (assembly GCA_022496015.1). NCBI lineage: Eukaryota > Viridiplantae > Streptophyta > Magnoliopsida > Poales > Poaceae > Hordeum > Hordeum marinum. The sequence continues at coordinate 5,485,849 of CM039673.1, forward strand.
CCGCGGGCGCCGGAACCCTAGGACGGAGGGACGGATTCGGTGGCAGGGGCAGACGAAACCGCCGGACCGGACGCATTGGATTGGATTGGATTGGATATGGACAGAAAAGGAAAAAATAAAGGGGTGCGGCCGCGCGGCGGGAACTGGGGGAAAAAAAGTTTCGGGCCGCCACGATCCGCGGAGGGGGGGCGCACTTGCCTGCGGGAGTCGGGGCCGGCCGGTCGATGGATGGATGGATGGACCCCCGCTCCGGCCGTCGGTCCGGCGCCGGCCGAGGTGGAGGAAAAGGGTGCCGCTTCCCTCACGCCGGCCGTCCGGGTCTCTTCCTCCGAGGGCGGCGACGTCGGCGGTGATGGGGGAGGGATTTGTGTGTGTGGGGGGGGGGGGGGAGGAAGGGATTTGGGGGCGGAGCAGAGGAATCCGATAAGACGGACGGAGGCGAGGAAGAAGGGAGGGAGAGGGAGTGGGCAGCGGAGCGGAGCGGAGAGTGCGTGCCCCTCGCCACGCTCGGTTACCCTCCTCCTGCGCTGCTGGGCCCGGCCCGGCTGAACGAACGGTGGGCTGGGCCTCGGAACATGATCGTCGATGAGGAACCCTTGCCGCTCCTTTCATTTTGCAGATTTTTTTTCTTCTACCCCTGGAAAAACAGTGCATAGCTTTTTTCTACGCTCGACTAAAGATTGATATGACCCCCCCCACACACACACACACAAAAAATACATATTGATGTGTGGGAGGCATTGGAAAACATAGTATCGCTGGTCGGGGGAAGCATGCGGAAAATCTACCGGGTAAAGTACGAGAAACTCATGAATTGCCGCGTTGTTCGTGGGAAGCTTGGTCGTGCATAAAGGAGCATGAGGTAGGATTCATCCACCCTCGACACTTGTTTCCAAAGACCTTCTAGTTGTGTGGGGGTGGGACCCTGATACGCAGGGTGGCGGAAGAAGGAACCACTGAGGGAACGTGGGGGCAACCAGGACGGTAGCGGCACCATGGGTGAAGACATGGAGTGTTACTCTGAGGGTTATGGTTATCACACTTCACGGGTGGTGATGTACGAATGTGGATCTAAACAAAGAGGGGGGGGGGGGGGGGTCAAAGCAAGCTGATCCACTCTTCGCAACAACGCAATGGAAGATGACGGTTATTGTGGGCTCTCTTGCTGGTGCTCTACCAGCCTTACCAGCCCCAGGTTCTGCCAAAGCCCTTCCTCAAACCGTGACTCAAATATAGTGAAGACGGGACATAGTGAGAAATGAATGACAAGAACAATAATGGATTGGTGAGCTCTCAAGGAGGGTCCCGCCGGGAGCAATTAGTCTTCTAAGTTGGAATTATCGCATGTACTCTAGGCTATGTTAATGTTTATACAGTTCGTAGCACTAGTAGGAGCGGTGGAATTGGTGTGTTTTGGAATAGGGATTTCTATTGTCATGCCTCTGGTTGCTTAGTTCTTTTTAATTTTGCCCCACCTAACTAACACCCCTTATTTTTTCACTACTCTACTCAGCCCACACTCAAAAATGCCTAAAACGAAACCTTGACGTCAGGTCAAAGTAGTTGACCATTACCTAGCTTAGTTACTGACTAGTGGGACACCCCAGGGCCCACTTGTTTGTGTCTTGTTTATTGGAAAAAAATGTGGCATATAATTCCGCCCATGGGAGTCGAACTCGAGAGCCACCATTGAATATAAATCGTACAAGACATTTGAGTTGTGTGTGTGCGCGCGCGCTGGCGCTGAGAGGCAGAACCTCGGCCTTTTGACCTGTAATTGTTTACGTGACAAGAGGGCCCATGATTCAGTTACACAAGAAAGATAGCTCCCGACAGTGTCAAAAAAACCAGATTCAGAGATTCAAAGATTAAGAGATTCAGAGGTAGCACATTCAGGTAGACTCAACAAACACATTCTCATATTTGTTTGATGCTAACAGAGCGAACTGACATTACACTAATACAAAAAATTAACACGGATGAAATAAGATGGCTGGCTGGCGCCAACAATGATAATAGATGGACAAAATGCTTGTCTTCATTGTTCGAAAGGATGATGGTGTCGTTGTCGTTGTGGTCTTCATCATCGGAGGAGGATAGGGTGACGACATCCGGCCCCTCACCTTCCGCCTCGATGGCGGCCGTTTCACATAGAGTGACACCTGCTTTTGAGTTGCGACCTATTCTTCAGCCACCCGATGCTTGACGACCTCTGTCTGCGTTGTGGATAGAGACGCGGCTAGCTAGCACCGCATGGTCGAGCTGATCCTACGCTGCGCGCAAGGCCTCCTCAGCCTAGGCAGTGAGCACGACATCATCTTATGATGGAGCGGGTATATCTTCCTTGGCCTTCTCCTCCTTCTCGACATCAACGTCGAGGTACTCCTGCATCACCTCGAAGGCCACCTCTACCTTGGTGTCCGCCTCCTCAACCTCCCTGCGGTTACAAGAAAACTCGCAGGCTGTGGGCTCCAACTCGGAGTAGTTGGTGTCGCCGAAAGCGCCGGATGAATAGCAGTCCATGGCGGCCGAGGAAGTGCAAGATTTGGAGCTCTAATACGTCTCCAACGTATCTATAATTTTTTATTGTTTCATGCTATAATATTGTCATTATAGGAGTGATTATTTACCAATTCATATTATTTTTAGCACTAATTTATTAACTCAGTGCCCAGTGCCAGTTGTTGTTTTTTTTGCATGTTTTTGACTTTTCAGGTTTACACTACCAAACGAAGTCCAATTGCCCTGAATTTTTTTAATGATTTTTCTGGACCAAAAGAAGACATGAAAGCTTCGAGAGGAGACTAGAGGCCGCACAAGGGAGCGAGCACACAGCAGGGCGCGCCGGGGAGGGGGGGGGTCGCGCCCTGTTATGTTGGCCCGCTCGGGCATCCCCTGACGCCCCTCTCTGGCCTATAAATTCCAATAAAGCTCCAAAACCCTAGAGAGCCTCCCAAAACACTTTTTTCGCTGCCGCAAGTCTCTATTCCTCTATGTGTCCATCTGGAGCCCTCTTCCGATGCCCTACCGAAGGGGGGATCAATCACGGAGGGCCTCTACATCAACCTTGCTACTCCCATGGTGATGTGTGAGTAGTTCCTTGCAGACCTACGAGTTTGTAGTTAGTATCTAGATGGCTATGTCTTTCTCTCTCTCTTGATCTTCAATACAAAGTCCACCGCATCTTCACGGTGATCTATTCGATGTAATCACTTTTTGCAGTGCGTTTGTTGTGATCCGATGAATTGTGGGTTTATGTTCAGATTATTCATGAAAAAAGATTTAAGTATTCTTTGATTTCTATTATGATTCTTATTTGCATGCTTATTATAGCTTAGTAAATCTATCCAATCTATTGAAATAGTTTGGCCAACTAGATTGATATTTCTTCAGTGAGAGGGGTGCGTTGTAGTGGGTTCAATATGGCGGTGCTCTATATCCCAGTGATAGAAGGGGACAAGACACGGTTTTGTATGTTTCCACTAAGGATAAAACAATGGAGTTAATTCATATTGATTGAATTTTCTTTGTCTATATTATGTCATCGTTTTCCAAGCATTACTCTGTTAGTCATGAACTTAATACTTACCGAGGAAAACATAGAAGCGCTCTCGACGTGGAGTAATAGTAATAGCTGTAGGCAGGAGTCGACCTATTTGCTTATGGACGTGAAGCCTATATACACATGATCATTGCCGTAAATAAATACTGCATAAGTATGCGCTTTTCTATCAATTGCCCAACAGTAATTTGTTTACCCACTGTATGGTTACTACATGAGAGATGCCACTAGAGAACACTACGGCCCCCCGGGTCTATTCACTTATATATTTACAAAAGCTTTCAATACCTAGCTGTCATTTATTTAGTTTTATTTTATTTTACAATTTATTTTATTCAACTATCATCTACACACTTCAGTTGCTTGCAAATAATGAGTACAAGAGGATTGACAACCCTCTTGCCCATGTTGGGTGCAAGTGTTTGCTTCTTTGTGTGCAGTCGCTGAAGACGGGGTTGCGTGCTACTCCTATTGGTTCGATAACTTTGGTTCTCACTGAGGAAAATAGTTATCTATACTGTGTTGCATCACTTTTTCCTCTTCACGGAAAACACAACATAGATCACAAGTATCAGGAAGTATTTCTGGCACCGTTACCGGGGAGTATCACCAACCTACTATCAAGTAACTTCACACAAATTATCATTTACTTGTTCTACTTTTTATTTGCTGTTATATTTTTCTTGTTTCATAAAAATAAAAATAAAACAGTTATCTTTATTAGTTGCTAGTTTACTTCTTTGCTTGCTAGTTTACTTGTTCTGCTTGTTACTTTGCTTGCTCGGTCACCATGTCTCAAGATACTACTAAGTTGTGTAAATTCTCAAATACTAATGACAATGATTTTATTAGTACTCCAATACTACCCACCACCAGTGTGGAGTTTTATGATATTAATGTTGCATTGCTGAATATTGTCATCAAAGAACAATTTTTGGGAAGTCCTAACGAGGATCCCGCTGCTCATCTTAATACCTTTGTTGAATTATGTGATATGCAAAAGGACAAGGATATGAATAATGATGTGGTCAAACTAAATTTATTTCGATTTTCACTACGAGATAAAGCTAAGGCTTGATTTTCATCTTTACCACATAGTAGTATTGGAACATGTGATTGTTGGAAATATGCCCTAGAGTCAATAATAAATTAGTTATTATCATATTTCCTTGTTCATGATAATAGTTTATTATCCATGCTAGAATTGTATTGATCGGAAACTCAGATACATATGTGGATACATAGACAACACCATGTCCCTAGTATGCCTCTGATGGACTAGCTCGCTAATCAAAGATGGTAAAGGTTTCCTAGCCATGGACATGAGATGTCATTTGATAACGGAGTCACATCATTAGGAGAATGATGTGATGGACAAGACCCAAACTATAAACGTAGCATATGATCATGTCAGTTTATTGCTACAGTTTTCTGCATGTCAAGTATCAGTTCCTATGACCATGAGATCATGCAACTCATTGACACCGGAGGAGTACCTTGTGTGTATCAAATGTCGCAACGTAACTGGGTTAATATAAAGGTGCTCTACAGGTATCTCTGAGGGTGTCTGTTGGGTTGGCATGGATCAAGACTAGGATTTGTTACTCCGTGTGACGGAGAGGTATCTCAGGGCCCACTCGGTAATACAACATCACAACAAGCCTTGCAAGCAATGTGACTAAGTGTTAGCCACGGGATCTTGTATTACGGAATGAGTAAAGAGACTTGCTGGTAACGAGGTTGAACTAGGTATGGATATGTCAACGATCGAATCTCGGGCAAGTAACATACCGAAGAACAAAGGGAACAGCATACGGGATTAACTGAATCCTTGACATAGAGGTTCGACCGATAAAGATCTTCGTAGAATATGTAGGAACCAATATGGGCATCCAGGTCCCGCTATTGGTTATTGACCGTAGAGGTGTCTCGGTCATGTCTACATAGTTCTCGAACCCGCAGGGTTTGCACACTTAAGGTTCGGTGACGTTTCGGTAGTATAGAGTTATGTATGGTGGTGACCGAAGGTTGTTAGGAGTCCCGGATGAGATCCCGGACGTCACGAGGAACTCCGGAATGGTCTGGAGGTAAAGATAGATATATGGGATAATAGTGTTTGGTCTTTGGAAGGGTTCCGGAATTCAGCGGAAATAGTTTCGGGTGTTTCCCGAAATGTTTGGGGTACAATGACACTTTATTTGGCCCAAGGGGTAAAGCGCATGAGGCTTTAGGAAGGTGCAAAAGGTGTTTTGTGAAGGCCAGGGGCCAGACTCCAGGGACCCTGGCGTATGGGGCCAGACGTCGAGGACCTTGGCGTCTGGTCCTGGAGTCCAAGGAGGACTCTTGCCTTGCGGACAAACCGACCTTGAGGAGGATTTTTCTCCAAGTTTCAACCCCAGGGCTGAGCATATAAATAAAAGGGCGGGGCTAGAACTTGGGACACATCAAGAAACCGTAAGCCACATGCTGCCTCTCCTCTAGTTCATAGTTTCTCCTCTAGATCGGTTTCAGTGGTGCTTAGGCAAAGCCCTGCTAGAATAGTTCCACCACCATCGCCGCAACGCCGTCGTGCTGCTGGAGAACTCGTCTACCTCTCCGCTCCCTCTTGATGGATCAAGAAGGCAGAGATCGTCATCAAGTTGTACGTGTGCTGAACGCGAAGGTGCCGTCCGTTCGGCGCTAGATCGGGAGGACCGTGATCAAGATCGCGAGACGATTCATGATTGGATCGAGGGACGGATCGTGATGAGATCACGGGACGAATCGTGATTGGATCACGGGACGGATCGTGATGGGATCGTGGGATGCTCGACGATTTGGATCGCGAAGACGTTCTACTACATCAACCGCGTTTCTTAACTCTTCCCGCTTAGCGATCTACAAGGGTATGTAGATCCACTCTTGCTCTCGTAGATGCTCGTATCATGGATAGATCTTGTCTGTGCGTAGGAATTTTTTTGTTTCCCATGCAACGTTCCCCAACAATGGTATCAGAGCTAGGTCTATGTGTAGATGAGATCACGAGTAGAACACAAATGAGTTTGTGGGCGTTGATGCTTAGATTGCTTCCTCCCTTGGTCGTGTTTTGGTTCAGTGGTATTGTGGGATGAAGCGGGCCAGACCAACCTTACTCGTACGTTTACGAGAGACCGGTTCCATCGACTGACGTGTAACTTCGTTGCACAAAGATGGCTGGCGGGTGTCTATTTCTCCTACTTTAGTTGGATCGGATTCGACAAAGGCGGTCCTTGAGAAGGTTGAAAAGCAACTTATGTATCACTGTTGTGGTTTTGCGTAGGTGGTAATTGTTCTTGCTAGATACCCATAGCATCCACGTAAAACTTTCAACAACAATTAGAGGATGTCTAACTTGTTTTTGCAGGGTATGTTGTGACGTGATATGACCAATTACATGATGAGATATATGTGATGTATGAGATGATCATGTGATGTATAGAATATCACGACTTGCATGTCGATGAGTACGGCAACCGGCAGGAGCCATAGGGTTGTCTTTAATTATTGTATGACCTGCGTGTCAATCATTAAGCGCTATGTAATGCTTTACTTTATCGCTAAACGGTATCAATACTAGTATGAGCATGGTGGGCGCGACAACCCCGATGGCGACATAATGATGGAGATCATGGTGTTATGCTAGTGACGATGGAGATCATGCCGGTGCTTTCAAGATGGAGATCAAAAGCACAAGTTCATGGCCATATCATGTCACTTATGATTTGCATGTGATGTTAATCCTTTTATGCACCTTGTTTTGCTTAGGACGACAGTAGCATTATAAGGTGATCCCTCACTTAATTTCAAGATAAATTGTGTTCTCGCCGAGTGTGCACCATTGCGAAAGTTCGTCGTGTCAAGACACCACGTGATGATCGGGTGTGATAGACTCTACGTTCACATACAATGGGTGCAAGCCAGTGTTGCACATGTGGAACACTCGGGTTAAACTTGACGAGCCTAGCATGTATAGACATGGCCTCGGAACACAAGAGACCGAAAGGTCGAACACGAGTCATATAGTATATATGATCAACATGATGATGTCACCATTGAAAACCACCTCAAACTCACATGATGATCGGACTTGAGTTGGTGAATTTGGATCATGTATCACTCGAATGACCGGAGGGATATCAATTTGAGTGTGAGTTCTTAAGTAATATGATTAATTGAACTCATTAACATGAACATAGTCAGTAGTGTCTTTGCAAATTATGTTGTAGCTCACGCTGTAGCTCCCTTGAATTTTTATATGTTCCTAGAGAAATAGAGTTGAAAGATGATGGTAGCAATATTGCGAACTGGGTCCGTGATCTGAGGATTGTCCTCATTGCTGTATAGAAGGCTTATGTCCTTAATGCACCGCTCGGTGCGTCACCCCTTCCTTACGGCTTAGAATTGAGGCTCCAAAACATTTTGAACGTCACGGAACATATGAGATGTTCTAAGAGCTGAAATTGGGATCTCAGGCTCGTGCCCATGTTGTGAGATATGAGATCTCCAACAAGATTCTTTGCTTGCAAGATGAAGGAGAATAGCTCAATCGTTGAGCATGTGCTCAAATTGTCTGGGTGCTACAATCGCTTGAATCGAGTGGGAGTTGATCTTCCAGATAAGATAGTGATTGATATAGTTCTCTGAGTCACTATCACTAAGCTACTAGAACTTCATGATGAACTATAATTATGCCAGAGATGGAAATGATGATCCCTGAGCTGTTCGCGATGTTTGACACCGCGAAGGTAGAAATCAAGAAGGAGCATCAAGTGTTGATGGTTAGTAAAACCACTAATTTCGAGAAGGGAAAGGGCAAGGAGGGAAACTTCATGGATGGCAAGTCAGTTGCTGCTCCAGTGAAGCAACCCAAAGTTGAACCCAAACCCGAGACTAAGTGCTTCTATTATGAGGAGAGCGGTTGCTGAAGCAGAACACCCCTAGATACTTGGTAGGTAAGAAGGCTGGCAACGTCAATAGAAGTATATTTGATATACGTGTTATTTATGTGTACCTTGCTAGTACTCCTAGTAGCACCTGGGTATTGGATACCGGTTCGGTTGCTAAATGTTAGTAACTCAAAGTAAAAGCTACAGAATAAACGGAGACTAGCTAAGTGTGAGGTGACGATGTGTGTTGGAAATGTTTCCAAGGTTGATGTGATCAACATCGCACGCTCTCTCTACCTTCGCGATTGGTGACAAACCTAAACGTTATTTGGTCTTTGTGTTAAGCATGTACATGATTAGATCGTGTTTATTGCAACATGGTTATTCATTTAAGTTAGAGAATAATGGTTATTCTGTTTACATGAATAATACCTTCAATGTTCATGCACCCAGTGAGAATGGTTTGTTGAATCTCGATCGTAGTAATACACATGTTCATAACATTGATGCCAAAAGATACAAAGTTAATAATGATAGTACCACATACTTGTGGCATTGCCGCTAAATGTCATATTGGTATAAATCGCATGAAGAAACTCTATGCTGATGGATCTTTGGACTCATTTGATTTCGAATTAGTTGAGACATGTGAACTATGCCTCTTGGGCAAAATGACTAAGGACCCCGTTTTACGGTTTGATGGAGCGGGCAAGTGATTTATTGGAAATGATACATGTTGATGTATGCAATCCAATGAGTCTTGTAGCGTGCGGTGGATATCGTTATTTTCTTACCTCCACTAATGATTTGAGTAGATAATAGTGTATATTTACTTCATAAAACACAAGTCTGAATTGTTTGAAAAGTACAAGCAAATTCAAAGTGAAGTTAAGATCATCGTGACAAGAAGATAAAAATGTCTGCGATATGATCGTGGAGGTGAATATCTGCGTTACGAGTTTGGCATACAACTTTAGACAATGTGAAAGTTGTTTCACAACTCACGCCACCTGGAACACTATGGTGTGATGGTGTTTTCGAACGTCATAGTCGTGCTCTATTGGATATGGTGCATACTATGATGTCTCTTATCGTTTTGGCACTATCGTTTTGGGGTTATGCATTAGACACAACTAGATTCACTTTAAATAGGACACCATCTAAATCCGTTGAGATGACACCATATGAATTATGGTTTGATAGAAACCTAAGCTGTCATTTCTTAATGTTTGGGTCTTCTACGCTTATGTGAAAAAAGGTTTTCACCTAATGAGCTCGAACCCAAAGCGGACAAATGCATCTTCATGGAATACCCTAAGAATAGTTGGGTATACCTTCTATCTCAGATCCAAGTGCAAAGTGTTTGTTTCTAAAACGGGTCCTTTCTCGAGAAAGAGTTTCTCTCAAAAGAATTGAGTGGGATGAAGATAGAACTTGATGAGTTGTTGAACCTTTGTTCAACCAGAGAGTAGCACAGCGCAGAAAGATGTTTCTATGGAGTCTACATCTGTTGAAGAGGAAGTTAATGATGATGATCATGAAGCTTCAGATCAAGTTACTATCGAACCTCGTAGGTCGACAAGGACGCGTACTTCTCCTGAGTGGTACGACAACCCTGTCTTGGAGGTCATGTTGTTGGACAACGATGAACCTACGAGATATGAAGAAGCGATGATGGGCTTAGATTCCGACAAATGGTTAGAGGCCATGAAATCCGAGAAAGGATCCATGTATGAAAACCAAGTATAGACTTTGGTAGACTTGCTCATTGGACGGCAGGTCGTCGAGTAAGAATGGACCTTTAAGATGAAGATAGATGGTGATGGTAAATGTCACCATTTATAAAGCTCGACTTGTCACAAAAAAGTTTCCGACAGGTTCAAGGAGTTGACTGCGATGAGACTTTCTCACTCGTAGCGATGCTAAAGTCTGTTGGAATTATGTTAGCAGTTGCTGCATTTTTCAATTATGAAATCTGGCAGATGGATGTCAAAACATCATTTCCTTAACAGCTTACTTGAGGAAAGCTTGTATGTGATACAACCAGAAGGTTTTGTCAGTCCTAAGGATGCTAAAAGGTGTGCGAGCTCTAGCAATCCTTCTATGGGCTGGAGAAAGCATCTTGGAGTTGGAATATACGCTTTTATGAGGTGATTAAAGTTTTTGAGGCTATACAAAGTTTATGAGAAACTTGTATCTACAATAAAGTGAGTGGAAGCACTATAGAGTTTTTGATAAGCATATGTGGATGACATATTGTTGATCGGAAATGATGTAGAATTTCTGGAAAGCATAAACGGTTGTTTGAAAAGAGTTCTTCAAAGCAAAACCTGGATAAAGCTACCTAATTGTTGAGCATCAAGCTATAGAGATAGATCAAGATGGTTGATGAGACTTTCAATGAGTACATACCTTGACTAGATTTTGAAAGAGTTCAAAATGGATCAGTCAGAGAAAGAGTTCTTGCCTGATTTGTAAGGTTTGAAGTTGAGTAAGACTCAAAGCTCGACCACAACAGAATAAAGAAAAAGGACAAAGGTCGTCCCTTATGCTTTAGCCATAGGCTCTATATATAGTATGCCATGCTGTGTACCGCACCTGTGTGTGCCTTGCCATGACTCCTTCAAGGGGTACAAGAGTGATCCAGGAGTGGATCACTGGACAACGGTCAAGATTATCCTTAGTAACTAAAAGACTAAGGAAATGTTTCTTGATTATGGAGGTGATAAAGAGTTCATCGTAAAGAGTTACGTCGACGCAAGCTTTAACACCAATGACTCTTAGTAGCCATCCGGATACGTATAGTGGAGCAGCCATTTGGAATAGCTCCAGGTGGAGTGTGGTAGCAGTGTCTACAGTATGACATAGAGATTTGCAAAATACACACGGATATGAATGTCGCAGTCCCGTTGACTAAAAGACCTGTCTCACATGCAAAGCATGATCGAGCCCCAGAACTCATTGGGTCTTAGATTCATAACAATGCGAATCACATGGTGATGTAAACTAGATTACTGACTCTAGTGCAAGTAGGAGACTATTGGAAACATGCCCTAGAGGCAATAATAAATTAGTTATTATCATATTTCCTTGTTCATGATACGTTTATTATCCATGCTAGAATTGTATTGATCAGAAACTCAGATGCATGTGCGGATACATAGACAACACCATGTCCCTAGTATGCCTCTGATGGACTAGCTTGTTAATCAAAGATGGTAAAGGTTTCCTAGACATGGACATGAGATGTCATTTGATAACGGGATCACATCATTAGGAGAATGATGTGATGGACAAGACCCAAACTATAAACGTAGCATATGATCGTGTCGGTTTATTGCTACAGTTTTCTGCATGTCAAGTATCTGTTCCTATGACCATGAGATCATGCAACTCACTAACACCGGAGGAGTAACTTGTGTGTATTAGACGTTGCAACGTAACTAGGTGACTATAAAGGTGCTCTACAGGTATCTCTGAGGGTGTCTGTTGGGTTGGCATGGATCAAGACTGGGATTTGTTACTTCGTGTGACGGAGAGGTATCTCAGGGCTCACTCGGTAATACAACATCACAACAAGCCTTGCAAGCAATGTGACTAAGTGTTAGCCACGGTATCTTGTATTACGGAATGAGTAAAGAGACTTGCCGGTAACGATGTTGAACTAGGTATGGAGATGCCGACGATCGAATCTCGGGCAAGTAACATACCAAAGAACTAAGGGAACAACATACGGGATTAACTGAATCCTTGGCATAGAGGTTCAAACGATAAAGATCTTTGTAGAATATGTAGGAACCAATATGGGCATCCAGGTCCCGCTATTGGTTATTGATCGTAGAGGTGTCTCGGTCATGTCTACATAGTTCTCGAACCCGCGGGGTCTGCACACTTAAGGTTCAGTGGCGTTTCGGTAGTCTAGAGTTATGTAAGGTGGTGACCAAAGGTTGTTCGGAGTCCCGGATGAGATCTCGGACGTCACGAGGATCTCCGGATGGTCCAGAGGGAAAGATTGATATATAGGATAATAGTGTTTGGTCTCTGGAAGGTTTCCGGAATTCACCGGAAATAGTTCCGGATGTTTCTCGAAATGTTCGGGGTACAAGGACACTTTATTTGGGCCAAGGGGTAAAGCCCATGAGGCTTTAGGAAGGTACAAAAGGTGTTTTATGGAGGCCAGGGGCCAGACGCCAGGGACCCTGGCGTCTGGGGCCAGACGCTGAGGACCTTGGTGTCTGGTCCTAGAGTCCGAGGAGGACTCTTGCCTTGCGGACAAACAAACCTTGAGGAGGATATTTCTCCAAGTTTTGACCCCAGGGCTCAGCATATAAATAAAGGGGCGGGGCTATAACTTGGGACACATCAAGAAATCCTAAGCCATGTGCTACCTCTCCTCTAGTTCATAGTTTCTCCTCTAGATCGGTTTCAGCAGTGCTTAGGCGAAGCCCTGCTGGAATAGTTCCACCACCATCGCCGCAACGCCATCGCCGCAACGCCATCGCGCTACCGGGGAACTTGTCTACCTCTTCGCTCCCTCTTGCTGGATCAAGAAGGCGGAGATCGTCATCAAGTTGTACGTGTGCTGAACGCGGAGGTGTCGTCTGTTCGGAGCTAGATTGGAAGGACCGTGATCAAGATTGCGAGACGATTCGTGATTGGATCGCGGGACGGATCGTGATGAGATCACGGGACGGATCGTGATTGGATCGTGGGACAGATCATGATGGGATCACGGGACGCTTGGCGATTTGGATTGCGAAGACGTTCGACTACATCAACCGTGTTTCTGAACGCTTCCCGCTTATAGATCTACAAGGGTATGTAGATCCACTCTCGCTCTCGTAGATGCTCATTACCATGGATAGATCTTGTGTGTGCGTAGGAAATTTTTTGTTTCCCATGCAACGTTCCCCAACGGGGATAAGTGTAAAGATGCTTTTATTGCCAAGTATTTTCCTCCAGCTAAGATCATCTCCCTTAGAAATCAAATTATGAATTAAAAAACATGATCAAGAACATGTTGTACAAGCTTGGGAGATGATGAATTGATGATTAGAAACCGCCCTACTCATGGTTTAAACTTGTGGATGATTATCCATGATTTCTATGCCGGACTAAACTTTGTGTCTAGAAATCTTCTAGATTCTGCTGCAGGTGGTACCTTCATGGAGGTGACATTACGAGAGGCCACCAAACTGCTGGACAACATCATGACAAACTACTCTCAATGGCATACCGAAAGAGCTCCAACTGGTAGGAAGGTAAATTGTGTCGAATAAATCACTACTTTGACTGAAAAAGTGGATGCTCTTATGAAAATGGTTGCTAGTAAAAATGTTCATGTTTATCCCAATGATGTGCTTTTGTCTACCTCTATTGAGAAAAATGATGTTGATATTGATGTGAACTTTATCTCGCGAAACAATTTCAACAACAATGCTTATAGAGGAAATTTTAATGCTAGACCGTATCCCGGTAATTCCTCTAATAATAATGCAAATTCTTGTACAAACAAGAATAGGGTATCCTCTGATCTTGAGAACACCATTAAAGAATTTATTAGTTCTCAAAATATTTTTAATACTATGGTAGAAGAAAAGTTGCATAAAGTTGATGATTTGGCAAAAAACATGGATAAGATTCTCTTGATGTGGAAACTATTAAAAGTAAAACTTTTGCCACCCAAGCATGATTTTACTGATACTATTAAATCTATCCAAATATCTATCAATGAAAGTAAGGAGAGGACCGCCAACACTGGTAGAAACCAGGCCTTTGATCCTGGACAGATCAGAGCATTAGTCCCCGTCGTGTTACGAACCGGGACTAATGAAAGCATGAGTCCCGACGCCCCTCTCTCGCCTATAAATTCCAATAAATCCCCTAAACCCTAGAGAGCCTTCCAAAACACTTTTTCTGCCGCCGCGAGTCTCTGTTGTTGACGGGGTTATTACCCCTGGGTAGGCCAAAGCAACGGGGTTCTCTCCCCTGCTTCAAGAAAAATCACATCGTCGGCTGCCTCACGGCCGGATGACGCACAACCGACAGGCTCGTTGCCGGCTAGCCACCGGCCGGCTCTCCGAAGAGCCGGCTCTACCCTGGCCGGCTAGTCTACGACCGGCTGCCCCCGGGCCGGCTCCCCCATTGACCCTCGGGCGAGCAGGCTTCCGTCCCATCCCGCTACGCGCGGGTACGACTACAAGACAAGACCCCCACGATGGGTCCCGACATGGCCACTGTAACCGCTGATACGTGGGCACGTATGGCTATAGTCCAGGCGGTCGTATCACTGACCTTGGCTGACCGGGTACAACGACAATAGTGCCGGCACGCCTCCGCCCACTCCATTACTTGCCCCCGCGTGGCTATAGTGCCGCCTGCCATACCGGAGACTTCGGCCAGCTGGCGCAAGACGACACCACGCGGGCGTACCGTGCCGTAGCAGGTGGGCGCGAGCCAATCGCGGAGCCGGCTGGCGGGCCCCATCGGGCGACGGGACCGCACAGCCGGTGGACCCCGCAAGCGACAAGACGGCTCGAGGGGCGGGCCCCACTACCAGCTAGAGAGGCTGCCAGTCGCGCCCCCACGCAGTACCTTAAGAATATTGTACGCCGGGGGGTTGCCCTATAAAACCCCCCGAGCCCCCCATGCATAGGAAGACTCTCACACACGAACACATAGAAAGGAACACCTCGTTCCACGACCACCTTTGTAGCAAGGGAAGGGGAGCTGGCTGCTCCTCCTTCTACCTCAAGACACAGCTCAAGGAGCACCACTGTAACCCCTCCTGATTAATCAACTAGACCAAGCAGGACTAGGGGTATTACCTCCCATGAAGGGCCCTGAACCTGGGCACATCGCTTGTCAGTGTGCCTAATCCCACTCCCGGAGCCCGTCGGCGTCCTCCAGCCCCAACCACCTTCGATAAGCCTACCCATGGCATCTGTCGTGAGAAAATGACGACAGTTGGCGCCCAGCATGGGGCCGTACACGGCGCCGACCGGAGTCATGCTCCAGGCGGGACCCCTCGCCATTCCCTATGGCCGTCGCACGTCCAGGCAAAACTACAGGCTCGTGGGGCCTGCTCCGGTAGGCCCTGCGGGCAGCTTCGTCGATCTCGCACTCGACATTGAGGCGCTTCATCAAATTGTGTGGATGACTGAAGGTGCCCGATATGAATCAACTGTTGAGGAATGGTGACCTGGATGTCTACTCAGAATCCAAGGCTAGTCACAATGCTATGGCCAATATGTACAATGAGATCCCTGCTGACAAAGTGAAGTCTCACCAGCTAGGGTCCATTTACTTTCTCCAGGCTAGCCTACGCACTAACAACACCATTATGAGGCATACCCTGATGCCTAAGTCCGGATATGACAAGATGACCCGAGTCCACTCCATCAACTTGTTGATCCATCTTGATAGTTACACCAGGATCAGAGTCATAGACTTCATTGTAGAGACAATCAAGAGGGTTGTTGCTGATCAGAAGCGCTCATGTTGTTATGCACCCTACATCTAGATGCTCATAAACTCAAGACTGGAGAAGCACATCTTTGCCCTGGATCACCCACATTTGCCCCTACAACCAGATCTAGAGGACAACGTCGTGCTGATGGATGCTGATCATCCCACTTTTGCTGCAACTGAGGAAGCAGCAAAGGCAGTGAGAGCCGCTAGTGCTCAAGCCCCTCGATCCAGGAGCGAGCAAATGGATTTGCTGATATCATCTGTTCAGGGCATGCAAAAGGACATTAAGGGGATTCTGGACAACCAGAACAGTCTTGTCAGGATCTTTGAGACCAGAATCAAGACCCTTACTGATAAGGTGGACGGTCTGACAAAGATAGTCACAGAGCTTCAGCTTGAAGTTGACTCCGTGAAAATCCCTCAGGTCTCTTCTACTTCAGATGATGATGATGATGATGATGATAATTAGGATGAATCACCTCTAGGGCCAAGCACACAGTTCACTACTCAGGCCAGATCAGCCACAGTGCCAGCTCCAACAGCTCCATCAGCTCCATCAACATCAGCTCCCTCAGTGACCACTCCAATTCCATCTATGACATCTGCAGAGATCTTTGCCGACGCCGTCATCTCGACTCCTTCATCAACAACCGGAGGAGATGTGCCCAAGAATGCTTAGATATATGCCTTTGAACTTTTTGGTAACTTGTTGCCAAAGGGGGAGAAGTGTATATAGATCTATAGGCTTTGAGCAAGAGAGAGATTTTTCTTTTATTTGCTTTTCAAAAACATTTCGTTCTTTTGATGTGAGATACATGTGTTTTATGCTACTATGTTATGGGTGATGCTACTATTTCCTATCATCTTAATGCTCATGCGATGATCATTCACCCTTACTTATGTGTGTTGTGCCATGTTATTCACTCTAATTATTCTCGCACACCACCAAGTTGTATGTGACATTGAAGAAGTGCCCCATATGCCTAATCGATTGTGCATTTGCATTCAAACGCAAATTCAAAATAATGCACAAATTAAGGGGGAGATCTTGCTTATCACATACCTCTCAAAGCGACGATTATACTCATTGATTTTATCATGTGTCGAAGCTTTGATCTATATGTTGTCATCAATTACCAAAAAGGGGGAGATTGAAGCACATTTGCTCCCTTGGTGGTTTTGGTAATTAATAACAACATATAAGTCATTGAACTAATGTTTTCACTAAGTATATTTCAGGAAATGTTCAATGAGAGGCTTGGCAAAAGGAGATTGTGGAGAAACCCCAAGATGCAAGGAAATAGGTTGGCCAAGCTTCAAGCAAGAGGACTCTACATTTTATATTTGTGAGAAATCACTTTGAGTCCATAGGAAAGCCAATACTATTAAAAGGGGGTAAGGTGTTGTTGGTGAACAATATGCTCAAACGTGCACAAGTAACAGTCGCCAAAAGCATCCACAAAACTCTCCCACCCAAGTCTGTTCTATACCCAACACTCAAAATCGGTGCAACAACCTATTCCACTTTGGTGCCACCGATTCCAGAACCTAGACAGACTCAGCCAAACCCTAGCCACTTCGGTGCAACCGATTCCATACCGGTGCCAACTTTCTGTTACGCAAATTCACATTTTCGGTCCCACCGAGAATGTTGGATCCGCGTCACTGAGATTGGAAATCTGACCGTTGGTCACCTTATCGATGCAACCGAGTTTCCTATATCGGCTTTACCGAGATTCAAAAGTTGCCACCTTTTGGTCACTTCGGCACCACCGAGATTCACACATCGGTGTCACCGAGTTGATCATTTTGTGTGTAACAGTTGGATTTTTGGGGATTCCTATATATACCCCTTCACCACCACTCACTCGACAGAGAAGCACTCAGAACTATTCCATACCTATCCTATCAGATTTTCTGAGAGAGAACCACCTACCCTTGTGTTGAGGTCAAGATCTTCCACTCCAATCATATGGATCTTGATTTCTAGCCTCCCTAAGTTGCTTTCCACCAATCCTATCTCTTCTACCAAGCCAAACCTATGAGAGAGAGATTGTGTGTTGAGGAGGTTATCATCTTGAAGCACAAGAGCAAGGAGTTCATCATCATTACCGAGCCTATTACCTTTGGGAGGGTGGTGCCTCCTAGATTGGTTAGGTGTCGCTTGGGAGCCTCCAACTTCGTGTTGCGGAGTGAACCAAGAAGTTTGTAAGGGCAAGGATATCGCCTACTTTGTGAAGATCTACCCCATAGTGAGGCTAGTCCTTCGTGGACGGAAGCCGTATGGAATAGTCAAGGTTGCTACTTCGTGGACCCTTTTGTGTGGAGCCCTCTGTGGACTCTCGCGACCGTTACCCTCCGTGGGTTGAAGACTCCATAAACGTGGATGTACGATAGCGCCACCTATCGGAACCACGGGAAAAATCATCGTGTCTACAATTGCGTTTGATCTTCCTACCCTATCCCTTCTATACATGCTTGTTGTTACTTTCCGCTGCTATATACTCTTAGACTTGCATGTGTAGGGTGTACTTGACTTGCCATGAAATGCTAAAAACTGTCAACACTAAAATTTGATATAGGCAAAACCCTTAATTGGTCAAGTAGTCTAATCACCCCCTCTAGACCTACTTTCGATCCTACAAGTGGTATCAGAGCATTGGTCTCCATTGCTTAGGTCTCACAACCTAGGAGAAGTACGGCGTCTAGTGAGGGAAGTTATCACCGTAGAGGTCCGTACTTTGATGGTACTAATTTTGCTAGTTGGAAGCATAAAATGAAAATGCATATTCTTGGTCATAACCCCGTCGTTTGGGCTTTTGTTTGCGTTGGCTTGCAAGGTGAGTTCTTTGCGGATGGACGGGAACCGGATCATGAAGCGACCGTGGATGAATTGAAGATGTTGTAATACAATGCTCAAGCATGTGACATTCTCTTCAACTGCTTATGCCCCGAAGAATTCAACAAAATCAGCCGTCTTGAGAATGCAAAATAGATTTGGGATACTTTGGTTGATATGCATGAAGGAACCGAGTCCGTGAGAGAATCCAAGTTAGATGTTCCTCAAGGTCAGCTTGACAAGTTCAAGATGAAGGATGGTGAAGGAGTCGCAGAGATGTACTCTAGGCTAGCTCTCATCACCAATGAGATTCCGGCTTAGGAAGCGAAGAAATGACCGACAAATTCATCATCAAGAAGATACTTAGAGCTTTGGATGAAAGATACGACACCGTGTGCACATTGATCCAAATGATGCCAAACTACAAAGATCTCAAGCCTACGGAAGTCATTGGAAGGATTGTTGCTCATGAGATGACACTCAAAGATAAAGAAGAGCTTCATCACAAGTCTAGCGGTGCTTACAAAGCCACAAGTGATGCTCCCGCAGCTTCAAGCAACAACCTTGTCACCAATGAAGAAATAAGCCTCATGGTCAAGAAATTCAACAAGTTTTAAAAGAATAGAAGCAAAGAAAGAAACTCCAACTCAAGATATGAAGAGAAGCGTTCGTCAAGTCGTGACCGCAATTGCTACAATTGTGGGAAGCCCGGACACTACTAAAATGAGTGCACGACTCCTTACAAAAGAAAAGAAGAGTCACCTCGAAGACGAAGCTCAAGGAATGAATCACCACAAAGAGAGAGAAGGAGTAGAGATGATCATTATGAACCAAGACACTCAAGGAGAAGTGGAGATTCGGAAAAGAAGGACAAGTACACCAAGAGCTACACAAGAAGAAAACATCAAGCTCATGTTGGTGAATGGGTTTTTGGCTCCGACTCCAACAACAACTTTGAGAGAAGTTATCACTCCGACTCCGACTATAGTCAAGATGATGGTGTCACTACTGGAATCAGAAGATTTGCCGTCTGCCACATCTTTGCCGTCTGCTAGCGGACGGCAAAGAGTGGCTTTGCCATCAGCTAGCAGAAAACAGACGGCAAAGAGCTAGCAGACGGCAAAGGGTGGCTTTGCCATCAGCCAGTTCTTTGTCATGTGCCAGCTGATGGCAAAGATTCTTTGCCGTCGGCTAGCAGACGACAAAGAGGTGGGGTGGGGGCCCAATGGAGGCTAGCTTAGGGCAATGGCCCACCCCACCTCTTTGCCGTCCACTAGCGGACGGCAAAGAACTTCCTATCCAACGGCCCGTTACCCCCTCTCCTCTCTCTCTCTCTTTCTCTCTCTCTCCGACCGCACCCCGCCGCCCCCGCCGACCGCCACTCCGCCGCCGCCCCGACCCCATGCCGCTCCGGCCTGCCGCCCGCCACCACCGACCCCACGCTGCTCCACCCTGCCGCCGCCCCGACCCCACGCCTCTCCGGCCCGCCGCCCGCCGCCCCGACCCCACGCTACTCCACCCTGCCGCTGCCCCGACCCCACGCCTCTCCGGCCCGCCGCCCGCCGCCCCAACCCCATGCTGCTCCACCTTGCCGCCGCCCCGACCCCACGCCGCTCCGGCCCGTCGCCCGCCCGCCCCCTCCCCTGCCTCGGCGTCCTCCACCGGCCCCACCCCGTCCCCTCCCCTGCGGCGACGCCGCCCCCTCCCTTGCCCCCTCCACCGGCCCCGACCAGGCCACCCCGCCCGCCGACACTGACGCCCCGCCGCTGCCGCACCCCACCGTCGCCGCACCCCGCCGCTGCCCTGACCCCCACCGATGAGTTTAGTTTTTTTCTGTTTTTTTAGATTTAGGTTTAATTAGTTTAGTTTAGTTAGTTTTTCTGTTAAGTTAGTAAGTTAGTTAGTTAGGAGGAGGAGGAGAGGAAATGAAGAGGACGAAGAAAAAGAGAGAAGAAGAAGAGGAGGAGAAGGAGACGAAGAAGAAGAAGAAGAGGAAGGAGAAGAAGAAAAAGAAGAAGAAAAGGAGGAGGAGGAGGAGAACAAAAGAAGAAGGAGAATAAGAAGAAGAGGAGGAGGAGGAGGAGGAGGAGGAGAAGGAGAAAAAGAAGAAAAGGAGGAGAAGAGGAGAAGAAGAAAAGGAAAAAAGAAAACCGGGTCGAGGATCGGCGACGGGGTGCGTCGACACCGACGTAACCGGGTCGAGGATCGGCGACGGGGTGCGTCGGTGCCGATGTAACCGGGTCGAGGATCGTCGACACGACACCATCAACACCCCGACCCCCGACACGACACCCCGACACCCCGACAGGGCACCCCCGACCCCGACACAGCACCCCTACCCCGACACGACACCCCCGACACCCCGACCCCCGACATGACACCCCGACACCCGACACGGCACCCCAGACCCCGACACAACACCCCTACCCCGACATGACACCCCCGACACCCCGACCCTGACACGACACCCCCGGCACCCCGATCCCGAAAAAGGTGCTCTTTGGCCTTCCAGAGGCTGACGGGTCATATATTTGTGAATTATGAGTTAGGTCATATATTTTTCGATTTTGTTATACAATACATGATAGTTATGTTGATCAGGTGGATTTAAATGTGCAGTTGTTTCGTTGCTGCGAGGGTCTGGTGTTCGATGACCTCCTCGTGCGTTCGACGAGCTCTGCCCCTGCGTTCGTCGGTGAGCACAAATGACATCTCCTCCTGCCCGCTTCATTTCCTTTGTTCCGGTATTCGTGCCGATGAAACTTGCTAGCTATATGTGTCTTCAATCATCAGTATGCGTGACCACTATGTGTCTCCTGTTCGAAGGGGTTACATTAGCCTATTTATAACCATGATTCTTTCAAATTGTCCAACGTTATCCATGGACAGCCTGAGTATGTGTAGATTGGGTTCATTTTCCCATATGCTTTGCTCCGGATCCGTTGCGGAATTTCGTCAGTGCCTCCCTGTTGTTCTCCGGGTACACATCCTCTTTGCTTGTTGTCGAGACGTGTATCAGGAGAACAGCGGGGAGGTGCTGCCGAAATTGCGCATCGGATCCGGAGCGGAGCATGGGAGAACGAACCCAATCTACACATACTTGGGTGGGATTAGGACCTATCTTTACCTACTAGCGTCTAGGTTGCATCGACATAATGAAACTGACAAACTCTAATAACTGATGAATATGGTTTGCTGAATTATGTATATATTTTGTGTGTGTCCAGTAGCTAGGCAAAATGAGTGATCGTGTGTGGATGTACACCGGTCACACTAGTCAGAAAGACATGACCCGTGAATGGTTAACAAAAACCAAGGAGTTTGTGAGAGTCGCATTTGCAAATGGACAGAAAACAACCTGGTGCCCTTGTGTCGATTGCGACAACTGTAAGAACAAGTTAGAGTTTGAAATGATCAAACACCTGCAGAAGTGGGTTTTTACGCCTAATTATACGGTCTGGACATTTCATGATGAGTCTGCCCAACGTGCCAGAGCTGAGGTGGTTCGTCGTCGCACTGACGAGCATGATACCGGGATCGAAGACATGGTGCAAGAGTTTGATGATGCTCGGGATTCGGATGATGAGATGGAGGAATCTGCAAAGGCCTTTTATGAAATGTTGGAGTCTTCAAAACATCCTCTCCACGAGCACACTGAGCTTTGTCAGCTGGATTCCATCGCGCAAGTAATGGCTCTGAAGGCCCAGTTCAACCTGGGCAGAGAATGCTACGATGCGATGATGACGATATTTGGACGCTTTCTACCGAAAGGCCATGTATTGCCACCAAACATGTACCAGTCGGACAAAATCCTACGTGCGCTTAAGATGCCCTATGAGAAGATAGATGCCTGTGAGAATGGATGTGCCTTATTTAGGCTTGAGTATGCGGGCTTGAACTATTGCCCCATTTGCAATGCTTCCAGGTATGTTCTGGTCGACAACGGTATGGGTGAGAAGAGTCAAACCAAAATCCCCATTAATGTTCTTCGGTATCTGCCAATCATACCAACACTTCAACGTCTTTTCATGGTCGAAGAGACGGCTAGACAGATGACATGGCATAAATTGGGAAAAAGAACGGAAGTAGATGCAGATGGGAATCCGATGTTGGGACATACTTCAGACGCTTTTGCGTGGAAGCACTTCGATGCATTACATAAGGATAAAGCGGTAGATCCAAGGCATCCTCGAGTTGCCATCAGCATGGATGGGTTCAATGTGTATGGTATGACGGCAGCACAATACAGTTGTTGGCCTGTATTTGTCATTCCACTCAATCTCCCCCCGGAGAGATTATGAAAGGAAAGAACATTTTCCTGACATTGATAATTCCAAGGCCCAAATATCCGGGGAAGAATATGAATGTGTACATGCAACCGCTTAAGGATGAATTGCAAGAAGCCTGGGATAATGGGATCAAGACATACGCCACCGCTACAAAAAAGAACTTCAAAATGCATGTGTGGTACATGTACTCGATTCATGACTTGCCGGCGTATGCGCTATTCGTTGGCTGGTGTGTGCATGGAAGGTTTCCATGCCCCACATGCAAGGCAGCTCTTTAGTTCCATTGGCTGGAGGCAGGTCGCAAGTTTTCTTGCTTCGACATGCATAGACAGTTCCTGGATCCTGACCATAAGTTCAGAAAAGACAAGAAGAATTTCATCACAGTTAGAGTTGTCAAAAACACTGCACCACCTGCGTTGACAGGCCAACAGATCCTGGATCAGATAAACGCTCTCGAGCCGGATCGAGGTCATCCAAGGTATTTCAAAGGGTATAATACGGAACACGCCTGGACTCACAAGATATGTTTGTGGGATCTGCCTTACTTTAAAGACCTCCTTTGCCCACACAACATCGACGTGATGCACACTGAAAAGAATATCGCGGAGGCCCTTTTTGGTACATTGTTTGGCATAGAGGGGAAGTCGAAGGATAATCCTAAGGCTAGAGTCGACCAGGAGGCTCTATGTGATAGACCGTTACAAAACATTCGACAACCAAAAGGAAAGAAGAACTGGAGGAAGCCAAAGGCATGGTTCAATCTTGGAAGGCCAGCTATGAGGGAAATGATCTTGTGGGTGAAAATGCAGTTGATGTTCCCCGATGGGTATGCAGCGAATCTAAAGAGGGGAGTGAGTCTTGACAAATTGAAAATATTTGGTCTCAAGAGTCATGATTGGCAGATATGGCTTGAGCGGGTAATGCCGGTGATTTTTCGTGGCTTTATCCCTGAGGATGAATGGCTAGTACTGGCAGAGCTGAGCTATTTCTTCCGTGCTCTTTGTGCGAAAGAACTATCACGTGACGTGCTAGACGAACTGGAAGAGTTGGCACCAGAGTTGATCTGCAAGTTAGAAAAGATCTTTCCACCGGGCTTCTTTAATCTAATGCACCATTTGATTTTGCATCTCCCGACCGAGGCAAGATTGGGGGGGGGGCATGCAAAATCATTGGTGCTTCGCAATTGAGAGGATGCAAAAGACGCTTCGAGCAAAATGTAAAAATAAACATAGAGTTGAAGCATCGATGGCTGAGGCATTCATTACTGAGGAGGCGGCAAACTTCGTGACATCACACTACAAAGCCAAGAATCATCATTTGCATAATCCGAAGCCTCGGTACAATGATGGCGACCATGAAAAAGGTCGATCCAACCTTAGCCTATTCAAAGGGAAGCTCGCACCAGCTGGTGCTTCGAAATCAATAGGGTTGGATGTCAAAGAATGGCGGACCATTTCGTTGTATATCTTCAACAACCTAACAGAAGTGCGACCGTACATCGAGTAAGTTCTCGGGACATTGTTTCGCAACTTCTAATTCCTTTGAAATGCTCTTATTCCCGGATATGTGATACAGTCAATACGTCGCCAAATTCTCGGATGGAGCGGTGATCCAAAAGGATTCCATCGAAGAGTATGAGCTTCTGGCAAAGCATGGAAGCGGCTATCCCGGTTTCATCTCTTGGTTCAAGCAAACGGTAATTTCCATTAATTAGACGATTTCATTTCTTTGCCTAGTTTGCGGCTAATGCAACAATCCTTTCGTATTAAACTTGTAGGCTAATGCAGAGTCTATGGACTCCGAATTGAGACAAGTCGCTAATGGTTTTGACTTTAAGGCCCGTTCATTTGACAAATACGACATCAACGGGTATCGCTTTCGTACTTTTGGCAAAGAGCTATCTATGGCTGACCGAAAGTCTACAAATTGTTGTGTCTCCGCTGTCGGCGAAGGAGGGGTCGAGTATTATGGAAGAGTTGAAGCAATTTATGAACTTACATTCTTTGGTGAAAACCCACCAAACGTCGTAGTCTTCAAATGTTATTGGTTCCAGCCGAAGAAGACTAGAAGAACTCATGAACATATAGGGCTAGTCGAAATCAAACAAAGCACCCATTTAGATGTTCTCGATGTCTATATTACGGCTCAACAGGCGACCCAAGTTTTGTATCTACCGTGGGCCTGCCAAACGGATCCAAATTTGAAAGGTTGGGATGTCGTTTATGATGTGCCGCCACATTTTAGACCACCTCCCCTCAATCAAGATGATTATGAACCTCACATTAACCCAGACACATATGAAGGAGAATTCTTCCAAGAAACACGTGTTTCCAAAAAAAGTTTCAAGAACCGCTCTACTTCACCCCAGAACATTGAGGTCGACAGCGATAGTGAACCCGACTTCACCCCTGAGCCAGAACAAGAAGAGACGGAAGAAGAAGAGGTTACTACTGCGGATGACCTGACAATACTTGACCGATTACATAGAGGCCTGCCACATGTTGATGCATTTATTGATGATGCTGATGAGCACGTCATTACTGATAGTGATGATGATTATGCATTTATTGATCCCAGAGCATATATAGACGATGAAGATTAATATTAGTAATGTGAGGTATTCAATTATTATTATGTACATATATATTATTAATTAGTTCATGTTATTAGGTATTCAATTTTTTTATGTTGAACTAACTTCGTTCACTCTTTGTCATTGCAGGTGTTGACAGATGGTGGGCGGGGGTCGAGAGCGCTCTGAGCCTCCTTCCTCGGCCCGTGCTGGGTGGGGTGCTATTATTCCACCCCAGCAACTCCGGAGAGCGCTGATACACAGCATGCAAACACCGGCGGGCGCTTCTTCTTTGACCGGGAGAGGTCGGGGGAAGACGAAGAGAGGTGCTAGAGGTAGGAAGGCTGCTGCGCCTTCCTCGCCGCCACCCCCAGCTGATTCTCCCGACCATAGGAGTGTTCCGTCTCAGGTCGACCCGTCTGACTTGGACCCGTCTTGGACTCTGGTCTCCGGTCCACGAGCCTTGGGTCGACGAGCCTTTGGTCACCGAACCTTCATCGCAAGAGACTAAGGTCCCAGAGTCTTCGTCCCAAGAGACTCGGGTCCTAGAGTCTTCATCCCATGTTACTCTGGAGGCTAGTGGCCATGCTGATGGTGGCAAGGACAACTTGTCTAAGGACACCTATAGCGAGGGCGAGCTAGTTGAGGAGGCCAAGAAGGTCTACCAGCGTGGTTGTACAAAGCTCCCACCCGTGCCGACGACCCATGAGCAGAGGTGGTTGATTGCGCCTAATGTGGAGAAGTAAGTGCATTTACTCTTTTTTAACCTTTTGCCTTCATGTTTCTTCAAATTAATATCTAATGTGTTGGCCTTGTCCTACTGTAGGGGTTGGAAATACGAGCGTGGTGTCCGCAGGCCCAACCAGGTCCTTGGTGTGCTTCTCCGGCACCACTTCCCAGGGAAGGTCCAGTTGCCCGGTGAGGGTGAGGCTCCACAGGCAACACTGACCTGGGAGCTGTACAAGGCTGCCCCGGCCTCGCCGGAGGAGATGGTTGACGGTGTCTTGTGCGAGATGGTGGCTGACATTATGATCCATTGCTTTTGGGTAATTTCTCCTTTACAGAACTAAAAATCAACAACACCTAGTGATTGTACCAATCAGTGTTGTCTTGTTTGATTGCAGACCTTCTACAGGTGTCTTGAGGAAGACGAGGTGAAAGCGGCTGTTGTTCTCGAAGCCGAGTGCAAGCGCCTACTTCAAAACTTATGACACAAGGCTCAGGTGCAGGCTATTCGAGACTACTACGCCTCGAGTAACATTAAGAGGACCAAGAAGAAGTGCCGCAAAAATTATCTGAGTAAGGAGAAGTTAATGAAGGTAATTATCTATTCTTAAGGCCTTGTACTTAGTTTCTTTGATTTGATTCGTAGGCATAGCGCTGGAATTTCTCTTGTCTAACTTAGGTGCCCCCGAGATGGTGTGCGGATATGATGGACTATTGGGAGGCATTGGTGGATGAGTGGTGCTCTCCCGAATGGCTAGCCGAACACAACAAGGCCAAGGATAAGCGTGCCCAAATGAGAGGTGTGCCACACCATCAAGGGAGCTCCAACCTGTTTGAGTTCGGGGATAAATAGGTATGTGGTTTGCTTCATGATTCATGCAATTTCATTCTTCATGCTAGCTTGAGCCCTTAACTAATATAGGGGTCCTCTCTTTTAGGCGCGAGAAAACAAGGAGGTGCCACCTGTGTTCGACCTCTATGCCATGGCCCATACTGCCTCGTACAAGAAGGCCAAGGCATTCTCTGAGGATGACCTCGATCATCCAGAGAGCTTCAGCAACATCTCCTCCCACAACAAGCTCGTGAGGTACAGAGATGAGGGGAAGGCAAGGAAAGGGGAGGACTTCAACCCGAGCCAGAGTCCTTTTGATCCAGAGCTCGTGATGATATCTGGTGGAGGGAGGCCCCATGGCTTGATAGCCATTGGGGATGGATTGATACGTTGTCCTAGAACTCTCCCGGAGATCAAGAAGCGCCAGACGAGCTCTGATCCCGAGATAAGGCCTCGTCCACGGCCAATGGAGCTCGCCATTGAGGCTAGGGCCCAGGAGCTTCTGGCAGAGGCAAACAGGCACGCGGTGCAGAGAGAGAGGGACATGGAGGAGAGGACGGCTAGGCTGTTGGAGGAGGAGAGGAACCGGAACAACGCATCTCATCGGGCCCTATACGAGCTCCTCGTGGTAAGTTTCTCCTACATATTAGCCAAATCATGCAAGTAATGTTCATTTCATCACTAACTAATATGAATGACTCATGAAAACAAAATGTGCAGACCGTGTGCCAAAACAATGGTCAGACCCCTCCGTCGATGCCCCATATTGCTATAGCACCCACTATGAGTTTCATTTAAATGGTCATTAGTTACTAGTATTCACATTTGAGTTTCATCATGCTAAGGAGACATTGCAAATGATCTTTGGTGCAGCGTGCCTCCCGACAAGCATCGACCGATCCTTCTGCGTCTGCCGCAACCCCGACCGTTCCTTCTACGTCTCACCCTGGCGCAAACCCTACCGGTCCTTCACCTCTGTGTTGATGGTAAGTTTTCCCAAGTGTTTTCATTAATGAATGCATACTTAGCTTAAGAAATGACCTACTTAGCTCCAAAATGACCTATACTTAGCTTATTTTCCTCAAAAATGACATAATAACCTTACTTACCTCCAAAATGATATATTCTACCTAGGATAGCTATAAAATGACCTATACTTAGCATTTTTTCCTCCAAAATGACTTGATATGCTTAGTTAGCTAGAAAATGGCATTACTACCTAGTATAGCTCAATAATGATCTATAGCTAGCTTAGCTAGTTCATTTATGACATAATTAGCTCACTTAGGTACAAAATGGCATAACTACCTAGGATAGCTCAATAATGATCTATAATTAGCTTAGCTAGTTCATTTATGACATAATTAGCTCACTTAGGTAAAAAATGGCATAATAACCTTGGTTTAGCTCCAAAATGACCTATACTTAGCTTATTTTCCTCAAAAATGACATAATAACCTTACTTACCTCCAAAATGATATATTCTACCTAGGATAACTATAAAATGACCTATACTTAGCATTTTTTCCTCCAAAATGACTTGATATGCTTAGTTAGCTAGAAAATGGTATTACTACCTTGGAGAA
This sequence comes from Hordeum marinum, assembly GCA_022496015.1. Lineage (NCBI taxonomy): Eukaryota > Viridiplantae > Streptophyta > Magnoliopsida > Poales > Poaceae > Hordeum > Hordeum marinum. The sequence goes on from CM039673.1 coordinate 5,514,629, forward strand.
GAGGAGAGGAGAGGAGAAAAAGAAAGAGAAGATAAATTCTTCTTCTTCTTCTTCTAGCTACTCTTCTTCTTCTTCTTGTTCTAACTTTCATCTTTCCTAATTTGTAGATTTGCTATAGATGAGGAAGCTTGCATTGATGGATTGTACTCTTCTACTTGTGCTTCCTTTTTGTTTATGGAAACTGGTTGGAAACTTGTTTTGGATATGTCTGTTGGATATGTTGTTCGAAACTTGTAAGTTGGATATGTTGTTGGAACTTATTGTTGGTATGCTTGTTGGAAACTTGTATTGTTGATATGTTGGATATATATGTGATATTCTGTCAAATTGAATGATTTTAAGAAAAAACAGAAAAAACAGGGGCTATATAGCCTCTTTGCCGTCTGCTGGCAGACGGCAAAGGTCTTTGCCGTCAGCTAGCAGACAACAAAGATGCCACGTGGTAGCTACCTGTGCAACCTGGGGTAGCACTAGGCTGGCCTAGGTGGGTTCTTTGCCATCCGTTGGCAGACATCAAAGAACTAAGGTTTAGTTCTTTGCTGCCTGCCAGCAGATGGCAAAGAACCCACCTAGGCCGGCCAAAAAACAGGTGCTTTGCCGTCCGCTGGCAGATGGCAAAGACCTTAGTTTTTTGCCGTCTGCCAGCGGACGGCAAAGCACGCCGTTAAGCCCTTAACGGAGCCCAGTTGCCACGTGTGCCGTCCATGCCCTTTGGCGTATGCTAGCAGACGACAAAGATTCAAAGGTATTTGCCATCCATCAGCAGACGGCAAAGCACCCTTTACTATGGCTTATTCAGCCGGACGGTTGGCCGTGTGCTGGTGGATAGCAAAGACTTTGCCGTCAGGGATGCATGCCTTTGCCGTCCGGGATGGCTGACAGCAAAGTGCCTGATTCCTGTAGTGTGTTGCCAGAATTGCTCTAGTGACTACCAACTCCTACGATCTATTTGATTCACCAAATGAAGGGAGTGGAAGTTGCTTCATGGCTAAAGGCCCCAAGGTATCACACCCCGAGTATCTTGATTTTGATAGTGATGAAGATGATCTACTTTGTGATGATGACTTGCTTTGTGATAAAACTAGTGATATTGATCAAAATGAACTTGATAATTCTTATGCTAGCCAAGATAAGTCAATTGATGATGATAAGATGAAAATAGAACAACTAACTAAAGAACTAAACACTCTTAAGTTAGCTCATGAATTTACTCTCAAAGATCATAGAGAGCTTGTGAGAACTCATGAGAAGCTACGCTTCGAGAAGGTCAACTTGGAGCAAGAGCATGAGTTTCTCAAAGCTATCAATGACGATCTCCAAAAGAAGACCTCATCTTATCTAGCCAAATGACTACTCTTGTCTACTTTCATGCCTCAAGTTAAAACTAAGCAATCTAGTAACAAAGGCAATAAAGGTTCTTCATCTAGTAGCAACAATAAAAGTGATAAATCCAATGATGTTGCTTCTAGTAGTTCTATTGATTCCACTAATGATGTTTCTCTTAGCCAAGTTACACTTGAGCAAGAAAATGCTTTATTGAAAGGAATTATAGAAAAAGGTATCTACAAGAGTCTTGCCGGATGTAAGCAATTTGAGGAAATTGTACGCAAGAACGGAGGATACCGGAAGAATCGTGGTGTTGGCTTCTTCAACGCTAATGGAATTGAGTGGGAAGAAGGTCAATATCCCAAGTCCAAGTTTGTTCCTCAAAAGGAGAAGTATGAAAATACTCTTCCCAAGGGGACAAACACTCAAGATGACCTTCCACCACAAGACCACAAGCTCAAGGGCAAGAACAAGCTTCAAGAGGACATTGACTCATATGAAGATGAACCCCTAGCTTTGGTGGAGTGGGTTCCCAAGGCTACTTCAAGATCAACCACTACAAAGGCCACTTCAACACCAAGGATCCCCATCAACTTGATGTGGGTTCCCAAGAAAAGGAACTAGTAAGTTCTTGAGGGGTGACTCCGCCAATGAAATTCACTCACATTCATTATTGGCAAGAACTTTTTGCACTCAACATCAACTCAATGCAATAGTTCAAGGAGTCACACATTCCCTCAAAGGTAAGCAAGGGACAAGGTAATCAACAAATCAATGGACATCATAACACATGCTTTGCACTCCATGTCCATAGATATCCTTGTATTTGTCTCTTGTATGTTGGTACTAACCCATGTAGGTAAGAGGAGTAAGGAAACAACAAGGATGCTCCCAACTCTTGGTGATCCTCATCAACTTTGAGCATCCACAACTACCTCACCAACATGAAGTCTTCATCGACAAAACCCAAGGTTAGTTTATCCCTCTTATGGGGGGATGTCACATTTAGGGGGAGCTTTACTCAAATTCATGAGTCAAAGCATCTCTTAGTATGTGACAACATTAAATGCTTTATGAAAAAGTGGTAACCCCACTTGTGCTTAAACGATGAGTATGACCTATGATCAAGTACTCTTACTTGGCTCCTAAGTCAAATACTCATATATAGATGACTTTGTCATCACCCAAGTGCTTTTTAGATGCTAGTATGTTTGTGCATGTTCGTCATGATTTCTTTTGACATCTTATTGTGTGAGCATGCTGGTCTGCATTTGTTTTCTCATTCGAGGATATCCAATTGTTGCTATTTGGCTTTTGATTTATCTTTTGCCAATTGGACGGACAAGAATACCTAGGTCCACTATTTAGCTATCTATGCTTTCTCATCTCATATTCCATTCCTGCTGCATCACAAAATTTGAACAAGTGCTTTTCGATCCCTCTGTGTGTGGAGCACTCGGAGTTCCGTATCGACAAGGACTGACCATTAAAACCTCCCAAGTGTAACTCGGTGGAACCAACACCACAATCTCGGTCTCACCGTTTACCTAGGGTTGATCTGGTTTTCCAATCTCGGTACCACCGATTCCATTTTCTCGGTTACACCGAGTGTCCCTGTCAGCTGACAGTTGAGGCACTCGGTGACACCGAAAACTTAGAATCGGTGTCACCGATTGTGGTGGGTATATAACTCTAGACCTTGATGTTTTGAAATTTCATCTTCATACGTCGCGCTCCAAAACCCTAAGCTGCCGCCCCAAAGACCCCTGGTCATCACCCTTCACTTCCCGAGCTCCTCCGCCGCTGGGAATCGCCGCCGTCGACATAATCTTCACCAACGTCGCCACCGTAGAGGATCCGCGCCAAGCTATGGTATGGATTCGATCTCTAGTATGCTCCCATTCTGATTCTTGCGCATTGGACCTTGTTTTCTCTATAAGCCACCTATTGCTCATACATCTATCCACTAGAAATTACAAAATCTTGAGGTAGATGAATTTTTTAGGGTTTTGCTGTCCGCCTGATACATCTTGGTGGAACTGAAATGAAAATATCGGTCTCACCGATATATTTTTCTGTGTTGCTGAGAACTGACTCGATGGAACCGAGTGGCTCTTTTCGGTCCTACCGAAAAGGCTGCCAAGTTCCTGTTAAGGAGTTGGTCTGTCTCGGCCCCACCGAAAATTTCATTTCGGCTGTACCGATATGTATGTGACAGATTGCAAAACTTTTGAAAAACTCATTGCTCAAATTTCAAAAATAGCCTCATTTTGTGATGAGTCATCTCCTTCTGCTCATCTATACTCTATTCACTGGGTCAGCATGTTAGGTTCAAAAGACAGTCAGAACATGTCAGAGCAGAGAGCAGACATGAGTTCAGGCACAAGCCCAGAGCCCAGTTCATTCTCAGATCCAGGCACCCCCAGCTCACATGGGTTGCCCAAGGCTGCTACCAGAACCAGGAAGAGGTTGAACTCAAATGAAGAGGATTCAGACTTTGTCCCTGAGGAGATTCTTGCTAAGAAGCAAGAGAAGGCTACCAAGAAAGCTGCAACTGAAGCTACTTCCTCTAGAAGAGTTGTCAGCAAAATATATGCACCAGCTTCTACCTTCAAGGCTCATGAGACTGCCAGAGAAACAATGTCTGTTGAGATCCCCAAGAGAGCTATGCCTAAGAAGGCAGGAGAGAAAAAGGCCAGGAAAAGGATCATCTATGTGACTGGTAGGCCTACCTCCATGTTTGAGGATCCAGAAGCTACTGCTGCTGAGGAAGAGGAGGTTGAGCTAGCTATAAAGGCTCCTCCCAAGAAAAAGGCAAAGAAGCTGATGTCTGATGCTATGCCTAAAACCAGCACATCCAAGAAGGCTGCTGAGAAGCCCAAGAGGACAACTTGGCAGATTCCAACCTCTGAGAAGAACAAAGGGACTGCCTCCAGAGCTGAAGCTGATGATGATCTGACAACACTGATGAAGCTTAGACCACACCTCCCTGTTCATAATGCCAGCTATCCAGTAGCTGAGGACATGAAGAAGAGGAAGGACTCAAGACTAAGGGCATGGAGAGATTTAGATCCTTATGCTCAAAGAAAGAAAACAGATGTGGACTACATGTTCTATACTAAGGAGCAGCAGGACTTCTATGAGACTGTGCTCTTTGACAAGAGTCCAGCTGTCAGCGATATGCGATACGTTGATTGGCAGTACATCAAGGAGAATGAGGACTCCTTTCCAAGTGTCCAGGACAACTTCCATTGCATTGGTCTTGATGAATTCGTTGGCAGAGAATTCACAGCATGGAATGACGAGATGATCATGCAGTTTTACTCCACTACACACTTCTACGGAGATGGTAGAATTGTGTGGATGACTAAAGGTGCCCGATGTGAATCAACTGTTGAGGAAGGGCAGATATCTTAGGAGTTCGTGAAGCACAGGATGGTGACCTGGATGTCTACTCAGAATCCAAGGCTAGTCACAATGCTATGGCCAATATGTACAATGAGATCCCTGCTGACAAAGTGAAGTCTCACCAGCTAGGGTCCATTTACTTTCTCCAGGGTGGCCTATGCACTATCAACACCATTCTGAGGCATACCCCGATGCCTAAGTCCGGAGATGACAAGATGATTCGAGGACACTCCATCAACTTGTTGATCCATCTTGACAGTCACACCAGGATCAAAGTCATGGACTTGATTGTAGAGACAATCAAGAGGGTTGCTACTGATCAGAAGCGCTCATGTTGTTATGCACCCTACATCCAGATGCTCATAAACTCAAGACTGGAGAAGCACATCTTTGCCCTAGATCACCCACATTTGCCCCTACAACCAGATCTAGAGTACAATGTCATGGTGATGGATGCTGATCATCCCACTTCTGCTGCAGCTCAGGAAGCAATAGAGGTAGTGAGAGCCGCTAGTGCTCAAGCCCCTCGATCCAGGAGCGAGCAAATGGATTTGCTGATATCATATGTTCAGGGCATGCAAAAGGACATTAAGGGGATTCTGGACAACCAGAACAGTCTTGTCAGGATCTTTGAGACCAGAATCAAGACCCTTACTGATAAGGTGGACGGGCTGACAAAGATAGTCACAGAGCTTTAGCATGAAGTTGACTCCGTGAAAATCCCTCGGGTCTCTTCTACTTCAGATGATGATGATGAGGAGGAGGAGGAGGATGAATCACCTCTAGGGCCAAGCACACAGTTCACTACTCAGGCTAGATCAGCCACAGTGCCAGCTCCAACAGCTCCGTTAGCTCCATCAACATCAGCTCCCTCAGTGACCACTCTAGCTCCATCTACGACATCTGCAGATATCTTCGCCGATGCCGTCATCTCGACTCCTTCATCAACAACCAGAGGAGATGTGCCCAAGAACGCATAGATATATGCCTTTGAACTTTTTGGTAACTTGCTGCCAAAGGGGGAGAAGTGTATATAGATCTATAGGCTTCGAGTGAGAGAGAGATTTGTCTTTTATTTGCTTTTCAAAAACATTTCGTTCTTTTGATGTGAGATACATGTGTTTTATGCTCCTATGTTATGGGTGATGCTACTATTTCCTATCATCTTAATGCTCATGAGATGATCATTCACCCTTACTTATGTGTGTTGTGCCATGTTATTCACTCTAATTATTCTCGCACACCAGCAAGTTGTATGTGACATGGAAGAAGTGCCCCATATGCCTAATCGATTGTGCATTTGCATTCAAATGCAAATTCAAAATAATGCACAAATTTAGGGGGAGCTCTTGCTTATCACATACCTCTCAAAGCGACGGTTATACTCATTGATTTTATCATATGTCAAAGCTTTGATCTATATGTTGTCATCAATTACCAAGAAGGGGGAGATTGAAAGCACATTTGCTCCCTTGGTGGTTTTGGTAATTAATAACAACATATAAGTCATTGAACTAATGTTTCCACTAAGTATATTTCAGGAAATGTTCAATGAGAGGATTGGCAAAAGGAGATTGTGGAGAAACCCCAAGATGCAAGGAAATAGGTTGGCCAAGCTTCAAGCAAGAGGACTCTACATTTTATATTTGTGAGAAATCACTTTGAGTCCATAGGAAAGCCAATACTATTAAAAGGGGGTAAGGTGTTGTTGGTGAACAATATGCTCAAACGTGCACAAGTGACAGTCGCCAAAAACATCCACAAAACTCTCCCACCCAAGTCTGTTCTATACCCAACACTCAAAATCGGTGCAATCAACTATTCCACTTTGGTGCCACCGATTCCAGAACCTAGATAGACTCAGCCAAACCCTAGCCACTTCGGTGCAACCGATTCCATACCGGTGCCACCAAGTTTAGGTTGCCAACTTTCTGTTATGCAAATTCACATTTTCGGTCCCACCGAGAATGTTGGATCGGCGGCACCGAGATTGGAAATCTGACCGTTGGTCACCTTATCAGTGCAACCGAGTTTCCTATATCGGCTTTACCGAGATTCAAAAGTTGCCACCTTTTGGTCACTTTGCTACCACCGAGATTCACACATCGGTGTCACCGAGTTGATCATTTTGTGTGCAACGGTTAGATTTTTGGGGATGCCTATATATACCCCTTCACCACCACTCACTCGACAGAGAAGCACTCAGAACTATTCCATACCTATCCTATCAGATTTTCTGAGAGAGAACCACCTACCCTTGTGTTGAGGTCAAGATATTCCACTCCAATCATATGGATCTTGATTTCTAGCCTCCCCAAGTTGCTTTCCACCAATCCTATCTCTTCTACCAAGCCAAACCTGAGAGAGAGAGATTGTGTGTTGAGGAGTCTATCATCTTGAAGCACAAGAGCAAGGAGTTCATCATCATTATCGAGCCTATTACCTTTTGGAGGGTGGTGCCTCCTAGATTGGTTAGGTGTCGCTTGGGAGCCTCCTAATTTGTGTTGTGGAGTGAACCAAGAAGTTTGTAAGGGCAAGGAGATCGCCTACTTCGTGAAGATCTACCCCATAGTGAGGCTAGTCCTTCGTGGACGGAAACCGTATGGAATAGTCAAGGTTGCTACTTCGTGGACCCTTTTGGGTGGAGCCCTCCGTGGACTCTCACGACCATTACCCTCAGTGGGTTGAAGACTCCATAAACGTGTATGTACGATAGTGCCACCTATCGGAACCACGGGAAAAATCATCGTGTCTACAATTGCGTTTGATCTTCCTACCCTATCCCTTCTATACATGCTTGTTGTTACTTTTCGCTGCTATATACTCTTAAACTTGCATGTGTAGGGTGTACTTGACTTGCCATGAAATGCTAAAAACTGTCAACACTAAAATTTGATATAGGCAAAACCCTTAATTGGTCAAGTAGTCTAATCACCCCCCTCTAGACCTACTTTCGATCCTACACATCGACGAATACCCCAGCCAGGTGTTTGACTGCATCGACCCTCCCACGTCCGTGGGAACACTCGCTGCGATCCAGTCCGGCGGCTCCCACGTCCGCACGGGAGTGATGGCCATCACCTCCACCACCTCTTCTGGCTGGGCCCGGGCCAAGGCCGACGCTGCCGCAGCCCGCACTGGCACCTCCGACTCTCTCAGCGCAACCCTTCGAGGCTTGGGCACCCCCATTGCTCTGCCGGCGAACCCTGACATCGCCACGGCCGAGCTGGAGGCGGCCCACCGCCTACTGTCCGAGGATGCCAGCGTCCTCGTGGCTGCGTGGCGCCGCATGGAGGCTGCTCAACGGGAGTACGCCTCCGCCTACGGTCTCACCCCGGCTTGCATCGAGCCCAGCCGGTGAGGGGCCATGCGCGACCGCGGCCGCATGGTCTAGAAATCCTTGGTGGCAACATGCCCGTCTACGACACCCCCGCGACCAACCTGCAGGCCGCCAAGGTAGACTACGAGGATCTGGCTACCTTGGAGGGCGAAGAGCGTGCCGCTCGCAAGCGTCATATCAAAGACCTCATCGATGCTGCTGATGCGCAGTAACATCTGCTTGCCCCTGGTGGAGCCGCCTCTGAAGGTCCCCGTCACGAGGGCGAGGGCGTCGGGACTGCTGGCCGTGAGCTGACTTAGCACTCCTATTCCCCGCGCGCCTCCGGCTACCGGGTCAAGGCGAGCAACCTTCAGCGCTCCCAGCTGCCGGGGAATGAGCAGCCATCTATGAACAGCCGAAACAGCAACCACCCGGCTCACAGCAACCGCCGCAACAAGGTGTCGACTGGCAGAAGCCGGCGCAGCCGCAGGCATACACCGCCTCCGTGGCACGAGCCGGCACGGTCGATCATGCATGTCATCCGCTCCGAACTCTCGGCCCGGCTTAGACCGCGGGTCCCCCACAGCAAAAATGACGCCCGTCTCTGCTTCGACTGGCTTGCGCAGTCAGCCCTCCTCGAGGAGGAGGGCTCGATTGGCCCGACATGTTTCGTCCCTCGGATCCGCAACGAGCCGTTCCCGACCGGCTTGACGCTCCCCCGGGACACCCCAAAGTACAACAGGGCTGCCAAACCCGAGGACTGGCTGATCGACTACACCACCGCAGTCCGCATCGCCAGGGGAACAAGCACGTGGCCATCCGCTACGCTCCTCTCATGTTGATCGATTCGGCCTGCACCTGGCTCAATAGCCTGGCGGCCGACAACATCAACACCTGGACGGACTTCGAGGAAGCATTTGTTCGCAACTTCACCGGCACCTACAAGCAGCCCAGCCACCCGTGTGAACTAGCCATGTGCGTTCAGGGGCCGGACGAGTCCCTCCGCGACTACCTCACCCGATGGACCGAGCTCCGCAACTCCTGTGAAGGGGTGCACGAGGTCCAAGCCATAGAATACTTCATCGAAGGCTGTCGCGACGGCAATCCCCTCAAGCACAAGCTCCTGTGCTCTGAGCTGGCTACGCTAGCCGAGCTCATGACCAAGGTGGACAAGTACGCAATGGCTAACTCCACCATTCGGGTCAAGACGACCCCGCCTGCCAAGGCAACACCAACACCGGCGGCATCACGACCAGCTACCGACAATTGGTAGTTGCAGAACAACAAGCGCAAGAATAACCAGCCCGACTCCCGCTATGGGATCCGGCAGGTCGCCACCATCGAGGAGCAGGAGCCGGCTGCCCAGCCTTCCAGTCAGCGCCAGCGCACTAGCAAGGCTGCCATGCAGCCCAAGCTCACGTTCAAGCAGATGCTCGACCTCCCCTGCAAGAACCACTCTGGGGCCAAGCCCTCTACGCACACGCTCCGAAAGTGCAGCTTCTCACACTGATTGGCCCGGGGGGACGGCCTTCCGGCTCCCCCCAGCGCCGGCTCCGGGTCCGGCCCAGAACGACGGTCGCCTGCACGACCAATTCCCCAATAGGGACGGTTGCTACCTCGTCTTTACCAGTGAAGAGATGGGCAAACATGCTCAGCACCGGCTCCATCGTGAGGTGAATGCCACCATGCTGGCAACTCCCCAGTTCGTGCACTGGTCGAAGAAGCCGGTCACCTCGAGCCGGGCAGACCATTCGGCTGTGATGCCGAGTCCTGGTAGCTACGCCCTGGTCCTCGACCCCATCATCGCCACCGAGAAACGCACCTACCGCTTCACGTGGGTATTGATTGATGGTGGCAGCAGCATCAACATCCTCTACCTCGACACGATGCGCAAGCTGGGGCTGAAAAAATAGAAGACCTGCAGGCGAGCCGAATGGTCTTTGATACGTCTCCAATGTATCTATAATTTTTGCTTGTTCCATGTTGTTATATTATCATTCTTTAATGTTTTACAATCATTTTACCACAACTTTATATTATTTTTGGGACTAACCTATTAACCTAGAGCCCAGTGCCAGTTCTTGTTTTTTCATTGTTTTGGGGTTTTACATGAAAGGAATATCAAACGGAGTCCAAACGGAATAAAAAATTACGGTGATTTTTTGGGACCAGAAGAGACCCACGGAGCATCGGAGTTGGGACAGAAGACCCACGAGGCAGTCACAAGCCTCAGGGGCGTGGCCACCCCCCTGGCCGCGCCCTGCAGGCTTGTGACTCCCTCGTGTCCCATCCGGACCTATTTCCACCACCATAAATTACTATAAATACCAAAAAAACAACGTAGAACCTAGATCAGGAGTTCCACCACCGTAAACCTCCAGAGCTACGAAAAACCAATCGGGAGCCCATTCCAGCACCCTACCGGAGGGGGAAACCATCACCGGAGGCCATCTTCATCATGCCGGCGCTCTCCATGACGAGGAGGGAGTAGTTCACCCTCGGGGCTGAGGGTATGTACCAGTAGCTATGTGTTTGGGCTCTCTCTCTCTCTCTCTCTCGTGTTCTTGAGATGGCACGATCTTGATGTACCGCGAGCTTTGTTGATATCGGTTGAATCATATGGAGTGTTTCCCCTCTCTATCTAGTTGTGATGAATAGAGTTTCTCCTTTGAAATTTACTTATCCGATTGAGTCTTTAAGTATTTGAGAACACTTGATGTATGTCTTGCGATGGGATATCTGTGGTGACAATGTGATGTTCTATTGATCCACTTGATGTATGTTTTGATCAACTTGCGGGTTCCGTGACCTTGGGAATCTATGCATAGGGGTTGGCACACGTTCTTATCTTGACGTTCTGGTAGAAACTTTGAGGCACTCTTTGAAGTTCTTTGTGTTGGATTAATAAATCTGAAATTGTGTGATGCATATCATATAATCAAGCCCACGGGTACTTGTGGTGACATTAGAGTATCTAGGTGACATTAGGATTTTGGTTGATGTGTATCTTAAGGTGTTATCTTAGTACGAACTCTACGGCTGTTCGTGACACTTATAGGGATATCTCATAAGATTGATCAGAAAAGATAACTTTGAGGTGGTTTCGTACCCTACAATAATTTCTACGCTTGTTCTCCGATATTTGTGACTCTGGAGTGAACTCCTTGTCGCATGAGAGGTATTTACATATGATTCAACTATGTCAATAATGTTGAGAGAAATTGCACTAGTGAAAGTATGGACCCTAGGCCTTGTTTCCAAGCATTTATACAACGTTTTGCTCGCCCTTTACTATTTTTTACCTTGCTGTTTTTATATTTTCAGATTACAAAAAACCCTTATTGCACTTGTATCACCATCTTTTCGCCGAACTAGTGCACCTATACAATTTACCATTGCATTGGGTGTGTTGGGGACACAAGAGACTCTTTGCTATTTGATTGCAGGGTTGTTTGAGAGAGACCATCTTCATCCTACACCTCTCGCAGATTGATAAACCTTAGGTCATCCACTTGAGGGGAAATTGCCATTGTCCTACAAAATTCTGTAATTGGAGGCCCAACACGAGTCTACAAGAAGAAGGTTGTGTAGTAGACATCAAGCTCTTTTCTGGCGCCGTTGCCAGGGAGGTGAGTGCTTGAAGGTATATCTTTAGATCTTGCAATCAAATCTTTTTGTTTTTTGTTTTTCACTAGTTTGGTTTTATAATAGAAAACTACAAAAAATGGAATTGAGGTTGCCTCATATGCTTCATCTTTTTAATGTCTTTCGTGAAAATGATGGAAAGGAAAATTGTGCTCAAGTATTAGAAGAAGAAGTTATTAAAATGTTTGGCACTAAATATTTGAGTGATGAGCATGATAGTGATATTGTTAGTATGAATTCTCTGAATATTCATGATGCTAATGATATGCAAAGCCACAATCTTGGGGATGCTATGTTTGATGAAGATGATATTTTTAGTCCCCCAAGTTTTGATGAGCAAAACTATTACGATTATGACATGCCTCCTATCTATGATGTTTATTGTGATGACATGTATGTTATAAAGAGTAATGGTAACCACGAAACTTGTCATCATGATTTTAATATTCAAAGTGGTTATGTCAATCAAGTATGTCATGATAGTTATTTTGTTGAGTTTGCTCCCACTATTTTGAATGAGAAGAAAATTGCTTATGTGGAGAGTGACAAATGTTCTATGCTTGTGCATCATAAAAATAATGATTTATGTGCTAGTTATATTGTGGAATTTCTTCATGATGCTACTGAAAATTATTACGAGGGAGGAACATATGCTTGTTGGAATTGCAATAATATCAAGTTTCCTCTCTATCTGTTCAACGTTTTGAAGTTATGCTTGTTTTGTCTTCCTATGCTAGCTGATTGTTGTTCCCATAAATTGTTTGTTCAAAAAATACCTATGAATAGGAAGTGTATTAGGCTTAAATTTGCTATTCATATGCTTAGTGATGCTCTCTTTGTGTTTCAATTCTTATCTTTTTTGTGAGCATCATTGAAATCATCATGCCTAGCTAAAAGGCATTAAAGAAAAGTGCTTGTTGGGAGACAACCCAACACTTGTACCTTATGTTTTTGTGTGTTAACATGATTAATATACTGTATTAATCATGTTTTGTGTCTTTTATTTCAATAAAGTGCCAAGTAAAGCCTTTGGGATAGTGTGGATACTTGCTTGTTTGATTCTGTGCAAAAACATAAAGTTTTGCGTCCAGTATATCAATTATCTGATTTTACTAGAGAGTCAAAAAATTCTTAAATTATTACACAAAATTTATGTGATAATTACTTGAGTTTTTATAATTGTTCAGAATTTTTAGAGTCATGGAAGTTTGGTGATCATTCAGATCTTTACAGATTGTTCTGTTTTTGACAGATTCTGCTTTGCATGCATAGTTTGCTTGTTTTAGTGTTCCGATAGCTTATATTCAGTGGTATAAATTATGGGAATGGTATAATACAGTAGGTATAATGTGGGAACAATTATGAATCTTGTATTGAAAGTACCTAAGTGAATGATCTATATTTACTACACTAACCCATCTCACGAAGTTCCGTTAAGTTTTGTGTGATTGAAGTTTTCAAGTTTTGGGTGAGACACCGATATGAGAAGAATAATGAGTGACAAAAACCTAATATTGGGTATGCCCAAGGCACCCCCAAGTTAATGTCCAAGGAATACTCAAGCGCCTAACCTTGGGGATGCCGCGGAAGGCATCCCCTCTTTTGTCTTCAACACTATCGGTATATCTTACTTGGAACTATATTTTTATTTGTCACATAATATGTGTTTTGCTTGGAGCATCATTTAATTTCATTTTTCTCTGTTATGTGTTATTTATAATCTTGTTTTTAAATAAAAAGTTCCAAGAATTGCCTTTAGGATGCTTGAATTGCATGTTTGATGTGTGCTGTGTAAAAACAGAAACTTCTGCTGTAGTATTTGAATTTTCATATTTTACTGGAACTTGGAAAGTTTCTGAAATTTTTACACAGTATGTTCATATAATTTTTATAGCCTTTTCTAAATTTTCATAATTATTTGAGTTACATAAGTACACTTTTTTCATAAATTTCTACAGACTGTTCTGTTTGGACAGATTGCTGTTATAGTTTTGTTATCTACTTATCCTATAGTTTTCATAGCCTATATTGGTAGATATAAATTGTGGAAATGATAGCATACAGTACCTAATATTTTAAAATTATTATGAAACTTGTCTTGGCAGTACATAAAGAGTTGATTTATTATTATGTGCACTAACCTATCTCACGAGTTCTTTTTGAGTTTTGTGTGGATGATGTTTTTGAGAGTAGGTGAAACCGTGGTATGAGAGGATTGAATGAGACACAAAATCTCAAGCTTGGGGATGCCCAACGCACCCAAAGTAAATATTTCAAGAACTCTCAAGCATCTAAGCTTGGGGATGCTACGCATCCCACCTCTCTTCATCAACAATCATCGGTTAGCCTATGTTGAGCCTAAATTTTTATTCGTTCACATGATGCGTGCTATTCTTGGAGTGCTATTTTTTCTTTTGCTTGCTGTTTAAGAAATTACTTAATATCTGAAAATATTTATTGAGGGAGCTAGATTCCTCACATAGCTACTTAAATTGTTAGAATACTCTATGTGCTTCACTTATATCTTTTTAGCTAGGCAATGTTGTTCTAGTGCTTCACTTATAACTTTATAGAGCATGGTAGTGTTATATTTTGAACTCTCATTCCTCACTTATATTATTTTGAGAGTTTCTTAAAACAGCATGGTAATTTGTTTAGGTTATGAATTTTGTCCTAATATAATGGGCATCCAAGAGGGATATAATAAAAACTTTCATATTGAGTGCATTAAAAACTATGAGAAGTTTGATTCCTTGCATATAGTTTTGAGATAATAGAGATATGAGAGTCATGATAGTGAGTAGTTGTGAATTGGAAGAGGTACTTGTGTTAAAGCTTGTTATTCCCGTAGCATGCACGCATGGTGAACCGTTAGGTAACGAAGTCGAAGCATGATTTGTTTAATGATTGTCGACCTTTGTGTGAGGGTCGGGAGCGCGTGATGGTTAACTCTTACCAACCTATCCCCTAGTAGCATGCGTCTAATGCTTTGTTTGATGACTAATAAACTTTTGCAATAACTATGTGAGTTTTTATGACTAATGTTGAGTCCATGGATTATACGCACTCTCACCCTTCCATCTTTGCTAGCCTCTCTAGTACCCCGCAACTTTCGCCGGTACACCAAACCATCCTTCCTCAAAACATCCAACATATATTCCTCAAAACAGCCACCATACCTACCTATTATGGCATTTCCATATCCATTCCGAGATATATTGCCATGCAACTTCCACCATGTAGTTTTTCATGACTTGCACCATCACTTCATATTGCATATAGAGTCATACTTTGTCATAGGTATCGAGTAGTAATTTATTTTTTTGTTTACAAGTAAATAAAAGTGTGATGATTTTTCATTAATAGAGCATTGTCCCGTGAGACAAAAGGATGATGGAAGCCATGACTCCCTCACAAGATGGGATGAGTATCCGGACTTTACAAAAAATAAAAGAGGCCAGCGAAGCCCAAACAATGAAAAAAAATAAAAAAAAATATGAGAGAAAGAGAGAAGGGACAATTTCTCCTTCCTTTTTCCACACTTGTGCTTCAAAGTAGCACCATGATCTTCATGATAGAGAGTCTCCTATTTTATCACCTTCATATAACTAGTGGATATTCATTGTGCACGACCACTTAGTTTTCTTTTGAGCTTTCATACACTTATAACTTTAAGTGCATTTGTTGCAGGGCAATCCCTGCTCACTCACATTGATATCTATTGATGGGCATCTCCATAGCCCATTGATACGCCTAGTTGATGTGAGATTACCTTCTCCTTTTTTCCCTTGCACCTCCTCCATATTCTATTCCACCTATAATGCTATATCCATGGCTCACGCTCATGTATTGTGTGAGAGTTGAAAAGGTTTGAGAACACCAAAAGTGTGAAACAATTGCTTGACTTGTCCATCGGGTTGTGCATGATTTAGATACTTTGTGTGGGGAAGATGGAGCATAGCCAGACCATATGATTTTGTAGGGATAACTTTCTAACACCATGTTATTTCGAAAGGACACGACTACCTTGTTGGTGTGCTCGAAGTATTACTGTTTTTATGTCAATATTAGACTATTGTTTTGAATCTTACGGATCTGAATATTCATGCCACAATAAACAATATTACATGGATAAATATTTTAGGCAGCATTCCACATAAAAAATTCTATTTTTATCATTTACCCACTCGAGGACGAGCAGAAATTAAGCTTGGGGATGCTGATATGTCTCCAACGTATCTATAATTTTTTCTTGTTCTATGCTGTTATATTATCATTCTTGGATGTTTTACAATCATTTTACCACAACTTTATATTATTTTTGGGACTAACCTATTAACCTAGAGCCTAGTGCCAGTTCTTGTTTTTACCTTGTTTTGGGGTTTTACAGAAAAGGAATATCAAACGGAGTCCAAACGGAATAAAAATTTACAGTGATTTTTGTTGGACCAGAAGAGACCCACGAAGCATCGGAGTTGGGCCAGAAGACCCACGAGGCAGTCACAAGCCTTAGGGGCGCAGCCACCCCCCTGGCCACGCCCTACAGGCTTGTGACTCCCTTGTGGACCATCCAGACTTATTTGCACCGCCATAAATCCCTATAAATACCAAAAACAACAACATGGAACCTAGATCGGGAGTTCCGCCGCCGCAAATCTCCAGAGCCACGAAAAAACAATCGGGAGCCCATTCTGGCACCCTGCCGGAGGGGGAAACCATCACCAGAGGCCATCTTCATCATCCTGGCGCTCTTCATGATGAGGAGGGAGTAGTTCACCCTCGGGGCTGAGGGTATGTACCAGTAGCTATGTGTTTGATCTCTATCTCTCTCTCTCTCTCTCTCGTGTTCTTGAGATGGCACGATCTTGATGTACCGCGAGCTTTGTTGATATCGGTTGAATCATATGGAGTGTTTCCCCTCCCTATATAATTGTGATGAATAGAGTTTCTCCTTTGAAGTTTAATTATTGGATTGAGTCTTTAAGGATTTGAGAACACTTGATGTATGTCTTGCGATGGGATATCTGTGGTGACAATGGGATGTTCTATTGATCCACTTGATGTATGTTTAGGTGATCAACTTGCGGGTTCCGTGACCTTGGAAATCTATGCATAGGAGTTGGCACACGTTCTTATCTTGACGTTCCGGTAGAAACTTTGAGGCACTCTTTGAAGTTCTTTGTGTTGGATTAATAAATATGAAATTGTGTGATGCATATCATATAATCAAGCCCATGGGTACTTGTGGTGACATTGGAGTATCTAGGTGACATTAGGGTTTTGGTTGATGGGTATCTTAAGGTGTTATCTTAGTACGAACTCTAGGGCTGTTCGTGACACTTATAGGGATAGCTCATAAGATTGATTAGGAAACATAACTTTGAGGTGGTTTCGTACCCTACAATAATTTCTACGTTTGTTCCCCGATATTTGTGACTTTGGAGTGAACTCTTTGTCGCACGAGAGTTATTTACATATGATTCAACTATGTCAATAATGTTGAGAGAAATTGCACTAGTGAAAGTATGGACCCTAGGCCTTGTTTCCAAGCATTTATACAACGTTTTGCTCGCCGTTTACTATTTGATACCTTGCTGTTTTTATATTTTCAGATTACAAAAAGCTATATCTACCATCCATATTGCACTTGTATCACCATCTCTTCACTGAACTAGTGCACCTATACAATTTACCATTGTATTGTGTGTTGGGGACACAAGAGACTCTTTGCTATTTGATTGCATGGTTGTTTGAGAGAGACCATCTTCATCCCACACCTCCCGTGGATTGATAAACCTTAGGTCATCCACTTGAGGGAAAATTGCCATTATCCTACAAAACTCTTTGCTTGGAGGCCCAACACGAGTCTACAAGAAGAAGGTTGTGTAGTAGATATCAGTCTTCCAAGACATCATGCTGGGAAAGTCCTGCTCCCCTGTCGGCAAGATCATGCTCGACGTCCTCTTTGGCGGACCCGATCACTTTCGCCGCGAGCCGGTATGGTTCGAGGTGGTGGACCTCGAAAGTCCCTACCACGTGCTGCTGGGCCGACCGGCTCTCGTCAAGTTCATGGCGGTCCCCCACTACGCCTACCTCAAGCTCAAGATGTCGGGTCCCAAGGGGATTATCACCATCGCGGGTGACTATAAGATGTCGATCGAGTGCGCTCGAGACGGCAGTCGGCTGGCCGAGGCCCTGGAGATAGCTGAGGAAAAGCGGCAACTCGACCGGCTCATGGCGCTTGCTGCCAGCAAGCCGACCGTGCTGGCTCCTCCCCCGCAGTCGGTTGGTGAGGCCTCCTTCCAGCCGTCCAAGGACACGAGGCAGGTCCCGCTCGACTCGGCCAACCCCGCGTAGTGCGTCACTATCGGCTCCCGCCTCGACAACAAATAGGAAGGCGAGCTCGTCGACTTCCTCCGTGAGAATCGAGACATCTTTGCATGGTCGCCCAAGGACATGCCGGGTGTTCGGAGGAAGTTCGCCGAGCACAAGCTTCACGTCTGGCCAGACGCTAAACCAGTCAAGCAACCCCTACGCCATTTCTCTGAGGAGAAGCGGCGCACTATAGGAGAAGAGATCGATCGGCTGCTTGCAGCTGGCTTCATCATGGAAGTTTTCCACCCGGACTGGCTGTCCAACCCAGTCCTGATGCTGAAGAAGAACAAGACCTGGCGCATGTCCATCGACTACACCAACCTGAACAAGGTGTGCCCCAAGGACCCATTTGCCCTGCCACGGATCGACCAAGTCATCAACTCCATGGCCGGCTGCAATTTCCTGTCTTTCTTGGACGCCTACTCCGGCTACCACCAGATCAAGCTGGACCCGGACAACCGGCTCAAGACCCTTCGGGGCCTACTGCTACATCACCATGTCCTTCGGCCTGAAGAATGCAGGCGCTACCTTCCAGCGATGCATGCAAAAGTGCCTCCTGCCTTAGATAGGCAGGAATATCCACGTCTACATGGACGACATCGTCGTCAAGACCAAGAAGCACTTCAACCTCCTCGACGATCTCCGGGAGACATTCACGAACCTGCGCGAATACAAGATCATGCTCAACCCGGAGAAGTGTGTCTTCGGCGTCCCAGCCGGCCATCTCTTGGGTATCTTCGTGTCTGCTTGCGGCATCAAAGCCAACCCGGAGAAGATCAGCGCGATCGAGCGCATGCCCAAGCCGACCCGGCTCCGCGACGTCCGGAAGTTCACCGGCTGCCTTGCCTCCCTCAGCCGGTTCATCAGCCAGCTGGGGCAAAAAGCCTTGCCCCTCTACGGGCTCCTTCGCAAGATGGCTCTGGTCGATCCGGGTCACATGAAGAAGCCGGGCATGTTCGACTGGCCCGACGAGGCGGAAGAGGCCTTCCGCGGCCTCAAGCGGGCCCTCACCAACGCGCCCATCCTGGCCGTGCCGGCTGAGAAGGAGCCCTTGCTTGCCTACATCGCGGCAACCATGCGCGTCATCAGCGTCGTCCTGGTGATCGAGCGGTCGGAGGAGGGAAAGCCCCTGCCGGTCCAGTGCCCAGTCTACTACCTCAGCGATGTCCTCTCCGCCTCCAAGCAGAACTACCCCCACTACCGGAAGATGTGCTACAGCATCTACTTTGCTGCCAAGAAGGTCAAGCAGTACTTCTAGGAGCACACCATCACTATGGTAAGCACGGCCCCGCTCGGTGAGATCATGAACGCCCGGGACTCCACCAACCGGATCGCCAAATGGGTCATCGCCCTCGCCGACCATGAAATCCGGTACAAGCCGCGTACCGCCATCAAGTCGCAGGCGATGGCCATCTTCCTCGTTGACTGGGCGGAGACCGAGTTCGTGCCGCCTCCCCCAGACTCCACGCATTGGCGCATGCATTTCAACGGCTCGAAGATGAGGACCAGCCTGGTGCCGTCATAGTCCTTTCCTCTCCGAAAAGTGATCAACTCAAGTACGCACTCCAGATTCGTTTTGCCGCCTCAAACAACGTTGCCGAATACGAGGCGCTCGTCCACGGCCTCCGGCTCTCTAAGGAATTTGGCATCAGGCGCATCCTATGCTTCGGCGACTCTGACCTTGTGGTGCAGTAGGTCTCTAGCGAATGGGACGCCAGAGACGCCAACATGGCCAGCTATCGCTTCCTTGTCCAGCAGCTCACCGGCTCCTTCGAGGGCTGTGAGTTCCACCACATCCCGCGGGCGGACAACGAGGCGGCCGATGCGCTGGCAAAAATCCACTCCACTTGACAGGCCATCCCAGCCGGCGTCTCCCTCGAACGGCTGCTCAAGCCGTCGTTCAAGCCCTCCCCCGAATCGGAGTCCATCTTCGTGCCGGCTGATGCTGCCGGCTCGTCGGCAAGCCCGGCTGCCTCGCCGGCATCTTCGTCGCCGGCTCCATCGACCTCGGCTGCCTTGCCGGCACTGGCTCCTCCAGTCCAGCCGGTTGCATCCGAAGCAGCCGGCTCCGACACGATAGCGGTCATGATGACGATCGACGCCCCTCCCGTCATCCCCATCTCGGGGACTAGCGATCTGGTCATGGGGACTGACGAGCCAGTCTCGAGGGCTGACGAGCCAGTCTCGGGGGCTGAACACCCAGACCCGGGGACTCCCGAACCGGCCCCCGTCTCGGCTCCCTCATGGCCCAGTCCATCCCGGCTTTCCTCCTACGTGATGAACTCCCCCCTGACGAGGCCATGCGAGGCAACTACAGCGCCGAGCCCCAGCCTACAACATCATCAACCGCGAACTTGTTCATCGCAGCACCACCAGCGTCTTTCAGCGTTGTGTCGAGCCGGAAAAGGGTCAGGGGATCCTCCTTGACATCCACCAGGGCAAGTGCGGGCACCATGCCGCCTCTAGGACCCTGGTGGCCAAGGCTTTCCGCCACAGTTTCTACTAGTCGACCACCTTGGAGGAGGCCAAGAAGTTGGTTGACGAGTGCGAGGGCTGCCAGCGCTTCAGCGTGCAGAGCCACCTGCCAGCTACGGCCCTCCAGACCATCCCCTCTTGTGGCCCTTCGTCGCCTGGGGGATGGACATGGTGGGTCCCTTCAAGACCACACGAGGCGGCATGACACATCTGCTAGTGGACGTCGACGAGTTCACCAAATGGATCGAGGCCAGGCCAATGAAGAAGCTGGACGGCCCATGGCCGTCCGATTCATCTAAGACATCACGGTCCGTTACGGCGTCCCCCACAGCATCGTCACCGACAACGACACAAACTTTGCCAAGGGCACGCTGGCGTGCTTCTGCACCAAACAAGACATCTGGCTCCACTTGGCGTCCATCGTGCATCCACAGTCAAACGGCCAGGTCGAGAGGGCAAACGACCTAATCCTGTCGACATCAAGCCCCGGCTCATAACGCCATTGGTCAGGTCAGCCGGCTGCTGGATCGACGAGTTGCCGGCTGTTCTTTGGAGCCTCAGGACCATGCCCAACCGGTCGACCGGCTACACCCCCTTCTTTCTCGTGTATGGGTCCGAGGCGATCATCCCCACCGACATCAAGTTCGACTCGCCTCGGGTCGCCCTACACACGAAGAAGGATGCAAGGGACGCAAGAGAAGACGGCGTCGACCTACTCGAAGAAGCACGTGAACTGGCCTTGAGCCAGACGTCCATCTACCAGCAGAAGCTCCGGCACTACCACAGCAAGCGGATCCGGCCGCTCTCCTTCCGCGAGGGAGACCTAGTGCTCTGGTGGATCCAGCAAACAGCCGGCCAGCACAAGTTGTCCTCCCCATGGGAGGGCCCGTTCATCGTCAGCAAAGTGTTGCACAACAACGCGTACTACCTGATAGATGCCCAGAAGCCGCAGAAGCGTAAGAGAGACGCCTCCGGCGCGGAAGCGGAGCACCCATGGAACGCGGCGCTCCTTCGCCCGTTTTACTGCTAAGAACTGGTGTATGTATGTATCCTTCCCTTTTGGGCTTATGAATGCAATGGGTGCCCCAAGCCAACTCTTGGAACACGCCCCTTCCCGCTTCATTTCAAATTTTTTGATTCACTCCGCCGGCTCCCAGATCCGGCTCCCGGTCCCGGGGGCTCGCCGGCTAGTCCTAAACGACTTCCCTCGAGGTAGATCAAGTAGTGTGGGCTGAATAAGCCCTCCCACCCCTCCCAGCTATAGACCGGCTCCCGGTTGTCCGGCTAACGAGATCCTGGGGCGGCAAAGCTTGGCACACACGAAAATCGATCGCTAGGGGGTCGCCGGCAAGGTCTAGCCAGATCACTTTTTCGCCTCTGTCACTTACCTTATCGGAAAAAGCCCTCAGGTTCCTAAACTCAAAGCCGGCTCCCTCGAGGCGGACGCCCCGACCCGGCTACAAACCGGCTCCCGGCCGTCAAGCTGGCGGGGCCGAAACCAAAGGGGAAAAGGGGACGAGCAGACGGAACCAAGGGGGCAAAAAAGGGATAAGGACGAGCCGACATGCATGATAACAACACATTCAACAATCAAAGTGCAAATTGATAAAAACTTGAAACGGCCACCGGCCATAGGTTCATTACATACACCTCCAGTTGGTGGAATTGAGTCTAACATGCAGAAAAGTAGAAACAAGTAAAATGCCCGAGGGCTCACGCTACCGGCGCATCGCCAGCCGGCGCGTCGCTAGCCGGCTCGACACGCGGCACGGAAGAGGCTGCGGCCTTTGGGTCAGCTTCCTTGGTTCCCTCTATCTTGCCGCCGCTGTCGGTGCTGGAGTTGGTGCTCTCATCGGCGACCTCCTCGTCCTCCGGACCTTGGGGGTTGCCGAAGGAATCCTCGGCGACCGGCTCGCCATCCTCACCGAGGGCCGGAAGGAGCTCGTTGGGTCGACATATGAGGCAAGCTCATTGGTCTGACAGACTAGGGCGGTCTCACGTGTCGCCTGCTCCTCCTCTGGCTCATCCTGCATGGTGGCCATCCGATCCAGGTTGACGCCATGGTACCACGACGTGACGAACCGAAGCGCCATCTGCGCGCCGGCTTGAGCCCCGGACGCCTTCCAGACCTCAAGCTGGGCCACGGCGTTCTCCAACCACAACGCCACGCGGCTCTCCAGAGCCTCGTGCCCGGCCACAGGGCGGCGATGACCTCTTTGCCGGCTGTCTTCAGCCGCTCCATGCTGTGCTCAAGATGGATCAGCCGGTTCTCCATGGCTAGCCCAAGCTCTGTCATGTCCCAACCAGCGTTCTCGTCGATCTCGCACCCGTGCTCCTGGAGATAATCCCGATGTTCCGCCACGGTGCGCTCAACATGGCATTGGGTTTCTGGGAAACGTTCTGAAAAAGAGAGGGGAGGATCAGAAAAAGAAAAGAGAGGAGAGGCAAGAAGAACGCAGTCGGCCGAAGAAGAAAACTCAGACTTGCGCTGAAAGGAGTCGTCCAACTCGAGGGCGAAATGCAGCGACGAGTCCCGCTCCGACACCAGCGCCGCCTCTGCCTAAGCAAGGGCAGCCTTGCGCTCCTCGAGCGTCCTCTTGAGGCGGGTCACCTTGCTTTGGAAGGCGACAGTCCGTTGGGCGGCGTTAGCCGCCTCCTTGATGACCTTCTCTTTGGCCGCCACCTCCCATGCCACGTAGGCTTTCAGGCGGTCTTGGGCCGCCTGCCCATCCACCAGCAGGGCGCCCAGCTGGTCCCTTTCCGAAGTGATCGCCTGGATGCTCTACGTCAGCCGGCCCTGCTCGGAGACCACCCCGGCCTTCTCCTCCCGGAGGACGCTCAACTCCTCTGCAGAACAAAACCAACAGCGGTTAATAAAAATATACAAGACCCGACCCGGTTACCAAGCAGTCGACAGGCAAGATCCGGGTTGGCCGTCAGGCAGCCGGCCCGACTCCCGGGGGCTACACGCCCCCACTGGCCCAGGCATACCTTGGACCCTATTCAACTCCTCCTCCAACCGGTAGAAGTTGTGCTTCCCGCTCTTGTGGATGGCGACCGCCTCGTCGAGGAGTTCCTTTTGCTGGGCCTTCCCAGCCTGCCACAGTGCATCAGAGTTAAGGGATTCAAGCAAAATGAGATCCGGCCCGGCTGCCCCATAGCCAGTCAGCCGACCCGCATCTCGGGGCTACACCTAGTGGGTGCACTCACGTGCCCCCACTGGAAGACAGAAGCAGAAGCAAGCAAAAGAGAGCAAACCACAAGCAAAAGAAGATCCGGCCCGGATGGCCCACAGCCGGTCAGCCGGCCCACATCTCGGGGGCTACACCCAATGGGTGCGCTTGCGAGCCCTCACTGAAAGACATTCAATGAAGACAGAACGTACCTCAGCGCATTGTAGGGCGCTGTCGGCCGCCTCGATGAACTTGGCCAGCTCCTTGCGGCACCGCGCCAAGATGCCGCCCAGCTCCCCGAGAGCCAGAGCCGAGCCACCAACCGGCGGAGGCAGGACAACTAGGACGCGTGCCAGCGCCCCCTCCCAATCCCGGATCACGTCCAGCATGGACCGCCGGGACCGGCTCTCCTCACCGTCCTTTCTAGCGTTCGCTGCGGCACCGACTACCGGAGGACGGTTGAGTATGACGAGGGCACGAGACCCGACTCCCGGCTGTCCAACATTCGGTGCCACCGCCTCCTCCTCCTCCTGCCGGCCCGGCATGTTGGTCGTGACGGCCGGCACTTCCATCTCCATGGCCGGCATCTTCGGCGCCGCCTCTGGGGCCGCCGGGGCCTCCGACACGACAGCCTGGGCCGGCTCGACAACGGGCGGCAGCACCACCGTTTCCACCGGCCGTGTTTCCTCGCGGGCCGGCTCCGGAGCTGCCACCCTCGGTTGGGCCATCTCCTCCGCGGATGGAGGCTCGGCTGCCTCCGTGGACGGCCTTTGAGGCTCGCTCGACGGGGGTCTCGGTGCACGAGCCAACTCCGCCGCCGAGTTTGACGATGGCGCAGGGTTTGCCGACCTCCTCCGTCTCCTGCCCCTCGAAACCCCAGAGCGAGAAGGTCCACCCGGGGCTACTGACTTCGAGGCTCGCAGTTCCGCGAGCCTCCTCTTCTCCTCATGCAGCGCGGTTGTGTGCTCCTGCGCCAGCCGGCTCGCCGCCTCGACCGGGCCGGCTGCCGACTCCCCCTTGTGGAGCTCGATGGGGTCTCTGGAGCAGGACAACGCTCAGATATCTGACGATGGGCGACTCTCCAAAAAGAACCTACACTACAAAAAAAGACACTCACCCTGCGACGACGGGCAAACCCCACTTGGCGCGCGTCGGTGGCTTCAACACGAGCGCCTTCGCCCGTTTTCGAGCCGGCGGCTAGGCCGTCGACGCCTCTTGAGCCGACCTCTTCCCCCGGCCAGAGGTCCAGGCAGCCGGGGCACACGCCGGCTGCTCCTCGTCCCGCCCACGCGGGCCCTGTTGAACTGAGGGAGGAGGCACGTTCAGGATCCAGATGTCGTCATCATCATCGTCGTCGGTCCAATCTTTGATCGAAGGACCGAGGGGGAACTCACCATCCGCTCTGGACCCGCCGGCTCCCAGGTCGCCTGCCGCCTCGACCTCCCCCGAGGAGCCGACCTCTTCTTCAGGTCCTCCTCCCAGCTCATAGTCATCAGAGTCGGACTGGGCACGCTCCACCTCGAAGATCTAAGGGTGCGGACCGTACGACTGTTGGAAATATGCCCTAGAGGCAATAATAAATTAGTTATTATCATATTTCCTTGTTCATTATAATCGTTTATTATCCATGCTAGAATTGTATTGATCGGAAACTTAGATACATGTGTGGATACATAGACAACACCATGTCCCTAGTATGCCTCTAATAGACTAGCTCGTTGATCAAAGATGGTTAAGTATTCCTAGCCATGGACATACGATGTCATTTGATAACGGGATCACATCATTAGGAGAATGATGTGATGGACAAGACCCAAATTATAAACTTAGCATATGATCGTGTCAAGTATCTGTTCCTATGACCATGGGATCTTGCAACTCACTAACACCGGAGGAGTACCTTGTGTGTATCAAACGTCGCAACATAACTGGGTGACTATAAAAGTGCTCTACAGGTATCTCCGAGGGTGGCTGTTGGGTTGGCCTGGATCAAGACTGGGATGTGTTATTCCGTGTGACGGAGAGGTATCTCAGGGCCCACTCGGTAATACAACATCACTATAAGCCTTGCAAGCAATGTGACTAAAGAGTTAGCCACGGGATCTAGTATTACGGAATAAGTAAAGAGACTTGCCGGTAACGAGATTGAACTAGGTATGGAGATACCGACGATCAAATCTCGAGCAAGTAACATACCGAAGAACAAAGGGAACAGTATACGTGATTAACTGAATCCTTGACATAGAGGTTCAACCGATAAAGATCTTCATAGAATATGTAGGAATCAATATGGGCATCCAGGTCCCGCTATTGGTTATTGACCGTAGAGGTGTCTGGGTCATGTCTACATAGTTCTCGAACCCGTAGGTTCTGCACACTTAAGGTTCGGTGACGTTTCGGTAGTATAGAGTTATGTATGGTGGGAACCGAAGGTTGTTAGGAGTCTTGTATGAGATCCCGGACGTCACGAGGAGCTCCGGAATGGTCCGGAGGTAAAGATTGATATATAGGAAGTCCTGTTTTGGTCACCGGAAAAGTTTTGGGCTCATCGGTAGTGTATCGGGAGTGCCGGGAGGGTGCCGGGGGACCATCGGGAGGGGTGTCTCGACCCAAAGGACCTCATGGGCTGTGGGAGGAGTCAAACCAGCCCCTGGTGGGCTGGTCTCAGCTCCCACTAAGGCCCATGCAGCTAGGGGTGGGAAAACCCAAAAGGTGGAGAGGTGGAAAGAGTTTCCAAGTGGAAAGGAGGAATCCTACTCCTAATAGGATTGGAGTAGGACTCCTCCAGTTCCAATTTCGACCAAACCTTGAGGGTTTGAGGCTGCCTCCACCCCTCGATCCCTCCTATATATACTAGAGGATTTAGAGGGGAAAGCTAATCCTAATTGCCACGTGCTGCCCTCTTCTTCCTCCACATCTGTTTCTCCTCTAGATTAGTTCTACAGTGCTTAGGCGAAGCCCTACATGATTAGTTCACCACCACCGCCACCATGCCATTGTGCTGCCGGAGAACTCATCTACCTCTCTGCTCCCTCTTGCTGGATCAAGAAGGTGGAGATCGTCATCGAGCTGTACCTGTGCTGAACGCGGAGGTGCCGTCCGTTCGGCGCTAGATCGGAAGGACCGTGATCAAGATCGCGAGACGATTCGTGATTGGATCGTGGGACGGATCGTGATGGGATCACGGGACGGATCATGAGATGGATCCTGATGCAATCGTGGGACGCTCGGTGATTTGGATCGCGAAGACGTTCGACTACATCAACCGTGTTTCTTAACGCTTCCCGCTTAGCGATCTACAAGGGTATGTAGATCCACTCTCCCTCTTGTAGATGCTCATCACTATGGATAGATCTTGCATCTGCGTAGGAATTTTTTTGTTTCCCATGCAACATTCCCCAACAGTGGCATCATGAGCTAAGTCTATGTGTAGATGAGATCTCGAGTAGAACACAAAGGAGTTTGTGGGCGTTGATGCTTAGATTGCTTCCTCTCTTGGTCGTGTTTTGGTTCAGCGGTATTGTGGGATGAAGCGGCCCAGACCAACCTTACTCGTATGCTTACGAGAGACCGGTTCCATCGACCGACGTGTAACTTTGTTTCACAAAGATGGCTGACGGGTGTCTATTTCTCCTACTTTAGTTGGATCGGATTCGACAAAGGCGGTCCTCGAGAAGGTTGAAAAGCAACTTATGCATCACCGTTGTGGTTTTTGCGTAGGTGAGAATTGTTCTTGCTAGATACCCGTAGCAGCCACGTAAAACTTGCAACAACAATTAGAGGACGTTTAACTTGTTTTTACAGGGTATGTTGTGATGTGATATGGACAATTACATGATGAGATATATGTGATGTATGAGATGATCATGTATTGTATAGAATACCACGACTTGCATGTTGATGAGTATGGCAACCGGCAGGAGCCATAGGGTTGTCTTTAATTATTATATGACCTGTGTGTCAATCATTAAGCACTATGTAATGCTTTACTTTATCGCTAAACGGTAGCAATAGTAGTAGAAGCATGGTGGGCACGACAACCCCGATGGCGACACGTTGATGGAGATCAAGATGATGGAGATCATGGTGTCATGCCAGTGACGACGAAGATCATGTCGGTGCTTTAAGGATGAAGATCAAAAGAACAAGTTCATGGCCATATCATGGCACTTATGATTTGCATGTGATGTTAATCCTTTTTATGCACCTTGTTTTGCTTAGGACGACGGTAGCATTATAAGGTGACCCCTCACTAATATTTCAAGATAAATTGTGTTCTCCCCAAGTGTGCACCGTTGCGAAAGTTCGTCGTTACGAGACACCACGTGATGATAGGGTGTGATAGACTCTACGTTCACATACAACTGGTGCACGTCAGTGTTGCACATGTGGAACACTCGGGTTAAACTTGACGAGCCTAGCATGTACAGACATGGCCTCGGAACACCAAAGACCGAAAGGTCAAACATGAGTCATATAGTAGATGTGATCAACATGATGATGTTCACCATTGAAAC
This sequence comes from Hordeum marinum, assembly GCA_022496015.1. Taxonomy (NCBI): domain Eukaryota; kingdom Viridiplantae; phylum Streptophyta; class Magnoliopsida; order Poales; family Poaceae; genus Hordeum; species Hordeum marinum. The sequence continues at coordinate 5,542,867 of CM039673.1, forward strand.
CACCTCAACTCACGTGATGATCGGACTTGAGTTGGTGAATTTGGATCATGTATCACTGGAATAACCGGACGGATGTCAATTTGAGTGGGAGTTCTTAGGTAATATGATTAATTAAACTCATTATCATGAACATAGTCAGTAGTGTCTTTGCAAATTATGTTGTAGATTACTAGCTCACGCTGTAGCTCCCTTGTATTTTTATATGTTCCTAGAGAAATAGAGTTGAAAGATGATGGTAGCAGTATTGCGGACTGAGTCCGTGATCTGAGGATTGTCCTCATTGCTGCATAGAAGGCTTATGTTCTTAGTGCACCGCTCGGTGCGCCACCCCCTCTAGTGTCGTCTGTAGATGTTGTGAACATCTGACAGACACATTCTGATGACTACTTGATAGTTCAGTGTGTCATGCATTACTGCTTAGAATTGAGGCTCCAAAACATTTTGAACGTCACAGAACATATGAGATGTTATAAGAGCTGAAATTGGGATCTCAGGCTCGGGCCCGTGTTGTGAGATATGAGATCTCCAACAAAATTCTTTGCCTGCAAGATGAAGGAGAATAGCTCAATCATTGTGCTTGTGCTCAAATTTTCTGGGTGCTACAATCGCTTGAATCGAGTGGGAGTTGATCTTCCAGATAAGATAGTGATTGATATAGTTCTTCAAGTCACTGTCACTAAGCTACTAGAACTTCATGATGAACTATAATTATGTCAGGGATGGAAATGATGATCCCTGAGCTATTCACGATGTTTGACACCGCGAAGGTAGAAATCAGGAAGTGTTGATGGTTAGTAAAACAACTAGTTTCGAGAAGGGCAAGGGCAAGGAGGGAAACTTCATGGATGGCAAGTTAGTTGCTGCTCCAGTGAAGAAACCCAAAGTTGAAGCCAAACCCGAGACTAAGTGCTTCTATTATGAGGAGAGCGGTCGTTGAAGCAAAACAACCCTAGATACTTAGTAGATAAGAAGGCTGGCAACGTCGACAGAAGTATATTTGATATACGTGTTATTGATGTGTACCTTGCTAGTACTCCTAGTAGCACCTGGGTATTTGATACCGGTTCGGTTGCTAAATGTTAGTAACTTGAAATAAAAGCTACGGAATAAACAGAGACTAGCTAAGGGTGAGGTGACGATATGTGTTCGAAATGTCTCCAAGGTTGATGTGATCAACATCGCACGCTCTCTCTACCTTCGGGATTAGTGACGAACGTAAATTAATGTTATTTGATGTTTGCGTTAACCATGAACATGATTAGATCAAGTTTATTGCAACACGATTATTCATTTAAGTTAGAGAATAATGGTTATTCTGTTTACATGAATAATACCTTCAATGGTCATGCACCCAATTAGAATGGTTTATTGAATCTTGATTGTAGTCATACACATGTTCATAACATTGATGCCAAAAGATACAAAGTTAATAATGATAGTACCACATACTTGTGGCACTGCCGCTAAATGTCATATTGGTATAAATCGCATGAAGAAACTCCATGCTGATGGATCTTTGGACTCATTCGATTTCAAATCGGTTGATACATGCGGACCATGCCTCATGGGCAAGATGACTAAAAACCCCGTTTTCGGTATGATGGAGCGGGCTAGTAACTTATTGGAAATAATGCATGTTGATGTATGCGGTCCAATGAGTGTTGTAGCGTGTAGTGGATATCGTTATTTTCTTACCTTCACTCATGATTTGAGTATATGTGAGTATATTTACTTAATGAAACACAAGTCTGAAACGTTTGAAAAATTCAAACAAATTCAGATTGAAGTTTAAGATCATCGTGACAAGAAGATAAAAAGGACCACGATATGATCGTGGAGGTGAATATCTGAGTTACGATTTTGGCATACAACTTTAGACAATGTGAAAGTTGTTTCACAACTCACGCCACCTGTAACTCCATAGTGTGATGGTGTGTCTGAACGTCGTAGTCGTGCTCTATTTGATATGGTATGAACTATGATGTCTCTTATCAATTTGCCACTATAGTTTTGGGGTTATGCATTAGAGACAACTACATTCACTTTAAAAGGGGCACCATCTAAGTCCGTTGAGATGACACCATATGAATTTTGGTTTGGCGAAAATCTAAGCTGTCATTTCTTAATGTTTGGGGCCGCGACGCATATGTGAAAAAGGTTTTCACCTAATGAGCTTGAACCCAAAGCGGACAAATGCATCTTCATAGAATACCCTAAGAATAGTTGGGTATACCTTCTATCTCAGACCCGAGTGCAAAGTGTTTGTTGCTAAAACAGGTCCTTTCTCGAGAAAAAGTTTCTCTCGAAAGAATTGAGTGGGAGGAAAATAGAACTTGATGAGGTTGTTGAAACTTTGTTTCAACCAGAGACTAGCGCAACGCAGAAAGATGTTTCTATGGAGCCTACGTTAGTTGAAGAGGAAGTTAATGATGATGATCATGAAACTTCGGATCAAGTTACTATCAAACCTCGTAGGTCGACAAGGACGCGTACTACTCCTGAGTGGTATGACAACCCTATCTTAGAGGTCATGTTGTTGGACAATGATGAACCTACGAGCTATGAAGAAGCGATGATGGTCCCGGATTCCGACAAATAGTTAGAGGCCATGAAATTCGAGAAAGGATCCATGTATGAAAACCAAGTATAGACTTTGGTAGACTTGCCCGTTGGACGGTAGGTCGTTGGGTACAAATGGACCTTTAAGATGAAGACAGACGCTGATGGTAAATGTCACCATTTATAAAGCTCAACTTGTCGCAAAGAAGTTTCCGACAAGTTCAAGGAGTTGACTACGATGAGACTTTCTCACTCGTAGCAATGCTAAAGTCTGTTGGAACTATGTTAGCAGTTGTTGCGGATTTTCAGTTATGAAATCTGGCAGATGGATGTCAAAACATAGTTTCCTTAACGGTTTCTGCGAGGAAAGGTTGTATGTGATACAACCGGAAGGTTTTGTCACTCCTAAGGATGCTAAAAAGTATGCAAGCTCCAGCAATCCATCTAAGGGCTAAAGCAAGCATCTCGAAGTTGGAATATACACTTTGATGAGGTGATCAAAGTTTTTGAGTTTATACAAAGTTTATGAGAAACTTGTATTTACAATAAAGTGAGTGGGAGCACTATAGAATTTCTGATAAGTATATGTGGATGACATATTGTTGATTGGAAATAATGTAGAATTTCCGGAAAGCATAAACGGTTGTTTGAAAAGTGATTTTCAAAGGAAGACTTGGATAAAGCCACCTAATTATTGGGCATCAAGATCTATAGAGATAGATCAAGATGCTTGATGAGACTTTCAATGAGTACATACCTAAACAAGATTTTGAAAGAGTTCAAAATGGATCAGTCAAAGAAGGAGTTCTTGCCTAGTTTGTAAGGTGTGGAGTTGAGTGAGACTCAAAGCTCGACCACGGCAGAAGAAAGAAAAAGGACGAAGGTCGACCCCTATGCCTTGGCCATAGGCTCTGTATTATGCCATGCTGTGTACCACACCTGGTGTGTGCCTTGCCATGAGTCTGTCAAGGGGTACAAGAGTGATCCAGGAGTGGATCACTTGATAGCGGTCAAAATTATCCTTAGTAACCAAAGGACTAAGGAGATGTTTCTAAATTATGGAGGTGATAAAGAGTTCGTCGTAAAGAGTTACGTCGATGCAAGCTTTAACACCGATCCGGATGACTCTTAGTAGCAATCCAGATACGTATAGTGGAGTAGCCATTTGGAATGGCTCCAAGTATATCGTGGTAGCAGTGTTTATAGTATGACATAGATATGTGCAAAGTACACACGGATCTGAATGTCGTGGACCCGTTGACTAAAACGTCTTTCACATGCAAAACATGATCAAACCCCAAAACTCATTGGGTGTGAGATTCATAACAAATCACATAGCGATGTGAGCTAGATTATTGACTCTAGTGCAAGTGGGAGACCGTTGGAAATATGCCCTATAGGCAATAATAAATTAGTTATTATCATATTTCCTTGTTCATGATAATCGTTTATTATCCATGCTAGAATTGTATTGATCGGAAACTCAGATACGTGTGTGGATACATAGACAACACCATGTCCCTAGTATGCCTCTGATGGACTAGCTCGTTAATCAAAGATGGTAAAGGTCTCCTAGCCATGGACATGAGATTTCATTTGATAACAGGGTCACATCATTAGGAGAATGATGTGATGGACAAGACCCAAACTATAAATGTAGCATATGATCGTGTCGGTTTATTGCTACAGTTTCTGCATGTCAAGTATCTGTTCCTATGACCATGAGATCATGCAACTCACTGACACCGGAGGAGTACCTTGTGTGTATCAAACGTCGCAACGTAATTGAGTGACTAAAAAGGGGCTCTACAGGTATCTCCGAGGGTGTCTGTTGGGTTGGCATGGATCAAGACTGGGATTTGTTACTCCGTGTGACGGAGAGGTATCTCAGGGCCCACTCGGTAATACAACATCATTATAAGCCTTGCAAGCAATGTGACTAAAGAGTTAGCCACGGGATCTTGTATTAGGGAACAAGTAAAGAGACTTACCGGTAACGAGATTGGACTAGGTATGGAGTTACCGACGATCAAATCTCGAGCAAGTAACATACCGAAGAACAAAGGGAACATTATACGTGATTAACTGAATCCTTGACATGCAGGTTCAACCGATAAAGATCTTCGTAAAATATGTTGGAATCAATATGGGCATCCAGGCCCCGCTATTGGTTATTGACCGTAGAGGTGTCTCGGTCATGTCTACATAGTTCTCGAACCTGCAGGGTCTGCACACTTAAGGTTCGGTGACGTTTCGGTAGTATAGACTTATGTATGATGGTGACCGAAGGTTTTTCGGAGTCCCGGATGAGATACCGGACGTCACGAGGAGCTCCGGAATGGTCCGGAGGTAAAGATTGATATATAGGAAGTCCCGTTTTGGTCACCGGAAAAGTTTCGGGCTCATCGGTAGTGTACCCGGAGTGCCGGGAGGGTGCCGGGGGACCATCGGGAGGGGTGTCTCGACCCAAAGGACCTCATGGGCTGTGGGAGGAGTCAAACCAGCCCCTGGTGGGCTTGTCTAATTCCCCACTAAGGCCCATGCAGCTAGGCATGGGAAAAACCCAAAAGGTGGAGAGGTGAAAAGAGTTTCCAAGTGGAAAGGAGGAATCCTACTCCTAATAGGATTGGAGTAGGACTCCTCCACCTCCAATTTCGACCAAACCTTGAGGGTTTGAGGCTGACTCCTCCCCTCCCTCCCTCCTATATATACTAGAGGATTTAGAGGGGAAAGCTAACCCTAATTGCCATGTGCTGCCCTCTTCTTCCTCTAGATCTGTTTCTCCTCTAGATTAGTTTTGCGGTACTTAGGCGAAGGCTTGCAGGATTAGTTCACCACCATCGCCACCATGCCGTTGTGCTGCCAGAGAACTCATCTACCTCTCCGCTCCCTCTTGCTGGATCAAGAAGGCAGAGATTGTTATCGAGTTGTACGTGTGCTGAACGCGAAGGTGTCGTCCGTTCGGCGCTAGATCGGAAGGACCGTGATCAAGATCGCGAGACGATTCATGACTGGATCATGGGACGGATTGTGATGGGATCGCAGGATGGATCATGATTGGATCACAAGATGGATCGTGATGGGATCGCGGGACGCTCGGCGATTTGGATCGCAAAGACATTCGACTACATCAACCGCGTTTCTTAACGCTTCCCGCTTAGCGATCTACAAGGGTATGTAGATCCACTCTCCCTCTCGTAGATGCTCATCACCCTGGATAGATCTTACGTGTGCGTAGGAATTTTTTGTTTCCCATGCAACGTTCCCCAACACCGGCGTGTTCTGTCGAACGAATAGCTACGGTCAGCACGACGAGTAAGATCGACAACCGGCCAATGAAATTGAGAGAAGAAATTCAATGACCCACCACCTCAATAGGACATACCAGTGGTGTCGGGTTGTGTCGATCGTACGGCTCCTTATCGAAGGACCAGGTCCCCGTTGCTAGCCGGAAGGTGGTGATGGCGTTCACTCGCTTCACCACTCGAGCCGGCGTCACCTCGACGGTCGATAGCCGACAGGGGTCTCGGCGGCCGGACATGTCGCAGATCCGGTGCGGCCTTAGCTGGAGAAGCAGCACCCGGCGCATGATGAAGGCGGCCACCAGGTCGGAGGCGACCAGACCTTCCCCGCTCCTCATCTCCACGAGCCGGCCGAGCTCTTCAAGCGCGGTTCCGCGCAGAGCAGTCCCCTTGACGGGGTCGATGAGGCTAAAGTGCGGGAAGCGCGAGCCATGACAGCACACCTCCGTGCCTCCGCGGGCATACGGCCCCTCGACGCTCTTCAACGCCTTGAGGAAGAACAACGTCTTGAAGAGCTCCATGTAGGGGAGAATCCCTAGGTAACACTCGCATAGGGTCACGAGGCCCACGATGTAGAGGATGGCGTTGGGGCCAAGGTGGTGCGGCAGCTGGAGATCGAACGTATCGAGCAGAAGATGGAAGAAAAGGCTAACCAGCAGCCCGAAACCACGAGAGATATGGTAGGCGAAGACGATGTGCTCCCCCGCCTGCGGCTCGGGCACCACTTCGTCGCCTGGCGCGCGGGCGATCACGCGCTCCTCTTTCGGTAGCATACGAGCGCGGCGGAGCTCCGCGATGGTGGCCTCCATAACGATGGAGCCAGCCTACCTCCCCGAGCGGCCCTCGGCCATTGCGGCGATGGGACGGTGCGAGAAGGCGAGCAGGCAAAGTAGCGGGCGAAACGGGCTGCGGCGCGAGGAAGAACGGAGAAGGCAAGAAGGGAGAAGACGGCGGGGGCAATGGGAGTGCGGTAGCTTCCTCCTCCCTTCCTTCCCCTTTAAATAAGGGGAAGGTGCCCGGGGGAGGTGGGGATTAACTACGCCCACTCCCCCAGGATTTTTGCACGAACGTGGGCATCTCGGGCCACAAACGCCGCGCCTGGGCGCAGAAAATCCCAGTCTGGGGCCCGAGGCCTACTGGGCTACACCCACGGCCTGGTAGGCTAGGCCCAGGGCAATGTCCTGTCTGCCCACGAGCACGAGCCCCGCGGCATCATTATACCCCGCATGGCGCACTGCGGGCAGGCACGGGACCCGGGCGACGTGACGGAACCCGAGGCGTAGGGGGCAGCTGCCGACCCGACCGACCGTTCGGTTTAGGGCCGGAGGCGGGCGCCGCATGAGGAAAGCCCCCACCCCCCTCGTCCGGCAAACACGGGCCCCCGCCGGCTTCGGGGACTACTGACGGGGTTATTACCCCTGGGTAGGCCAAAGCAATGGGGTTCTCTCCCCCGCTTCAAGAAAAAATCACATCGCCGGCTGCCTCAGAGCCAACAGGCTTGTTGCCGGCTGGCCAGCGGCCGACTCTCCGAAGAACCGGCTCGACCTTGGCCGGCTGCCCCCAGTCCAGCTCCCCCGTTGACCCTCAAGCGAGCAGGCTTCCGTCCCATCCCGCTGCACGCTGGTACGACGACAAGACAAGACCCCCACGATGGGTCCCGACATGGCCACTGTAACCGCTGACACGCGGGCACGTATGGCTATAGTCCAGCCGGTCATACCACTGACCTTGGCTGACCGTGACCGGGCAATGCAATAGTGTCGGCACGCCTCCGCCCACTCCATTACATGCCCCCACATGGCTACAGTGCCGCTGGCCGTACCGGAGACTTCGGTCGGCTGGCGCAAGACGACGCCACGCGGGCGGCCCGTGCCGTAGCAGGTGGGCGCGGGCCAATCGCGGAGCCGGCTGGTGGGCCCCATCGGGCAACATGACCACACAACTGGTGGACCCCACAGGAGATGAGACGGCTCGAGGGGTGGGCCCCACTGGCCAGCCAGAGAGGCTGCCATCCGGGTCCCCCCACGCAGTACCTTAAGAATATTGTAGGCCGGGTATTGGCCTATAACCCCCCCCCCGAGCCCCCCATGCATAAGGAGACTCTCACGCATGAACACACAGAAAGGAACACCTTGTTCCACGACCACCTTTGTAGCAAGGGAAGGGGAGCCGGTTCCTCCTCCTTCTACCTCTAGACACAGCTCAAGGAGCACCATTGTAACCCCTCCTCATTGATCAACTAGACCAAGCAGGACTAGGGGTATTACCTCTCACGGAGGGCCCTAAACCTGGGTACATCGCGTGTCAGTCACCGCTTGTGCCTAATCCCACTCTCGGAGCCCGTCGGCGTCCTCCGGCCCCCAACCACCTTCGATAAGCCTACCCATGGCATCTGTCGTGAGAAAACAACGACAGTTCTATCGTGTGCCCATCTGGAGTCCTCTTCCGGTGCCCTCCTAGAGGGGGGATCGATCATGGACGTCCTCTACATCAACCTTGCTGCTCCCATGGTAATGTGTGAGTAGTTCCCTACAGACCTACGGGTCCGTAGTTAGTGCCTATGGGTCCTCTACATCAACCTTTGCAACACTAGAAGGGGAACTTGTATTTTTCTTTGAGTGACTTTCTTTGGACACAGATGCACAATCCTTCTTCTCAACATCTTGTTGAGTGAGCTCAACATTCTTGGCTCGCCCCTTATCGATCTTGGCAGCTTTCTTTTCAAGCTTCGCCCTGGCTATGGCCCTTCTCTTGACTTCTCAGGGTAGTCAGCAAGGGTTTTGATGGAAGGGGGGTGAGTATTTTGGGGCGGTGGAAGCATGGCTTTATCTTCTCCTTCCTTGAGGCAACTATCAATAATGCATTTGTTCCAAGGAGGATTGAACACGAACATAATTGCATAATTCCCGAACATTTTCAAATCAGAATCACTTCCCTAGCCAATGATGTTTTATCTTTTGCAGTCATGTGTTCCTTTCAACCATTGTTTCTAGTCGAGAAGGCGTGTTGTATGACTCTGGGTCAGACATTTCAAAAGTGGTATCGGGCTCTCATCCATGACCACCTTTTCTAGTCCGGTCATCTGAATCAAATCCATTGAAGATTATTGATTCGTCCTGTAAAATCTCATGTCCAACAGTAGTAGTCCATGCCCACTCAACTAAAGTAGTCCAATAGAGCTTATCCTTGCAAAGGTCCAATTTGAATCTTTTTTGGTACTTAATTCATGCAAAACTTTTTAAATATTAGTATCTAAAGTACACCCTATGAAGAATGGGTGAAAATTGCAAAGATCCAATTTCTAATCTTATTTTGCTGCATCTTTCACAAATAAGTAAATATTTTGGCACTTCGAAAATGAAACAATATTTTTTGTTAAACCAAAGCTTCAAACTCCCTTGCAAGTTTATAATTTTTCCTACAAACTAGTGCACATAAAAGGCTCCATGCAAAAGGATTTTAATTGTTGAGACTTTTCTATTTTTTAAATTGAGCTCAAACTTGCAAGGATGACTATCCATACAGGGTGCTTGAGAATGTCATCTTTGTTTGTGGCTACCGCCAACAATCCTCATATGCAAGCTTGAAATGATTTTTGCCAATTTTTACGATCAAATTAGAACACACTTGTAGTTCAAATATAAATTACTTGATGTAAATATCTAAAAAATCATTAAATTAATGAAATATAACAAAAAACACTATGAAAGTCTTTATAAAAAAATATTTTCGAAAATTCCTTGAACCGTTAAGTGGCTAACCTAACAAAATAGGATGCCAGCAATAATATTTCATACAAGTTTTACAGTGGTTGGGCTTTTTTTGAACCGTTCGTTGATCTCAATCTAACGGCAGACAAATACCTAGTACTAGGTAGTACTCGAATGAAAGTATTCGAAAGTACTAAAATGTGTAGGGTCAATACTAATGACAATGTGGGGTCGCATTTTAATCTAGGGGCATTTTAGTCCTAGGAATTTTTTCCACCCTCCGCCCCTCTCGTCCAATGCAAAACCGCCGCCATCGTCCTTCCCTCTTCCATTACCATTACACAACCACGGCCATCTACCCCCTCCTGCATTCCAAGTCCACCGCAGCCATCTCCTCCTTCTCGCGGTCGCAACTTTGCTCTTCTCCTCTTCCACATCCACCCCCCCTCTTTGATGGAAGTAAGAACCTCGATGGAGCAGCAGATTGAGCAAATCGCTGGCGGTGAGAACGCCGAGTTCGTCGAGATCGCCGGCGGCGACCATGGCAAGATGGCCAGGTTGATGGAGATCCGTTCTTGGTTTGAAAACACAAGGCAGATGAACTGGACGACAATGGCCACTCTCAAGGAAATGACGAAGAAGGAGAGGATAAAGCTTTTCCCCCCGCTCGCACAACCGAAGCACAAGATCAAGATCCTCCTGTGGGCGATGGAGCAGGCGGATTTGCCCAACGAGTGGGTCAAGCGGAGGTGGTGGGCATTCAGATCCAGGGTAGAGCATCCACTGGATCAGGAAGCCACCGTGCATGAGGTGCCGTTGCAGATTGTGGAGCATCCAACCGAGTCACCGGAGACTCCGAAGCACAAGAAGAGGAGGACAGTGGTCGCGACCTTGCTTCCCCGCCGTTCTCCACGCTTCCCTCGCCGCTCTCGTCGACTGAACGGCGGCGCTGCAGTTGTTTAGAGTTAGCTTCCCCACTCATAATATTCCTACTGCTCGTGCTTACAGTCTGCTGGTAGTGATGATAATAGTTCGGTGAGGGAATGGTAGATTTCATTTTATTCTCAATAAATTGTATGAAGATTTGAGTACATGCTTTTGGGGGCTGGATAGTGATGTATATGAACCCTAGGCTAAATTTGTATGGTTGTAGTGGTAGAATTTGATGTTGACCTGCACTTGTACTCCAATCCATAGCCTCTGGAAGGCAGCGTAATTAGTTGGAAAGAATAAATTATGTTTGAGTATTGCGAGTTGACTAGTAATTGGTACACTCTGGGTACACACTGAAAAATTTGAAACTGAAATATTTCAGTATTGCAAGTTCAGCACATAGGCACATAGGCACTCTGGGTACACAGTGAAAAAATTGATTCTGAAATATTTCATTACTGCAGTTTCAGTACACGCACGTAGGCACTAAAATATTTCAGTAGTGCAGTTTCGGTACACCCACCTAGGCACTGAAATATTTTAGTAATGAAGTTTCAGTACACACACGTAGCCACTGAAATATTTCAGCAGTGCACTTTCAGTAGAGACATGTAGACACTGAAATGTTTCAGTACGGCCTGTTGCTTAACTTCCTGTAAGTGTTTCTTGCATGTGCTATGGCGTACATTCTGTTTACTCTGATCATAGCAGTGATTGTGCATGTTGCAAAGCTCTTATTAATTCAACATTGACTTGTATGAAGTTTGTATTCAAATAGGTATCCTATAGTTTTTGTGACAGATTTCCTTGTCATGTTGAAATTACCATACTGTCATTTTTGCAATACCAAATGTATTCAATCTGAAATTTTCAATTACTTACATGCTACAGTTGGAAGCATGGATAGGTTGCTGAAGATGTTGGGCCTCACAACATAAGTCCCTTGCTCAACCTCAAGATCAGAAGTTGTTTTGCATTTCTAGTTGTGTCCATATTTCATGTGATGTATTTGAAGACTATAAGTTTTTATGCATTAGAAGTTGAATCAGATAATTATATGTCCTACAGTCTATGATTTGTGTTATCTGTTGTGTGTGCATGTGTGTGTGGGATCAAAATCAAATAAAGTTTGAATTCCTGTTTTCATGGTCTTGATGCTAAGTTAAGTAGATGCTGGTCACACTGATCAGAGGGAAGGGTGGCGCTGGTGGGAAATATTTTAGGGTTTAATCGTCGTGCAAACCCTAGAAAATGAATAAAACCTTGTAAAAGTATGTTGTGTCAACTCCGAGAAGTTTTTTTAGCAGTTTTTCATTGCGAAAACCTTAGAAAATCCATACAAATGCCGACAACCTTAGCAAACTAGTCATCTTAGAACCCAGTAGGCAAAAAAATTGTGATTAATCAACCAGGGGCATCAATATGTGACCGGGAGGGTGTAACCACTGGGCTAATGCTGCATTTTATACATAAATTACGCCAACTAGTTTAAGAAAATTTATTTACCTCTCTGAGTGGTGGGACCAAACTATCATTACTGTCCACGTGTCAGCAGTTAGGAAGGGCAGCGTGCGGCAGACCGCAGGTGCACGACCGCCACGTCCCCAGTATTGGATGGGAACGGCCGGGTGGGTGAGACAAGACAAATCGGCAACCGCGGCACCTGGGGAGGACAAATCGGCAACTGCGGCCCCTCGGTAACTCCAACCGGCAGGAGCAGTGCATTTCTTCCTCAAATCGGTAGAAAACCCTCATCCTCTCCCACTCCGTCCACACCACCTCGTCCTCTCCCGAACCCTCCTCCCTTCCTCTCCCGAACCCTCCTCCTTTCCTCACCACCCTCCTCCCTTCCTACACTTCCCTCCTCCTGTCGTCGTAGGACGATGAAGCGCAGGCGTGAAGATGTGGCGGACGAGCCGAAGGCAACCATCGAAGCAGAGTAGTCTGCTGTCGTGGCTGCCGCCGCGGTTGGAGCGGCTGAGTCCGGCGTAGCGGCGACGGCTGGTGGTGCAGCAACTGTTGTGCGTGCTCCCGCTACCATCGCAGGCATGGAGCTACCCGTCGGCGATCCTGTGCAGGGCAACGACGGGGAAGATCTGGAGACGGATAAGGCAAGGCTTAGGGAGGAGGTTTATGACCAAATCGATGCGGACTTTGAGGCGAATGCAATCAAGGAGTTGGAGGAAGATTTCAGGAAGGGCAACGACTTCGACGAGGATGCCATCGACGAGCTATCTGAGGTAGTACTCTGTTTTTGCTGTGTTTTTTCATGGCATTGGGGTTTTTCTTGTTAAGTAGATGAGCATCAATTTCATATGGCCTTGCTAGTTCTACGTACGTAGGATTGTAGGGATGTATCATAGATTTTCTTGTTGGATGTAGAACAAAAACCACCTAGTATTACTAAATCAGAGATTCATTATCTGATTCCATCACGGCATGCTTTTTTGATTCAGTAAGCAAACTTACATTGGTAATCAACCCAAATACAAGAAAATGTTCAAGGCAGGGATACATTGATGAAATAAGTGGGGTAAACAAGAGATACATAACCACTAGATACCAAAAAAATCATAACATTTCATCTATCCAAAATTTCCACAGTATATTATCGAACTTTCATTGATTCATTTGAGCACAATATCAAGATTCAGTTTTTGGACCAGATTTGGCATTTCAAGGGAAGTGCATGCAAAAAATGTCCAAAAGCCTCCAGAGTTGGCACTCCAAGGGAATTACACCTGTAACAAGTATCAAGTATCATGAAACCAAGCGACATCATGAATTATTTCATCTGTTAATTATGTACTACTTGCGTACTAATCTATCAATGCAACTATTCCACCGTCCATATTTATGCATATCAATTTCTTTGGCTGAAATATGTATGCGCATATACGCCTTATTTCCAGCAAATAGATAGTTTTCATGTTACACATGTGTACTTTCCAAACATTGTAATTAAGAGCAATGCAGCAGAATAGATTAGCTGAGTTCTTCTGTGTGTACTAATTCACAGGAGGATGACGACGACGTGGAAGACGACATGGACAGCAGGCACAGCAAGAGGCGCTACACCCTGAGGCACCTGATTGCTGGCAAGATCAAGTACCATTTCTTTGGCAAGATTGGGTGGCCTTTCTGTTCCAAGGTGATCGGTGGCGGCATAGATGGCATGATCCAGCATGCCATCAACACTGACAATGGAAATGGTAGGAAGCGTCAGGCCAGTACTCTGGCTAAACATGCGGCCTACAGACGCTTCCTCCAGATTATCAAAGTCAATGAGACCTACTACATCCCGCCGGTGAAGAAGGGAAAGAACTGATGTGCTGCTAGAGTGTTGCTGCTGCCCCAGGACCACCGTGTCCTTTTATGTTATGTATGTTTATAAGTTGTTTGACTCTAAAACTTATGTCCTATGGTGTGTGTGAACTTATGTTGTGCGGTGGTTAATCTGCCGTTTATCTTAAGTGTTTGTTGCTACTCTGGTTTGGTGTTCTAAGTTGTTACTACTATTTTGTTGATGCATGTTAAGCCTTATAGAATGCTAGATGCTTAGGGTGGTAACGGTGCCTATTTTTACTATCGTACGGTGATGCATGCTAGGAACTGTACTACTATGACTAGGTAGTTATAGCTTGGCATGAATCTCCATATCTATGACCAGTTACAACTCAACTGTGCATTAGTTTTTGCCAAAATTAAAGCATGCAGATGATTGTGAATTGAAGCTTTGTAATGAGGATGCATTAGTTATTGCAGTAAGTAGATGATGCTCATGATTGCCAAAAGTACCTGTTTCCACTTTCTGATAAGAACTGAACATGTATCAAATGATGCTAAAAGTAGAGCATGAGCATGAACATGCATGAATTAATGGTACCTAATTGTGTTTGAATGGGCTCAACATGACTGGTGCTGGTTTAGGTTCTCTGCGTGACCGTGATGATAACGAAGACACTTGCTTGGCTATGGTCTCGCTGTCAAATCTAAGTTTCAGTTGTTTAAGACTAACTGTTTTTTATGCTTGCTCGGGATCGACATTCTTTCTCGGGCGTCCACGTGATCTCTTCCTTTTGGGGGAGTTGGGTGTAGCGGTATCCTTCAGGGAGTTGGATGTGTCGGGTTCGTTGGAACCATCAGGATTGTTGACTATTTGTACATCGTCTTCTGAACCATTAGGTTGAACTGCTGCTTGCTGGGCATCGTACACCTCCTTCTGTAGAAGAGAGAGTGGTGAGTTAGTTCAAATCATGAGACTTAAGAAAAAAATGTAATAATCTTGATGTACCGCTAACCGTTATGGGGAAGTTATATGATTCGAGACGAAGCGCGTTGCAATTTGAATGCAGCTTTACTGTACATATTTTCCACCTGAAAATATCTATCCTTACCTATATTCGATAACGGATACTTACGTCAGCATAGCTTTCAATCAAAACAAAGTACAAATTTAATTTAGGCATTCAAATTACCTAGTTCAAAATATCGGTCATTTCATCCCCGTTCCATGACAACATGTACTGCAGTGTCCAAACCGCATAGGAAGTCCTGCGATGTTTAGTTAAAGATCAGTAATCTTATTCGTGTATGCAAATAATAATTTAGGACGCCGTGCGTACTCATCGGTCTGTTGTGGTATGTTCTCATAGCGTTGTTTGGTTCATTCGGCAAAATTGATGTTCTTAGCTAGTGATATCAATCCATTCTTCACAGCTTCGTCGATGCACAATTGAATCGACTCGACCTAGTGTACGACGAATTATACATAGTGTTACGGTACGTTGGGAGCTCATGTGCCATGCGGATCAAAAGAGGCAGCAAGAGAACACTTACAAGAGAATCTTCCTTAGTCTTGTCACAATGATAATTCAAGGAGTTCAAAGTCTGTATATCTTCTTTGTCAAAATTCAATATCATTAGCATCCAGTGGTTTGAGTGTACATTTAGTGGGACATGCACCTGCAGTAAAATTTGGGTTGGGGCGAGAACCGAATTTTTTCGTGTACAGTGCGTACAGAAACTATGAAAGTGAGGAAAACGTGTACCTTTCGGCGCCCTACAAATTTTTGTGCTACACGAGCAATCCATGAGGCCGCACGTCTAACAGGAACCACCCCCTTCAATATTAACAGCTATCCGTTTTCTTGAGGGGATATAATTGAGGTAGTATCATTCTCAATTTGGCTAATGCTAGCATATGCCATAATAACCTGCCAAATTTTCAATCATACAATAATAAGAAAGTAGTTGCAGTAATGATGTAGACTGGAGTATAAGGGGCTTACATCATCATAAATGTATTCATTGTTCAAATTTCGCTTCAGTTTTTCTGTTGTGAGGGTAATGTCTCCGATTATAGCTATTTCAACAGGGGCGTATGTTCCGCAGATGTAAACGGCTGTCTCTATGTCCTCCTTCGTGAACTTGTAATCATTGCCAAAGACAGGCTTCATGGGAGTTAATCGTGGTTCCTCATTGTTTTGCGTCACATGTCTTGCACTTGGTGTACTCGAAGTCCCTGCGTTGAATTCGGTAGGCCTAGGAGTTGCTGTGAAGGATGAATTACACACATTTACTTGATCCTATATTGAAAAAAGGTCGTTCATCATTAGTTTGTTACTTTTAGATATTAACGTGTTGGGCCATAATGATCACCTACACGCCTGCTTTCTGTGACACTGATTGTCGGCTGCTTGTAAATTGGTATTTTAATTCCTGTAAGAATGCAAACAATAATGAACATGAAGTAACATATTCATACAAAATATAAAATGCACAGTATGACATACACGGACTTCCCTCATTAAGTCTTTAATTTCGTCCTCGGCCTTCAACAACCTAGTGCCA
Source organism: Hordeum marinum (assembly GCA_022496015.1). Lineage (NCBI taxonomy): Eukaryota > Viridiplantae > Streptophyta > Magnoliopsida > Poales > Poaceae > Hordeum > Hordeum marinum. The sequence goes on from CM039673.1 coordinate 5,559,224, forward strand.
GTTTTAGTCTTCATGTTGATCAAGTCTTCGCTCAGCGTCTGGTATTTGGCATCAAATATGTGCTCAATTTCCATTAACTTCCTGCCTACCTTCTTTTCATGATTAGCAAAGCGTGCATGCATGACTTCAACTATCATGTCAATCTGTGTAAACAAAATAAAAACCCGTTGATAACATTAGCTAAATGAATGAGCTTCGATGACACCTATTTGTGATATTGCAAAAACAAATCGTCTTTGGGGTACATACTTGCTGGCTACTAAATTGTTGTCCTTGTGATGGTGCTCGATATGAATCATGTTCATGCACATGTTCATCATTTTTTCTTGCAGGATTATTTGAATTCTCGGATGGTCGTCGAGGAGCACAAATTTCCATGACAACCTTTTTTTATAATATAGAAAGAATCATTAGTACCAACTAAAAATTCGGATATAAAAAGTTCAATTGTAGATAGGTACCAGTCTGTTATGAAGACCTCCTTTCTCGTAAGCATCGCTTCTTAAAGTAGCCTTGCTTTCATCCCATCGTGCGATCATTGGAGGGGGTCTACAAGGATACATCAATCGGCCACTACGCACGTGCTCCCAGTACCAAGACTACACAATAAATTAGTTCATCACCATACAGATATGCAACAGAACAATAATTATAAGACATTAAGTAGTGATCTACCACTAACCTGGAGCAGAATTAGATTTCCTTGTAGATTCACGTGATCTAGATTTCTAAACTTGTGAATGGACTTGAAGAAGTGATCAAGTGTGAAACATCCCCAGTTAAAATTCCGAAGGTTTTCAAGATCTTTAACAAGGTTGAGAAATTTCGAGTCCACATAATGTTGTGCTGTTGGTGCTAGAACAACACCAATTGCATACAGAATGAACCGTCTGAGGAAATCGCCGTCTAGGGCTTTGGAAGCTTGGATCGCGGTTTCAAGGTCAGAAATCAAAATTTGCCTGTTGTTTGCGTAGGCGGCAAACATTTGTGGGTCGGTTTCCATTTGCAGATGTGGCTCTATATCCTCCCCTTATATCGGAATGCCAAATATACACTGCACATCCTCTTTTGTTATAGGAATTGGCGTTGTATCGATGGTAATGGATTGCGTGTCCATATCGATGCTCTTGGCTAGTCTTACCAACATTATGCGCCATAGGTTCACTTCATGCATCTGGGCTAGACCGCCAAGACTGGTTTCTGATATGATATACTTTTTGTGGTCTGATGACAACAGTTTCATGGTTTTTCCGAACCTTGTCTGTGAGCATGCTAACTTCATATGACCATGCTTTTCGGCGAGTTCCTGTTATATGCCATTAAATTTTAGTGAGTATACATGAAGTATGTGTACGAAAAGATTGTACACAAACAGTCAATTACTTACCGCATCGGTAATTTCGGAGATGGGCTTTTCTCCATTATGAAGACTTGTATCTGAAACTGACATTGCTGGCTCGTATGCAATGCTATAAACGGTTGAATTAATCTGAACAAAATATTATAAAATGTATAACAAAATTAGCATTGAATTAATTGTAACAAAATTAACTGGGTCAATTAACATATGATCCACTTATGAGTTTAAGCACAGAAACTATTTGGTCGTGCCTAAAATAAGCACAATTTAACAAGGCTATCCAACTGCTTAACACGTGAAGTTGTGCAAAACATATGAGAGTTCAACTACTAAAGGAGCGGCCTACAACGATTAAAAAGAGTTTAAACATGTAATACCTTCTCTCGTAGACGGTGGCGCCTAGTTGATGGCAGCGGATAGTGCGTCGCAAACTATAAGTGCCGGTATAGCGCGGTCGACGGCGGCAAGGAAGAACGACGCGTTCACGCAAGGAGGAGGCGGCGAGAAGAACACTGACGTCCGACCCCTCAGATCACGTTGGCGGTGGGTGGTGATTGGTGGCCGCCGAAATCTGTATTCCGTGTGCGCCCGGCGGCTCCGATCTGATCTTGCAGCAGTCGTGGGAGGTGCGGACGGCCCGGGTGGTTAGAATGAGGAGCTGTAATCACAGGAATTAGGGAGGGGTGGGCCGCGGGAGTTATGTGAGATTTGGATAATATTACAATGATATAAAAGAAGAAGAAAGTCTTGTCCTCGTTTTTTAGGTATTAAAAATGTTGCATGTGACAAAACTTACAAAATTTGTTGAACATGGTTCAAACATGGGGTTTAGGGGTTTAGGGTTTAGGGGTTCAGGGTTTAGGGTTTAGGGGTTATGGGTTTAGGGTTATTAGGGTTTAGGGGTTTAGGGTTTAGAGTTTACAGAACTATGTTTGTCTTATAGTGAACCTAGCACACACACTAGACATCAGTGGAGCGTTGGTCTACAATGGATTCCCTTCGGTAGCCTTGATCCGGTCCGTCCACTTGCTCGGCAAACAAACCTCGTGCCACATAGATCATGCATCCATCCACTTGACCGGATCGATGTTGGGTTGGTTTCATACAGGTGAGCAACCCAGCTATGTGCTTTCGGGGTGTTGGCAGACTAGCCCGAAAATGCGCGCGTCAGAGATCCTAACATATGACAGACAAAAGGCCATACATGACAAAACTTGCAAAAATTGTTTAAAATGGTTCAAAGTTGGCGTATACATGTACTAATGACCATACAAATGCTGCATGTGATGAAACTTACAAAATTTGTTGAAGATGGTTCAAACTTGGCAAATAGGCCTAACATGGCCTAGACTTGTCACCCTGAAGATGGTTAAGGGTTTAGGGTTTAGGAGTTTAGGGTTCAGGGGTTTAGGGTTTAGGGTTTAGGGGTTTAGGGTTTAGGGTTTAGGTTTAGGGTTATTAGGGTCTAGGGGTTTAGGGTTTAGAGTTTACCGAACTATGTTTGTCTTATAGTGAACCTAGCACACACACCGGACATCGGTGGAGCGTTGGTCTACAATGGATTCCCTCCGGTAGCCTTGATCTGGTCCGTCCACTGGCTCGGCAGACAAACCTCGTGCCACATAGAGCATGCATCCATCCACTTGACGGGATCGATGTTGGGTTGGTTTGAAACAGGTGAGCAACCCAGCTACGTGCTTTCGGGGTGTTGGCAGACTAGCCTTGAAATGTGCGTGTCAGAGATCCTAACACATGACAGACAAAAGGCCATACGTGACAAAACTTGCAAAAATTGTTGAAAATGGTGCAAAGTTGGCGTATACATGTACTGATGACCATACAAATGTTGCATGTGACGAAACTTACAACATTTGTTGAAGATGGTTCGAACTTGGCAAATAGCCCTAACATGGCCTAGACTTGTCACCCTGAAGATGGTTAAGGGTTTAGGGTTTAGGAGTTTAGGGTTTAGGGGTTTAGGGTTTAGGGGTTTAGGGATTTAGGGTTTAGGGGTTTAGGGTTTAGGGGTTTAGGGGTTTAGGGTTTAGGGTTAGGGTTATTAGGGTTTAGGGTTTAGAGTTTACCAAACTATGTTTGTCTTACAGTGAACCTAGCACGCACACACCGGACATCGGTGGAGCGTTGGTCTACAATGGATTCCCTCCGGTAGCCTCGATCCGGTCCGCCCACTGGCTCGACAGACAAACCCCGTGCCACATAGAGCATGGATCCATCCACTTGACCAGATCAATGTTAGGTTGGTTTCATACACGTGAGCAACCCAGCTACGTGCTTTCGGGGTGTTGGCAGACTAGCCCGGAAATGCACGTGTCAGAGATCCTAACATATGACAGACAAAAGGCCGTACATGACAAAACTTGCAAAAATTGTTGAAAATGGTTCAAAGTTGGCGTATACATGTACTGATGACCATACAAATGCTGCATGTGACGAAACTTACAACATTTGTTGAAGATGGTTCGAACTTGGCAAATAGCCCTAACATGGCCTAGACCTCTCACCCTGAAGATGGTTTAGGGTTTAGGGGTTTAGGATTTAGGGTTTAGGGGTTTAGGGGTTTAGGGTTTAGGGGTTCAGGGGTTTAGGGTTTAGGGTTTAGGGTTTAGGGTTTGGCATGCATGTAACAACTAACAATTGTTGAACATGGTTCAAACTAGGCATGCAACAACTAACAATGGTATGCAAGCAATCTAAACGTAACGTTTGGCATGCATCAAACCAATTAGCCACTATTCCTAAAAAAACAAATAGCGAGTAATTGCGCCGAACAAATCTCGTTATTATCTTTTCCATGATAAATGGGGCAACAAGCGCATGTTAAGTTGGCTCCGGCTGTTGTGATATATGGTTGGTCCCGCGGTCAGTGGACATGTTTTGGAAGCCCGCAAGAGATCGTGCATCCAATCACGAGTACTTCGAAATAACTAATTAACCCTACAATCACGGATATATACCTTCCCATTCTACCGCATATCTACCCTATCTTAACCGTCCCCATCTACTTTGTTTCTCCTCATGTAGCCATCGCCGGGTTCGGGCGATCGCCGGGATCGGGCCATCGCTTCTCAGTTGACCACGCCGACGCCGTATTAAAAAGGTCTCCTCCTCGACTCCTCCCATCTTCTCTTGAAGTGTTGATTACTGTTTCCATTGATTAGACCAATAAGTCATTTCTGAAGAGATTAGAAAATCCAGCCTTTTCCATAGTTGAGTAGTTCTGGTGTCACGCAAGATCTTTTTTCATTGATAGTTTGTAGTAGTTGATCGTAGGAATTAATTGGATGAGGTTTGCATGAAAATCGGCAGTGAGTTTGTCTCACATTTCATACTATGGGTATATCTGTTGCTGTAGGGACCATGGTCTCAGAGGTGCATAACAACCGTGCAGAGTACGACAAGTCTTTGCATGAAGCGCGCCGGGATATCGACTTGAAGGTGCAAAAGGATTGCGCTGAGGTAGATAAGAAACTGAAACAAGAATGTTCATACGCGGATAGGATGATAAAGGAGGAGCGTGAGGAGTTATCCCGTAAGATGGCGAGGATGCGTGATGAGATTGATGAAAAGTGTAAGCGGGACCGTGAAGACATGGAAAATAAGTTTTTTCTTGGCTACAAGGAAATGCATCAAGCGTTGCAAAAAGACCGGAAGCTTGTAGACGGTATTATACAGACAGAGCGAGTCAGGATGGATGCCAATTTGTTGCAGGCACGTGCGGATATGGACAGTAAGATGCTACAGGAGCGGTCGGACATGGATTATAAGGCCATGCTAGAGAAGGTCCACTTGGAAGGATAGATGTTAGAAGACTGTGCGATCTTACGGCCACAACTTCAATGCCACAGTAATCCACCCCTACAACATGTCTTCAATTATTCTCCCCCTGTAAGTATCTCGCACCGATTGTACATATTAAGGACCTAGATATTTTATGATACAAACATCTTCAATTTGTGGCTAACCTTATGTCGGCGATTATATGTAGTCTAAGCATCATGAGACGGCACAATCCCCATTCACTCGAGACCTTGCGATAGAGTCACCCGTTCAATGCCACATCACTTCACCCCAACAACATATCTTCAATTCTCCCCTTGTAAGTATCTCGCAACGATGCCATACCCAAGATATGGTATGACCTTTTAAAACGTGTGTGTAAACCCAATGTCGACGTTTCATACGCAGGATAAGAAACCTGAGATGGCACAATCCCCAGTCACTCCACATGAAGGATACATTCCACATAACAAGGTGACAAGGTCTAAGATGGCACAATCCCAGTCACTCCACATAAAGGATACATTCCAAAAAACAAGGTAACAACACCGCAATGTTGCTATGCACATAAAAAATTATGTTTGCCCCTTTACTCATTGAATGTATTAACTTTGATGTGAGATACTAGGTGCTGGTCATGGAAGTTTTAGTTCATAGGGATGATGAGATGTCACATGTCCCGAGATCATACTTTGAGGACAGACCAGCAGAAGTCAGACTTAATGAACATGGCAAAGTGACCTACGATCTCATTATGAGTGAAATGAGAACTTCTTTTAGTTGCAAAATGGGAGCAGAACTATACTACTTCTTACCCGGGTCTACGTGGAAGCTGCTAGAAGGAATGATCTTGATTGCAGGACTAGATGATGTAGCAAAAATGCTTTCTGATCTGAATGGCAGCAAGACATGTCACTTGTACATTGTGTACAATAGAACTACGGGTCGTTTTCCCGAGGATGACATTGATCCAGAGGTTCAATTTGTACATGTTACATGCATGTAGTTTATGGATACATCATTTTTGAGTTGTTACTCATACCATTCCTATGGTTTTTTTACAGGAAGTGAGAATCCAAGAATTGGAGGGCCTTGCTACAGAGTTGGCGGAGAAAGAAGAAGAACAACTTAAGTTGTATGGTTACATTGATGTTAAGCAGAAAAAGATTGAAGAACATGGGTCGTCGCCAAGCCCGACGCAATCTCCAACGTCCAAACCCAAGAGGTCACTGGATTTTGGCAGCGGAGAAGACATTATATAGTAGGCTCAATGGTTTTTCAACCAGTTTAAGATTCAAACCAGGATTATTTTGTTTCAAACAATACAAAGATATTTTCTGTTTCACACTATGTTCGTAATTATGGTATAATTTATGAATGAGACATTTCTTTGAACAACAATGTAGCGAGAATTATGCATTTGTTTTATGATCAACAATAGAGTTGTTTCTGAGTTGTTTGTGAGATGGCCTTGCATCTAAACAAGTTGGGAACAACAGCGAGTGCAATGTCAGTGTGATAGTTCTACTTCTGCTTAGAAAAAAGCTAAAATATAGTACTCATTGATTGCTAGAACATAAAGCTACCGTTATATTCCTGACCACTTTAAAACTGCACCCAACGCTCCACCAGCACTGTCATCATTACAACCGCAGACGCGACGCCTCGGCCTCCTCGCTTCCCACTCCTCTCTCCCACCGCACACTACTGTGCGAAAAACCCGCGTCGAGCTCAACACCGTCGCTGACGCCATGGATGACAACCTCGGATGGCAGAGGGCTGTTGAAGATCTGGCCGGAGACGACCACGTCGCCCGCGCTGAGATGAAGGAGATCGCGCGATGGTTCCCAAGCGTCCAGATGATGCGGAACCATGCGCGCAGTCTGGTGAAGGTGATGACCGACGACGAGAAGGCGCGCGCATTCCCCGACGGACGTGGCCTGCTTCCTGCACATTTTGCATTCATAGTCCACCTAGTGGGAATGCAACAACTGGGCAGAATTGTTTGGTTTAAAATCCCCAATATGTAAAAAATGTGTGGAACATGGTGTGCCTGCGCATTCCAGCTTACGGCAAGAACAACTGACCCTGTACAAAATACCTCCTTGTTCTTCAATGCGCACTCGAAACTTTTTATCCATTCTTTGCTGTTTGGACACAACATAGGTGGAAACTTCTGATCCATCTAGTATCTCTCTGACCTGACATTTCCTGATGGCATCTATGCTCCATAAGACCACCTTAAACACACTAGGAGTGAAAACTGTTGCGGCGTGTTTCTCAAGCGGCGAAGCATTTTCCTCTGTAAATGGAAGGGACTGCAAGGCTTTGACGTCATGGAGAGCTTCGTTAATCCGTCGTGACGCAAGGCAACGCTCATAGTGCTCTAGCATTTCAAACAACGACATCTTATCCTCAAGATGCGTATGTAGCACAGAGTTCAAGCTCTCACTCCTCTGATTGCTGCTCAATCCTAGGAAACAACGCCCCGCAAGATATGGAGCACACCACAACTTTCTCATCTGATACATCTGATGCAGCCAAGACTCCTCACTGGTTACTTTATTCCGTTGTAAGAATTGTATCCATTTTATCTCATGCTCTTCAATGGAAGAAGTATCATATATGAAAGATCTGAATTCCTCCTTTACGTCGTCATCATGCAGATGGCGTACGATGTTTTGCTGAATGTGCCATAAACATAGTCTATGGTTTGAGCCAGGCCAGACCATCCTGATTGCTCGCTGCATTGCAAGGTCCCCGTCTGTGATCATAGATATCGGATGCTTCTGTACCATGTATTCAGAAAAGGTCCGCAACATCCACTCGTATGTCTGGCTTGTTTCATGAGAAATTATACCGCAGCCAAAAATAACAGTGTTGCAGTGGTGATTCAACCCGACAAACGACACGAATGGCAGATTATACTTATTGGTTCTGTATGTGCTATCAAAAACAATGACGTCTCCAAAAGCCTCATAGTCAAGTCGTGATTGACTATCAGCCCAGAACAGTCCCTTCAGATGGCCAAGCTCGTCTACCAAGTACCTGAAGAAAAAATCCGCATCTCGCTCACGCCTCGCCATCATGTGCATGATCACCGTTTTAGCATCACCGGCACTGATTGTCTCCTGCTTATTAGCATGGCAGAAATTATAAATGTCCCTCTTTATGCATCCAACCTTATCAAATCCACCGTATTGAATGCACAAAATATCCATAATACGATATTTGCGAATCCCAGATTTTTCCACGTCCGCAATGTTCGCTTTCTGCTCGTTGCTAATTCGTCTGTGCGAACGCAGCAGACAAGAAAGATCCTGTGGGGCTAGAGAATGGTTGTGCTCATCGATGAAATCCTTGACAAACCACAGACCTATTTCCTCCTGTCTCACAATGACCAATTTAGCGTTACACCCAACACGAGTTAAACTTCGTGGCCTCCTCTTTCTATCTTCCATCTTTCTTTTCATGTGCTTCTCTTCGCGAAACCCTTGACGACTACACACAATTTTCCTTAAAATTACATATTTGTTGGATCCATCCCACTCGACGTAGCTTCTCCTCACATTAAAACCTTTTTCAAGAGCATATTTGTTGTAGAATTCATAGCCTTCAGCCTCACTATCAAACATCTTGCTGACAACATTTTGATACTCGAACATACACTCATCACTTACATCCGCCATGTCTTCCTGCATATGACATATGAAATACACAGTTGGTGTTTATCAATGTTGCAGGTGTAAAATAGCTCATAGGCAAAGACAAGTGCATGGAAAAGACTTTTGCTCATTTCACATATGAGGGAAACCAATCATCAACGTCCAAGAAGTACTATCCTAGCATGAATGATGACACGAAAAAACTATATTGCATGCATTATGGAAACCTCGAGCATAACGCCCACCCGGATTCATACCTTAAGATGGTACGCGGGAAGAGATGGGATCGCTCGCCGCCGATTCAGCCGCCGCAGATCCCGCCTTCTTCTTCTTCGGTGACGGCGTGGGGTGGGGGCTGGGTTGGTTGGGTGGAGGACGAGGACGATGAATTTTTCCTCTCACCGACCACGTCGAGGACGGAGAAGGTCAGGAGCACGACGGCGACGAATAGATCGGACGAGGATTGACAACTGGATCGAGTAGACGTGGATCTGGTCCTCAGGTGATCGGTTGAAGAAAAGATATCCCCCTGGACCATTATGCCCTTATCGTAATTAACATTAACATTAGTACTCCGAGTACTAACCCAATCACCGTAAAACATTTCAATATTTCATAGTTACATGTCTCATAATGTTTTCACAAGAACACGCTGGGAATCATCTAATTTCTTTAAAAACACACTGACCATGTGATCTCGAGACCTATAGGAATTTTCAAGTTGCCGCGCGAGTCAATATGATGCCGACACGTCGCCCTGGACACACGCACGCCGTTGCATGCATGTCACTTCAGGTATGACTGGCCAGATATACTCCGGCATCGGCAGGAACACCGGCGGCATACGGCGCCCATGCTGCTAAACCATCCTGATCCTGCAGCAGTGCAGCATCACACATTGGAAATGTGCGTGTGGATCGGCCACTACTCGTGATGCTGATCCATGCAGGCAGCACACCAGCCGTCTCTTTCTGCTCCCAACCGAAAATATGAGGGTTTCAGATAACGAAAGGGACTCACGGATCTGCATTTTCCGGCCAGAGAAATGCACAACAATCTTGTGTTGTTATTACGCGGCAATGGGGTGAAAAGATATATCGTAGGTGCGCCCGTGGTGCCGAGAGTTTTCTCGAGGTTGGACTGGAGAGATCGCCATTGTTGAGAACGACACTGGAGCAGTGGCGTTACACCATGATGTTCTTGGACATGAGAAGAACTCAGGCGCAACAAAAGACCTTCATCCATGGTAATTTTATTTTGTTACATGCTAGAGTCAAGCAGGTCTTAATTAGGACCCGAGGTACCGAGATTTTCTTCTTCCGAAAAGGAGGGAGGCGAGGTTCACCCCCGGCCTCCGATCGCCATTTTTTTTTTCGAGACTCCGATCGCCATCTTGAACATTGGTGAACCCCACTCACATTCGACTTCCCGGACATGAAAGAGCCTCACCTCTGACGGTCGACGCCCCAGACACGAGAGAACAAGACGTGAGTGGAAGTGTTGAAATGCAAGCATACCACCAACGTCATTCGAGCCTCTGGGTGCATATATGAAATCGACGCCGGCCACTCGATCCAAGAGTGATTCTCAGGGGATTATCCATCACTACTGTGGACCAAGTCTTTTTTTTTCCCTTCCCTTTTGCCAGGGATCAGTGTGTGTGGAGTGTGGACCAAGCTTAACAGGTGGTTTCAGTACGTACATACCGCTGGTTCCCATCCAGATACAGGGAAAAGGCCGTGACTCTTGTTCATGGTGTGAGAGATTGGAGGTCCCCCTTGTCCTGCCCAGTGCGCCGCTGCAATCACTGGAAGTTGAGTGCCCCATTGCAACATGAGCAAAAGTGCACCCCCTGCTCCTGTGCTGTGCAGAATATTTCGGGGTAGGGCCGTTTTTCATCGTTGACACGTCCCTTTCGTGTGGATCTCCTGCTTCCCATCTTCTTCACCTTTTGTTACAGCAATTACCAATCAAGCCAGGGATCAGGGATGGGATGCATGAAATGGAGAGGAAAAGAATTAGGGTTTGGATCCATACAAAATTATAATGAGCTATGAGAGAAGGGGGGGGGGGGATATGAAGTTATGCCGACCATTTTACAGAAAACAGAGCATGCTCCGATCCGATATCGCGTAGAATGACGGCACAATAACATGAGTTGAAACCGGCTGGCTACTCGACCGGTTCGCTCATCGGTCCGGTTCCGGAAAACCATCGGCCCCGACATCACCAACTAGCATGGAGAAAGGGAGCAGTGTGAACTTCCCAGCAGCAGCAGCACCACCCAAGGAATTCGGACAAGTTGATGGAGAACAAAGCGGCTGAACTTTTTCAGCCATGCGGCAACCAAATCTGTCGATGCAGTGAGTGATGGATAGCTAGCTGGTGATAGGGAGAGATCTGAAATGGCCTGTGATTCACTGGGGTCTCCTCCCTCTTGTTGCTGCTGCTGGCAGGGCCTGGTAGGATCTTCCTCCTGGTTTTCCCTGTCATCCTCTCAGTGCTCAGTGTCAGTGGGGGCTTGGCATCCATCTACCTGGGATACAACCCACACCCAGCTCATGCATGATTATGCTCTGGTTAATTATCCTCCGATCTGACCGCCATCACATTTCTATTCTTGTTGTTGAGAGATGATTCATTCATCACACATATGCTAAGTTCATCTCTAACGATCTTCTTCTTCTTCTTCTTCTTCTGTATTTTGTTGATTTGCTCATGGGTTTAATTGGAGAAATTAACTAGGACTTATGGTTCAGATTGGGATTATTATTATTGGCTATTAATAGGACAGATCAGAGCAAACGGGGATCGAGTTGTACTAAGTATCATCGTTCTATAAAAGAAACCGCGGGGTGGTTTCAACTGAAACTTTTGCATACCTTTTTTGCGTATACAAACAGCAGCAGCTAGCCCAAAGAGATCACCACAATATCAGCCGGTATAGAATGTATGCACCTAATTAGCAACCATGGCATAATAATTGGGGTGCACGCCTAACCCCCATGATTAAGCCCGCCACTTTTCTGAAGAAAAGAAAGAAGATATTGAGCTTGTGGGTAACTAACATGTAAAATCCCAGAGTTTTGAAAACTATTAACTAACTAATATAAGTAAGTAAGTAACCAAGTGTGGTTAGCTAGGTGATTGATGAAGTGATTTGTTTAGTGATTGACTTTGGGGTTAATGACTGGTGGAATCTTGGCAGAGGGCCAGCAGGCAGCAGGTGGTGGCAGCAGCTGGTGGAGCATGAAGCAGAGGCAGAGTGAGTGAGTGAGTGAGATCTGGTTGATTCTGATTTAACTTCCCAGAGCACCAGGAGCCAGGGCCAGATCCAGTGAGACAGCCAAAGGACAAGAGCCAGGCCTCCTCTGCTTCCTCTTCTCCCAATGAATTCCTTGGCTCCCTCAAAGGGACACCACTACTGCTGAAACATAATCTCCTCATTAACTGCTTCATCAGATGCTCATGCTATATATCGCTAATGCTACCAGTAATAACCCTAGAGAGAGAGACTGTAAATTGTTTTGAGGGATAATTATTGATGAAAAAGAGACACTGGTAATGTAAATTGTGAGACAAGAGCATAGTACTAACAACATTGGTCATGTATATTCACTGAGGGAGGGGTTACACAAAGACAGTAGTAAAGAAAAAAAAATTGAGAAAAAAAAGGTATTGTTACATAGAACATGGTCAATTGAGCCTCATCTTTCATCACTGGGTAGAGCTAAGTGTGTGATGACTGTCGTGCTGTGGCTGTACAGCAGTCACCATGGCGCCCCTTAGCTACAGTAATAAAAATCCCGGCCCCAGGGGCTCACTCCGCTTCCCCACTGACGAGAGGGCTCCACTTGCAGTATATCCTACCTTACATAGTGTATAACCTAGGTAATTAATTAACATTTTTTTTTCACATCTCACTCACTCTCTCACTCTCTCACTCTTACTCTTACTCTTACAATGAACGAAATCAACATCATCAACAAAGTAATCAAGGGGATTTGGTTAGTCGTCGTCGATCGTCGCCGTTGATCCATCGGTCGTCGCCGGAGAGGCCGCGGCGTTGTGGTTGCTTAGAAGATGACGGAGATACAGCGCCTGTGGCAGGCGCCGGCGGCCCGCTTGGTGGTGGGCTTGGTCTCCTCGCGCCACACCTGGCCGAGGTCCTTGGCGATGCGGACGGCGTCGGCGGACGCGCCGGAGAGGCCGCGGCGGGTGAAGCCGACGGAGTAGAGCCCCGACTTGCCCTTCCACCCGTTGGGGAAGGCGGTGGTGGGGTACCCGTCCTTGCCGAAGAAGTCGGTGCCCTGGAGCCACTGTGGGACGTTGCTGCGGTACCCCGTGGCCATCACCACGGCGTCGAGGTCGAGGGCGGTGCCGTCGGTCAGCTCCGCCCTGCTCTTGGTGAACCGGGACACCCCGGGCACGACGGTGATCTCGCCGGACCTGATCTTGGCTAGCGCGCCGGTGTCGAGCACCGGTGTCTTGCCGTACATGTTCTTGAGCGTGAGCGGGCCGATGGCCGGGCGGCGGATGCCGAAGCCGGCGAGGTTGCCGAGGATGAGCCAGGAGAGGAAGACCATGACCTTGTCGACGAACCAGAGCGGGAGCCAGGCCATGAGCAGCGTGGCGAGCTCGAAGGTGGACTTGCCCACGACCTCGCGCGGGAGCACGTGCACGGCGTCGCGCACCACCATGGACGGGAGCGCGCCGTGGTCGCAGAGGTCGAGGGAGACCTCCATGCCCGAGTTCCCGCAGCCGACGACGAGCACGCGCTTGCCCTTGTACTTCTCGCCGGACTTGTAATCGCTGACGTGGGCGACCTCGCCGGCGAAGCCTTCGAGGCCGGGGATGTCGGGCACGACGTTCTCGGCGTTCTCGCCGGTGGCGACGACGAGCCAGCGGCCGATGTACTCCATCTCGCCGGAGGCGGCGGAGGAGGAGTGCACGCGCCAGAGGCCCGAGGTCTGGTCGTAGCGGGCGGACTGCACGGTGCTGCCGAACTCGGGCTTGACCTCGAAGGTGGCGGCGTATTTCTCGAGGTAGTCGATGAACTGGCGGCGGGTGGGGTACTCGGGGTAGTCGGCGGGGAAGGGCATGCGGGGGAGCTGGCAGAACTGCTTGGGGAGGTGGAGCTTGAGGCGGTCGTAGGTGCGCTTCTGCCAGAGCGAGGCGATGCAGTCCTCGCGCTCCAGCATGACGTACGGCACGCCCTGCTCGCGGAGGCTGGCGCCCACGGCGAGCCCGGACGGCCCGGCGCCGATGATGATGGGCCCGTTGACCCACACGCACCGCGGGGAGAAGAGGCTGTCCATGCGGTCGCTAGAGAGGAGCACCATGGCTGGCTCTGCTTTGGAAGCTAGGTGCTGGTTGAGGATGCCGATCGAGGTTGAAGAAGGTGTTTGTTGGTTGTTGCTGCTGATGTGTGCTGTGTGTTGGTGGTTTGGGAGGAGGGGGTGGTGGTGCTTATATAGGGGTTGATGAAGGGTATGTGGACTTGTGGAGGGCATGGGAGGAGATGGAGGAGGTGTTAGAGAGAGAGAAAGGAGAATCATGCATGCATGGAGCCAGCAAATGATTTTTTGAGATTGATTAGGATCTAAGTGCCTTTTTTTTCAAAACCCCCAACTTCCTCTTAGTTTACTCACTTGTCTTGTAAGGTAAGTATGACAGAGAAATTCGATTTTGATTTTTGAAAAAAATAATAATATTGTAGAGGGAGGGAGGGGGAGAGAGAGAGAGGGGAGTGCATGCAGCAGCATGCAAGATTCTGGCCTGGCGGGTGAGGGTGAGGGAGAGGGAGGACACATGCAGGGATGCGATTGCCCGTGGAGAACATGCAGCAGCCCGGCGGGGGCGGCCCCTTGTTTCCAGCCCGGGGGAGTTGAAGAAGGTTGGACCTGCCACGCTCATGCCGGCCGCCGCGCGCCAGCTTATCTGCTGCTGCATTGAGATCTGTGCTCGTGCACGCCATGGGACTGCCATTATGGACGGACTAATCTGGGTCAGTTAGGGGAAACCATGCACGCACCCCGTCCGTGGTTAACTTAGTCCCGCCATTAATTACGACTGCCATCTTATGATCTTAATTACATGTGGGAGCAACATGCTGATATGCGCATTTTTAGTTCAGGAAGAGGATGACAAGTGGGGCCGCGACGAAAACCGGAGCGTACCGAACCAAGCCGGAACGGGTAAACCGCTGTCTATAATGCGCATGCCAAGTAAGCACTACCATGTCGAGCCTACCAGAGTTTCCATTTTCGGTTTGCATTTTTTTTCGCCCCGAGCAGATTTCGGTCATTTTAAAAATTACGGCCAGAATTGCAGAACCAAATTCGGATTTTTGAAATAAATTTGGCTAAATTTTGTATGAGCCAAATTATCCGTTGAAAAGTTTTTTTTTCCTCTCGGCCCAGGACAAAATGGCCAAATCCGGATTTTTAGACCGAATTCGGCTCTCCGGAGCCGACTGGTCATAACATGTGGCAACGGTTTTGTTAGATTGTTACCTTCGATTATGTAATCTTGGGATTATTATTTTTTGAAACCAATATACTGAGTGCTTGGTTATTTTTTGAAAATTTACAGTGATGTTTCTGTAATCACAATGGGGTACAAATTATTTGTAAGATCAAAAATTTCGGTCAAATTTAAAGCAAATTCAAAATATTAGTGGACACCGAAACAATCTTTTGGAATTTTCGAGAATGCAGAGGTCAAAGGCTCGCACTCCCTCTTCGGAAAAAGGTTTGTGTTTGTTTGCATATTCATAGCGGGTTCAAGGGTTTGGACCCCCACTAACTAGGAAGAGCATGAACCTCGGCCGTCGGATCATGGCGGAACGGCTAGCATGAATAATGTTCCCATGTTGATCAAATAGCACATAACAACAGCCCTATAGCTTTTCCTCCCATGTCCCTTGGTAGCTAGGGCAAACTCGTCCCTCCAAGCTTCACCAGTGAGGCCATGGATTCGTCTCCCCTCGGCATGTCGCTCTGGCGACCGATGGCGGGGAGGAGAATCCCGGTTCCTCCACTCCAGTTAGTAGTTTAGGTTAGGAATTTTTAGTCCTCACATGTGCGGCGCTTGGAAGAATGACGACGCTTCTTTTTCGAGTTTGTCTTTTGGGCTCCGGGCTTTACAAGGGTTCCTTCACTCCGGTTAGTAGTTTAGGTTAGAAATTTTTAATCCTCACATGTGCGGCGCTTGGAAGAATGACAACGCTTCTTTTTCGAGTTTGCCTTTTGGGCTCCGAGCTTTACAATGATAAAAACAAAAATGCTCCTAAACTTAATTACTTTGATAGGTTGAATCTAAGTAGTGGACGAATTCATCACTGGTTCAAGGGTTTGGACCCCCACTAACTAGGAAAAGTAGGGAAAGAAACGAGCAATACCGCGGCACTGGCACCGGATGAACCTCGACCGTCAGATCACGGAGGGACGGCTAGCATGAATAGTGTTACCAACTTGCCATCATGTTGACCAAATAGTGCAAAAGAAAGTAAACATTAGCAAATTTACAAGGGAAAGTACACAAAGTAACCACTTGTTGCCATGCTGTTAAAGTGACCCAGCATCCAAATCAGCCAGTCACCAGCCTCCAAGTGGGCAAATCGCTTTACAGTGCAGCGCCAGCATACGTACACACACGCCGGCTGCATGCATGTGAGAGGCCCTGTGCCTTTTGGCGCACGGCTAGCAAACTAATCAAGCTACGTACGTGGAAGAACCACTAATATCTTCACTCTCTCTGAGGATCAGCTCGCCACCTCACTCACCTCACTTCACTTCACTGACAGAAGAGCTTTTTTGCTTAGATAAGCCATCGCATTAGCTTGTCAATTAATTAATCGCCCGAAGTATTCCCTATGGCATAGCTAGCTCCAGCTCGTAACTTTTTGCCACCCTCCAATAAACTAGGAAAAAGCACGGCTCAACAGCTCAATTTGGCGCACGGCCCTTGTGTTCGTCGTGGGCATCTGTTTTTGCCAAGTGGCCTACACGGTTTACGATGCGCGTAGGCTTTTTTGGAGGTTATAAACATAGTTTTTTTGGGTTTGGTTTGGTTCAAAAGGTGGCAATGGCATGGGCATCTGTGGTTTACACGGTTTACGGCCCGCGTATGCTTTTGTTGAATGGGCGTATATAATTTTTAGTTTCGCTTGAAAAGATGTGTGAAATATCGGTGTTTTGTTCGGAATATGGACATTCTTCACGTGTGGAAGTGTATTGTTTCGTGCGGGTTTCTAATGGTAAGATCTTGCTTTCAGCAGCACTTTGACTTCCGGGCTTCATAGAGCCTGATATTTTGGAAAATGTACTTAGAAATTTTAGTCCGAAAAAGTGATACATAAATGGATTCAGCATATTTTATTATTTAAAATATATTAATCTGTAGGTTAAAAAGACAAAATTGTTCCTAAAAGATAAAAATTCCTATAATTTTATCAACACATTTGCCTTTTTTGTGTACAAGACGGACTAAAATGATACAGCAATGAAAGTTTGCAAATACATACTCCCTCTGTCCCATAATATAAAACTGTTTTGCAACCTAAATCAGCTTGCAAAACGATCTTATATCATGGAACATGGGAGTATTACATATGTATGTGTTATGCATATATTTTACATTTTAGGACTATATTTTTATTCTTTTACCTAAATAGAGGCCACTGTAGCCTTGCCTCCATTTCCACTTTTCGCATGTTCACACATTACAATGAGATACACCGACACGTTAAACCTTAAGCCATGTTTTGAAGATGTATGCATGTTCTAATCTGTTGTTAGTGTTATGTTCCATATGGCAATTCTATTGCGGTATTAACGAATTACTAATACTTAGTTCGCTAATATATTCTTAGGCCTCAATGGAACAAGCTTAGACACTAGATTGCCTTTTAGATTTTGTTTACTTGGGTGTAAAATCCGTTTCTTTTTTGCTTAATTCTTGCAATACAATCCATCACCTAACTCGATAAATGTTAGACAACTCATGCTTATAGCTAGAGACACTACTTTTGAACGGCCCATACATCGCTATACAAGGGTGACAGTGGCGGTGAACCCTAGCCATCAGCGACCTAGCTCCTCCTTTTCTCTTCTTCCCCTCACCACGAGCGGGTGAGGCCCACATGACAACGGGAGTGGTGGCAGGGTCTTCCACTCTGGTCATAGCGTGGGAATCGGCGTGGGCGGCCTTTCTCGTCCCCAGCCGGGGGCAGCGAGGGCCACACTGGCGAATTGGATACCGGCACAACCTGATCTGGCATGGAGTGGCGGCGACGGATTGGTCATTTGTGGTACTCGTCCAACCATTTCAACATGTTACATCGTTGAGCATCATTCTTCGAGGGCAGTGTAAGGTGGTGTAGCATGCGGCGTTGTGGATCACCCCCTTCGCCAGCACCACCCAACGTGGTGCATCTGATGGCGGAGGCTGGTAGGTGCCATCGGCGAAAAGGTGGTTTGTAGTGGCTAGAAGCGACATTGTGGCATCTTCTCTCCCGATGAATTCACCTATGACTAGCTACCCCCCACCCCACCCCACCCAGGGGCGCATCCCCCAAAAAAATCAGCTAGATTTTTCTTCCTTTTCGTTAGTTTCATAAATTCCACAATGGCAAATTACGTACTACACAACAAATGCAAGGAGATTATCTCCAATTTATTATGAACGTATTATATTATTTGGATATAAGTGCAAGTTCCAAATTCAAGTGGCACCTGCTGAGCAGCTTCACTGCACACTCTGTGCTCCCTTGGAAGCTGCAAAACTATGTCCTCTGCCGATCTTGATAGCTAGTAGCTATCAACCAAACCATTAGCCCTTTTGAACAAAAGGACGATCTTATATGATGTTGACTCCATATTTTCTTCCACAAAGCTAATGGGAGTGTCCAAATTTGTGCAGCTCCAAGCAGCTTCCTCAAACTGGCCGCGTCGCACGATCACAAAAGAAGGCATTGTCACTAAACAAAGCGGCTTACATCTCTCCCATACCATGCAACCACGGGTATGTCATCACCATTATCTACAATCACAAACTTTAGCTAATATAATTTTCAGGTCAATTGACTTTTCCTTGATATATTGGTTAAGTACTAAAGTGTACATTTGTTTTATTGATGGCTCATTTAGAAGTACTGCTGAGCCCATACCTAACCCTAGCGCCTGTGTATTTTCTAGTTTGTTCTCATCCTTAAGGCCAAAAGCTGCAGTTCACATCACACACCCCTTGATTTCTTTGCACCTAATATTCCCATCAGTCCTAACTCTTTCAGCTGGTTTCTACAGATTCTTGCGCGTCCGCGAAGAAACATTACACAACAAGAAAGAACGCGTTCGAGAAGCTAGAGCACAAAGTTTTCATTTACAGATCACCTGCAAGGAGGCCGGTGCATGCATATATGCAAGTACACTTCCATTTGCAACACGGTTTGCCTACATTTTTAATTCATTTAGAACTTAGCAATAAATTTTTCACAAGTTTATATGCATTCATATGTCCTGCATTGAATCTTGCATCCGGAAAAAAAGTGAACCAAATTAATGCATGTTATAGCGGTTTGTCGCGGTATGTTTAGTTTTGTATGTCTTTAGTTGTGTACATCCCCGATACGGAGACTGAGCAGTGCTCGGACGCCTTTGTATTCGTATCAAGTAGATATATTACATTTTGTTGAAAAAAAACTAGATGCATTACCTGGTACCGATGAAAGTCTTCCAATTCTCCAATAGAAAACACACAGTTGTTCCCATGATGTCAGGTTAATGATGTACTGATTTATACATGGCAAAGCTTTATTGGTTTCCTTCACGGCATTAAATTGGTGTATTGTGAAGACTTGGAGAGCAATTTTCTCAAATGAATATAACGAAAATCATAAGTGCAATCATAAGGTTGGTGTGCCAAAGATCTTCTAACAGGTGTCGATCGAGCTAGGTTATGGTTCATGAACTCGCATTGATCGCCATGCTTAATCTACATCAATAGAGGTCCCCATGTAGTACCCACGATCTTCTTAGAGAAAACTAAAAATACGACTAACCAAATGCAATGTAGGTACGCTTTCGGCCTCAATACACAATTACCAATTGACTCGATCGAGGTTAGCACCTCCTAGACCCCATCTTTCTTCATCGTGATTTTTATCGGTGGTCGCGTCGCGTCGAGTGGAAGGAGAAGGGTAGACAAATATATGAAACACAGTGCAGAAGTGTGCATGCATGAGCCATGCATTTGCATGGATACAACAAAATTAACCATGCATATGTTGTCATCGATCCAATGTATGTGCACCGAATGAATATATGCACCTCAGTGTGAGAGGGAAGCATGTGCAAGGGACCTTGTTTCTCTACACTCACACTCCTTTCCATGGCTCAAAAGGAGATAGCTAGCTAGCATGCACGCACACTTGTTTTAGCTCTTCATTCTAGAAAGCCAGCCGCCCCTTTTGCAAACCCTAGAAGAGAACACGTAGAGCCTGCCCTTGCCAATAGCATGGCCAATTTTATAACCTGATCTGACACCTCATCGATCCATGCATGATATCTGCAAATTGGCAAGTTGATGCAAGGTTAACATTAACAATCGTTGGTTTCGATGCTTAATCAGCCTACCCCCTCTATCTCCAGCCATGAAAAGTGAGCTCAAAGCCAATGGGTTTCAGCATGCCCTAGGTCACCACGTATGTACTTACTCAGCTAGCTCGGCGTGGTCGGTTACCGCCTCGGAAACCGTGTTAAGTTGTTGATTGCGCTTAGCCTTTTGAGCTAGCAGTCCTTAAAGCTTGTGCTAGGGTGTATAACTAAACCCTGGCCAGCTAGGGTTTTAGCGCCGTTCATGAGAGTTCCGACTATAGAGCACGCGTTAAAAGGCCTTTGGCATGATTGTCGAGAATCGCCGACCTATACGGATAGAAGTATATGTTACTCGATCGATGAAGCTTTCTACTCTAGGGAACATCATTGCAAAACTTCATTTGGTGTTGGAACTTCCGAGTAGTAGTTTCTATATTATTCCTAGGGAATGAGATCCTTTGTACTATAAGTGAAGAAGAACTAATATGGTTCTTAGAACTGGATTCTTACTCTTTGTACATGTACAAGCTAGTATCTATCTTAGCTTGCACTTGACTCCTTCAATGAATGCAGAACATTCTTACGTAATGCAAGAACGCTGATATTAATTTGAATTCCCATCTTTTATTTTTCTTCGTTTCTGAATCATAGTTCTCACATGTACAAGAAACACAAAATAACCATATATAAGTTCAATGCTTGGTTGAGTAATAAATGAAGTCGTCGGGATATGGAATAAGCTTTTAACTCAAACAGGGAAATATTTTCTCCATCATAGCGGTACAATCCTTCTATAATGTATTGTAACATATCTTCCTGATGAATTAACTCCGGTTGCCCAACTAAAAAGAATACCTCCCGTCGCCGTCTATGTAAGGCGAGATGAGCTTCTTTGAGCCTTCATAGCTCACATGGCAATTGCTACGTGCTTGCCTTGGTATGGGTATGAGATTAGCTCAAAAGTGCAAATCACCTATGAGAGAGTCCTTTTGATAAAATAAAACGCTTAATTGAAGAGCCTTTTCAAAAGTGCAATGCACCAATGTTTTTTAGGGACTTCGTGATGCGCGTTTGATACTTGTTTTATGAGAAGCTTTGCATATAGACAATTTTTAATCCTTGTTCAATATTCTGTGGGGCATCAAGGCGGAAAAAGTATGATTGCATACTAATTCTACTACTCATAATTAGAGGGGGGCTGGCCCTTTTCATGGAGAGTAATGCTAACTACGTAGTACTATGCAAGAACGTCTCTGTCAGCACTTAATTTGGTTGTGCTTGAAATATTGATACCACAATATGTCCCACCACATTTATGAATTTGATGCATTGGCAATTATCATTTTGCTAATGATGATCATAATGAACAACTCCCCTAGTTCAAATTCAATGTATGCAACTCAAAGAACACTATTAAAATATTTATGAACCACAAGGCAGATGGTACAAGTCACGTCCTACTTTTTTATTAGTTGACTTTTTCCTTCTATAGATAATTATAACCAAAATTATGAAAATGTCAAAATTATTAATGAAACTATAAATTACAATATAAACAAATTAGATTTGTTTTTTATAATCTAGATTTAGCAGTCATCATCTAAACTACCAAACTAGGCGTTACTGAAGAAGAAGAAAATCCTCGTCTAAGATAGTTTCATCCAAAGCTTCACCAAAATCCATCTTTTTATAGTTCAAAAAATATCTTTGATAGCAGTAAGCCAGTATCACAGGTTATTCCAACAACAAGCCATTTGTGTAGTCGTCTCCAGCAGTTTCCACCGGATCTTCTACATTTCACCACTCAATGGAGATGGCTCTTGGCAAGAACTCGCGCAGATAAGATCACAAGCGGCGCTTTCACAGACCCATTTGTGATTGACAATACAAAACAAATGTCAATTAGATAGAACTGTATGTGTATGTAGGCTTTGGGTCAAGATTTGCTCAATGACTATAACTTGTGAAGGGTAGCCCTAACTATGCCACCTCCCCTCTCTCATCCGCCCTCAAGGGTTCCCATCTTCCCTCCTCCTACAATGCCCCCCCCCCCCCAACCGCCAATACCACCGCCCTCGTGCAAAGAAGATCGGGTGGCAGTCGTGCCCTCCTCCGCCACCTCGTATTGCCCGTTCCCCCTTCTTGAGTTCTTGGTACCGTCTCGAGGGGCACACATGACTTCATTCAAGGTCGTGCATGTCGTACAACCACTTCCACTCAGTCCTTATCTCCTCCTCTGATTTCCTTATGCATGTTTGTTCGCCCCTCAGATGTGGGCACATATATTTTTTCATATGTTTTTACACATACATAGCATACCATATTGTCGGCACTTTCTTGGAGTTTTCATAGCTAAAACTCATTCCATGTATTTACAAAATTGTATATTATCTAGAGTATTTGCAGTTTATGCAATCTATAGTAACGTTAAATACTCGAAATAAACATAATTAATAAAAAGCGGAACAACAAGCTTCTTGAATAAAAGACATGTTATTGCTGCAAAAATATAACATCAAGGTGATACAATAGCATATACTAGTTCATACCCCAGCCTCCTCATAACTATTTGCACATAACCTCACTCAAACAACCGCACAAACCATAAAAAACATGGAGTTGTGCATGACATCTCTGCAAAAGGTCAAACAGCGATTTTCGGCCTTAGATGAACTTGATCTTCTTTTTTTATAGCTAGTAGCATTAATCCCTTGCCAGTTGAAAATCGTTACTATTTAATTTCTAATCCATGAGGTGTACTACTACACAAGGGACGGATCGGGCGCCACATATAGCAGACTCTGAGCTGAGTCATGCAGGCAGCAGCTAGCTAGGCTAATTCCCCTTAGAATATTACCAGTACGTAATCAATTAGCTACTCCTTAATGAAGCGAGTTGGGCATTTGACGCGCCGCCATGTGATCTCCTAATAATTGGCATGCACTAGCTACATGCAAATAATTTAGTCAACCAGCTAATTGTTGAATCATGCCTGAACATGGCAGGGAGAGGGTGCTTAATTAGTCAGTTTGTTGTACTAATCATCATCGATCACAACCAAGATATTGATCCAGTGGCTATATATCATGCATATACATCCATCCAACTTGGTCTCAAATCGGTCACGGCGGGGTCATACCACTTGCATATATTTTAACCCGTGTATATCTGCTCGAGTCCCATCGGATCTTAAGATAATGGGGGGCTTTCACTTTTTGGGATTTTTGGTTGGCACCAGATTAAGGGCCGGGGTTTAGTTTGATGATCATGGAATGTTCTATCGGTAGTTTAGATTCTAGCAAGCTACAGACGCAATTATTATTATTCCGGGTTAGTTCATCCCATATGCCTTCTCTGTTTTCTCTAATTTGTTGATCTACATGTCTTTTTTGAATTTTGTTTATACCTTCTATCAATGTATTGATACACAGTGGTTTGATATCATTAACTTGTTTTTCATTCTTTATAAAGCTACAAAAAGTGAGTCAGCACAAATTTGGATCTAATAGAAAAAACTGAACTACAGTTCTAATGCAAATCTACCCTTATGTATTTACTTAGAAAATGCAACTAGTTTGAAGTAAACAAAAATTATATGTTCAAATTTTGTCAATATATTCTGGTTCCAAAAGAAGCGTAAGACATTATGTTGCATCTGTTGGAATAGATAAAGCTATTTAATTCTACTAAACTAAGAACTTAGTCTAGTAATTCTACTTTTGACAACGATATACTAAACGATGACAAACTAGCTGCCGGTAATAGAATAAAAAGATCACTAACAAACTATCTATCCGAAAGATAAAAGTGTATTTAGTGTAGCCTATGCTGCTGTACGAAGTACAATATTCGCAAGGTTATATGATTTTACAAAAAGCAGAAGTAATAAAAATATTATTTACGTTTTGTATCATATTACAAGCAAAATTATACTCCCTTGGTCACGGTTTATGTGTCTCCCATGTATCTTGACGTTTAAGTTGGACCATTAATTGGATAAACAAAACACGGGTTGTGTGCCATAAAAATCATACCATTGAATTCTTACTGGAATTAGGTTTTCAATGGTATAATATTTGTGACATGTGACTTACGAATTACAGTCCAGTTGATGGTCATAGTGAAATCACAATTACAAGGGTGCCATGTAAATAGAGGCAGATGGACTACTCAAAACCGTGCGCTGGAGACTCCAAATGTCAAACACGTCTTATACTTCTGGATGGAGCGATTATGATCCATTAATTATATGTGCCTTAAAATTGGAAGAAATAGGTGATTAACTAGTGGATAACCATGCACAACACTCATATCTACATCTTGCACATGGCATCATGGGTTCCCAAGAATCATTTCATCCAGAGCACATTCACAACCCCAGTCCCCCACATTTGGGTAAAGCCTCCCCCGAATTACACTAGGACCAGGCCGCTCATATGCGGCCGCTTGTTTTAGTTCTCGATGAGATGACCTCACCCTTCCTTCATTGACCGATACTTGTCGCTTTCCCCGAGACGTTTGACCTCGCACCAACTGTTTCTTTGGTCGGTTGTAACGGTTTAACCACCATGTGTTAGCTAGTATTAATTAAAGTTCTCTCCTCATTGATCAGTTTGAGCATTTGAGCTCGCCACTAACCTTCTGTGGTTCTTGAGTTGTTTTAGGGCCTGGTTTCAATGGAAGAAGAAGAAGAAGAAAAAGAGTATAATCTGACACAAACTTAGTTCAGTTCGGTGCTGTGGCAGTCTTTAGTTTATTTGGGTCTTATGGAGCCTGAAGAATCTCAGTCAGATGATGAGGTGCAGTGGCAGGTTTGTCATGTGGTAGCCTCTCAGGAGTCATGACCTTCACGCATCAGCATTAATTGATAGAACTGCCTGTACTTAATTTAGTTTAGTTTTCAAAAAAAAAATTACAACAAAGTGTAGTAGTATGACAAAGTAGAAGAAGAATTCAGTTATCTGCGCCTTTACCATCAGAAAAAAAGGACTAAAATGCTGGAGATTTATTCGATACCATGGGTTCCACTCAGAGTAAATTCGACGAAGAGAAGAAAAAATATAGTAGTCCTGTTTGTTTTTTCTAAATTATAATGATGCTTTGCTAAATTATGTGACTATATATTCTAGAGGAGATATGGAACCGAAGTGGTTCTGGCGAAATATCAACCACTTGTAGGTGCACCACATGACCACATGGTAAGCATATATTGGTATTCATTTTGTAGTCGTATTTAGTAGTAGATACATTTGAGCTATTTTATTGCAGATAACCCCATTCTTCCGGTGTTCATAATGAACCTGTAGTCTTTGATATTAGGATAAGTTCTTGTTTATTTGGGTCAATGCAATTGGTAGGATTCTCATGTGCTTGGTTCATTCCCTCTTTCCCTAATTGGGAACTGTACAATTAACCTGCAGGCTATGAACTGCTTCAGAAGCTATGTGCAAAAATCTAGCATCAGATCTGCTATGTGTAAAATTCAATTGCAATTTGCACCACATTCAGATTCAAAGTCCAAGCATAGGGCCAAGAGAGAAGGATGGTGCATGCATGCTATCTAGCTTGGAGACAAGAAAATTCAACGATTGATTGTGTTTGAACTTGATCCGGTAACACGGGGAAAAAAATCAGAACTGAAGTTGTATTGAATCTGAAAATTTGCAGCACCAGTAGTGTACTTCTAAGTAACCTCTCCAGAGTTTGCAATACAGAGTGCTCCTGGTGCCTGTGAAATTATATGACATGACAAAAATTCCAGAAGAATAATCGAAAGACTAATGCCGTATCATTCACAGCTGGAAGCAAGTAATATTCCTGCCACTATATACATGGTGGATTCTCCACTATACCATGATCCCATTTCTTCAGAGTATATTCTGCTACTTGAGATCATCTTCGATTCAAATTAGATCAGCTGACAATTTACATGCTTCACAAGAAGGCGACACATCCGAGACCCGTGAAGTAAATGTCAAGAACATATCGACATAATTGAATGGGATTGATGCGAAAGAGATCACTCAGGCCAAACTGGTAGGCTGGCAACAGCCTCAGCATATACTTATATATTGTATCAGAATAGATGCGGTTTACAATCATTACTGATCAAACATTTTTACGGTTGACAATTAACATAGAAAAGCATATAATTCTGCAACGCTACTTTGATACTATTAGATAGATGTATCATCAACACACTTCATGGTGCATGCTCTGTTTTACTTATTTACAACAACATATTTTCACGTGCACTGGGAGATAAAGTGAGAGCTGCAATACCATGTCGACATCGAAAACGACCTACAGAACGACACGGGGAGGGAACCAGATATACGGAAGATCATCGTTGTGCACACACGGCAACTACGAGCTAACGAATAAGTGGTGATCGCTGTGAGCCGTTGGAACAAAGTCTCCCGATGTGTCAAATCAATCACAGAAAGCTAGAAGCTGTGCCCTCCAGTGGTAGTGGAACAAGGTACACACAAGAAAAAGTGACAAGTTGCAATGGTCTGTCTGGTGACCTAGTTGGTCTCAAAAGACAGGGGCAGATCATGAGTAGCAAGTTCTTTCTGCAATACCATTCACTGTCCCCTGGATGCCAGTGCCAGGACGATCGATCAGCTGGCACCCAAAACCGAGCTGCTTGACAGTGTTTTGCAGTGGGAATTAGTGTCTAGAACAACTAGTGTTGTTAGTGCTCTATCACTAGCTACCAGGCCAGGTGCAAGCTCTGGAAGCACTGGTCAAAAATGGTCACTAGATCCTGTCAGATATTGCATCTTTTGACTTCTCAATTGATAATGTGTGGCCTGGGGGCAAGGACAAGACATTACTACACACATCTTGATTTGCCTCAAGCTGATGGATGTTTACTGCATTCAACAATCTAATCACCATATATATGTATGTATTTATATTTTTCTGTTATACCCATTTTTTTTCCAAAGTAAAAATAGTACTGATTCCATCACATCAGTCCAAAAATTCAGTGTTAAGTTAGCAAGTGTTGGTTAATTAGAACTTACCCTGATGCATGCTAATTCAAGTCTGAAAACTCTGAACTACTGTGGCATAACCAGCTCTCCAACTAATACTGAAGTCTAATGTAACACCACACAAAACTTATCATCTCCTGTTTATTTTTTTCCAAAAGGAAACAGAATGGCGATCTTATTCCTCTGTATCCAAATCTTGCACAAGATCTGCAACGCCATGTTGGTTTCCCATTGACCAGCACAAATCCATGTGACAACCCAGAGCAAAGAACCCTGTCATCACTAACCCAGCACTACTAACCCAAGCCACCCCAGTCAGTCGGACGGACCGATGCCCGCCACGTGCCCACCGGCAACCAAGTGGACGCCCGAGATGCGAAGCAAGAGATTCCTTTGCGCATATATATACATACATAGTATATTGCCACCACTGTTTGTTACATGTGGCACAGTCGGCTAAGCCATGCAGCAGGAATCTTAAAACCCTTCAAAAAATGCAGCAGGAATCTGAAAACCCCAACCGATTATTCCTTTTCCATAATTCTTTTGCTGGGAGTATCTCAGCACACAGATTTGCAGGAATGAGATCACAAGTAGAAGGGATCATATCCTTTCTGAATATCTACCTATGTTTGTTAACTAAATGATTCCCTGATGATAAAACTATGGGAGGAGATGATCCATGCTTGCTTGGCCGGCCCATGCATTTTGTCAGTCAAGCATATTTGCTTCCATGTTAATTTAGCGTCGGGGTTGATGCTAATCGCGTGGCGGCATGGCTCTCGTGATGTTTAAAAATTAGGGCTGAGGATATGAGCATACGTGTCACAATGTCGACGCCGGAGAAGCAAGATTAGTGAGGGTTCATTCACATGTTGACGGCCAGTCAAAATGAGTATCTGAATGTGTCGTTAAAATCAACGACATTTAGTCACTGGCTCAGGTGATCAAAGTCCAAAAGAGTTTGGTTAAAATAGTTTCTAGTGAATGTTCAGTGACAATCACCGACCAATGTTTCTTTCCAAATTGTGAACTGTTTTTTCACACACAACATCATCATAGATATACTACTAGTTTCCAGTGAATGTTCAGAAACAATCACCGGCCAATGTTTCATTCTGACTTGTGAATATTTAGTCACACACAACAGCAGCATCATAGGTATCTGGGCTTGGTCATTTGACTGCAAGACACTGCACTGCATCACTTGATAGACACCATAATTTTGATGGACTTCTGTTTGAATCTATATGAATCTCAATATCGAGGAGTTATCTATACCCGCTTTTGGGATGTTCACATAAAAATTACTCCCTCTGTTCACTTTTATAAGTCCTTGTAGACATTTCAGACATAATGCAAAACAGTTCAATTTGAGTTGTCTGAAAGGACTTATAAAAATGAACGGAGGGAGTATGTGATTTTGGAGACAGTGATATGAAGTTTTCACGTCGTCAAACACGATTTCAGCTTTATTTCCATTTAAACTTTAAATGTTAAATATGGTTTCACAGGAGGTTTTTTCTTTGTTCCGAGTGGGCACGTAAAAAATCTCGCCGTGTCGCTCAGATTCTGCAAGAAAAGAAAATTTGTCCCAATGGCCCTAATTAAGGCCAAAACTAATTTTGGAGTAATTGTTCATACATCAGTCACTTAGCCATTTCAAGGTTCCTTACAAAACTCTTAACCATTTCAAGGGCATTTGGCCAGGAGATCCCTATTTGAAGCTTATTGCTTCAAATTGTCTGCAACTTGCACAGGGCCCGGCGCATATACCAAGTTTTTGATGCCTTGTTTCTTTGGTTCTGAACGGTTTCTTTGGGGCATTTGGGGTTTTTCCTTTCTGGCTTTATTCCCAGCTTTTATAGTTTCAAGTTTTGTTTTCCATTTGTTTTTATTTTCTTTCCCTTTTCAGTTTCTTTATTCCTTTTTCTACTTTCTACTTTTTTAAAAATTCATGAACATTTTCAAAGTTTGCTAACATTTCCTAAATCCATGATCATTTTTTAAATACATGAATATTTTTTAAAAATCAAAAATGTTTTCTAAATCTGAGAACATTTTTAAAGATCTGTTGAACACTTCATAAAATACAGAAGAATTTTTTTTAATGTGAAAAGATTAATTTCACAACATTTTCTTATTCTTGAAGATTTTTCAATCTTACAATAATTGTTTTTACTCTGTCAAATAAAATAAAATCCAGAACCCAGTTTTTTTGGGTGGAAATCAAACAAGAAATCGAATAACCAGAAACGAACAAAAGGAAATTGGTCAGAGGAGCGCTGCATGCAACATCTAAGTGGGCCAGCCCACTGACCTTTAACGCACAAAGCATCCAATAGGAGAACCCATTTGGCCAACCAATCTTGTATATTTACAATAACCACATCAGCCCATCAAGGAGATATGGTTAGTGTAGCGACCTATAGCCAGGTACCTTCTCGAATGGATTTAGGCCCAACAAAAGATTCCCAATTTTTGGACAGGAGGCTCAGCTTTCATTTATTTATTCTCGACCAAAAACTGGGCGCAAATTGTTCTCGGCAACAATTCATATGATCATGATAAATGAGCAATGATTCATGGTGAAGGTGCTAACCTTCACGGTTTTTGATCACAACAGAACAAATTACTACAACAGATTTAAGCAAATGTTCAGCATCCTCGCAATCCTTTGGTTCCGATCTAGGGGGGAGATCCTCCTACTCAACCCTGCAGGCATAGAGTTAACAATGAGCATCAGCCATGCAATAACTGGAGACAAGGTCAAATCAATATCACCAAGAGATTTTTGTTTGCCATTGAAGATTGAAGAGCTGAATGCCTAAATCCAACGGAAGGTTGTGCTCAAACTTGTTCAAATGAGCTAAAGTGGCTACAAGATATCTAGTATTAGTGGCAAGTTATTATTTTTAGCCAAGAGTTGTGGCTGGATTTAAGACCATGTCAAAGTCACTCATTTGAGCTGGAAGTAGCATCTCAACGCCATTTCACATTTCTATTAGGTATTTTGACTTTGCGCATACTGCTAAACTTCACACGATAGATTACCAAGTCGCCAAAGAGCGCGTGTTCTCACCAGGCCCTGGCCTTGTGGGTATAATCTGCCTCCCGTTTCAGCTACGAAGCAGCACCAGATGAAGACCTCAAGAAGAATCCCACTCTGCCTCCCACGCTACCCCTGACAACATAGGCTTTGGCCTCAGTGTGGACGTCCTCTGCCACGATTGTCACTAGTGGCGACTGATAGATCAATCGTGCCAGTGGTGCTAAGATGAACGAAACACAAATTGGTACAGGGGAAAAGATGATATGGCACATGGGAGCACGCTGTTGAGAGGAGGTTGACAGAGGCTCACTGTAAGCGGAGATGGATAACCAGAGTTGAAGGAGAAGGGATGGGTGTTTTTGTGCAGGGCAATTCAGCTGTTTGTAGGCATGCTCACTATACACGTCAGCCAACCTAAGGATGCAACACCAACAGCTGCTTGGGTCGGCGAGGAAGCGATGAGGACAGTCCCCTAAGACTAGGATGCAACGGCCACAGACAATATAACTAAATGTCGTGAAACAAACAAAATTATTCCTGAACCATTTGAAACCATTCATAGACCAGTAAAAGCTAATGTAAAATCTATGATATTCAATTCTCCACATATAAGAAATAATCTTGTGCTAAACCCTAAGTAGGAAAAGACAACATGGAATCATTGGAGGTGAAAAAAGTCATGTTTTTCCCCAAAAAAAGAAGTCACAGATAGTGCCAGGTTCTGCAGGTAAAGTAAAAGATTCAACATTGCTGACCTGGTTGAGAAGTGAAGTTACAGAGCACTAGGGAGTCATCAAATAGCTTAAGAGTACACTTTCTGATTTCCGGCGTATCTGCAAATATGTTCCCTAAACAACCTCTGTTTCAATATCAGGAGTATAATCTGGAAGACTCCGTAGTACCTAACAAAGTGCAGTAATTGCTGTCAAAACCATGGAGAAAGGAATATCAGCTTTATAAGAAAGCAAGTTGGATAGTATATTCACATACCTCATACAAGTACCATGAGATGTAGGCATCGGTAGCAGCATACTCAAGTTGCTTTTTTGAGAGAACATAAGACTCCCAGTTTCCCATTCTTATGTTGCCAGGCTTTGGCAACTTATAGACAGGAAGTTCCAGGTGGTAAAGAGCATTGCAAAATAGCAACAAGTTAGTTCAATGAGAACAGTAAAGCAGTCGTACTTATATAAGCTAAGCAAAAGGTTATCTAGTAAAAAATGTTTGCATTTCATAGAAACTTCAGAGTTTGTTCTGCTAAACAATAATTGAAATTGTCTAAAAATGTTTTTGAGTCTTGAGTCATGACTCATGGTCGACGAGTCGACATGAGTTAAGAAGCAGCCAGGGGAAGAGCACACCAGCAGCAGTAGCATCCAGGGGAGGAGGGGGAGAGCACACCTTCAGCAGCAGCAGCAGCCAGTGGAGGAGCACACCACCACCAGCAGCATCCAGGGGAGGAGGGGGAGAGCACACCACCAGCAGCAACCAGGGGAGGAGGAGGGGAGCACACATCAGCAGCAGCAACCAGGGGAGGAGGGGAGGAGCAGACCAGCAGCAGCATCAACCAGGGGAGGAGGGGAGGAGCACCCCAGCAGCAGCAGCCACCATGGGAGGAGGAGAGGAGCAGACCAGGGGCGCCGGCGGCTGCCAAGGAGAGGGTTGGATAGGGGTGGGGGAGAATGATTCTGTAGGAGATATGCCCTAGAGGCAATAATAAATGTTATTGATTATCTCCCTGTTCATAATTATGTTTATGTTCCATGCTATAACTGCAATGATTCTCGAGTCTACAAATAAAACGAGGCTTGGAGGGAAACTCATGTGCACGTGTGGGATAATAAATGGTAAAATGTATTCCTAGTCTGGCCTCTAAGACTGGCTCAAGTATTGCATGATGATCTTGTTTTCCTGATCATGGGCATGGCTATGCCGGCAATTTTGAGGGCACAATGTTAGAAGAACATTTGTGTTGAATCGACCCAAATTAATGTTATGCTATGAGATACATTCGTCATAAGTTAATGGTTAATAACACAGAGAAGTTAATGTTTGCATAATTCCTTAGACCATGAGAGTATCGAGTTTCTTCATGCTTGCTTCATGAACTTTGGGGTTTGTTAAACGTCATCCGTAAATGGGTGGCTATTACGGCGGCTTACGGGTTCATGGAAAAGTAAGTGAAGTAACTTGATAGCTCAAGATTGGGATTTGCTCCTCCGACGATGGAGAGATATCTCTGGGCCCTCTCGGTGTTACGGTATCCATCATCGTCTGGCCAGACACTTTGCGATTTGATCAGGGGGTGCCGGAACACGGGAACGAGAAAAGAGAACAATACCGATAACGAGGTAACTGGCATAGTGGACAAGTTGTTGATCCATGGGGATGCCAACATGTCTCACCTCGGGTATTTGTAACATATCGCGAAGCAACAGGAATAGCACACGGCAACTGGAGGTTCACTCGAATATTTATTCGTGTGGGTATAGGGATCGATATGGGTGTCCACGGCTCCGATGTTGATCATTGATCGGAAGGGGTTCCAGGTCATGTCTATGCTTCACTGAACCTATAGGGTCACACGCTTAAGGGTCATCTATCTGTTGAATACTAGACAGGGAGTCTGAGAGAAAATCACCGAAAAGTTTCGGACACCGGAAAAGTTTCGGACAGCGGAAATGTTCCGCAGACAGGTCACCGGAACAGTTTCGGTGAAACTGAAAAGTTGTTTCAGAGGATACCATAAAGTCAAATTGGTTTTGGCACATGCCTGATAATTCTTGGAGGGTGCCAGAATCATTCTGGAAACTTCTGGGAATTTTCCGGAAGAATAACCGAAAATGTTCCGGAGCTGCCGGAACCGCTTCAGATGCTTTTCACAGATGAAAATCACTATTCCGGAATTGTTCCGGATCGTATTGAAAATTATTTTAGTGGGTACTGGAAATGTTCTAAGCCCACATAAATTTTTTTAGTTCGAACGGACGCTGAAAAATATCGTCATGAATAGTGAAAGTGCTTTTTGGATTACTTTATTGGAAACACTATTTGTGAATAGTGGAACACTATTCGTGAATAGTGGAAACACTATTATGAATAGTGGGAAACACTATTGGGAGAAAATATCTCATGGCTAGTGAAAACACTATTACGAAATAGTGGAAAACACTATTGTGAATAGTGGGGAACACTATTTATGAATAGTGGAATCACTATTATGAATAGTGAAAATATCTGAGGGCATTTTGGTATTTTTACCATAGTCTCTCATCCTATAAATAGGGGTGAGGAAGCAGCCCAAAATCCTCATCCTTGTGCTCTCATACACATGCTTTGCTTTGCAAGCTCTCTCTCTCCCTCCCAGCGAAATAGTTTCGTAGAGCCGAAAGGTTGTCTGGGTTCCGGCAGGAACTAGTTCTGGACGGCGAAGCCCTGCCGGATAGATGACACCGTATGTGTGCAACTCTGTAGAGAGATCGTAGTTTCGGTCTTAGTTCGAGAGTGCCTCCCGAAGGGCTGTCTGTGTGACCGTCCAAGTTTTGGAGGTCCTCCCGAAGGGCTGTCCGAGTGACAGTCCGAGTTTCGGAGGTCCTCCCGAAGGGCTGTCCGCGACACCGTCCGGGGGGCTATACGACCGCCTCCCGGAGGGCTGTCCGCAGGGCAGATGAGGGTATACATCCTCGCGGTTGGGAGGTTGTAAAATCCTAGCTGCGGGGATCTGCACCGCCGTTCGTCATCGACTCTACTTCCGCTGCGCTTCGAGTCGGTACGGATCAGATCAAACCTTGTATGCAGTCTCCATAGTGGTCCTGGGCGTGCTCACTATACCGGAAATTTTTGTTTTCTGTCGCGTTCCCCAACAGATTCGATCTAGGTTTC
Source organism: Hordeum marinum (assembly GCA_022496015.1). Taxonomy (NCBI): domain Eukaryota; kingdom Viridiplantae; phylum Streptophyta; class Magnoliopsida; order Poales; family Poaceae; genus Hordeum; species Hordeum marinum. The sequence goes on from CM039673.1 coordinate 5,593,579, forward strand.
CAGGAGGGGATGGGCAAGCAAATAACAGTAAAAAACATATGACAGATGGGCCCCCAAATAATTGAGTCATTCGACCTACACAGCGACTAGTCATGACTAGTCGAGACTAGTTGCTTGAGTCGCTCGACTCATCACAGGGGGGCGAGGCGAGGATCCGAGCCGACCCTGAACGAGCGACTCGACTCGTCGACTAGTCGCTCGACTCGAAAACAGAGTCTCAACCACGGAACTACCCATCAGGCATCGCTACAATACACAGATACAAACCAAGCATGCAAATATCAGCAACCAAAAGAATTTCAAATCTATTACTTTATTGATTATGAAAAAGCTTGTATTCCATAGGCATCCGGGATTCCGGGTGTTGTGTCGACCTAATCATAACTGAACTTCTATCGTTTAACCAACCAAACTGCCATGATACATAAAACACATAAATGAATAAAGGCCTGAAGGTTGTTTCTTTCCAGGATAGGAATTACCTCTTTACATGTGATCATTTCGGTTAATGCAGCAAGACTCCATCTTTTATAAGGCCCAGCTAACTTGAGATTTGCAACAGTTGATAAATCCATCAATGGTTGTACACGGACATCATAATCATTGAACATTTTCCTTGCATCATTGTCTATACATACTCCAACCTGCATAGACAAGAGAACAGTGTCTTGCGTGACCAAACCAGGGCAAGGGAAAGAGCATACAATCCATGGGGAAATGAACAAATTACTCACTTTAACGGATGAACTGTTCTCCAAAAGAGATTTCAAGATGAGAGGCACGCCAGAGTGAATGATATGCATGAGATAACAATGAGTTTTATCCATGCATAATTGCATCAGTGCGACTTTACATGGTGGTTCTCCTGCAAAGTCCACGGCGTTGGTTGTTTCATCAGATGTTGTCTTTTGCAAGGGTCAGCTTACAAATCATTCATCCAGAAATCCACATCTTGCAGTTTGAAAATGCAACTAAACATTAGGCTATGGGCAGAAGAGCAAACCTCTTCTGGGAAAGGGTTTCCACTCGAGGTCGAAACCAAGGGAGACCGGGCCAGTGGCCTTCATGCTTTCAATTTTGCGTACAATCTCTCGTGTAGCTTTCTCCACCTCAGAAGCCGTCCGACAGTACACTATCTTGCCTCTGAATGCTACCTGCTGGTACATAGCCTTCACACTCCCTGCGGCGCAAAATCCAGTGGAGACATGATTCAGATGTCAATCCCACAAGATTAACAAGACAGATAAACATACATCACCGCCAGGTGCCAGTCTGCACAAATCAACCAACCAACCCATCCATATGAACCCTAGCACTGTCGAGCACGAAACTGAACCCTAACAGATGAACAATCAGACAGAGCTGCCATTTTACCAAAAACTGAGAGATTTTCTTCCAAGTGGTGAAACTGTGGCACCAAGAACCTTAGTTCTTCCACGCACATTTGAGTTCTTGGGTTCTTTGATTTCGGGAGGAAGGGGAAAGTGGGATGCACGAAGAGTGGGGAACCGCACCTTGGCAAGTGGGGGGCGAGAGGACCCACGACGGCGAGGAGGCGCTAGCGGCCGCGGGGTCCGGGTTGGGTCGTGGACGGACGGGGGCGGGGGTGTTGGACCAGTCGGGGAGGCGGCGGCGCTTGGCGGATTCGGCAGCGTGGGCGGCCTCGATGGCCTGGAGCTCCGCCTCGGCCTCGGCGTCCCAGTAGAAATCGTCGTCGTCGTCTACTGGGCAGGGCAACGCGGGAGGCGCCCCGGACTCCATGGCGGCCGGATCCGGTGGCGACTCGCCGGCGCCGGTGGTGGGAGTGGGAGTCTGGAGGAGGGGGAAAAGATCGAGTTTTTCTTTTCTTTTCTTCCTGTATACTTTAGTAAGTATTGCCAATTTTAAAATTGTGGGGGACTGGGAGAGAACATTCAGCCACGTGGCATGAAGGTGAGAAACATTTGGCAAAATCCAAATCAGAGAGACCTTTTTGAATCAGAAATTCAGCAAATTCCAAGAGATTTAGTTGGATGATTACTAGGCGGCTGTACCTCCAACCCACCACCATTGAAACTCTTGGTTTAACATATGTGTGTCTTGTAAAGAAGACAGAGCGTTTTTCACCAATCCGTGGTGTGTCAATTTCAAATCCGCCCACTTTGCCTTCTTGAACATAGAATTTGTGGGCTATCTGACACGCGAGAAGAAAACTATTGCATGGACAAATCTTTCAATCCACACGGAAGACACATATTTTTTTTCCAAGAGGCATGCCAATCACATCCAAGTGCGTAAACCGACATCTCTAACACAAACAGAATTAAGGATCCCTCTTCCAATGGGATTCGCTAAACTCCGGGTCGATGGGGCTGTTGCAAGAGGGAACAAAGAAGGATCATCCTTTACCATCAACAGGGACTTCCTAGGCAAATACTTCCAAGGGGAGGGGGGGCATTGGCTCTCACTGTACCGGTTGCCAGTCACCTTGCGTGTTTGTAAGAGCATCTACAGCCCGATACGACACATCCGGCCCCTTAAACGTCCGCGGACACCTCCACCCGATGGGAGGGGTGGAATTGGCTCGTCAGCGTCGGAGGAGTCGGAGACGATCACGAGGCCGTGCAGCCGCTCCGTTGCCCGGTCTTGCCGGCGCTTGAGCTTGGCCAGCTCTTGCGTCGTAACCGCCGCGAGCCGCTCGGACTCCTCGATGGCGATGCAGAGGACCTTGGCGTTCTTGTGGCGGAGCCTCCTCGCGTCCGACTCCGCCGTCGTGAGCGACCTGCGGCAGACCCACGCGAGGAGGTGGTCATCATCCAGATTCGGAGCCTCCGACGCCTCCTTCTCCCTCCGCCGTTGCCTCTTGCGACGGGCAGCGCGCGCCTCCGACTATGGCGTGCGCGTATGGGCCAGAGGGGCAGGCACAAGCACCCACCGCTGCCCTTGCAGGGAGAGAAGCGGCGGACGGAGGGAGGGCACGGCGGGAGGGAGCCCGCCCCACCAACGCAGACTGGGTTGGCCGTCGGTCGCCACTGTCCATGGCACGGGATGAGCCAGCGTCGACGTCCGAAATGCGCCGACGGGGAGCGGGTGGCTGCGAGGACGCTTCAGATCCGGAGTTGCCTCCGGTCTCCACCTTGGACCGCTCCAAGGCGATGCAAAGAGCCAGCTTGTACTCCGGATTAGAGTCGCCGGAGGCGCTACCGGATCTTGACATGCTCGTCGGCGGGGGGGGGGGGGGGGGGGGAGGGGAGAGGAGAGGAGAGGAGCGGACGGAGCGAGAGTGTGTGAGCTAGGGTTTCGTCAGACGTTTTTTTTAGTGGGATAAGGTGGGGTTGGGGTGGGTCAGGCTTGTCATGTGGACGACCCGGGCGTGTCCGGGCGCCCTATATCCGCCTCATATTTGGGCTGAATATGGAGGGTGCCGGTCAGTCCGGGCATTTGAGGCCCGTTTGAGGGGTCCGTCTGTGTCAAAAAAAATCAGCCCGCCCAAGCATATGAGGCGGATTTGAAAGGTCCGCTTGTAGATGCTCTAAGTGATTGCAATTCGAGGGGCCTTGACACTTGCGTTGAATTTGCAAATTACTAATTTGATCGTTGATCGTATTGCAAAGGAGTGGTAGAAGACGTGAACAAAGGAACCGATAGCTTGCATGCTATCATTGTCAAGGAGATTAAAATAGCGCCTGGTCTCTTTGGATTCTGTTCTTTCATCTTTGAAAGCAGGAAGTCAAATGTCTTGGTCCATAGCCTCGCTAAACATGCTCTTGGTCAATCTCAGGGTCGACATTTATGGCTCTTAAAGCTTCCTAGTTTGAGTTATATTAGTTCATACGAACATTTCTATCAATAAATAAAGTAGATCATGTTTAGCCTAAAAGCATGCAACATGTCATGCTCTTTTTTTATTGGTGGTAGGCTCTTTTCTTGGGGGTGTTCCTATTCATGGTTTAGGCGTCAAAATGGCGCTAAAGCGCACACTGGGCCGTGACCATCTTGTTTCTTGCTCGCCTTCGCTCGCTATGTAGTCCGCACTTTTTTCCTCAGCTCACTCATGGTTTGCTACTTGCTTAGGGGAAAAATATTGGCTATCTGTTTTTCAAGAAAAGTTGGTTAGACGAAAATGTCCTATATTTTGAGCTACATACAACACCATAGCGGCCCAAGATCTCTATTAACCAATTTCTATTGATGGGGCCGGGAACACCATCTCAATTCATCAACAACCTGCCTCCGAAGCTTTTACTGACGTATTTCTATACAATAGTTGAATATCCGTGCATTATCAGATAACAAGAAAGAGCATAGAGATCAAACAATTGTTCTAATTAAGAAATGTTTGCCAACCATTATACCATGTGGTTTCCATTCCTGTAACAACAAATTGATTCTCTCTCAACTTCATTTCTCTAGGGTCTTGGCAGTTGTTGAATCCCTTTAACCACCTTTCCTTGCAAGAAGGTATATGTTGAAAATATGCCCTAGAGGCAATAAAAATTGGTTATTATCATATTTTTCTGTCCATGACAAACGTTTATTATCCATGCTAGAATTATATTGACCGGAAACTTAAATACATATGTGGGCATATAAATAACACAGTGTCCCCAGTGAGCCTCTACTAGACTAGCTTGTTGATCAAAGATGGTTAAGGTTTTCTGATCATAGACACGAGTTGTCATTTGATAACAGGATGACATCATTAGGAGAATGATGTGATGGACAAGACACAACCGTAAGCATATCATCTGATCGTATCACTTATTTCGTTGCTATCGCTTTCTTCATATCAAGTATTTGTTCCTAAGACCATAAGATCATGCAACTCCCTAACACCAGAGGAATACCTTGTGTGCTAACAAACATCACTACGTAACTGGACGATCATAAAGGTGTTTTACATGTATCTCCAAGGGTTTCTGTTGGTTTGGCGTGAATCAAGATTGGGATTTGTCACTCCGTATGACGGAGAGGTATCTTTGGGCGCTCTCGGTAATACAACATCACTAGAAGCTTACATGCAATGTGATTAAGGGGTTAGTCACAAGATCTTGTATTACAGAACGAGTAAAGAGACTTGTCGGTAACGAGACTGAACTAGGTATGAGGTACCGACGATCGAATTTCAGGCAAGTAACATACCGACAGACAAAGGGAACTGCATTGGGCTTGAATGGATCCTTGACATCATGGTTTGACCGATAATGATCTTCGTGGAATATGTGGAAATCAATATGGACATCCAAGTCCCGCTATTGGTTATTGGCCGGAGAGGTGTCTCGGTCATGTCTGCATGATTCTCGAACCCGTAGGGATCGCACACTTAACATTCGGTGACGCTAGAGTAGTATTGGGATAATTGATGTTGATAATCAGATGTTGTTTAGAGTCTCGGATGAGATCCGGTATATCATGAGGAGATCTGAAATGGTCTGGAGGTAAAGATTTATATATGGAAAGTTGTTTTTAGGTTTTCGAAAAAGGATCAGTTTTTTCGGTGGTTCCGAAAACTTTTGGAAAAGTTATAAGTCCACCAAGGGTTTCACCACGTCCCAAGGGCCAGCATGGCTGAGGGGAAACGCCCTGACCTTATTAGGCCAGGCACACAGACCCCTCAAGGGCCATGCGCCTGAAACAGGTGGAAAGTCCACCTGTGTAAGGAAAGGAGGAGGACTAGGAGTCTAACTCCTCCCCCTTGGCCGTCGGCCCTAGGGTTGGAGGGGCTGGACTCCTAGCCCCTCCACCTATATATAGAGAGGAGGGAGCGCCCCAAGAGTACACACCACCCCCTTGGCGTCCCTCTCTCACGTTACTCCGTTGCTCCTCTGACAGCTTGGTGTTGAAGGAGCCATACTCGAGTCATTGCGGGAGATGAATTATCGAGAAAGTTGAGGTCATCAAATCCATGATAATAATGTCTCTCAGGGCAACCACCAAATGGATCTTACCGCTGAGAAACACATGCTATATGTAAATTGCCTGCCAAATGAATTTGGATCAGTCGGCTGGAGACGATACATGGCAAAGGCTTATCCTACCGTGATTTTTCTAATCAAGTACTTCCTCCGTTTCTAAATATAAGACCTTCTAGAGATTCTACTAGGAACTACATACGAAGATATATAGACATATTTTAGAGTGTAGATTCACTCATTTTGCTCCGTATATAATCCATAGACTTGCCTAAAGTGTGCTCTTCATTTCTGAATATTCTGCCATTTCTTATCTTCAACATGTTCCAGAGGCTGGGAATAATGGTGCCCATACTGAAGGGGGTGCCAACTGCATCTGCTTGGCACTGTGGAGCTCCAGCACCATATCTGAGCAAATGTGCAGTCCCAAAACAGATGAACCTGACTTTCATCAAGTTTTTTTGTTTGGGAAAAAGAGGTTGAAAACCAGAAGCCGAGCAAAAATCATTATTGAAAGATGCGCACAACAATCATTATTAAGTTACTCCTATACAGAGGTTGTCCCTCTGCTCTGCTCTGCTCCCTGGATACAGATGTATGTACTCAACATGAGCAAGAACTGGTTGGGAACTGGATGCACCATTCTTTTGGTTCAATGTTACTACACTGTAATCTTTAAATTGTACCAGCACCGGCAAGAGCAGATTCGGAAGAAAGATCGAGTCCATTTTGCAATTCATATGCTGGTTTCAGCAGATTATGCCACGATTAGCATCCAACATAAGCAATAAAGCAAGATTTATATTATGTCCCGATGCCAAGATGAGCAGATTGGGAACACATTTGAATTCATATATATGATCAAAAAAGGTATATCAAGCATTTTTCAGATCTCAGTACAGGGATTGCTATATTTTTCAGATCCAGAAATAGAAGCGCTGGCAGCAGATTTCATTCCGGCATTTCGACCAACGCACAGCGAGCGTACTGCATCTCCAAGATCCACACCTCAATCTCACCGCAAAGAAGTGGACGGACCATCAGTGCGCCCTCGGCGAGGTCCTCCTTTTTTTTGGAAAAGGAGGATCTAAGTCCCCGGCTTCTGCATCAATCGATGCATACAGCAATCTTATTAAATAGCATGAAAACCAAGTATCATGTCCACAAAGCGCGCAAACGCTAAATCAAAGTACAAATGAAAACAAAAATAGCTGTCACATTCGGCGCATTTGTGGCGTTCTACCAATAGACTATGATGCCTACACACCTAGCCTATTATTAGCACACTATCCAAACCGGTTGAAGATAACCCGTGCGACCATCTCCCACCGGTTGCATCCAATATCCATATGCTCCCTGGAGTCCACATGACTGAGTAATGACCACGTACGGATCCAAGTTGTTGCTCTGAAGATAACCTGCAAAAAGTTATTGAAGTTCTTTTCATTAAAAATTATGTCATTCCTTATGGTCCATATAGCCCACAATAAAGCATAAATCCCCGTTCTGATATGTTGCGCTATTGTAACGTCTACTCCACTGAGCCACGTTGTAAATAACGAGTTTATGCATGGGGAGGGTTAGGTTAAAAGCTATATGTATTACTCGTCATAGGACACTCAAGAAAAAGATGTTGTATTGTCTCATTCTGATCACAAAAACAACAGTTAATTCTGCCTCTCCATCTTCGTTTTGTCAAGTTATCTTTGGTTAATATTACTTCTTTGTGTATGAACCACGTAAATATTTTAATCTTAAGTGGAACAAGCGAGGTCCTCCTCCCTGCCGCCGGGGCCTCGGCAGCCTTCCCCCTCCTCGTCGTCGGCGTCCTCGCCGTTAGCCTAGCCGCCGCGGCCTTCCACTTTGGGGACGCCTTAGCCGGCGCCTTGGCAGCAGGAGCAGAAGCCGCCGCGGCAGCCTTCTTCCTCAGCAGCCTCCTTGCCGGAGTCACCAACGCGGCCTCGTCCGACTCGCTCGACTCATTCTCGTCCTCCGACTCGCCGGACTCGTCCTCGTCCTCCTCCGACTCCCCAGACCCCTCGTCCTCCGACTCCTTACCGTCGACGACCTCGCGCTCCTTGGCCGCGACGACCCCCTCCTCCTCGTCGTCGTCGGAGCCGAGCGCGTCGGCGCGGCGGAGCCTGCCGAGGCTGCCCTCGATGCGACCCTGGAGGCGGAGGCGCCTGCCGCCTCGCGCGCCCGCGGACCACTGCGCCTCGCGCTCCCAGGAGAGGAGCGCCGGTGGGTCGGCGCGGTCGCCGCCGGGGAACACGCGCGGCCGCGGGAGGCCACCGCCGTAGAACCTGCCCGGACCGAGCTCGGCCACCATTGCGAGTGAGATCCGGCCTAGCTTCTTGATCTCTTGATCCGGAAAGAAATTTCCTCTCTCTCTCTCTCTCTCTCTCTCTCTCTCTCTCGGTGGGTAGGTGTAGATGTTGACTGCGGCGGCGACGGCGGGAGGGAGAAGTGCGCGCGGCGGGAAAGACGAAATGGATTTGGCGCCAAATGGAAGAGGCCGAGGAAGGGCCTCCTAATCCGTCATGGGCCGGAAAACAAAGGCCCACCAACGCCCATCCCGAATGTGCAACCAAAAACATATCACAGCATTTTATTTATTCTCTGATTTCTAAATATACTTTGGGTTCAGTAGCTTACACATATTGTAGCTCTGTTCATACCTTTGTTAAATTGTTTAAAATGTTTAATGTAATAAATTCATTCACACTATTTATTTAAACATGTCATTCATTTATAGGTTTACAGAATATGTGTTCACGAATGCAAGACTAGCAAGGTTGACACCCTAGCTAGCACTGCTGGGGACACACGTTGAGTTTGTAACAAGCAGCACGATACATTTTCCTCAATGGACTGCTACCTTAATTTTCTTACTGAGCAAAAACTTAATGATTGTTACAAACTCTTGCGCTTGTAAATAAACCCAACAAATACGAGTTAACACACAACCATCAGCCGTGGCTCAGGTTTGAGTGGTGGTGGCAACACACATCCAATTTGACAGTATCTTAAGGCACAACAAGAATATGTTTTTACAAATATAATTCCTACTATATCCGATTCGTATTAATTATCACCGATTTGGTATAAAGTTGTAAATTAGCGAGAATTAATATGGATTGGAGGGAGCAGAATTTTCAAAAATTAATTGCAATAGATGATGTTTTCATGATTTCTAAAATTAATTATGATTAATATGTTTTCGAGATTTCGACGATTAGTGTAGATATATAAATTGATCAT